>OX336900.1:10445000-11795000 GCA_946959425.1 Argyrosomus regius | reverse complement strand
GGATTATAAATCAGCTTCTTCTTATAGGCTGAGGTATTCTGTCATAACAGATGACCAAATGCGCTTTGAAAGGAGGAAAAACTGTCAAAATGGACTACCAATTACACAAATAGTTTTTTTTTAAGTAAGGCAGCAGCCGCTGTCAAGTAGGGACTACCTCTCGCACAGGTACTTTTCATAGCTTTTTTCCCACTTGACTTGAGTGCTGCCTTATTTGAAGCATAGTTATAATACTGGCAGTCCATTTTGGTTTCCCCCACCTGACAGATGCTTCACTTTAAAAGACTTTTTCCTTCCCAAGAGAGCAGCCAGAATGTCAGAAATCTTCTCACTTCCTCTCTCTGACACTCGAGGATGTTTTTACTTTTAGTCTGTGTCACGGCACATTTTGTTCTTCGCCTGCTCTTTGGATTTGTTTCTGCCTCCTTGTTGGACTTTCGAGCCTTAAGGCTTTGTGAATGCGTTCAGTCACCAGGGAGTTTACCATAACCGCAGGATTATATCACTATGTTGAGCTTGTTATCCTCGAGGCCAGGGAACACTGAAACGGACAATTATTGCCTTGTGAACAGCGAAACGGACAATTATTGCCTTGTGAACAGGGCCAGACGCTGAAACTCTCAATCTCAAAAACACAGATAATTTTTGTAGTCATAACCAAACTGCTTTGCTTCGGGTGCTGGGTCAGCTGCTGGGTGAAATAATGTCACGAACCGATGAGGGAGCTGCAGCAGAATGAAGACAACACAGCGCTGTTGTTTAGTAATTTGTTATTTGGCGTCCAGGAGAGGTGCGTCACTCTCATGTCACATCTCTTTACCATACATCCACACCTTGTTTCTCTCTTGGACACCGGTGTCCACGTGGGGGAGCCGGTGTTTGATGCACCGCTCACTGAAAGAGGGAGGGGAGGGAGGAGTCAAGATGGACAGAGGGGAGGAGGGGATGATGAGAGTTTAAGGCTTTTCCCCATACATTCCCTCATACACACACTCATGAACACACTCATGAACGTCCTCCTCCTCATTTAGCTGCAGGCCTGCTCCCCTCCTCTCTCCCCTCTGCTTAAGGATTAGGAAGCAGGAAGGCTGGACTAGAGGGCCACAGGATTGGGATTGGGATTGCAGGGCTTGGACAGGACTGGATTATTGCTGTGCTGTTGGATACATCAAACTGGACCGCAGGAAAGTGGTGACTAAGTCAGACTTGTGGAGCTGGAGCTATAAAAATAACTGGAGTAAGACTCAGACTGTTAAATACTAAAGAAGTAGGTGTTTTTTTCCGGCTGCACTACTGGGACCATTGAGACAGGTGGTGAAGTCAGTCAGCAGACAGCTGCTTTCTTTCTGTGGTAAGAACCGAAGGATTGTGACACAAATGTGTTGGTGTTCAGTGCGTCATCATAACTTCTGCATTAGTGATGTTTTTGCAGAAATTTATCTGAATGAGCGTGCATGTGTGTCGTCAAGTCTTCCTCGGAAAGCCAATGAAAGAGCCGGAAGCCAAACCACAATGTACGTTTGGCTTCTTTTGAAGTGTGTCACTCAGAGGATGTGATGTGTTGCATAACGTACAAACCAGAGAGTGTAGGAAGGAGAATAGAGAGAACTTCAGGCCTCGATATGTTGGTTGTCCATAGCAGCTGGTCATCAGCAGCATTGCTACGACAAGGTGTCCCATTACTTGCCAACACAAACATACACTTGGTGACCTCCAGACTATGCAGAGCAGCTGGTTGAGGAGCCCTGTGTTTATTTACGTGTTTGTTAGCTCAAAAGAAGGATGACATGAGCCGAATCCACTTTTATTTCCTCTGTTAATGTAAAAGCCAGAGAGAGGAAGTGAGTGTTAATGTCAGTTTCACTGCTGCTCTGCTCACAATGGTGCGTTATTCTCGTCCTCAGGTTTATAATAGGAGCTGATCCGGCCCACTTAAACCTTTCTCTGTGGGCGAGGGGTGTGTGTGTGTGTGTGTGTGTCACTGTCTGTTTGTTTGCAGGATGTAAATGATATCGGTATCCAAGGCTGTGTCACCTGTCACACCACCTTTTGCCTTTTACATATTCATATTGAGGGAACAACTCGACTCAAATTGGATGGACTTTAACAGGCTTTGTATATTTGTAGAGCTGATACGGTTAGTTAATTGATTTACGAGTTGATTGACAGATTATTAATCAGCATCAATTAAATAAATCAATATTTGTTGGGTTTTTTGTGTCCTATATGTATTGACATTATATGATTAGTGGACAAATCGTCTGGGTCTGTGAGGTGAAGCCAACGTGGAAGTCTCTTGCATTCCTTCTAATGGCCAGCAGGGGGCGGCTTCGCTAGCTGCAGTAATAAAGCCCAATTATATTGAGCCTTATGACAAAAAAAACTTGATTTATTACCTCAGTAAACAGTTTCCTCATGAATTTATTGATCTCACTCATAGTTTCAACCAAGCGTCGACCTCCGTGGCTGTGAAGTGAAGCCAATGTGGAAGTGCAAAAGACTGCAGTTCCTCAAACATCCACTTGAGGCTGGCTACAGAACTATTAATCTCCATAAGCCCCCATGTTAAAATACCCAACTTCACAGCAGAAATAAACATGTTTACAGCCTGGTACAAAAATCAGTTTTGGTCTCTGTAGCTAATTTCCCCGTTCATGACAACTGTACTGAGTCTGAATTTTTATATAACTCACCTGTTCAAATTATGTTAAGACTTAAAATTATGCATAATTAACAGCGTGACCGATTTTTGAATCATCTGTAATGAGGCAGACAAACTGCAGCAGCAGCACAGCATGATATGTCCTCCGAGGCTCCTTGTTACTCGACATAAATAGTGCCTTGTGCCTTCACCTCTGTCACCGGTTAGAGCATTTTATATTCCTCAGAAAGTAACCACAGCAGAAGCTTTATTATGAAGCACCCAGAAGAGAGAAACAGCGATTATATTAGATAGTGCAGTGATGTTTGAAAAGCTTTACTGGTGAAGCATACAGATGGGCACAATAACTGTTCTCGTCTTACCGGAATTGAATCTTTCACTTTACTTTTTTTTTTCCCGCTCAAATTTTCTCAAGAAAAACCACAAGCGAGTGACTGACAGATCCACGTTTCCCTCCTTAGCTTATCGTTCCTCTGCAGAGTGTCTGCGAGCACATGAATGTCTGTTCTATGAGGACAAACACTTGTTATTAACAGTTAAGGGCGAGTATTAAATTTAAGGCGGTATGGACTTTTGTGCTTCACAGACACAGTAAGAAATCAAGTTTAAAGCTCTGTTTTTATTTATTCAATGTTTTGTAGATAATAAGTAACATAATAATATTTAACATGTAATATTTTTGTTTTTTGCAGTATACAGTAAAGAAATAGAGTATTTATAAAAAGTTCACCAGATATAAAGATTTAGAAACTCGAGCTGGAAAGAGAGAGTACCTGTTCTTCCTGTTTTTCTTGTTTTAAAACAGCAGTACTCCGACATAGTTGATCATTTGTCCGACAATTCTTCTCTTAACAGCTTTGTTAGTTGTCTTCATTCATTTAAAGTCCGATGCAAAAATCCACAAAACACTCACAGTAACACGGAGAAATTTTTCGGAGGTGGTACGTGGTGTTTGAAAGTTTGAAAAACACTGGCAAAACTTTGATTTACTGTAATGCAGTGTGTATAGTTTATAACTGCCGCAACATGTTGCATCCTTTGCAGCTGACGTGTAAATTATGAAGAAACAATGTGCTGTGTTTAGTCCCTGTTAACACAGTTATGTGCATATTTTATTTATTCCATACCAGCCCTGTAAACACTGAAGATTTCTCCCGTTCTTCTCGGTAGATTTCAGTCTCTCTGACACCTACAGGTTTTTTTCTGTCATTAATCCAACATTACTAACAGACAGAGAAACATTTCCACTGAAATGTCACCAACAATGTAGCTGAAAAACAGTGAAAACATGTTTGATTTGTGTAGTTATACACAGTTGTACTTTGTGGTGTCTGTTCAACTTTTTTGATGTTTAAACGGTTTAGGTGTTTATTTTTTTTATTGTTTCCTTGTTCCAGAAACAAATGAATGTTTCAGGCGTAAATGGAGATTTTTCTTCCTTTTTACTCAATTGTTGCCAGTGATATTATGAAAAACAATCATCACGTTTTCAGCTTGTGTGTGTGTGTGTGTGTGTGTGTGTGTGTGTGTGTGTGTGTGTGTGTGTGTACGACAAAGGGGGTTGATTTCATCCTCCACTCTGGGGTTTGGATGTTGGGGGTAATTTGATGGATGAAAGATTGTGTTGCCATAGTGACCCAGAGCAGTGGGACTCTCAGGTCTCTTTTATTTTGTGTGTGTGTTTAATGTGTGTGTGTGTGTGTGTGTGTGTGGTAATATCTGAGTCCATATGTACTTTCTCTCCTCAGTGCCTGATGACCTCAGTCCAGAGGAGAGACAGGAGCTGGAGAGCATCCGCCGCAGAAAACAAGAGCTGCTGCACGACATACAAGTAAAAAAAAACACACACACACACACACACATACATGTGTGTCACACCTTTACTCCTCTAATCAACGTGTGTTAAACTTTAAACAAGCTGAATTCATGTGGAGTTCATCTTCTTGGCCTGTTTTTCTGCCCTCCTGATTGCTGCTCGGTCAAAATGCCTTCTCAACAGAGCGACCATGAAAGACCGAAGTTTGTTTTTGTCCGTGCTCTGAACTCTGCTGTGGCTTTCTGGTCTTTTTTCTTTAACATTTCTTAAATTATAGGTTAACATCTTTTACAATGTAAGTCATGGCCGACAAAATCCACAATCCGCGTTCTGTTTCAAAAAAACGAAAAGTTTGTCTGAAGTTTCAGCTTTCCGAGTTCAAACGAAGTGGATAATTTCCAAAGTTACTGTGTTTTTAGTCAAAGAAAAATCCCTTCTCGTGTCTCACTGGTTTCTCTGTTAAGCTGCAATGGAAGAAAAGCAACTTAAAGGGAAGACTTATGGAAGCTCTCCACTTGATTTGTCTAACTCGGATATTCAGGTAGCCTAAAACTGAACAGGAGGAATGATTATAACAAGCAGAACCTGTTTCAGCGTACATTTAGACACCTGACCGTTGTTTAAAAACACTTATGAACCTTTAAATAATTTGAATTATTTCAGGGAATTGCAGCAATGATAAAATCGCACAGTGCATTGTTTGCATTTTCTCTTCTTTGTTAAGGTTGTTCTTTCTTCTCTCTGTGTCCTTCAGTGGATTTGTAGCTCCATGTCTAGACCAGCCTGCCCAGGGAGGTGTGTGTATGTGTGTGTAGATATGTGTGGGTGGGGGGCTATAGGCATATGACCACCGGAGCGTTACTGTACGCATTAACGATAGATGATCCTCTTTGTGTGGGGTGCACGTGGACGAGGGGGGTTGGACCTCGTCTGTACAGTACATACGTTCAGGCGTGTGTCCTCTAGCTCTCTCTGCCCGGGGGGACAGGTTCACCTCCGCCTCAGTTCACCCAACATCCTTAAATAAATTAGCGGGACTGTCTGTGTCAGCTGTTTTTTCAGGGCAAATTTGTTTTTGCGGGATGGAGAGAAACGCTGGGAAAAAAAGATGATGAATGAAAGAAAAGCACAGTGGAGCTGAACTCATTCCTCCAGTGAACAGGCCATGTGTTGTACATGACATGATTTTAATGGAGGAAAGGCAAATATTACAAACCATCAAAATGATCTATATTCAATTGTTCAGTATTCATTGTTGTGGACTAGGTTTCTTACAATCATCTAATTGATCAATAATCATGTCAACACTAGTGGAGTTTCCTGTCTGACCAGTAACACAGAACAACAAAGGGTTGCTTGAAGTTTTCATCCTTCAGTCAGACTGTAATTTGCTTCCATTGTCTCTAAAACAGACGCCTATGTGCGCACGAGTACCAACACATGATTCTGACTATAACAGTAATATTTATGTATCGTTAATGGAACAAATGTTATAGTTTTTTGGGGGGTTGTTTTGCTGTTTGCTGTCCATATCCATTTTTTTATGTTGAAAACGCCAAGAATTGGTTGCCAATTCCACAAACTGGTTGCCAATGGCAACCTGGCAACCGTTACTGTGGAGCCCCGTGTCCATATGCACACTGAAAGTTGTTGGACACTGTACTCGTTTCTCCTGTTCATACTGGCTGTGAAGAGATGCTCTTTAACATGAGTCTAATGTGAGTGATGGGGAACAAAGTCTAGTACTTTGCAGAGATAAAAAATAATTAAAAAACAAAATCAAAGGAAGACGAAGACAAACAAACGAAGAACACGTAGAAGAAAACAAATAAATGAAGAACACAAATAAACAAATGAACAAGAACATAAACAAAGAACCTAAACAAACAAAGAAGAACACAAACAAACAAAGAAGAAGACAAACAAACAAAGAAGAACACAGACAAACAAACAAACAAACAAAGAAGAACACAAACAAACAAAGAAGAAGACAAATGTGGCCTCTGGGCAGCGATGCTGTGCGACTAGATTGATGGAGTTTATTACCGAGGTCGACTCTCGCTCCGCGCTTCTCTCCTCCAAGCCCCGCCCTGTCGTGCCCTGGGGGGCTGATGGGTAATGAGCCATGAAATATTCCAGTAATGGAGACAGAAGATGCCGTTGGTTTGTGAAGGGGTGTAACCATGGAAACGCACATGGAGGAATCCAGACAAGTGAAGTTATTTATCTGGTTTTCACACATATACACAGACTCACTGAGAGTTATGGATGATTATAGCTGTAATCTGAGGCCACGGCCTCGTCTGCTTCTCTTTCTCTTCTATAATTATCTTAGTTCGTTATCTTTTCTGCTGGCCTCGGCATTTCTCCATCTGTTTCTCTCCTCTGTCCTTTCCCCCCATAATCTCTGAGCTCTCTGGAGCAACTCCGCTAAGCCAGTCAAAGTCTTTTATCTGGCATATTCCCGTCTCCCCCCACCAGTGTGACTCTCAAACGCATCCAGGAGGGAGTCCAGGGGGGTGGAGAGAGAGAGGGGGGCTGATAAATCTGGGTCAGCACAGGGGAGAGGGAAGCAGGGGAACGGTCGTCAGGTCTGACCCCAAAACAGGTGCTACAGCTCCCAGAGAGCATTTTCTGCAGAGGGCGGCTGTTCTGCATAACTCCTGCCGAGAGAAAGAATGAGTCCGTCTGAGAGAGAGTGAATCACGTCTGTACTTTTAGGGGTTTTTCTGGGTCAGCTCTTCAGTCTCGTGTAATGCATTGTGCTTTTTCGGTGAGATCAAAGCATCTCCAGAAGGGTCAGACGTCACACAAACATCACATGTGTGTATATATGTGCTGTTGTTTCATCACTCCCCTCCTCTCTCTCTGTCTGTCTGCTCTCAGAGGCTGAAGGATGAGATAGCAGAGGTGACCAATGAGATCGAAAACCTGGGGCTGACTGAAGAGAGGTAAAGTATCTCTCAACAACTGTTTCTGAGCTCATGCGTGGGCAGCTATGGTCCACTCAGCCTTTGTATTTAAATGAAGCGCATTCATGGGGAAAGACAGAAAAATCGCCAGAAAAACAGCCCACTGCAACTAAAGATTGTTATGTTGATTATTTTGTCTAAAGATCGTAGTCTATAATATCTATGTCTGACCAACAGTTAAAAAGAAAGATATTCAGTGGTGAATATTATAAACAAAAAGTCCCACTACTCTGTGAGCCTTCAACTGCATCGAAAGCTTCACCTTGATGTGGTATGTGTCCTTAAGGTCGAGAATGAACCTCAACATTTGATAAGCTGAAACTACTGGATGTTTGGCATTTTTGCTTGATACATAACTTTCTGTTCTGTCTATCTACAAATCATACACAGAGTAATTAATCAACAAGCTTAGGTTGTTATTTGTGGGTTTGTTGTTCATTTAACACACATTGTGTTAGTATCATTTATTGAGTTTCTGTTCTGCGTCATCTGTTTTTAGGAAAAGCATGCAGAGGAATAAACAGATGGCCATGGGCCGAAAGAAGTTCAACATGGACCCAAAGAAGGTGAGAATAAATCAGGATCTTACTCATGTAACAGATCAACATACGGCTGCGACTACCGATTATTTTCATTATGGTTTCATCTGTTTCTTATTTTCTCGATGAATCATTTCGTCTATAAAACCTCAGAAAATAGTGAAAAGGTTTAAGGTGTGATGCCACAAACCCAAAAATATTCAGTTTACAATGATGATAAAACTAAACAAAGAAGCTTCAACCAGAGAGGTTTAGTTCTTCACTCAAACTGATGGATCGATCGAGGCTGCAGCTTCAGATTAAGACTGTGGTGAACACTTTGTCTTGGACCAATACAACAAATGATACTTATGAAGAGGTTTATGTTGAGTGTATTTGTATTTTTAGAGTTGTGCATTTTGATTTTCTCCTTCAGGGGATTCGCTTCTTGATCGACAGTTCCCTCCTGAAAAACACCAGCGACGACATCGCCAAGTTTCTCTACAAGGGCGAGGGGCTCAATAAGACGGCTATCGGCGACTACCTCGGGGAGAGGTGAGCGATACTAACAACACTTCTTCCAACACCCGGACAAAAGGTTTATTCCTCATCAGGAGTGACCCAGAGAGCCCTTTCTTTAAAAAGATAATCCTGATGTTTTCCAGGCCACACTGAGCATAAATCACGCCTTATCAATATTATTTTATATATAAATGGGCTTATATGATCTTTTAATACTTTTAGCAGTATTCGTATAGTATAGTATCCGTCGCATCTCATCCAGCTCAGAGAGAGCAGAGCTACATTCAGTTCTTGATCCTGTTTCCTTGTCGTGCAGAGATGACTTCAACATCGAGGTTCTGCACGCCTTCCTGGACTTACACGAGTTCACGGACTTGAACCTGGTTCAGGCTCTCCGGCAGTTCCTGTGGAGCTTCAGGCTGCCCGGTGAGGCTCAGAAGATCGACCGCATGATGGAGGCGTTCGCCCAGAGATACTGTCGCTGTAACCCCGGAGTGTTTC
Source organism: Argyrosomus regius (assembly GCA_946959425.1). Lineage (NCBI taxonomy): Eukaryota > Metazoa > Chordata > Actinopteri > Sciaenidae > Argyrosomus > Argyrosomus regius. The sequence goes on along the minus strand of OX336900.1, from coordinate 11,786,009 downwards.
AGAGCACAGGTACATACATGTGACATAAGTAAGAGGAAACATCCTCTGAGCTTATCAGACGATAGCAGGAGAAACTCAGGAAGATTTGTCCTGATTGATGTTATATATAACCTGTTTGTACGTATCACACACATGGACACACTTTGTCTTGTTTTACAGATACCTGTTATGTGTTGTCATTCGCTGTGATCATGCTGAACACCAGTCTACACAACCCCAACGTGAAGGACAAACCGACCGTTCAGAGATTCACTGCGATGAACAGAGGCATCAACGATGGAGGAGATCTGCCGGAGGAGCTACTCAGGGTAGGAGAAGTTTATTATTTTTAAACAGGACTACCCAAACCAAATATCCCGCCTTTATTTAAGCTCATATTCCAACATGTCAACATCTTTATCTCTCCGTCTCTGCAGAACCTGTACGACAGCATCAAGAACGAACCCTTCAAGATCCCAGAGGATGATGGGAACGACCTCACACACACCTTCTTCAACCCCGACAGAGAAGGATGGCTGCTAAAACTCGGTATGTGCGTCCACGTGGCGTGAAATTGACTTTTAATTTAATGAATTCAGTCTGATCAGTCCATTCTGTTGTTAGTCACTGTGAGCTGGAGGGCCCTCTAATGGACCGGATCTGTAATAGCACCTTGAAACATTAACTATTTTTGTGTAATATTCTTTGTTGACATTTTTCTTGTTTGTTTGTGTTTCATGGGTTTTGACTCCAGGAGGTATGTACCCACCTCTCCCTCCTCAGCTTGATGCTTTGCTTCTGAGCTGCCTCCCCTCCTCCTCGTCCCTCCCTCGCCTTTTTACTCCCACTGGCTGTGTGCTCTCACCTTCACGTCACACATTTGATTCAGAATAAAAGAATTTGTTTTTGTAATTTCACCCCGCTCTGTTTGCTCTTCAGCCCCAATGTGAAAACAATAAAGTTTCACATCTGTTTCTAACTGCTGGTCCAGCTTTAACCTCGGCTTTTGGCTTTATTTACCTGCTGATCTGTGCCATCAGTGTGCTGTCGTCACATGAAGCTGTCTGTCTTTGCTGATGTCGCAGCTCACCTGTATTTTCTCCTCAGGTGGACGAGTTAAGACCTGGAAGAGACGCTGGTTTATTCTCACAGATAACTGCCTCTACTACTTTGAATACACGACTGTAAGTACTTAGTTAGAGGTACTGTGTGTAGGATTACGTCAGTACTCTGATCTGTCATTGTAATTTATGTTCTTTCTTTACTGTTTACCAGGATAAAGAACCCAGAGGAATTATTCCACTGGAAAATCTGAGTATCAGAGAAGTTGATGACTCCAAGAAACCGGTAAACTCTTTTTTTTTACTGCCAAGTTTTGTCAAAGAATTGACTCATTCCTGCTGTTTTTCTGTCTTTAGCTTCTTGTCATGTCAGAAAAGATGACAGAGGTGTTGTTGAATATATCCCAAATTTCCAACACCGCCATAAAACAAAGAAGTTGCTGGATTTAAAAAAACTAAATATAATCATAACTTTCCAACACCGCCATAAAACAAGAAGTTATTAGAAGACCCAGAAGCTACTGTACCATAAAAGAAGCTATTACCAGATAAATATAATCAAACTTTCAAAAATTACCATCAAACAAAAACAAAACAGCAAAAACACCTGAAACTTTCCAACATAAAACCATAACCAGACCATAAAACAAAGAAGTTGCTGAATACAAATACAAATATATGGCCAAAAGTTTTCTAAGCTACTGACGATGCTGGATTGATTAAAAGAAAAACAGAAAACAACAAATATAACCAAAACTTTCCAAAACCACCATAAAACAAGAAGTTACTGGATGAAACAAAAAAGTATCAAGAATTACTGCATAGGGGGAAAAAACAAGACAAAAGAGCCCACCAAAAACTTTCCAGCAGTACCGTAAAACAGGAAGTTACTGGATTAAAAGAAAACTAAAAACCCAGCATAAACATCCAAAACTTTACAGTACCATAAAACTAAAAGTTTCTGGAAGAAAAACAAAATGAAACACCCGAAACCTACAAAAGCTGCCATAAAAGAAGTTATCCCCAGATTAAAAACAAAGAGAACACTGGATGAAAAAAAACAAACAAAACCAGCATAAACTTCCAAAACTTTCCATCAAACAAATCAAAGAAGCATAAATATAGCCAAAAGTTTTCTGAACTATCGAAATTGCTGGATTAAAAAAAACATAAAAACCTTCCAAAACAAAACATAAAACAAGAAGTTACTGGAATAAATGAAACAGCATTGATATAATTAACAAGTTCAAATGAAAATAAAAGAATTGGTGATGTCTGGTTGTTGTTAATGTGTCACCTTTCTTCCCCGTCATATGTTGACATGCAGCATATCTGTGTATCAACTGCAGTTGGACATCAATGAGTCGCTTTAATAAAACCACACTGAGTATAATTCTTTGTTTTCCTCTTATTAAACACGTCCAGCAGTTATATGAAGATTTCTGACGTCAGGAATGCTATTTGTTCTTCTGAAACTGTTTCCTTTTTATGTTTTTTTTGCACTCTTCAGAAGTTTTCCTGTTGACATTAATCTCCTGATTCATCTCATTTGTTCTCTCCCAGAACTGCTTCGAGCTCTTCATCCCGGACCACAAAGATCAGGTGATCAAGGCCTGCAAGACGGAGGCAGACGGCCGCGTCGTCGAGGGAAACCACACTTTTTACAGGATCTCAGCCCCGACCGCAGAGGAGAAGGACGAATGGATCAACAGCATCAAGTGAGTCACATTTAAACTCTCTCCTGCACTGTGATGACGATGATGATATCCGTGTTTTCTAACCCTCCTTCGTCCTCCACCTGCAGAGCTGCCATCAGTAAAGACCCGTTCTATGAGATGCTGGCTGCTCGGAAGAAGAAGGTGTCGACTCTGAAAGGGCTGTAGACGACTGAACCTTGAGACAGGCTTTGACTTAATGTGGACCTGATACTCCTGCTGCTGCAGTGACACTTGGACCCGCCTCAGAGGATTCAGCATTTAAAGAAGCTCTTCACTAACGTTGAAAGCTTCATTTCCCATTTTTTTAAATCTTCAAACATCTCCTTTTGAACACTGCACTCCTGCAGCACTGTGTCGACGCCGTGCCCTCTGGTTCGGACTCCCACTTCTCCTAAAAAAAATCTGCTGTTGAAATGTTTCTGATTCAGTGACTCAGTGTTTGGTCTGCTGTGGTACAACGAGTTACAGCTGGTGAATGAATCACATCGTACATTCATGTGATTCACATCGACTTCAGGAGAGCCTAAAAAACACTTAAAGGACCAGTGTGTAGGATTTAGAGCATACTGCTGGCTGAAGATTGCAGCCAACTGAATACCCCTCACCGCACTCTCCATTTCAAAGTGTGCAGGAGAACCTGTGGCTGAAAAAAGGTCCTATCTAGAGCCAGTGTTTGGTTTGTCCATCGAAGAAGAACCACAGCGTCTGTTGATATAAAAGGCTCAAACATAACAATTCTCATTTTCAGGTGATTAAACACTAATAAAACATCATTATATTCCATATTCTGCCAATAGATGTCTCTAAATCTTACACTCTGGACCTTTTAAGGTTTACAGCTGATCTCTAGTTCGATCAGTTGAGGTCTGTTTTCCAGATACAGATTACTCCTCGTCTCTACTAAAACACTTGATGAAGAGCTCTACTGGAAGACAAATTGAGTTGCAGGACTTTTTTCTGGGATGCTGGACTTCAATTGTTTAGATTTTCCATAAAATTGCTTTTTTTGTTGTTTTTCTAAGCCTGTTTTCTTACTGCTGTTGGTGTTTTGTCAAAGCACTGTCAATGAAAATGAAGGTAATGCATAAATAGCTAAATATTTATTTATCCAGATTTCTTGTAATTTATTGTTTTAAAGTTTGTCTCATTAAAAGTTTGCAAACCGGCATTTAACTGTTTGACTTCATTTGACTGAGAATACGTCAGTTGAATTGTTAATTTAGACAAAATTCAATAAATGAAAGTGTTGACCCTTTCAGCTGTGTACCCGACCTTTTTAAAAACAAGTCTGGATCTGGGCTAAGCTTGAAGGTTCATTCTTGTCCTTAAATAGGGGACGAAGATTCTTTTCGAGAAGGGTTAAATCTGGGGTAACTGGACCTCGTTGTAGATCCCTACAATTATACTTTCACTGGGGTGTTCACGTTTAGAGAGTTAAGAGCGCAAGGGGAGAAGGCTCTAAGATGCATGTTTTGTAGTCCATCTTCTGAACTTTGTAGTTTTACCACAGAAAACGTCAATAACATTCGCCCTTGCATAAAGACTGGTCTGGTGTGGACGGTCGTTAAGTCACCCCAGATCCAGCGTGGACAACAGTTGTTGAGGTCACCTGAGCTCCGGTGTGGACAACAGTCATTGGAATCACAGGAGGCCGAGTGTGAACTGTTGATCAGTCCACCGGGAAGGAATGAAAAAACAGCATAGGTGGAGGATAAGTGGTGTCTGAGGCCTCCACCTCTGTTGAGGGTTGGTTTCTCTACTTTTACACAGATAGCCTCCATCACTCCTCTTTCAAACCACGTGCCCAAAATGTTGACATAGTCATCATGTCCGTAAGATGTTAGAAACCTGCAGAGTCTAGTCCTGATGAGTTAACCCTCCTGCGTTGAGACATGCATTTAAGTGGCTGCTTGGTTTCACCAATGTTTAGGTCTGTGCACTCCTCACTGGACTGGACCACATACACCAGATTGTTGTTCTGAGTGTGGGAAGTTCAGTCTTTGGGGTGTACCAGTTTCTGTCGTAGTGTGTTGCTGGGTATGAAGAACAACGGGATTCTACGCTTGTTGAGTTTTTCAGCTACGCCAGATACGTATGGACAATGTTCTTCCATCTATCCTTCTTTTCTTCATCACCCGTTGTGTTAGTGTCCTCCCTGGATCTCGTGACCACTTTCCTAAAACTCCAGTTGAACTAAAACCTTGCTTTACTGTGCATTCCTCAAATGTCGTTGGTTCTTTTCTTGAGCTTGGACACACTCGTAATCAGTCAGAACTAAAGAAGCATCTTCGATGAGATGTGAAACGTCTTCATGGATCTACAACCAAGTCCAGTTGCCCCAGATTTAACCCTCGAAGAAAGATGACCTGGATGACTGAGAACTGTCACAGACTTGGATGATTTATGATGTTTCTGTTTTATTCTGTTAATGCTTGATTTTATGCTACTTGAACCAAATTTAATCAAATTTCACTTCACTTGAAGTACTGGCACACAAATAAAAACAAATTTGACCTCAAAGTGCTCTTCTAGTGTAACCGTGCAGCTACAACAGCTCAAGCATTCAAGCAATCTCTTGACACAGTGTAAATTAAACCATCTGTGCAAAATCAGTTAGGTCACATCAGATTTTTTCCCCCACAGTTATTTCCTGCTCCTCTTTATCTGATCATTTCACGTGTTAGGTGAAACAACCACACTTTTGTTGCATTTACTTTAGATAAAAGCTTCAATGATGAGGCCAAGTAGGGAGATTCCCACAAACTGAAAAAGACAGTTTGAGTCATGACTTCTGAGGAACACAGGCATATTTGTCAGGCTGACATGTCGCAATTTAAATGTACAAGATCAGAGGAGCATTTCACAAAAGACTGAAGGTCTAAAAAGACAGGGAGTATCTGGTGAACAGAGCTTTTAGCAGCTCAGGAGTTGGTAGAGACCAAAGACAGAGTTAATATTAGTTTTACATTGATCAGGTGGACAAAACACAACTTCAAATGAAAAATAATGTTGCTGCTGAATGTGTAAATTAGTAACTGTTTGCTAACAAGTTACAAGCAAACAAGCAAAGTAGTTCGGGAATGGTTTGAGGAACACAAGAACGAGTTCAAGGTGTTGACTTGGCCTCCAAATTCACCAGATCTCAATCCAGTCGAGCATCTGTGGGACATGCTGGACAGACAAGTCCGATCCATGGAGGCCCAGCCTCACAACTTACAGGAGTTACAGGATCTGCTGCAGATACCACAGCACACCTTCAGAGGTCTAATGGAGTCCATGCCTCGACAGATCAGGGCAGTTTTGCTGGCAAAAAAGGGGACCTACACAGTATTAGTCAAGTGGTTATGGCTGATCTGTGTATTTAACTTGTGTTTCATAAATACATGTTTAGTATCGAAAGTGTTTATTTTGCACATCCAGCAGATAGGGAAAAAAATCTTTCATATGGAGGTGTATTTTATTAACTCTTTTAGCTTCGTTTTTGGTCTCCAAACGGAAATATCTGGCTCTTTAGCTGCTAAAAGCTCCAGTATGTTCACCAGCTAGTCGCCAGCTGTGTCTGCCTGCTGTTTTTAGACCTTTTTTTTTTGCTGCCTGCTGTTGTCTTTTGTGTATTTTTGTTGACATGACGTCTAAACATTTGTGCCGTCCTGTTACATTTATAATAAAATGTTGTCTTTTATTTTTTTCTACGATTACAAGGCAATTTTAACCAAACTTTTACAAAGAGGTCACACATTTAAAGTCGTTTTAAAAACTCTCCACATCATCCTTTAATTTACAAAGATAATAACACAAAGACACTGTACAGTTTAGCTTTGATTACTGCTGTGGGCAGAACTGTAAACTCACCGTAAGAGCTCTTAAAAACTGTTATTAAGGCTCACAGAGGGATTGTAACTCTTCACCACGCCCGTCTGTTTACATCAGTCTTCTTTACATCAGCAACATTGACTGATGAAGTCTCTATTGCTGTCTTAGACATGCAACATGTACCTGTAGCTATGTACAGTATGTACTGTAGCAGAAGTTTTTGAAATGCTTGTAATTAGTAAAACTAAACAAACAGAAATCCACAGTGTGATGACGGCAGGTGTTAATACAGTATATAAATAATCTAACAGAGTAACGTATGCAGGTAAACCACAGGATCTGGAGTTGATTTTTTTTTTTTTTTTAAATAGGATTTGACTCCTTGAATGCACCACATACGTCTGCTCCTGTGTGAGAGTCACTTCACGGGACAAAGCCGAGGTGAAGCTGAAAACTCCCAGCATGCCAGTGATCCTAGATTGTGTCCGACGGTCCCGTCTGCAGGAGCGCGCCGACCTTCACCGAGATCTTCAACCTCAGGACTCAAGAAAACTGAAGCCACCGGCCTCTAGCTAAAAAAAAAAACGAATACACAGAGAGAAACATTCAGTGATTTGTGTTCTAAAAATTAATTAAAAGTCCTGACGAAAATCCGACTGAGATCAAAATGTCTACTTAATTAAACTGGTGGTTTGGAGTCATCGGTGCTGTTTTCCAACAGCCAACATGAAACATATGTACATATAATCTGTTTTATTTATGTAGCCCAATATCACACAATTCAAGAGGAGTTTTTACAGTCTGCACAGCAGACGACACCCTCTGTCCTTACAGAAAATCTATCCTACATACAACACATGGATCCAGAAGGTCTGGGACCTCGATCAGATGGAGCACATTACGTATTTATTAAGGCTGCAAAAACCCACCTTGACCAAACAGTGAAGTTCATGCTTTATTAATACAATGATGTTTATCAGCCCTCCTACTCACTTTTATACTCCCTCTTTATACTTCGCACAACACACCATCGTTGTTTGTTTGGTTTTTATACAGTATTATACACAGGAGGTATTGCGATCTGAGTTTGGTTACTCGCTTGTATGAATGTATGAATATGTATATTATAATTACTATAATGTGAACAAGTTCCTCTTTTTTATTGCCAATCACCAAGTTTGACCTAAGTAAGTAAACTATCACTCTTAAGTTGACCTTTAAATATCCAGTTTAGGTTTAAAAGAGTTCTTCACTTGAAGTATAGTAAGTATAACAAGTTTAGGAGGAACAGAGAAGAGCAGCTCCGAGACTGTGTGAATGCATCCCACTGACACGCACAACTGTTGCCAGTTCAATTTGTGGGGAGATCCCAGTTTCACCACTAGAGGGCAGACGGGTCCATCGCAACGTCCTCTTAAAGCAGGATTCATCCTGATGCTGCTGTGTGGACACCAGCTGTGTATTTGAACCCTGTTGACCCTCAGAAGACACTGCTCAACATGATGCAGAAGAGAGTTTGGAGAGGCGCCAACCTGTCACTAGTTCATAACAATAGACGTGTGCTGCGCTGCAGATAAGCACTTTTTTTTTTTTTTTTTTTTTTTTTTAATCGTTTTTGCCGGTAAAGCTATTATTAGACAGCTTGTGTTTTGTTTTTTCCTTTCTCAGGAACAAAATGAAGAGAGATAAGCAGTAAAGTACACAGATGAAACCACGAGACAACCAACAGCTCTACAAACCCAACAAGCCAACAGACTGTCTGTGGTTATGATGTTACTGTTTTTTAATTATTTAATTTACAGTTTTTCTCAGTTGCTAAAACACTAAAACCCATTGGCTGAACAAAGTTCTCAGTTTCCTGAACTCATTGTGCTAATTGTTCAGTCTGTTGTCAGTACCTTAAACCATTTCACAAAACACAATTTGCAGATCTCACTTACACTTTTCAGCAAAACTCAAAACACATTCTGCACACGTCATCCAAATTTGTAAATCCAAATAGAGCAGACATGTCATTGATTAAACACAGCCACTCAAAATTCATGATTTCACTTGTTTCAAATGATGTGACACAACTAATATATGCCAGTTCAGAGAGCAAACAGGTTGTTGAAGGTGGTGAATGAGAAAGTCTGAGAACGGATAGAAGAAACTATGTGCGTATGCGAGGTGGGGATGAGGAGGAAGAGGAGGAGGACGAGAAAGAAGAAGAGGAAGACAAAGAGTGGAAATATCCGACGAAATTCAAGCAACAATCATAGACCATGTTCTTGTCCATGGACTGACAATGAGGGAAGCAGGACTTAGAGTGCAACCCAATTTGAGACGCTTTTCTGTGTCCACCATAGTAAGGACATTCAGAGAAGAGAACAGGTTCAGTATACTACTGTATTTTTGTAATTGCAAATTTACTGTACTACACTACATGCAGCTGTTTCAATACACATTTGTAAAGTTCATCACTGTATGTATTGTACTGCCTGAATATTTTTTGTAACTACACATCTACTTTTTGTAGAATTGCAATAAACAAACTGTCTGGCCCTGAACGTTGTGCTTTCCATTTGTTTACAGTACTGACTGCTCAATAGATTTTGACTGGTTGCAGGTTCATATCAACAAAGAACAAGAATTACAGTATCACAGAGACAAAGGACAAGTTTGTGAGCTGCAGGGTACAGTACTGTAAAAATAGGGGTACAAGGAGGAGGAAGAACAAAAAAAATGGCAAAGAACAAAGCAGAGCAAAGAAAATAGAGCAAGGTTTCAGAAATTGTGTTTTAGCAATTGAGAAAAACTGTAAATAGGCTGCAGTAAGTGTGTATTTAGTTGTTCAAACTTGAATTTAAAAGCCTGAGCAGGAACCGGCTGCTCAGCTTCAGCATTATCTGTATTTTGCCTGATAAATAAACAATTAAAACGATAAATCAAAAGTAACAAACGTGCCGCTGAGGCTCAAGCAAAGCTGTAAGATCAGCATGTAAGCTCATCTGTTTAGACATTAAATGACTCAGTATGTTAAAGGTTATAAAACAATAGATACTGATCCATGGAGGATAAAGCTGGCATTATTCTGCATTTTTTTTCTTATTGTCAATAAATCCCTTCAACAGACCAAAACGAACAATGTCCGTCTGTTTCTCGATACGACTTCACAACCCGTCTGTGGTTTTCAGCTTTAATCCCACCGGTTCCTACTGAAGACGGGAATCTTTATCTAAATCCTTTTCTAAAGAAGATTTTAACAAATATTTCTCAAACAGAACTAAATGCTTCATTTGTTTGGAAAATCAGAAATTCACAGAAGATTACTTAAAATAAATGATTTAAGGCGGTTTATGTAGTTTATGATGGCAAGAACAGATCTGGGAAGTGAAGTGAAGTTTGCAAACTGGATCATTATATTACAGACTAGCACTGCACCTTGTTTTATCCATGTTTTCTTTGATTTAATTTGAATTCAAACCTTTTTATGTGTCAAATGTTTGTCTGATTGATACATAATCATCTAAAAATGTTGCAGTTATTGTTTTCCTGTGGACCCAGAGGCTTCTGAAGCTATTTAACCATCTGACAAGCAGCTTAAATCAGTAAAAACTCTAAATATTTTATAAATATGCAACCCAGAACTTCACATCAGTTCTCACAGCTTCGTGAAAAATCGTTTCTTTTAATCAAAACTATGAATATAATAGATATACAAGAATTCAATGGTGAACGAATCCGTTTCCTCTGGTGCCATGTGGAATATAAATTATTAAACTAAACAATATTCATCCTTAAAATAAAAATCACTACTTTAGACTTTAGATTTTGACAAACTTTCGTAGATTAATGTCAGAGTACAAAGCTGGTGAAGATTATCATGACACTGTGCAGTCTTTTCTGTCGTTATGTAAATATGTTCAATGTGACCTTAAGCCTGAGGCCACGGAGGAATCTGACAGACAAGCCGCTCTGTGTTTGCGTCATCGTGCCGGTAACACGAGGATTTCCACTCAGTCTTTTCAACGTTTCCAAACAATAGCGTCCTCTCGCTCACATTATTGTCCGAGACGTAGTTTCGTGCATATTTGTGAATAATACTCAGCACTGAAAGATGAGCTATTTACAAGCATTTCCTCCTGGCAGGAGATCACTCAAGCTCTTTCTTTCCTTGATTCTGCCCAGGTAGCGATAAGACACCACCCATTTACCGTCATTATCCAGCCTGTGACACTTCCTGCTCCGAGAAACAAAAAACAAAAAAGGACTGAGTGTCTTTTCCTTTATCTTCTGCTGTGTTCTTGACAAGTTTCCCTTTGGCTAGAGTTTAACATATTTTCCTTTCTGAATGGGTACACAATGTTTTTACGTGCACTTTAACTGTCATCCCTCTTTTTATTTATAATCTATAATGAACCTTAAATATTCACTGGTAACTCTTGTTTCATGGTCGATGAACCCTCTGACTCCACCTCACCAAGTCCTGACAGGACTCTCGGTAATACAGACCACACTGTCAAATCATCACCATAACACCGCGCTGACTCACTTCTTGACAGAAGTGAATCAGCCGACACGCTGTCCCTGCTCTCACTTTGGTGATTTAGGCTGCTGGGAAGACGAGGACGGGACCTGCGATTTGGGACTCGCCACAATGACTACAGGCATTTCTAAGAAGCCACAGCCTGTTTTACTGAATGTGTGTGTGTGTGTGCGCGTGTGTGTGTGTGTGTGTGTGTCAGTACATTATGTTCAAGGCTGTATTTTGTCTACTAGGCAAAAATCACAGACAAAATCTGAATAGAAAAATGGAAAGAATGCATAAATACAGGGAGATGTATTACAACTTGAGTCTTCTTATACTTAGTATAACTTTAAGACCCAGTTAAGCACATATTTGTATTTATTGTTCATGTTATGGAGTATCAGTAAAAAGTTTGGGCACAAATTGTTCAGTTGTTTTTCTTTGTTATTATTTTCACATTGTAGATTAACACTGACGAATAAAACCTATGAAATAACCACTGATCCATGACGTCACCCACAGACTTCTGAAGAGCCGTCATGAAGCTCAGAGTTTGGTAGCACTGGCCGCTGCCATCTTGGCAGTCCTCCCTCTGCCAAAATTTGCTAAAAATTGGCAAAGATGTGGATCATTGGTGGATCTGAGGTGGGCTCAATGAAGCCTGGGGGCGCAAACAAGCCATCTATAATGACACCCACCTGTCAATCAAAGCGGCAATGCTGTTAGTTATGCATGACTTTAAGCCTTAATATAATTTGAATGAGTGAGTTATACAAAAATTCAGGCTCAGTACAGTTGTCATGAACATCCTGCTATAGAGACCAAAACTGTTTTTTGTACCAGGCTGTAAACATGTTTATTTCTGCTGTGAAGTTGGACATTTTAACATGGGGACTTATGGAGACTGACTCGTTCTGTAGCCAGCCTCAAGTGGACGTTTGAGGAACTGCAGTTTTTGGTACTTCATAGCTACGGAGGCTGCCACTTGGAAATAACATGTGGAATTATGAGGTAAACAAGCAAAAAATTGACTGGAACTGTAAATGCTCTCACAACATAGAAGGCATTTGTCACCATCTCACATTTTATTGATGAAGAATAATTAATGAAATAATTAATGAATAATTAATGAAATAATTAATGAAAATAATGAATGGTTGCAGCTCTAGTATTCTGACTATGCTAAAAGTATGTTTATCTTTGGTGTTTATCTTCCCATGCATGTGACAGGTGACAGATGTTAATCTCATGCATGTGTACAAGAAAAACAGATTAAGTCATAAGAAACATCTTGAAAAGAGTGTTTTAGTTTGTTAATGCAAAGTAGGATAGAAAGTGAGTAATATATCCGTCTGAGGTGACATTTTTGTTTGGATAAGTAATCTGTAACTCTTCAAATAAACCAACATTAAACAAGGAGTCTAAACTAACATAACATAGACAACATACTGTAACCGGCAAGTTGAAATCTAGGAAATCAGCCTCTACAGTAAACATTGTACTTCCCAAAAAGGGCCAGTCAGACAGGTTGTAAATATGCTAACAGATTAGATTATCTAAACATCTTTATTTGGAGAGGGGCAAAATGTGCACACCTGAATTGTTGGTAGTCTGCCCTAAAGGCAGAGAAACCGTTAATAGCTGTAGGTTAAAGATGAAGCAGGAAGTCGATAAGTCGTTTTCCTTCTCTATCTAACCTTTAACTAAGCTTGAGGTTTGTTTAAAGCAGTAATAATAATTTTTCGGGCACTTGGGGGACAGACAAACAAGCTGCAAACACAATAATAACTATAACTGATATGTGGTTTCCCTGCTTCTTCACCACTGCTGTTTAATTTGTATATTCTCCCAAATTGGTCACAACACCCATATGCTGATGACACACAGTTATACATATCGGACTGCCCCCAGCCAATGCTTTGCTGATATTAAATTTGGAATAGTTAAAAACTTTCTACAGCTAAATGAAGACAAACGAGAGATTGTTTTCGTGGGTCGAAACGCTCGTTGGCACCAGATTTACTCTTTGTTAACTACTCTGTCTGTAAAACCTTATGATCGTGCCAAAAATAACTTGTGGGTGTGTGATTTTAGATGTTAATCTTAACTTCCAGAAACACATATCTAATATCTCCAAGACTGTATCAGAAATATACGTAAAGCGAGATACTTCCTGTCTTCCAGTCAAACTGCATTTATTTCCAGTAGACTACTGCAATGTAAAGCAAGCGATAAATAAACTTCAACTTATTCAGAAAACCAAAAGGTTTCACTCTAATTTTATCTTCTCTTTACTGGCTTCCAAAGAATTGATTTTAAAACACTTATTATTGTTTTGAATGGCTTAGCTCACCGAATACACACCAGACAGACCTCTTAGATCATCACATAAAGGTCTCCTAACTATACCTACAATAAATAGTCAGCTTAAGGTGCCTGCAGTCATTATGGTCCTACTCTCTGGAATAGGAACTAAGGTCTGCTACGACAATGTCTTCTTTTAAAAGCAGACTAAGAGACTTTTAGTTAAGGTGTTAAGTTAACCTGTAAAACAGTATTATTATTATTATTATTATGCCCTTTTTAATAATAATATCTTATCTGTTCTTATCTCATTCATTTTTTAATCTACACCTGTAATATGAAATGTGCAATATAAACATATGATATGACTATGTACATATCAGGCAGACACAAAGCAACACATTGTTGGCTCCTAAGGGATATATCTGTCTCTTTAGTTGCTAGTTCACCAGCTCGTCTCTAACTATGTCTGTCTGTTGGGTGCTGAGCAGGTAGTCTACAGACGATTCTTAGGCCGGTTACAGACTACGGCAAAATTGTGACACCAAGACGTTTTTTTGCTTTGTGTCTGATTGATTGAGAGAGGGAGAGAGCAAGCAGTGGGCGAACGTCATAGACAGTGAATGAGAGTGAGGGAGCTCCTGTATCAAGAAAGACGGTTAATCGGCAAAGTAAAAAGATATTTTCCGCCAACCCCCACACAACCCTGTTGTGATTCATAGCACCACCTGATTTGGCCTTTGAGGTTTTTTTTTTTTTCACTAAAAACAGCTGCATCAGGGAACAAGTTTGATGAGTGCGGTGAGACTGAACTAAAACAGTAAAGTTGCAGCTGTAAAGCGCAAAATAATGTGTGTTAGTAAGAGTCAGGTGATAACTTTGATTGGGTTTGTAACTACACTACACTAAAATCATTAATTTAAGCAGCTTTGAAGCCTATCTGATTGCCTGACTGCTTGTTTCTTCCCTAATTGGACTACTTTTTGTGCTCACCAAAAACAAAATAATAACCTGAAATAAGTGTTATCTTAATGTGTAGTGATTGTGTACTTGTGTGTAACCACCTGGTGGCATCTCAGAAGAAATTCTTGATGAGGGGAGTGACTAGTTTCACCCACAGTTGGACGTGGCGGTCCGGCTGCTCAAACGTAGAGCTCGACACCTCCGTGGACCGCTGGTACAGCATCTCCTGCTCCTGAGGGTTTAAACGCAGGTGTGTATTATTCAGTTACACAGTCATTCATCATCAATTCTCGCTGCGGTTAAAGGAAAAAAAAAAAAAGGAGCCAACCTCCTGCAGCTGGCTCTGCAGTTCCTCATTCTCCGTTACTATAGCAATTTGGGCCTCCAGGTCACGATGAACCGAGCGGTAACCAAAATTAGGGGAGCCAATTAGAGTGAGGCAAGGCCGATCCTGCCCCTGGAGGTAATACCACAGACCTGTAGGAGAGGAAAAGTAGAGTGAACCAGTGAGGAGGTAATGCTTCAGAGAGCCGCTTCCAGCAGGGATTTCTGTCGGCCCAGACCACAACTAAAAGGAAGCACATGCAGAAATCCCCAGCGTCGATCCAAAACCCCAAAGTATGAGAGAGAGTGAGTGTACATCCTTGTCCTGAGGGTACGACAGGATGACTGTACAAGCCTTCATCTCGCACGCTAAATACCAATGTGACCACAAGAAGAACAGCAGGGCATGGGGAAGAACAGTGAGAGTAATGTGTTTTATTATTTTCACTGAGCCAAACAAAACTAGTCTGGACGGCGAGCCCAGGCTTAGACCGTAATCTTGTGTAAGCCATGTTGACGCGCTGAAACTATTAGTCGAATAATTGTCCCACATTAAGTTAAAGTTGAACAGAAAATTGGAGTCTGTTCACTTTTTGTTTAAGAGGATTAAAAACTACAATCATACCGCGGCTGTTGGGCGAACGTTTACGTTTACAGGAAGTCTCCGAGCGGGCGTTTTCTTATTTGTTGTGTTACATCTGAGAGGCTGCGTTGCTAGGAGACACGCGGCCACCCTGCACATGGTGCACATGGTGCAATACTGACTGCAGCATGCAACACTGAGTATTCTACAAATGTTTTTACATTTTACAATTCTGACTAAATAACATAAAAGTCAAAAACAAGTTAAAAGATAAACCTGTTTATTGACTTAATTTAGTGTGTTGCTGTTATTTAGGGTAGTTCAAGACCTCTTTGTGGAAAAAAAACTCTTTAGCAGCATTGTAGCTCTAACAAACATGCATGTCATCACTTTTCTTTCCTTGGTTTCCATATGTTTGGGTTACATATGCTGCAAGTACATTTGACATTATATTTTGAAGACGATTATTTTGTTGAAGTCATTCTATCATGGAAGATTAAGCTACTTAACACCTGACAGGGTGTGAAATGAACAGTGCTTGACAATATTTGCTTTGTCAATATTTGCTTTGGATTATTGTTTGTTTGGATATGTTTGAATGCTCACCAGCATATACTGCAATATACTGTTACGTATTCTTGGAAATATTACTTAGTATTGAGTATAGCGGTAGTAGTAATATAGCACAAAGTACTGTAAACATTTAAATGTTTTTGTGCAACATTTGTCCAACTGTATTTCTCTATTTCAATTTTACAGTTTGTTCAATTAGACCAGAAGAAATCGAGTAAAGATTAAAAACCTTTCCAGTTTCCTTCTGGTCTTGTTGTTCTTAATGACGTCCATTTTCACCCATCAGAAAAACTATTAATTGATCAGTTTTTTTATAAACAATAAGACAATTTAGACATGCATGTGTCATAAATAAAAATATCTTAAGGTTTTGGACATTTGTGGTTTGAAAATAAGCTATTTGAAGACACATATTTAAGATATTTTAAACAGTTAACTGAAAAAGTGGAAGCTATGATCGTTAGTTGCAGCTCTAGTGGAAACAGAAAGTGTTGATACAGACATGTAAGTGTGCTTTTGTTTCAATCTACCTTTGGCGTGAAACGTCCACTGTGATCTGTGGTACTCATGCAGGTGTACCCTCTCCTGCTGGCCCAGCCGGCACACCTGGTTGTAAAACTGTCTGGCGATGTGAATGTAAGCTGCAGGGATCGCGCCGGCGACGCCCTTGGCTCCAAAGAACCCGTTGACCTCGGGGGAGGCTGTGAGGATGCGGTAGCTGGCTCCGGCCCCGAGCACCAGCCGCATGTACGCCCGGGTCAGGTTGAAGTAACCCGATGTTAGAAACATAGTGGATTCTGGCCCGGCATCTGTCAGCAGGCGCTGGAGGTTAAAGAAGAAACAGCCAGTGAAGAAAGACGTGTTACAGCTGGGTTGAAACATCCCTGACGCTGTGAAAAATAAAACAGGCTATGCTATGAACTGAGCTGGTTATCAGGGCTTTACTTTTACGCAATATAACCTGAAATCAGGATGATTCGTCACATTCATAATAATAACAATAAATGTATATTTCCTTCTTCCTGTTTGCCAGGGTGCCCTGCGATAACCTGCCGGTCTCTCAGCATAATGCACTTCTCACAGGAGATCGAACCAGCTCAACCCGAGTTACGCAGTGCAAGAACAGGTTTTGGGGTTCAGAGTTGGATCTAATCCCAGCTGACATTGGGCGAGAGGCGGGGTACACCCTGGACAAGTTGCCAGTTCATCACAGGGCTCACATTCACACCTTAGAGTCACCAGTTACCCTGCATGTCTTTGGACTGTGGGAGGAAGCCCGAGTATCCGAAGAGAACATGCAAACCTGAGGTTCGAACTAGGAACTTTCTTGCTGTGAGGCGACAGTGTTTGATGATTAAATTATGAATTATTTAAAGATAAAACAGTTGCATAACTCTTGACTTAAGTTTTTCTGATTTTCTGGGTGAACTTCTGGTTACACATCACTCATTGTTGTAGCTGGTCTCAGTTTAATTATATGAGATTTAATTATTGCAAATTGATTAAATTAAACATTCATAACATCAGGAATTTACTACATTTTGTTTGTCCAGCCACAGCTCATTATTTTAGTTTAATACTTTAAAAATCTGAAATTCATCAGTGTTTATTCTCGTGATTAAAAACAGGTCAACTTCAAACATCCACGTCATGTATTTTCTGGTGCATAATGAACAGCTCGTTTTCTTTTTCTCTTTACTGTTTTACAGGAAACGTTTCGGACGTTGCAGCAAGAAGAACTACTTTGTGCGTGAGGACACAAAAATCTGGATTAAAATCTGTTCTGCTCTTTCAAAGAAGGGCGGATATCTCTCTTTATGTGCACAGCGGCTGAGTTTGTGAACAGCTGCATCAAAGCAACCAACAGTCCTGCAACAAGTCCTCCCTTTGTGAAACTTAAATGAATGCCGAGGCCGCGTTGATTCAACTTTTTATGGCCTTTGCACTGAATTACAGTGTGTTAATCTGATGATCATTTTATTGCGTTCATTTCCAGAAAGTAATAAAGCACAAGTAAATATTTGAGTTAGTCACAGGTTTAAAACAATACCATCTAATAATATTTATTATGTGTTACCAAGGAGCTAAAGGTCAACAAGGCAGTGAAGTAAATAAATAAAAAAAGACAATGAAAATATTTAACAGCATGGTCAAGTTTTAGACATTCTTTTCAAATATTAGCATGAGCATTTTGGGGTTCATATGTGACTCAGCCAATCAGAAGAGGCCGTTGTTACTACAGGGTCAGGTGTGGAGCCTCACCTGTGTGATCTGCTCGTCCACCTGGATCCCGAGAGGTTTCATCTGGACCAGAGGAAACACCCAGGTGTCCTCCTCTCCCTCGCTCATCCCCTCGTCCTCAAAGTCCTCCGACCGGTTCGACAGCCGCTGCCTCGTGTGGGCCGTGTTCACCACCTCCATGATCCGCTTCCTCGCCACTGCCGAGAAATCCTGCCTGTTGCCTGGTTGTTGCCGTGGAGACGCAAAATGTCAGTGTACACACAGATGAAGTGGGCGCAGCGGGGAGAGACGGGTCAGTCTGATCTCTGGGTCACTGTGTTCTGGGCTTTGAGTGTGTTTGAAAGAATTTACAGCCACTTAGGAACATGAAGCAGAGAGGATGTCAGAAAAAAATGCTTGGTTCTGATTGGCTGGCAAATGGCAGTTAAAAATAGTACATTAGGGCAGCTCATGAATCAGTTTAACGGTGTGTTCAGACAGAAATCGAAGCAAATATTGAAGAAGACACACTGGAAGCAAACAAATCAATCAGAGAGGAGCTTGTTCATTAGCAAACGCTGTAAATAATCAACCTGCACTTTATCTAACAAATATGTGATGTCGTGCCAAGCAGCTTTTTGTTTGTGTTTGTATCTGTGACCCTGGAGGGCAGAAAGAGTGGTTTACTCTCGCCAGTTTATCACAGGGCTGACACATAGAGACAGACAACCATTCACACTCACATTCACACCTACGGGCAATTTAGAGTCTTGCCTTTGGACTGTGGGAGGCAGCTGGAGTACCCAGAGAGGACATGCAAACTTCACACAGAAAGGCACAAGCCAGGGTTTGAAACAGGGTTTGTCATGTTGTGCCAAGCAGCACTTTGTTTTTGTGATGTGACCGTGGAGGGCAGTGACAGGATTTGTATGCTGCACTGTGTGACGACATGCAACAAAAGGTCCTCATCAGTGACCAGGACGCCCAAAGAAACTCTTAAATCAACATATTTCTTCGATAAATGTGAGAAAACTGACTGTTTAGCTGCTCCTAGCGACCGCAGCTTCCACTTGAATTAAAAATTACATCAGTGGGATGGATCTATCACTCACTACTGACTGGTTAGAACAAAGTGGCACAAAGTAACCTCCCTCGAAATGTAAAAAGTACACAATGCCAGGCTGAGTGAAGGAAGCTGTAATTTAGTTTGATCATCAGGCTTGATATACGACTAGAGGTGAGTGAGAAAGGTGATTTTGTGTGACCCTTTAGGTCGCATTCAGACAGAATCTGGTGCTTCAGCAAAAAACGCAAAAACCCCGGCGACCTGCGGTGGAGAAGTTGTGCCAGATCCAACTTTTGGAAAAACTGCAGCCGCCAGTCAGACGATCAAACCGGTCAAACCTCCACAGACAGCCTGAAGTGTCTCTGAAACTGAGACTATCCAGGTGGATTCATGGATTAAACTCTGATACTCTATCTGTTGTCTGAGTCTGGCTCGCAATTCACGCTGCAAAATAGTGACACGAAAAAGTTTCCTTTGGTTTTAGAGGGATAGAGCGAGTGCCTGATCCGAATGGGATCTGAATGTGGCCTCAAACTGCACAGCAGTATGTTATCAGTTAAGTCTCACTGACTAACTACAGCCGAACGTTGCTATTTTTGTACGTCGGGAACCCTCATTAGATATAATCAGTTACAAATCTTGATTCGTCATCATCCTCACTAATGTCTTTCATCAGAATTTCACCAGTCACAGTGTGAGTGAGTGTGTGTGTGTGTGTGTGTGTGTGTTAGTTCCCACTCCATATCATCTTCCAGCAACACTGTGACATCACAACTCTATTCCTGGTGTTCGTTACCACGGCGGTCCAGTCCTGCAGACATGATGTCATTCACCCCTCAAACTAACATCCTGGCAGTCTGTGCTCCAGTTACGGACACACAGTACGCGTGTGTGTGTGTGTGCCTGTGTGTGTGTGGAGAGAGAAAATCCTGACAATTTCACATCCGGCTGCATGGCTAGCCAACCGCAAGAGCTCTCTCCATCTTTCTCACTGTACTTTCACACACACACACACACACACACACACACACACACACACTCTAACCATCATCTATTCGCCTGTCTAAGCTTTCAAGCTCCATTAGCGAAATCCATCGGCTCCTCTTGCTGAAAACGGGGCCGGTGCCACCATAACTGAGCATGAAGTGTCAAACAGTGTCAAAACATGTTGGAGGGTAAACATGCGTCTGAGTACACACACACTCGCGTTTGGTTTCTACCTTTGTACGGGTGCACCATGCCCTCCAGCATGGTGATGGAGTCGTTGGGCTGCAGCTGCAGGGAAATGTCCCCGACGGCTTCCACCAGGTCGGAGAAGAAGTCGGCGACCTCCCCGCAGTTCTCCAGCAGCACGTAGCGGTCCTGTCTGTTGGTGAAGTACGAGTCGCTCAGGTTGGCCCTGAAAATATACAGACAGACATTTTTAAATAAACTGGGGAGCAGAGATAACACAGGAGGGTCATACAAACTCTATTCTGTGTTTGAGATGAGCTCCAACACACGGTGCTATGTTGGATCAAATCTATTATCAAACTAGACCAGCTGCAACTCATTAAAGTTAATTCTGTAACGGCTCAAATAAAAAGATTGTTCTCTGGTTAATGTGCTCTCTTGATTGAATCTGATCAACTTAATAGCTGCGAATCAGGACGCTCAGTATACAAGAGGTGATTAGACATCTTGGAGTTACTTATTTTAGCATTCAGTTGAAATAAGACTTGATAAGACATTTGGATTCTGTGAAACACTATCAGATCTCTTCCAGGGAAATTAATCGTGTTTGTTTGTCAGCATTTACTGATGAAAATACTGTTCAAGCTCAACACGATGCCACGGGGTGTTTTTCCTGGGAAGGCACCTGTTCCAGGTGCATTTGTTTCTTATTTTCGTTGCTGGTTTTACAGTCATTCACGCTGCCTTCGGTCTTGTGAGCATGGCTCCACCTGCCCGCATACACTGCCAGTGAACCTTTTAGGTATGTAATGGAGGATAAAGACAGCAACAGAGTATAGATAGCATGTTAGGCAGCAGGTTTGACCTTGAATCCTTGTCAGCTGATCAAAACAGCAGCAGGGAGCATAGATGCTGTTAACACTTTTTGTTAGGTGTAAATTGTGATGGGCAAAATTATTCATGTTAAAACATTGTCTGTTAGGCCACTTTCAAATAAGATCAGGTGCTGAGGCGAATCGCTTCAGGATTGTCTGGCAGCGTGTAGGAGTGTGTCTATTTGTGCTGAGGAAATAACTTTGATTTAACGCTGATTAACTGGCTTTATCGATGCCGGTGCTCCATCACTGTCCTTCACTGTCTATGTCTCTGTCTCAGATCCTATCTGAATCGGACAAAAAAACAAATTAAACTTTTTCGCGTCACTTTTTTGCAGCATAATTTGGGAGTCAGAATCAGATTTAGAAGCTGGGTACATGAAATAAACAAAGCCAGAGCACAACAGGTAGAGTTTCAGAGTTTAGTCCATGAATCCACCTGCATAGTTTCATTTTCAGAGACATTTCTGGCTGACTGTGGAGGTTTGACAGTCTGATTGACTTCTCCGCCGCAGGTCACCCCTGTGGCCCACAGTGTTGCAGCCAAAACGGATAACCCTTAAATGAATGCCGCAGCACCAGATCCTATTGTTTTATATTTGAGCACTTGACAACAGCATGTTCACAACATCAGATATTCGTTCTGAATGGAGAGTGTATCGTTACCTCAGTAACACCGGCTCCTGGTTGTTTGTAGCCTTAATGCTACTAAGTTAGTGAGTGTCTACAAATCTTCCAGCTGTAGTTTGAGCTAAAGAGAGTTTCTGATGGCTTGTGTGATGTGTTTTCTTGCCATCAAATTAATTTAGGATGAGTGAAAACAGACCGTGCAGCAGCAGTCACGGATGATGAGGAGGAACAGCCACAGAAAATCATTCAAGAGTGTCTTCCAAGAGTGTGCAATATGTGACTGATCAACAAGCTACACTCATGTGGGATTCACGTTCTGCTTTAATAGTATTATATCATGGATGAAGGCAACTTCGGTCAAAATAAGATACATGTATTTACTAGTCTTTATCATTTGGACACGTGGTATTTTTCCCTCGAAACCATAGATCCTGTGAGCAGTTTGTGCCACTTCATGTGGTGAACCGAAATTAACTGGAAACCACACTGACCCTGGCACTGTTCCCATCAGGCCTGGAGCACACCCAGTGGTATACGCCAAGGACAATGGTGGCAAACACCTGAACATAACATGGACCAAAAACAAGATTAAACAAGATTTCGGTCAAGGAGTCAGCATACCCGCTGATGATAATGCTGTCGTCAAACAGGTAGACTTTAATGTGCTGGACTCCGATGGTCTCGTTGAAGCGCTGAGGGACCAGCAGCCTCAGCAGCCCCCTCAGGTCCGGAGTGTGGTACAGAGAGACCCTCATCTGAGAGGTGAAGCGCTGCAACAACGGCAGCAGCATGGTCCTCGAGTTAATCTGTCCTGTAAGTAAAACATAAAGATACAATGAGGAAGAGGAGCGCGGTGCTAACCAGCGACAAATCGCTCTCGCCGTCAAGGACAACAACCTCGTGAGCCGCGTGTGTAGTCCAGCAAAATGGAGACTTTTAGCTCGGGAGCATGACTATTATCTTGTGAGCGTTGTAGAGCTTCCTCCATACAGTCCACCTTAAAAAAAAAAAAGCAAAGGAAAGACAAACATCAAAACATGATTGAAATTAATTTAGCATTTTAGTCCTGTAACACAGGTGGACTCATGATGGACAGCTTTAAAAAAAACGAATTAAAATGCAGCAGAACCAGAGATATCATCGTCTTCTTCCTCATCAAAACCACTGACCGTGTCATGACGTCACCCACAAGTTTCCGAAGAGCTGTTCTGAAGCTTAGTTGGCTGCCTGCTGGCTAATTTAAAATGGGCAAAGACGTGGATAATCGTTGGACCTGAGCCGAGCTGAATGACACCTCAGTTCTCAAACAAGTCGTGTGTAATGGCACCTACCTGTCAATTAAAGCATAACTTTAAGCCTTAATATAATTTGAACAGGTGAGTTAAAAATAAATTCACCCTCAGTACAGTTGTCATGAACGGGGAAATTAACTTTAGAGACCAAAACTGTTTTTTGTACCAGGCTGTAAACATGTTTAATTTTTATTTTTTTTATTTTTATGTTCGTGTTCAAGGAACTGCAGTTTTTGGGAGCCACGGAGGTTGTCATTTGGTCAAAATTCAGCGCCTACATTACCCACAATACAACTCATACAGTTAGTTCAGAGGTTTGAGCTTGTAGCCTCAAGCAGAGATGAGGAGTGGGCTGCAGAAACATTTCTTCATTTTTAAACTATTAGTCATCAGACCCAACTGACGCTGAGTCAAGAGAGATTACTTGAGGTCATTTTATCAGACTGTACAGCTCTCATTGGAGCCACAAAAAACTTTTAACACCTCTGTTTTACAGATTCTGATGTGTAGAACTGTCCCACTTACATGAAACTAACTTTGCATAACGAGTTCTTAAGATAAATATAGACTCTAACAAACAAAACAACTGCGACTTGGCTTCATGTGAAAGCGTCTGTCATTTCACTTAGAAAATCCAGTGACAAAAGGGCTTAAAATGGACTGCAGCAAACTAGATGTTACACTTTGCCCTACTGATTGTGTACTTGTAACCGTTCCAAGACACAGCCACAAAACAAAGTAATAAATGAATGATTATTAATTGTTTGGCAGCAGACGGCCTTCATCAAACACAAGCCCGCCTTTTATTATCTGTTTACTAAGCGTGGGAAAAGCAGGACTAACTCAAAGAGGAAATGGCTGCTCTTCAGAGTTTACCACTGGTAGCAAGCGTACAGTCTTAATTTGTGGGCGAGTTTTGGCATTTGTTCCCCACCTGAAAACCAAACCGACGTGTTTTTTTTTTTTACTTTGGATAAACTGCGCATCTGGTAGCCAAATGCATTCACCCATTCCTATTATATGTCACTCCAGAGAGCCTGTTTACATGCCAGTAAAACGTTTATTCTCTCCAGCAGAGAGCTCTTTGGGGACGTCTGCACCACCAGAAATGTGATCACGGGTTGGAGCTCTGACGGACACTAAAACATTTGTTTATACTTTAAAGCAAAGAAGCAGCCGTTAGCTATGATGCTATGCTTTTGAAACAATATTCAGTATTTAGACTATAAGTAGGCTGGGAATGAGGAGGATAGAAAAAGACAGGTTTATTAGGTGAAAATGTTTTTGTTTTTAAATAACTCAACTGATGGAGAGAACAAAGGAGCGAGTGGCTCCGAGGTCATTTGTGTTTGATACCCCTTATTTAGCAAGCGGCAACCTCCGTGGCTGTGAAGTGAAGCCAATGTGGAAGTGCGAAAAACTGCAGTTCCTTGAATGGCCACTTACAGAACAAGTCAATCTCCATAAGTCCCCATGTTAAAATGTGCAACTACACAGCAGAAATAAACATGTTTACAGCCTGGTACAAAAAACTATTTTGGTCTCTATAGCTAATGTCTCTGTTCATTCAATTGTACTGAGTCTGAATTTTGTCACTAGTAACTCACTAGTTCAAATTATATTGAGGCTTAAAGTTATGCATAATTAACAGTGAGCACCCAGGAACCATTCAGCCTGCCTCAGGTCCGCTGATGATCCACGTCTTTGCCGATTTTAGATTAGGCGGGAGGCAAAAATGACAGGGCTACCAACATGGTAGCAGCCAGCGCCACCACACTCACAAATCATACTTAATCTGCTGAACAATGGACTTTTAAAATAAACAACAGGATCAAATTTGATGTAGCAGAACCAAAGATATCGTCTTTTTCATTCCACAAATTCTTCTTCCTTGTCCAAACTTGGTGTCTACATCACCCACAACGCTCACTTATAAAAACACTTTGAATTTACTTCTCGTGTGTTTAAGTTAAACATGTGTTTCTTTAAAAAATATTCTGGTTATTCTCATTGCCTGCACCTGCGTCTAAGTAAATTCACCGCACAGGTGTGACTGTCGGTACCTTTTGTGCTGAGCCCAGGATCGGGGTCGTGTTAGTACATCCAGGCTTTACCTGCAGTTTGCATTCTTCAGTCTAAACCGCAAACCAAACTCACATTTTTGTACTGTTCAGCTCGTTGTGTCCAATTACAAGCAAACACAGGTTTGAAAATAAAACTCACTGCACCTTATTGACTCAACGTTTCTAGTAATCCATCATCCTGTGAGGTTACAGAGTTTGGCAGCAATCACAGCTGATTCAAATGCTTTTAACTGTAATTAAGCATGTTTGACTTGTCTTTGCCTTTTTCTGTAATTCTGCTGCTCGGAGCAGGAAAAAAACATGAAAAACAGCTGAATATGAGCGTCAGTCCAGACTGTGGTTTGTTCTGGGTTAATGTTGTTATGCTAGGCTTTCCAAGCATGAAGAACAGCGGGCTATCACATGCCAACATTGGTCTGCTTATTCCCATAAACCCTTGAATTTCAGGGTTAGTCCTTGTAGTTGGCCTGGAGTACGCTTTCATTCTGTAGAAACCACATTGTGGTTCTCCTGGAAGACAACACTCACATTTTCTGGCAACTCTGACCAGTTATTTGGCAGTGTTTGCATGGCATTGTTTTCACCTGCCCAAAAACTAAAGACGTACATTCTCAAAGGTGTTCAGGAATCTGCTTTTCACACATGCAAATACCACTTTTCTCACCAGTTCTTGCTCCAGCTGACCTGTTCCCAGATACAGCGAGGCCATCACCACTCGCCTTTTCGCAGTCTTGATACGTGCCTGAAGTGAAAAGGGAAGCAAACACACCACAACAGAGGATTATGTGTGAGTGTATGTGGGCGTTGGGCATCTACTCACAAACGTCTGATACTAAGAAATGATAAACTGTAAACAGAGGGCACATTTCCTGCCAGTCACATGCTCAGTCTGCACAAGCAAACCAACCAGATTCCAGCAGAGCCGCCACAAACTAGCAAATAACAAAAGACTGTTTTCAGGAAAAACAAAACTCAAATCTCCAAAATGTCAACTATCCAAGTAAATAAGTATGTTTTTCTGTTAAATGACAGCTATTTATTTGGCATTCAAGGATGCACAGAGACCGGTACATTAAGAAAAAGAAACAAATAATCTAAAAAACAAGAGTTAAAGACGTGGAAAAGGACTATTTAATATGAGCTGTTTTATTCTCCCAGATTTTGAGATATTCTTCTCTGACATTTCTCCCTCCAGGACTTAATTTAAAAAAAATATATAATTTGACAAAAAAAGTCCTTTTTATGCCGGATAATCCACAGAACTCACTCAACAGTTTTAATAGGGACTTTGATAGAAAGTAGTTCCAATGAAAACTGTTAGCACGGAGGTCTGTGAATTATAAAGAGCAACCAGGATATTATTTCTACTGGGGCTGCGCTTATTAAATAAGGATTATTATTATTATAAGTATTATTAATAGGCAAGGCAAGGCAAATTTATTTATATAGCACATATCATACCCAGAGGCAAGCTGGCAGATGGCAGCAAACCATCACAACTGAAAAGTTTAAGCTCGGTAATGTTTGATATTTTCACTTTAAATTGACTTAATTTACTGACCATGAACTGATCTAGTTTCTAGAAAGATGTTATTTAATTAAAGAAGCATTTTTCAATACTGTGAGCACCACAAACAAAACTCCATTCACGTCCATCGCACTGAAAAAGCAGAAGTCTCAGAGAGAGATATTTCGAAACATGGAACAAAACTATCTGGCGTCTGTCTCCATGAATAATCTCTAAATCTCTCTGCAGATGGAACTGGAAGAGTTCTGCTCACGTTTAGGCAGGCTGTGGTTGTGCGCATGTAAACAGTCAGTGTGAAGAGCAAAAGAGGTGAAAGATATTCGCCTAAATGCAATCTCGGAATCCATCGGCTATCGTCTGATGATGATTTAGCTTTTTAATAGCTGTTATTAACATGCATCTGTACTGATACGCAGAAATCTGTTTACAGACACAGAAATGTGTCTTTCTCATCATAATTAGTTGCTGATCCGACTGCAGAGGAAATGTCTGCCTGGATATCCGCTGGCTACACTGGAAGCCCTGAAACACTGACCTTTGCCCCCAGAGGCTAAACTGTTGTCAGACGACAGCCGTGGTGTTTTCAAGATTGAAAGTACGACGTCGTTCACATCATTGGAAAAAATGAAAATCCTCAAAATTAAAAATCTCTCTCTTCACCAAGTCTTATTTAATTAAAAAATGTTATTATACATTTTATTTCCATTTATTTATTGCCATTTTTTTCCCCAATGGCATAATTATTTTGAGATCTCAAGAAAACAAATTAAATGAACTCATTGTCACAGGGAAAAAGGAGGAAATAAAATGTATGACCGTTTGGGGCTTCCATACTCAGTACCAAAAGTAAAAGTACTAATTATTCAGAATGGCCTATTTTAGAATAATATACATTATATTACTGTATCATTATTATTGATGCATGCATAAAAGTATTTGAACCTGTAATGATACATCATATCTCATTTTGAGTAAAAAGTACACTTGACCACTGAATGTAAAAATATTTGAGCAACTGTTACCCGCTATAATATAACCCGCTAAAATGATCATGTAATAATAATTATAATAATTAGACAAGTATATATTTACATAAAATAAAGATACAAATGTTTTGGCCGGCTCTACAAGTGTCATCACTCCAAACAAGCCTGGTGACAAAGAAGAGAGCATCTGTGCCAAAAATGATCTATTAACTCAACAATAGAAGGAATAGGAACTATCCGAGCCATCAGTGTTATGGGAAAGTGTCAACAAAAAAATGTATGACATGTTTTTTGTGCATCACACCCATTCACACACCCTGGTAACGTGCTTTTTTACACACATCACTACTCACGTAAGCTTAAAGGCGTTAGCTGAGATATTTTTAGAGCTCATTACATACAGGGATATTTATATACGAGGGGTCAAAAAGGTCACAAAAATCAAACACAAACGCAACCTCATAGTTGCCCATTTCTTGTATGAATACAAAACTCTTATTGGCTAAGCTTCCTGTTTCTTTGTTGAAGATTTGTTGAAGTCACTTTAAAGCTGAACAATGTGCGGTGTGATTGTCTGCTAACTCAGGTGTTACAGAGTAAACAATCAGAGCCTGCTGGGAAAATACGTCCTCCTTCGCATCATTTATTATCTGTCATAATACACGCTACATCAGTGAAGAGTCAATATTGACTTCACATTTGTTTTCCCTTGTATTCATTCCTTTGCAGCCGAAGCTGAACTTCCTCAGTAACACTGACCTTCATGGCCTGGTAGAACTGGTCAGGCGAAGTGAGAATGTGGATGTGGGTGCCTGGCACCCGGAAGGCGGGTACGTGCTCCGCCATCCATCGAAAATGGGTGTAGAGGCCGTCTGTGCCCTGAGCTCCGGCCGACCCGGTAGGCCTGGCGATACGTCGTGGGGCGGGGTCGGCTTCAGCCAGGAGGGGAGCCAGCAGCAGCACCGAGGACCTGGAGGAGACATGCGAGTCTGTTTTCAGAACAAGGCGGGTGGGGCTGACACAAGATGGAAAAAATGGCAAATTTCTTTGCAGGTGGAACAAAATGGATCGCCTTATCTTGAAATAGAGGCAATAATCTGTACACGCTTTTCTTCTGTACATTGATTAGACAAGCAAGTGAGTGTATAGCTTAGGACAATTTATTAATAAAGACATGGCATAGCTTAAGAACACTTGTTAAATACCCCTAAAACACAATCACCCACAAGAAGTACGTAACGCTTTGCAGCACTAACTTACACACCACCAACTATTTCGCTGATTTTGGTGAAACTGGATCATATTTTATGGAGAAAATGTTTTCTGCTTTTCCCTCTGATGTCCTCCGGCTGCTCCGCCTCAACTCTCTGTGATTTACAGAGTTTCCAGTAAAGTAAACTGCTGTGAACTGTAGTTGCTGTTAGCTCAGTTTGTTAGCCGGGCTAGCAAAGCTCAGAGAGACGGGGGAGCGTTAGTGTTTTGGACCACCGGGAAGACGAGGTTTTCAGGCCCTTGGGAATACTGATGGGGAGCAGAGTCAGTGTAGTGCTAGAACCGAAGCTGGGCAAGCGGGCAATGTAACTGAGCTCAGCAGCCTTTATGGATGTAATGACAGAGGCAAAAAGACTGAAGAGGACGTTGACGGAGGAAGCTAAGAAGAGAAAAGTAGAAAGTGACCACGCAAAAAAGCTGCTGCACTTGAGTAAATCTAGGACTGACTTTTAGTCGTTGGCGGGAGCTTTGTGAAATTAAAGACAACAAGCTGGGCTTCTTTGATAGGGAGATGTAATAACCCACTTTTATGCCTACTAGGGAGTTTAAGTTCAGTTTCTCTTCAGGGCGGCTAAAACAGGCTATATTGACAAAGTAGGTGGATGATCCTGCTTCTGTTGAATTGTTAGTGAAAGTGATAATTAATAAGTGCAGTTTGACAATAAATGAGTCTTATCTTTTTGAAAATCAAAATCAGTTTAAAAATAAAACACAGAAAATTGTTGTTGTGTTGGTTCAGCTTCAAATTTCCACTAATTTCACAGCATCTGCATTTTTTTGTATTTTCAGACATTGGCGAATACTAATCATGTAACTAGTGGTCCAAATTAATTAGTCTTATTAATGTAGTACTGTCAAAACTCCTCATTTTTGTTCAGAGATTTTAGATAGTTCTACTTTATCAGGTTAAACAAAGCCCAAAACCAGATGTGAGAGAATATACTAAGGTAGAAAATGGATTAGATAAAATGGATTTGTTCCCAATCAAACAGATGTTTTTACAATTTCTGTTTATTTCTTCCGTTCGAAAGTCTGCATGGAAATTCAGCTGAACGTGTGGGCTGATTGTAACGTTTCCAAAATCATGAGTGCACACTCCCAATTTGCCGGAGGAAACTATGTCAGACAAGACGGGTCAGTTGTGTCATATATCACAGGAAAACAATAGTTTCATAAGTATCGTGTTTTGGTGCTGTCTTACAGCCGCCTGTGGATTCTCAAGTGGAATACGTCAGAGCCTCCAGACAGTACTTGAACAATATAACATGATGATGGTGACACCTGCAATAAAACTAGAGTTGTAACGTGATTGAGTAAGCTTCTCATGGCTGATACCAGCATTTTAAAAACAAATCCATAACCTGTAGTTTATAAACACATCAGAACAGTTCTGACTCTCAAATGTTCCTTTTCTAGTAAAGTACATAAAGAAATCTTCACAAATACACTTTGGCTAACATGAAAGCTATCAAACATTTTGCAAAAGAATATATATTATCATTAATGATTTTAAGTATCATATTAAGTATCATTATTATTATTGAGTGACAATTTATCGATTTTATCAATTTTAAATAAATTCTTGGGCCTGATACAGAGTGTGCATCCTTACTGGGGCAGCTGTGGCTCAGGAGGTAGAGCGGGTCATGTTCGGTCCATCAAACATCCAAGTATCTTTGGGTAAGATACTATGCTCCTAAAACCATCAGTGTGTGAACTGGCTCCCGAACTGATGAGCAGTTGGCAGCTTGTACGGTGGCCAAAGCAATCAGTATATGGGTGAATGTGATGCGCAGTGTAAAAGCGTCTTGAGTTGTTGGAAGACTCAAAAGCAGCTATAAGTATAGTCCATTTACCATTTTTTTTTTGAGCTTCAAAACATCTCTTCAGGAACCTGTGGGTGACATCACGGATACGCGGTCCATTCTTTATACTGTCAGTGTCCAAAACCCAAAGATATTCAGCTCCCAATCATAGACAGAAACTAATAATTTTCTGTAGATCAATTAATAGCTGTCTTTAATCTAAAACAGATCCATGATAAGATTTAACAGCATGCCTGATTTTTGTTTCCCGGCATTCACCCCAACACCACAGCCCTCTTTTGTCTCTGCCATACAATCTCACCATTCGGTCAGACAATGCAGTCACATTACATAAAGACAGGGTGGAGTGTTAACCTCAGACATGACTGTGACCCTCACAGACTGATTGTCAGAAGCCATTCTTCTATCACTCCTTTCTATTCAGTCAAACCAGATTTTTCATCCAGAACACACACATGCACTACGTGGTTTTTACATTTTGGTTTGGGTGTGACCCACAAAAACCGTCATCCAAGAAGTTGGAGGAAACAAAAGTCACACTAAAAAAACAGAAAACACGTCTCAGGGCTTCTTTCCAAAGTCACGGTGCTTAGCTAGAAGTTCTGCAGCAAACAAAAAAGGGGATTTCCTCTGTTGTTGTCATAAACATGTAGCATTAAAGACAACTTCCTCATACAGATTGTGCTGAGGTTTATAGCAGTGCAAATTACAAAGGTTATCTAAATGAGCACACCCAGACTGGAAACAGGCTTTTGCAATGTGATGAACCTCTCACCTGACCCCCTTTATAATTTTCTGTAAGAGAGTGACAGGAGATAAGGAACTGAATGTAATCACCTCAAGCTACAGTGAAACAAAGCAAAGTTAAAGTTGTTAATCCAGAAGAACAGGTGGAGATAGAACGAAGAAATTCAAACATACTGTAATCTGGCCTCTGTGGATTAAATAAAGATCAACAACAGCGTCGCGCATTACGAAGAACAGCGATTTCATGACTGTAGCTGTGATGAAGTTAACTTCCTTACATTTAATGAGATTAGAGGCTAATTTAATAAAGCGAGGCTCGAGCTAGTAACTGTAATGAATGGAGGAGCTGTTTACTCTGGTATGTGACTGCACCACATCCCTCCTGATTTGAAGCATGCGATAGGAAAAAATGTTCTGTCCGTCTGTCTTTCTCAGACTTCAAAATTCCCCGACTGGGAACTTGTGTGATCTCATTACATCCTGAAAGGCTTTAGATCTTCATTTGTGTTAACGCATCCAGGTTCGTTTAGGTCTTAAGATTCAATATTAGTACAATCATATAGCAATCGCTGTATATTTTAACATAGGGATGAGTCAAGTGCAAACACTACATGGCCAAAAGTATGTGGTGTGTGTTAGCAAAGCTGACATCCATCATGAACAACTCCTCTCACCTCCTGCATGAGACTGTGGAGGCGTTTACCAGCTTCTTCAGCAACAGACTGCTACTCCCACCATGTAAGAAGGATCTCTACCACAGGTCCTTCATTCCCACATCTGTCAGACTCTTTAACAGCAGCATGACTTCATGACTTTCTTCTATTATTAATGAGTAATTTCATACCAATCTTGTTTATATGACATGCTGTGAAGAGAATTTCCCAGATGTGGGATCATTAAAGTCCATCTTATCTTATTTTATCTTATCTTACATCCAATAACAGTTTCATCTCTTCTAGGAAGCCTTTCCACAAGATGCTGGAACCTGGCTGCAGGGTTTGTGGGACTGATGTTAGATTATAAAGCCTGGGTCACAGTCTATGTTCTAGTCAGGGCTGGAACTATTTTCATTTTCCATCAATTGATTGGTCCATCAAATGACGTCCACAAATGTCTTGATTTGTGCAAACCGAAATATATGCAGTTCATTGTCATAGAGGACTAAATAAACTGGAAAATATTCATGTTTGGGAAGCTGAAAATATCATTTTTCTCAGTAATTGATTATCAAAACAGATGATGATTAATTTAATAGATGCCATCTAAACAACTAGTCATTGCAGCTCTTGTTCCAGTCCACCCTAAAGGTGTAGAATGGAGTTGAGGTCAGAGCTCTGTCAGGTTTTTCCACATTAAACTCAGAAAAAACATTTCTTTATGGATGTGGCTCCATGCACAGAGGCATTGTCTTGTTATAACAGGAAAGGCTTGTCCCAAAAGCTGTTCCACAAAGGTGGAAGTTGGAAGTACACTCCTGTAAGAGTTTAAGATTAATTTTAATCAGACCTATGAACCTAAACAATGAAAAACAGCCCCAGACACGAAGGTATCCGCATACTTTTGGCCTTATACTTTACCATACTGTGCTATTATTGATATGACTTACACACATTTTGTATCTTTGCCTCGTACCATTTTTGATTTGTGCAGAAAGCTAAATAGAGGATATGATGCAAGACAATTACAGTATGTGAAAGATAAGAAAGATGTGTCGATAACAGATTCTTATTTCAGGCGAAATGCCCAAACTCTGCTTCCTTTTCGTAAACAGAGACCTGATCTGGGAACTGCACGCATATCTGCAGACTCTTCGGCGTTATCTTAGAGTCTGGTGATTAAAACATTTGCCTCTCAGTAGACCTTCCTCACAGAGGACATGTCACTGGTGTAAATAAATAAAATTAATGTTGGCTGTATCCCATTTAGCTACTCCTTTTGTTTGCTTGTACTGTAGTCACACTGTCATGGCTCACTGGAGCACTTGAATGGAACGAAGCCATCGTGAGTGTTTTTAGTTAAACGTGCTGAGCCATGACAAGTCAAATAGTCTGCTGTTACCATGGAGGAAAGGTGTTTACACTAAGCAGTCACACCCAGTGTGTCAGCCACAACATGGCTTATGTTGTCAACACGTGACATATAATAATGCAAACATCACATTGTAATATGGCCGATTAAAACAGTGTAGAGAGATGTAGGCCACCTATATATTTCAGTTTATCAGCATGGATAAGACACTGCAAACACAGATATGTAGGAGCATTAAATCAAAAATAGAGCACGCCAGGTTACCTATAAGGGGTCCAGTCCTCATCATAGACAGTATAAATATGGCCCTCATATCTGTGATGGCACCCACAGGTTTCTGAAGCGCCGTTGTGAAGCTCAGAGTGTAGTGGCTCTGACCACCACCATCTTGGCAGTCCTGACTCTGATGACTCCCAGCTAATCTAAACATAGGCAGTTATGTAGATTATGGGTGGAGCTGAGGTGGGCAGGTAGCTTGCTCAACCAAGCTACCTGTAACACCTACCTGTCAATCAAAATGGCACACTAGTAATTATGCATAACTTTAAGCCTTAATATAATTTCCTGTTCTGTTCTGACTTCTTCTGTAGCCAGCCTCAAGTGGCCTTGAGGAACTGCATTTTCTTGCACTTCACATACAGATGAGAACAATAATTTTTCAAGACAATTAAAATCAAATGTGAGGGTCACATATCAATCCTAACCTATTTAACCCTTTGAGTTAAAGTAAGTAGATGATATTGCATTATGTCAATAACATGAAACGGTATACACTCGTACACTTGTCATCGTCGTGTAGATGATGAAAACAGATTGTGTTGTACCAGAGATGGTTCAGAAAATTTAAGTTTTAGTTCAGTTATTATAGATCATCTTTGGGGAAACCAGACCAACGATTCAGCACCAACTCAGAGAAGAGATATATATATAACCTCTGTTACTATGCCAATCCAAACTGACAAAAACTGCAGTTCCTCTAAGGCCACTAGAGGCTGGCTACAGAATAAGTCAGTCTCCATAAGCCCCCATGTTGAAATGTCCAACTTCACCGCAGAAATAAACATGTTTACAGCCTGGTAGAAAAAACAGTTTTGGTCTGTATAGCTAATTTCCCCGTTCATGACAACTGTACTGAGTCTGAATTTCTAGATAACATAGATGTTTAACTATATTAAGCCTTAAAGTTATATATAATTAACAGCGTGGCCGCTTTGATTGACAGGTTGGTGCCATTACAGATGGATTGTTTGAGCACACATGCTTCATTCCTCGACCGATGATCCATGTCTTTGCTGATTTTTAGATATCACGGATACTACGTTCATATTTGTACTGTCTATGTCTGTCACTAGCCATGAGGCTAAATTAAGCTAGCAGAATTTGTGGGTTTAGTTAGTGAATTAGCCTAATTCTGAGCAGACTCCATGATGATGAAGATACAAAACAAATAGAAAAGCATGTCAAAAATAGCATACTGTTAATATTTTAGCCTCAGTGCTATATTACCTGTGAAGTAAACCAGGGATGTCCAAAGTACGGCCTGGGGGCCAATCACGACCCGCGGTCAGATTTCACGCGGCCCGAAGTTTCGTTTTTATAATATATTATTTATGGCCTGCTAGGATTGTCTGGCAGATTCGGCTTTTTTGGTTGACACAATGAAGCATTTGAACCTTTAAGGACCTAACTGCTGGTGTTATGTGCCTGTAGATGTAACACAAAATATCACCTTCTGAATGATTTTGTTAAAGACAAGAGCAAGAGTGACACATTTTAAACTTAAATGTTAACAGACTTTGCATTACATCATACTAAGTCATGTATAGAATAAACATGATCTTAAAAAGGAGTCATATTATACCCCTTTTCCACAAGTTCACACAGTTCTCAGGTGCCTTAATGACATATCTGTGATATTCTTTGGTCAAAATTCCTCACGGATCAAGCACAGCAGCTCTCTCTGCAACGCTCAGTGCTCAGACGGCAGGTTTCAGCGTCTGTTCTAATGATTGCCCGGAACCTGAGTGTGGCATCAGGCTACCATGACAACAGGTGAGCTTGAGCACTGAGAGACACAGGAATATGTTCACGGGCCTGTTAGTGATGTCACTAGGGGCCTCAAAATCTGAACAGCATGTTTTAAAGACAAAATTATTATCATTAATATTAATATGTTAGTATTGGCCCCCGGGCATCTTCACATTGTCAAAATCTGTCCCTCTTTAAAAGAAGTTTGGAGACCCCTGAACTAACCGGAGGTGTCAGGTTACAACGGCAGTCAACGTTACGTAACAGACGTCATAGAGAACATTATGTGCAGCCCTGCAGCCATGGAAACCTCTCCTTTCCATGAAGGTTAGCTGCTATCTGCTATAACATGGGCTGACAGCCATGGGAGGTGTATTAACGTGTTAAATCCGATCATAACTCCATTTAACCTAAGCTGTGACAAAAACGTGACCGATATTTTGTACGTTCTTTAATTAAAAGAAGCCCAACGTGAGGGCGAAAGTCTAAAATGAACAACAACAGCATTAGCAATGACAACATTAGCTTCATGATGGAGGAGAGGTTGAAGGCTAAACTGCGACACAAACACACGTTTTTTTTAATCTGCGTGAATGAGCCGTGTGTCTTACCCTCCTCTCCTGTCCCGTGCACGGAAGAGCCGGTCAGATATTCGTGTAAAAACCCCGGCGATGGCCGGTGTGTACACGGAGTACACCAGCCTCCTCCAGGACATGGGAGCCGCCATTGCTGCAGGAGCAAAGAGACTTTGAATAAACTTTATCGACACAAGCTCGAGTTCAAAGACACACTGTACTTTAGTCTGTGGTAGTAAATGATAACCTGGACTGCCATGAGTGTTGCTTATACATGCAACAACAAACAATGATGTCAGAAAAAATATATATTACTGTTTGTCTATAAGTGTTTATGTTTTTTAGATGATTTAAATCCCTTTAAATGACCTCTAGTGGTCAACCTGCAAACTACCATACAACTTCAGCTATGTTATGCTACATAATTTAACCTTAAAGTTACTGCACAGCTCTTCAGAGGCACAAAGCACCAGCCCTGATTTATATATAGATATATACATGCCTTCATAATAACACAGGCTTGATCTTTGCCTATCGAAGGTGGGACCTCAACTTACAGCACAGGTTTGCAGTGTGTTTATAGTGTTTACAGGTGTCTGTTCCAGCCAACAGGTGATTTAAGACTCTCCTTCTTAGCATGAGAAGACCTTAAACCTATTACACCCATGATCCACATTATCATACTGTAATGACACAGTTGGAAGGGTGGTAATAATAGTCATTAGCATGGTATGAGCATTAATTATTATTGTTATTAAGCACTCATGTTGTTATTGTGATCTGTATGTTGCAATAAAGGATTTGTGGTTGTTTCATTGGTGTCCATACATATTTTGTTTTTATCACCAGTGTTGTAAAGTGTCGGGGGAAATTCCAGTGAGAGATGAACAAATAAACAAAGTTCCTCTGATATTGTCTTTGTTTTTGTCTTGTCATTTCAATAAAATGAGGATAAGAAGACAATAGGAGCATACAACTATATGAACATTACAAGAATATAGGTATTTCAGCCAAAAGGTCAGGGATCCTCACACATACACGATGGTTCAGGGTCAGTTCAGGTAATAAAACATACACTCATACAGTTCCTGTCCTGAATCTAACCTACTTGACCACATCAACATAATTGATCACCCTGACAAGTGAATCTTCCTGTAATGGGAATGTGATCCTTATCTTTTAGCTTCGAAGTTTATCATAAAAACTACTCATAGTCTGTTGTTTGTTACCCAACATCTCAGCATGAACGTGTAGCAAGTTACAGCTATGAGTCAGAAAGTTGAAAACTGTAGTTTTGTTTAGCCACGAGCAGAGCAAATACAGAATACATCATACTTAAAAGAGTCTAATGGATCAATTTGTCACCACAGAAAGTAATCTATAATCTGTACTTTACTTCAGTATTTCCATTTCCACTACTGTACTACATCTCAGTTTTTACTGCAATACATTCACTTTATTTGACAGCTACACTGTAAAAAACGGTAATAGGATAGTTTTATAGTTAAGGTTAGTTTTTTTATTCCATATTTTACTGTATAAATACAAGTTCATGAAAGTTAAGTTTTATGAAAAGAAACACTGTTTTGTCATATAACTGACATGAAAATGTCATATAAAATAGATATGTAAAAGAGATTGGGTATATAAATGTTTTGTGTTGAATCCGCTATATTAAACTATCCTACAGTATACAAAGTATTTAATAATGCTCACACAATATAATATAAGAGAGTATAACACTGGCCATTCTTTATAATAAGTACTACTGTTTTTGATACCTTCAGTGCATGTTGATGATGATACACACACTTTTAATTAGATTTCAAATGCGGGACTTGGCCTCATAATGGAGCAGGAGCAGAGCAGCGTGACGGGTTGTTGCTCAAGAGCACTTACAGTAAGTGAAATGCTTCCTGACACGACATGAGGGCCTGAGGGGTTGTATCTTTAAACATTAGACAGCTTTGTAAAATGTCATATCATCTGTCATGTTGTGAGGAAAGCAAGAAGAAAATGAAAGAGCTGCTCAAAGTGAGACTCTCTTAAAGTAAGGTAAGGCTTCTTTTTCTCTTTTATTGCTCCTCTGTGGGGAAAATAAACATGTTATAGCAGCACAAGAGCGACTACAGGAAACTGATTAACTATTTAAATGAAATAACTAATTAAATAATGCTGCATTCAAAAGCTATATACAGTACATTATATACATTACAACAGACTGCATTATTGCTGTGGTAGAATGTAACATTTACTTAGCAACAAGTACTATGCTTAAGTACAAAAGTGCTTCTGCATTACTTGAGTATTTTATGCAACTAATATATTTATTTGACACACAAAACATATGACAGAAGAGCAAGATTTATTTCATTGATCCCTCAAAGTCCCAAAATACAACCACACTCACACAAAAAGGGCTAATAGACAGCAAATGTAGAGATATGGTGGAGTTATGTGGAACCACATAGTGGCACCCTGGGAGCAGTTAGGGGTTCAGGACCGTGCTCAAGGGCATCTCAGCAATGCCCAAGAGGTGAACTAGCACCTCTTAAGCTACCAGTCCACGGTCCATACTTGTGGTCCATGCTGGACCTGAACCTGGCCCTCTGGTTCCTACCGACCAAGCTAGTGTGTGATGCTACCTAACCAGCAAAAACATTAATTCCTGCTTAGTATTAGGAGTTAAATACATACTTTAACTTGATAACAACATGCATTCAGTAGCTATGTACATGATATCCATTACACTTTTTTGGCACACGCGAGGAATTTGACTCCGGTTACATGTTGCTGTCAATGTACATAGACATAGACATAAATACAGACAGAAAAACAAGGAGCTTGACAGGTACATATAAACATTAACATAAAAACTATGTTGATATAAAAAGTATATAGTAACAATAATATTTAGTGACAGTGCAAGTATTAAGTATTAGTATTAAGTATTAAGAATTAAATGCATACTTTTACTTGATACAAATGTGCATATTAAGTATAAATGTGCTTGTGCATTGTGTGTTTCCATTTTATAATACTTCTGTGTTTATTTGACATACAAAACATGTGATCGCCTTATAAAATACAATGCAACTCAACAGTATAGCAACAAAAATAACTATATCTCCACTTAGACCAGCAAAAACACAGAT
Source organism: Argyrosomus regius (assembly GCA_946959425.1). NCBI lineage: Eukaryota > Metazoa > Chordata > Actinopteri > Sciaenidae > Argyrosomus > Argyrosomus regius. The sequence continues at coordinate 11,746,696 of OX336900.1, read as the reverse complement.
TGCTGCTTAGTATTAAGAATCAACGCTTTTACTTCATACAAAAGTGCTTTTTCTATTTTATGCAACTTCTATATTTATTTGACATACAAAACATATGATCCCCTTATAAAAGATGATGCTACCCAAGAGTAACTTTAAATAACTAGAATTACGAATTGAATGCATACTTTAATAGATACAACTGTGCTTTTTACTGATACTGATGCTACCTAACAGTATATAAAGCAGCTAAAATGAATATAGATCTACTTTGGCGAGCAAAAACATGATTTGGCAATTAGTATAAGGATACAAATGTGCAAATTTATGATGTTTAAGTATAATTTTGGATGCAGGTTTTATATCTGATTATTCAGATTATCAAATATACTATATCCTTGAACATTTGTGGGAAATATAAGTACAGTGTTAAACATATATAGTCCTACAAATATAATAGGAAGCCTCTATGTTTGTGTCTGTATCTGCCCATAAACTCTAACATTCATGCGATAATTGAACAGATTATATTTGTTCCATATGTCGAGCCTTTAACTGTTTCACCTTGTCAAAAAGGGAACCCACCAGTACCAGGAAACAGCCCGGCAAAGGTCACGCTGATTATTTATTGGCAATCTGCCAAGGGAGAGCGCGAGCCCGTGCGTCTGTTCTTTTTTTTTTTTATTTGCGTGAGTGGAGTGTGTGCGCGCGAGAGAGCGTGCGTGGCGTGGCGTGCGTGTGTTTACTGGAAGAACCTCTGAACGGAGGAGGCGGAGCCTTACGAACATCGGCTTTACTCATTGGAAACAACCTCCAGTAACCTTCTTCCACACACGGACGGGATCTCTCCCTCTCTCTCTCTCTCTCTCTCTCCGGCAACATATCGCCACCACCGCCGCGGCCACATTCCTCCGCTCGGGAAAGAGAGAAGAAGAAAAAAAAACACACACACACACTCACACTTTCTGGATACTTTTTTTTTTTTTTTTTTTTGGATTTTAATGCCTGAGTTAATAATTCATCTAGCACTACTCTCGGGTAGTTTGCATATATTTTTCTTTGGCGACGAGCGGCTGCGGTGCGGGGCTGAACATATCTGCAAGGTAAGTTTAAAATAATAATAATAATGATAATAATAATAAAAACACATCCAACATCATTCAAGTAGATGAAATGATGCAGATGGTGTTGGTGCAGTGCAGCCGTGCGGGATGCAAGTGTAATATTATCATTATAAATAGTGGACTTCTACATCAGCGGCTCAGTTGCGGCTCTAAACCCGTTATGGCGCCTCTCCTGTCCGGTGAAGCCGACTTTAATCCCCCCCTCTGTTCGCTCCAAAGCCAGAGCAAAAAGACAGAGCAGACGGGACACCTTTTTCAGTCACAGTGAAACCGGAGAATGGGGCCTCTGTATCGCTGTCCGCACAGGGAATAAGGAGTTATTTAGTGAAAGAGAAGGTGGGGGAGAGAGAGAGAGGAGAGGAAAAAAGCGCGCCGGACTCTTTCACAGTGACCCCCTTTCTGAAATCCCTTGTTGCGGTACGCCCGATCGAAGACAATTGAAAGCAATCAGGATCCAGTTGCTGTCTGGCTGCACGGTGCAGCAGCAGCAGCAGCAGCAGCATGAGCAGGCTCAGCCCGAGTAAACGCGAGGATTCATTTAAACTAAATATAACCTGCCTGCTCCATGCCCAGTCTTGCCTTATGCATTTGTCACAGTCGCCGTAACTGCATTTTCTGGAGGTAAACCGAGAGCACCAGTGTGGCAAAGTGGTCATTTATTTATGTCCATGTTTATGAATGACTAAGGTTCACAGGAGGCTGTGTTGCCTCGCTTGCTTTTGGATGTGTGCATCACTCTATATATAGATGCTTCATCTCTACTCCATCCTCTTTTCCCAGCTGTGTTTAGGTGCTCTCTCCCAGCCCCTCTCTGGATGCATCAGACTCCTCTGCCCCGGGGCCCTGGACCCGGTGTGTGACCCCGCCGCCCTCACCCCATTCCCCTTCTCTTTCCTCTCCCTCGACCCCAAACTCCTTCCTACCTGTTCACCTCAACGCTCCTGTTCTGGGCCCCCTGCCTCTCGACCAGCGTGCAGAGGCAGGGGGCCATGGCGCCATGGTAGCCTTCAGCGGACTCAACCCCCTCGCCATGAGCAGCGTGACCCCTCCGGAGGGCAGGGTTCAGGGGTCGAACTTTACCCCGCATCACTTCAAGCCCTTCAGCTCGCATGCACACTACCAGCAGGTCAGTTCATAGAGGAATATCTGAGTGTGTTATTGAAGTCCAGCTGATGACACGTAATAATGTGTGTTTTTCTACCTATTTCAGGTGATGCATGCATTGCGTAAGCTACAGGAGAGTGGGTTTTACTGGGGGCCTGTTGGGGGTCGGGAGGCCAGCTCCATGCTGCGCTCTGAACCGCCTGGCACCTTCCTGATCCGCGACTCCTCGGACCACCACCACTTCTTCACCCTCTCTGTGCAGACGGCACGAGGAACCAAGAACCTGCGCATCCACAGCGAGGGAGGCGGCTTCTTCCTACAGCCAGACCCCCAAAACACCCAAGAACCCCCGCAATTCGATTGTGTGCTGAAACTCATAGCGCACTACATGGGCAAAGGGCCCGATGCTGGAAGGAGCAGAGACGGGGCATGTGGGGGCAATTCAGGAGAGGCTGAACTGAAGGCACGCAGCGTATATCTGATCCACACCGGTGGAGAGAGGATTCCCCTGGAATTGCGCCGACCCCTCTCGACATCTCTCTCGTCCCTGCAGCACATGTGCAGGAGGACCCTGAACAACCGAGGCCTGGGGGGGTCAGAGCGAGCCGAGCAGCTCCCGCACACTCTTAGAGACTTCTTGGAGGAGTACGACGCTCCGATATGACTGACAGGAACCGCAGAGGTTCCACAACATGGACCAGGTGATTGGAGGACGGCGCAGACCAGTTCTTAGCGCATACAAGGATATGCGTGCCTTCAGATACTGACCAGAGTTAGCCTTAGACGCCAGTGTGAGGTCAGTTTTTTTCATTGAGACCAGAATCAGCTCTGTTTCAACACTGACGGACACCAGAGTCTCCAGAGTCTGGAATGAGGAGGAGTGTAATCTGGGTAACCAACCAGTACCTCATCCGTCCTGCCTTGCAAAAAAAACAAAACAACAAAAACTGACCACTAGTGTGAGTGGCAGATGAAGCCAGAGGTTAAAGATCAATGTTGCCTATGACTGACTCAGACGCAGAGCAGAGCCTCGTAGAAGATTAACCTGATTGGTAGATATTAACGATGTGACAGTGATGGCGTGATCAATACGTCGTCGGTGATCCCCTGTGGGTTTGATGTGCTTAAGAAGAAACAGTCTCCTCTGTCAGCCTGACATTTACAACACTTTGGATCACTGGACAGAAAGAAAGAAGGCAAAGAACAGAATGGCTTAGAGGGGGCGAACGAAGGAGGAGTTACAGAGAAAAGGCAAAGTCCAAACGAGGGGCCCGATGCAGAGAACCTACAGTATTTGTTTGTCTGAGTGTGTGTCTGTGTGTATTTGTGTGTTGCGGTGGCGCACACATTTCCATTGCTGCTTCCCGCAAATGTTGCCTCATAGAGGGGAGTGGGGCGGTCATGCACGCTAGCTCCACACACATACACACACACACACAGGTACAGACCCACATGTAGGTTTTGTTAGCGTGGGAACAAGAGAAAAAAAAAAAAGCATTACAAAGCATCTTCTCCTTCTCCTGTTTGTTTCTCAGTTCTCCCCCCCCCCCCCACCCCCAACAACCACCACCACCTTTTTGTTGCGGAGTTGCATGTGCGCTTTGACAGTGACAGAAAACAGACTTCTGTTGCCGAGACAAAAGCTTGTTACTGAGACAAAAGCCTTGGCACAGGACCAAACAAAACAGCAGAACTTATTTTTATCCAGCAGACTGGCTGGAAAAATGTCAGCGACACTGTAAAGCTCCTTGGGGAAAGACGACCACGATGATCCGAGAAGATTGGGGGGTGGGGAGGGAGGGAGGGAGGGAGGGAGGGTGAGAAGAAGGATTGAACGAAGAGAGGAGAAGAGCGGGAAATGGGATTAAGGGAAAAGGAAACTGAAGAGGACAGGGAACTGGGGGGGGGGGGGGAAGGGGGAGGAGACATACTGGTATACAGCTAAACAAAAACATTGACGTGATTGATGTCCCAGACTTAGAGGAAATGATCGAGTCCAACAGGACGTAGCTCCTTTAAAATATATAAAGCCAGGTATGCTAAGAAACCCCCACGGGAAAAAGAGAAACTTATGGCTGAGTCTTAAATATTTTCTTTACATTATCATCTCAAACTTATATTTGTGTTGGTGTGTTTGCTCTCTCCCTCCTGGTATTCATAAAGGACATAAGAGAGGAGGTGAACTTGTTATGTGGACTGTTTAATCCCTGTAACTTTAGAAAGGTTTCTCGCCCCCACCGACCTTCCATCATTACCTCTTGAAGCCAGAGTTTGTCTGAATGAATGTCAAGGGATCACAAGACTTCCTTAAAGTGATTCTTTACAACAGAAAAAAAAAACACCTTTTGTAAAACAAGACTCGGATTTGATCAAAATAGTTTTATTTCATCTGCGTTCGACCAGTGCTCATACTTACCTGTGATCCATATTGGAGTGGTAACCCTTCTCACATCCTTAAACATTTTGTGATCTCATGTGGAGACAAGAGCACTGAAATATACCATAATGATACGCCTCTTTTTTTTTTTTTTTGTCAAATCTCAGTCTTATTTTCTCACATAAACACCAAGTTGGTTTTTTTTTGTTTTGTTTTTACATGTGTTGCACCAGTGGACCACACGTGTACGTGAATCATTTGTCTTTTATAAAGACTCTCTCGCAAAAAGGCTGGCCACTAGTCTGGCAAAATACAAGCTGTAATATCTGAAATGACAAAGCATTACAAAAAAAAAATAAATGAAAAGGAACGTTGCACATATTTATATTTCTAAAATATTTCAATAATTTATATTAAAGAGCACTATTTTTACAAAAGTCAATGCATTTGCCCTGTGTGTTACTTCACTGTCTCCTCTTTTCTCTCTCTCTCGCTCTCTCTCTTACTTCACTGAGTCAATATTGACTTGATAAGCACTAACTTACCGTAATATATCGTAAGGCAAGTCTCTATTCCAGCAAAGCCTGGCCTCACAACCAGATTATTAACTGACAAATGGGATTTCCTAGTCAAACAAAGCAGTGTTTATTCAGTCGCCAGGCTTTTTTTTTTTTTAAGAGCTGGACGGAGAGTGCTAGCAATGCAAGGACAATACACATTAATCATAGGGTTAAAATTACTGCAATCATCACTTCTTGTTTTCTCTGCAAGAGCATTGTGGGTAAATTCCATAGGCTTTGCAGAGAGAATGTATAGAGTAGAGCAGAGAGAGGGCGGGGATGTGTTTTTGTCAGACATGTCAGGCCTGTAGATGTACACACAACACACAGCAACAAAGGGATTCCCAGAAACACTCGGTTATGTTAACACCATCACACGCACGCACGCACACACACACACACACTTTGACACAGCAGTTACTGTGTAGAAAGCTCACTTTGGGCTGGACCTAACTGGAAAGGAATGCAGCGGGGTTTTATACATCCTGCCTGAGGGGCTGAGTGAGGATGGTGTCCTCTAGAGAGAGTGTGTGTATATACATATATATATATGTGTGTGTGTGTGTGTGTGTGTGTGTGAGGTCAAATAGGTGAAAGGGTCCACGTGGAGGAGATTTATGGCGGTCTGTGGTCTGTTTTAGTGTGCAGCCAATGCAGAGTGTGTGTGCGTAGATTGCTGTTGGTAAAATTAAGCAGGAGGTGAGTCTCTCTCTCTCTCTCTCTCTCTCTCTCTCACACACACACACACACACACACACACACACAGTTCCCATTCCCTGCATACCTACTGTTCTGTCTGAGGCTGGCTTCCAGGAAATGAGGCACTTTAATTGAGTTGACTTTTTACGGCTTGACTGGTGATAGTGTGCGTATGAGAAAGAGCGAATGAGGTGTCTTTGTGTGTGTGTGTGTGTGTGTGTGGGTGTGTGTGTGTGTGTGTGTGTGTGTGTGTGTGTGTGTGTTTGTCTGTGAGAGAGGAACAGATATGGGAAGAAGAGATCTGAATATAAAAAAAGCTAAATAATGCAGAAAGAGCACTGAGTTCAGACTTGAAAAAAACAAGCAGAAATGTGATGTGAAACTGACTTACTGAAACTGATGTAATAGCACATATAATACTTTACATTTATAACACACACAGACACACATCTGGATACAAGCCAGCCTCAGATTTCTGTTGGTGACAGGTGAGGATAATGTTTAACAACTGTTTTTACAGCTTACCTCGGTACAGGTAATTACAATGATTTAAAAACTCAGGTACACGGTTCCTTATTTTACTATGACACTTACAGGAAAAAATGTGTGTGTGACGAATGTTGCTGTTAGTACGCTTTTGTGTGTGTGTGAACGTAGGTGGGTGACACTGTTTGTTTATGAGAGGAAGACTGAGCAATGGGCAATTATAGACAAAACTGACGTAGTTCAAGAGACAAACAGAAATGAGTGAGCCTTCTTCCCAAAATCCAACCAGAATAATCCAGTTTTACACACAAACACACACACACATTGTCTAAATAAGCCAGCTCAGCTCACTATGACTCATTTTATGTTCCCCATAGTTGCCTGGTTAGCGGGGCTGGAATATTTTGCCTGTATCCTTCACTCCTCTCGTGAATCTCACACACTCATAGAAAGTCTTTCCACCATGATTCATTTTTTCGGGTAATGACTTGCTGTGTCCAACTCAACAGTTGTCAACAGCGTCCCGGGCCAAGCACAACACCCGGCTCTCAAACAACTGAGCTCGGTTTTGGAGTTTTAGTTTTTTTCCAACAATCAAAACATTCACACTAAAGTTTTGGGCACTGCCCCTCGTGCCTTCAACACCGTGTTTTAATGCAACACAAGGAAGCGAAGTTGAGCAACAGGGAGCCTGTTTTAAAAGTGTGATGGTTTGACTGATAACATTCTTGCTGTCTGATTAAAATCTAAAGTGTTATTAACAGTTGTTTCTTTCATGCATTTCATTTTTGAGCTCCTGCCAATGTCAACGCTTGTCAAGTGAAGGTGGAAAGAATATTAAAGGGTTAGGAATATGCCCTGCAACGAGCAATCCACAGTGGTCTTCCAGGAAGGGCCTCCGGTTTGCTGATTATTTCTTCCAGGAAGGCTTTTTGTTGGCTGATCGGCGCTTATAGGAAAGACGTTTGGTTGGCCCATCAGCTCGAGTATTGTCACAGCCGCTTCTGATAAAGCCAGACCAGCTTCCAGGAAACCAGAGATTTACCCTCCAGTATTCCATCATTCCTTCACCATCAGCGCACAGAGAGAGACAGAGCGAACGAAGAGGGAGCAGGAGGGGTATAACAGGGACACGGATCAATAAAAACCATATGGGAAGCATACAGAAAGACAAATGCACTCAAAAACGTACACATGTGTGCACACAGTCTTGACCTGCACTCACTGACCGGCTCATTGTGACACACACATATTCAAACCACAATATTTTTCTAAGCTGACTACACCACCATCCCCCCCTTACAGCATTTGAAACTCATTGTGACTAACCTCATTTTCACTTAAATCATCACTGAAATGGTTTTCCCGTAACACCTGGACAGTTTAACAGATGGGTGTGCCCATGCTGTTACTGGCTGGAAGAACAAAGAAAACTACCTTGGGTGACCTGAAAAGTACAGAACAGGTTGTAAAAGACTTTTGAGAAGCATGTTATAGTCGACACAGTTGCATTGTTTCATCTAAAGAAGGTGGAGTTTTTTCTTTTTTTTTTTTTTTGTTGTTGTGCTCTCCATTCACAGCTGTGTGAGTGTAGCGGCAGAGACACTCAGATGCCAAATGGCTTACTGTAACGCCGTGGACTCGGACCAAACCCTCTAACACTCTCAGGTGTCACTGTGTCCCCTCAGCCAGCAAAACAGGACTGCATAATATTTGAGCTTGAGACTGCAGCAGACAAGCACACATGCATGTGAGCACTAGCATATGCACATACATATGTGGTGAGTAAGGGTTTTTTTGTGTCTTGAATTAATGGTAACACCCATGAGTTACCTTCAGTGATGGAAGAAATACTCTTTTGAATGCAGCAGGGCTACAATGGAAAGATACGCCTGCATTCATAATTTAGCTGTGGTAATAATAAAGTATTAACTTTTAGTAGTAGTGCAATTAACTTATTCAAAGGTTCAGTGTGTAACCTTTAGCCGAAACTGAATTTAACACGCAAACCTTTGCTTTCATTAATATATAATCACCTTTAAAAAAGCCTTTTTATCTACATTTGGAGCGGGTCCTTTTACACAGAGTCCACCATCTTGTGCCACCATGAACTGTAATGTGTTTTGTTAGAAGTTTAGCCGAAGAAAATCCAAGAAAGCAGCAATCTTTGCATCAAATAAGTGAAAACATGAAGAAGTAATAGATTAGCTTCTTATTAACAATGACACTGGCTATGACCTATAGTTTTACAGAATATCTAGCTAAATACAATTTCTAAATGTATGTATCTAAAGGAACCTCAATAGCCTCAACAGGCTACCTGTGTGGTTGTAACGTTGACCTCTTTTGGCACATGAAGGCTAGCTTCTCCTACAATGGGCGGGGAAAGTGGGGAAAGGTTGTGTTGATTGCAATCTCACCACGAGATGCCACTAAATCTTATACGCTGTTCCTGTAAGTACACATTGCAACTTCCAAGTTCAGTTTTGGTGTCAAATGAAAATCTTGCATTTCCAGTTTTGGGGATATTTATCTTTAGGATTAGCTGATGAAAGACAGACAGTAAAATAAATGAACAATAGGAAGGAAATAAGCAAAACAAATGAGGAAAGAAGGAAAGGTAGCATGCAAGAAATTACTTAATATGGAAGGAAGGAATTTAAAATAACTATATTTGTGACTGAGTTTAAAAGTTTGGACCCAAAAGTTTGACCAAAAGGCTTTACTCAAGGTCCACTTAATGGAGTTTCCACTTACTAGAGCTTTTAACTGTATTTCCAGGTCCTCCTCAGCAGACAGAGTGGTTAAGGTTTAGTCAGGTCTCATGGTCTTCCTCAGTGGATGACCTTATTAATGTTTTATGATGGGTTTATTGAATGTTGAATGTAAAATCTACAAGTACCTGAAATGTGTTCATTTGCTTTATTGCCCAGAGTTAGATGAGAAGATCAATACCACTCTCCAATTTGTACACTAAATATGCAACTACCACCAGCAGCCAGCTAGCTTAGCGTAGCATAAAGACTGGAAACTGGGGGAAACAGCATTCATCCTCTGGGGACAATAAATGCATGTACTGGGTGTGACTATATCTTGGTATTAATGATAACAAATTAAAAATGAAATATTGATATCATGTTCATAATACACATATGCTAATACTGTGACTCTCTCTCTCCACATCCTTACACTTCAATTTTGAGTTTACTTTATTTGTCAAAAAAGTGACAAAATCAAGTGGTAACCTCCATGGCTGGGAAATGAAGCCATTGCTGAAGTGCCAAAAACTGCATTTCCTCAAACGTCCACTTGAGGCTGGCTCCAGAACAAGTCCCATCTCCATAAGCCCCCATGTTAAAATTAACATTTTTACATCCCGGCAGGTTGGTGCTGTTCCAGATGACTGTGTTTGAGCAGCCAGGCTTCATTCAGCCCGCCTCAGGCTCACCGATGATCCACGTCTTTGCCCATTTTTAGATTAGCCAGGAGGTGGAAGAGGCAGGACTGCCAAGATGGCGGTGCAATGACTCTTTAGAAACCTGTGAGTGAAGTCACGGATGCGACGTCCATATTTATACTGTCTATGGACAAAACACACAATAACATTAAAGCTAAATTTGACTTATAGCATTTTCTTCAATCTTAAATTTCAATTGGGGATGTTGGGACGATATGAATTCTTTCGGCCACGATATCATATAATGACAGCCCTAGTGTGCATATCATTTCATGGCATCTGTTGGATAAGTGATGAGATATTTCAGTCTAAACTAAAGTGGTGGACCAACCTACAGACCGGCAGAGTGACTAACACTGTTGTCCCAAGAGTGACACTGCTAGTGTGGCTAAAAGATTCCATCTAAAACAATTAAACAATTGAATATAAGTATAAAGAATTGTAAATGGCTTTCAGTGCTCCGAGGACCACAGTGGTTACTCTCACTTCTGTTTACCTGATAGCACAAACACTGTCTATCTAAGTCAACATTCATACTGAGTGTATGAACTGACACCAGTAGGTGAAGTGTGTGGGATGGTGTCGGTATTTGGCTGTCAGTCAGTTACATAATAAAGAGTCGACTAACATCAAAGAGGCTCCACTGCCCTGGGCATTTCTTTATCAGTACTCTCCCATTGTGGTTTCCATAAAAGACTAACCGGCTCTTCCTGAACATGCTACACTACCAGCTGTAATATCAGTGTCAGATAAAAAACCTGTGATCACCAAAACAAAGTTAAACCTAAAACAGCTTTCTAGGATTTGCTTCAAATTACACACTCGATTTTACAAGTTTATTTCACTGCAAATCAAAAACATCAGAGGCCTTCAATCCAAACTGGACGTTTTGAATATCAACAGTGGCACTTTTCTGCCAATAACTGACAGGCTGCTCTGTTTCGTCTCAACGTGGATCCAGTTGGCTTAAACAAGTCTCAATGCTGAGTCTTTCTGCTGAGCCCGAGTCCATTCAGCTATTGATCTGCCACAGCACAATATAAACACAGCACAATATAAAACAAATGGCACTTCTCAGGCTCAGTGTGTATGAGTGTGTGTGTGTGGTTTCACCTTGTGAGAACAGCCCACTCATTAAAGTCTAATCATTACCCTGTTTAAATACTCCTCTTCCTGAAAAAGGTGGCACATAAACACAAGCCCTTCTCTGTGTTTTTTAATGTGACGGATCACATTTGTTCCTGAAAGAAGAAAACAGGGGGTCCGCTATGTTTGTGTGTGTGCGTGTGTGCACCAAGCAGCAGTGAAGCAGCATCTGAATGTAAGAGCCAATCAGAGAGCTGTATAGACAGAGCCCCCCAAGTACTGCTGGTTTATAGGGCTCAGCTTCAGAGAAGTCACATGACTTCCCAGAGAGAGAGAGTGAGAGAGAGGTAGAGAGAGAGGGGGGAGAGAGTGAGAGAGAGGACTGAGCATTGTGGGAAAAGAGGATGAAGTGGAGGAGGAGTGAAAAGAGGGTCAGGAGGGTGACAGGATCGCTGCGAGGGGTGACTTGAAGGTCTGGTAAATGAATGGAGCGGAGAGGAGAGGAGGTATAAAAAAGAGAGAGATGCCAGTGTTCTCGGAAGTGAAATTGTACAGGCTGGTCACGGTCTATAATTACAGCTGAATGAACAAAATGAGAAATGACTGAGAGGAGAAGTCCGTGAGTGGATGAATGAAGGATGAAATGAATGAGTACACACAGGCGATAGTGGTTGCAGTTCATTACTACAGTGGGTAATCTTGATGGTCTGGTTAACCCTGCCTCATACTGTCACACAACAACTATCTTCACCACAATGCTTAAAGGGAAAGTTCACCCGATTTACGGAAAAATGTGGCATCAAGACACACAGATTCATATGAGATATTAGTCTCTGGCTATAATGGAAGTGAATTAAATTTTGAAATCCTTTGTGTCGTTCCAGAAGCAATTTTCTGGTTACTATAATCCACAGTCTGCGGGGTCTAGAGTTTTCTCTGGGACTATTCATTTGTTGGAAAGTGGTTCCAGTGAAAACTGCTCACAGAAAGTTCTGTGGAAACAAGTGATGCAATTTTTCAAAGCTCCAGGCACCACAGAGATAAATCCCTTTGCTACCACAGGTGCTTCCATCCATGAGGTGGTGACAGAAGAATGTCTAAATTCATTCATGTCCAATGACGGGAAGTCTTAATACCACAGCATTCAATGATACTTTAGATCAAACTTGGGGTTGCCAACTGGCAGAGTAAAATGCACAACAATGCAATATATGAATTCATTTTCCTAATTACAATAGAAGAAGAGAGAACGATAGTCTTCTATTTTAATTAGGAAAATGAAATTAGAGGGCTACGCACATACATATAGATCTGTGTTAACATTACACTCAGCAAATATGATTATTGCTATAATGTGCTTTTATAATGAAAGAAATATGTTTCATATTCATTTTAAAGCAGCTTTTCTTACATAAAATAACTAATTTTGATGCTATGCTGTGTCTCTGTCATTCATACATCTGTTCTGACACTATGTAACTTCCGGGTACGATGAACCACGAGAAGTGCTTTACAGCACTAAGTCACACACCACCAACTATTTCACTGATTTTGGTGAATCTGGATCATATTTTATGGAGAAAATGTTTTCTAGTTTTCCCTCTGAAGTCTTTGAATTTCCTGATGGACAGTAATGTAAACTACTGCCAACTGTAGCTGCTGTTAGCTAGTATTAGCTCAGTTTGTTAGCCAGGCTGCCTGGACTGTGAGCTCAGAGCACCGAAGCAGGGTTATTGTTTGTACCACTGGGTGTTCTGGGAAAGGAGGGAGCCAGTGTCGTGCCAGAACTGGAGCTGGGTAAGCGGACAATGTAACTGGGTGCAGCAGCCTCTATGGACATAATGTCAGAGCCGAAGAGACCGAAGAGGACGTTGACCGAGGAAGCTAAGAAGAGATAAGGAGAGAGTGACCAACCAAGAGGCCACCAGACAAGGGTAACTTTTGGACTGACTTTTATCCTTTGGCGAAAGCTTAGTGAAATAAAGGCTGAAAGACAGATGAGGCCGAGCTGGACTTCTTGCTGTTGGACAAGTAAATAATATTAGCTGGCTGCTATGTCTTGTGTTGCTGCACTTGCCTATTGTATGCCTGCATGTTTGGCTGTTAGCAAAGTTGTCGACTCATTAGTTTTTGGTTATAAGTAATGTAATCATAACAAATACACGTGTACAGCTGATGGTGGCATTGCACTCTGAAACTGGGTGCACTAAATCGCAAAAATACAAATTTCTATGCAACGTTGCTTAAACTTGATGGTTTGTTGAGTTATTTATCAGTAGTTAATGATGTACACTCACCAGCTGCTTCATTGAGTACACTTGTACAATCTAATGTGAGCCAATACGACAGCTCTGCGATAAATTCTGCCTCTATAAAGATAATAATGTTCAGCTTTGATTGACACTGTCAGCAAGGTATTAGTTTAACTACATGTTTATTATTAAGGTTATAGCTTGCAATGGTGTTGAACTGGACTGCATTATATTGAGGGGTATTTCTAATGTTTTGGCCAGGTTTTCTCTCTCGGATCTCAAGCTGAACAAGTTTGGGAACTCCAGCTTTAGACAACAGTGTGCTTACAGCTTTGAGGCAACAGTTTGGGGAAGGCATTTTTCAACACAACAATGCCCACATTGTACAGAGAAAGGTCCATGAAGAAATGGTTTTCTGAGGTTAGTGTGGGAGAACTTGGCAGAATCCTGACCTCAACCCCATCAAACACCTTTGGGATGAACTGGAGCGTTGTCCGAGATCCAGACCTTATCGCCCAAAACATCAGTGCCCGAAACTCATTAAAGCTCTTGAGGCTCAATGAGGAGAAAATCCCTGCAGCCAACATCTCATGAAAAGCCTTTTCCCAGAAGAGAGTGGAGGCTGCACAGCATCAAATTATCACCCACGGTTTAGAAATGAGATGATCAACAATCATGTATAAGTCACATTTTCAGCACTTTTGGTGCTTTGAAGAACCTTTTAATGTTTAATAATCTTTGTTCCTTTTAAAGTGTTCGTTGTTATACTGATTACTGGCTCTTTAAGTTGGCCTTGCAGCAACTGGTTCTTTGAAGATCCTTGCATGAAGAACCGCTTTAGGTTCAAACTCTTTATTTTAAAGGCTGTTCACTCAAAAAAATGGTTCTTGACAAGTTCTCTGGAGAACCTTTTTATCCTTAAGAATTCTTTAATTCTGTTTAAGGTTTGTTGGAGAACTGAATGCCAAAAGTCAAAGGTTCCTTGCAGAACTGAAAAGGTTCCCTTATGGCATCACCATGAAGAACCACTTTAGGTTCAAACTCTTTAGTTTTTAGGGTGTTCACATAACCTTGATAAATGCTCTGGAGCACTTTGAGTTCTCTGGAGAACATTTTTATCCTTAATATCCCTGTTTAAGGTTCTCTAGGAACTGAATGCAAAAAAGTTCTTTAAGTCACATTTGCAGCACTTTTGATACTTTGAAGACCCTTTTTATATTTACTGATTTTTTTCCCTTTAAAGGGTTCTTTGTTATACTCATTACTGGTTCTTTAAGTTGGCCTTGCAGCAACTGGTTCTTTGAAGAAGCAATAGGTAAAATGTTCCTTGCAGAACCAAAAAAAAGTTCCTTTATGGCATCACTGTGACCAACTTGAACCTTTATTTTTAACTTTTTTGAACTTAAAGTTGTAAAGTTGATGCCACAGGGAAACCTTTTTCAGTTCATTCAAGGTACAATATGTAATCATTTGAATGTATTTGTTTATATGTTTCATTTTAAATGCAACATTGAGTAAATTGGACAAAGCATTCAATTCCCCAAAAGAACCTTAAACAGCAAAAAAAGAAAGGATAAAAAAAAGTAAAGAACTGGAAATAAGTTCTCCAGAGAACTTATCAAGTACTTGTTTTTCTGAGAGTGTATGGCATCACCATGACCAACTTAAACCTTTATTTTTAAGGGTGTATAGTGTATCTGCATGGTTATATACAACTTTTGGGTGAACCGACAGAGGACTACCCCCATCCTGCAGCCTGCCATGCCTCTTAAGAGTATGTATCTGTGTGTGTGTGTGTGTGTGTGTGTTTGTGAAATAAAGCATGTCCACATGGCCCATGACATATGAAGGAGGTGGTGGGGGGGTTAGTGTGAAATGTGAAACAGATGTTCTTGTTTCGCAGGCACTGATGTCGACACCTTTACACTGCACAGGGAAGTGCGTGCGTGCGTGTCTGTGTGTGCATGAGAAACCTCATTTGAGGGGAAGGCTTCCCATAAACACCTGTTTTGTTCCGGTTAATATCTCTCGTCATGGTGAAGAAATGATGGCCTCAGTGAAAGAGGAGAGAGAGAGAGAGAGAAGGGAAGGGAAGGAGAGAAGGGGAGGGGGGTCACCTCCACTCCCCTCCGTCTGTGAAAGAGAAGAGCTCATGTGGGATGAACACATTCGTTTATTCATTCGGCTCGTCTATTTTCAGCCCAGTGGGTTTATGGTTATTGGAAAGGCGTTGCCGTCTCGCTCCTTCCCAGAAGGAGTCAATATTTCTCCCTCTCCTTCATTTCTCCCTCTCTGCCTCTTTTTCTCTAATTCAATATTTTCTCCAAAACACCACTCTCTCCCCTCTCCACGCACAGGCAAGGAATGCTGGAAGGCATTTGAGAGAAAACACACAAGCAAAGACAGAGAGCGCACACACACATAGACAAAAGTGTGAGGTTACAGAACACAGTGCCAACAGTGATCCCGGAAAAACTCCCCAGCTCAGGACGTCTTCCACTTTCTCCATCTTATCACAGTTATCCATCGCTGCTGCTCCTCTTCTGTCTGTCTTGCTTGCGTACAGATGCATCTTTATCTCTCTCCGTTCACGGCTCTTGTGGGGCTCTCGAGACTGACTGTGGCCTTTTTACGACTCTGATGTTTGCTAATGACTTTTAATGACGACTTGTTATGGCTCAATAAAACCTGTCTGTGTTACTGGCAATATCAACTTTTAACTACAGTATGGTGCGGTTCTGATAACACACACTGGGACTTTTATCAAGTGATTCAAATCAAACAAGACAAGCATGAGTATGCATGCGAGTGGGAAATATGTGTATGTGTGTGTGTGTGTGTGTGTGTGTGTGTGTGTGTATGTGTGTGTGTGTGAGAGAGAGAGGGAAGGGAGGGAGGGAGGAAGATGGTGCTTGTGATGTGAATGCAGTTGTACCATTTGTGGGTCAGAAAGAAAAAGTGTCAGAGGGAGGAGGAGGGAGTTGTTTTGTAATGACTGCACCTCCCTCACAGCTTAATCTCAGACCACTGTAGATAAATTCCCACAAGGCTTCACCTCCAAATATTGACTTAGTCCCAGAGACATGAGCGAACTGGGGCTTTATTGCTGATAAAAATAGAGGATAAGGCTGGATATAACCAGTTCAGTTTGGGCCTGAGCCCACAGCCTCATCATGCCATGTGTTTGTGTGTAGGAGGGGGGTTTTGTTGGTCATGATTTCACCTCCTTTCTCGCTCTCTACAGTAAGATGAATGGCTTACTGGTGACACCCAGGTAGAATTAGCTTTACAGCTCAGCACTGGGATAAAGGTCAAGCCAAAAACAGGACTGTGACCCCTGAAGAATCTGTGGGTGTCACAGTTATTTCAGAGCGTCCGTGACCACAACATAGCGTAAACACATCATACACACTGGAGGGGGAACAGACAGACACGCACAGATGCATGCATGCCTCGCTCATTGTGGTGAATTAATTCAGCACATGGTGAGAGTTACATTTAAAATCTATATAAAATCTGACATATTGTAATTGAAGATGATTGTGGAAAAAGTGAAGGAATGTGTCTGAGAATGTTTTGAGGGAAAAGTGCAAAATGATCTATGCGAATATGAATATGTTCAGTATGGTAATAAAAAACACATTGATTGTTTCCATTGTTTTCATGGAGGTTGTTTTCTGTGCGAGTATCCCAGCACACCAACACATAAGAACACAATAAGAATATACTGACATGTTCTGGTTTTCTCTGTTTTATATCACAGTAAACTGGATATCTTTGGAGACATAGTGTCGCATTTTTCATCGTTTCTGATGTTTTGTTGACAGATTATGGGTAACTAAAATAATTGCTAGTGCAACCCTAGTAGACACAATTAAATCATCACCAATATGATCCAGTACAAGAATCTCGCGCTATGATTTTTATCTAAAATATTTAGGTTTTCACTGAGACTGTGTTCATGAGATTTAATTCTGGTACTTTTCTGAATGTAATTCAGTCCAGTACAACACCGCCACCAGAAATGTGCTGTTTTGGATGTTTATTTTTGTGGTTGACTTGTGGTGTTTAATGCATCTATGTATTCATATGAGACTTTGTACAGACTGAGGCAGCAAGTATCTATCTTCTCTTTTATGAACCCTCCTTTATTCTTTATGCTTTACTTGGATCCCAGTTAGCTGTCACGAAAGTGGTCGCTAGGCTTCCTGGGGTCCACACAAAAACAGCAACAATTTAAAATCACACAGCATCAGTAGAGACAAGAAACTGCTATGTAAACCAAATATAAATAAGTGAATGACTCTACACATGAAACTATTGAGCATTACAGTAACCTATAATAGCGTGAGATGAGATTTATTTTATAGATTACCTTATTTACCTCAGGTTTAGTAAGATAATTGGCATAATGTAATTAATAATAACTATTTGTATTTTGTTGTATAATTTAGAACAGGAACTATATTTTATGGTGCACCTTGCCTGTAATCTAAGTGATAAAGTGATATGAGGTAAAACATTGAGGTGATGTATCACACAGAGGAAGCTGTCTCCGTGCTTTTGTTTGACCCACAGCCTGAAAGTAATTAAATTCAGTACAAGCCATGTTTATAGTTAACGGTAAGAGTAATGAGTGTTACAATAGAAACAAAAACAAACAGACAGCATCAAAAAACATCAAAGTAGGTTTGAAACAACAATAACAAAACATCTTTGTGAGATCAATTTTTGTTTTAGAAAATCAGTGTTTGATCTGTCAGATGTTGGTGGGTCTATAAAAACAACACATTCATTCATTGTAATAGATTACATTTGACTGTTGTCACCTTATTATTGTGTATACAATCTATAAGTGAAAGAGATGAACAGATAATAATTTCCTGGATTATGTTATCAGTTATCTTCATTTGAACAGAGCACTTCAGTCTGTGTTTATTTGCAGTATAATTAGCTTTGTTGGGATAATAGCGCCACCTTGAGGTCCCCTCTGTTCTGTGCATGATCATACTCTGATAGGTCATCCATTAACTTCCCTTGCAGTCAATGATTATCGATTTCCAGTGACTGATCCAAAGTTCAACACAAAAACACCACAAATGAACCCGGTTACAAGAGGAGCATCATGGCTTTAAAAACACTTTCCTGCAGAGTTTTGTCTAAACTTTTCAACCACGGTGTGATCGCTTCAACTAAACCGCTCAGTGCACGAGATGCAACAGCAGCAGCTGCTACAGCAGTGCTGGGACGGAGCTCCGTGCGAGGCTACTACAACGCCGGGAAGCCCAGGCACACCGGACAGGGCGGTGCAGCTCACGCCCGGGTGGTGGATCTACGCAGCGACACGGTGACCAAGCCCGGGCCGGCGATGCGGCAGGCCATGGCGGAGGCCGAGGTCGGAGATGACGTGATGGGAGAGGACCCGACTGTTAACGGTGAGATGTTACGGTGTAACGAGCGACCATGTTAACTGGTGACCGTTAGGCGAATGCGTCTGTGGTTGCCGTAGTTACGACAGGTATTGAAAACAGGGAGACACGTAGATGTCCGCGTGAATGCCTTGTTTGTTTATTTTTTTCTCATTAACGTTACAATGTAAATAAAAAAAACCCACCTGATTCATCTTTGGTGTTTTGTTTGACAGCTTCCCTTCCTGTTTCAACAGTCTTCACTACGACAACCACAGACGCATTCGGCTAGCGGTCACCAGATAACACGGTCACTCGTTAAACCGAAACACCGACCATAGTGACGCCTAGGAACTAACAATGAATAGTTAAAAAGTAGTTTATAAATCAAAACTACATATAAAAATATGTTTTTGTATCATGTGTATTTTAATTCTATGTGAGCTGCATCACTTTCACTTATTTCTACATTATTGAACCAATTACAGCGTCGTAATTCAGATTCAGATTCAGATTCAGATATCCTTTATTAATCCCCGGGGGGAAATTCTTAGAAATACAGCATAACATAACATAGGGGAGAGGGGAGGAGAAAAAAAGCAACCCCAGACTGTGCTCCTGTGGGGAGCACAGTGTGGAAGCAGGAAAAAAATACCTCAGCAACATAAGCACGTACACGTTACAACATAAAAACTCATGACTTGCAACATGGGAGGGGAGGGGAGGGGAGGGGAGGGGAGGGGGAGAGAAGGGGAGGGGGGGGGGGGGGGGGGCTACCCAGTATAGACGGCAGCATCCTTTCCGGCAGCCATGACTTCATGTCGGCGCCAACACAGGCCTGCCCGTCACACTGAGGGGTACAAAGCGGCGAAGGCGTGGGATGGGGTAGGGGGGGTGCATGTCTGTATAAATGTTCGTGTATGCGTAGGCCTTGACAGTCGCTTTGCCTGGTATCACAATCTTAGTGCCACAGTCCAGAGACAGCCTTGATCAGGTCCCAGACAGAGTCAACAATCAGCAGGTGTTCGTGGGAATGGGGGAAGGAGTGCAAGAGCGTCTCACTGCAGCGTTCTTCCAGGGGAGTTGTTGTTCCAGCAGCGGCCTTGGCCGAGGCCAGTGCTGGTTGAGGAGGCCGAAAACAGATAAATTACAGATATAATTACTGCACATATCATAATATCACGGGGGAATAGTTACTACACAACAAAAGGTTCAATATAAATGAATGCACACCTGATTCTGGAAACAAAGGACAATACACAAACCGACAATGCACTGTTTTTCTGGACATTTTGTTCCACAAGTCATGACTCCGTTTGCACCACCTCTGCTCAATGTTGTGACTTTCATTCATTTTCTACAGCCTAATTTAACTGTATATAGTTTTTAGCTCTATTTGCTATTTCTATAAAAACATGTTGTTTCTATTTTTATTTTTCTTTGTTTTATAAAGTTTTCTATTTGTAAACATCTTAACACAGGTTTAGTTTTGTTGTAGAGATTTAATTTAAATTCAGATTTATCTAATTGGTTAATTTGAATGTATGTTTACTGTGTCTAATGCTGCTACTGGATGCTTGAATTTCCCTTGAGATCAATAAATTTACAATAAACAAATGTCTGTCTGTCTGTCTTACTTAAACATGCTATCTAATCTTGCAGTAATTGTCTAACCCTTTCTGCAGAGTTACAGAAGATTGCAGCCGACATGTTTCACATGGAGGCTGCACTGTTTGTTCCCACTGGTACAATGAGTAATCTCATCGCAGGTGAGCTGTACATTTATTGACAGTGTCTGAATCCATTTTTATGAGGTCAGAGTGGTCATAAACTTGCATGTATTTCATTATGCAGTAATGGTGCACTGCAGGGAGCGAGGAGACGAGATGATCGTGGGCGATCTGTCCCATTTGCACATCTATGAACAAGGAGGGAGCGCACAGGTGAGTGCACCACCTGTACCTCTGCACATCTGTCATCATCTGCAGTGCTTTTACTGTGTATTTGTGTGTTGACACAGCTGGCTGGTGTCCACGCCACCACGGTGACCACCCTCCCCAATGGAACTTTCAACTTGGAGCAGCTGGAATCGAAGATCCGCCATGGTTACCCCGACCCCCACTACCCTCGCACACGCCTCATATGTGTGGAGAACACACACAACATACAGGGAGGACGTGTGCTACCACTGACCTTCTTGCAGGAGGTATGTGAAAGCAGCTGTGATACTACAGCAAGGTGGAGTATCCAGCAGCTCTCACAGGTTTGATCATCTCTGGATGGTTTGTTTCCATCTCTAAGGTTCGTGCTTTAGCAGACAGATATGGTCTGTCGGTTCATATGGACGGAGCCAGGGTGATGAATGCTGCTGTATCCCAGGGGGTGCCTCCATCTACCATACTGCAGCACACACACACTGTCAGTGTGTGCCTCTCCAAGGTAGGGTTGTAAAATTGAACATATGAACTTGAAGGGAAACAATATAAAACTTTTCTTAAGTCAAATTCACATTACGGTGTGTAACAGGGTTTGGGTTCCCCGGTGGGAACCATGCTGGCTGGACCCCGAGACTTTATATCCCAGGCAGTAAGGTGCCGTAAAGCTCTGGGCGGGGGGATGCGGCAGGCTGGTATACTTGCAGCAGCTGGAAATATGTCTCTACTGGAGATGGTGGGACGACTGGAGGAGGATCACCGCAATGCAAAAACCTTTGCTCAGGGTCAGTAGCTTGTATTTCTGCCTATGAAAGATAAAACATTAACTGGCTGCTTGCTCATAACTTCTGGTTTCTTCACCTCTCCCAGCTCTGCTCGACTGTGACCCTCTCCTGTTCAATATAGAGATGGCTGCCGTGGAGACAAACATCCTGCGTTTCTATCTACAGGAGTCCAGTTTAAGTCCCTCTGAGTTTTGTGCCCGAATGGCTCAGGTTGGCGAGGGAGAGGAGGCCGCACTGGGACAGGAGATACAAGTTCTCATGTACCCCCATTTTGGGAATTCTGTCCGGGCTGTATGGCATCTTGGTATATCCCATGAAGATACCCAGCTGGCCATCCGGAAAATGCAATTTGTTGTTTCTCAGTACTCAAAGGAAAAACTTAGGGCCCAGTGAAAACCTGATACTTCCCAAAAAAGATCTAATCTGATCACTCGGACTGATCAAAGACTAATCATGAAAAAGACTCAAGGATGTCAAACATAGGACAAATGCAACTGGAGTCATTTTGACTTGTGGACATCTTTATATATTTATTAAATTTACTCATTAAATTTAATGAACCACTATGTCTTGTGAAAGATTGTTTCATTTTTTAAAGTATTTTGTGAGGAGAGACTCCAAGAAAGAAGAAGGATGCTTCAGCACCGTAAATCTCTACTACTAGTGGTACGCAAGCTCCCTTGGGTGATACACAGAGGAATCTCCTAAATATATATATATATATATTTTATTCAATTAAAGGTCCAGTGTGTAAAACTGATGGCCTCTATTTTCAGAATAAGGCAGACATAATATAATAATTATAACTATGTTTTCATGCATGTATAATTAACTAAAAATACGATTTTTTTTGTTGATTTTTGTTTTTGGTTCTTAAAAATTAGCTCTTTATATCTACAGTAGGAGTGGGTCCTCTTCCATGGAGGCTGCTAAGTTGAAACACCATGCTCCTACAGACAAACTAAATACTGACTCTAGACAGAGCCTTTCAAGTGTTGCTTCTCAGGGTGATGTGAGGAGATTGCAATGGGGTGATTACACCAGTAGATGCAACTAAATTGCACACACTGGACCTTTAATTAATTTAGAAATATTTAATTATATTAAAATACTTTTTTTAATGAAAAACTCAAATGAGGAATGTAATTTAAAATAAGTTTTGCATTTCCTATATTTTCAACATCAGGCTGCTCTGTAGTCGTTTTCATGTAGGTAGCGCATAGGTCACATACATCCATGATTAGTTATGAGCTGAAATATGACGTTAGTGGAGGTAAAATGAATGGTTCAAAACCAATCAACCAAGCGAGGTCTCCTATTCCATAATAACTTAGAGGCATCTCCTCTGTAATACATCTCTACAACTGTCAACAGATGCAGATATTCACAAACTCTAAATGGTGAACAAAAATATGAGCTATCACCCTTTTTGCAAGAAAGATCTACCACCAAAACTGTTCTAACTTTGGCAGAAAGTGTTTGACAATACAATACAAATGCCTTCAGATTCATGCCCTAAGCAGTTTCTCAAACTTGTTATGCCTTGTACTACCTCAGATAATATTCATCTCCTTAGGGCTGGTTTATTCATAATAAGAGGATCTTTTATTAAG
The DNA here is from genome assembly GCA_946959425.1 of Argyrosomus regius. Classification (NCBI taxonomy): domain Eukaryota; kingdom Metazoa; phylum Chordata; class Actinopteri; family Sciaenidae; genus Argyrosomus; species Argyrosomus regius. Next base: position 11,723,832 of record OX336900.1, on the reverse strand, counting down.
GGGCATTAACTATAAATCCACAAGATGGCACTGCTGTATCACGACCTGCTGTCAAGAGGAAAAGCCTGGCGTTATGAACGTTGCTATTCCTGGTTGAACGCCAGCTGTTGTTTAGTTATCGTTGTAAATGTAAAGCAAATGAGGGGTACGCTGGAAAACTAGCGTCTATGAAAAGATTCTGGCAGCGGTGGGATTCGAACCCACGCCATCGAAATGACTGGAGCCTAAATCCAGCGCCTTAGACCACTCGGCCACGCTACCATGCACGCTGCATTGATTCGCCATGTGAGTTATATCACTGCAGGTCAACAGACCTCAAAGTTCGCTGTACAAACGCGAGACCTGCTGTATGTAAATAAGTCAGCTCAGCAGTTTTATTTGCATTATGTTGTGTTACGTGTCATATGATGAATTAGACCTAATATATATAACTTTTATATTTATGTGCGGTCGGAAATCCCGATTAGGCTCTTCAGGTTTCCCTTCAGGAGGCTGGGCTGACTACTCGGGTATGTAGGTTAACGTGAACGACATGACACTTGAGAACATAATGTTGTACAGCTAGCTATGATTTACACGGTGCAGCTTTCAAGTGCTCTTGCGTAGTCGTAACTACTAATTGCGCTATTTCTGCGTTGAAATAACGACACGTTCACTGTTTCTATTCAACACAAATTGTTAAAAATTAGTAGAAATAACTGTTAGTTTCAATTCTAACGTCTTGACTCTTTCGATACATCCTTTAAAGTCTCTTTATATATCGTCAGATTCATCTGTTCATGCTCATATTTGATATTTCCGACACAAGTGAAGGCAACGGGAGTCAGGGGCGTGGCCTCAGAGAACAGTGTGGTACGTGCAGCGGGCTCTCGTCGCGGTGGTGGACGGTAACAAGAACTACAACCCCCGCTGCCAGGCACGTCCCTGGACCTTTAGGCTACATTGGAGAACCGGGACCGACCCACTCTGGTTCTGGGAGGAGAGTTAAGCTGCAGCTGCCTCTATCCTCGCTGTTTATCTTCAAAGTGAAGCTGAGAGACGGAAGAAGACCGAGGTGACTGGCCACACTGTCACAGTCTGTCGAGATAAAGTCATTAGAGGTGTGTCTGCCTGCGCTTCATAAGGTTGGTTGTTTATTTAATATATGCATCTAACAAGTGAGGTGATAAAAGACCAAGTGAAGTTAATATTTTTTTGGGGGAAATCGTATTATAGCATGCTGTAATATGATATACTTAATCCATTTGTATGGGAGCACATTACACCAGAAGCAGGAACTTTATGTATCGAGCTCTGGTTTGCATTCCTCTCCAACCAGCTGCTTTAAAAACCTGCAAAAATAATTTGATTATAGAAGAGCTGATTTATGGTTACTTTTGCAGAATAACATAGATGCAATGATCTAAGCTGCTTTTGCATGCTGATTCTCACCATTTCTCGCGTAAATCCACATTATATATGTTTTGTTTGCCTTTAGTTGAGCTCTCTCACATATGCCACGAGGTGCACAGTCCTGCAGCCATGATGCAGGGTTGTTGTGAACATTCATGTCCACTCACACTCCTGTCTGTCTCCTCTCTAGTCAACACAACAGCAGACATCATGGAGGATGACCTGATGTTCAGCATGGAGGAGGAGGAGGGCAGCGCCAAGAGACCCCCTGTCCAGCGAAGTGCCCCCAATCAACGAACCTCTTCCCTGAGTGATGCCAGCGACGACGAAGACGAGCACTTCATCTGCCCCATCCTGGACGACTCTGCCAAAGAAGTCTGTCACTACCTGAAGAAAATGGTTTACACCCGGCAGCTGTCAAACTCTCTTCCCAAGACCAACTTTGTGTTTAAGGTGAGCAGTTGCCTTGGTAACATGACGCAAAGTGCATCATCTGACCAGAGATGATAGCCAAATGTACCATAAAGGGAAACATGTCAGCAAATGTCGAAATCAACCAATGATAGAGTGTTTAGTCATGCTCAAAAATAGTTAGTATTCAGTGTTTTGTGCTCATGTATCATTATAAACACACAGTTCTGCAAATTACTGAGAACAGCCCTTTTCCTTATAAGGAGAGACGATCTGCATGCCTGCACACACGCACTCCTATGTCTGTTTATCAAAGTGGAAAGTTGGTCAGCCACATCTTAACTGTACTCTCTCCAAAGAACAGGAAGTACCAGAGAGTCGTTTTCACCTCATGTGATTGCGCTGCATGTAAACATGTCACTCACTGCTGCTCTCGCAGCTACATAAGGGTTCGATTCAGTGCGGGGGTGTTCCCTGTCAGAGCCCCCGTGCAACAGCCAACACTGTGCAAAGTTAACCTTTTTTTTTTGTCCAGCAGTCAAATGGCTAGTGAATGTTCAGATTTTAGGAGCATTTCGCTGGTGTTTTTCATGTTGTTTACAATGTGTGAGGATGCCATGTGGATGTCAGATGTGTTTTATGTTTGTTTGTTGACGAAAAGCCGTCCATTTTCTTCACCTTTCTGCATAGAATGAAACAGAAACAGAGGCAGAATCTCGGTCGTACAAGGTTTTGTCTGAGAGCGCACGGGTACGTGACATATCAAATTATATCTCCCTTCTCCTCCTCCTCCTCCTCCTCCTCTTCACCAGTGACCATCTGCACCTCCCTCCTCCACTCTGTAATTTACTGTCCTTTTTCTTCACTGCTTTATTTAACCTTTCATCTATTCTCATTTCCCATGACTCCCTTTATGATTAATGGTATGTACAATGTTATGTAATCAATGCATCCTCCCTTCCTTCACACTATATTTCTGTACTTGATCTAATGAATCTACTCTAACAAACACCAGAAATGTTGTACTGTTTTTACAAAACTGCACTGGAAGCAGTGTTTAAATTCTTTTGTTTTTATTAGAGCTCCTGCTGTTCGAAAATTTGTTTTAGAAAATGAATATTGTTGTTAAAAAGTGCTTTATTTTATATATATTAAAGATTTATGTCGTCATGGAGAAGCTGGACCTTCAGGTCTGACGTGAGATGTGTCGTCTGCTCCTCCTCACAAGCAGACGTGACACTCTATATAGGTTAAAAACACGACCCTTATAATTTAGCTTCATGGGAATTCTAAACTCTAAATATAAACATGTCTAGAGCGCCTTCTGTACAGTGACCAGTGGTATACGAGGGAAACGTGCTTCTGTGCAGGGCTGGACGGGTCAGGGTTTGGGTGACTGGTGCAGGTTTGGATTACCAGTGAGACTTGATTGATGGTTCCTGCTAAGAAAGTTATTTTTTGTAAATGACACATGGTGATCGCACACGTTTTGAGGTCGTAGTAGTAAATTATTTTAGTTATTCTGGAATAGGAGACCTCGGTTGGTTTGTTATGCATGTGATATCATGTCATTTTAACGATTGTGTGCTTCCTTCCTGGTTGAAGATGTTTACCTTTCCTTTCTTCCTTATTTGCACGCTGTTACATCACTTACAAGCTAAATAAGTCTCATTAAGAGAAGACTCTAGTTTACATTGGTGTGTCCTTGTTTATAAATGGTGTGCACTGTAGCCCTAAACCGATTAAATGCAAATGAAGAAAAGGGGAAGCTGTTCAGTAATTTAATTTTGCCCAATTAGTGAGCACAACACAGGCACTGAGAGTGAGAAAGTGGCTTTGTACTCAACTCAAAATGCTTGGTACATCTGCATCGAATAGCTTCCTCTCCTTCTATTTGTTTAAGCAAACCTGTTTAGGAAACTGACATTTCCATTCTTTTTGCATAAAAAAACAAATACTGCCAGTTAATAGGTGGTGTTTGTTTACTGTGACAGAACGCGTGGAAAAATGCGATCGAAAAGGCCAAAGCTATGCCTGACCCCTGGGCACAGTTTCATCTGGAGGACATCAAGACTGAACCCTGCATTCGTTACAGGTATGACCGTTTTTAATGGCATTTTAAGCATCAGGACATTTTGACTGGTCATAACAGGAAAGAGCGTAGGTGAAACACATTTTATTAACAATGCCTCAGTTCCATCAAGTGTCCCCAGTAAGCCATGATGGCAGGCCAGCATGCACAATACCAGGACCCTGGAACTTCCTCACCTAAATGGGATGCAACCGACACTTTTCCTGCTATGACAAGTCAAAAAGTCTGCTGCGTCACCATTTTTTATACTTCCACATACATCATAAGCTTTGAATAATATCCCAGAGGGTGATAAAATTCCAAAACAATTAGATTTGATTACTATAGATCAGTGTTTCTCAGACTTGTTACACCACCATCGTGACAGATGTTAAAATACTATACTAGGGTGATGCTAGTTAGGACTGTTTACACAGAAGTTTATTCTCGATCAAAATTATTTATTGTTGACTGTCGTTGAAGCCAGAACTGAACCTGTCAAAGAGCTAATTGGTGGGAAAAGTGGTACTCCTGATCTGCACTTCTCTTCATAATATTTCCTGTTTGGAGCCACGATTGCAGAGTTTTTGAACCACTGATTGTACCTCCACTTACTATCTCCCTGTCCAATTTTAGGTTGTAACTCATAATGGATGTATGCATGCATTACATGCATGACTGTGACTACGAAGCAGGCAAATATGGAAACAAAATAACAAAAAGGACATGCAAAACTCATCTCATAGTTTATTTTCATTGTAAATATCATAGTATTTTGATAGTATAAGAAGTTTCTTGCATTTTCAAACAGTGCTTCAAAAGTGGTATTTCCAGTATTATAACATTGACACATTATCACATAGAAAGTTTGCAAACTTGTCAGCAAACACTGGAAATATGTGGCTCTTCAGCTGCTCCTCTATGTTCTGCAGCTAGACACAAATGGCATTCTCTGGTAGCGAGCATTCACTGGGTTTCCATAACCGCTTATCAAGGTCGTGCAGGGCTTGGAGCTGATCCCAGCTAACATTGGGCGAGATGCTTGGTACACCCTGGACAAATCGCCAGTTCATCACAGGGCTGACACACAGAGACAAACAACCAGTCACACTCGCATTCACACCTAGAGTCACCAAATAAGCTGCATGTCTTTGGACTGTGGGAGGAGGCCACGCAGACACAGGGAGATCACGTAAGCTCCACACAGAGCCACATGGGGGGTAGAAAGGCCCCATTCATTCACATCGGAGCTTTGTTCGCTGAAAACAGCTGCGGCGACACAAAAACAACGTGATGAGAGCGATGAGACACAAACAAAACAGTACAGTAGCATGCTAGAAGAGCAAAACAATAACAACAACAACACTCTCGTGCCAAGAAGAACTACATTGTCATCTACCGATTGTTAATATATAACAAATATTAGTGTTAGTCGACTGATTTCCACATTGATATGAGCCTGTATCGGTCTTCAGCTGTCATCAAAGCGGCAGCATGTTTCACATACTGGCTCGTATCTCGGTCAGTGGAGCTAATCTTAACTGTTGACAAACATTACTGCCCCTTCACCGGGGCACACTGACGTCCTCCGGCCCGTATTTTTATCTCGTACTGTGGGTGGGACACTGGAGCGATCGCCCAGGCACTGTGGCCAACATAGCGGCTGTATAAAAGAACACATACCCCTCGCAGAGTTCTCAGATGTGGACCAACAAACAATGGAATGGGTGTGGGCAAAAAAACAGGAGCAAAGTGAATTCCTTTGCCTGTGTGTATGTGTGTGTGTGTTGGGTGTGTTACATAACATGCAGGGCTGGGCTTATAGAGAGAGAGGGAGGGAAGGGATTGTCAAGATTTGCCCTCGTGTTCTCTTTTCATGTGCTAATTTTACCCACATGTAACCTCACCCCTCCGTCCTGCTCTTAAACCCCCCTGTAGTATGAACTTGATGGAATGAATGTCATAGTACACTGTGTTCCCGGGCTGTAAACGGGTTCTTGGCAGACGAGATTGACAATTACGTTTTGCAGGCAAAATAGAGCACTGTACTTTGAGTGTAGATGGAAAACTTCATACTGAGTTTGTAGTTTGAAGGCATTCAGGTTGTGAAGACTTGCAGCTGCACCTACAGCTCATACAGTATTCATTAACCCAGGACACATACACCCTGCCAAGCCAAACAGACACACTGACCCAGACGCACAGTGTACACATACGTTATATCACCATATGAGTTCTTTCCTTTCCCTTAGCTCTGAATCCAAACAACCTCAAATCCAAAAAGGAATGGAAAACACACACGACCTTTCTTCTTCATTCTTCTCTCCTTATTGTTTTTCCGTACAGAGGAAACTAGATACTTCATGTGCCTTCGTGATAAGATTTAATGCCAGGCTGCTGACAGACGGGCTCCCTCACAGAGGCCAAACTTGGCTAACGTGATCGAGATTTAGAGTAACTGCAGCAGACTCATAAGAGACAAAAGAGTCCCGGCTGTTGTAGATTGTGCAGTGTGAGTGATTTATAACATGACAGGTGGAAAACAAAAACAAGAGCCATTTTCTCCCCGCAGGGCGGGTCACCGGGTCAACTCTGTGATGTGAAAAACACCCACTGATGCACAGATGGACAGTCTCACAGCTGCTCTGCTGTAAAGGAGACCTTGTTTTAGAGCTGGACGGATTTTATTTTTGTCTCTTTTGTCTATAAAAAGATTGCCGTCACATTTCTCCCAGGGACCGAGCTGACATCTTGACGAATATAGATATCAACAAATCATTTCTGTGCTAGAAAGAATCACTATTTGGTTTCTACCAAGTGGTAACATCCTGTGAAGTGAAGCCGATGCGGAAGTGCTAAAAACTGCAGTTCCTCAAACGGCCAAGTTCCACTTGAGGTTGGCTGCAGAAGATGATAAATAGATTAAATTTAATATAGATTTGAAGATCATCCAACATATTTATGAGTGTATTCAATATGGCCGTTAATTCACTGTCCCTCTTCGCAGGTACAACGCCATCACAGGAGAGTGGGCTCAAGACCCGGTCCACCTCAAGATGGCTGCCCAGGTATGACTGTTCTGCCAGTATTTAAAGAAAACTCACGCAGTGGAGAGTTTCTTCTCTCTTGTCTAATTTATCTCCCCTGCCTGGTTTCTCACAGCCATTTGGGAAAGGGGCCATGAGGGAGTGCTTCAGAACGTAAGTTGAAATATTTCTCTACATCCACCAGTTCTCATCCAGCGGTTATTGCCCTTGTGCTTTAGTAACCAGTGTAAACAAAGCAGAGGGGTACGTCTCTCCTAGATTGTAGCCTATAAGCGATGCAGGTCCACATTCCTCGCATTTCTCGCTGCGACTCTGGAGGATAACTGCTCAGCGGTTTTAGACCCAAAGATGGGGCTGAGAATGTCACACTGACCCAGTTTTATAAAGTCCACCATGATGGCAGTGCAAGGCTTTATCTTTAACTTTATTGATTCTCTGGATGTTTACTGCACATGGTGTTATCACTGTTTTGGCCTCTGCATGAAAGGGAAAAGAGAGGTTGTTAATTAATGTTAATTGTTAATGTTTAATCCTCAGTTGTGTGGGAAATGTAAAAGAGAGGCATCTATCAACCCCCACATCATGTGTGTGCTGCTTGTAGTGTCCTACAGCCAAATTCCACTCTGACAAAACCCAGAGCATGCAAATAAACCCCCCAAACCCGACAAGCCCAAACAAGCCCAAACGAGTCAGACCCTTAAAAAAGAAAACCTTCACGTCTCTTGTGATCCAGTTTCACATTGAGCACATCTGACATCAGTTCCACGTTGCTGCTGCGATCAAAAACGGCTTAGTTCTGTATTTTAATGAAGTTTCTCGCTGTGGGGAAATAAATGTGAATATAATATCTAACCCTTGTATCCTTTCCCTTTAGGAAGAAGTTATCGAATTTTTCACACAGCAGCAACTGGAAGTCAGCGTCTAATTATGTGGCCAAGCGTTACATGGAGACGGTGGACAGGAACGTTTACTTTGAGGACGTCAGGCTTCAAATGGAGGCCAAACTGTGGGGAGAGGAGTACAGCCGCCACCGCCCTCCCAAACAGGTACAGGAGAAACATTTAGACGAGTTAACGGGCCGCAAGGCAAGGCTCTAGATTTTCCAGTCAATTTACGTTCCAGCCATCACCTATGGTCGTGAGTTTTTGGTAGTGACTGAAAGAATGAGATACAAGAGCTTCCTCTGTTGGGTGGCTGGGCTCAGCTTAGGAGCTCAGAGTAGAGCCGCCGCTCCTTCATGGCGAAAGAATCCAGCTGAGGTGGTTCAAGCATCTGATAAGGATGCTTCCTCTGCGCCTTTCTTTGGAGGCGTTCCAGACACGTCCAACTGGGAGGAGATCTCGGGGCAGGACGTGCTGGAGGGACTATACAGCCCATCTAGCCTGGAAACGCCTCGGGATCCCCCAGGAGGAGCTGGAACAACAGACTAAATCTGCTTCTGTGTTATTTAATGTATACTGTATAGGTCATGTTATACTAAAGATAATATAGTATAGTGTGGTATAAAGGGATGTTTCTCTCTCTCTAATCCTCAGGTGGACATCATGCAAATGTGTGTGGTGGAGATGACAGAGAGACCCGGTAAACCTCTCTTCCACCTGGAGCATTACATCGAGGGCAAGTACATCAAATACAACTCCAACTCCGGCTTTGTGAGGGACGACAACATCCGACTCACTCCACAGGTGAGTCACGTCACCTTTTGCTGTTAATCCTTGTTCAGCTAACAATGACTGAATAATCTCCAATTTCTCGTGTCCATCAGGCATTCAGTCACTTCACCTTTGAGCGATCGGGCCACCAGCTCATCGTGGTGGACATCCAAGGAGTCGGAGATCTGTACACCGACCCTCAGATCCACACGGAGAAGGGGACTGACTTTGGAGATGGAAATCTAGGTACAGTTCGGACAAACTGCTGCTTGATACTTTTGGTGACGTTTGGATAGAAATGATTCAAGAAGCTGCATCTTGATCACTCCTGTGTTTCCAGGTGTGCGAGGCATGGCGCTGTTCTTCCACTCCCACCTGTGTAACAAGATCTGCAAGAGCATGGGCCTGACGCCTTTTGACCTTTCCCCCCCAGAGAGGTCCCAGCTGGACTGCACCAACAAACTGCTTGTAATTTTAACAGTTTAATGATGAACAAAGGATGCACTGTCCTTATCCTCTGTTTATTCTGCTTCTTCCTCCCCCTCCCGTTGCTATTTCCTCAAGAAAGATTCGTCTTGATTTATTTCAGAAGTCAGCCCAGACGGTGCTGAGAGGCTGCGAGGAGATCTGCGGTTCTCCTCGTGTTCGCACCATGTCAACAGGCCGCGCACCTCCGCTGTTATCCCGCCTGTCCGAGACGTCATCAGCGGACGAGAGCATGAGCGACGTGGACTCAATCCCCTGCTCCCCTCTCATCCTCCCCTGCTCCCCAGTAGTTACACATGGATTTATGGCCAGGTCCCCCATCGGTATAAGCACATCATAACATACTGCACATTTGTTTTTTTATGAAGTTAAGTGTGGTGTTCACATTGTAAGTATTATTTCTACTTTTTTACAGGCATGTATGAACATGACAGGCTCCACAATAACAACACAGGTGAACACAAGGTGAGCAATAACTCACTCAAAATAATATGCATGTAGGTCATTATTATTATTATTATTACTATTAGGTCATATTGTCAACTGATCAGATGCAAATAAAAGATAGGTCAATTAAAGGGTTAGTGTTGGCAGAAGTCTGTAATACTCATAACAATAATGATAAAACACTTTAACCTTTAATTGATAGTGAACGCTGACGAGTGACAGGAAATTCAGGGGAGAAAAAGGGGGGACGACATGCAGCACATGGCCACAGGTTGAAATTGTACCCTAAGCCGCTGTGGCAATGACTGAGCCTTTTTAAATGGGGTGCATGCTCTACCAGGTGAGCTACAAGGGTGTCCCCTAAAACTCTGGTCTTTTAACCAGTGACAAGAAAGCTGACATGAGCTTCATTCTTTGAATCTGTTAAAGGCAGAGCAGCTACGATTTGAACCAACTGAAGTTGGAAGATTTTGGCTAAAATACAGACATGATAATATAAAAGCATGAATGACATACTCAATATCAGAGAGAGAGACTTCTGAGACGCTCCTGAGCTGGAGGAAACACGATGAATGCCTCTAAGATGACTTGAGTCTGATTTGAGTCATAAATCGTCAACTTTGAACTGTATTCACCTGCAACAAAAAGATGAGTCACTTCACTGACGGTTTATTTTATGTCTGTAGGAATCTGACAGCGGCGGGGACAGCGGCTACCCCAGCGAGAGGAGGAGCGAAGGCGACCCAAACGATCATGTAGACGGGGTAAAGATGGTTTGATTTGATTTTGGATTTCTAAAAGACGCAAAGGAAGTCATAATTATTGAAGTGCACACTCAGTTAACCTACAGATAAACAATACAATAAGTAGCAAATACCTCATTTAATAACGTATTTCTAGTGTCCAAGTGTTTAATATTTTTAGTAAGCTCACTCTCAAGCAAACATCCATTTGAACAATTAGTAAACCCCGACATGTTTCCTGACTTCTCCTGTTACTGTGTGTAGTTCACTCTCAGTAGTTTGTCTGTTAACATTTCCTCTTTTCCACACAAAGTTTGACTGTGACATCCTCTGACTGTAGGTTTTATAATGCATGTTGTATCATCACATAGGCCCATCATCGCTACAAAAGACAATATTCAGAGTCGGATGAGGACAGTGTCAGACGGGTAAACAAACATAGAGATAACTGTGTGTAAACATCATCCTCACCTCGATCATAATCGACCCTCATCTGATTTTTCTTGCCTTTCTTCACTTTGTCTTCTTCCTCCTTTTCTTTGCTTAACAACCAAAGTCGTTCATCACCTCTCCTCTAATGTAGCACCTCCTGCTCTTTGTGTTCCCTCACTAGAGGAAGATGGTAGCTCCTCCAAGAGTCTCTGCGAACTTAAATTTACACAGTCCTGACAACGAAGGGGTGATTATTTGCATGGACGCTTGTAAGCCAGGCGCTTCCCCCGTACAGTGCTGGGCAGTCTTATTGCTTTAAAGCTTTATTCAGCATGATTCTCAGGTTAAGATTTGAGCATCTGATTGCAAAAAGCAGCAACTGTTTCCATGTCTGCCTTTTAAAATGGTAAATACATGGAAATTATGAATTGACATTTGGAACCGAAACACCATCTACCTCTGTTTCGCCCACCCCGCCCTCTTGCTAATGATTCTTGCCGTGAAAACTTTGTGTGTGTGCTCCTGTCGCCATGCTTTACATGAGTTTGCATTCACTGAGTGACAGGCCATCAGGGATGTACTCCTCCAGATCCGAGCTCAAGACTCCTGGATGGGTACACCCCTGAGAGTGTGATTTGTCAACTTGCACTTGATTTTACCTTCATCATATAATCTGTTTTTTGTTGTTGTTATTGTGATGGTAACATTGCCCATCTCATTCTTCCTCCTTCTTGTATCTTAACTGTATTTTTCTGCTCAGCTGACGGAGGAGAAGTGGAGCTTCTACCATTCGTCTCGCGCTCACATCCACCGACCTTCCTGTGTGGCCACTGAGGTGGAGCGACTCGGCAATCTGCTGCAGAAGAAGATTGGCCAGTCAATCCTCGGAAAGGTGAAACATCAGACAGGTTGATTTTGACATTGACTGAAGGATTGAAACTTACCAACCTAATAAAGCTTATGATTAAGGTTTATTTAATTACTGAGGAGAGCGACAGGAAGCAGTAAGTCTAATCATTTAACCCAATGATTTGTAGCTCCTGTCGACACCACCTGGTTCAGACTGAACAGAATCTGACTGAGACTCTGACTTGTCTTGTGATATTTTAAATCCACCTGTTGCTGCACGTCAGTTTAATTAGTTGAACTCATCCTGGATCTCGATCCTTCCTGCTCAGGTCCACCTGGCGATGGTGCGGTACCACGAAGCGGGTCGTTTCTGCGAGAAGGATGAGCAGTGGGATCAGGACTCGGCCATGTTCCACCTGGAGAGAGCTGCGCTGTGCGGAGAGCTGGAAGCCATCGTAGCCTTGGGACAGTGCTGTCTGCAGCTGCCTCATCATATACTGCCAGAGATGGAGCTGGAGGTAGGAAACACTTTATCTATCTCTTCAGCTGGTTTGGTGTTGGACATGTTTTCTAATATTTTTGTGTTGTTGGCAGGATAACGCAGGAAACCGGATGAAAGGCTTTAAGTATCTGCTGCAGGCTGCAGAGGCTGGTGACAGATCTTCTATGATCATAGTGGCTAGAGCTTATGATTCTGGGAATTATCTGTCAGCTGACAGGTCAGTGAAGTGAAAAATTGCCCCTTCAAACAGTCATGAAATACTGCCCCCTAGAGGAACTTATTATTGTTTTTTTTATTTTTCATATATGTAGAAAGCAGGACTGGGAGGAAGCCATTCACTGGTACGACACAGCGTTGAACATGACAGACTATGACGAGGGAGGGGAGTTTGATGGGACGCAGGACGAGCCTCGCTACCTGCTGCTGGCCAGAGAGGCGGAGATGTACCAAGAGGGAGGCTTCAACCTCACTGCAGACCCACAGAGAGCAGGTGTGACTCCATGTTGGCTTACCAGACCTCGCTGTGCTGAATACACCTGAAGATACCCCCATAATTTTAAGGAATACAGCAATGAAATCTGTCTTTTGAATATGAAACATGCAGCTGTGTCAGTGGATTCCTGTCGTAACACAACATCCATAGAAACTTCTTATAGCTTCTCCACAACATGGCTTAATACACTGATCATAATGTTATGTCTGATCAGTGTAGACTATTTCCATGTCATGCTTTAGCCTCCTTATAGATCTGAAGATCTGATCTATTTAAAGCCGCCGTTGGAGCTTCAAAAGACAGATTTTCAGTGTAATATTCCCCTAAAATAGTATACAGATAATAGGTAAAATTGTTTGTCAACAAATTCTATGAAAAGAGCAAATTTAACAGTTGTGGTACTCGGCCTCCATGCCTCTTAAGATGTAGATCTTTAAAATCTGATCACACATATGTAGTTACATTCTTGTACTGTAGTTTTTAGCAAACAGGACTAAACTGTGTGTTTGTTGTGGACTACTTTCAGCTGTGGATTAATACATATTTAGGGCTCTAGTGAGTATTTCCAGCAGCAGGATGCAGTATGTGGGATTGAGTCAAACTAAACTACAGTGTGTATGTGTGTGTGTGTGTGTGTTCATAGTAATGAGAAAAACATGTCATCCGGTGCAATAATGTGACTCAGTGATGTGTTTTTAATGGTTTTTGGAGCTCAAAATCTGTGTCTCTGTCCACCTCCGTGTTGGCAGTCCTACCTCTCCCTAAAAATCAGCAAAGATGTGGATCGTGGCTGGACCTGAGGTGTACTGAATGGTTGCTCAAACATGCCATCTCTAACGACACCTACCTGTCAATTAAAGCGCCAACACTGTTAATTACACATAACTTTAAGCCTTGATATAATTTGAACTGGTGAGTTACATAAAAATTCAGACTCGGTACAGTTGTCATGAACAGTGAAATTAGCTATAGAGACCAACATTTTTTTTTTGTACCAGGCTGTAAACATTTATTTCAACGTTTATTTCTGCTGTGAAGTTGGACATTTTAAACATGGGGACTTATGGAGACTGACTCGCTTCTGTAGCCAGCCTCAAGTGGCCGTTCAAGGAACTTCACAGCCACGGAGGTTGCTGCTTGGGCTAAACTTTTCATGGGATTTGTTGACAATAATAAAAATATAGAACATCACCAGCCTTATCTTAACTGTATTTGTTGTTGATTGTCTCTGCCTCTGTCCTAACCTTTTGTAATATCCCTCCCTGCAGGTGATCTGTTTACAGAAGCAGCAGAAGCTGCCATGGAGGCCATGAAAGGTCGTTTGGCCAACCAGTACTACATGAAAGCCGAAGAGGCATGGGCGCTCATGGAGGAGTAACTCTGGACGCACATTTTTACCACAAAAAGGCCACCAGAGGCTGATTTTTACACATTCAGGATACAACCTGAATGGCTACCGTTTACATTTTTTTATTATGGAATTTTTTGCCAGTTGTGCTCTCTGTGGGTGTGTGTTCAGCCTTCTAGGATCAAATGTCCAGGTTTTTGTTCTTCTTTTCCTGTTTCTGAAGCTCGTCATCCTGAGTAGTCTTGTCTTTAATTTCCTGTCTCTGATTACATTTTAAGGCTAAGTGAATGATATTGTTGCATGAAAGAGGGTCTGAAGAATCAAACAAAAAAAAAAAAGTTTACTTACTTTTGCCCTAAACGCACTTAAGTTGGAAATATTAATGTAAAAATACTTCAGTTCAAAAACTGTAAAATAAAGTTTGCATTGCTATTTATGGATAAACATTTGTCATTATTTCTACCCGCCTTTCCACTTTAATAAAGGTCTCTACCTGAGTGCATTCATTTTCCATGAACTGATTTTGTTTTGTTTTTTCTGGCGATTCACATTTAATAATAGTAAAATCTAAGATATTCATCATTACCCTGGAGTCTTTGGACCTTGTATAACATTAAAAACTTCACAAATGGTCAAATTAACCTTTTTAAAGTTTAAACACTTCATACATATCTCTGTCAACTCTACCAGAGGTCTTATTTTGAAAATCTGTCCACTTTGTCACTTGTAACACAATAACCTGGTTGGATTTGGATAAATAAGCATCCCATTAAAATGAATGTGCTCCCTTACAGAAATGTAGTAAATGTACTTTTATATACGTTCTTTAGTGTCGTATTTTGCCATTTTTTGAGTAATTGCAAAATGTAATTTCAGTTGTTACAGTAAAGTAATACTAAATATACTGTGTACCATTTTACAGTATTTAGAGCACTAAATTTTGCCTGAGTGACAACCTCCGTGGCTGTGAAGGTGCCAAAAAAAAAAGTTCTTCAAACATCCACTTGAGACTGGTTACAGAACGACTCAATCTCCATAAGCCCCCATGTTAAAAAGTCCAACTTCACAGCAGAAATAAACATGTTTACAGCCTGGTACAAAAAACAGTTTTGGTCTCTATAGCTGGTTCAAACCTTGGCTCGTACTCCCACAGTCCAGTCAAGACATGCACAACAGGTTAATTAGTGACTCAGTGGCTCATAGGTGTGAATGTGTCTCTGTCAGCCCTGTGATGAGCTGGTGACTTGTCCAGGGTGTAATCCACCTCTCCCTCAAAGTCAGCTGGGATAGGCTCCCCTTATTAGGATAAGTGGTTAGATGGTAATAAAAACTGAAAGCACCTGGAAAAATCATCAGCTACTATGGTTGGTGAATCTTTTTGTCTTTGTAACTTTAAAAGTATCTTTTTATATCTACAGTGGCAGTGGGTCCTCTTACATGGAGGCGGCCATGTTGAAACACCGTGTTTCTACAGTAGCCCAGAACAGACAAACTAAATCCTGACTCTAGACAGAGCCTTTTAAGTGTTGTTTCTCCTTTACACTAGGAAGGTGAGGGTAATGTGAGGAGATTGCAATGCAGCGATTACACCACTAGATGCAACTAAATTCTACACACTGGACCTTTAAAATTGTTAAAGTTTTGCTGCTGGTGGCTGGCTCTGAGTGAGAAAATGAACTCACAGTTCAGTTCACATAGACTCTTATGAGAAGGAACTATCAATATTTGATTGACTACAGCTGCATATTATTGATAGGGTCCTCCGCAGAGAACATCGTGGTAGCGTGGCCGAGCGGTCTAAGGCGCTGGATTAAGGCTCCAGTCTCTTCGGGGGCGTGGGTTCGAATCCCACCGCTGCCAATAACTTTTCATACATTCCCCAATGTGTTCACCACATTACATGAATGACAGTGTACAAACACTCAGCTACAACTGTGACAATTAACACACAATTCAACCATACTTAGAAGAAATAACGAGAAATCACAACTGTACTGTGGACCCGCTGTGCATTATGGGCACGCGGCTCCTCCCCACGTGTCTCGTGTGGAGCAGAGAGTCAACATGGTAACGTTACCGACAGACTTCAGCTGAGTTCAGGCGCTGCTCCTACAGTCTCTGCGCACCACACTTCTGGACGGTTCACACACGGATGAGATAGCTGAAACTGTAAAGTGAAGTGTGCAGGTAAGAGCTAAATCTAGTCTGGGGCGATGTTTAGGAGAAATGTGTGTTCAAATCAGGCCCTAGTGACTGACTGTGTGCTATTTTGACTGGCATGTGTATGTTAGCACGCCGAGCTAACTTGCTAATGCTAGGCTAAAGTTCCCTAGGCTTGGCTACGTACTGCCGGCTAACTGTATGTTAGCTGGCTCCGTTGCTTATACGTTTGTTTAAATTGATGTTTAGCTCGTTTCCTCTTTGTCCTGCTTTCTTTTACAGGTGTGTTTTATCACGTCTGAATGAATATTTAGCCCGCATTGTGGTACAGGCCTGTGGCAAGTGATTTTAAAAACGGCTAACGTAGCCAGTGTTAGGACTTCTTTTTTTAAAAGAATAACAGCCTGTAATGAGGATTATAACTATCTGAAATCGCTGTTTGACATGTTAACTATAAACAGTGTGTGTTACACAATGTTTGCATGAACAGCAGCCATGTAATGTGGGTTGCATTGTCTTGCATCACGTTGGTTTCACCTGGCTGTGATAGCATCACTTGACAGACTGCATGATCATGGTCAGGCTAACTAACTACAACTTTGGGGTTGTCATGGTTCCCTTTATGAAGTGTGTTAATTAAAGACAGATCCTCAACTGATTTCCCGGAGACTGACAACCTTTAAAAAGTGCTGACAAAATTGTAATATTTCCTGGTGTAATACTGATATGCTGAATCACATTGTTCATGTTACTGCACCAGCTGCATATCATCTGTTTTCTTTGTTACCAGTCTGGGTGTAGCCACCTGGTAACAGTGATATAAGTGTTTAGGTGTAGAGTCCAATAACTCTGTGATTGTTCGTTTCCAGGTTGGATCTCTGAGATCTGCTGCCGCTCCTCTCCTGTTTCATCTCCTCTCCCCTCCTTGATCTGTTTACATCAATATGGCCAGCGGGGATGATGATGACCCCATTATAGAAGAGGTACATCCATAAAGTTATCGTGCTAATAAGTGGCTTATTCTTTGGTTGTCCAAAACACAATAATGAGCCACACTGTCACTGTCACTTGTCAGTCCACAGCTTCAAATAGTCCCCAATAAATGCATGATTTACTTATTTTTGAGTAATGTTTGTTAAAAACTACAATGCCCAGCTGTTTTAGCAAATGAAACTACATATTTGTGACCAGATTTTCGAGTATTTCCGTCTTAAAGGTCTAGTATCTACTGGCAGAAATGAAATATAATATTCACAAGTATGTTTTCATTATGTGTATAATCACTGGAAGAAAATAAGTTTTGTTATGTCTTTGTTGCTTAAAAATGAGCCCTTTATATCTACAGTGAGAGTGGGAACTCTTCCATTGAGTCTGCCATTTTTCTTCAGTAGCCCAGAGCAGACAAACCAAACACGGGCTCTAGATATGGCCTTTTGCTTTTAAATGTGAATTTTGCAGTCAGAGTTTGACTTAAATGTTTGGAAGGAGAGGGTGAGACAACTTGCAACTTGCACCACTAAATCTTACACACTGGATCTTTAAGTAATAATGAATGAGCTTGGTGCCGAGACGGACAGCTGAAAACCTTTGTGGGAAAATTAAACAGTATAAAGAGACGGACTAAAGCGTTGTTGGGATTTGTTGACATTTGTTGATTACAGAACTACAGAATAAGATCAAACATATCCCTAAAATGCTGATTCCCAGTCATATACTAGTGCTTTGCTTTTCCTAAATTTAAAATCAGTCAAACATACTCCACTGGGATACTTTTTATGTGAGGTAATGTGAGCGCAGTGATTGCTGTGGTGCTGCGAACTGAATGAATGAATGTAACAGAGGAACAACACCGAAGAAGCAGAGCAGAAACACAAAACTCAGAACATCTTTAACTAAAAAGATAAAAGTTTAAATTGATGCATTTTAGTAGAAAAGACTGCTCGATGAGATGATGAGAATATCCAGCAGTTTGTGTAGTCGGAGAATGACTGTGATGTTTCTCTTTCTTTTAGATTGATGTGTACCTTGCCAAAAGCCTTGCAGATAAGCTGTATCTTTTCCAGGTAATCTTTTCCTTTGTTGCACTTAATGCTGACGAGTACTTTGTGAGCAGTTTGTCTGTGTCTAAGTGTCCTGAGTCACACACTAATCATCTCTTTTGTGTTTTCTGACACAGTACCCTGTCAGACCATCCACCATGACCTATGACGACGTCAACCACTTAGCGGCTAAGATCAAACCCAAGCAGCAAAGGGTAAAATAATGCTTGTTTGTTATTTTATCATCCGTCAGTCTAGAGGATGTTTCTAATGTTTTTTTTTTGTACCACACATGTACAGGTGGAGTTGGAAATGGCCATCAACACAATGAGTCCAAACTACTGTCGCAGCAAAGGAGAGCAGATAGCTCTGAACGTGGACGGCACGGCTTATGACGAAACCAACACCTATTCAGCGTACGTCTAATGTTAAACCTCATATCCTCATCGCATAAGACCCCATAAAACAGCAAATTGTTATTTGCACGCTGCTTTTCGTAAAGATTAAACAAACAAGACAGTGTGTTGATTAATGAGTGGTGGATTTTTGTTATCCTTGCATAGAGCCAGGCTAACTGTTTCCCCCCAGTGGCATGAAGTCAAATAAATGTATTTCCCAAAATGTCAAACAGTTCCTTCAACATGGGGAGGGTCTGTCAGACTTTTGAGCATTCTTGTCTTTTATTTTGCAGGAAAATGATGGATAAACAGTCCTTTTCCTCCATCCAGGCCACCACCAACACCTCCAGATATGCTGCTGCTGTGTTTCGCAAAGGTCTGACCTGTTTCTGTTGTCCACTTTAGCTCTGTGCTTTTGGTTTATACCATACTGTGTTACACTATGCTGTGTTTTGGTTGGTCTAACCTCGTTTCTGCTTCATGTAAATGCAGAAAGGTCACTTGTGTGTTTACAGAGTTCATGTGAATCTTAA
Source organism: Argyrosomus regius (assembly GCA_946959425.1). Taxonomy (NCBI): domain Eukaryota; kingdom Metazoa; phylum Chordata; class Actinopteri; family Sciaenidae; genus Argyrosomus; species Argyrosomus regius. The sequence continues at coordinate 11,704,829 of OX336900.1, read as the reverse complement.
TCAGTGTTACTCTTGTTATCTTTCCTCTCAGTGATAGTAAAGTTAGGCCCCACAGTTCTTCTGGTGTGTTTACTGCTGCATTATTACTGTCTCGGTCTCTGATTGTTTTATTATTTATGTCAATAGGTGAGCTTCACGTCACACCTCTGACGGGAATCCTCCAGATGAGACCCAGCTTCTCTTACCTGGACAAGGCTGACAACAAAACCAGAGAGAGGGAGGCGGCCAATGAAGGTGCGTCTGCGTTTCATTAACTTGACAATATTCGATAAATAAATTGAAATGCACACCTGAATTTGGTATAAAACTGTCAATAGATTAATCAATAATAAAAAGTAATCATCATTTGCAATCATGAGTCCTGAACTGGTGCAATCAGATATGTTATATAACCAGAGTTTTGCCTCTGCAGGTGGAGATTCCTCACAGGACGAAGCTGAGGACGACGTCAAGGCCATCACGGTGAAGACTTGCGCACACGCTCGCTAACACACACACACACACACTAACTACACACACACTGACTTCATGTGCCAATGTAAACTCATCATTTCAAAAATAAATTCTGTTTCACTCCAGGTGAGGTTCGCTCGTCCCGAGTCGGAGCAGGCTCGGCAGAGGAGGATCCAGTCGTACGAGTTCCTCCAGAAGAAGCAGGCAGAGGAGCCCTGGGTTCACCTGCACTACCACGGCATCAAGGTAGGGGGAGCACTCATCGTTATACCTCTTTGTTTGTATCAGAATACATACTTAAGGCATTATGTTACAGTCTGAGGGTGTAGCTCTGTCTCTCTCTCACTGTATTGTTGTCAGTAGATCTTGTCGTGAAGCGTCTGTACCATCAGATTTGTCTTTGTCATCTTATCTAATCTCAGGATGGGCGCTCAGAGCATGAAAGGCAGTACCTGTTCTGCCAGTCAGTGGACGCCTCAGAGAACTCTGAACTGGTTAAAACTCCAAAGTGAGTATGAACGAATGAACTTTGACTCGGATTGAGAGTCAATAGATTATTTCTAAGTGGAGTCTTTGTCATGTTCTTTTGATTTTGACAGCACAAAGCCAGTAATGTCTTCTCTGGTTGTACATAGTGACTCACTTTAAATGAACATGCTGCCATTTAGATGCAGCATAAGTTTTGGACCATGATGGCTTCTTTTTAATAAGACTGCAGTTATTCCTGAGAGATGTACTCACCTCTTCCCGACCTTCTTGTTTTTATAGGGAGTATCTGGCGATGCTGATGCCTCCAATCGCAGAGGAAAAAGTGTAAGTATCCTTCACATTTTTTAACCAAAGTTCTGATACATAAAACGGTCAACACACAATTTAAGACATCTTTCGTCAACATCACCTCTCTGACCATCAGTGTGAAGCCTGTCGGTCCCAGTAATGTGCTCTCCATGGCTCAACTCCGCACTCTGCCTCTCGGGGACCAAGTCAAGACCCTGATGAAGAACGGTGAGCCGACACATTTAGACAAAACTGCTGATTTAAAGAGCGGATCAGCGTCCGTGCCAGACCGCATTTCCTCTGCACTTTCTCTTTGTGCCAGAGGGGGGCGACAAAGCATTAGTGTGGATGGAGAAATGGTTCAAATCAAAAGCAGCTTTATTATCAAGTAGGATTTCATGTACGAGGAATTGGCCTTGATAGTTTGGTGAATAACAATAAACATAGTGAGAGAAGGAAAAGTACTGCAAAATCAAGTATGTTTGTACAATAAAAATATGACATATGTCAAAATATTGAATATTACAGAGTGCAGATATTCACAGTATGAAGAAGTATAAAGAATATATGCAGTGTGCAGAGATGATGATCCAAAACATGTGCTTTAATATAAATGTTATCCTCCTCAGTATGTATTCAAACAGAAGTGCAGAGTTAGCTGATTTTTTGCCATGAGGCAGGCTATTTTAAAAAGGCATGATTACATTTTGTCCAGAACCTCTTGATATTCTTACATAAAAAATCTCTTTCCAGTTGTTTTACATGTATACATTCATATATGCATATTGTGGGCCATAACTCTCAGCCTTCCATCTTCTTCTTTACAGGTGTACATATGCCTGTATACTCACTTCTGCTTTAATCTGCCAGGAGTTTTCATCTTCCGCTTTCTCACATATACCAATCTCACATTGTAACTATATACAGTACAACCAACAGAGCTTACATTTCTATTATTCACATCAGGAAGAAGGAAGTAGCACGAAACTTGAGTGGAGTCGTACAAAGTCTGCTCGTGTTGGGGTGAAAAATTCAATCCATTTATTCCAAATTTAGAATCAAAGAATGAGTCAACTTTTCCATCTTAAATATTTCCAAAATTGTTCCATACCAATCGTCCAGTGTTGGTGCTACTGAACTGGACAAACCTTGTCCCAGATAAAGAGACTCCCAAGTTAAATGGTATCTGAGTCTTTCCCTCAGTACACTCCTCATGAATATGAGCTGCATCATATTTACACAAACATTCAGTTTGTCCTTCCTTTTGTAAGAATTGTTTTATAATTTTTTCACCGTGTCTCCTCTCGTCTTTAGTCAAGGTGATGCCGTTCGCTAACCTCATGGGCCTGCTGGCCTCTGGCACCGACTCGACCTCAGCACTGCGCTGCATCCAACAGGTGGCGCTGCTGGTTCAGGGGAACTGGGTTGTCAAGAGGTGAGACCAAACAGTCTCAGTGCAGATAAATTTAATTCTCAATGATTTCATATTTTTCACATTAAACTCACTGGTGTGATGTTTTTCTATTGTTTTCATTCCAGTGATGTTCTGTATCCTAAAAACACGTGCAGTCCTCACAGCGGCGTCCCTGCTGAAGTGCTCTGTCGTGGCAGAGACTTTGTGGTGAGCTGCGTTATTGAATTACCCAAAATAAAAACCAATAACAGCCTGATAATACGTTCTGTCTGTGGTCAACATGACGTCACAGTGACTCCGTTTTTTTGTAGATGTGGAGGTTCACTCTGGAGCGCTCTGTGATGAGAAAGGAGATTACGTCCATCATTAAAGTAAGATTATCCCAAAATGACTGACTGTTCCTGCTTGATAATGACGACTCAACAGAGTGCATTTCTCAAATTGTGTGCCAAAATAATTGAATTTCATGCTGGTTTTCTATTTTTTTTTTTTTTTTAAAGTGGTTTAGTTTTTGGTTTTAGAGTTTTGTGTAATTTTGGCAGTGAAAAACTCAAACAGTTTGAGGCGATCAGCGCCAAAATACGTGTTGCCCCAGAGGCTGCTTTCATGGAAAATTAGTCTCTTGGGTGATATCTACAAGGAAGTACTGGCTGTGGAAAGAAATCTCCCTCTGGGACTGTAAATCCAAGTTAATTTCACCTGGTTATGCTGCAAGCATGTCCTCCTGATTTGACAATTTATTGCAGAACTATTGCAGGTACTGAGTACAATAGCAATCTTCTTCTTTTAATTTCATATCATTTTTGTCATCGCAAGACCACGTTCTTGTTTACAGCAACAGCCAAAGGGAGTTCTTTATGCACAAACCGCTTCATCTGGGACGTGCTCAGCATCACTACAGTCTTTCATGGTTCTTGAGATGCTGTGCGTCTTTGAACGCTCACTCTAGCTTTCACCTCAAGGCTACACTTGTTTGGTTCATTCAGGTAAACAGAACTAACAAGTTCTTCCTTGTGTCTCTGTCAGCTTCCTCCCGAGGATGTGAAAGAGTTCCTGGAGCATGTTGCAGCACCTCGAGTGAACCGGGGCTGGGAGTTCCTGTTGCCTACTGATGTAGAGTTCATTAAGAAACACCCAGATGTTGCCCACAGGCAGCACATGCTGTGGCTTGGCATTCAGAGCAAGTAGGTTACACCCAGAGAAGCAGGAGCAATCTGGCCCACCTCATCAGGGTATTCCTGTCAGTCATGGAGGTGTTACTAATGCTTGTCTTGTTGTTTTCAAGGTTGGAAAAGGTCTTTAACTTCTCTAAAGAAGACTTCATGCCAAAGAATTCCCCTCAGCCTGGTGTGTACTGATCTGTATTTAACACTCACATTAATATATTAAACATTCAGCAGAAATTATCTTAATGGAGGTGATTTGTGTTTTCCAGAGCCGGTCCATATCAGCGGGGAGCAGCGACTGAAGATGGCTCAGGAGCGTGCAAAAGAAAAACAGCCATCCCTACAGAAGGACCTGGACGCCAAACGGGCGGGAAGCAGCGTCCACGTGAAACAGGAACCCGTCAGTGACCGGGAAGACGAACCTATGGACACCTCCTCTCCCCCGTCCTCCTCCTCTGTCCCCAACGGTTCCATCAATGGTTACCCCTGTGCCCCCTCCCCCGGCTTCGATCACACTAACGGTAACGGAGGGAGTCCCACCAACACGTCGTCCCTGGAGCTGCAGGACTTTGTCATAAAGACTTTCAGGAAGCATTTTGTATTGACGCTCAATGAGTTTAAGAGGCTGTTTAACCTCCATCTGGCTTCCATGCCGGTGGGAAAAAGCGTCTTCCACTCCATCTCGGACCACATGCTACAGGACGCCATACTGCTCAGCCAGTGCAAACAGATAATGGTGCCTGTGAGTATTCAAGGAGGATGTAGTCTGCAGGATTTACAAGGTTTTGGATGTAAAACTCAAAAATTAATTCACGCTGGATGCACCAATTTTCCTTCCTTCTCTCAATCTGTGAAATGTACACTCTTGTCCCTGTAAGGTCGCGCACAGACTGATAATAGTTTTTCTCCATCTTGACACTCGATCATCAAACAGTCCAGTTATTGCTCGAGATGCATCAAGTTATTAGTTATAATTGGATTTGATGATTGGATTGGTTTTTCATGAAAGTAATTTGTTTTGAAACTCACAGATTCCCGAAAATAATCGTTACTTGCAGCCCCAGTGACAATATATGTAATACTTTGGTAGATGTGCATAATTGCTTAATTACACTCTGGCATAGGGCGTACCAACAAGAACTGCCAGTAAAAAGAGAGAGCGGAGACGAAAGAGGCAGACAGGAAGCCGACTGATAAGAATGAGCAACAGACAGTTGCACAACAGAAACGTTGCATGTTGTATTGAAGGTCATTATTTCAGTTTGTTCAGCGTGAGAGAAAAATTGTAGCTGGCGAGCAGCCGACCTCCATATAAATAGCTGTGATCCTGGATAGTAACGAAGAATGAATGAAGTATTGAGATGAGATAAAGGTAGCTTGTTTTGGCTGCAGCGTTGTCCGCTAAAATATGCAGCGACCTGCGGCGAAGAAGTTTAGCTGGATCCAACTTTTGGAAAAAAAACGTAGGCCGACGTCTCGCTGCGGCTGCCAATCGCACACTAAGACCAGTCAAACCTCCACAGTCAGCCTGAACTGTCACTGAAACTGAGGCTGTCCAGGTGGTACATCTTCACGTGAACCTGCTCCAGCAGGACATGCAGTGAAAACATTAATAATTGGATATAAATGGGAGGCCGGTCGGTCCTCCACAATGTCTGACGGGAGATTTCACCCGTGCTTTGGTAGAAACTAATCCTTGCAGTTATTTGGAAAAGATAGCTGTGGTACTACTGATTTGAACACAGCTCTGCAGGATAATTCGATTGAACTGCAAGTTTTCGAACATGTCCAATCAAACATTTGTGACAGGAACAAGCAGAACTGAGTCATCCTGCACATCGTCGTTTGAAGCGCTGAGATTAAAATCTCATTTTATCCCGTTCCCGTCTACTTAAAACTGCCTTCGGGTGCTGAATGCGGAGGTTTCATCGCTGGCAGCTCAAATGCAGCTATCGGTTTCCTCAAACAGAATAACGACATTAACGGTCGTTTTGCTTGTGAGCGCTTTTGTTTGCTTGTCTAGCTGTCGGTGCACTGAAGCAATGCAAACCTGGTTCTCAGGTTCCACTCGAGTTCCAGCAGCCACCTGATACCTGTGTGTGTGTGTTTGTAGCGTGTTGGTCTGTCCACTGTGTTGGAACTAAGGTTGCTGTTTATGGGCTTAATGTAGGTGGACGTCATGTGATGTCTTTGCTTTTTCAGCCATGTTTGCTCACAGGGCAGGGAGTGGCGTGGTCCGTACCACATGCTCTTGCTTCATTAAGCAGCCAGAACTCCTGCCAGGACCAGCCCTGCCCTGGCTTAGGTCTTATCCCATCTGTATCCTTGACATTAGAGGATTTTAAACTCTGTTGGGGAGGGATGGGCCAGTCACCATCTTTGTTATGCAACAGCTTATCAGCCTTAAAGTAAAGCTCATTACTGCTGAGGCCAGTTTGTTGTATGAAAACGCCGGCAGATCTTGAATCAGGAGGTTCGCCTTCTACGTCGCCGTAAACCTTATTGTTTCTGACAGTTCATAGATCAGTTTTGAGTCCGTGTGTTGTGTCTGGAGCGTAATCCTGCTTCGGAGAGCTCAGTGTTGGTCCTTCTGGTCACAGCAGTGCTCGGCCTCCTCCTGTGTTTGGCTTGGCTCTCGGTCAAGAGATCAAAAGTGTCTGAGAGAAAGGAAAGCAATTAAACATTACTGTAATGAGTTAACTGCTGCATAAAATGGCACTTGCACTCTTGAATCAAGGCTTTGCAAACCATGTATGTTTTATTGTGTCAGTGCAAACACAATCTCACAGTTTGACCGCTGAGAATCTTTATTTAAGTGTGTTCTTCCCGCTCAGATGTGTCACTAACGTCACTGTTTCTCTCGAACTTTAGTTTCCTGCTCAGAGCACAGCAGCCTCCGATGAGCAGAAGGTGTTTGGTTTGTGGGAGACCGGAGAGGAATTCGACAAGGTAAACTCTCATTCGACAACATCCTTCTTGTCTCGCTCTACATGCAGATGTTTGCACCACAAACCACAGGTCAAAGCGTTCAGCGATCACGATTTTCAACACGGAGCGTTTCAGCGTGTGCCATGATTGGCTGGTTGCAGTAAAAGTAGGACACAGTTCTGTTTGTCAACCACAACCGAAGTCAAAGTGGCAGCGCTGCACGTGAAGTGTGTCTCTTCTCCCCCGTCTCTGTCTTCACTTTGTGGTATTTTAAGCGACAAACGTCTGCACCAGACTTCTTCAGTTGAATTCCCCAGCGTAAAGACGATTTTAGACAGAACGTGTTGAAATGTGTAATTGCTGCCTTGCTGAGAGTTGGATGAGGAGATCAATGCCACTTATATACAGCTAGCAAGAAAAGGAGGGGGTAACAGCTAGCCTGGCTCTGTCCCAAGACATCAAATTTTACCTGTCAACACCTCTAAATATGACTAATTAACATGTTATATCTTGTTTGTTTAATTTGCACCAAAACCAAAGTGTAAAAAAAAAAAAAAGAAGTTGTGGTTTAACAGGGATTTATGTGCTGGACTATGAAGTGGCTGATTAAACAATAAGAAAATGTACCATGTTAGTGAGCTTTAAGCCGAATTCAAAAGAAAACCAGTGCTGCAGCAAAGTTGCAGGTTTTTCCATTCATTCGAGTGGGGGTAGCACATTTTGGCTGCGGTGTTGCAACTTTTGGAGAAATGCAATCAGATCGGTCAAACCTCCACTCCACAGTCAGCCTGAAATTTTTCTAAAACTGAGACTATCCAGGTGGATTCATGGACTAAACTCTGACACTCTACCTGTTGTGTTCTGGCTTTGTTTATTTCATGTACCCAGCTTCTAAATCTGTCTGGCTCACAATTTACGCTGCAAAATAAGTGACACGAAGAAGTCCAAATTGGTTTGTCTCCGATGGTTTGAGAGAGTGAGAACAAGCTTTGGCCAAGAGACGTTTACAGTGAATGAGAGTGAGGGAGCGCTGGCATCGAGAAAACCAGTTAATCGGCTAATTGTTTCAGTTATGCACAAATAAACACACCTAGCACCCCCCCCACGCCTTAGAGGTGCTAATTGGTGGACAGAGACAGGTTTCCCACCAGTTTCCAGTCTTTGTGTTTAGCTAACATGTTTCTGGCTCCAGCAATTAACAAACTTAGAAGAGGTGTATTGATCTTCTCATCTAACTTTCTGTCACGAAGCAAATAAGAGTGTTTTTTTTAAGTGGAGTATTCCTTTACATTCTTTGTTGTGTTTTGTGTTGCAGCACCGTCGGCTGCTCTACGATCTGTTCACGAAGAACTACCGGGTCAGGAGGAACATGATACAAGCCAAACTGGCACAGGAGCTCGGAGATGCCTCTAAAGCGGATGTTGACCGGCTGCTCAATGTGAGACAAGTGATGAAAATGAACATTTACCATCATTAAGGAGTTTTTTTTTGGTCTTTGATCTAACCTGCCATCTGTTGTTTCAGGAGTGCTGCAGCAGCTACGCAGGGATGTGGTACCTCAAGGGAACGATACAGTCCTGACACTGAGAGCCTGCCCCCTGCGGTCACCGTCGGCCAATCAGATCCTCTCCCAGGTGTCCAGTGGGAGGGCAGTCAGACAGATGAGAGCCAATCACAGCTCGCCCAGCTCTAAAGGGTGGGGGCGATTGGAGAACAAAGATGTCAGCCGTCTGCTTTGCTCAGAACATGAAGCTTTCCTCGTTTCAGCTGAAGCATTTCTGACATTAACGTGAGCACTCTGACGCAGCGCGGAGGATAGAAACGCCTCACATACTCACACTAAGAGCTGGAGTGTCTGAGGGGGAAATATCAATATTAAAAATGAAGAAATAGCAAGATATATTTACGGTTTACCAGTAGATTTTTGGATTTTGAGACTTCAAGTTTGATTATTTTTGAATTCAACTTTTACAGGATCAGGATGGTGTCAGGATGGCTCAAAGTGTTTCTGTTTTACTCCTGATTAACCAGAGAAAACATGTTTCGTATCAACAAAACAAACATTGTTTAAGGCCTTGTTGATTTATTTTACAGATCTGACCATTGGCTAAATTGAGTATTTATTCCACCCTCAATACACGTATGAAAGGGGTGAGCTAAAAGCACTTGAAGAGACGTTGCCAAATTCACGAGTCAGAAAAGTTAAAACGAAAAAAAGTCCTAAAGATGCAAAAAGAAACAAAGAATGTCGTTATGCTCATGTACAACTGTAATCACGTAACGTTTGCGGCAGTCGTGGACCTACAACGAATGTGGATTTTCCCACATTTCTGTGTTATTCAGTCGATTATGTACTGAAATCTAAAGTTAGAGAGCGCGAGTGGCTGATGTTTTTGTTTCTGGTTGAATGTACAGCGCTTCAAGTGGGTTTTCTTTTATGAAAGACTGATTTTGATGATGGCCAATAAAGATGCAATTTTCATTACATTTCTCATATTCTCATCATAAATCTGTCGGACTCCATCGTACGAATGAAGGTGAACGGGATGTGTTTGTGGACCAGATCATCATCTGGGTGCGATGGGGTAGTTGTTGCTATGGATACGCTGGTGTATCGTCATGTGCTGCTATCTTGAGCCTCCATCTAAAGTGCCTCTGCCTCACAAGGCATTCAGGACAAACTCCCACTCATTCATAAACGGAACAACAACAAACGAAAGTGGAAATGTGAATCAGTTGTGTCACATTTCAGGTTAAATTTTAGACGTACATCATCAAATAATGACAGCTGTGTTTTGGTTTCATTGGTTTGTTGCTCAATAAACATTAAATGTCAACTTGTCTGATGTTTTTTTTAGTCATCAGTAGTGACGTGTTACATGATGGGAACCTCCAAATCTAAGACAAAAGACTAGTATACATGAACAGCAGCTCAATTTTGAATAGAAATTAACAGATTAGGGGGTGACATTACATTTTTGAAACAGTAATATTCATGTTCAGTGCAAATGCATGTAAGAGTAAGTAAAGGAACAAGTAGATTTAATTGTGAACAAAAAAATCTTTGATTTTGGTAAGATTGAAGACGATCATTTTATCTTATTTAAAGGTGGTGCTTTCCAGTTTCACCAAAATCAGTGAAATAGTTGGTTGTGTGTGCTGTAAAGCGTTACATACTTCTCGTGGGTGATTGTATCTAGAGAACAGTTAAACAGTGTGAGAACAGACATACGAACGGCAGAAACACCAGTCACCTGATTACAAGTCAAAGCATCAAAATGATTTAAAATGTTATTTTAATCAATGTTGCTTTAACTGTGAAATTGTATCTATAAATACTAAAAGAAAGACACAAACCCGCCGACTCATCTTGCTTCATGTTTTATGGCTCAACATAAACCATGAGGTTCAATCATCATGAAACAGGTAAAAACACATTGTACGTACATACTGCAGATTATTCAGGTCCGGTAGCACATCACACTTGTTTTTATGACTACAGAAAACAGAAATGTAAAGTGTCAGAAGAGCATTGATAATGCGTGTGCGATACTAAAGTGCATCTCAATGTGATTTTAGAGACATCTACAGACTTAAGCTCAACAAGGACACGTGAACGTCAGGCAGCAGAGAAAAGCTTCTAATCATACGTGGCTTCATGAGGCTAATATATCAGGAGTTACATGATCAAGTACATAGAGTTAGTCTTTTGGTAAACCTCAGAACTTCCCTTTAATATAACATTCACTCACAGTCATCTAACCTATCATATAATAATCAAGTTTTTCAGAAATGAACAGTACAATTACAAAAAATCATATTTTAGCACCTTGAATCACCGGCTTCTAATAATATAAACTCCTTCACCAACATAACAGCAGATACCATGATGGTCAATCTTCTATTGGTCGCTCTTATAGGCGCAGGCAAAACTATCACAGAGAAAGCTACTTTTTTTTTTATATATATATATGTATTTATAGAGTAATAAATTAATTCACATTAGATCACAGGGGCTCAGTGAACAAAACAAAAACAGCAGATACAATAACATTTTATTTTATGGATCTTAAGTTTCCTGGAAAGAGCTGTTTAAATTTAGGACTGATTACAGAGAAAACAAAGTTATGTGAGTTTTTTTTAAATGCAGAAAATAATTAGAAAGGGGTTGCTCGTAGTGATGAACCTACAGAGGATTATCACCTGAATCTGCAGCTCCCCTCAGTTTTACGGCGTTTCAGCACATTATTTATCTGTCAGGCCTAAAACTTTACTCTGTTGGTTCACTCTTTCAGTGAAAAAGCCCTAAAAACTCACTGTACACTACCTTAGCACCAAATCTAGTGAACATAGTGGAGCATTTAGCAACTAAAAAGGCAGATATTTTGCTGGTGTTTACAGTTTACTTCATGTACTAGTTGGTGGAGACCAAAAACTGAGCTAAAAGAGAAACTAAATGAAAGATAGTTTTGCTCCGTAAGCGTTGAATGTGTAAATAAGCAACTGTTTATTCAGAAGTTAACGTCTCAGTGAAGTTACTGCAGGTTCAAAATGAAGAAACTTAAATTTTACACAGGTTGAATTGTCTTATAATTGAATTTAGACGAATATCACCGATTAAAAGATTTTAGATAAGACTAGCTAGAGCTGAAATAATCTGTTAATTAGTTGATCAACACAAAAAAAAACAGCAACAATTTAGAACGGTTCTTTTCTGGGAACCTTTCTGTGAATTCACTTTAAAATCAGTCTCTTTCCACGAAATTTTAAGAAACCACTGGACCCGTAAAACAAAGTGTTACTGATACAGATTATGAGAAGAAGACCCAGAAATGATTTCCTCAGGAGCTCGTTCGTGAGCAGGGTTGTGCAAAGTGAGGTAGAGTGACTGTACAGTAGAGACGGCAGAGTCAGGCACTGGTGTTTCTGTGCAAAATGAGCCACATCTGAGACACGAGCTGGTGGTGTTTGGCCTTTCTTTTGTTCCTGTATCACTCTTAACTCTGAACCCTTTTTGCATGGCGATCACCATTTCTGGGCAAATAACATACAGTAAAGTGTAGAGTTAGTTAGCTTCACGTACTGCTAGAAAAGTCTTTCCAAAGAATCGCTCTTTAACTGGAAGACAAAATTAATTTTGCAGCAGGTCTTGGTTTTATTTGGGGGAAGCAACTAATTCAAAACAGGCAGCATTTCACCAGCTGTGGCTCTCCCTCTGTTTTCAATCAGGTCCTCTTTGGTTTTCTGAATGCGGGAGAAAATTTCCCTAAAAAGTTCCTTGTACTCCGGCTGGTGAAAGTCGTCCTCCATGTCCATCAGAGCAGGACAAGTGGCAGTGAGGGATGCAGTCTGGACTGACTTATGGCTCTGCCCATCCTGCTCTTCCTCCTGCAGCCCCAGGTGGCACCGCCGCAGCAGCTCGTCGTACTTCACCTGCAAGGCACTGTACTGGGCGTCGACCTCGTTGAGCAGCGAGATCCCGCGATACTTCACCACCTCGGCTCGACGCACGCAGGAGCACTCGTGGTCGTAGATCCTGTCGGGAGAGTCTGGCGTCTGCGCCAGCTTCATCAGCCGCTCGCTGTCCCAGCGCTTCAGGACCCACGGGCTTTTCACTGCAGCGGCACCTCCTTCGCTGTCCTCCTCCTGGTTGAGGAACATTGAGTTGGGCAGCAGGCTGTGGATGATGTCCGGCCTGATGGATCTTGTGGAGGATTCTGATTTCCAGAGCTGACGAAGCTCCTCTGCCTCACGTTCGAGCTCGGCTACTCTGGCCTGAAGCAGAGAGAGAAAAATGATTTAGAAAGGCCGAGAGGAAAACACAATCTGAGCGTCAATGTCTATATTTATTTCCTGTTTGGGAACTTTTGAGAACTCCAGAAGGACAAAAATCACAAGCAGCTCACTTAACTCTTTGCATACGTGTGCACACAGGTGAGATATATATTTATATACATACCTGACAGCCCTCCATCCCCGCCAGCTGCTGCTCCAGTGCTGCATTTTCACCGGCGAGCAGCTCGGCCACACGCTCCGACTCCTCCCTCCGGGCGCGCTCGCTGGCGAACTGAGTCTGGAGGGTGTGGAGGGATTGTCGTAGCGACGCCTGCTCCTCCTCATGCCACGACATGTCGGACTCAAGGCCGTCTGAGGGCTCGTCGGAGTCATACCTGCACAGAGACGCACACAGTTACGAATACACGCATTCATTCACACTTGATCAAAACTGGCTTCTACTTAAACGGAAGCATAACTGTGACTCTGCAGCCATCCCTCTGTGAGGCTGTACTTAGGCATCAGGATGCTAACCAGCTTAAAGTGATAATGGATGCAAGCAAACTTCCTCAAACTCAGAGCGACAAATCTGAAATCCTCATCATGAAATCCTGTCAGGATTTCTCCTTCTGCTTCCTACTTCCACACACATCCTCAACTTGGTGTGATCTTTGATCTAACCCTCTCCTTTGATCACCACCACTGTCTTCGCCTCCCTCTCCATCTCAGCTGCTGAAATACTCATCTACGCCTTCATCACGCTGCCCATCTGCTCATCCACTCCCACTCCAGACATCACATCACCCCAGTCCTCCAGTCCCCTGTTGTACAATAGACATAATATTTACCATGCTCACCATTTTAGTATACTTAAACACTAATTAATTTTTAAACTAATACGTTTTGCAGATATTTGGACATAAACCAAAGGATTGGGCAAATTAAAGTTTGATTTTTTCAGGGGAACATGAACAGGGAATGTGTGCACAAATTTTCATGGTGACCCGTTGGTTTGATCCCGTCTGGATCAAAGTGGTCGATCGACCGACAGAACATCTGTAGAGCCACTCTGCTCGTGTGGCTAAAGCTAACCAGTGTGAGGAAGATGTCCTAAACGTGGTCAGAATAATTGTACGTCTGAACAGTTCGACGACAACTGAGGAAACTTTATTTGCTGATAAAGATCATGTGATATAGTCAAAACCTCCAGAGCAAGCAAATAAGTGGACCTTGAGTGGAGGTTGTTTCATCAACTGTTTCTATAAACCCTTTATCGTACAGCACTGTGCGGGCTGATAATTTGTCTTCTCTTTCACAACCCTAGCGTTTTATCTACCACTTGTCTGCTTCATAATAAAACAAAGTGAAAGGTGACAGGAAATGTGCAGCGGAATGTGATTTTTAAAAGAACACAACGTTCCTATTTTTGGTCTTGCATTCTTTGTTTTTACACATCATGTACTCTAATCTACATATTTGTTTTGAACGTCTGTGTTTTAATTGTGTATATGAAGTATTTTTTGCTGGAATAAGCCAAACCAACAGCTGGAAACAGAAAAAAGCAAAAAAACAGGTGACGTGAGACAATAAGAAACAGCTGGCCAAGAAAAGCGCACTATCAATAACTTATCAGTAGAACAGAGTAGATTAGAAATCAGCTGAGGAATCAATCACAGCTTCAGAGAGATATTGAGACATGTTCATACCCACAAGCTCAGACTTTGACCTCTTTACTTCCAACGTTATGCACCTCACTGCACACCGAGTTCAGACCTGCCTCATGTCTCTCTGCCGGGTTTATCAGTGAGATTTCCATCCATCTGACATGGATGTTTTGGAGGAGGAGCCCTAACAAGATTACACACACGCACGCACGCAAAGACTAAACACAGGCAGTGAATGAAGCTGTCACACTACAGGACGGTCCAGGCCAAAGAGGAAGTGACCACAGCATGAAACATTCAGAGTAAAGACTGCTGTGAGGTAGACATGGCCGACTGCCAGCCGGCAGGATTAGCACACATAGGGGGGAGAGCTAAAGCCTGGAGGACTCAGAGGAGGATTTGCTGCTTCCCTTCTTGAAGCTTACAAAGAGCTTCTGGATCAGTGACAATGCAATTAAGATTTTCTTTTACCAGGTTAAGGGGTGACCCTTTTTCCCCCTCACTCCTCTCACCAGGATATATTAAATATTACCGGTTATGTTAATGAGATTGTTTAGTATGGGTTAAAAACAGTCCATTAATTAGCAGTTATTTGGTCGTAAGTCCACTGCTGATGGAACTCCTAACCCTTTCAAAACATAAAGACAAAAAGCTTTTTTTGACCAATTAACTGTCCAAAAAACCCCCAAAATTAAATTACTGATATGAAACTGAGAAAAGACATAAATCCTCACATTTGAGAATCAAAAACCAGAAAATATTTGATGTTTTTTGCTTGAAATAATTAATCAGTCACCCATGAGAAGTCACACACAACCAACTATTTCACTGATAAATATGAAACTTGATCATATTTTACAGAGAAAATGTTTTCTGGTTTTCCCTCTGATGTCCTCTGGCTGTTCCGCTTCAACTCTCAGTAACTGACAGAGTTTCCTGATGGACAGTAAAGCAAACTGTAGCTGCTGTTAGCTAATTATAGCTCAGTTTGTTAGCCGGGCTGCCCAGGCTGGGAGCTCAGAGTTTTTGTAAAACTGGTGTTTTGAGCCATCGAGAAGAGGAGGTTTTCAGGGAACAGAGCCAGTGTCGTGCCAGAACCGGAGCTGAGAAAGTAACTGGGCTCAGTAGCCTCTACGGACATAATGACAGAGGTGAAAAATCAGAAGGGGACAGTGACAGAGGAAGCTAAGAGAGAGAAGTAGAGAGTGACGAAGAAAGAAGCTGCCGGACGAGTAAATCTAGGACTAACTTTTAGTCGTCGGTAAGAGCTTTGTGAAATAAAAGGCTAAAAGACAGACGTTGAGCTGGACTTCTTGCTGTTGGACTGGTAAGTAAATACACGTGCACAGCTGTCGCAATCGCAAAAATACAAATTTCCACGTCAGCATTCTGTCCATCCACTGATTTTTTTCAGCACTAATGATACAAAAACAGCATCCAAGGGTCCCCACCTGAGTGTGTTTTGCAGCTCTTTCAGGCAGGACACACTCTGAGTGGTGCGAGCCTTCTGAGGCTGACAAGGACTCAACTTTAGGTCCTCCACCTGATGTTGTAGCTCCTCCACCTGTGTCTGCAGCAGCTCCACCGTTTCTGTCAGCCTGAACAGAGAAAACAAGAGATCCTTGAAGGATAGTCCAAAAGATTACTCTGTTCTTTTTCCTGGAACAGATAATCTACACGTCCCCTCTTACCCCTGGATCTTCTGCTGGGCCGTCCTGTTGTCCAGAACAAGTTTGTGGTTGCTCTGCTCCAGTTCTCGGGCCGACACGTCCAGCTGCTCGTACACTTTAGCATGCTGATCATTGACCTGCCTGAGGAGGTCCACCTGCTTCGTCAGGTACTAGAGGAGAGACAGAGGAGGCATTCAAACCAGAGTGAGACAAGGACGGGGGTTTGATGTTGTCTATAATAACAAGACACTCAGTCTCAGACTGACATTATACATGAATAAAACACAATAAAACTTTGTTATTATGCCACATTTCATACAAAAATCTGTTCCAAGAAACAAGATTGTTAACTGAGTTTTAAATTTTCTTTTAAAAGTTGTGCTGTTCACAGCCTGGTACAAAAAACGGTTTTCGTCTCTATAGCTAATTTCCCCATTCATGACAACTGTACTGAGTCTAATTAACAGCGTGAAAGATCCACTTCATTGCTGATTTTTAGATTAGCCAGGAGGTGGAAGAAGCAGTACATCCAACATGGCGGCCACAGATTTTGAGCTTCAAACAGCTCTTTAGAAACTTATGAGGGACGTCACGCATACGCCGTACAATGTAAACAAATCAATAAGTGGGTCAAACTACCAGCCAAGTTTCTAATGATTAAAATGGAGCTCATGAGGGACCCAAACCCCCATTATTATTATTATTAAATAGATGATTTTCCTCCAGCAAATATCCAAGAAACAAAAGTGCAACCTCCAAGAGACAATTCAATGTTTTTGTTTCCCTGTAACACTTAAACGTCTCTATCAGTGGCTCCTTTAAGTAACATTTTCTTAAGAACAAGTTATCTTATCAGCCGCTGCAGCCAGGACACTTTGAACCTTTTCGTCATTTAATCTACCTTTCTGAAAAAACAAAAACTTCACAGTGACAACAGACTGTTAGCACGGCGGTTCAATGTCAAACTGGATGTAAACAACCAAAAGCCAATGAATAACGTGTGTACAGTATGTCAGAGTTTAACAGGTTTGTTCTATTTTTAAAGAGTACTGTCTGCTTCATTAGAGGCCTTTCGCTCCGGTGAAGAGTGACAGTAAAGCAGGTCATTAATTGCAACACAGGTCAGGAGCTGGAATCAGCCCTGTGACGTCACAAGTGCGAGTCTTAAGAGATTAATTCTGTGTGTCAGCAGTGACATGTAGGAAAAGATTTAGTGCCAGACACCCCCGGACCGACCTTACTCAAGTTAATTAAAGCTAGGCCTGAAGTGTGCACCTTTCTAAATCTGTAAACAAGACGACACAGAGAGAGGACAAGTAGGATATAAATGTATAATCCAGCAAAGAATAAATTATGATTAACCTGGTTATTATAATTCCACTATAATAATACAATATTCACCTGTTAGTTCCTTGATAAAGACTTTTATCAAAAACAAACTCAATAAATAATGTTTTATTTTCATCTTTACTGTCTATTTCTGTGCTATCTTTGACTCATGATCAGTTTAGTGTCTTTTTAGGAGAATTATCTGTAAACATAAAACAACCCTGACTTTTCTTGAGTAGTGTCTGCAGGTCATCACGAGCTGCGAAGAAAGCAGGGCAGCTTGCATGTCACCCGAGAAGCAAAATCAGGGGCAAAAACATCAGAAAACACTGAATAATTGAAGGCGATTTTGATCAACTCAGAGCTTCTTCCATCAGGGTTTTGGCAGTTGCACATTAGGAGGTCACAGTTTAGAGGTCTTTTAGTGAATGAATCTAGTGGAAATTAACCTTTGTACAGCAGCATGTTGCTAATTTGAGGGCCCCTCCGCAATTAATCGCTACCTTAACGTGGTGGTGGGGTTTGCATATCTCTCTAATCCTGGGAGCTGTGTTATCAGGGGCAATAGCCCCTGGTTGTGTCTCCCAAAGCACAGGGGAGGGATCAGACGAAATGTGATTCACAAAGACTCCTATGAGGCGGAACACAAGGAGCTACAGGACCTCGCTCGGACTAGAGAACCCGGGGCCTCCAGGGGAGCTTGCCAGCGAGTGTCTCGTAGCCAGGCACAGTCCAAAAAAACAATGTGTAGCTACCGCCCTGTAGGCCCACTGTCCTCCTTTGGAGGTGTTCCAGGCACGTCCAACTGGTAGGAGACCCCGGGGCAGACCCAGAACACACTGGAGGAACCACATAGCCCATCTAGCCTGGGAACACCTCGGGATCCCCCAGGAGGAGCTGGAATGCGATGCTAGGGAGAGGAACGTCTGGAACACCCTGATAAACCTGCTGCCACCGTGACCCAAACCCGGATAAGTTAAAGAAAATGGATAGATGGATGATTTGAGGGCTTTTTTAATGCAATATAAACCTGTGACGGTACGATTTAATACTGCATTTAAGGGGAAATCAGTGCTTCAAGAACACAGCAGGAACACAGCAGGACAACTCTCTGGTTTACAGTCCATCCTGGTCTAACAGAAGCTCAGTTCAGTAGTGAATAAAGTCAGACATCTCTTACCTCGATCTCCTGCAGTTGCTCCTGGTTGGTGGAGTACATCTGCTGCAGCCCTTGCTCCAGCTCCCTGTTTCGCTCCAGAAGAGTTTTCCCGAGCTCGGCTGCAAGCTGCAGGTCTGCAGGAGAGACGGAGTGAAGAACCACAAGTGCTTCAGCGCTCATAGTTTAATCTCACTGGTGGACACATGGGCGACTACTACAAGCAGCTTTGTGAGGTTGTGTTGTCGCTGCTGGCAGGTGTCCAGTAACCCACTTTTAGAAATGTGTCACAGGGTTAACACACCTTTATAAACTGAGTATCTGTATTTGTTATGCACCTATTAATTTACCTTCTTTCATCTAACATTCAAAATAAATAGCAAACATGACACGACTGGGTGAAAGAATGAAACATTAGAGGGGAATGTTACACACAGGAAACCACAGGCTTCAGTGTAAAAGCATGCAAGAGATGAAAGGAAGTCAAAGACACTTCTACATTTCAGTCAGAGCCTTTTTTGTTTTTTCACTTTGCCGCATATGTGAACGTCCTGCTGACTCCTGTCTTTTCCTGCAGCCTGTCAAGGTGCTTCATTTCCACTAAAACAGCTTATAGTGCAAATAAAACTAAAATAATGCATATCACAGGTTAAAATAAATCACATAGATATCCCTACAGATTAAACCTCCTGTGCACCTGCAGGGCTTTGTAGTGAGTTTGCAATTAAATGTCCAATTCATCCATATATTACAGCTGTAATGTCCCTATTTAAACAAATATGGTTCTTTATCTTTAAGGGTGCAGACACAAAGACTCAAAGGATATTGTACCATGTTCAAGGTCCTGCTTGTCGTACCACGGTTCCTCCTCCTTGATCTCAAATTCTTCCTCCACAATCATGTCTGTCAACATCTTCACCGGTAAAATCAAGTCACGCAGTTTGATGGCTGTTGCAGGTTTTAAACATGACAAAGGCAGAATTTTAGTAAACGGTGATAAACGGTTCAGTCCGACTCCTTCCCGCCGCTATCCGCACGCCTGTAACCGGCACCGGTGTGCGCTCAAGTCCTGACAGACAGACAGAGAGAGAGAGACAGACAGACACCTCACTGCTGACGAAACGCTACTGCGTTCAATGCATGTTTCCGGTTTTTAATTTCAAAATAAAAGGAGCCATAGCAACCATACCTACGTTAGCAACCTCCGTGGCTGTTCATCAAACGGCCAATTGAACGAGTCAATTAAAAACGGTTTTGGTCTCTCTAGCTAATTTCCCCGCTCATGACAACTTTACTGAGGGTGGACTTTTATATTACTCATCTATTCAAATTATATTAAGGCTTAAAGTTGTGCATAATTAAGAGCGCGGACGCTTTAATTTGACAGGTGTGGACCGTTGAGCGCCACCAACGGCTTGGGTGACGTCACGAATACTTGGTTCTAAGGTTAAAGCTTTATTTTATTTTATTTATTTATTTACTTGTTTGTTTGTTTTATGGTCACAGCTCTTTTTTTTTTTACTGTCAGTGATTACAGCCAGCTTTGGACTCATACAGGCATGTTTACTGAAGAAAATTAATTTGTGGAATAAATTGTTATATCCTAGTTGTAAAAACTTGGATATAGGCCTAACACAAAGCCTCAAAAGAACAAAACAGAACAATAAAAATAAAAATCTTAAGTGACGACTGCTCGTTTCTTTCACAAAGGGTGAATTGTATGCTTTTATTTTGAAGATCAAACCGTGTAGTTTCCGGTGTAGACCTGTCTCACAGTGAATTCAAACATCAGTTCATCGCCACACCTGCGCCCTCTCTCCTTTTGGTTCCTCCCCTGGAAACCGCAGCGCACAGAGTCCTGGAGACCACACGGGGGCGCTGCAGCGACCAAACACACTCCCACAAGAATATAGTAATGCTCTTCACAGGATATTAAAACATGATGGTTTCAATATGTTGATAACATAAAGAAATATTTTAAAAGTAGTAGTATTATACGTTAAATGATTATCATATGTTAAACAAACCTCCTGCTACTGCTTTGATGGACTGACCTCAGCCCCCTCTCAGAAACAGCTTGACGTGAGATTAATCTGTAATTCAGAAGTATTTCAGAAGATTCCAGAAAGGACAAAGACTGTTGAACATTTAGTTGAGGAAACATTATATACATGTTCCCTTGTGTCATTTAGTCATGTCAGTTTGTTTAGTTGCTGTTTTATTGAGTATGGTAATACTGTATTTTGTTGACCTCTTAGTGGGCCGAGTTATGACTTTTTGGTTTAGTTCCTTTTGTCTTGTATTTGGTTGTAGTTGGATCTTGTGACTTTGTCTGGACCAAGCAGAAACCTCCATGGCTATGAAATGCCAAAAACTGCAGTTCCTAAAACGACCACTTGAAGCTGGCTACAGAACGAGTCAGTCTCCATAAGTCCCCATGTTAAAATGTCCAACATCACAGCAGAAATAAACATGTTTACAGCCTGGTACAAAAAACAGTTTTGGCCTCTATAGCTAATTCCCCGTTCATGACTGTACTGTACCATACTGTACTGAATCTGAATTTCTATATAACTCACCCGTTCAAATTATATAAAGTTATGCATAATTAAGCAGCGTGGCTACTTTGACTGACAGGTGGGTGACATCACAGGTCGCTTGTTTGAGCAACCCGGCGTCATTCAGCTCACCTCAGCTCCACTGAGCTAGAGCCACCACAATGAGCTTCACAATGGCTCTTCAGAGTTTGGTCAGTTTGTTTAGTTAACACCTTGTTTAGTTGCTGTTCTATTGAGAATTCTTGTACTTCGTTGACCTCTTTCATAGGCCTAGTTGTAACTCTTTGGTTTAGTTAGTTTTGCCTTGTTTTTAGCTGTAGTCACTGTCCATCTTGTTTTGTTTGTGTGTCATACATTCCCTCATATGGCATTCAGTCAGGTCAGGCTGTTCTACTGAGAATGGTTATATTTTGTTGACCTCCTTTTATAGGCCTAGATATGAGTTTTTGGTTGACTTTGGAGACAGAACAACAACAATAACACTATTCATTTATTTTTATTAGTGCTTGTATGAGTTTACAACTACAAAACAGTGGAACACAAAGTTCTTCCAGACAGAAACGTGTAATTTTCTAAATTTCACTTGTTCCCTGTCTCCCCAGAAAGTACCAATAGTTGACTCAGACTGAGAGGCTGTAGGACGTCAATTGTTGAGTCATCTTTCAGAAAGGGAAAGATTTTACTGAGAATAGTTGTGGTCTCTGGACCTGTGTAGGCATGGATAGAGGGGGTGGCATCCAGAGATGGAGATTGCATGAATTTTTCTGAAATAACTGGATTCCTTGGCAATGAGACATCCTCAAGAGTCAGGAGATTTATCAAATTTTGTACTCTTAATGATCCACGTTTCGGAAAGATACAAAACAAACCAAGACGGAGCATGTGTGCACTGTTATCTATTGTAATTTTTTCTTATTTTGTTCTTTTGTGAGCAAATTTAAAGTACTAAACCATTTGCCCTTTGCCTAAGATAGCCCTTTACATAAAAGCACATTTTCAATGAAAAGGGCTTGTAAGCTGCTCCATCATGATGTGTACTTCCAACAGCTGGTGGCAGTGTAGTCTCATAATTTTGCCTGAATTCCCTGTTCGGCACTACACACCCAACATAAAAAGTCTGCCTTTTATTCAAACAAAGAAGACACGCTATACAAACACACACTCAGTTATTCATTAAAAGAAATTAACATGATAAAATAGATCAACATACCACCAAATGTTGATCCATCCACAGCACAGATGAGATGCAACATTTGGTGGATATTTTCTCTGAACATCTTGTCAGCTGATGTCAGAGAGGAGGGTGATGATGAGTGAGGCACCGTCTTCATCCTCTCTTTCACCTTCCATTGCTTTCTTTTCCCCTTAAATTCATAAACATACTTTTTTACCTGCTAAGCACGGGTGTATAGAGGTAGTTTTATTATTTCTGCATTCAATAATATATCTCTTTCTATTGATTCCATGGCCATAAGTATGTGGACACCTGAACATTACACTAATATCCATCCATTCATACATTTCCTGTAAACACTTATCCTCATCAGAGTCGCGGGGAGCTGGAGCCTATCCCAGCTCAATCGGGACGAGAGGCAACTCTACCAGACCAGCCTGGACAATGCTAGAGCCACAGGAGGACAGATCATCACTGTGGAGGATCACTATATGGTAGTGACTCGTGTTCCCTAGAGTGGAAAGCCCCAAGAGCTGCTCGGCCTCTTCAGTATCAGCGCCAAACACATTGCCGATGCCATGTATCAGACCTTTACAAACTTGGAGACTGCACCTGATCTCCTACTGCTTTATTGCATCACCCTGGACAAATCGCCAGTTCATTAAGTGTATGTCTTTGGACTGTGGGAGGAAGCCTGAGTACCAGGATCACACCAATATGTGATTGCTAAACAAGCTGGGGGCCTGGTTGCACGACTTTTCTCTCATTCAGCCACAAGAGCATTGATAATGTTGACAACTGACCACTGGACTGTAGTCTATGTTCCAGTTTGAAGGTGTTGGATGGGGTTGAGGAGGTCAGAGATCTGTGCAGACCTGTCAGCTTCTTCTGTACCAAACTGAAGAAAACATTTTCCATTGTCATGTTGAGAGAGTAACGGGTCTCCCCAAAATGTTTGAAGTAAGATGGACCTTAACTGTGATTATGTAGCCTGGGTCAAATCCTAAGAACAGCCACAGGCCACAGATTATGCATTTCAATAAGCGAGGATAACGGGATACTCTCTGTCTTAGTCTCTGTGATCTTGCTAATCCCTTTCATGACAAAAACGTCTCCATCAAAAAGCCATTTGAACAGTGGACTCTTTAGGTCATAGCACAGAGAACAATCATTTAAATGTGTCACCAAGACAACAACACCAAGATCACAAAAATACAAATAAAGATTGTTCTTTGGAAATGCCAAAGAGCCTTTGTTGCCAGGGGCAAGATACCAGTTCTTAATTGAGGACACAGGAACCTTTGTCTTCCTACATCATTGTAATACATGGTTCTGCGTAGTCAGTGTATTTTTATAGACTTTATAGTGTTGTTAATCAATAGCAGTGACTCAGTGATTACTCACCTGGAACTTGAGATTTGTGGCCTCCACATAATTACATTTTTTAGCCAAGCGAGCATCGTGACTCTCTGGATGGCAATGTTGTTGTTCTGTCCAAGACTTTTATTCAGACTGAAATATAATATAACTATATGGGCTGGATTGCCATGAGATTTTTGTGCAGGCATTCATGGTCCCCAGAGGATGATATATACACTGACTTTGGTGATTTTCTGACTTTCTCTCTCATATGAGGTTGACGTGTGGTTTTTAGTGAGATATCTCGATGGACAGACATGACATTGGTACAGGCATTCATGGTTCCCTCAGAATCCCTTTAACCTTTCGTCCAGCTCCATCATCAAGTATAATTTTGCGCAAAATGCTGTCATGCTGTCCTTTCTTTTTTACTGTCAGTGGTTCAGAGTTAAGCAAGTTACAGTCCATTTTGTAGTGACGTCTGCATATTTCATATTGTGTACTAGTGGATCTTGACCTCCCCAGTATGGTGACCCTGCTGACGCATAGTGGTGATATACAGCAGTGGCCAATGATGTATTTATGTTTTTTTTTTTATATCTATGAGCATTTCGCTCAAAGTCTCACAGAGCTGCTGGCATGAATGTACACTCAGTAGCATGGGTCATGGTATAATTTACAGACGTCAGTGGATCAGAGGTTATAGATTAAATGTGACCTTGTGACTTCAGTTCATAAATCATAAATGTCAATGTTATCATACTGATATTAGCATTTAGTTTAAAGCACTGCTGTGCCTAGAGCTGCTACTAGTCTTGCTAATAGCTCAGCAGTGGAAAGAGGTTAGGAGACATTTTTAATAGGAAGGAATAGGATTTAAAAAACTGAAAAAAAGACTGTAAATGTTCACAGAAATGTTTTAACTCTTATACAGTGAAGAGAGTATTCTGTTTATCAACCAGTTTCTTTCATTAAAATCATACTTGCGTCAGTCGTGTTGCAATTAATTCATCAATCATCTACCACCCATGAATAAAAGTCCCTGATTACTAAGTGTCACTGAAGCTGAGTCAGAACAGATCGTGTGAGTGGTTGTGAGGCTTGAGCAGCCACCGACTCCTGATAGCTGTTTACGTCTCAGGCCAAATTATTCAGCCAGTTTGAGGATTAGATTCTGTAACATCACGAGCTCCCTTTAAGGCCTCTTAGCTCCATCTCTTTCATCTCATATGTGCTCCCCTCTTTTTGTGCTCCACCCTCAGTGTGTTTCCTCTCTTCCCATCCGTCCTCCACCATCCTCCTGATTTCTCCATCTCTGTTTTGCGGCTGTCAGCGAGATGAGAGAAAAAGCAGAGCAGGAAGCGAGAGTACTCTGCAGGGATTCGGCTTCTCAGAGTGATAAAATAGCTGTGATCTTTTTTTCTGCAGAATCAACACTCAGGTTGTGTTTCCCTCTATCTGTACTTACACCCGTGGCATTTTTGCTTTTATTGATGCCGTATTGCCTTTTCATTTTGGATTTCACGGGGTGTGAAATATCAAATGAAAGAATGGGACCCTGTGCAGTCCTTTAGCCTTCCTGTTATTTTATCTCCCTTCTAGAAGATGATTAGACGTGCGTTTCAGATGCAAAACAAGGCATCCAGTCATGTTTCCTCTGTGGCAGCAAAAGTGTCTTCAAGCAGCACAATAATGGGTTTGCGTGTCAAAGGAAGTCAGATAAACTAAGGGAGGAAATTGAAATATTACAGGCAAGAGTGCAAGCAAACAGGATGATTACCACTGTGCTCACTAACCCATTCAAACATTCCTCCTCATCCCTGCAGCGATCTGGGTTAGTAATGGTGTTCCTTGCTGCCATAGCGTGGAAGCAGTGACATTAAAAGGCGACAGGATCGGTAATGAGTCGTTAAAAGAGAAATTTGGAGCTTTACTGATCCGTTTCCATACCAACTGTCTTAGCTGTGGGGATTGGATCCTCTCGATGTTTGGGAGGGGGGTGTTGCGAGGAGGAGCTGGGGATGGGTGTAATGGGATTTGAAGAAGTGCTTCTGGGTGGAACTTCAACACACACACACACACACACACACACAATACATATGACAAAACCTCTATATTTGTGTGTGTGTGTGTGTGTGTGTGTGTGTGTGTGTGTGTGTGTGCTTGTTTTAAGCTAATCTTCAAAGCTTTTACATTTTGCAGAAATCCATCATGACAGACAGAGAGCAGTGAGCCTGCAGCGATTTTAATTTTTCTGACTGATTCTCGTCCTCTCCTGTTGTCCTCTTTCGCTGCCTTTTGTTCTGGACACGTACATAAACAGTCCAGGATGGGGTGGGGGAAAAAAAAACAATGTACTTGCATTGAGAGGTTGCCGCTGCCACGTTGCCTTGACAACCAGGCGTTTGGAAAAATCAGCGTGATGCCAACTCTCATCCAGGATCACATATGGGCTTGTGTTGTGTTTGTGGGGGTGGGGGGTACGAGGGCGAGGAGAGGGGAGACAAATATGCTGGCAGAAGCAAACAGGCACACATGCTGCATACTGTATGTGTGCATGCGTGTGTTTGTAGATGATATTGCTTTTATATTGCACCAGTCCATCCTTGTTGTTGTGATACAATGCGATGCAATAAACAGAAAATTAGGAATGAGAGACATGGGAAAAGACAGACACGGAGATAAACAGGGAGGGAAAGATGACGTTGATAAGAGAAATTGGATTTACGTTAAAGATAGCAGTTCAGTTTTCACTGAACATCAAAGGCAGGGAGGCTATGAAACTTTTAAAAAAAAGTTTTAATTTCACATGTAATCTCCCACCCTGGGGCCCGTGGGTAAAACAAAACTCTGTGAAGTAGATGAATTTAACTAATCTCTCTCGCACAGCTTCAGGGGATCGCAGAGGCACAAGGATAGAAAATTGCACTGGTGCCGAGGTCGGTGCTTACATTTTATGAAACAGAGACATCTCATTCCTCTGATTCCACCGAGCATAGATGAGGGTATGTCCCCTGATCCAAAACACAAGAAATAAAATAAAACATGCTTTCGAAACCAAATTAGTCTGAGAGGATGAAAAGACGTCTGCACTTACGGGTTGGAAAAATGAGTGACAGCTGTCTCCTGCTCAGATGTTTTCTGTTGTGTTTGGATCCGAGGAGACTTGGCTGATGTTGCATCGAAACACAGTGCTGATTCAGCAGACAGGAGGGATGATGGATGGTGTTTGAATGTGTGTGTGAGAGAGGAGTGTGTGAACTCCAAAAGCAATCCAGTTTAAAGCTTGGGTGATGAATCAACAGAATATTGATCATTTGATTAAGTAGTTTCTAGAGATATTCAATGGATGACAATGTTCGTCAGTCCACCACTTTGCTCTCAACAACTATGAAATTTTGTACAGACATAACTCCTTATCCTCCTCCTCCTCCTCCTCCTCCTCCATTCATCTTGTGTCATCATTGGGTCAAAACTTCAATTTGTCCAATACTTTATGATTGAAAAAGATCAGTCTAAGCCAGGCATGGGCAATCTGTTCCAAAAAGGGCTGGTGTGGCTGCAGGTTTCCTTTCCAACCAAGCAGCAGCACACCAGACTTGACTCATTTAATCAACTGATCTCAGTCTTCAGAGAGCTGATTGGTCAAACTGTGTGCTCTTGGTTGGTTTGAACAAAAACCTGCAGCCACACCGGCCCTCTGTGGAACAGATTGCCCATGCCTGGTCTAAGCTGTTCGTCTGTCCTGCAACCTGATCCAACTCACCACTAGGTGGCCTATAGGTGTTCTGGTACCAAGCACACTTTTGGATCACCCCATACTCGAACACGGTGGCTTGTTATGACTAGTCCCTAGGTGGTATCCTTTCCAGGACCCCATCCAGAAAGTCTAGGAAGGCCGGTTACTCCGAACTACTGTTCAGATCAATCATGAAGGACAACTGAAGGACGTAAAGATGATTATTTATTTTGAACCCATTAACAGATTCAGAAGCAGGACCACATCTCAAGCATGCCACTTCCATGACATTCCTATAAATACCCTCCTAACCCTCTCCTCCTCTTTCACTCTCGTATTCTGCACCCCTCCTACCCACCGCATTTCTTTCTCCTATTTCTTCCATCTGTCGTGCCCGAGTGTTACGGTGGAACCCCCCGCAGCGTCCCCACAACGCAGCAGCAGACTGAAGAAGTACAAGAGTTCACGCTTCACACAAAATCTTTTCACCTTGTTAATAAATCATTTGAATGTATCTTGTTGTGGATGTGGTCCTTTCCAGTGAAACAACAGATGATATGTGATGATTAAGTCTTGACACAAGTCTTTGGCGCTTAGACTCCTCCCCATGGAGCCCAGACAGTGGTGGTGGAGGCTGATGACTGCTGAGGTTGATGGTGGATGAAATAATGAAGCTGTGAAGACTTAGCAGTAGATGGAGAGGTTAAGAGGCGCACATAACAGCAGTATTAATGTAATGACGGTGGAGAGAGAACCATCATTTCAAAAGACAGCAGCAAGATGATGGGCTAACAATGCAGGGGTGTCACTGCGCTATTGGACAGATGTGACCAGCTGATGAAAACAGCTGGTGTCACAATTGATGGCTCCAGATAATGACAGCAAGGAAATTAGTGTGAGCATGCATGAGAGACGTGAACGGCAGCGTGGAAAGAGCAATTAAATACAGGACTAATGTCTGTGAAGGTTCTCAGTCGTCCAGGTCATCCAGAGTTCAATCTGTTCTGACTGACTGGTGGGGAAACACAGGTATAACCGTCAGTCAGAACTGAAGAAGACCAGAGATCAGATCAACTGAGTTACGTCTTAGATCTAAGTCGAGGGGCCCCAGATTGAACTCTTCCCAAAGTACAGGCCTAACATGCAAAAGGAAGACTGAACTTTCACTAGAACTTCATTCAGTTCCTCTCAGCAACTTGGTCTCTCTTGGTCTCTACGGAGAACTTAAACAGCATTCAGCCGGGGCCTTGTGAGTGTCTCCACACCTGCCCAGCACCTCTCACCCTGGGACATAGTCTGGCAGCTCCTTTCCTTTTTGCATAGAGGTGAAGCATTACCAACTAGATCTAGTTGCTTCACCTCCTGTGCTAGTTTTTGTTACTTCGCTACCAGAGAGGTGATGTTTGACATCCTGAGTCTGTCATGCTATGGGTCAGCACAGATAGCCTGCGGATAGGAAGGATCTTCTGGACCATGAGACAAGAAAGTGAACACAAACAACGGACAACAAGATGATCTTCAGTTGACGGTTTAATATCAGCACAGAGGAGACCACAGACAATCCCGTTCAACGTAGAAAGATACAACCTTAATGTACGTTTGGCAAACTCCAATCTGGAAGCCCCTTACATTTCTCTGGACCTCCTCCACTGTATCTCTTATCAGCATTTTGATACCTGAATCTGATCCGTTACTCATCATAGGGTTTTCAGGAACAACACCAATATATATCTTGGGCCTCCGCCAAGACTTCTACCAGATATGTGAACGTCAAACTGATGAATGAATACAAATATCCTTTTACACAGAACATAAAACTATCGTCACATCCATCTTAACACAATCCTCACACCTGCCACCTTTGCCCGCAGCCCCGGTAATGATGCACCTGCACCCCAATGCCTGTCGCCACGGGTGGTGGGTCGCAGGCCTGTACTGTGTTTAGTGCTAATTAACAAATGTTAGCATGTTAACATGTTAAACTAAGATGCTGAACATGATAAACATGATTATACCTGTTAATTAGCATGCTAATATTAGCATTTAGCTAAGTACAGGCTCACAGAGCTGCTAGCATGGCTGCTGAATCTGTAGAAAGTATTTCAAGCTTTCACTTCAAGCTTCTCAAATATGAGGATTTGTTGTTTTTACTCTGTCTCATGTCATAGTAAACAGAAGTGAAATGGAGTGATTTTACTTTACATGCACACTGTACTGCACACTGGTGTGTTTGCATCTTTTTTTGGATCTGATACGAACACGCACACAAGCTGGAAAAAGCTGAGATGACCACTTCTCTGCAGCAGTATAGTCCAAATGCTGAGTGAAGACAAAATGTCCGGCTCTGGCTCTGTTTTTATCTCTGAAATGCTTCTTCTTGGATCAGCTTCAAATACAACATTTCGACGCAAAGCATTCAGGCAGTTTTGTCATCAGATATAATCAGAACGTGTGTTTGTTTTTTGGACGAGTTTTTGTCACCATCAGCCAAAATCAGCCTCAAGCTTTACTGATTTTATTTCACAGCCAGTTTCCGTTTTGGATGTTTCCTCAGAAAGCCGATTAACAGGAGCTGCAGCAATGAGAAAAAAAAATGGACAAATCAGGAACATTAGTATTGTTTTTCCATATTGTCTTTTATTATTTACCCAAAAAAAAGCAGTCTAACCTCTTGCAGCTCAGCTCATTTTTCTTTCAGAATTCCAACATTTTGGTGTTTTGATG
This sequence comes from Argyrosomus regius, assembly GCA_946959425.1. NCBI lineage: Eukaryota > Metazoa > Chordata > Actinopteri > Sciaenidae > Argyrosomus > Argyrosomus regius. Next base: position 11,674,943 of record OX336900.1, on the reverse strand, counting down.
ATGTAGACGTTGCTCCAAAATCTTCCTCTCAAGGTGTTGACTTGAATTTAAGATGGATTTAAGGTCATAACAGATTATTTCGTTTTCATCAAACCATTCAGGGACCACTTGTGCCCTGTGAGCATAGCTTGTTTCTTTGTGTTTTTCCTGTCTCGCCTGTTTATATATTAAATAGATAAGTCTTAAGTCCGGATTCAAGTTTTTGTGTTTTAAGTCCTAAACCACTATGATCATATCACAATATTTAAAGGACCCAACCTAAATATTCTGCTTTGGCAGCATTGCACTAGAGTATCTCACTGCATCAGCAGCTGGTTGTGATCACAAATACAACAGATCACCACAAGTTCAGGACCACAGAGACCGTTACTGCTCGGTTTTCCTTCCAAAATAGTGTGGAGTTATTCTTTAATGCCATAACTGTATGTATAGTACATTAATCTTAATTATGACTTTTTTTACTTTATCTGTAGGTACTGTATACATACTGCTGTCGTTTTTTTGTTGATCACTGCATAACGTTTACATCCATATGTGCTGAAGAAACACGGCAGACCCAAGCATCAACCTCCATGGCTATGAAGTGAAGCCAATGTGAAGTGCCAAAAACTGCAGTTCCTCAAATGTCCACTTGAGGCTGGCTACAAAACAAGTCAATCTCCATAAGCCCCCATGTTAAAATGTCCAACTTCACAGCAGAAATAAACATGTTTTGGTCTTTATAGCTAATTTCCCCATGCAAGACAACTTTACTGAGGGTGAATTTCTATGTAACTCACCTGTCCAAATTATATTAAGGCTTAAAGTTAGCAACATGGCTGCTTTGATGGTAGGTAGATGGTGGTGCTTTCAGGTAGGTGCCGTTACAGATGGCTTGTTTGAGCACCCAGGCGTCATTCAGCTTGCCTCAGCTCCAATGACGCTCCAAATCTTTGCAGATTTTTAGATTAGCCGGGAAGCAGCAGAGGCAGGAGTGCCAACATGGAGACGGCCAGAGCCACCAACGGCTCTTCAGAAACCTACGAGTGACGTTACTGATATGACGACCATATTTTATGCTGTCTATAAGTGTACCCTGTGGAAGAGGACCAACAGTGTCTGTAGATATAAACAGCTCATTCTATGGTAACAAAAACATGACAATTCTTATTATCAGGCCATTACACATCAATGAAAACTGAGTTATTCTGTAAATGGTGCCACCTAAATTTGACACACTGGACCTTAAATACTACCAGATGTATTCTGTCTGTTCAGTTTGAAAAATATGCTGCCTCTTATATCTTAGAGAAACTGTTTGTCACCTTTACTGAGAGGAATCACGTTGTGAAGTATCAAATTAATGTTTAACTTGTGCACGCATGGTGTTCATTTCCATACATCACAGTGTGACTGTTTGACTGTGTGAGAAGGTGAATTTAGTCACATTCATTCATCAGCTGAAGAGGTCATGTTTGTCCGCATAGCCCAAATCTAAATGACAAAGTGGTTAACCTGCAGGAAACAAAGTCAAATTCAATTCATCAATGATTAATCACGCAGCTGACAGATAGGATGCCTGTGTGTGTGTGTGTGTGTGTGTGTGTATGTATGTGTGTGTGTGTGTGTGAGAGAGAGAGAGAGAGAGAGAGAGAGAGGGAGAGAGAGAGAGAGAGAGAGAGATATGCTCGTGGCATCAGATTTTTGCAGAGCTCAACACTATTTCACCCAGAACTGGATCTGTGTGTGTCTGTGTGTGCGTTTATAGTGCCGCACCCAGTCTTCTGTGCGTAAAAACCTCCCACGTACATCATCATCATCACACACACACACACAAACACACACACACACACACACTCACACCACGTTTCTTCCAGCAGCGGGACGAGCGGGCGGAGGATAACGGTTCACCTCGCGGACAGGTTGGACACAGAGACATGGGAGTGGAGCGGCGGCTTTTCTGCCTATGACACGGACACACCGGGCGGGAAGGATGGCTCTAACCAGCCGGGAAATGTTGTGCTTGATCGGAACCGCCTGCCTCTGGCTGCCGTTGTTCGCCGAGGTACGTACTCCTGTCTGATGATGATGATGATTGATTTTTGCAATGTGGCCTGATTTTTTTTTTTTTTCTGTCCCGTGATAGTCACGCTTTGATGACCTGAGCTACATTTTATTATAAAACAACTTAATTAGGTCGATAATTAGATTGATATCTTAATTCAGGGCAATGCAACCAACCTTTAAGCACTGACTCTAGTGTGTTTTCATGCTTCACAATAAACCCATTGATTCATTCAGGATGCATTTGAACAAAGCGGGTGCAGGTCGGGGCGTTAGAAGAGCATCAAGCACCTCTAATCTTCCCTTTAGCCAATTAATGGTGCCACCAAAGCTCAATTAAGCGGACACTATGTTGTCTCACGCACACATGCATGGTCTCAATCACAACCTCACCACCCTCCTCCTCCCTTTCCTCCTTCATCATCCTCCCTCCTCCTCCTCCTCCTCCTCCTGCCCCCTAGGCGGGATATCATGAGAGGAACCCGTCGGTGGCGCCTCTGCCCCCGCGGTGTTGTGGGAATGAACCCTATACGCGCTGCTGAAGCTTGTCAGAGCAATTTAAGGCATGTTGAAGAGCAGGTGTTGTTGTCAGGTGTGGGTCAAAAGGATCCTGAGTCTCAGCTGGAAGTCAGGTTCAGTAATGTACAAGACAGAAATTGGTCAGAAGTTCTTATTTTTTATGCTGCCTCTCAATCAATTAATGCTAAATCAATCTATTAATCATTAGATTCATTATTTTTCAGTGTGTGTTGTGCAGCATATGAGCTGTGCAGCCTGTGCAGAAGTCATTAGTGGAGTACAGTGATGTGCAGGATTTAATTAGACCCACTAACACTGGAAGCAGCCGTGCATGTAGCACAAATAGCACACTGCATATGAGTTTTTCTCTTTTTTCATTTCAACTCCTTTAGATAAATCTTTTCATCAGGAGAATCCTGAACGCCGGGAGTTATATTATTTTGTCAGGTAACATCAGAACAAAGATGTTTACAGGTAAACAGAAATTCCTCCAAGCAGTCCTCGGTAATCTGCAAACTCTGCCAACATTACTTTGTTGAAGACGGCTCCACGATAAAACAATATATTCTGGTGATAGGATTAAGTTCTCAACATGGCCGGATCTATCATCCGAGTGTCCTGGGTGCCCACACGGAGTCCTGCATACCGCTGTGCCCTGCACATGGAAAAAGATCTTTAATAAACTGGCATAAATATTTATGGTTTAAATGAAATGTCCTCTACAACAACACACAGAAACGTACAGATCTGATGCATTTAACAGCAAGATGACAATCAAATCACTGCTGAAAGATCAGTAAGTTAGGAAGTAAGTAGGACCGTGCGTGTTCATGCCTTTAAAACACAACACTGGCTGTCAGTTGGAAACAGGAAACAAACAGCTGCCTCCGTTTTTAATCATCCACCTCCTCACTACGCTGACTGTCTCGCTCGAAAACGTCGCCCGACTTCTTCCTTTGCTCCCGTCATAATCGCTACAGCCTCAAGAGGTCATCGGACATTTAAATACTTTTACGCAATGTATTGTTGCTTATCTCTTCTGTCAACATAATGAGAAAATGGGGGTGCCCTGGTAGCTTACCTGGTAGACAATGCGCCCCCATGAAGGCTCAGTAGGCTACTTACCCCCTCACCCTCTTCTTACCTTCCTGTCAGTTTTCAGCTGCTTCTGTCAAATAAAGGCTCAAAAGATCCCCTAAAAAATCAAATGAAAGAACGGAATGAGAAAATGTTAGTTAGCCAAGTTATAAAATGAATGTTTATACTGAATGTATTTCACGAAACATGCTTCATTTATTTTCCAGACAATATCCACTCATAACAGCAAATGCATGACTCACTTCAGGACTACTTTATGTTTAAGCACTCACAGTACCTGGTTAAACTTAGGGAACGATCACTTGGTCTTGGATGAATATTTAAAAAAACAAAAATGACTCAAAGCATAAGACAGGACATGTTTTACTGTAGTGCTTTTATCTCTGGTGTCCCACACTTTGTATATATGTATCACGTCCTGATCTAGAAAAAACATTGCCAGGGAACATGATTAAGGCAGCATCTGGTAAAGTAGTATAGAAACATAATTTCTAGGAGAAGGAGTTGGTACCTCAGAGTTAAGACTCTGCACACCAGCATTTATAACATTATCTTAATAGAATCACCACAATCACCAGATTTGTTTGTGGAGCTGCAAAGCTTTCAGTTAAGCTTCGGCAAACTTTCAGGTACAGTTTTATTACTGTTTTTTTATTACAGGTTCAATCAATCAATAATGACAGTAAGTAGTCATCATGTTATCATACTAGCTGTGTTGCATCAACCAACCTCCGACTGGAGTATAAACTGCTCCACAAAAGACTGTTTGCAGTCAAATGACCATACAAAAACTGTAAAATTCATTCAAATGAATGTCAAAAACTATAAATTTACTGTGGGGTCATGGTGAAGTGAGTCATGGTTTTGCAGAGTGTTATTTTACAAAACTCATACAATGAGCCACATATTTAATTACAGATAATCTTTGTCGTAAATTTACATGAATTTGTATGTAATTTAAGAAAGCAGAAAAAATGCTTTGTAAATAATAATTTTTTTTTAATAGAAATAACTATAACTTGTTATTTATTGGCGCAATACTAAAAATAACAGTTTGATACTTGATTTACAGATAATGTCCGTAATTTTACGGAGTATTTTATATAATTTTAAAAAACAATAATAACAATAATTTTCTGTAAATTTGGGATTTCTTTGTACAGTGCATGTCATGAAGCTCATATGTAATGTTTGACAGAAATCACAAATTGTGCTTTTACAGGTCTGGAGCCTGAGAAAAGCAAAGTTAGCTGTAGACAAACATTTTCCAAAACCTCTCCAGCAACAGCCAGTCAGGTTAAGACACATTTTTATCATTTAGGACTAAAAGCTTGGACTCCAAACATCACTTTAAAGCTATTTTCATCCTGCAGTAATGTGTTTTCACTCAGGGCAGAGATGCACTCTCTTGCTTGTCTATCTGCTGTCATATTCTGTGTGTGTGTGTGTGTGTGTGTGTGTGTGTGTATATTTGCATGGCCATGCACTGGACGCAGCTGTGCGAGCGTCATAACTGATTAGTGCCATAATCGAGCCGTGTGATTGATATGAATCGAGATATCAGCACTCATGTTCACAACCACAGGTCACCTGTTCCTGCTGTAATATCATTAGGCTGAGCAAAGCCTTCTGGGAGGTGTTTTGCATGTGTTTTTCACGCATGTGTGTGTTGTGGGTTGTTGGAGAGAGACAAATAGAGATCAGAAGTCACTTGTGTGAAGGTGAAATGTGTTGTATTCACAACGACAGCACAGTGTGTGTGTGTGTGGTCTCTTCTTCTTCAAGGTGCCTCGCTGTGTTGAGATGTGACCTGATTTCTGAAAATGAAACAAACACTCGTCTGTCAGATATCGTCTGACACTGTCTAGTACTACTTCATCTGTGTGTGTGTGTTTACATCCTACACTATGCTCTCATACCTGGGTGTCTTATGTTTGATATATTTTTCTCCTTTGACTGGTGGTTTAATAATGATTAAAATGTGTGGAAATTGAGATAATACTCTGGTGACTTTTACAATATTAACCTCTTTGACTTGTCTTTGTTCTCTGGTTTATGGCTTTTTCCTGAGAGTATTTCATATTCCAGAGTAAGTAGAAACATCTCAGAGTGCAAACACCTTCACCAAGGTTGAAGCAGAATACTGTAATAGAAAATGTTCTGAATTTTTTACCCTCCTGTTTTTTTAAATTATACTTTTCGTTTTTTTCGTTGTTTTTTTTGCGGACAAAGAACAAATGAGGTCTGGGGCATTACATCACAGTCAGTGAGATGACAAATAAGAATAGAAGTCATGGACCATAAGATAGAAGAAATAAGAAAATATTAAAAGTCCAGAAGGTTATAACAATCCCATTTTCCCAGTATTTATCATCCCTCTCCTTTTGTAGTCAAAGGGTGAAATTCATTTTCTCCATTAAGTGAATAGAGTTAATTATAGAAATAAGAAGATCCATGGTGGGAGCGTAATCGTTCTTTTGCTTGCAGCCATAAAGATCTTCAAAAGGTGTAAGCCTCTCCTACTGAGGCCCTTTAGGAATATTTCTAAGGTAAACAAAGGCAAATGAGAAACCAGATCTCCTGTCCGGAATCTCTGAGAACAAATGGCCCACTTCTTTTCAGAAAGGTTTTACATATGGGCATGACCAGAAGATGTGAGCATGGTCTGCAGAAACCGATCCACGCTCCCTCCAGCTGGAGCGCTGAGACCCACTAATGTTGTATTTATGGTCAGATTCATCCTTTAAGTGACCATCAGATTAGTTTGATCACTCTGAGTTGATGTGTCCATGTCCATGTGTCCAATACTTTATTGCACTTCACACAACCCCTTCACATTTATACAGTGTATAGTATGTATACATATATTTTTTTAAATTCTATTTAGTTTTTGTTTTATTTATATCCCTGAAGTTTTTGCTTAAAATTGTAATGTATTGTATTTCTTCAACTTATTTTTATCTTCTGTGTCTCGTGCTCTTATTGATGAGCTGACCTCTTTTTCTCCTCCAACACATTTCATTGTACTGTTGACCCTGTGCTAACCTGCATACGACAAATAAAACTGAAAACTGACTCGAAACTGAAAAAAATTTAAATTTTGGAGGGGTGACTTCCTGGCAGAAGCGAAAGCGTATATGTACAGTATTTCCCAAAATGTCAAACTTTTCTTTAAAGTACCATTCACTAGCAGAGACCACACCATCAAGAAGATAGGTTTAAATGATTTATTAACAAAACGATAAGTAGTGAGTGAAGCGTGAACTCTTCAGTCTATTACTGCATTGTGGGGAAGCTTTGGTGGGGAATCCTATAGAGAGCAGGATATATGAGCAACATAGCAGGAGCGGGTTAGGAGGGTATTTATAGGAATGTCAGAAGTGGCAGGTTGAGACCAAAACAGTTTTTTGTACCAGGCTGTAAACATGTTTATTTCTGCTGTGAAGTTGGACATTTTAACATGGGGACTTATGGAGACTGACTCGTTCTGTAGTCAGCCTCAAGTGGATGTTTGAGGAACTGCAGTTTTTCACACTTCATATTGGCTTCATTTTACAGCAACAGATGTTGGGTGTGGCCTTTCCCCTGAAACTCTGCTAATAGCTTCAATATAAATATGGAGAGAAATAAAAACCAGCTTTGAACATTTGTGTGACAGTTTGTGAAGTTTGAAATTATTTGACGGTGACTCTTAATAAAAAACGTATAATTTGTTCCTGGGTCCAATGCTCCACCAAACACCAAATTTCAGTTGCAATATCTGCAAGTTTCATAGATCTTATGCAAATGAACAAACAGAAAATATAACCTCATAACCTCGGCAGTCTGTCTGTAGATTATCAACTAAATTTCTTCTCTCTTCCCGTCTGCAGGTGGTGCCTGAGGACAGTTACTTAAACGAGGTGCAGAACTCAGGTAAGTGGGAGGTGATACTCCTGTCTGTACACAGTTATAAATCAAGCCTCACTCCATCCTGCCTCCCCTCCTCCTACACCATCTCTTCCCTTCTGCTCTATCTCTGTTTCCCTTCCAGTTTAACCCACATCCTGACTCAGACACTCATGACACCCCCCTGTTGACGCCTCTTCTTTCTTTTATCTACCCGCCTCAGCCCTGCTGTCTTACCTCTCTCCTCTTCCCTCCGGCCTGCAACCCCTCTGCATTTAATTTACCCTCTTTTCTCTACATCCCTGAAAAGGCGGAGGATGGAGGCCATGATGGGGGGTGGGGCAGGAAACTCCTCCTTCAAAAGGCTCCTTTCCAGTGCTGAAATATCTGTGGTTTTACAGCCAGGCGCACGTTGACAGACAAGCGCAAATTAAACACACTTCTCATATACCTGCAAAACCAGCTACACCGGCTAGATCATGTGTAAACCACCTCCAGGCTCTCTAAATAGGATTAGCACCGAGATAACAAGTTGATTTTAATAACAAGGATTCAGCAAATGTTGCACGAGATGTTTCCTGTGTTGAAACGTCTTCCTTCAGCTCTTCTTTGTTGGATCAAATTTCATTTGCATTGCATCAAATTGCAATTGCGTGAAATAGTTAAAAACACAAAAACAATTCTCCCATATTTATTATAATGTGTGTTTTGTGCAGGAGATGCCGCACACCCACCCCCCTATACAGCAAGCCTCCGAGTGTGAACCGTGTCAAATACTCATTGTGGCTGGGAAGTGGATTATGGGAGCAGGGAGACTGAGTGTTCCCATGGCGATGGGCAGAGTACTGTTGTCGTGGCAATGAGGAGGATGTCAGCGGCGAGTGTTGTGTGTGCGCGTGTGTGTATGTCTGAACGCTGCGGGTGTTGAGATGAATAAAAGAACTTGAATGAAACGTACAGGACGAGGGAGGAGGGAGGAAGTGAAATTTAAAAACGTGAATTTAAAGATGAGAATCAGACAAATCTTTGTCTAAAGACGTCCTGCTTTCACTGACGATGGAAATGAGAGATATTACAGAGATGCACAGTGAACATATTGCCTGGTTTAGTTATGTAATGCATTTTTACTTAATTAAAATTTCATCAAGCTGGCTATAAAAGTTTTATTACCATTACAGAGCATATACATCTTTAAAACATATTTGTCTTGATTCATTTAGTTAATCAACACAAATGTACAGTTTAAACTAGTGACACACATCTTAACGTAAAAGCAAAATAAATGAGAAAACATAACATGACTTAAATTACATAAATATGTTGATGTGATGATATAAATTTGCTAAAATATGACTTAACGCTGGAAAAAACACGATTAAATGACGAATGCGTATTGGACGATATGTAGTGTTTTTGCTGCCTTTATTTCTATTATTTAAGCAAGTACAGGCGGTGAATTAAACTTTCAATTTAAATTATCTGTCTTCAAAGATTTTCTCCTTTTAACATTTTGACCTTACATAGTAGGAAAAGCACAGGTGTCAATAATAACAATCATTAACTGAAGTGTCCCAGTAAGTCATGACAGTGAACCTACAGCCACCAGCTAAATGGGATTCAGCAACATTAATAATTGTATTATTTAGATCATAGACTATCTAAAATATGGACGTCGTATCCGTGACGTCACCCACAGGTTTCTAAAAAGCTGTTGTGAAGCTCAGAGTTTGGTAGCTCTTGGCCGCTGCCTTGTTTTCAGTCCTGCCTCTGCGGCTCACTACTAATCTAAAAATGGACAAAGACGTGGATCATCAGTGGACGTGAGGCGGGCTGAATGACGCCTGGGTGCTCAAACAGGCCATCTGTAATAGCACCAATCTATCAATCAAAGCGACAACGCTCTTAATTATACATAACTTTAAGCCTTAACATAATTTGAACCGGTGAGTTACATAAAAATTCAGACTCAGTACAGTTGTCATGAACGGGGAAATTAGCTAGAGATAAAGTAAAAACTGTTTTTTGTACCAGGCTGTTTATTTCTGCTGTGAAGTTGGACATTTTAACATGAGGGCTTATGGAGACTGACTCGTTCTGTAGCCAGCCTCGAGTGGACGTTTGAAGAATTGCAGTTTTTGGTACTTTAGCACTGACTTCACTTCACAGCCACAGAGGTTACTGCTTGGCTTGATTTAGATATGTTATTTTCTTACTCAGACAAGTCAAAATGTCTTTCATGAGTGACTGCACGGCTCACTTCCGAGCAGTGGACCCCCCACAGACTTAATGTCACCTCTGTCGTCATCACAAGTGCCTGAATAATGGAAGAGCACTTTGTGAAATTACAGGACAGAAGTGTGAGGCAGATTTTTCATATGTAGTAGACCCTTTTCAGGGCAGACGTTTGGTCGTGTCAAATTGATTAATAACATTAATGACTCCTGCGTCACATTTAGTTGAGCCAATTCAAGTATTGTGCGTGCTCACTTACTGGAATGGAATGGAGCCATCGTTAATGTTATTAGCTACAGCTGCTTTGACAAGTCAAAATGTCCGCTGTGAAAAGGGTCTATTGTTGTCTTACTGCATGCCAACGTGACTGTCAAATGCATCTATAGTGTTCGTTCACAACACGTGTGTTGAGCTGAAACAATTGGTTGATTGACAGAAAATTAATTTAGAGCTATTTATATAATTTATTATTTATTTAAGGCACTCTTTAAGCATCATTTGCTTGTTCCAGCCTCTCAAATCTGAGGGTTTGATAGATGTTGGACTGCTGATCAGACAAAACAAGCTCTTTGCTTTCATCTCTGGGAATTTTTCAGCTATTTTCAGACATTTTATAGACAAAATATTATTATTAGACGCAGCCCCATATGTGTGTTACATGTGTGTTTATACTTAGTTTCATTTTTTAAGAAGGGGAATTACACCGGTGTCGTCATTTTAACCTTGCAGCACTCTGCGTTCTGGGTTGTTCCCTTGAGCAAAGTCACAGAAAGTGTGCATGAAGGGCTCAAAATTAACACACTGGAGCTCGGCCATTGCCTCTAAAGACTTCTGCCTCTCGTGGTTGAAACATTTAATAATGTTTCCAGTTGCCAAGTATGTGTTTGCATGTGCTGGGTTCACCTTCACACAGGTGTGTGGGATTAAACTACTGAAAAGATGCTTTACACAGTTTGTGATTTATAGAAATCTGCTCTTCCCAAACAGTTTTTTTGCAATTAAACACATCTGATGTATTTTAGTAAGCAACCCACAAATCACTGAGTCTCTGTTCACTCTTTACAGCTGACAGGAACAATTATCATTGGCTCCAAGTTTGATCCGTATTCATTATCACAAGGATTAAAGTACGGATACAGTTCTTCAGTAAATAAACATTCAGTATACGAGTAAATAAGTGTTGTGGTCTGTATGTCATAGAAAGAAATTTGCCCTCCATCATAATCCACAAATACTCCGACCCGCTCCACTTTTCCCAAGTATACCGGCACGTTTGGAGAACTGAAGGTTTCAAACTTATCTTCGAGGAACCAGATGGCCCAGAGTCCACTGTGAGGACGCCGAATAATTGTCCCTCTCCTCTGGACCGAGGCCGTGGCCATGCCCAGACACCATTCAGTCTTTTCACCCACAAACACCTCAAAATAAAACTTACGTGACGAGAAGCCTCTCTGTCCCAGAACCGCGAGATGTTCGGTAAACATTTTTGGGTTCAGCGTCTTAGTTCCCCACAAACCGGAACCCATGCTGTACCTCACCTGTTTCCCGTCATCAGATAAAATGAGCAGAGGGTGAGCTGTGTCAGGATCGAGCACAACGTCCACTTCATACTGCTGCATGTATCTCAGCATCACATCGTTTGACACAAATGTGCCGTCGGAGAATCGCTTTATTTCCGTGTTCATCTTATTCAGCAGGATTTGCAGCTGAGACAGTGATTTGCTCAAAGATTTCCTCACGTGATGAATCTCCATGTGTCTATTATAACTGAACGTGGACAAGTCCATCGTGTGTGGTAGGAGGGATGTGTTTGGGAAGCTCTGGAGAAAGCAAATCTCGTCTTTAGTCTGTTTTAGTTCCTCGAGTTTCATCATTGTCCTCTGCAGCTCGGTGATCTCCTGCTCCATACTCCTAATAAACCCATTTGCTTGATCTTCTGCTGCTTTTTGCTTCTCCTCCATCACCTTTACCAGCTCCGCCTGGCTCTTCTGAATCTCAGACACCAGCACCATCAAATCTTGCACACTGTTTGCTATCACATCTTTGTTTTCTGTCTTGCTTTGTTTTACTGACTCCTTCATGACTCGGACCTTCTGCAGCCTTTCCTGGATCATCTGAGCTACTTTGGCCTCTGCTTCCCCCAGCAGAGCCTTTGTCTCTGTGTACGCTCGTTGCACAGGAATGACATCATGGTTCAAGTGGCGCGAACTGACGCAGACGTCACACAGCAAAACGTTGTCGTTTCTGCAGAACAGTATCAGGAGTCTGGTATGCACCTTGCAAATCCGGTCCTCCAGACTCGCCAATGGTTCAACCAGTGTGTGTCTCTTCAGTCCGGAAGCTCTATGATGAGGCTCCAGATGAACATTGCAGTACGAAGTCAGACATTCCAGACAAGATTTGACAGCCTGTTCTTTGATGTCAGTGCAAATATCACACAGTACCACACCGCCACAGCAGCGCACCGCCTGCTGTTGCCCTGAACTAAAGATGTGAGCCTCTGCTACTTGAAGTGACATGAACTGTGATGCAAGCTCTGAAATGAAAGTGTTGACCTTGAGATCTGGCCTCCTTTCAAAGGTTTCCTTACAGATGGGACACTGACAGAGTGGGTTGTCGGTCCAGTAGGTTGTGATACAGGACATGCAGAAGTTGTGTCCACATGGGGTGGAAACTGGCCGAGTGAACACCTCCAGGCAGATGGGACAAAGAAACTGGTCCTCAGATAAGAGACTGTTGCTGGAAGCCATTTCTAAGAAACAAATAAAAACTGTTTAATTACGGCAAAATATTCACATGATCACAACACAAAGCTGAGAGTCAAAGGTCGCTCTTTGTGAACAGGTGTTGCAAAAAATCATCTCATCATAAGATCTGTTTAGTAGCTGTTTCGGAGCTTTTGATCATGTGACATGATCTAAATCAGCAGGAGCTTCACCTGTTTTCTGGGAATCGAGCACTTCAAAGGTTTCCTGTGGAGTTTTCTTTGACACAAAGTTTCTCTTCAACACATTTAGAGCTGAAACAATTAGTCGATTAACCTATCAGTCAACCAACAGAAGCTACAACTATTTTGATAATCGCTTCATTTGTTTTCAGCAAAAACAGCAAGAAGTCACTGGCTCCATTTTCTCTTTTGTCAATATCTGCAACAATAAATATGTTTGAGTTTTTGGGCTTCTGGTTGAAACAAAAAAGCAATTTAAAGATGTCAGCTTAATAAAAACTTGTATTCTTGACCTATATTACAAAGCAGATAGTACAAAGAGGAAAGAGAGTCACAAAGAGTTTTTTTATTTTTTCATTTTGCTACTTATACACATCCGCCTGAAAGCCTGAGTTCAAAGTTAATTATTGACCTCATAAACAGCAGTTAAGGCAACGTGAAAGCTAACAAATGAACTGTGTAATGAGTTCCCCCCCCCAAGGTCAAGAACCAACTTTTAACTTTTTACCCAACAAAAAAGGACATCTGACTTCCACGAGAACTATGCAAACTCTTATCAGCTGATGAAGATCATGTGAAAGTTTACTAAATGGACCTTGTGGTTAGATTAATTTGATAACTGGACAAAGCATTTGTTGAGGTTAAAGCAGCATTTGTCAACAAAAAGGCTCAAAAAGCAGAATATACTGTAAGTGAAACTACTATCTACACACACCATAGATTTCGCTTCTTCTGTTTTTATATAGTAAAGGTTTGACTGCGTAATGACTACTTACGTCTGCTGGTGTTGGTCTGCAGAGGAGTAATAGTGAGAGCAGAGAGCTGGGTTGTTTCCCAGGAAAGAAATCTACTTTCATTTTCCTTCCTGGGTCAGGTTTCTTAAAGGGACAGACCTGAATTTGTGTCTGAAGTCAAAGGTTTATTCTAGTGATGGTTGTTTTTAGGTCCAGTGTCTGAGTGTGTTTTATATTATTTATTGTTTGAGGGTAGATTTCTGCTTTCCCCTTCTGCTCTTCCTCTTATCTTCCTCCAAACTGGACCCAGTGTGTATATGTGTGTGCTTTTGTGTTTCTTTCTCAGTCACTATGCAGCAAATCCGTGAGTGTGTATGTGTGTTATAGAGTGTAAGGTGGGAATGAGGGTTGCACCACGTAGATAATCTTCCAGGACGGCCAAGCTGTGTGTGTGTCGAAGAGATAAGACTGCTGCTGGTTACTGAAGCACCTCTGCCATTAATCATAGTTTAGTAGTCGCTTGGCCTCAAACACCCTCAAAGCTTCAGTGTGTGCAGGGAAAGAAATCCTTAGGTGAAAGCAGCAACGCCACAGGGGAAAACACTTGATTAAAATAACATTCACTGCTTGTTTTTTTATGGCTTGAGGGGATTTCTATACTTAAAGATCAGTTCATGAAGGAAACAAGAAAATAAAGAAACAATTATAAAGAAATAATAAAGAAATAAAGAATTACTGTGCAGTGCAGCATATACTGTACACGTTCCTCTTTCGCTTTCCAGCTGTAGGCAACATTTGTACACATCATATTCAAGTTATAAGCATATAAGAAAGACAAAAAGTCTAAGTATAACGCTCACTTCACCTTCCAAGTGTGTAGAAGAAACTATAGTGATTGCAAAACTTGTTTGTCCATTTGTTTTGGCAACTCTACATTGGCTTTAACTCACAGCCACTTGGTCAGGATACAACATTGTTCTCTTTTCCCGTATTTATGTGTGAAAACTGCACATTAACAATGACTTCTACATTGAGCACAAACAGATTTCTATTTAAACATATGCAAGAAAATTTTTACTGATTGAGTAGCTGTGTGAAGTAGTCAGTACTTCACAGTTTCTTCACTTCACAGCCACAGAGGCTGGCGCTTGGTACAGCCTCAATTAGCTGCTCCCATGGCTGTAGACTCTTAGTCTTGCTGGACATTTGCACAGCGCATGTGATTTTTGGATAATTCACAAGCGACACATTTTATTTCGCATCTGAAAATGCTGAACAACCAAAACAAAACAAAACAAACATGTAAGAACCAAAGTTATGTACACTTGCACAACTTCTCAAATATATTTCAAAAGATCTAATTTACATGATAAACAAGTATACTGAGCTTCTCTGTCTTGTCTGCAGCAAAAAAAACTTATCAAACTTATCAAAAAGCCACTTTAATGAACCATTTTGCACCTTTGAAGTTACCTTGCACCTCAGAGCATTAGTATGTCTGCTGCCTTTTTGTGCATCGCTCTGCTTGTCATGTTCTACAATATAATTCCTCGTCATTAATGCGTGATGTTGGTTTTTTAATAGGCTACAGTACGTAACCTGCTCTGCATTTTGTGGCCTAATTTTGCTCCACTTTGATGTCAGCACTTTCCCTCTCAGTCTGTCTAAGCTTCACTCACACATTCCTCCTTCTCAGAGAAGATTACTGGAAGTGTCCAATCATCGGCGTGTTACAAGTAATGGTGATTTAAAGTTACGGACATTTCACCAGTCCAACACGGATCAGTGGGGGTAAAAGCGTTAAACAGGATCCTGCTGAGGCAGTGGACAGTGATAGGATTCATCCATGTAAGCTTTTATAATAGATAAAAAAACAGACTTATAATGTGACACGAATAAGGGATATTCCACTCCTCCTTCCTCTTTTATTCACATTGTCCTCTCTGACCCAAATCCTCCTTTCATCTAAAACATCTTATTCTCCCATCTTCCTCAACATTTACTCACTCTCTCCCCTCCCCTCCTTCTCTTTGTGCAGTGCCTCTGTCCTGCTCTGAGGGATTCACAGAGTTGGGATACTACAACGGCACCGTGTCTCAGACGGATTCTGGCGCCCCCTGTCTGAAGTGGACTGAGTTTCCAGACTATGTCATGCAGTACCCAGGCCGAGGGCTGGGCGACCACAGCTACTGCAGGAACCCAGACCGAGAATCCAACCCCTGGTGTTTCTTCAGACAAAACTCTGGAGCCATCGGATGGGCCTACTGCGACTGCCACCAGGGTACGACTATGGATCACCAGGATGTGACGGATCCAGGATCATTTATAATAATAATAACAAGTTTTTACACCACAAAGTTAGCACAGATAAATAACAAGAGGCATAATTAAAGAACAATAAAATATAGAAAAAATGCATTAGTTTCAACATCAGTCATAACAGTATAAAGTGGGAAGAACTGCGGCTGCAACAAATGATTATTGCTATAATCATTAATCTGTTGACATCTTCTACAATCACTTAATTAATCAGTCCAGAAGTGGAAACCTCAGGGGACTGGACAATTAATCGGTCAGGTTGTGAGATAAATAAATGAATAACAAAGATTTAATTTAAATAATTTTCTAGTTTTTCTTTGCATTTTTCTTGTGAGACACTCACAGAGACAGAGGGATCAGACTACTATCTACTATCAACTACCCACAATTTGTAGACAAATTGTGACAAGGGTGGTGCAAGCATACTTTCTTTAAGAGGTCACAGGTTAAAAGGTTGGGAGCTACTGCTATAAAATGTGAGGAGCCAAATGTCAACAATTCAAAACCAGATAATCATTTTGCAATCATATAAAACAGTCAATGTTTAGCATTTATGCCTGAGAACTGACTGGACTAATCAAACATTTTATATTAATAATATATCAAGTTCGTAGAGATGGATCCACAGAGAATTATCACCACTACTATCTGCAGTGCGTGTTTTAGTGTATTTTGGATTGTTGTGTTTGGTTTTCTAGCCTGAAAACTGTACTATCATCAGCTGTTATCAACCTAATTTCAACAAATAAGCCATAAAAACCCTCTGTACACTACCTTCAGATTCATCAGGTCACGTGAAATGCAGTTTCAGATTAAAGCTAATGCTAATACTGTTTGCCATAACAACTTTATAATATTTGTTGTGTTTACAGCTTGTTCTGCTGCCCCCATGTGGCCAAAAAGAAATCAATGAAATCACTTTTAAACAACATTTTTGTCAACATTAAACCATCTTGTCTCTCTGTGTTTTTTTAGGTGCAGCTCGTCTGGTTGGCAGCTCGTCCTCAGGCAGCGGGCGTGTTGAGGTCTACCTGAACGGCCAGTGGGGAGCGGTGTGCGACTCCCACTGGTCAGACAGAGATGCCAGTGTGATCTGCAGGCAGCTGGGCCTGGGGTGAGAGGAAAACAACCAGAACAAAAAGTTCTCCTTCTGTACTGATGTTTCACAGCTTGTTCTCATTGGTGATTTTTTTTTCTTTTCTATTTTAACAGTGACATTGGCACAGCGTTGCAGCACTCGCAGTTTGGCTCTGGCTCTGGCCTCTTCCACTATGAGCGCCTGGGTTGCCGTGGTGATGAGAACAGTCTGAGTAAGTGCCGGAGCAGGACGTTCGTCACTGGTGACTGTAGCCATGGAAACGAGGCGGCAGTGGTGTGTGCGCCGCCAGAAGGTCAGTGTGACTTCCAGAGTGTCATGGCAACCAGACCTGAATATTTCCACACACCTGAGAGACACAGAGTTATTTTTAATTTATTAAAATTAATTCTTCTTTTATAGTTTTAGTTTTATAGTTTACTGTGTAGTTTCACTGTGTTGTAATATGTCATGCTCTTACTTTGTAGTAATAGTTTAGTAGTATCAGTTATGCTAATGAAGGAAGACAGGCTGACAGGAGGGATGCGGTCTGACCTTATATTTCTACATCCTCTCTCAGGCAGTGGTCCTCCGCTGCGACTGGTCGGAGGCGAGGAAGACTTTGAAGGTCGTGTGGAGGTGTTTCACGCAGGAAGGTGGGGCTCCGTCTGTGACGACCAGTGGGACGACAGAGACGCTGAGGTGGTGTGCAGACAGCTCGGTTTCGGGTATGTGCGTCAAGGTTTTTTTCACAACTTAACATATGTGTGGTGACATTTAGACGCTTTTCCCAAACTGCTGCCTCCCTAACAGCCCTGAACTACGAGAGTTCACACATTAAATCACACTTGAAGGTGTGGAGGGGAATACTCTGTGTACGTCAGTCTATATATATATATATTTAATTAAGTAATGACAAGGTTTGTACGTAATAATCATATCCTTAAACATTACAGTAGAATAGTCTGGTGTCCCTCCGTCTGTAAATCTCAACATAACAGTACTCAAAACAGAAAATTTAGAATCATACTCTACTCACAGCAAATCTAAATTTAATCAAATGATGGTCGTAGTCAATCAAACGTTCCCATCTTTTCAAAAAGTGTTTATTGCAGCCACAAACATGTAAATATAGAGATGTTGAGGAGTGATGAGCAACCCTGAGAACCTGCATATGGGTGTTAGGGTGGTGATGGTGGCACTGAAGAACTGAAAGGTGGTGATGCTGATGTAGAGCAGCAATTGCATTGGCAGAGGGAGTGATGGGAAATTTTTGCAGCTTAAGTGGATCGCCAAATTGGGTTTGGAGTTGGATGATTGTGGAAGTGTGAGGCATGTCATGTGTGTACA
The DNA here is from genome assembly GCA_946959425.1 of Argyrosomus regius. Lineage (NCBI taxonomy): Eukaryota > Metazoa > Chordata > Actinopteri > Sciaenidae > Argyrosomus > Argyrosomus regius. Next base: position 11,656,738 of record OX336900.1, on the reverse strand, counting down.
GTATATGCAATGTAGCTCAAGTTGTCTGCCTGAACTAGCTTGCAGGCGTCACACCAACTATTTTAATAATAGATCAATCGTTGTCTTAAGAAACAATGTCCAAATTATCTTATCTCAGCTCCTCCAATGTGAATACTTTCTGGTTTCTTTAGTCCTCTATGTCTTTGGGTTGTGGACAAAATAAGACATTACTGAAAATAGTTAGTTGCAGCTTTAGCTTGTGTATTATATCATGCACTGTTTCCCTGTGTGTGCATAATAACTCCTAAATGTGCAGTAGAGGGTTGCTAAGTGAAGCCTCCATTTACAATATACTAATGTGTATTTTAAAAGAAATCTAAATCCACCTTGAAAAATCAGTGTTGTTATATTTAATGAAGTGTTTAGGAGGAACTCTCTCCTCTTTTCTTTGGAGGTTTAGTAAAACAGCTGCAGACTTGCTGTCGTAGGGCTTTATTGTTCACTTTCACTCCCGCCTTGCTGGTCTGGGATGGCCCTCACAATGGAAAGTCCTCCTCCACTCAACCACAGGTGCAAAGGACAAGAGAGTAAAGGCCAGGCCTGTTAACTAAAGAAAAAGAGGATGGTGCTACGTTGAGTCATTTTGGATAAACAAAAAGGGTCACCTTGCAGTTGTGGTATTCTTACCAATCTCCTTAAAAGTTCCCGAAGCCCTTAAGTAAATAACGATCAGCAGGCTGGAGGAGTTCAGTGCCAAGAGCACACGGGTGTCGAAGAATCAAGGAAGAAAATCTTTGGGTAAACCCTTTTATTTAGGTTTGAATCTGTGCAGGTGTTTCCTCCTTGCATCCCCCGCAGAGGAGGTGTAACATCCCTGACAACTTTGAGTGTTAGTGATGAAGTTGTAGCCATGAACACGTTCCATGTTCAACATTAGGTTGTATTTCATCTCCTCAAACACTGTGGGACATCTCACCATCTGTGTTTCTAAATAATAGATGTTCTCACGCTGATGCACAGGTTCTCACACAGCTGCACGCAGACACCAGTGTGTTTTGACACTGAAGTAAAATGATTGTCTTCTTCAGTATGTGTGTCAAACATTTACACACTTGCTACTATTTGTTTTTGTTGACTACGTTGGAAAGGAGTTGTAATTTTATTTATATAGCGCCAAACAGAAGTTATCTCATGACACTTTCCATATAAAGCAGGTCTAGACCGTTCTCATTATAATATTATCGACAGAGACCAAACAATTCCCACCATGAGCAAGTGAGCACTTGGGGAAAGTGGCAAAGAAAACACTTCCTTTAAGAGGCAGAAACCTCGAGCTAATTGGTCAGCAGTCATCTGTTGCAACCGGTCGAGTTAGATAAGTAGAGGAAATATGATAATGATAGTATTTGTAGTGGACGTCAAGCAGAACCACAGCAGCAATCTAGGCGTAGCCATGATCTGTGAGAGCCTGCGAGACGAGAAAGCGAGAGAAGCTAAGTTAGTAACATGCATTAATGTGACATGAATGAGTACAGATGGAGAGGGAGAGAAGAAGAGAAGAGCTCAGTGCATCATGGGAAATCCCCCAGCAGTCTGTAGGCCTATAGCAGGACATTTAAGGGATGGTTCAGGACTCACCTGAGCCAGCCTGAACTATAATCTCTATCAAAATGGAAAGTCTGAAGCCGACTCTTGAATTTCGAGAGGGGGTCTACCTCCAGAACCAGAAATGGGAGCTTGTTAAACAAGAGAGACGCTTGTTAGCTGATTCACTCATTCATCCATTCTACTTTTAGAGACTACAGGAACCACAAGAAACCCTAAAAGAGAGCTAAAAGTCAAATGTGGTTTTATATGATGGGCAGAGTAGCTAATTACCACAAATCACATCTGAATGGATTTATGTAACTGCCCCTGAGTTCACGATTAAAACAAATTTTAAGTACCAAGAGAAAACTAAACAATTAATACAAGATTTTTTTTATTTATTTCCCTTTTTCTTTAAATTCAAATGTGAAACAAATAAAGTCGCAGTCCAACATCAGCTCCTCTTCGGTTATTCTATATTTTCTATACAGGAGCAGAAATGCATGGATCCACACAAACACACAAAAGTGCTTTTTGTAGCATTTCAGCATCAATAAATAATCACCACATGAATGCCATAACATCCACATATGAGATATTCATTATTTATTTGGATGATTTTATTTTATTTTAGATATTTTAGATATAGTTCTTTCCTTCTCGTTTTACTTCGGCGGGTATAAAATCAATACTGACCCGAAAAGGTTGATCGTTTTTATCTCGATGGGATGGCAATAAACATTTCAACATCTGTTGTAATTTTAATGATTCATTCATGATCTCCAGATGATGTATCTAAACCACCATGAGTTTAATATTCGTGTTTTTTAGTGAAATATCTTGAAATATTTTAGATAGATTGCCATGAAATATTGTACAGCCCCCATCAGGATGAAATATAATCACTTTGATGATCTTTAGTTTTTCATTTAGCACCATCATCAGGTCAAAAGGTAGATTTGTTAAGTATTTTGGTTTATGATTTAAACTCATGACATTCACATCGACCTCAGTGCTTTCTGTTTACCGTGCTAAACAAAGATGGTAAAGAGGGTTACGTCTATCAAAACTCAGCATGTTAGCGTGCATCTTATCAGGATGAAACTGGCATGGAGCAGGAGGTAGTTTAGAAGAATTACCAGGTAACGTGACAACAAAATATTTGACAATTTTTATTTTTTTATGGAATCAAATCACTCTTTAATTAATAAATAATGTTTTAGGAATGCTGTTGTTGTAAGAAGGTTGCTATCATGTTTAACCTTCAAGAATTTGTCATATCTGTAAAACCAGTATCAAGTCAAGTCACAAATTTTCCTCAAGGTGTGGTGTGTGTGTGTGTGTGTGTTGAAGGGGTGTAGCGAAGGCCTGGTCATGGGCTCACTTCGGTCAGGGTTCAGGCCCGATCCTGCTGGATGCTGTGAAGTGCACGGGAAACGAGCTCTTCCTGGATCAGTGTCCCCATGGCGACTGGGAGCAGCACAACTGTGACCACATGGAGGATGCTGGGGTCTCTTGCAGCCCTTATACAGGTATGCACACACACACACACACACACACACACACACACACACACACACACACACACACGCACACACACACACACACTACTACTGTACATACTGAGAGGCTTCAAGTGGCTATTTATAGCCTCTAAACATCAATAAATCATTACTGCATGAAGCAGCAACATCCTCTTTGTGACAAGCAGAAACAGGATTTATGGGATCTGAGAAGTAACATATCTACTGGAATGAAATAGTAGCTGCTATTCATCAAACTAAGATTAATAATTAATCTGGAAATGATGCATTAATGTTAATGGGAAATGTAGCATCTATAAAATCTTGTATTACAGTTGCGTAAAGGATTCTCTTTGGTGTCAAGTCAAGTGTCTTTAATCACATTAACAGTCCCGAAAGAGTTTACAGTGACCGCAATATGAAACTGTTTCAGATGGTGTGGTGCGTCTGGTCGGTGGAGACAATCCCTGGGAGGGTCGGGTTGAGGTTTTCCACAACGGTGACTGGGGGACGGTGTGTGACGATCACTGGTCCCAGCAGCATGCAGATGTGGTCTGCAGACAGCTCGGATACAGGTACACAAAGAGAGAAGTACACAGAATAAGAATTAGGTTTCATCCTCTTCCTTGCTTCTTGGTGTCCTCACTACAAACTGGTTAATCTCCTCCACCTTCAGGGGTCACGCTGAGGTCGTCTCAGACGGGACGTTCGGCGAAGGCGTCGGTCTCATCCTCATGGACGACGTCCACTGTGAGGGATCCGAAACCTCCCTGCTGGACTGTCCGCACGGGATCTGGGGACGGACTGACTGCTCGCACAGTGAGGATGTCGGTGTTCGCTGCAGGGGTCGATACAGCCAAGACACCAATGATGTGCCGGTTATCGCACCTTCCACAGGTAAGAGATGAGGATGAAGAAGGTTAATTCGCCTCTTCATTACTTCATTTGCTGTTATTCAGGGTAACTCCACCGAGAGGCCAATGCTGTCTTTTTCAGGAGCACCCTGTTCACCTGGTAGCTGCCCAGTATGATCTGTGAGTCACTGAGCAGCTCCACTGGAGCAGCTGGGAGCTTTTTGGCATCTCAGCATTAGTAATGAGAGAGGGGTTGTAATGAAGCTCCTTCACCCAAAGTTTGGAGATAAAACGATCAATCTTTTAGTTGTAAGTTCCACAACTTTTAGGTATAAGTTTGTAGATAAAATACATCCAACTTTAGAAAGATTGACCTCTACTTTTTTGTTGATTTTTTAATGAATTTGGTGTTGAGCACTTTGTTTGTTTGTGCAACGGCCGGTGAAGCCTCATTTAGTTACCATGCACCACACCGTCCTTTAAAAAAAAGATTAAAAGCCAGCTGCTTTCTTATGTTGTCGTCGTCAGTTTTATCAGTTTTGCCTCAAAAGCACTTTGAAACTGCCTCTTGTACGAATTGTGCCTTATAAATAAAATTGCTTTTCCTTACAATGCCACAATTAGCAGAACTAGCCCCAGCTTTGATTATACGTCATTTGAGAACACAGCAGACTGCTGTGTTAGATTTTGAAGTTTCTTGTTAATTGGAAAGCAATTGCAGTAAGAACAAAGGCAGGAAGCAAGACAAAAAAAACCCCATAAACAAAACAAAAAAAAAAACACGAGGGTATGATTGCACTGCACTGCAGAAGTTTGGTGCAACTGCAATTAATTTTGTACGGAAAGGGCAAGCTGTCCCTGCAGAGTGCTGGTCTAACGCCAGCTGCTGCCTGCGAGCTATTTACTTGACTTTAGTAAACCTTTGCAGAAATCAGACAAAGAGTGAGAATCAATCTATCTATCTATCTATCTATCTATCTATCTATCTATCTATCTATCTATCTATCTATCTATCTATCTATCTATCTATCTATCTATCTATCTATCTATCTATCTATCTATCTATCTATCTATCTATCTATCTATCTATCTATCCTGTTTCTCTTTGTATCTGTATCGTTACCTCTGTGTGAACAGAGGTGTGTGTCTGTCCTAAGACTTTAAATGCCACATGTTGACAGCAGAGAGAATAAAGCGATGTTTACTGTCTCAGGACTCCACAGGTCCTGCGCCTCCTGTAGACACACAGTCCATTAGAATGAGAATAGAGGCTGCAGATGACATTTAACACTGTCATGTGGACATATATCTCGCACTCAGTGAGCGTAGACTGGAGGATGTAGATGCACCCACATGAATATGAATGAGAATTGTGTGGGTTTTTTTTTTTTCCTTGTCAGGTCCCCTGGTGCGTCTGGTGGGTGGCAGCAGCAGAAAGGAGGGTCGAGTCGAGGTGTATCTCCATGGTGACTGGGGAAGTATTTGTGATTCAGGCTGGAACGACCTGAATGCAGCCGTGGTGTGCAGACAGCTTGGACACAGGTTTATAATTATATGCGTGCATAAAAGATAAAGTTACTTTTTTAAACACAAAAATTAACACATTTCTCTCTCCTCAGTGGTGGAGCAGTAGCAGCAGGAGGATTTGGTCAGGGGAAAGGGCCCATTCACCTGGATCAGGTGAGGTGCACGGGGAAGGAGGAGTTCCTGGGTGAGTGTCCATCTCTGGGTCAGAGCATCCAGGGCTGCAGACGCAGGGTGGACGCGGGGGTGAAGTGTGACGTCACGCCACAGGAGTCAGCCGTACAGCCCAAGCCTCAGGAGCTGAGCTGTGGGCTGAGGAAGCTGGTGGAGGAAGAGGGCAAGAGGAACCAAGGGGAGGAAAACATGCTCAGGTAGGACTTCGGACCTAATTTAATGGAACTACAGTATATGTCCAAATCTGTCTTTGTGACTTGACATCTTGAATGTGTTAAAACATCTGCAAAGTTGCTTTAAAGAATGTATATAGATAATATTTTGAAACCTGCATCATTTACATCCAATTTTTGGTGCATTACTACGTTTTTTTTGTTTGTTATCGCCACCAACTGTTGATGGAATAATGTGAGAATGTCTGCAGGTATCACTTCGTCTGTGTCCTCGTTCTCTTGTGCATAAAACTCGAAGTATTTCCTGCATCAGTTTCTTTTTAAATAAACAAAAGAAGAAAAGTATTGTCACCACAAGCAGCAACACAAAAAGTCTTCAGAAATTCATAAAGATAAGAAAGAAGAAGTTTTAATTTGAGATCTTTTCCTGTTCTCTGTCAGGACCACGTGGCCATGGCAGGTGTCAGTGTGGCTTCAGTCCCAAGAAGAAGATGGTGGTCCTCTCTGCAGCGGCACTCTGATCAGCCCTTGCTGGGCCCTGACGTCCGCATACTGTGTCAGCAGGTAAATCCTGATGCCGGACCACACCTTGAGCAGGACCTCGAAAATCATGAGTATAAATCCACGTTCTTCTCTCTTCCAGGTTTGGCAGCGACCCGTCCAACTATGTGGTCCGTGTTGGGGCTTCAGAGCAGACTCTCACCCCGGAGCAGGTGGTGGTTCACAGGAAGTTCAAGGGTCAGAGCGGAGGTCACGATCTGGCTTTGTTGAAGCTACCCAGCACCAAAGGTCACTGCCTGACCTTTGACCCCAACACAAATGCAGCATGCCTTCCTTCTGCAGACACACCATCAGGGGGAAATACTCCATCTTCTTGTGTTGTCATGGTTACTGCTGGCTGGACAGGACCAGGTATGTGTTTTTCTGTCTAGTGTGAACTGTTCAAACATCAGTGTTCAGAATGTACAAAACGTGATTAATGACTTTAAGACTACTGAACAATTAATCGGTAGTCTTAAGGTTAAAGGTTAAATTTGAGGTCCTACTCTTTTTAACTTTCACCTGCTACCTTTTGGAAACGGCATACATTTTCATCGCTATGCTGAAGGCACACACCTTTACATAACTCCATTTTAGACATCAAGTTATGGATGGCAGAATATTTTCTACAGTTCATGTTTATTGATACTGAAGCTCAAAGATAAAAACTAATTATGAAACTGCACGTTCCCGTGTGAACAAGTAAAAAACATGGGAGTTATCTTTGATTTAGTGAGTGCGACCGTTTCTCTCTCAAGCCAACACAGAGACACTAATGCACGCCTTTATTACCTGCAGAATTGACTACTGTAATGCTCTACTGGTCTCCCTCAATTACAGTTACTCCAAAACAAAACCCGCCTGCTTCACAATCGATTTTAGGATCCTTTTATTGGTTTATAAAGCTCTTAATGATCTTAATCTCACCTATTTATCAGATTTGCTTTTAACCTATGAACCCTCCAGAACCTTCAGGTCTTCTGGTAGTGGCCTTTTAATTACCCCTGAAGTCCGAACAAAAACCCGAAGGTCCTCCCAGAAGTCCTGAGGGCAGCAGATAATGTTCACATTTGTAAGAGCAAACCCAAGACTGATCTTTTTAGTTTGTCTTTAGCTTGAAATGTATGTATTTATTTGTCTATTCCTGCATTTTAGGGCTGTCTTATTGTGTGATATACAAATAAAGTCTGATATCAGTTAATCAGTTAATTGTTTCAGCATTTCTGACGTGCCTGTCCTTTGATCATCTCGTCTGTCCTCTCTCCTAGACTCAGTTCTTGCATCCTGGGTCCCTCTGATGTCGTCATGGCAATGTAAGAAGCGCTATGGCGACAGCTTCTCCAGCCATGGCACCCTGTGTGCTGGAAGTCCTCCAGACACCAGCCTCCTCCATGGCGACAGTTGTCAAGGCAACTCTGGAGGCGGGCTGGTGTGTCAGGGGGAGATGGGTCGTTGGGTCCTCACTGGGGTCGTCGCCGGGGGCTACGGCTGCAGCGACCCCGCCTCTCCATCGCTCTACACTCGAGTCAGCCGCTTCAGGAGCTGGATCGAAGAGGTCACCGGCACAGGACACACAACGACGCAAGAAGATGTGACGCATGTTGACAATGACCTAACACGCACACACGAGGGCGAGGATAAATACCTCCACGTGCACGGCAAGCTCAAACACACACACGATCAACAAGAAACAAATGAAATCAACGTCATCAAAAAAACACACACGCACACTCATCATTCACACACCAATCAGCACGGTAACGCACACACTAAAAGCACACACCATGAAGGGGATGTCGACACAAACACACAAATTCTGGTCTGAGTGAGGCCGTGCCATTGGCTTACCATCTGTGCCATGTGATCGCCTAAGAAAAGAGGAGGAAGGAGAGTTAAAGGAAGATGAATCTAACAGTTAAAAGAAAGATGCTCCTAACTTAAGTCAGTACAAACGGCCGTCTCTGTGCTCATTTCAAATCTGAACTCAGTGTTGTGAATCCCAAGTGTTTTGCTAATCGTCGGATGAGTACGGCTGTTGAGGCAGACCGTCCTGAGCTGCCGTGATGACAGAGTGTGTGAGTGGTTTGTGGTGCTTAACATGCGAGTTAAAACGATGACTGATGGGTCGGCAAAGGCTTATGTTGAGCCTGGCATGCTGATCAGGGCCTTTCACCGATAACTGAAAATCAAAAAATCAGCATGGCATGTATTTTAAGGACAATAGTGTTAGCTTAAAAATATTCGGGGAGATATTTCTGAGATGGTCACACAAGAATCTATGCTAAAAATTCACCTGTTAATGTGTGTCTTGTGTGCGAGCTGTTTAGTAACAAAACTAACCACCAGAACATCTAGAATAAAAAGGCTGATTGTATATCATCATCGTCCTTATATGATTAATAATATAGATAAACAACAAACTCCTGCATCAGGCGACGCTCGTCCAAAGTTAAGTTTTGATAAAAATTCAGATGTGGGTGTGGATGTTGCTTTTTCAAACAGGGCTGTTGTCTTATACCTTTACTGGTGAAAGTGCTGTTTAGACCCAAGACTAAGCTATTTTACTGAGGACCATACCAGTGATTTTTCATCTCTGTCTACTGCTGACTATTATTAATCCGTAAGTACATAATGAGGACGCTCACCTGTACAAAGGGGGGATGCAGTGTCCTTCCCAAAGCCCAAATACATATACAGAAGTGCAGCACATCTATACACATCTGTTCACTTAACCAGGAATAAACAGATAATATATATTGATATTAATAAACAGTATTAGATCAATTAACATTTAAAAAAAAATAACTTTTGGATTGCCAGGCAACATTCATAATTACAAATGATTTACAAAGCTTTGCTGCTTATTAGAGACAGAACTAGACCTTATATATAAACCTTAGTATTAATTACTTATTAACATTTAAAATGGCAACTTTATATTAGAAAGTGAGGTGCTTCATTAATGAGTCACCAACTAGAGAGTTTTTCCACAACCTGGCAACCCAAAAAAATGTTAAAGGCAACAGCTGAACTATGATTTATTAACCGTTAATGAAGTTTTTTACCCACAGGATGTATGAAACCGATACTTTAGTGTCGTACCTGTGGAGAAATTCTTCGCTTTCCTGGAAGCCGTTTGTTTCCATCGATTTCTCGAAGATGAAAATCAAATAGCAGACGCTTGAAACCAGCAGAATCCTTCATAATAAATGTAAAATCTGCATTTATTTTTGAGTCAAAGTTATTGTTTTGTTGTTGTTGAGAGGTGCCTGAGTGCATTCTTTGCAGATCAATTAAGCTGCAATACACCACAGCAGCAATAATGGGGGGGGGGGTGGGGGGGGTGGGGGAATCTTGCAGACGTGATGTTCGCTGTGATGGATCGCTCAACTCAAGTAGGTTTTAAGAGTCTTTAATTGATTTCTACTCCAAAGGGAAAACTATAGAAACACTGACCACCTGGAAAATATACACAAAAATTACTGAAATACTGCAGTTATATCAAGTGTACATACGTAGTTAAGGAGCTAAAACTTGTAAAAAACAAACAAACAATACAACTGGTATGGTCCTTTAAACTGTACAGGACAAATATCTCCTTTAAAGCCATCATTGGACTGTCGGGTCATAAAATATCTTTTTGTACTGAATCCAGCAGATGGCTCTAGATAGATAAATAGATAGATAGATAGCTTCTACTCCTGAGTTTAGATAGTATGTGTACTGCATTCATTCTTGACTGAATTAGATAGCCAAACTCTTGAAGTTAAATGTTGTCTGTTCTGTTGTACTCCGAGCAGATGTGTGATCTAACCAGAAGATGGCGACATTGCTCTATTTTCACAGGGCCACCGGCCGTTGGCTAACATGGCCCTGATGGCTCTTTTTATACTGTTGCTATAAGTGTACGGACTTGACTTGTGCTTTGATGTACTGTGAACCATTGTGTCGTGAAGCATCTTGTAACCTGCAACTGCTGTTTCTCCAACCTGGACCTGTCCGATGACTGATCCTGTACATAAGCTCAATCCTCTCACTGCTCATACCTTAACTGAAAATTGATGTTTTATCATGCAGATCATGTAGGTTAGTGTAAATACTGTATGTCTAAGGCTGGATGGTGAGGGAGCAGGGTAAAGTGTTCAAGGCCTACTTTACCTGTGTTAAAGCCATCAGCTGTTCCTCAGTGTAATGTGCTGAATCATGGTTGAGTATTAAAACATATACCTGGTGAGAACAAGCCTTCAGTGTCGGTGTGGCCTCTCTTCTCTCTGTCTTATCCAGTAACAATCTTCCTTTATGTCTCGGTTTGTTAATGTTAAAGCCACCACATAACGGCGATTATGCATTATGCAAAGGGTACGCTGCATTTATTTTCAGTTTGCGTACACATTTGGATTCAGCATTAAAGTTTGTATTCGTTCAAACATATATAAACATAAAAGAGACAGTATATAAGACAAGACAAGATAAGATAGACTCAAAGGTTCAGTGTGTAATTTTTAGGGTGATCTATCGACAGAATTGAAATATATTCAATAATATATATCACCGTATAACACTGTATAAAACTAATCATTATGTTTTTATTACCTTGTTTTTATTACCTGGGTTGAATTACATGGTGTCCGCCATGTTTGTTATAGTAGCCCAGAAGGACACAGGACCCAGGAAAAGAAGTAGTGGATGTGATGTGTGCTGTTATTTAACACAAGAAAAGCCAAGGAATATATATTCAATATACAAAAGACAGACAGTTTATCCAATATATAATACAACAATATATACAAAGCCCTGTGATAAATGGAACAACCAAAATAAACATCCACGCCGGATTCCAGAGGTACTATATACAAAAACTACGGTCCCATGCCGTCTTAAACTTTCCATCTTCATTGTTGATACTAGCCAACATGTGTTCATCACTTCCATCATTTTTTCAACATTCAGAGAAGCTGTACTCCTCAAAAGATTCGATATATTTGGCACTTCTGATTGGTCCCCCAACAAGCACAGTCTTGATGATACAGGTACTGCCGAGCCTAACCGTTTACTCATGTGTTCCAATACTTTCTCTCAAAATGGGTAGACCAGTTTACATCCCCAAATTACACATGCAAGATTATACAAGATAACTCTAAAATTTCCATCATTGGATTCTTGCTCTGTTTGAATTTGCCCTTTGTCAAGCATTTCCAAAAATTACCTTGCAACGGGTTAGATCAGCGCCTGACAATATTTGTGTCAGGTTTGTGAGTATTATTTGTTTGTGTTGGGCCTGTATGATACGATACGATACGATACGATACGATAGACTTTAGATCCTACACTAGGGAAATTCACTTGTCACAGCAGCTCGTATACACAAGAAATTACTCATAAATAAGAAATATATAGAAGAAAGTCATGAAGTCATGCTGGTGTTAAAGAGTCTGACAGCTGTTGAAATGAAGGACCTGTGATAGCGCTCCTTCTTACATGGTGGGAGTAGCAGTCTGTTGCTGAAGGAGCTGCTTAAGGCCTCCACAGTCTTATGCAGGAGGTGAGAGGAGCTGTTCATGATGGATGTCAGCTTTGCTAACATCCACCTCTCCCCCCACTTCCTCTATGGAGTCTAGGGGGCAGTCCAGGACAAAGCTGGACCTCTTGACTAGTTTGTTGAGTCATTTTCTGTCCCTCTCTGTGCTTCCCCCTCCCCGGCAGACGACTGCAGATGCCACCACAGTGTCATAGAAAGTTTTAGCAGAGTCCTGCACACTCCAAACACTCCTATGTCTGCTTTAGGAGTGTGTTCTAGAGGGTTCAAGTTATGAGAGTTTTTCTTGTGTCTGTGCTTGAATCCTGTGTATACCGTGGACTAATTTACACTTAAAATATTTGACTCACAAACCTGACACAAATATTGTCAGGCGCTGACCCAACTGGCACTCCAAGCAGTCTACTGTTACAAGCTTTATATTCCAGATCATATTTTTGCACAATGTCAGAAAACGATATGGACACTTCCACGTACAGGTCTCTTATTTTGTGTATTCATTTAAACGCCATTTATTCGAATAAACAAACTTTTTCCTCATACGTATGGCTGGGTTGTGCCATAGAGAGTCTTAAAGTTGTCTCGAGCGTGACATGAGCCAGCATTGAGTTTCAATAGTAATCATGTCTGTAAGTTGTTGAACCATGTGAGAAGCTATCCAAAAGTTCAAAAGGGCTTTCTGTTGTTTGGTATGTATTTGATCAAATAAACAAATTCTTAAAGCCCTTTTAGAAATCATACGACATTAACTACACTCTAAATATGTGGCTTTTATAAGTAAGGGGAAAAAATAATAAAAGGGTTGCTCACAAAAGATTTATTGTGTCTGAGTAAATGAAAAGTAAATCTGCTTAGCTGCTACTCTCTGTCACTCATGAGCCATGTTAATCTTTTCTTTTGTTTGGATGGGTTCCCCTGTGAAAAAAGCTGGATGAGAGGATACCCTCGTTACAGTGGATTGGCTAGTTTTCATTGAAAACTGTCGGAAAAGTGATTTATAATGGGCATAAATGAGTCAGCTTTTGGGACATGGTTGAATAATAAGAACCCACTTTTCTGGAAGAGTGTCCTTTTTTATTGTTTTTGTCCTCTTCACTTCATTTATTCATTAAATGATGAAAAATGCATTCAGGTCTTTTCACGGTCCTGTATTTTACTCACTTAGACACCTCTTTATGTCCACTTCTTTCTGGAGGAGGTACTACAGTCCTTTACTTCGGTAAAAGCAGTACTTTTACCGAGTACTTATACCACAGTGCAGAAATAATTTGTTACACATGAAAGTATTATTATTATTGCTTTTTAGACTTTATTGGAGACAGCTTGAGAGAGACAGGAAAGGGGTAGAGGGGAATGGTCTGGGGTTTAACCCAGGCCACTGCCGCAAAAACTGAGCCTTCGTACACAGGACACATACACCAGATTTGCTACCAGGACCCACTGCTGGTTTGGTTGATGCAGTAGTAGCATGAATATGGAAGTACAAGTGCTTCAGAATTATACTTAACTGCAGTATTTGAGTAATGCTGGTGTACTGGTGTAAACCAACCATGAACCAGTTATGGGTAAGTATGTAGATTTGTCATTTAAAGAGTTAAGTAGCATCTTTCTAAAACTGGATCTACAGCATAGCAGCATAAGGGGTGGAAGGAGTGTCACAAAAGCAAGAGCAAGATGTTCAGAATTAAGATGATGAAATAAAAATACATCTGTGGGGATAATTGCTGTGTCATTTTGTAATTTCAGCCTGCAGAGCGTGTGTCTGGGCTGTATTCACACCTTCAGGTGAGTAGACGGCGAGAAGACAGCTGTGTGAAGTTTTAAGTATGTGTTCCTTCAGTATGATGATAGATAATAAGTTTGTCTGAGCACTTTCAACTCAGACTTAAAGTTACTGTAAATTAAACTGGTTTATTCAACGTGGGAAGAAAACACAAGCTCACATATTGGTCTGAGAGATGAAAAACAAAAGCTCATATAGCCCCAGCTCATATATTTTCCAGGAAGTAATGTTGTGGTTTACGTAATGTTGCAGGCATGGCTTCCTGCAGCAGTCTGTTGTGCGAAGAACAGTTTCAGTGCTCAATTTTCTTAAAGGTTTTTACTGAGCCTGTCTCCATCGCCTGTGGCCACAATTTCTGCAAGCCCTGTGTCACAGGATACTGGGACAGCAGTAACCACTGCCAGTGTCCACTTTGCAAGGAGATGTTTGCAAGGAGACCAATGTTAAACACCAAGAAACACAACAACACAACACCGAGAAAGAAGCATTGATGAGAAGCGTGCAGAAGCACTTAGAATAAACTGAAGGCTACAAAGTTTTGCCTCGAGTGCCCAACATCTTTTTGTGAAATTCACCACAGAGTTGCTGGACTGAGGAGGCTACTTAATCCCGAGGTCAAACTGAACAAGAGGGTGTGTAAAAAGCACAACGTTCTTCTGGACATCTTCTGCAGGACAGATAAAGAGCTTGTTTGCCAGTGTTGCACAGCGACAGAGGAAGACAGATGATCCAGGAGAATAAGGACACTCAGAAGGACATACCTTACAGTTCACTGCTCTCTATACCTTGATTGAAAGGAGCCAGTCAGAGCTCATTTGTATGATTAAGAAGAAGCAGAGGGCAATCAAGAGGAGAGCCAAGGGCTTCATTAAAACTTTTGAGCAACAAATTAGTGCACTACTGTGAAGACGTGCTGGAGCAGCTCTCGTACACCAACGACCATCTCCATGTCCTCCTGAGATCGTCGTCTTTCTGCAGCCTTCCACACATGAACCACCATCTAGAGTTCAGTATCTAGAGTAGCCAGTACCAACAGAACATCAGGAAATCTTTCTGGTGCACCATGTCTGAACTTGAAGTGGAGGCAGTGTGATGCTTTGGGCAGTGTTCTGCTGGGAAACCTACCATTCATGTGGATGTTTCTTTAATACGTACAACCTAGCTAAGCATCGTTGCAGACCATGTACACCCTTTCACTCAAACAGTATTACCTGAGTGTCCTCTTTCAGCAGGATAACCCTACCACAAAGCAAAACGGTTCAGGAATGGTTTGAGGAACACAACGACAAGTTCAAGGTGTTGACTTGCCTCCAAATTCTCCAGATCTCAACCCAATTGAGGATCTGTGGGATGTGGTGGAGAAATAAGTCAGATCCATGGAGGCCCAACCTC
Source organism: Argyrosomus regius (assembly GCA_946959425.1). Lineage (NCBI taxonomy): Eukaryota > Metazoa > Chordata > Actinopteri > Sciaenidae > Argyrosomus > Argyrosomus regius. The sequence continues at coordinate 11,641,691 of OX336900.1, read as the reverse complement.
ACAACTTACAGGACTTAAAGGATCTGCTGCTAACGTCTTGGTGTCAGATAGCACGGCACACCTTCAGAGGTCCAGAGTCTCGATGGTCAGGGCTATTTTGGTGGCAAAAGGGGGATGTAGACAATATTAGGTAGGCGGTCATAATGTTATGGATGATCAGTGTATAATTGTGATTAACATGACCTCAATAGTAGCTATTAGCTATTAACTGAACTGCAGCTTCTATCTGAAAACGGTCCAACAGGGAAACAGTTTAGACGTCCAAAAACCAGGATGAATCTCCTCACAAGCTACTTGGACAGGCCGGTATGTTCCATTATTGCTATATCTGCAAGGTTGAGGAAAACACGATGTAGTTTGTAGTTTTTTAAGGACCACACTGGACAACTAAAGCTATAGGTGAGGTGGTGCTGCATGCTTATAAATGATTGGAGATATTTGTATAAGCGCTGAGATTAAAATAAGAAAACCTGCCCTTTAAGCCCTCAACAAAGTCAAAAGTAATTTAGATTCAGAGGACTCGTTCTGGGTCAGCTTTTCTCTTAATTTTATTGACACAAAGAGTCAGAGGTCATAGAGCGCTAACAAGACACATTCCCTCAAGAGTTTCTCCCTTTTTGTGTCTTTGAGAAAGTAAGTGCGAGTGTCGAACTCCAACCAACTGCTGAGCACCCCTCATTAATCACACAGAAAGCAGAGGAACCAGTGGGAGCTGTCCTACATCCCAGGGACACATACACACAGGCTCAATCCTTAAAATAACTGGGACCATCATAAATAACACCACAAAACCTTTTTAAATAAGGCTGCAGCATTACTCAACACTTCAACGCTCAATACAGGTGAAATATGAGCACTGGAGGACCGTGCGAAGGCTGAAGTGGTGAGACAGGACAATGCACAAGCTGTTGAACAGACAGCGGTGATTGTTTTATCCTATTTGTATGTTAATGGCCTGGAGGCTATGCAGTGTTATGCAGAGCTTAATCTGACTTTATGTGATGACAGACAAGTATGGAGGGCAAATATTATGCCAGCTGGGATGCCGGGTGGTGTTCAGAGCATCCAGCCAACCAGACACATGGTCTAGTTTTGTTGTGGCTCGATTCAGAACCGCTTAAATCAAAACCCTTTTCCTTTAAACAGTGAGCATCTTCATGCTAAACAGCACCTGAGAAGAACTAGTTTCCTTTGCTAAAATCGGCCAAGAGACTACATGAGCAGATATTCACCATGACTAATCAATGTTTCATAATATTTAGCAGTTACATAATCAGAGACGTGTGTTGCATATCTCTTATTAGGTCCAAATTTGGTGATTTCAGGCTGAGACTGTGCTGATGAAATCCAAGCTCAAAATGTCAAAAATGCCCATTTACCAGGCCAAATATATAAAAAAAATCATGCTGTCAATCTGGAGAAACATTATTTCTGTGCAGTAGGTATGTGACATCAGACAAGTGTGAGTTCAGAAACCATGGTGTTAAAAAGCAACCAGGGTAAACACAAAACTGTTTTGGCAGTCTCAAGATAGATGGAGCACAATTCCAGGGAATGGATGCCTTTCCAATAAGATATTTGTTGGAGAGGGGACAATAAAATGTTTCCGTATGACGGCAAAAGCTAAATCAGACATGACAAGTTAGCGACAAATAAACAAGTCGAAAGAGACAAACCAGTGCTGAAATAGTATTTTTATTAAATACTTTCAAGATCCAAGTTTGAAGAATAACAAAGCTATGATGAAGACCAACTAACACTCAGACAAACACTTGATAGTCGTCAATTCATGGTTGTATTTCATTGTACATCATGATCATGCAAAAAAACTCCAGCATCCATGTGAAGGCTGGGGGAGAAAGCGCAGCCCAATAGTATATCATTACAACGCAGGGAAAACGCTAACATCGAGGGCCTCATACCAAGCTACGGCTCCTGAATCCTTTTTTTAAAAATTTTGCGTTTTTTTGTATTTTTCATGTCACCTATTCAACATTCTGGATGGAGGAAATTCTTATTTCAAAAGATGCAAATATCATATATTAACACTAGCTCCATCCTTATTCAGGTAGGTACATGGTAGAAATGCGTAACTGAAACATGCATATAACTAGGTCTCCCGCTCTGGTTCGACAGTGTAGGTCACAAAAACCTGTACACCCACACCAACTCTTTCTCTCTCTGGCTTTCAAAACTCCTCTAAACTGAGCAGGCACGATTTAAAACCACCAAGGGTAGATTACATTAATAAATATTTTTTAGTCCTGATCAATCTGTGATCACTCAATCTGTAATTTTTGTGTTGTCTTTTACTTCCTCCCTCTATTTTTTTTCCCTTCGTCTTTATTTCTTTTCCTGTGTGCGAGGGAGAGTGCAGAACTCCAGCTTGGCAGATCGGCAAATTACCAAACGACAAAGTTAACAGCAACAGCGACGACAACAAAAAAACTCAAACCAGTAACACGGGAACAGAGAAACAACAGAGAGAGGTACAAATAAACATCTCAAGAGTAGGGACTCGTTGGTACACAGGGAGGGAAATAGATTTCAAGGGAGAAGGGGGGGAGGGGGTTTAAGATACAACTGTCGTGGATGGATGGAGACAATTAAGCAGCACAGCAAGGGTGGCACCGTGGTCACACAGCAGTGGTGCAGATATGTTACAAAGCCTAAACACACCACCAGGCGTGCGTGTGTGTGCATATGATATGAAGAGACGGCTCACAGCATTGTGGGATCAGGAGTTAAGGACACTACGATGAAGGTCTTCATGTTTAAAAAGTCTTGTTGGGCGGAGGGGTCAAGCTATTTTCAACCTGTTATTTCTTTTATTCCCCGTCTCTAAAAACAGTCTTACGGCCACGGGACTAGAGCTGGTAGCCCACGTCAGTGTGTGTGTTCATGCTCGTCGTGAATCATCAAGAGCTACCGATATTTTAAGGAAGTACTTTAAGGAGGAGAATTAAAAGAAAAATTGAAATCAGTGAGGAAAATGTTGCTCCTAAACTAGATCAGGGGGTCACAGAGGTCATGGGGTGGTTCCCATGCCAAGATGCACAGGATGAGTGTCTCTTAGATACATGTACATATATTACACTTTTCTACATATATCTATACATACACTGTATTTACACAGTGATTATAAACAAACCAGGCCCTTGCAGAAAGCAGAGAAAAGGAGTGGGAGGGAGGGTTAAAAGAGGGAATGGTTTAAGAGAGAGGTCGGGGAAAGGGTGAATGAGGGAGAGGCGGCGGGCAAACATGCAAAACGCAGACGCCTTTTCCCGGCTCACTCTCTCCCTCCACTGCATACAGACACAACAGAACGTGTTAACACGCGCAGGTTAGCTTTGAAACTTGCACAATAAAATCCCTCTTTTTTTTTTTTTTAAAACTCAGCTGCTTTAAAAAAGGAGCCTCGAATACAGGATCAGTCAGACATAAAAAAAAAAAAAAAAGATAACGGAACAAAAAATAAAATAAAATAGAGGCTCCGATTATTCACAGGAACGCAAAGGGAACAGGACGCTAAAAACACAACAAAAACGTGTAACCTCAAATCAGACCCCCCCCCCCCCCCCCCCCATCCCACGTAAATCCCACAACACGATTTTCCGTTCGGTCGGACAACAAGCACACAAACGAAAACACATAAACACATAAAAAGCCTAAAGTTCTACACTTTGGTGCTTCATGTTTTTGATATCAAGTTTCTCTCGTCATCAAGTTCTCTGACTGAGCGGACTTGATTTTTTTCCTTCCCACTAAAATTCAGTTGGGGAAAATCTCCCTACATCTTTACACCAACGTCCGGGTAACGAGCACAACACTTTTCTACCCGGTAATCCCTAGAATGCCAAAAAATGTGTCCGAAATCTCAGCTGCTAACCTCACACTCCCTTTCTGTTCCTCCCTTATTAGATAGTGAATATAAATGCTTGGTTGGGTTTTGGTGGTTTCTGGTACATCTAGTCATAATTTACACAGCATATTCATAACTCATACTCATAAACTGTCACAAGTTCAACTGTAAATCCTCTCCTCACGCAGGACGTCTCATCTCGCGCGGGCAGAAAAAAGATGGCTGCCAGGGGAGGGATAGAGGGCAAAGACGCGCCCTCCAATCAGGCGCCAGATGCATGCATCATCCCATGGGGGCGGTGTCTTGTGTTCAGCCGGCCCCCAGCAGGTCAAAGGGGGGACAGGATTGGTTGGTATCGTGGAGAGGGATGCGATCTCGCCCGGCCGGGCTCCTGGCACTAGCCAATCCACGCAGAGGACGTGCCTCTTAAACACGCTCGCTGAAAAAAACTGCCCCCCAAAACACACACTCCAGTAGACTGGAGGCTCAGGACCACTGCGAGGAGGAGAAGAGGAGCAAATTATTTTTTATTATTTTGACAAGACGCTTCACTAGAGGCTAAAAAAGTGTTTGAAATAAACCCAGGACAGATTAAAGAATAATTCCAGTGTCTTTCTGCAACTTATTTTTGTATCTTTTGGCCATCGTTTCTATCAGTAACAATAACTTTGGACTGATGCCCAAAAGAATCACGACCCGATTTTTTTTTTTATTTGACAGGAAATGAGGTGAGAACAGGGGGTGGCAGAGGGCCCCAGCTGGACTTCATTCTGGGGACGTTGTGATTACATGGCAGCTTCTGAACCTCCAAGGCCACCAGGATGTCCTCAGATAAACAAAACTCCAAGTTAGACAAACTTATTTAGAGGAGAAAATAAGGACGGACAGTAAAATGATTCCTTTTGTCTGACATCGATCACGGTTTACAGACTGACTTATTGATTTATTTTACCAACATTACGGCCAAATTCTACCTGATATGGAGGCAATGCGTTCTGCTTGCGCCGCGGCCGCCGGAGCTACTCGCGGGAGCTCTAGTCAATGCTTCAAACCCCACCAGAAGCTGTGGTCCGTTTCAGAGGCAAACAGCCAAAAGGGAAATAATTTACTAGATAGCACATTTATATATTTAGAAAAAAATGGAAAAATGACCAAATCTGAGCAAGTTCACAAAGCCTGTTGGGCAAAACACTCCTGAAACGCTCCTGGTGAGGTCTGAAGTTGCATGTAAAACGGACCAAAACAGGATTGTGATCTCGACATGATGGAGACATGCTGGTGGGGTTTTGGCTTTATTGTACACTTTGTGCCGAGTGAGATGTTCGGTGTGTTCCTGATGCCATGTTATCATAACCAACAGAACTAATGGCCAAAGCTGTGAAAATTAGTTAAAATAAACCAGATTTTTTCCTTTAAGACACAATCTGTGATCCAGTGAATCATCTTCACCATCAAAACAGGATTATAAACTGCCAAATTGACTGACAGGTCTTTTAATACAGAGGCAAACAACTAAATCCAAGCGCTGGTAAAACAAGCCTTTAACAAGTATTCTTAATTCTTTTAAGACTCTTCAGTATGAGTTGATGTTACCTGATCACTGTAGTGGTGCAGCAGGTGCTCCTGAGCAGTGGAAGTGAACATTGAGCCACTTGCCATCGCGACGATGCCACACCCTGGTCTCCTCCGACTGGCTGGAGCGAGGGCGGCCCGTGGTGTCCACAAACTGTGTGAGCCGAATGTAGGCGATGCAGGCGGCGTCCTCGCCGATCAGGTGGACGTGTGGGTTGAGCAGGGTGGTGTGCACGGGCTTGCTGTTCTTGCTCAGCACTGAATAAAATAAACAGAGAAAGACAGTAATTAATTAGCAGAAAGATAAACGGATTCGGAGGTTTCTTTTTTCTGTATGTAAAGTACGTACGTTATGTATCCATCAAGTAGTAATGAATTGTTTTATATATTAGATATTTTTCAAAGAAAAATTCCCCAAATTTCGGCATTTCAAATGTGATTTTATGGCGATAGTTTTGATGTGAGAGTGAAAAATTTCACAATTTTCTGACATTTTACAGACCAAGTGATGAATAAACAGTATTAAGTAATAATAAGTATTGGGACTGGGACATTTCAGATGCTGTCAGGGAAAGGGTTAGACAACGCTTCGTCTGTCTGGTGTTCGAGGCAGAATAAAATTGATGGATGCATTGTGTGTGTGTGTGTGTGTGTGTGTGTGTGTGTGTGTGTGTACACAAGAGGAAACTCACAGTTTTCAAAGTAGAACTTGTGAAAGTCCATGCCCTCCACCAGGTTCCCCAGGGCCTCCGGTTCAAAAGAGGTGAGTCCAGGATCGCAAATCCTCCTGAGGGAGAAAAGGAGACGGGTGAGAAAGTAAGAGTGGGTGAAAAGATGGAGACATTAGAGCCGAGAAACAGAGCGTAAAAAACTCCAAGGGTAAAATATAACTTGCACAAAGCGCTGAATCCCTGATTTATCCTCTGTTTTCCATCGTACCCATGCAGTCGTACTTACGTGTAGGCATCGAAATCTCCATTGTTGATCGCTTCAATCAGCTGCTCCGTTATCTTGATGATCTCCTGTTTACGAGCTACAGAAAGAGCAGGCGAGAGAAAGAAGCAGACAGATGGTAAGTGATGAGAAGTCAGTTAGAAGCGGAGACAACAATTAACTATGTGGTGATTCTGCGTGATGACAGTTTCTCTCTCTGCTCTCTTTCCTCTGTGGCTACAAGCTCGACACTCGTCTTTAAAACCGTCCGAAGCAGCTTGACCCTCGTCACGTCGTCTGTCGCTCTGCTTCTCACCTTCTGTGCGACACAAAAACTGACTACTCTCTGCTGCGTGAGCGCCGCCAGAGCGAAAAACACAACAAAGTCTGCTTGTAAACACCGTACGCCTAATAAGAACGAGGGATCTTCACTCGAGGTCCATTCACAACTCAGCAAACTTGCCATACTACAGACCACGACGTGATTGAAAGCTCCAGAAAAAGATAATCAGTGACCTTTGAGTTAACATATATAAAAATTAAGAAAAACTCAAAGCTCAACCATGAACGTGTCATTAAAACTTAAATAGACTGATATATATTTATACTGTGTTATACTACTGCTTCTGATGATGATTACTGACAAATAAATAAATAAATAAAACAGAATTTGAATCATATAATTAGAGAAAATCTTACTTTCTTCCAACAAACAGAACCAGCTGTGCAAAAACAACCCTTAAACTGACTGTTTAATCAATATTAATGAGCCGTATTCGGATGTCTGAGAAGTGCCTGTAACGTTGCCACACGTACAATTTAAAAACATCAATGAAACCACATGAAAGGTTTCAACACTACATAACTCTCCCTTCTACAAAAAGCCACCTCAAAGGAGAAGTCTGGTTCCTCATGTCAACAAATCCCAAAAACCAACAGTGGACTGATCCTACCAACAAGTATCATCTGCGGAGCCGTAGCCTGACACGCTGCATTTTCCATTGTTGTTCCAGAAACTAATTAAAAAACAAATCAACGAACAACACCGGGTGACATGTGTCCCTCGTTACAATGAACATGGGCATGTAGATTTTGACTCAATGCCACATACAGCATCCTGCTGGCTTAAATGCTCAATAGAGCACCAAATGTGTATTAATCCACGGCTGAAAGTAGTCCCCAACAAATGCACTATTTACTCCCGTGACGAAAAACTACAGTGCCCAGCTGTTTGAGGACACATTGTTGGTCTTTTTGGCCAATGTAAATTAACCGTTGCAAGACCTGAACATATATCAAACCAGCTGTTCGTGGTCTGATAATATGTGGAGTTATTCGCAAGGAAAAATGAACCGTGAAAAAGTGAAGCTGAGATTTAACACCCCGACTAGATGACTGTGATGAGAGGTTTTAGTGTGCAACAGCTACAGTGAGTAGACAGCGAATGATAAAGCTGAGGTCAGTTAGTCAAGACTGTGTTCTTACTCTGCTTAGTGTTGTTTATAGCAGCGACAGTGTTGCTCCCTAGTGGAGCGGCAGGCATGGAGGACTGTGAGAGCTCAGAGTCAGGGCAGGAGCTGTTGCCTGTGCTGTTCCATGCCATGCGCTTTACGTCATGCGGTGGAACTGAAACACACAACGGGGTGGTCAACAAACACAAAAACACGTGGATGGATGACAAAAAGGAAACGTACATGTGATCATCCAAACACACAACACGGCATGCAGTAATGACTAAAAAAAACAAAGTGATAAAACTGAACGTGAAAGCTGGCGTGGGTTAGAAATCAGTGAGAAATAAAAACACTCAGAGTTAATGTGGGTTTAGTTCATGACAGACATGCAGATGGGTAACATGAGGACAGGATGGCAGCTGGAAGCGAGATCAGAACAGCTCTGATCGTGATGCTGTGTGATGTGTGAAGTCATTTAACTGCCTGCTCTGCTCTCGTCTACTCTCTATCCTCGTATACATTAATAAAAGCCTCGTCTGATGAACCGCAGCACCCAGCAAAGACAGGATCGAAACAATTGTCTGCTATGAACTTGTGTTGGGGGAGTCTTAGCATGTTCAGGAAGGAAGGATGGTGGCAGTGGATAAAGGATACAGGAGAGGAGTAAAAAGGAAGACAGGAAGAGAGATCAGACTTTCCTGTAAGTGCAGGTGTGTCTGACGAGAGAGCAGGAGGCGAGGGCAAGAGGTCGACAGATGAGATTAGAGGAGGGGAAGATTTGCCAGAGGAAAGAGGCGAGATAACGTCGTGGCGAAAAACAGAGAAATGGGGAATAAATTAAGAGAAAAGTTTACAGAGAATAAAGCATTAGAGAGGAGAGGAAAATGGAGAAGACGATGTGAGGACAAAGAGAAACCTGATGCTCTATGGTGTGTGCATGGACTCCGGGAAAGTCAGACAGGCAGCAGGGCCTGTCAGACTGAGAGGCCGGGTTTAGGACACCCAGCTGCAAGGTAAGCAATGCTTCCTCCAGCTGGAGCTGTCACATTAGGAGGACAAGGGGATAGATGCAGTGATCACCAAGAAACACACACGCACACATACACACACGCACACACACAAATTTCAGGGTTCCCACAGTGGCCCTGATGAAAAACTTTTTTTTTTTTTTTTTTTAATGACTTCATATAATTAGGTCAACAGCGACCTAAAAAAAACTCTCTTTTTTTTTTTGAAAAAAGTTTGAGTACAGAGAAGTTCAGGTAATGAAGCAGTTTAAAATGCAGTCTTGTTCATAAGATGCGAGCACATAATGGAAAGTATAATGGACATACACTGCAGGAAATGACCGCCTGCAATCAGGGTGTAAACAAACAATACCTAATGATGTAATACCTACATGCATCCTGGTTAAAGGGATATTCCACCTTATTACAACTTGTTTCATTGACGGTCTCAACTATCATTTGATCAAGCTGGTATCACAGGCGATACTGACTTTATTGAGCAGATCGAGCATCAAAGAACGTGACTGATCCAATCTATTAAATAAATACACTTTCATCGTCTCAGTTACATTCATAAAGGCGGGCTACGTATTCAGAGAACAGTGCTCTCAACGGCAACCTACGAGGCTGTGAAGTGAAGTCAATGAGGGAGTGTCAAAAACTGCAGTTCCTCAAACGTCCACTTGAGGCTGGCTACAGAACGAGTCAGTCTCCATAAGTCCCCATGTTAAAATGTCCAACTTCACAGCAAAAAAAAAACATGTTTACAGCCTGGTAAAACTGTTTTGGTCTCTATAGCTAATTTCCCCGTTCATGACAACTGTACTGAGTCTGAATTTTTATATAACTCACCTTTTCAAATTATATTAAGGTTTTAGGTTATGCATGGTTAACAACATGGTCTTTTGGGTTAGGGTTAGGCAATGATCTTTGCTGATTTTTTTTTCATTAACTGGGAGGTGCAAGAGGCAGGACAGCCAATGGGGTGGCGGCTGCCGCAGATTTGAAACCTCTTTGGAAACCTACAGGTGACGTTGCGCATATGCCGTCCATTCTTTATACTGTCAGTGCACTGGCTTCATTTTGCTGCACAATGACTTTTATGCAGATATCTTAAATTGAGGTATGAAACCTGTGAAAAACACGAAAGGCCTGACATAGAGCCAGTATTTAGTTTGTCCTTTCTGGGAAATTGGAGAACACGACGAATTTCTGTCATATTCTGATGGAGCTTCCTAAATCTGACACACTGGACCTTTAAATGTCAAGTTTTCTGGTTCTATCAGTCTTTTAACAGGCACACAAAAGGTTATTTGTTGTTAAACGAAATGTTCTTAATGGTTTCTCAATGATCTGCATGTTCTAATCATAAATAATAATAATAAAAAGAGTCATTTGTATCTTAAAATTGGTTTATTCATGGGGATTTTTTAAATAATGGTTCAGCCATAAACCAGCTAACTGAATAAGCTCGCTTGCTCAGACAACAGCTGCAGAAAAAACTAAGTTGGCTCTAAAAGCGGAAAATCCAAACTTGCCAAATCATCCACAATCAAATCAAGCTAACGCGATTACTTGTGTACAGAGAGAACTTGTCTGACTGCTTGTGTTTCGCCTGACTTGTTTTTCATGGTTCTAAGATCACAGAAATAAACTTGGTGTGTATTATTACCAACTTGAATGACATCTGAAAATAAGATCCAAGTTGTAATAAACTGGAATTATCCTTTAAATCAATCAAATCAATACAAAGTCTATGATGTTCCCTGAGTTTTCCTGAAGAAACAGAAATGAAAAAACTATTCCACAAATTCCAAAACCAGTGGGAACCCTCAAAAAAAGCTTGGTGGATCAGAGTGAGGGAGCTCAAAGATGTAAGACGTCATTGCCAGTGACTACAAAAAGCCAGGGTGGGAGTGGGGGAAGAGGGTGGTTGGGAGGGTGGGGGGGTGTTAGGTCCTTGCCAGTGGCGACCGTACAGCTTCTGGTTGCCATGGATAAACTTACTGGCAGGTGAGCTTTGAGGTGAGGGCAGAAGTGGGGGCATCTCCTCTGTGGCGCTGCTCTGACTCAGCGCCGAACTGTCCGCTAGAACACACACACAAAACGCAGCCAGACACACGATAAATACGTACGTACACACACCGCAGGCACACGGTCAAGAGTGTGAGAGACACATGTTGCATCTCGACACACCTGCCAGTCACTACAGTCAAATACACACACTTCACTAGATGGGAGACAGAGAAAGAAAGAGCGGATAAGAACAGGAAAAAGGGAAGAAAACACTTGAGTACCTTTCCTACCTTTCATTTCCTCCTCGTCGTTGGTGGCGTTGCTCTCCGTTGATCCCTGTTGAGTGCAGACAGACGGACAGAAAGATTAACACAGCCAGCTTCTAGTCCGACGGGCCTGAGAGTGAAGCGGCTGGGTGATGTGCGATGCTTTCAAGACAGACACAACACACATCTCACCTTGACTCCATCAGGGGGGTTGTGCACCACTGTGCTCTGAGATTCCTGCAATGCAGAACAGAGCAGTTAGTCCAGCACATCTTAACCCTGAACCAGAGCCTCTCAACTGGCTTCAAAATGGGCCCCATACAGGACCTCAGCCATGGGGTCGTAACCTAACAACATCTCCTTCCTAAGAGTTGGTTTGTCTTTGAAACTGTCAAGAGCACACATGGCTAGGGCTGGGAGATTCAATATGAAAGCGATTATTTTAATTATCTATTATTTTGTGGATTATGTGGTCTATAAAATGCCAGATGATAGGGAGAAATGCTTCATCACATCCGAGCTGATATATTCAAACTGCCTGTTTAGTCTGACCAAGAACCAAAAACCGAAAGTGTTCACAGAAGATGAAGAAAACCACATTAGAGAAGCCAGTGAATATTTGTGAAGATCTTTGCACATTCATTTGTCATAGTATTGTGATGATCTAATGAAACTGTGCGGTTGTTTTACAAAAGACTTTAAGCTAATTTAATGAAATTATGTGAAAAATATAATTAAAAAGCATAGAAAAGACATTACTGCGTTTGTTTTACACACGTTATCGACGGCTGCAACTCACGATTATTTTAATCATCGATTTATCTGAAATTTTTTCACTGAAATCATTTGGTCTACAAAAATAGAGCAAAATCCTATTTTCTCGCAGTCTGTCAGGTTTTATCCAACCAACACACCTAAACCCAAAAAGAAGCTGCAACCAGAGAACGGATGACATCTTTCTTTGAATTCTTTGAGACTTCAACGGTTAATTGATAAACAAAATACATAAAAGTGGTTTCTTTGTATTGATTTAATGCACTTACAAAATCTACTATTAAAATATTCTAATTAATATTCTGATATTGATTTCAGCCATATTGCCCAGGCCTACTTTGGGGACCTGCACTACCAGTTGAGAAGCACCACCTTACCAGACCAGACAGTGTATTATGTAACCACACCAGTAACAAGATGTAAGACGTAATGCATGCTAGAAAAGCATCTTAAAATCACAACATGCTAATACTGGACAAGAGCACAACGATTAAAGTTCGGCAGTATGGTAAGGATGTCGATGGGGAGGTTAAAGGCGGTAAGATAAACAGGTTAGAGTGAGAAAGATGGTTAGATGGGCTAAAAAAAAAAGAAAAGAAACTAAGATGTTAGGATAGATGGTTGAAAGGCGGTGCTGACTTCAGTGAGAAAGTCATGAGGATAGCTGGTTAAGCGTGGGAGAAAAAGCGAATAACACAGAGGCCATTAGGTGATAAATTCTACTTAGACATCAGCAGCCGTAACTAACTAAACCACAACTCTACAGCTCTCTGCTGCCACTTTGGAGGCATTAATCCTAAAGACAAGTTCATGCTCCTTAGAAACCTAAAAAGGTGCACATGTGCAGCCTGAGATTCAAAGTAATGATGAGCGTTTTTAAATCATTTCCATCAATCAGAAGAGGCTTTGATTCAGGGAACACATGTGCAGCTTGAGGGGAGGTAAAATGGGTACTGCCGGGACAGGGAATGTTACGGTGCAACACCTCCTGGATGGTAGATGAAGGATGACAAGCAGCGACTATGATGATGGCGGATGAGGCACAACGGGCTACTATGCAACTACTGTGTGTATGTGTTGGGAGGAGGTGATGGTGGTGGGAGTGGGGGGTGGGGGGGTTAGGAGGCGGGAACCGACACTGCGGCGGCCTACTGTACCATCTGGGCGTTGGTTGCCATGTTGGTGTCTTTCAGGGCATTGATGGCGCTCACTATACTGTTCTTACTGTTGTTGGTAGAAGGCTGGGACGAGAACGCAGACACTCAAAGTGAACACATACGTTACACGCACACATACATACATACACACACACACAAATGCATTAGAATTATACGCCTTTTAGGGAACGGGGCTAATGTTGGTCGAGGCTCCCAGGCTGTTGAGAGCTAACAGGGTAAATGAGAGGGTGAGTGCCACAGAATGGCCTCTAGATCATCCTTTTTACTGCCTCACTAACTCTCTATGCCTCCGCCACTTAACTGCACAGAGAGACCCCTGGGGCAGGGGAGAAAGAGAGGGGAGGAGAGGGGAGAGAGATGCTTAATAGCAGAAAAGAATGACTGAGACTGCTCAGGGAAAAAAAAAAAAAGAGAGCAGCAAACCTCTGACTGAGACAGACTAAAGGTGAAATAGGAAAGCCAACATAGATTGACTGATAATTATACACAAGAATGTGACTGAAACTGGGGAAAAAGTTAAACAGAGTTTCTCAAACTTGTGGATGGGATTCTGGGATCTAAAAAACAGGCCACAAAGGTTGAGAAACCCTGAGGTGTAGCATAATCCCAGATTGAAATGAATGTGAAATTTGAGCCCTAAAAATAAAACTCTGAAAAATATATATATGTAAAAAAAAAAAAAAAAAAGTTCTGGATATAATACAAGGAAGAGAAAGTGAGTCTGAGAGAGACAGAAAAAGAACAGAGTTAAAATAAAAGGGGGTCAGCTAATAGAGGAGAGAGAGAGGACACAGTGTAGTAGAACAAAACAGGGCAGAGAGGTGACGAGACAAACTTACCTTAGCAGAATCTGACTTCTTGTTGAGTAAACTTTTGCATGCTGTAAAATAAATAAATAAATAAATAAAAAAAAAAAAGGGGGGGAGAGAAACAGGTAGAGTTTTACTGTTGACGACAGCATCCAATCCAAACAGCTCTTTTTGAGAAATCCGCAACTTGAGCAAAAAGAAAAAAACTAGACCTGCAATTTGTCATTATCTATGAAACCCCAATACTTAAACCTTAGTCTAGATTGATGCCAGAGAATAAACATACATTTAATGGATTTCATGGGCAGTCCCACCCCCCCCCCCCCCCCTTTGGCTGTACAAGCTGCTACACTCTGCAAAACCCATTCAACATCATAATCCATTCATTGCCATCTGGGGATAAAAGAGAAACCTGAGAGCAAAGTAAACTTCCTCAATCCATTTCCTGTCTGGAAGACCCCAGCAGATCTAAAAAGAGAGTGATGGTCAGACTCAAACTGCCGCCAGGACTGATGGCGATGAGCTAGGTTAATGTAAATCATTGATTTCTTTTAAGGGCCCAAGTCACTTTTCCTCTCAGTCTAAAGCTCTCAGCTGTCTGTTGCTTCCTTTTCTCCCGTTTTCTACTGACAACACACTGGTTCCAAAAATCTTATCTTGTGTTTCTTACCTTCCAATAAGAAATGGGAGAGGGGAAAGAAGGGGGAGAGAGGGGGGGGGAGGGTTGAAAGAGAGGGCTTAGTATTTCAGTACATGAGAATAGAGATAAGGGGCACAGCATTTACAGCAGCAAACAATATCAAGTGACAACTCATGCTCCTTAATCTTGGCTGTTGCGACGATATGCAGCTTCTATCTATCTTGTCCTGGCCATGCAGCATCCAAAGGAAAAAAATAAATTTTTAAAAACAGAAATTTTTTCATTCAACAACCAGGGAAAGTAGGAGCTGGTTGTTCACAGCGCAAACGTCTGCTCTTAATTTCGGCTACATCTTCTACCAAACAGCCATCAAGGTGCTAACTCTGACAGCGTGGGACCACCACATTCATATGCTCTCTAAATAAGTCCTTCCCTTCCCCGCTCCTCGAGAGAACAATCACCAATTTCACATGACAGGATAAGCGGAGTCAAGATGACCCACAGTGGGAGCGCTGCGCCGCTCGAGCGGCATACCAGCTCGATGATGAGCAGGGAAGGACGGATTAGAAAGCATCTGAAGTTGTTATCTCCCGAGAGCATTTTACAGGATATAACCACACAGGACACCCACATGCGAAAGGCAGCAAGGCAAACACCTTTCTAGAAACATACAGAGATGCTTCAAACGCACACTTCTGTCACATTTGTTTTGCTAGAATGTCATTAAAAAAAAAGGAAACATCATGAGCAAACTGCCAAGCCTTGCTTCAGCCATACTCTACAGAGATGTGCAAGGAAGCAGTTATAGTTAAAAATAATTTTTAAAAAAGTGCCAGGATTGTGGACAGTGATGAGTGACATCATCAAAAGGACCAAAAGCCAAAAAAAAAAAAAAGGAAAGAGGAGAGCTGAGGAGTCCCGTCTGAAGTGATGATGTCACACATGATATTCACAGAAACTTACAAACCAGGCAACTTGGTCCAGTCTCAGTGAGGAAGCCCGCATTCGGAGGGCTCTAGCTGACAATCAAACCACCACAAACACCCCGAATCTCAGCGCACCAGTCACACATTCCAGTAATAACACCCACCTCCCCTTAGGCTTCTTCACTGACGTCACCTCCCCTTTCACATTTTACCTTTATCCTACCTACACATAGATCCTAGTTACCTATGGAGAGATTTATGCACAGTGTAGAGCAAAGAGGATTCTCTCATCAAAAGGTGACGGAAAATCCAGTCCGCTCTACACTGTCTATTTCTAATGTACTCAATCCATGGAGCCACCATCGGAATCGCCGACCTTTACCACCCGTCCCCACCCAGCAGGATGAGAGCTTAGCTCTGGTTTTAGCACTTTCAAAACAAAATGGATCCATCTCTCTGTTCGTGGTTAGAGCAACTGGTAAATGTCACAGAGTATTTAACAATCGTGGTGGTAGGTTTGCCACCATGTTGGCTTGTGGCATTCCTCTGAGGAGGCACTTCTTTGGAAAGTACTAAAACAGACCTCAGGAGGGGGGAGATGAGACGTGGGATGCCTTTAACCTCCGGGGATTCATCAGGAAGGCTGCACAACGATGATTGTTTCAACAGTAGGCTCCGGTAGCAGCAACAAAAGGCAGCACTCCCATCCGTCTCGGTCTAAACCTCTCTCCCCCTCAGCTCCTCAACATCCACCTTTACCCTCCCTCCCTTCCCACCAGACCCAGGTCGGACGATGGCAGCACGCCAACCCAGCTCTTGCCGGCCCCCTGCAGTGTCAGTTCCCGCCCCCAGGATACATGCCTCTCCTCATCCCCTGCCCCAGTCCGCCCTGTGCCCAACCTCACAGCCCTGGGCCCGGGGGTGGAGAGCACAGGGACGAGCACATGGGGTCAGCTGGAAGTCAGGATGGAGCTTGCTAGAAGTGACGACATAACTAATTTGGGAGATGAAATGGGGGTTACAAGGTCGAGGCTGAGTGGTGGTGAGGTGTAAAATGTAAAAAGCACTTTGGAGTGCAGGTTGAATCGATTACCATTAAGTGAAGCTGATGTACATGACTGTGTGCATAAAATGTGATATCTTTGCATTACAGCAAAGACAACACACACCCATAAGACCCTAAATGAACAAAAGGTGTGTGAATATGCATGCATGTGTGTGTGAATGTTCATGAAGATGCTGGCAGAGGCTGCATGCAAGAGTTTGGGGGTGGTAATGGGTTCCCACCCCTGTACTATGAACCAAAGAAGTAACTGTGTGTGGAGAGGATGGGCGTGTCTCTGGGACGTACCTTCCTGAGCCAGTGAGGCCGTGGAGGAGGCGGCAGCAGCAGAGTTGGTATGCTGCCGGCCCACTATTGGACAGAAATGCTACAGTTGGGAGGGGCTGTGCAAATTAGGCAGATCTACCTCACGGTGTTCAATCATGGGCCTAGAAAGCTACAGGGTGTGCTGGCCGCAGCCCAGACACATCACAAGGTTTGATAGAAATGGGCTAGAGCAAACGTGTGCACCCCTGTGGTTTCCTAGGCCCAGGGTTGAAATCATTAGCCATCGACTGACCAATTACTTAGAGGCTGAGAACAAGGTTTCATCGAAAACAAGTCACTCTCAGTGGACTGAGATAAAAACACAGAATCTTAGCGGTCACCTGTTTTTATAACACCACACTTGCCCCCAACATAAAAATCTCATAAAAGTCTAAGCTTCCCTCTCTCATACATGCAAACGCTCCATGGGCAGCAGAAGAGAGGGACACACAAGCACACACACACACACACACACACACACACACACACACAAACACACCCACACACAAACACACAGGGAGAAATACATTAGCATGGACAAGGACGTAACTGGCGCCCACATATAATCTGGTACATGACAGAATATCACATTTTAGCCTGCTCACATATCAGGATGCATCATTATCAATACATTATTTCTACCATGACTCGGAGGAACTTCACGTTTCATATCAGTTTGAATGTTGTAAGCAAGCAAACTCCTGTGCACACAAAAACATATTGTTATTTTGAGGATGAGTGGGTGAGTGCGTGTGTGTGCGTGTGTGTGTGTGTGTGGTGAGGGGGTTAAAAGAGGTGCAGAGGACTCTTTCCACTCTCCTTCCTCCTCTCCCTCTGCATGTGCTGCGTGGGAGGCTGAGGGCGAAGGGCACACCCACCTGAGAAGTTTCTGGACACCAGCATGGTGGTGAGAATGGCTCCCTGGAGGAGGAAAGGAAGGAGGAGAGAGAAGTGAGGGAGGTATAATGAGTGCAAGGAGTTTTGTTTTATTTAACAGGATTTTTTTCTTCTTCTTCTTCTTCTGGACTCGCTGCTCTGTATTCATTTCTAAAACGGGACAATAACATTTTTATCTTTCTGCTTTTTTAGCAGCAGCACCTTCATCGCTGTGCACTTCTTTCCAACAGCTAAATCCAGTCAAGGCTGAGCGTTTGTTTGTTCTCTGTAAAACAGTATCTGTCTTTTTTTTTTTTAAGTGAGATGAACCATTAATTCGTCTTCACATCTCCAAGTCTGGCAACATGTTCTTCTATGCAAATGAATTTAAATGATATGACAAAAAAGAACAACTGCTACTTGATCCATTACTTTGCATGTACGGCTGTGAATGCAAACTACAGCAACTAGAGCCGGGTATCGTTTGAAACGTTTCAATACTGCTGCTGATACGATGTTTCTATGTCCATACCAAAGCTATGCATGTACTTTGAGAAGTATAAATATATTTTCTACAAAAACTTTTAACAAAAAAGGCCAAGGACATTTAAAATTGTCTAAAATTGGTATTATTCCATTTAAATCAGGAACTAACAGGTTAAAAAATTGACCAGAAATTCAATGCCAACTTTTAATACAGTACCAAAAAAAGTATTGAGATTAGATACCCAGCCCTAACACCATCATATGAAAGCTTAATTTTGAAAGTGGTAGCTAAAGAACAACAGGAAAGTGGGAAGAGAGGGGGAATGACATGCAGCAAAGACTAAACCTTTGTACACGCTCTACCAGGTGAGCCAACAGGGCGTTCCCAAAGATGAATATTTCACTGATCACCAGGACAACACATATTTTGATTGTACTGACTCTAAAATATGCAGATTTACCACATAACCAAAGGCAGAAAAAGTACCTTGAGTTTTCGGCGAGCATTGAACTTGCGGAGACACTCGACAGTTTCCTGTCTGTGCATCATGGATGCCACTGTTGAACGGTGCTGCAGGAGGACAAAACAAGAGTTGAAGAGAGTTATTTGAAGGCAACAATTATAGTAATTCTCTCTACAGTATTGTGTGTGAGTATGTCCAGATCTATGTACCATCCTGTGTACGTCCAATAATTTTCTTAGGTGAGTGAGTGAGTACTTACGCAGACCCAAGGGTGTTTGAGGGCCTGTTCGGCAGTAATTCTCTTGGCTGGGTTAATGGTCAACATCTGGTTGATCAGGTTCTTTGCCTCTGGAGTCACTGTGTCCCACTCTGGGGACGGGAACTTACAAAAAAGAAAATGGAGAAAGAAAACGTGTGCAACAGTTGAAAGGGAGGGTAATAAATAAAGTAAAGCGAATTGGAAACAATACATGTCTGCTTCCGCATGTTTCAGGCTAATCCACGCCATCTGGGCCCCGGGTCTTGAATTAATTTGTCAAAACTAGACTGATACAAGAACAAAACTGAGAATTTTCTCTTTGGATTAAAGAGAACACACGCGCGTCTGTTAAACCTTTTTCTATGAAGAGTAAATTCCCAAACAGACTGCCTGAGACTTCCCCAGTCTGTCTGGAAACTGCAGTGTGACTTGATTATCCAGAGACTGAGGAAGGAGGATACCCCTTCCCTGTTTCTCTGTCTCACACACAGAGACAGAGACACAGACACACACACACACACACTCCTCTGCAATGCGTCAGGGAGGCCCTGATAGGATCAATAGCTTTGGACCAGCTCTCAATTGGACACTATTAAACATTCAAAAGCTGCTTAGCAAACCCCTGCACTGCACCCTTCACAAATATACACCTAACACACACACACGCAGGCACACACACAAAGCCCACTTACATCGTATGCTCCAGCTTTGATCTGCTGATAGAGTTTGTGTTGATCTTCATCCCAGAATGGAGGGTATCCCACTAACAAGATATAGAGAATAACACCTGACAGAAAACAAAGAGATCACGTTACAAACACAGTCAAATTAGATATTTCATATATATAGAATCACATTTACAATGTAAATATAATAATAATAATAATAATAATAATAATAATGTAATGTCTGTCCAGGACACCTGGTTATCGAAACTTTCTGAGAGAGACACATAAGCTGAAGCTTACTTTTTTTCACAGTAAGGCTGTCAAATTGATTAATTTGACTAAAAGTCTGATGTCTGCAACAGGTTTATTGCTCCAAAGACTCACCACAAGCCCATATGTCCACAGGCTTCCCGTAGGGATCCTTCCTCAGGACTTCAGGGGATAGATAGCCCGGGGTGCCCGCAAACCCTGTCCGACAGATGCCTTTTATTAAAATTCTGATGAAGGCTATTTCTGCGCAGTTATGCGAGTGGTTCAGATGATAGTGACCTGCTGGACTTTAACGTGAGACTAAATTATGACAGTGTAGAGTAACAAGCAAATACCCGTTAATCATCTCATCCCTGCTGGAGAGTCGGGCCAAATGCTAGCAGCTTGGCTGTTGGCCAAGACACAATGACCTAAGCATGAACTGGAAAGTGTCTGTGAGCCTCTTAAGCGACGCTCGTGCAAAATATTCTTTTGGCTTCCAAGTGGGCAGGTGCACGTGTATGTGTATTTGTATGAATGAGGGCCTAATCAGCCGTGATTTGTATGCTCGAGCATAAAAAACTATCGAGTGCTTAACACCCAGATAGAATAACAGATCAGTTAACGCTCCATCATGTTTGATGTGTGTGTGTCACTGTTTGTGTTTTCTTACCAAACCAAGCCTGCTGGTCTCCCTGCACCTCAATAGCAAGGCCAAAGTCTGCCAGCTTCACTGCAGCTCCCTTCATCTTGCTGGCCAACAACAGGTTCTCAGGCTGAGAGACACACACACAAACACACACACGGTGAAGCAGAATGTAGGACAAGAGATCAAGACAGTGAGAGACAGATAGTGACAGGCACTCTTCTTTCTTAGAAATATTCATATTTGATGTATTCGACACAGCTCGTGTGGGGGCAGGGTAAAAGGTGTGAGAAGCGATGGAAAGACGGAGGATGTAGAGAGAGGATGGGTGGTTGAGAAATCTCCACAACGCCTTATATGGGCATGGGTTCGTAGCCATAGAAACCACTCGGGAGTCATTTAGGCAGCGCTGCAGACTGCATGCTAAATGGAAAGTGTACTTAGCGAGAGGCAGCGTGTGTGGCAGCGTTCTAAATGGCCGTTGTTTGGGCAGTAGGACATAAATGGCCGCAGTAAAAGCCCACTCAGGATAAAAGGCCAACAAATCAGACAGGCAGCGCTCGAGGTAATGGCGTTATTCTCCGACACAGAGCGTGCGCACTCACTCACACTCACACACACACACACACACACACACACACACAAACAAAAAGCCGCCCACAAGTGTCTGAGACACCCCTTGAGGTTTTTTCTCTCCACACCTTTGCGGGGCTCTGTTTGAAAAGCCACAATCCAATACATATTATTATCGTCCTCCCTACCAGGATCATCATCATCGTCGTCTTAAAGTGGGTTAAGTGGAAAACTGGAGGTCGTACAGACGCATTCTTCCTCTACTCTTTTACATTTGAGCCTATCAGCAATTTGGGACAATTCAAGCTCCTCCCCCGCTGCTCGATGGGTGGTGTGATGTCACATGGGTTGTCCTAGCAACTCCCGAGGTTTATGTATGCCTTCACTTCGTCTCTCATAATAGACCCGCTTCACAACAGTACAAAGTGTGTATATGTGTGTGTGTGTTCATGTGCTGTGCTGGTTGAGTCCTTGTCTTTTCCTTGCCATAGGTGAGAGACCAACCCTCGCCACGTGATCATGACTCACCATCTCTGCGCTCGACATGAACACGCATGCATGCGGATACACACTAACACACACACACACACACACACTCAGACACTGACACACAGAGTTGTGGACCTGAACAGACAAGCTGACAGATCTGAGAACAGATAGACGAATAGAGGGTAAAAGCAGCGGATGGGAGAGAGCAAAATAAAAAAATAAAAAAATAAAGGATAAAAGCAGAAATGCAGAGGAAAAAAGAGAGAGAGACGGAGAAACCAAGAGCCATCTGTGTGTTGCCATGGCCACGAGCAGAGGTGTGTGTCTGTGTGTGTGTGTGTGTGTGTGTGTGTGTGTGTGTGTGTGTGGTTGTCACGGCAACGGGCATCCACTCACCTTGAGGTCTCTGTGCACAATATCATGCTGGTGGATATGATTGACACTCTCCAAGATCTGACTAATGCAATGACTACGGAGAGAGAAAAGGGGACAAACGGAGAGAAAGATGTGTCAGTCACTGCTCTTCATTACAATCACATGTACTCCACATGATCCGTCAGCGCGTTCGCTCCAAGCCTGGTGGATTATGGTCTGGTCCTAAAAACTGATGTATTTCATTAGGAGGGAAAATCTGACATTTTTGTTCACTACACGAACATGAAACTACGGCTCGTAAAAAGGTTAGACCTGTTAACTCTGTCTATATCTATATATTAGGGACTGAAATATGAATTTCAGAACAGAGTGGTGCGGAAAAAAACCCTTTTAAATATAGGATGTAGAGCTGACTATTCTGATTTATTTATTTGTTGTAAGTTTTCCAAGCAAAAATGTACCTTATAAAAGCCTCTTAAATGTGAGGATTTGCTGCTTTCTCGGTTATATAACTGTAATTTGAACACCTTTGGGTCGTTGATAGACAAAAAAGCATCATTTAGGGCATTTTTCAGTGATTATTTAACATTAATCGATAATAAAAAATAAATAAAAAATCCTTTTTACATGCCTGAAAGCACATGAAAACAGAAGAATCACCTCTGTTAAAGGCTGAACTTTAAGTTGCATAACAAACATTTACTACATACTATTATTTTTCAAAGACATAATCAAGGTAGTTTACACAATCAATACTAACAAAACGTGTGTGGGAGGTCTTACACCACACAGTCAATAAATCTCTATCCCAGTAGCAATTTTAATAATGGGGGCGTCAATTCAGCTGCTGCTAATACCATTATTTCTCAATTCTGGCTGGGGAGCATGTTTTCACACTAGCCTGGTGAGTGTGTGTTGGCTCATGATGAGTCTTGTAAAATGTTCATACAAGACAAACCACCTTATTACGGTCCAACACACTGTGGTGTCATGCTCCACGTTCCCACCCCCCCTATTTACGGCTCATGTTCATGTCACGTCTCTGTAAAGGTTAATGGGTCAAAGGTCGGGCCCAGCTACAGAGAGAGAGAGAGAGAGAGAGCAAGGCTCAATCTATGTGGTTTGGTTTGTGTTATTTCCAAAGCCAACCCCCTCCACCTCCCATGTGTGTGTGTGAACAGACAAAGACCCCCTAATCCAATTGTATAACAGACTTCATAAGCTGCACACCACACAGCCACAGGGAGGAAAAAAGGGAGGGGGAGTAAGGAGGAAGGAGAGAAAGCTTAAATGTCACAATGTTAACAAAATGTCAGAAAATACTGTCAAATTCTCAGTACGATCTCACAGAAGTCAAAGTGACGTCTTTAAATTGCTCCTTTTGTCCAATCAACAAGCCAAACCTGAAGGATATTCATTTTCCAATAATATAACACAGGGAAAAAAGCAGCAAATCTTCACGTTTCAGACGCTTGAACCAGCATTTATTTGACAGAATTAATCAATCATGAAAATTAGTGGCTATAAATTTATGTTGATGGTTTCAGTGCTTTGTAGAGGGAGGATGGAGAGTGACTCATGTGGCCAAAGAGAGAAACACACAAGTATATTGATGCACTTGTTGACAGGGGGATGCATTTGCTGACAAGAATACAAGCAAACCAATTATACCCACCACTGTGCCTGCATGTTTAGTTCACACTCATAAAACGAGAGTGAGTATTCATATATTTAATGGGATTATGCGGTTTGCGGCAGTGTGTATGCGTGTGTGTTCGCATGTTCAGAGCAGCTCCATGTGAGGCACTTACCTGGCATCAGCCTCGCTGTAGTACTCCCTGGCTACAATGTCTTCAAACAGCTCTCCTCCTGTCACCCTGGGAGGGGGAGGGCGGGGAGGAATGAAAGAAAGAGGAGAAGGAGGAAAGAAAGACAGACAGACAGAGACAGGGTGACGGGGGGGGGGGCAAGAGAGGGAGAAGTTGTTAGCATACACAAACCAACCGCAGTCGCACGCATGGATAAAATGTCACTGTGTGTGTGTGTGTGTGTGTGTGTGTACAGACACTACTCACAGGTCAAAGACTAGGTAATGAAAGCCTTCCTCTGAAATGCTGTCATGGAGTCTCACTGCAAGAGAGAGAGGGTAAGCAATGAGACACACATAAAGACAGGAGTCAGGTGAAATAAATAAAGAATTGCTGCAGTGTGTGACTGTTACACCTCCCGATAAACAACAACAAACAAAAATGAAGAAGCCGGAGTCGACCGTGACGTAGAGTTTCTCCTCACCACAGTGATATGATATGTGCATCCAGTGGTTAGGCAGTTAACCGCCATTTAATGAATACCCCCCACCAACACCACCATCACCATCACATACACACACACACACAACATGAGTATTCAAACTGAATGTCAGTGTCGGGCACGCGTTTTATTTGGAGTCAAATTACTGGTTGTGATGTAGTCAACTGAGATTGTAGCTTGTGACCCGGCACATCACGAGTGATATTCCATACAAGAGGAAAAGGTGTTTCACAACCTTCATCACAATCAGTTTATTATAGATGTTTCTAGAGCCCGACTCGTACTGGATTAAAGTTATGCATAATTAACAGTGTGACTGCTTTGATTGACAGGTAAGTGCTGTTACAGATGGCTTGTTTGAGCACCCAGGCGTCATTCAGCCCGCCTCAGGTCCGCCGATGATCCACGATTTTTAGATTAGCCAGTAGGAGGAAGAGGCCAGACTACCAACATGGCGGCAGCCAGCACCACAAATTTTGAGCTTCAAAACGGCTCCACAGAAACCTGTGGGTGACGTCACGCATACGCTGTCCATTCACAACAGTAAACTTCACTGGGTATTAATTAATCATAAAACCACTATACATTAAAAAACACAAAACATAATAGATCTAAATGATACATCTTTTTCTGCATTATGTTCAGACAACATATACGCCAATAGCGATATTCTTCTTATACCAGTGCTCCCCATAATTTTACAAATGTATCTGCCGACAAAACAAGTGCAGTGAATGTAGCTGTATTTATTCAGTTGTTTAGATATTTTTTCTTTTATTTAACAGATGACAGTGAGATTAAAAGGAAGAGACATGCAGCAAAGGTTTCCGGCTGGAATAAAAACAGGGCTTGCCGTTATATGGTATGTACTTTAACCACTCCATTAGGCTACTAGGAAGCCCCTATATAGAGGTATTTTACCCAAACCAATAAGTAGTTACTGAATGTCACGTTGACATAACTTTCAGTAGACAATATAACAATTGCTAAACAGTTAAGCAAACCTCTACAGCTGTTTGCCTCAGTTTTCTGGACCCACCCTTCCTTCATACATTGACTTTCCTACACTACACAACATCCCCTTCATTCTCTCTTCCTTTATCCCTTCCTATTCAATCCAGTGCACACCTCTCCCACATGTCATTCTAGGTATTATCTGGGGGCCTGCAAGCAGCTCAGATGGAAACGCACCTGAGAAAGAACCCCCACTCTGAGACTCCTTCTGCCCGGCCTTCGGCATGTTCTCCCCGACCAGCCTAACTGATGACACCCTTCCTCCACGTCTACATCCATTCATCAGTCCTTAACATCAAACCTCATAAATTTGGTGTAGCCCTTGCTGGCGAATTCTGTGTACAAAGCTTAAATTGGCTAGCAGGGAAATGGACGTCAAAGAACACAACAGGACTTGTGTGAATAAATGAGAAAATACAATGCAGATGTGGGCAGCAATTCAGGGGTCTGGGACCAGGATGGGAAATGTTATGTTTACCAAAAAAAAAAAAGCTTTATCAGTAATGTTTCCTGATTACTGATGGAGATAAGTGAGCGTTTGGTCGAGAATAGAAAACATAAAGTGGTGATTATAGTAATGAGCTCATATTACCACGATACTGCGGTTATGCGGTAACCATCCAAGCTCTACTGTCAACATAACAAAACAGCAGCAGAATGACAAAGCAGGATCCAGGCAGCAGGAGCCAGGCGTTAGAGGATGGGCCTGAGATACAGCTTAGGTTTAGTGTCAGAGAGCCACAGTTATGTAAAATGAATATTGGTTGTATAATAAGATGAAGTAGGATGGCCCTGCAGCAAGAAACAAGAGCGACTGCTCTTTCCTCCTCCTCCCATCTTCTTGCTCTCCCTCCATCTGTCTTCTACTCCTCCTGCTTTCGTCTCTCCATCTGTCTCTTTTTTGTGCCCTCTTTTGTCCAAAGTTTGAATGCAGACGATGCCAAAATATGTCAAAAAGAGGAGGAAGGGCAAGAGAAAGAGAAAAATCTATACAGAGAGGGGAAGAGAACAGGAAAAGTAGGCGAGGGGCGAATGAGCGCCTGAGGGGCCGAGAGAAAACTAGGACACGCGGAAAAGAGAAATACGAAGAAGTGCAGTGGGAAAGGTGTCATTGATTTTGTCATATTCCCCCTTTGTGCACCTTTAACACCCATCCCTCCTCTAGACATCTCCATTAGAGCAGCACGACGCCTTTCATTCTTTAATCATCACTGCAAAAAACACGCAAATAATGACCAAGAGTGATGAAACCAGAAAGTCAAGAAAGCAGAGGACATTTATCACAAACATGTCCGACACAGAAAAAACATCTGTCTCATCTTATCAGACAGAGCTGCGGTCTGTTGTCACGTTGTCAGAAAGAAGGCAGATAACCTTCTGTCACCTCCCTCGTTCTGACTGGGTTCACTGATTTTCTGTTTTAAGGCAATGATGGTGATGTCATCCACATAGCCTTTTGTTTCTGTTGTCACGACAACTGCACGACTGATCTGAACAAGACTCACAAAATGCACACCACGGCTAGCAGTCCTGAGCTGTTAGCATCTTGAATGCAAAGTAGTAATGTTGAGACGCTGGCTATAAAACACAGCGATGGCAGCCATCACTTCTACTTTACAACAGACTCGGCGTCGAGTCTTTGAACTAAAAAGATCTTTTACTATGTGCGTGTGCCTTCTAATATATTCATTATGAACTGGTCTTGTGCCAACTGATGATCCGATTGACTACTAAAGATATCTGATATTAGAAGCACCTGAATTTTTAGAGAAAATAAAATGTAAAGTCTGTGTATTTACAGGAGATCTGTCTGATGGAGGCGATGGTGATCACTGTTAATCAGCACAAGTGACTCTGCTCTTGCAATCCCTCTCTAAACCCTGCGTCTCCATCCTCCATATGCCTGCGCACTGAAGCTTTGCTCTGGGCACCAATGTCCATAACTGACAGCAGCTGTTGCTGTGAGATCGACTATATTGACATTCAAAATGAGTGATCGCAGAGAAAGTTAGAGCACCATTTAGGACTTAACGACATGATGAACAGGAATAAAACCCATCATTGTCTTTTAAACACACACGCACTGTTAATTAGAACAGAAAGGTTACATTCAGACAGGATCAGACGCTGTGGTGAATCGCAGCAGGGTTGTGCGGCAGTGTGTGGGGGTGTGTCTATTTGTGAAACAATCAGGAAATAACTTTTTACTTTGCTGATTAACCGGCTTTAATGACGCTGGAGCTCCCTCACTCTCATTCACTGTCTATGTCTCTCAACCAATGCTATCTCCCTCCCTCTCGCTCTCTCTCAGACCATCAGACACAAACCAAATTAAACTTCTTTGTGTCTCTATTTTGCAGCGTAAACTGTGAGTCAGACTCAGATTTAGAAGCTAGGTACATGAAATAAACAAAGCCAGAACAGAGCAGGTAGAGTATCAGAGTTTAGTCCATGAATCCACCTGGATAGTCTCAGTTTCAGAGACATTTCAGGCACCCCAAGTCATAAATGCAATATTTTGGTCAGGTAGACATATTCAAGCAAAAGGTTATGCTATTATAGCCTTCTTTTGAATGGTTTGACATGTTGCTGGTCTTTCATGTGGATACACTCATAGCTGGTTAGGAAAACCACCCAGAGAAACCCACAAACAGTCAGTTCCTAACCAGCTTTGTGATACCAGAGAACCAGAAATAGTCAAACTTGCTAACAGACCTCTGATTACTTACAACTTAGTTGCCATGATTATACGATATACTATACTACTATGTCCCTGTGACTCATAATTCTCACTTACTGACATATAGAGGCACCCGCACAGCAATTGTCTACTAAGATAACATCAGAAACCTTGATTTCTTCAAGATTAAATCAGTCACAGAGCACATGTGGGTTTCTCAATGCCAGAATAAAGTTCATTCTGGTTTCTGTAAACAATCAGAACATGTGACTGTACAACAACTTTAACTCAAGGTCCACTTAACAAGCCTTTTCCAAGGTCAAGGATGAACCTTCACACTCAACATATTAACTTTAATTAACAATATTTGGGGAAAATCTCTATTACAGATACCCGAAAATCAGCAGAGCATTAGCTTAAAATGTGATGCCAGCATCAGTATGAAGAGTCTTTTCCTGTAAACATGAGCAAAGATACAGAACCACACATCACACATTTGATGACGTTCACACAAACTCACCGATGTTGGGGTGCTTCAGGAGACGGCAGATGCGAGCCTCTCTCTCTAGCTTCTGATGGTCTGAGGAGAAAAAAAAAAGCGGCAAAGTCATTACCTGGTCAAACACTTTTGTTTAGCAACAGTCTATCACCGCTGTAAGGTCCGGACAAAATAACTGAAATACATAATATTCCTGCAGGATAAATAAAAATATCCTGTCATGTGTGCAAATCTGTGCCATATTTTAACATTTCAAGATAATTTTTGGGGGGCTTTTGAACCTTTAATTTTATAGTGACAGCTGAGTGACAGGAAATCCAGGGGAGAACGAGGGGGGATGACATGCAGCAGGTCAGAATTGAACCCTGGGCCGCGGCGGCAAGGACTGAGCCTTTGTAAATGGGGCGTATGCTCTACCAGGTGAGCTACCAAGGCACCGCAATGTGTTTTGTTTAATATTTTGGCCACTTTGTGACTGTAGAGATGCAAACAGGAAGGAGGGGAGAGTGTGTGGGGCGTTTTGACAAGCAACAAAACCCCCCGCCTGACACTGTGGTTATATGGTACGGGTCTTAAAACCACTAGGCCAGCGGATGCCACATGTGCACCAATTTGAGAAGAACTCATACAGTAAACGTTTGGTTTTCATTTAGACCATCAGACATGTCAATTCTCTCACTGTATTGCTGTCAAACCAAAGCAAACTAAGTGGTATTAAACTTCATTTGACTTAATACTGCAATTCCTTTTGTAGTAACGTTTTACTGGCGTGTCTGTCACAAACAACAACAAAATCATGCAGTTAAATGAAGTATGCAAATATTTGAAAAGAACGAGGTCATTTATGTCACAAAGACTTGTTTCGTGTATGTGAAGGCAAATATTTTAGGCCACGGCACTAACCTACTTGTAATACTGAGTGGCGTCATTTGCCTCTGAAAGGTAACAGTCACAAGGTGCATTTTAGCAGAGCTCCACTGATCACATGGATTGTTTTATTTAAGGTTGCAGAGGTGCATGAGTTTGCACCTGCAGGTGCGTCCATGTGTGTTTAAAGGGGTTAGTGTGAATCCCAGTTATAAAACAATGTTTGCACTTCTGGCTGGGAGGGGATGCTAGCAGGACGCACTCACGCCAACATCCTTGTTTGAGGGTTTGACTGGATCCTGTAGCAGCATACTGAGCACTGTGTACAAGATGCAGGTGCATCAACCACGTGACACTGTTAACCTGCCTTCCCCCACCTCCCATCGCTTTGGGAGCCATGCAGCACGGGTCAGAGGTCACTTGTGGCGACTGCAGTGAAGATTCAGTATGACTCAGTGTGTGTATGTGTGTGCGTTATCACTGTGGTGAAGCCAGCTCAACACCACAGCTCCATAGCGATTACAACACACAGAGGCAGGCTCACGAAGATTTGCATTCATTTCCTCAGTGCAGCAACAGCCTCAGATAAAATTCACATGCTGTTGCTGAGCAATCAACATAAGAGTTAAAAAGAGCAGTGTCACTTTCTGCAACCCTCTACACCATCTCCATTCCCTTTCTTCTCTCGACTTTCTCCAACTTGTTGCTGACTTGGACTCGTTTTAAAGCTGCAGTTGATTTTTGAAGCTCTGTCTTCTGTTCTCTAACACGGGTTGCTACACTCTCCACATCTACCTTCCCGCTAACCTCCCTGTCGTCTCCCCGCAGGTGTAGATTTCCCTCATCTGAGAGAAAGCGAGTGAATAAGGGAGAGACCTGAACCTCCTTCTAATTACACCAGTGACGCAGGACGGAGAGACAGACAGAGAGAAGGAGGGAGGATTACATGGAACGTCCATTTGCTAGAAGAGGATCACAGCTTCTGTGTGTGTGTGTGTGTGTGTGTGTGTGTGCGTGCGTGCGTGTGTGCGTGTGTGCGTGTGTGTGTGTGTATAGCTGTCTACCCTGGTGCAGTGTCACTGCAGCACTCACTAATTCATTCAATCTCCTTATTTGTTGGTGCGAGAGTGTGTGCTAGAAGAAGAAGACAGGAAAGAGAGAACTGGAGGGTAATTACTGCCACTTCCTGCTGCTCTCTAATTGGCCATCTGCCTTGCCATGGGGCGGGCCCACAGCCGTCTTACATCATCAGCTGAGGAGGATGGAGAGGACCCGACACTCACACCCCCAACACCCCTCTCAGTACCACACATACATGAAGCCAAAAACTGATTGAAGGCTTGATAAACGTAACTCAATATCGACAGTTACGGTATTTTGAGGGGCGAGCACAGATGTTTTTGACAAATGATATTAAAGACAACACACAGCAACGAATACATAATGATCGTAGTGCAATACTCCACAAGAGAAGCAGGTATTAATTCTATTGCACTATAGCATTTAAGCTGTGTTATGATATAATAACCACAAACAAAATGCGTTTTACCACCCAAAAAGTCAGTTATGTAACTGGCTGACTGGAAGAATAGTCCCACTCACCTACCTGACAGTAAGATACGTTAAAGCTTTAAATTATATTGGTATTTATCTGGCTCAGATCCATCGTTTTTTTTCCCACTGTGATGTAAATGCACAAGCAGCTGCCAGTATGGTCGCCATGGTAACCACTACACACCAAAAAAACAAACAAAAAAAAAAACCCCACTCCATCAGCTGTCCTCTTGAGTTACTTCTTGATCAATGGCAGGAGGCACGCGGCCTGATAATCTGACTGAATTTTTGTTTCGCTTCATTATTCATCCTGTGCTCATGTTAGCCAATTTCACAGAAGCTGTGCGGTTGCTAGGAGCGTTTTTTTCACAACGAGAAGAGAAATATGCTTCTTTAAAGGGTAACTACACCCCTAGCATACTTAAATAATCCAACGGAGGAGCGGCAAAGCCACATGGTTACGTAGTGTGTGACACAGAGGGTTAGAGGACACGGGGAGACCGACTGACCACTGCTCAGTGTAGCATGGAAAGCAATGCAGAGCTGGTAGTCAGAGCTAACCAGCTTTCTCTCCTGGTAAGACGGGAGTCTGGTGAGGCTTTCAAAGTCACCAAAAGCACATTTGTGAGATTTCTGAGAGAGTCACTGTGCTGTAGCTCTACTATGCGAGGCTGCCTAGTGGTGTCACCCATAACCCAGCTGTGTGCTACCATTTGTCAGCCCTAAATATCTTCTGAAAATAAGTTCTGAATATCGCAGTTATCAGCGAAGTGTCATGTTTACTTCCGCTGCAGAGGAATAAATCTCGTTCATGGAGGACTTTGTTTTGCCACCATCGTTTAAAAGACTTGCTAAAGCTACCAGCAGCTATAGTTTGTGTGAGAGCCTCAAATTGGGGCTACGTTCAGTCAGTGTTCTGCTGTTTATAGTTGGCGTGGCAGCTGACATATGAAGATATCAAAAACTGCAGTTCCTTGAGCGGCCACTTGAGGCTGGCTACAGAACAAGTCAACCTCCATAAGCTACAGGATGGCTTGTTTGAGCACCCAGGCGTCATTCGGCCCGCCTCAGGTCCTTTGATGATCCACGTCTTTGACGATTTTTTAGATAAGCTGGTAGACAGAAGAGGCAAGACTACCAACATGGCGGCCGCCCAAAGCTGCATATTCTGAGCTGACAGGCTCTTCAGTAACCTGTGGGTGATGTCACGGATACAACGTCCATTATTTACACTGTTAGTGATGACGTCCCCGTTCTTAATGCCACCTACAAGCTCTGATTGGTCGACTGCTTCTCCAATCGGGCCATTAATGAGCACCTGTTCAAGTCACTGAACAAACTGGAGACTGTAGGTAGTGATTCAGAGGTCTGAACCCAGGCTACATTCAAGGGCTGAATAATAATAATAATAATAATAATAATAATAATAATAATAATAATAATAATAATAATAATAATAATAATAATAAGCAAGAAACCAACTGGACTGAACTGGAAATTTTGGAAAATTGTTGAGCAATAAATAATAATAGTGAAGTAACACATCTGAAATAATTTTCCCCAGGAACAATCATAAAGCCCCAGGACTAACTGCAGGACACTAAAAAAAAGCATTGAGGAGGAAAAGGTATTAGGGTAGCGCATTAAAGTGGATAGTCTGTCTCACTCTGACACACACACACACACACAGTGTTGCAGCAGACAATGCAGCAACCAACGACTTTTCACACTTCACTCATCAGCAACAAAATAAAACAGCGTTCGTTCTGCGCAATGAAACTTGTACCACACAGTTGCAACACTTTGTGCACTGTCATGTCTTCATTTTATCATTTTATCTGTCAGGTTTCTTTACCACAAGTGTTTTTTGAGGGATTTCAGTTCCTTGTTTCTACATCAAATGTAGCTTTCTTCATGTGAAACTTTTGGGGCTATGTCTTCTTCCTTTGGGTCATTTATGAACTGAATACACTAAAAACGAGAGATCATTAAGGTCCCATCATCCTCTGGGGGTGAGAATCAGGTGTTTTTGTGTGCCTGTGTGCGCATTGTGTACCCTGCTGCCCACTTGCATCCACCCCCGACTGCCTGTGGGCTGGACTATCCCACAGCCAACTACCTACATCCATCCTCAACATCCCATCCTCCCTCCCTCACTCACTTCCTTCCTTCCTTCCTTCTTTATTTCCTTCCTTCCTTTCCCTCCCTGTCTCCCTTTTCCCCCCTCCCCCCTCCTCAGATTACTGCAGTGTTTACCAGAGCTTTGAGAGACTTACCCACCAGGCCACGCGTGAGGTCACACTCGCCCCATCAGGCTAAAAAAAACCCACCCAAATCCTACCAGGCAAGCTGCCTCTGCTCACGCACTGGCTGCCTATGTGTGCGTGGACGTTGTGGGTTTTTTTTGTGCGTGCATGTAGGTGCATGTTTGCATCAGCTGGGCGGCCTAGCGCAATTCTTCTCTTAGCACAAAATCCTCTTGTTCCCTCCTTCGCTCACTCTATCGTGTCTTGTTCTCTGTCTCATTTCACCTTGCTTCCTTGGTGTGGAGTGTCACTGATCTCCTTGCAAGACTATATTGTTAAAAATCTCCTCCTCCTCCTCCTCCTCCGCCGCCTCCTCTCCTGGAAGGCTCTCTTCTACCCTGGCAAACACGCACACATACACAGGCCTACATTGTACTGCCTGCCTCTGCGAAGAGCCAACAGTTTTCTGCTGAGCCCTTACTTTTCCTCGGTGGGACATTAATACCAGGAGCTGCTCTGTGTGGACACTTGATGGCAGGGATAGAACAATAACGGTATTACAACACACTCACAGATGCCTCACAATACAGACACGCTCTATTAGTGTTGCTCCCTGCTCTCTCTGGCTCTCTTTCACGCACACAAATGCCATCAGACACAGACAACAACAGGGCAAACAGGGAGGCGCCTATGGAATCCGTGGGGTCTTAGTGGTTGATGAGATACATTTAGCATAAGTGGATTAGCCTCAATACAAACCAATCCCCCTTCGTAGCGAGACAAGAGAAAGGCAATGAGGGAGAGAGAGCCTAGCAGAGAAAGAGAGGCACAGAGGTAATGAGAGAGAGTGCAGGAAAAAGGAGAACAAAGGAAGCCAGGTGTGTGTGAATGTCAGGAAGGAGAGCAGGCCTAATTTGTCAGATAGAAAAAGGAGAAAGCAATTAAGTATCTCAGTCTGAAGCCAGGGGAGGTTCTGACACACTGACACGAGCTCACGTCATCGTTACCACATGGCACGCCACACCGGGCATGTGCACGTGGGTGTGGATCTATGCAGCGACGCAAGAGTAACACAACAAATTAAAATCAGGGGGTGGACTCGAGCAACAATCAACAACGCGACACCGACGAGAATCATCTTTAATGTCCTGCCAGTTCTTATTGTTTTATTTCAGTCCCAACCGTGTGCCCTTTCCATGAAGAGCTTCTTAGAAATTTGGATCAATTCATCGTACAGCGGTCGTCTAATGATACCACAGAGGAGCGATTGAGTTATTCAATACAGTGTTTATAAAGAGGGTCATTAAACCACCGAGAGGTTGCTGATAAGAACTCCCCACAGACACGGTGATTGAATAAAAGATTTCCTCGGCTATTGGAAAATTTGGGAATCCTGTTAATGTGCATACTTTCCAATGAGGCTGAGGGATATGATGACAGAGAGACAAAAGACTTGAATATGTAGAGATTTTGCTACACAATACTGGGATAGTTATCCCCTTCAATATCTCTGGTAAGCTATAAGAGACAAACTTCTTTATCGACAGGACAAAGCACTATGATTTGTCAAGTATAAACAGACAGAACTTTACTGGATATAACAACACCTATCTCATATGCACTGCAAACATGCACATATCAGTGTGTGTCTGTGTGACCGTGCATGGTGTTACCATACCTCTTGCAGACAGCTTCTTAGTGTTGATGATTTTTGCAGCATATTCCTGTCCTGATGACTTCTTTACACACCTACGCACCACTGAAAAAGCTCCCCTATGAAGGAAAAAGAAGAACATAAACAACCAAAAATCACATGCTCCCGCTCACACGCACATAAAGGGTGACATTTGAAACTGCATTCACTCCTGTGGCAGTGATTTCTCGCTCGGTTGTCGTTACTACCACAGCAACAGTTTGTACAACAATCAAGCAAACCAGCGCTGATGTAACAGGCTTCATATGCTGATAGCAGCTCAGGTCTCAGGATTATAAAATGAATGGTCAAGTTCTTGTGCTAATCTTTGATAGGCACACAATACAATGCAACCTATACTCCCAAAGGTAAATTCAATCTGCAACAGCCAGCACAAAGAATGACCTTACATCCCACACAACAATGGGCAATATTTAATAAATCCACAAGTTAACAACACTCAGTTATGAATACTCTGAAGTGCACTCCTTTCTCCGAGGAGTTTCATATTGACCTACATGAATGCTCCATATTTTTCACCTGCTGGCTGCTATGGTGATCGTTCATTTTAGTGTTTGTGCATCACAGAACACAAGTAATTACGCATGATTTTCATAGTGCTTGTAGCACAGCAGCCCCTGTACAACCTGCAGTATCTGGCCCTACGCAGTTTTTCTTAAAAAGAGAAAGGCTACTCTTCTATGATATACGGAGGCTGCACTCGCCTCCTTCCACTCTGCTCTTAGTTTCAATTATTTACCAGTAAATGAGAGGTGACAGGTGACAGTAAGTACAAGTCTGTGCTTTGACGTTAATAACCTATGACGGAGCAAAATGCATTAACAAACGGGTGCAGCAAACATAAGCCCGTGGTTAAGTGGTCAGTCTGCAGGAGAATCAGTAGCAGCAGATCCACTGTGGAGGATGTGTAGGTGTGTATATGTGCACTGGCTGTGCAATCAGTGCCATCGATTACTGACAATTATTAGGCAGTGGAAATGGCAGCTGGAAATTAAGGCTGGTGTATCTTCATAGGGATAGTGTCTCCCTCCTCCTGCTGCTGCTGCCGGTTTGGGTGCAACAGGGGAGGGAGAGAAGGGCTTCACCGGCCAAGAACAACAGATGCTGCTGCCGGTGATGATGAAACAGAGGAGGTGGTGGCCCGGTTCTCTTGCCGTCATCAAAATACCGAGAAAAACACGTCACTGCCTCTTACACAGTGAACGCCAAATGCCTGACGATTACCTCCATTTAAAGCCCATATTATTGATAACATGACATGATGACCGGGCCAGCTGCCGTGCTGTGCCGTGCCGTGCGGAGCGGTGCATTACAGCGCAAACATAACGCAGCAGCGCAGCCTGGACCGAATAACTTCCTCATTAAGTGATCCAGGGGTACGTAACGTTACTCAACACGGGTCCACAAATCATCTGCAGCTGCTCAAAGGGGGGAGAGAGAGAGAGGAGAAGAAGAAGGAGAAAAAAAAAGTGGTCGGCCTAGTTAGCTAGCGACCACAGCCTTTTTGGTCCATCGAGCCAGCAGCAGCAGCAGCAGCAGCACGGAGCTGTCAGACCCGTGGGCCGGTGAAATGTCACAGGGCTTACGTCTCCGGCGTCTCTCGGGGCCCCGCTGACGGGTCCACCAGACCAGAAAATACCGGCTAGCAAACACGGAAGAGCTAACAGCTGTTAATGCACCAAAGCTCCGTGGCGGTGTATTCATCACCATTAGCGACTAAAAGACGCAACGCTAGTGGGGCTAACTCGGCTAGTTTATCAATATCAGCATGGTGTAGCTCGTTGGCTAGTAACTAGACGTTAGTGCGCTGCTCTCCGTTACTGCGGGAGCAGCTAGTTAGCCGATAGCAACGGTTATTTAGCCTGACTGCACCACGACAATAACAGACTCCACTTAACGGACACTGGCAAATTATTAAAGCACCCAACATGATCAGTCTGTGAGCTATTTTGGACAGCTATCGCCAGCTAGCTGGCTAACCAAGAAATAATGTGAGGCGAGGTTGCGGGGGTGGGGGACAAAACGACAAGACAAACACGATGCACAGTGTAACGTTTAACGGCTGCTGCTTACTTCCCGAGCTCCTCGTACAGCTGGTACTCGTCGGTAAACCTGGTGGAAGTAGCGGTGGTTGCCATGGTTGGTTGCCCGTGAGTTTGGGGGGGAGCCCGAGCCTTGGGGTACGACGGTGGCTGGCTCTCTCGTACGAGGTCCGGGGAAGGAGGAGGAGGGTAGCCTAGCCTCCAATACTGGAGTACCTTTCTGACAGGCAGGCAAGGCTGAAGAGGATAGAGGCGAGCAGAGACGGAAAGGGAGGGGCTGGGGAGAGGAGGAGGAGGAGGAGGAGTGATGATGATGGTGTGTGTGTGTATGTGTGTGTAGTAAAGGGGAGGAATCCTCGCGAGAATAGGCTCGTGCAGCATGAGATCAAGGCCTCTAAATCTATGAAGTCACTGAAAATGTGAGGAGATGGTGCTGAATTCTTCACCTTGTTTTAGATTAAATACATCTTTTAACGGACAGCAGGTCGTAATTGTGTGACATATTGTGGTAAGGTGCACAATCCTGCAAGGATGCACATAAAACAGCTTTGACATTCAGCTCCTGTCTCTTCTCATATCTTCAAAATATTGCAGGGGACATCACAGCAGCATTTTACTGCACTGTTTGGGATACACCCAACCCTGGGTCACACCTCACTGCAGCAGAGAGGCAAACTGTGTCACGCACATACACATTGCATAAGTACATGCACATATAGACACACACACACACACACTCCAGGAATCAATATTGATTAATGCAGAGGTCTCAACACAGTAGGCCTTTCTGAACCACTGATTTTTCTTTTGCATTCGCGAGTGTATGTGCATAAGAGAGACAGGGATGGGTAGAGCGAATAGTGTGACTGCTGTATCAGGTTTCCACAGACGAGCATGCACCTATGTTTTTCCACAGTGTGAGGGCTGTTAGCTTGGCGGCGCTAAAAGATGGTGTCACACAGATCCAGAGTGCCTCACTAAATGTTTAATGTGGCATGAGTGGGAGGCCATCAGAGGACAGGCGGGTGGGGCTGGAGGGAGCCATAGAGCTTGAGAGTTAGAGGCCCTGTGTTTGTGTATATGTGTTTGTGTGCGTGTGGCTGCCTGCTCAGCACTCTGGCTCAAACACTGTCAAAGAGATGGAGAGCAAAATGGTGATTTCACTTGAAAATCTTTATGTGTGGTTGTCAGCGTGGGAACACAAAGCTGAAACACTGAAAAAAAAAAAAAAAGAAAAAGTTATGAGGCCATATCTGCAAAGTGCAGCCTGCTGAATCCGTGATGGAGAGCAGGGAAAAAGGAGGCCAGCATGTGTGTGCGTGTTATGTGGAAGACAAATGAGCACTGCAACGTAGGCTACTAGCCCTCTCCTGCCCTCCTTTTCCTACGTGCTAACCCTGCTGCCTCTCCTCCTCTTCCTCCACCTCCTCAGCCTCCACAGAAGTTATATAATGGTGAACTCCTCAGCCTTTGTTATCTCACACCAACCACACACTACGCCTTGCCCGCTTGATGAGAGACAGAGGAGCAGAGGAGGGAAGAGGAGTGAGAGCACGGGAGGCAGAGAGAAGAGAAAGTAGGATGGTTGCAGCTGAAATCGGCAGTCAGTGAGAGAAAGAAAGAAAGTCTGTGTGCAATTTTCCATATTGTAGTATTATTACAGCCAGACTTATTGCCGTCTTTGTGCACGTATGCATCCTCTGATTTTACTCTGACATGAGAAGTCCAGCCCTCTTGATTTTTGCAGAGGAAAAGGTAGATGAAGACGGCATCATGTGGTGTTCCCATGCCACCCTGCTGTGAAAAACACACTCAGCACTTTCGCAAATGGCAAGAGGATGTTGACGTTCTTGCACCTTGCAACGTGGCTCCACACACACTCTGAGAAAACCCTAATTGGGAAAGCTTGTGACTTGATTATTATGGCCAGACAGTTTTACCATATTTAGAAATTGAGTAGGTTCATCTCTTTTTTTTTTTTGCACGGGTCCATACACCCATGCAGGCTTTACATGTCTTCTTGGACCTGTGGTATCATCTGCAGAGTTAAAATATCACACTTCTGTTTGTAGCAGACTCCCATGGCTAACTGTGGAAGCTGTGTTTGTATCCAGAATAGACTAATTGTGCAAACAGAGCTTCAGTAGCTGCGATACATTTAGGCATGACTTTCCCTTTTGTTGTGACTAATGAGGGTGAATATGCCATCTGTTACATCATCACAACTGAGAGAGTGAACGGGGCCAAGAGCTGAGTCATGACACTCCTGTTCTTCACTGCTTTAGGAGAAATAATCTGACCAGGGGGGGAAGTGAATGAGTAACGCTCTTTTCTCCTTCAACAGATACCGTCGTGACACTCCGGAGCAGTAAGCTACTGACCCCCAACTGCTCAGAAAGTCAGTCATCGGCGGTTGTGTTTTGTATAGCAACCCAGGCGTCAGCGTGCGTCGCTGTGCAGGTGAAAAGTGGGGCGTTGCTGAAGAAATGCCAGTGTGCTCAGTCAGCTCAGCCAAGATAAATAAATAATGGTATGTTTCTGAACATCACAGCAAAAATCAAAGGTGACGTGTACTCAGCGCCTGTTTTTGATGATCGTAGAGTTTAGTCATTCAACGTTTGGAGTCTCTTCTTAATATTTAGTCATATGTGGTTCACTACTCAACAATATCTCCCTGTCATGCTCTGGTTACTCAATGAGGCCCCTGTTTACTCCATGTGGACTCTAACTAGGACGGCTGAAAACTATCTATCAGCAGTTTTAACCATATTATTCCAAATTAACCTGATGCACACATAAACGTGAGTACTGTGCTTCTCTTAAACTTGGCAGTAGCATCATTGTGGCCAAATGAAGGCTGTGCTACACTCTAAGACAAACTGGTTCTTGATAAGTGCTCTGCAGCACGTCACGCTGTTTAATGTTCTTGGAGAACTGAAAGAGTTCTTTAAGTCAAAATTGCAGCACTTTTGGTGCTTTGAAGAACGTTTATATGTTTAATAATCTTTTTTTATTCTTTAAATGTCCTTTGGAAAACAGATTATTGGTTCTTTGAAGAACCAGTAGGTAAAAGGTTTCTTGCAGAACTGACAAAGGTTCCCCTATGGCATCACTTTGAAGAACCACTTTAGGTTCTAACTCTAACCTTTATTTTTAAGAATATTTTGGGTCTCACTGGGCAAAAATTAAAGACAAAAAAAAACCTTTCAGAGAGAAAACTAGACTACTTTATCTAGCCCATCATGAGAGACTTGAGAGAGAGAGTGTGTTCCTAGATGTACGTGCAGATCCCTTTAGATGGCCAAAGCCTAATTCAATGATTCAATCCTGCAACTTGTGATATATTTCCAAAACCTTGTTTGCCTTCGATGCCATTGCTCTTGTATTGATGAGTGGCAGAGGCATGATGACACAAAGTGGGGAATAATGTTGCCGCTGCCTCTGATGGGGGGCAGTACTTTTCTTTGCCTTGTTAGTGAGCCAGCTTAATCATCATAGATAGAAGTCTACGGTATATGAACTCTTTTTTTCCTCATCTGTACTTCAATATCGTTATTATCATAATTATTATTAGACTGGCACAGGTGATATAGGTGGAGGTGGGATAATGTAATGTAGTGCACAGGTCTCTCCATGAGAGGCCAGTGGAGTCCAGGGTTGAACAAGACCAGCGACTGACACCAGCTGAAGTGAAACAATTTAGTGCTTTAAGACCATTGACTGCAAACCTTATCTATACCTGCAATTAATGTCAGGGTCAAATCACTGCAAAGCACACCCCCATTTACTCATTTACAGGCCATATGATAGGAGTGGCACACCACAGTGTCTAGAGGAGGTCATTACTTCCATTTAATGTTACATACATCATTTGGTGTATAATCTAATGCGCTAGAGGCTCTGTGGAGACCTATGTTTGTTTATTTTATTTTACCTCCCACCCAAAAACAACCCTGGTCTGCTTTCATATTGGCATCATTATCTACCTTAAAGTATTATGTCAGTCAAAGCCTGTACTGCACATGGAGCCAGTGAGACTGACACAGCACAACTTAGACTTTGCTTCCACCGTCTGTTCAACAGGCAAAGCTGCAGCTTGTAAAAACTGGAACACTATATCGAAGGCAGTGGTGCTTTACATGGCTGTAGCTGTCCTAGAGACAGGTCTCATGGGTTAGTTTGTATTGTGCATGGTTGTTTGAGTTCATAAAATTATTGAAATGATTAGAGTGTAATAAATACGTTTGTTAAAGTAGGTGATATGAATAGAAAATGCATCAAAATGTAGTGCCTTGAAAATGATGCTGAATATTTAGAGCTTTTTATAAGGTTTGTTCTAATGAGAGTAATTGGTCACATAATTAGAGTTTAGCTGAGGTGAACTGTGGCCCCAATATAACTTTGATTCTGCATGTGGTTCAAGAGTTGTATTTTAGTTCAGACATCTGTATGATGTATCATTTGCTTTGTTTTGTTTTGTTTTGTGAAGTTATTCTATATAATGTTTGATGTATGTATCCTTTATGTTTTTGTCTCCAGTAAGATAAGTATGTAAAGAATTAGTTTTAGACGCAAAACTTAATCCAGAAATAAATAAGTAAATAAAGAATGAAAGATGGACAAAAGTGCTAAAAGTATTTGTGCATGTCAGCCTCCTGGAATTCGTTGCTGATGTTTTGATTTATTTAGAAGAAGAGATTTGTAAATTCAGTGGATCAAACTGTTCCAATAATTTAGTTATCACCCTGGTATGTGGCACTTTTTAGTGATGTCGCTGTAGGGATGGCATTAGTGGTTTGTCTAGCAAGGCTGCAGACTGTTAATTCAACAGTTCATTTTATTGGTATCAGGTTTGCATCATTTGTACAACTTTCTGAAAAGTTCGGCCTACCAAATACCCTTTTTTTTCAAATACCTGCAGACCAGGCACTTTCTCATACAAATTTCCCTGAATCACCTGTTATGACCTCCTCTGATCTGTTTCTTATTCTGCAAGTGATGCTGTATGTCAAATGAATCAACTTGACAGCACTTTGTTTATTATTTTCTCATAAATGAAGAGCTGCGGTATATTCAAGGAGCCTTTAAATAATGCTAGACTTTGCAGATGAGAAACCCCAGCCTCCTGTTTACCACCACTCTTCATATTTGTTGTTCCCCTTTCTGAGCTGAACCTGATGAGAAAGAAAACTGTCAGTCTTCTTCCTGAATCTGGATGAGAGCTGCATGTCTTTGGACTTCCACAAAAGTGATAAACATGATAAAAGTCACGAAGAAGATGTTGCTGCTTCTTGCATGTCAGCATCCTGGAATTGGTGACTGATTTTTTAAAATTTACTTCGAGGAAGAGATTTGTAAATTCAGTGCATAGCGTTACTGATTGTTCCAATAATCACCCTGGTATGTGGTACTGTTTAGCCACGCTAGTGACGTCACTGTAGGGATGGCATTAGTGGTTTGTCTAGCAAGGCTGCAGACTCTTAATTCAACAGTTCATTTTATTGATATCAGGTTTGCATAATTTGTACAACTTTCTGAAAAGTTCAGCCTACCAAATACCTTTTGTTTTCAAATACCTGCAGACCAGGCACTTTCTCCACTCATACAAATTTCCCTGAATCACCTGTTATGACCTCCTCTGATCTGTTTCTTATTCTGCAAGTGATGCTGTATGTCAAATGAATCAACTTGACAGCACCTTTTTAAAAACAGAAGTTTATTTTCTCATAAATGAAGAGCTGTGGTATATTTAAGGAACCTTTAAATAGGTGAGAAACCCCAGCATCCTGTTTACCATCACTCATCACATTTGTTGTTCCCCTTTCTGAGCTGAAACTGATGAGAAAGAAAACCGTCAGTCTTCTTCCTGAATCTGGATGAGAGCTACATGTCTTTGGACTTCCACAAAAGTGATAAACATGATAAAAGTCACGCAGAAGATGTTGCTGCTTCTTGCATGTCAGCATCCTGGAATTGGTGACTGATTTTTTTAAATTTACTTTGAAGAAGAGATTTGTAAATTCAGTGCATAGCGTTACTGATCAAATTGTTCCAATAATTTAGTTATCACCCTGGTATGTGGTACTGTTTAGCCACGCTAGTGACGTCACTGTAGGGATGGCATTAGTGGTTTGTCTAGCAAGGCTGCAGACTGTTAATTCAACATCTCTCTTTGCCTGTCACTGCCCGTTGCAGTTTGTGCACAGGAGAAAAAAGACTAGAGATGTAATGGAAGAGTTCAGTTAAAGAAATGAATATAAGATTTAAGATAAGAGGTTGATGACTATTGACTGCAAGCTTAATCTATACCTGCAATTTATGTCATGAACATATGACTGCAAACCACACCCCCAAAATTTCTGTACTCTTGGAAAGTACTTAAAGTCACTGTGATGGAAACAGTTTAAGTCAGCAGTCAAGCTTATAGTCATTGTTTGTATCAATAGCAGGAAGGAAATAAGGACAAAAGAAGAACTAATAAAGCTGAATATTTGTGAATATATTCGGTTTAGCTGAAAGAAAATAGGTGAGTAGCAAATTATGTTAATGAAGAAGTTTTGTTTTTAACATTTTTAAAATTGTGTAGACTTTGCTGTAGTCTGTTGCTTTCCACTGCAGCTGTGCTTTTCTTATGCGTATTATTGCGTATAGTTGTATACTGTATATACCTACGTATTAACTGTCATGTTAGTGAGTTACTTATTTTATACTTAGTTTATTTTATGTTAGTCTAGCTTATTTTATCTCTCTCTTGTGTTACTTCACCACTTTTTGTATCGCAACTGTTGCACAGCAATTTCCCCCGGGATAATTAAAGCTTCTTGAATCTTGAATCTTGAATCTTATTATTATTATTATTATTATTATCTTTGTTTTTATTTGTTTTAAATCATATTCAGGTTCAGCTCACTTGAAACTTTGAAATTAAATCATTTACTATTGTTACCCTGCAAACTCAGAAATCTTCAAATGCAGACAGTTTCCATGGGATAGAGACAATGTATATAGATAAAATTAAAAATCTTTTTAGTAAGTATTTTTTGGCTACATTCCAAAGAATGACAGCGCCTATTTCAAACGTCATTTACAGGCCATAGGATAGGAGAGCCACAGTACGCTGTCTGGAGGAGGTCATTACTTCCCTTTAATGTTACAAACATCACTTGCTGTATAATCTAATTCACTAGAGGCTCTGTGGAGACCTATGTTTATTTATTTTATTTTATTTTACCTCCTTAAAGTATTATGTCAGTCAAAGTCTGTACTGTACATGGAGCCAGTGAGACTGACACAGCAAAACTGGGACTTTGCTTCCACCTGCAATGTGTAGAAACTGGAGCAGTCTAACAAAGGCAGTGGTGCTTTAAATGACTTGTAACTGTCCTAGAGACAGGTCTCATGGGTTAGTTTGTTTTATGTTTCTGTTATACGGTGCATGGTTGTTTGAGTTAATGAGTGAAAAGGTGATATGAATAGATGCATCAAAATGTATCACTTTAAAAATGTTTGGCTGAATCTTTGGAGCTCTTTTGTAAAGTTTGTTCTCATGCAGAACGTAATTGATCACGAGTTTAGTTAAGCACGCAACTGTGGCATTGTGGGTTATGAGAATAACAACGTATGCTGAAGGAAGATTTAAGTTCTCAACATCACTTTGGTTCTGCATGTGGTTCAAAAAACTGTGATCTGAAACTGTTCATATCCTTTCTTTTCTTTTTATACTTTTCACAGCGTCTGATGAGCAGAGAGAGAGAAAGATAAAAAAGTCAAAAAAAACCCCCATCTGTATCATGTCTGCATGGCCATTTATTCATTGGGCCAGTGTTACA
The DNA here is from genome assembly GCA_946959425.1 of Argyrosomus regius. Classification (NCBI taxonomy): domain Eukaryota; kingdom Metazoa; phylum Chordata; class Actinopteri; family Sciaenidae; genus Argyrosomus; species Argyrosomus regius. The sequence goes on along the minus strand of OX336900.1, from coordinate 11,597,045 downwards.
TGACTAGGAGCAGGAACACAGAGGGAGAAGCACAGAGACAGAACAATGGACTTGGGAACTTACACAGGAGTACCTGACAAGCGATACCAAGAAACACAGACTAAATACAGAAATAGAGGCAAGATGATGAGACACGGGTATAATGTAATCAGGGAGAAACAGATAATCAAAAGCTGTGGTAAACACAAAGTAACACAAGAAATTCTAGGACAAAGCTTTTCAACATAAAACAGGAAATGCAAAAGTTCAAGAAAGACAAAACCTAAATTAATTTTCTAAAAGTTATTCCACCAAAAATATAATTTATAGCTGATTTTGTTTGAATGTTTCATTTCATTCTTTCCTTTTTGTCTTTCAGAGCTCTACTTAATTGAAATCCTGATGAAAAATGACCACCCCTGATCCAATTAAAGAGTTCCTGAACGAGCTGAATGACAAAAGTCTGGGGAAGTTTCAGTGGTACTTGAGCCTGTATGAAAGAGATGGATCCCGACCCATCCCAAAGTCAAAGCTGGAGAACGCTACCAGAGAGGAAACTGTGGATAAACTGGTGCAGGTTTATGGAGAAGATGGTGCTGTGGAGAGAACAGTGGATATTTTCTTTAGGATGAATCGTAACGATCTTGCAATAAAGTTAACTGAAGGTAAAATGTGGCAGTTTCCTGCCTGCTTGCTAACCTCTGAACAGGGCCAGTTTATATGTCCATGTTTTACATATTTTCTACAGAAAAGCAGAAAGAGAATTAATATTTCAGCAGTGTAATAAATGATTTTCATTGAGGAATTATAGCAGTAATATTTCTTAATAACTTCTTTATTTTTATTTGCAGCCCAAACAAACAGAAACCGGGTAGAGCAATCACATGAACCAGTGTCTGCTGTCTCCACTGCCAGTGAGAACCACAGAGCTGCAGATTTGACTTCTTCTGATCTTTCTTGTCCAATTTGCCTCTCCATTTTCACCGATCCTGTCATGCTGCAGTGTGGCCACAGCTTCTGTAGGATCTGTGCGTGTGACAGCTGCAAAATCACAAAGAAATGCCCAGTTTGTCGGAAAGTTATCCCTGACACTGAACCTCCGACTAATTTTGCTCTGAAGAGTTTGAGTGAAAACTACAGAGAGGGAAATCTGGTTAAGCCATCAGGAGGACACAAACATGACTCAGAGTCATATCAGGTGAGGTTGCTTTAGTTATTAATTTACTGTGTTTGTGGATCAAAATATTTCACAGTGTTAATTTAAGCTTTTCTTAAAACTGTTTTGGAGCTTGTATGTGTCTCACACATACATGAACATTTTTTTTCTGGAGCTGATGAATAAGGTAGCTAACAAGTAAATCATGTTGCTTCCTTCACATCTCATTGCACATGTGCAGTATGGATCGGACAGTACCAGTCACAATGTGTTCATTTACATTTACATCATCTGTAAATGCAGGTCCCAGAGCAGATCTGTTATATCTGTTATAGCAGCACTGCACCTATGCTTTTTACCAAATGTAACAGCATCTTAAGCTTTGAGCACAGACGTTTATAAAGTGATTAGTGATCTCTTGAGGGATTTTGGGAAATTACGTCTTCATTCCTAAATTGCAAATGGCATCACTGATTGACTAACATGGTGAATTTGCTTTTTTTAAATTTCATTTGCCTCCCAAGAAAATCAAAGAGCAGCATGAAGCTTTTGAAAAAGTCAAACAGTTCTGTGATTCAGCGATTGAGCAGATTAAGGTTTGTCAGCAGTTGTACATACATTTCAAATTTGATTAGTCAAATCTTAAGATGAAGACGATGATGACCAGTTCTTACTGTGATCCACAGACCCAGAGCAGAGACACAGAGAAGATCATTAATCATGACTTTAAGATGCTTCGTCTCTTCCTCAAGAGAGAGGAGGAAACCAGAATAGCGGCATTAAGAGAAGAAGAGACTCAGAAGATTCGTATGATGGAGTCGATCACAGAGATGAGCAGAAACACATACCCGCTAGCTGACATTATAAAAAACATGGAAGAGTGTGGGGACAACTCGTTCATACAGGTAATTATTAAAACTCAAGAAAAGTTTAATTCAAAGTAAAAAGTAATCTAAAGACTGCTGACACATTTTCTGTTTTGTTTGCAGAGCTTTAAGGCTGAATTGGAAAGGTATGATTTATTCATCCTCTTTTCTTGTTTCTGAGCCTTTGCCTTCTGTAGAACTTCTGTTCAGTCAGAGGATGAGCTTTCACACACACACACACACACACACACACACACACACACACACACACACACACACACACACAGAGAGATCTCTCCACAGCCATTCTGCATATAAGCAGTGATTACACAAACCCATAACTCTTTCAATGTACAGTACACATGACATGTGAATATTGTTTTGCTTCTTCTTCTTCTTCTTCTTCTTCTTCTTCTTCTTTTGCTCCAGGACTCAGAACGTTCTGCCAGATCCACAGAAACTTCCAGAAGCACTGATAAATGTATCTGAACATGTGGACAACCTGAAGTTAAGGGTCTTAGAGAGGATCATGGAGAGCATCATGAAAAACAGTAAGTTTTGAGGCACATAAGCTTTGAATTAAATCATATTTTGTGTCTGATCAGGAAAGTAAAGTGCTTTTAAATTATTCTTATGTTTGATTTGTAGCCCCTCTGGATGATGAAGAAGAAGAAGAAGAAGAAGAAGAAGAAGAAGAAGAAGAAAGCGAAGAAGAAGAAGAAGAAGAAGAAGAAGAAGAAGAGGAAGAAGAAGAAAGCGAAGAAGAAAGTGAAGAAGAAGAAGAAAGCGAAGAAGAAGAAAGCGAAGAAGAAGAAAGCGAAGAAGAAGAAAGCGAAGAAGAAGAGAAGAGAAATTTTTTTTTTCAGCTCTTCAAAAAAAAAAAAAAAAAAAAAAAATCTTCTTTCTGTAGGGTCAGGTCAGCTTCTCCCCTGCCGTGTCTGAGGAGAAAGCCCCTCTCCTTCTCAGACAGCCTCTTCCTCCAGAGCTCCAGGCTCCTCTGTACCAGCCGGACAGAGGGCACCCACAACACAGAGCTCAGAGCCTGGGCATCAGTGAGCGTCTGTCCTGCTGCATCTACCAGCTGCTTCAGGCAGAAGAAGAAGAAGAATTTCTTCTATCCAGTATTCTGCAAGTTGGCCTTGTCCTTCCATGAATATTCAGAAGTAGATGACCCATTTGTCGTTAATCTCCTTTATTCTAGTTGAACTTCTCATTGAGTTTCTTCCGAGACAAAAATCTTTGCTAATAGTAAAAAATAAATAAATGAAAGATAGATAAAAGTGGATGAAAGCTGCATGTCTTTGGACTTTCACAAAAGTGCTAAAAGTCTTTGTGCATGTCAGCATCCTGGAATTCATTGCTGATTTTTTTTTAAATTTACTTACGAAGTAGAAATTTGTAAATTCAGTGCATAGCATTACTGATCAAACTGTTCCAATAATTTAATTATCACTGTGGTATGTGGTACTTTTTAGCCACGCTAGTGACTTGTCTCTAGTAAATAAAAAAATAAAATAAATGTTTTAAATGGTTATTTTAATTCAGGTTTTGCGTTTTTTTAGGCCTTTTTGGATTTTCAGATGTACATGATTTAAAATGATCAAGCCATTGTCTTTGTTGTGATATACTAATTTACATGATAGAAATACTGAAAAACGTTTTTTTTCTTGATGCTGAATCATTCTATTAACAAGCTCAATGTATGATCTAATAATCAATGTTTGAAAACATTACAGTTTTTATGGTTTCTCTTAAGTCCCATTCTATCCGACACCCTGTTTCAACCATCACTATCTGATTCTGCATTTCAAAGACACAGAACAGGAATCGAGACATTTAAAGATCTTTTTATTGAAAACAGCTTTGCATCATTTGTATGACTTTCTGAAAAATCCAGCCTACCAAATACCCATTTTTTCAGATACCTGCAGTTCAGACACTTTCTACACTCTCAGATACAAATTTCCAGAGGCACCTGATACAACCTCCGTTGATGTGTTTCTTAGTCTGCACCTGTCACGCAAAGGTTTAATATCTGTTATCTATGACATACTGGTAAATGTAAGACATGTCCATCTTGATAAAATTAAAACTGCTTGGGAGCAGGATTTAAACATGTCACTGTCAAACAACGGATTCCATCTTCAAGCTGCCCGTTACTGCCTGTTGCAGTTTAAGGTTGTGCACTGGCCCCATGTGTTCAAAGTCAAATGATCTCATATGTACCTATGTATATGTAGTCAATCCCTGCTGTGACAAATGTAGGAGAGGTGAGGCTTCCCTTATGCACATGTTCTGGACGTGTCCCAAACTATGTAGTATCAACGAAAGAAATCATGTATATTGTGGCAGAGAGGGAGCCGAAGATAAAAACATAGAGCAAATGAGTGATGGTGATAAATCAGATGAAGTCTCTCAAGGTAAGGACGTCAAATTAAGAATAACAAGTTCTCTTGGTAAGGAACTGGACCCAGCATCAAAAGTCATGAAGAGAAAAAGAGACTAAAGCTTACTCTATACATGCAATTTACATCATAGACATACAACTGTAAACCACACCCCCAACATTTCTGTTGAGTTGGAAAGTACCTTAGAAGGTGGCTTAAATAGTTCACAGTCAAGCTTACAGTCATCGATAGTAGCACCTGTACCAGGAAATAAGGACCAAAGAACTCCTACTACCTAAATACTTTAAATATATTGGATTAAGCACAAAGAACAAAAGTGAGTAGCAAATTATACTAATGGAGAATGTTGTTGTTGTTTTTGTGATTTTTATTCATGATTTAAAGTACCATAACAGAACATGTATTTAAATTGTGTAGACAGGCTTCACTGTCTCACTCTGTTGCTTTACACTGCAGTTAGATTACAGACTTTTTAAGGGTTCATAAGGAACAGCCGTTTATTTAACCTTCCTCTTGTGTTAGGGTCAGCACCGACCCGTTTTAAATTTTAAATGCATAAAAGAATCACATAAATTTGTTTATTGCACCAAGGCTTTTTGACTTTGTCAGGAACCTCTATTTCAACACAATGAAACAAAAAAAAATCTTTTCACTAAATTATAAAATGCTCTGGTTGAAATTATGACCTTTGTGTTGTTAGGGTCGGTTTTGACCCAGTTATAATAATACGATTAAAAAGCAATAATTAGAGCCAAAACTGAAATCATAAGTGCACTGTCAGCTGACACGCTGACAGCCAGCTCCTAATCATGTGAGCTTTAGGGGATTCTCATTTTGCGTGGTTTTCCAGTATACCTGCACAAAAATAAAACAAACAAAGATGGGCATTTCCAGACATGTGAGGTGAATTCACTCATTTGAGTGGCCATTTGACTTGCAGAGTGCACATTTACAATCTTTCAGCTGCTCCTGCTGAAAGATTCAAGTCCAAAATGGTAAGATCTTTTGGAGCTCAGTACCTCATGATGTACATGGCAGGGCAGCTGCTGCAAATGTCATCAAAATGACCCCTGGAATCACAAGGTTTGCTGTGACCAGAGTCAGTGACATCAAGACATGTTTTGAGCTATTTATGCCATTGTCACTAAAAAGAATCATCATTATTATGAGAATCTGCATCAGCATCCTCCTCAGCCAGCCCTGCCTCAACACCAACCAGAACAGCCCCAACCCCAGTCAAGGCCGCCTGATTCGAAAAGAAAGAGGTGTCAGGTCTGCCCAAGCAGTAAGGACAGAAAGACAAATGTATTGTGTTTCAACTGCAAGAAATATCTCTGCAAAGAACACACAAAAAGTGTCACTTTTTGCCACACATGCCTCTAAACACACACATACACAAGCATGTTCTTGCACACAGAGGCTTTTACTCTGATTTAGCTTTGTATTAGTTTTGGAACTAGTAATTGATTTCTATTCATTTGAGTTGCTTGATTGGTTGTTGTTTATTTGACCATGCAAATCTATATTTTGTGTCATGACCTGTTGCTTTTCATTTTTTTCAGTTTATGTTATAGTTCTATTGAAGAAAAAGATACTTTTTTGCCTTTTCTTGATGTAAATATATATGGGTCGAAATTGACCCGTAACACCATAGATGTTACTTTAGTTATTAATATTAAAATGAAAAAATAAATAAAATAAATTTATTTAAGAGATGTGTTCCATACCCCTCAGTAATAGTCAGGTAACACAACAACCTTTTATTTATTAATATGATTCTCTTGAGGTTCATTTTACCATTTTTTTTCTATTGAAATCGAGGGGTATACTGACAAAAAAAGGCCCACACCAAAAGTATTAAAACCAACATTTTCATGGATAAGGAAGCCTAACAAGGTAACCAAGAGATGAGAAACAAATTGGATGATAGCTTATTGTTTTTAGTGTATTTTATATCTGATTTAATACATGGGTCAAAACTGACCCGTTAACATAAGAGATGATAACAGAAAGCTAACACAAGAGGAAGGTTAAAGGGTACTTAAGGCACCCATGACATATTCTGACAAATTAAACAATAAAAACAAATAACAAATAAATCTGTCTAAATGAACTATTGACACTTAAAAGAGAGATTATGTAAATGGTAAATGGACTGTACTTTCTAGTCTTCTGACCCCTCAAAGGGCTTTTACACTAATCTCTCATTCACCAATTTCGGGTTCAGTATCTTGCTGAAGATACTTCGACATGGAGACTGGAGGAGACGACTGATTAGGGGACGACCCACTTCACCTCCTGAGCCACAGCCGATTAGACTTCATTAAAATCTCTAGAAAGCAGATTTGGTGGGCTTATAGGGACATTTACCCTATGATAGGAAACAGTTTTGGTTTTCACAATCTGTTCAATTTTCTGTGTTTTAGCTTTAACAGACAGATTTTTTACAAAAGGAGAAATCCACAAAGTGTGTGTGACAAAGTGACTCACATTGTAAACTTAATGCTACAAACATCATACTTCTTAAATTTTATTCTTTTAAAACTCAACAGCATTAAAATGTCATAACAGCTTTACAGATTGAGTCGATATGTTATATCCAGTCTCAGTTTCAGGAGGAATGATAACATCAAGCAAAACCTGTTTGGGTACCTCACTCTTGTTGTAAGGCAGACTTAACAAACTTTCCTTTAATGTTACAAAATACATACCAACAACGTTGAGAACAAGAAAATAATCCTGGTTGAGCTGACAGTGCCTTTGGAGGAGGGATGTGACGTGGCCCATGAGAGGGAGGTGCTGAAGTACCAGTACCTCCCTCAGGAGTGCAAGGACAAGGGGTGGCAGCCATGGCTGTACCCAGTGGAGGTCGGCTTCAGAGGTTTCCCCGCCAAATCAACCTGGCAGCTACTATCAGCTCTGACATCTATACAACGTCAGATGAAGTAGACTGAGTGAGAGAACTTTGTTAAAACTGAAATGGAAACATGAACAGTAAATATCCAGTACTGACCTGAGATCGTTTGTATCCTTTATGTTTTTGTCTCCAGTAAGATAAGTATGTAAATACTTTGTTTTAAAGGTAAAACTAACTCTGAACGTTAATATTTTAACAAAGACAGTAAATAAATTTAATTCAGACTTTTCCTTTTTTGTCTTTCACAGCTACTTGATTGACATCTCACTGAAAAAATGACTAGATACACTCAAATTAAAATACTGCTGAACGAATTCCTAAATGAGCTGAATGACGAATATCTGAGGGAGTTTCAGTGGAAAATGGGCGGGAGTGATAGACCGCGACCCATCCAGCTGGAGGACGCTACCAGACAGGAAACTGTGGATAAACTGATGCAGGTTTATGGGGAAGAGGATGCTGTGGCGACCACAGTGGACATTTTCATTTGGATGAAGCTTGACGATCTTGTAGCAAAGTTAATTGAAGGTAAAATATGGCAGTTCTCTGCCTGCTTGGTGATCTATGAACAGGGCCAGTTTATACGTCCGTGTTGTCGTGATGAGCTATTTCTGACTTCACATAGAAGCAGAAACAGAATTAATGTTTGAGCAGAGTGTAACAAATATTGTCATTTCTGTTGAAGAATTATAGCAGCAATATTTATTAATAACTTCTTTATTTTTATTTGCAGCCCACACAGACAGAATTGGGGAAGAGCAATCACATGAGCCAGTGCCTGCTGCCACCTCTGCCAGTGAGAACCACAGAGAAGCAGATTCGATTTCTTCGGATCTTTCTTGTGCATTTTGTTCTTCCATTTTCACTGATCCTGTGACGCTGCAGTGTGGCCACAGCTTTTGTAAAATCTGTAAAATGCCCACTTTGTCGGAAAGTTATCCCTGACGCTGCACTTCAGAGTAATTTTGCTCTGAAGAGTTTGAGTGAAAACTACAGAAAGGGAAATCTGTTTCAACCATCAGGAGGACACAGAAATGAGTCTCATCAGGTGAGGTTGCTTTAGTTACTGATTTACTGTGTTTACTACTGTATTTGTAATTAAATAAATAATAGAATGTGAATTTAGAAAATGATACACTGGTACAGATTGTATAACTCACTTACTGTATAACTACATTATATGTAGTGTGCATCAAAATATTTCACAGTGTAAATTTAAGCCACTATTTTATTCTGGAGCACACGTTGGAGAATCAGCCATGTTGCTTCCTTCACGTCTCTGTTGAGAAATTGCACATGTGCAGTACAGACTGGACAATACCAATCACAATGTGTTCATGTGTTACATCATCTGTAAATGCAGATCCCAGAGCAGATCTGTTAGCTATACAGCAACACTGCACCTACGCTTTTAACCAAATGTAACGGCAACTTAAGTTTATTAATAAAGTGATTAATGATCTCATTCAGATTTGTGATCATTTGAAGGATTTTAGAAGGTTTACCTCTTCACTCCTGTCCAATGGTATCACTGACTGCCATGGTGGTCTTTAGGTTTTTCTGCCTTAACATATTCAAATAAGATTTTTTATTTCAGCCTCCTCCAGAGAACGTCAAAGAGAAGAGGGAAGCTTTTGAAAAGGTCAAACAATTTTGTGATTCATTGATTTAGCAGACTGAGGTTTGACAACATTGATGACCAGTTCTTACTGTGATCCACAGAGTCAGAGCTGCGAAACAGCCGCAACAGTGCATAATTTCTGTCCCAACTACACCGCTCAGAGGGAAAGCAATGTGGTCGCTCCCTCCTTTATTGGTTCTAACATTAACAACGTAAACATCAATATCTTCTCAAATGGCGAAGGTAGATATTTAAGATTTGGGTATAACTGGAGCTGGGGTGTGACCTTTACTGATCTTTCATTTCTATTGCAGCGTCTATTGTTTCACCAGAAGAAACATTATACCATGACATGGTCCAGTTTTGTGATTCATCATCTGAGCAGACTAAGGTTTCTCAGGAGTTTTACACATATTTTAATTTTGATCAGTTAAATCTTAACTACATTGAGAAATGAAGACAATAACCAGTTCTTACTGTGATCCACAGAGTCAGAGCTTCGACACAGCGGCATCACAGCATTGCATAAAATATGATATTTGTGTGGATGAATTGATCCACTGGGCAGAGTCAAACCCAGAATACCTCTGTTTTCATCCATCAACCTGGATTGTAGCAATGCTCAGCCAGCAACCTTGTGAAGAAGATGACCTTCCTCTTGTTTTTCCTTCATTCTAGTTGAACTTCTGAGTTTCCCCTAAAAAAGTCAGGCAGAAGACGTTGCCGCTTTGTGCATGTGAGCATCCTGGAATTAGTTGCTAATTTTTAAAATGTATTTTTATTTTTATTTGATAGAGAAGACTCAGTGGATAGCATTACTGATCAAATAGTTCCAATAATTTAGTTATCACCGTGGTATGTGGGACTTTTGACTTGACTTGACTTTTCTCTTGGGATGGCATTAGTGGTTTGTCTAGCAAGGCTGTAGACTCTTGATGCTCTAGAGGCTTGTTTGTTAATGAAATGTAAGTTTTAAAAAAAATGACAAATATTTTAATTCAGGTTTTTAAAAATTTTTTAGATGCATGTTTAGATGACATGATTTGTTGAGATGTACTATTTTACATGGTAGAAATACAAAAAAATTCTTCTTGATACCAAATTATTCTATTAACAAGCTCAATGTATGCCTTACTAATAAAGATCATCAAAACATGTTGCAGTTTTGTGTATTTTTTTATTAAACAGAAGTTAATTTTCTCGTAAATTAAACTGTTTTTAAGAGCTGTGTTGTATTCATTGAGTCTTTAAATAATGAAAGACTCTGCAGACGAGAAACCCCAGCTTCCTGTCTTTTTCAACCATCACTCAGGAAGGAAGCGAGAGACAGTGTCTTACATGACAAAGTAAACCTCTGTTTACGAGCTGTTGCCGTAAGTAAATTAGATGGCAGTCAGAGCTGTCATTAAAGAAGGTAAGCATCTCTTTCAGTTTTTAATTTGTTGGATTTTAATTCCTGCTCTGATTGAACATTGTCATCATGTATCTAGAAGACTGTTTGTTTTTTAATGTGATTTGTGTGACCAGTTATTTGATCCGTCCAGATAAAGACCAAATGAGGAATATTAATTGACAGAAATCATGTAGGATGGATGGTAAGGATGTCAAATTCAGAATAAAAACTTCCCATGGCAAGAAACTGGACTCAGTATTACAAGTCATGAAGAGAAAATGAAAAGAAAATTCAGTTTAAAAAAAAACATTTTTAAGACAAAAACTTGATGACCTCTGACTGCAAGTCTAATCTATACCTCCATTTTACATTCTGTCATGGTCAACTCACTGCAAACCACACCCTCAAAGTTTCTATGCTCTTGGAAAGTACCGTAAAACGTCGTAGCGGTCTCACAGTCAGCAGTCAAGATTGTTTGCATAAATAGCAGCAACTGCACCAGGAAATAAGAACGAAAGAAGAACTAAAAGCTAAATATTTGTGAACATATTGGATTTAGCTCAAAGAACAAAGGCGAGTAGCAAATTATGCTGATGAAGACTTTTTTTTATGCAGCATGATTATCACTAGATAACATTTACCTAAATTGAAGACAGACTTTCCTGTTCTGTTATCGTGTCACTCACTCTGTTGCTTTCCACTGCACTTTTTACTTTTCTTATAGTACTTTGTTTAAAATCATATTCAGGTTGAGCTCACTTGAAATCTTGAAATTAAATCATTTACTATTGTTACCCTGCAAACTGTCGTCAGAAATCTTCAAATGCAGACATATAGAGACAATATATACAAACAAAATCAAAAATCTTATTAGTAAATATTTTTTGGCTACATTCCAAAGAAGACATGTTCTAAGTTTAGCTTTTTCTGCATTGAGGCCTGATGGGTTAGTTTGTATTATGTTTCTATTATACAGTGCATGGTTGTTTGAGTTCATAAAGTTATTGAAATTATGTGAGTGTAATAAATGAGTTTATTAAAGAAGGTGATATGAATAGAAAATGCATCAAAATGTATCGCCTTAAAAACGTTAAGGCTGAAGTTTAGTTGAGCACCTAACTGTGGCATTGTGGTTAGGAGAATAAGCACGTATGCTGAAGAAAGACACAAGTTCTGAACCTCACTCAACCAATCATTGTGGTTCTGCATGTGGTTCAAAAACTGTGATCTGAAACTGTTCATCTCCTTTCTTTTCTTTTTATACTTTTGAAAGAGAGAGAGAGAGAAAATAGTAAGTCAAAAAACATCTGTATCATGTCTGCATGGCCATTTATTTATTGGACCAGTGTAGTTACATGATTGATCCCATGAGAACCTTTGCACTTATTCTATATAATGTCAGATGGAGAAGACTGAGTGACAGAACTGTGTTAAAACTGAAATGCAAAGAAACATGAACAGTAAATGTCCAGTACTAACCTGAGTTTGTATCCAGTAAGATAAGTATGTGACTTTGCTTAAAAGGCAAAACTGACTCTGAAACTCAATATTTTAACAGAGACAGCTAATAAAACTTAGATTAAAAAAAATAGTGTCCTATTTATAGGTGGACAATCAATAGATGGACACAAATGCAGACAAGGAGGGAAGTGAACAAAAGGCAACTTTACTAACTTTGGTACAGGAAAACATAAAATGACAAAAAGTGGATGATTAGTCCAGGCAAAAGCATCCAAATAATTATATATAATAAATAATCGCCTTAAAAACATTTGGCTGAATCTTTGGAGCTCTTTTGTAAAGTTTGTTCTCATGCAGAAAGTAATTGATCACATGAGTTTAGTTAAGCACGCAACTGTGACATTGTGGGTAGGAGAATAAGCTCTCAGCATCACTTTGGTTCTGCGTGTGGTTAAAAAATCTGAAACTGTTCATATCCTTTCTTTTCTTTTTATACTTATGACAGTGTCTGAAAAGCAGAGAGAGAGAAAGATAAAAAAGTCAAAAAGCAGGAACACAGAGGGAGAAGCACAGAGACAGAACACTAGACTTAGGAACTTACACAGGACTTGTGAAACAGAAACAGACTACCTGACAAGCAACACCAAGAAACACAGACTAAATACAGAAATAGAGGCAAGATGATGAGACACGGGTATAATGTAATCAGGGAGGAACAGATCATCAAAAGCACCTGGAAACACAAAGGCAGGAAATAAAGTAACACAAGAAATTCTAGGACAAAGCTTTTCAACATAAAACAGGAAATGCAAAAGTTCAAGAAAGACAAAACCTAATTCTTAACTTTCTAAACGTTTTTCTACCAAAAATATATATATTATAGCTGATTTTGTTTAGAATATTTCATTTTGTTCCATAAATTAATTCTAACTTTTCCTTTTTGTCTTTCACAGCTCTACTTAATTGAAATCCCGCTGAAAAATGACCACACCTGATCCAATTGAAAAAGTGCTGATAGAGTTCCTGGATGAGCTAAATGACAAAAGTCTGGCACAGTTTCAGTGGTACTTGAGCCTGTATGAAAGAGATGGATCCCGACCCATCCCAAAGTCAAAGCTGGAGAACGCTACCAGAGAGGAAACTGTGGATAAACTGGTGCAGGTTTATGGAGAAGATGGTGCTGTGACGACAACAGTGGACATTCTCACAAGGATGAATCGTAACAATCTTGCAATAAAGTTAATTCGAGGTAAAATGTGGCAGTTTCCTGCCTGCTTGCTAACCTCTGAACAGGGCCAGTTTATATGTCCATGTTTTACATATTTTCTACAGAAAAGCAGAAAGAGAAATAATATTACAGCAGTGTAATAAATAATTTTTCATTGAGGAATTATAGCAGTAATATTTCTTAATAACTTGTTTATTTTTATTTGCAGCCCAAACAAACAGAAACCGGGTAGAGCAATCACATGCACCAGTGTCTGCTGTCTCCACTGCCAGTAAGAACCACAGAGCTGCAGATTCGACTTCTTCTGATCTTTCTTGTGCAATTTGCCTCTTCATTTTCACTGATCCTGTCATGCTGCAGTGTGGCCACAGCTTCTGTAGGATCTGTGTGCGTGACAGCCACAAAATCACTCAGAAATGCCCACTTTGTCAGAAAGTTATCCCTGACACTGAACCTCCGACTAATTTTGCTCTGAAGAATTTGAGTGAAAACTACATAAAGGGAAATCTGGTTAAGCCATCAGGAGGACACAAACATGACTCAGAGTCATATCAGGTGAGGATGCTTTAGTCACTAATTTACTGTGTTTGCGGATCAAAATATTTCACAGTGTTAATTTAGCATTTAGCATTGAGCTTGTCGTTGTATGTGTCTCACACATACAAGGACATTCAACTCGTTCATACAGGTAATTATTAAAACTCAAGAAAAGTTTAATTCAAAGTAAAAAGTAATCTAAAGACTGCTGACACATTATTTGTTTTGTTTGCAGAGCTTTAAGGCTGAATTGGAAAGGTATGTATTATTAACCTTTGTAGAATTTCTGAGTTCAGTCAGAGGATGAGCTTTCACACACAAAAAACAAACCTATCTTCTTTTGCTCCAGAACTCAGAATGTTCTGCCAGATCCACAGAAACTTCCAGAAGCACTGATAAATGTATCAGAACATGTGGACAACCTGAAGTTGAGGGTTTTAGAGAGGATCATGGAGAGCATCATGAAAAACTGTAAGTTTTGAGGCACATAAGCTTTGAATTAAATCATATTTAGTCTCTGATCAGGAAAGTAAAGTGCTTTGTTCTTTGTTCTCATTGTTCTTATGTTTGATTTGTAGCCCCTCTGGATGATGATGATGAAGAAGAAGAAGAAGAAGAAGAAGAAGAAGAAAGTAAAGAAGAAGAAGAAGAAGAGGAAGAAGAAAAAGAAGAAGAAGAAGAAGAAGAAAGAGAAGAAGAAGAAAGTGAAGAAGAAGAAGAAGAAGAAGAGGAAGAAGAAGAAGAAGAAGAAGAAGAAAGAGAAGAAGAAGAAGAAGAGGAAGAAGAAGAAGAAGAAGAAGAAAGAGAAGAAGAAGAAGAAAGTGAAGAAGAAGAAGAAGAGGAAGAAGAAGAAGAAGAAGAAGAAAGAGAAGAAGAAGAAGAGGAGGAAGAAGAAGACAGTGAAGAAGAAGAAGAAGAAGAAGAGGAAGAAGAAAGAGAAGAAGAAGAAGAGGAAGAAGAAGAAGACAGTGAAGAAGAAGAAGAAGAGGAAGAAGAAGAAGAAGAAAGTGAAGAAGAAGAAGAAGAGGAAGAAGAAGAAGAAGAAGAAGAAGAAGAAAGAGAAGAGGAAGAAGAAGAAGACAGTGAAGAAGAAGAAGAAGAAGAAGAGGAAGAATAAGAAGAATTTTTTTTTTTTTTCAAAAATCAAAAAAATCTCTCTGTAGGGTCAGGTCAGCTTCTCCCCTGCCATGTCGGAGGAGAAAGCCCCTCTCCTTCTCAGACAGCCTCTTCCTCCAGAGCTCCAGGCTCCTCTGTACCAGCTGGACAGAGAGCACCCCCAACACAGAGCTCAGAGCCTGGGCATCAGTGAGCGTCTGTCCTGCTGCATCTACCAGCTGCTTCAGGCAGAAGAAGAAGAAGAATTTCTTCTATCCAGTATTCTGCAAGTTGGCCTTGTCCTTCCATGAATATTCAGAAGTAGATGACCCATTTGTCGTTAATCTCCTGTATTCTAGTTGAACTTCTCATTGAGTTTCTCCCGAGACAAAAATCTTTGCTAATAGTAAAAAAAAATAAATGAAAGATAGATAAAAGTGGATGAAAGCTGCATGTCTTTGGACTTTCACAAAAGTGCTAAAAGTCTTTGTGCATGTGAGCATCCTGGAATTCATTGCTGATTTTTTTTTAAATTTACTTAGGAAGTAGAAATTTGTAAATTCAGTGCATAGCATTACTGATCAAACTGTTCCAATAATTTAGTTATCACTGTGGTATGTGGTACTTTTTAGCCACGCTAGTGACTTCTCTCTAGGGTTGTTTGTTAATGAAATGTAAATTAAAAAATAAAATAAATATTTTAAATGATTATTTTTAATTCAGGTTTTGCGTTTTTTTAGGCCTTTTGGGATTTTCATTTTCATTTAAAATGATCAAGCTATTGTCTTTGTTGTGATATACTAATTTACATGATAGAAATACTGAAAAACGTTTTTTTCTTGATGCCGAATCATTCTATTAACAAGCTCAATGTATGATTTACTAATAAAGATAATCAATGTTTGAAAACATTACAGTTTCTATGGTTTCTCTTAAGTCCCATTCTATCCGACACCCTGTTTCAACCATCACTATCTGATTCTGCATTTCAAAGACACAGAACAGGAATCGAGACATTTAAAGATCTTTTTATTGAAAACAGCTTTGATCATTTGTGACTTTCTAAAAAATCCAGCCTACCAAATACCCATTTTTTCAGATACCTGCAGTTCAGACACTTTCTACACTCTCAGATACAAATTTCCAGAGGCACCTGATACAACCTCCGTTGATGTGTTTCTTAGTCTGCACCTGTCACGCAAAGGTTTAATATCTGTTATCTATGACATACTGGTAAATGTAAGACATGTCCATCTTGATAAAATTAAAACTGCTTGGGAGCAGGATTTAAACATGTCACTGTCAAACAACGTATTCCATCTTCAAGCTGCCCGTTACTGCCTGTTGCAGTTTAAGGTTGTGCACTGGCCCCATGTGTTCAAAGTCAAATGATCTCATATGTACCTATGTATATGTAGTCAATCCCTGCTGTGACAAATGTAGGAGAGGTGAGGCTTCCCTTATGCACATGTTCTGGACGTGTCCCAAACTATGTAGTATCAACGAAAGAAATCATGTATATTGTGGCAGAGAGGGAGCCGAAGATAAAAACATAGAGCAAAAGAGTGATGGTGATAAATCAGATGAAGTCTCTCAAGGTAAGGACGTCAAATTAAGAATAACAAGTTCTCTTGGTAAGGAACTGGACCCAGCATCAAAAGTCATGAAGAGAAAAAGAGACTAAAGCTAACTCTATACATGCAATTTACATCATAGACATACAACTGTAAACCACACCCCCAACATTTCTGTTGAGTTGGAAAGTACCTTAGAAGGTGGCTTAAATAGTTCACAGTCAAGCTTACAGTCATCGATAGTAGCACCTGTACCAGGAAATAAGGACCAAAGAACTCCTACTACCTAAATACTTTAAATATATTGGATTAAGCACAAAGAACAAAAGTGAGTAGCAAATTATACTAATGGAGAATGTTGTTGTTTTTTTTTGTGATTTTTATTCATGATTTAAAGTACCATAACAGAACATTTATTTAAATTGTGTAGACAGGCTTCACTGTCTCACTCTGTTGCTTTACACTGCAGTTAGATTACAGACTTTTTAAGGGTTCATAAGGAACAGCCGTTTATTTAAAGGGTACTTAAGGCACCCATGACATATTCTGACAAATTAAACAATAAAAACAAATAACAAATAAATCTGTCTAAATGAACTATTGACACTTAAAAGAGAGATGATGTAAATGGTAAATGGACTGTACTTTCTAGTCTTCTGACTCCTCAAAGCGCTTTTACACTAATCTCTCATTCACCAATTTCGGGTTCAGTATCTTGCTGAAGATACTTCGACATGGAGACTGGAGGAGACGACTGATTAGGGGACGACCCACTTCACCTCCTGAGCCACAGCCGATTAGACTTCATTAAAATCTCTAGAAAGCAGATTTGCTGGGCTTATAGGGACATTTACCCTATGATAGGAAACAGTTTTGGTTTTCACAATCTGTTCAATTTTCTGTGTTTTAGCTTTAACAGACAGATTTTTTACAAAAGGAGAAATCCACAAAGTGTGTGTGACAAAGTGACTCACATTGTAAACTTAATGCTACAAACATCATACTTTTTAAATTTTATTCTTTTAAAACTCAGCAGCATTAAAATGTCATAACAGCTTTACAGATTGAGTCGATATGTTATATCCAGTTTCAGGAGGAATGATAACATCAAGCAAAACCTGTTTGGGTACCTCACTCTTGTTGTAAGGCAGACTTAACAAACTTTCCTTTAATGTTACAAAATACATACCAACAACGTTGAGAACAAGAAAATAATCCTGGTTGAGCTGACAGTGCCTTTGGAGGAGGGATGTGACGTGGCCCATGAGAGGGAGGTGCTGAAGTACCAGTACCTCCCTCAGGAGTGCAAGGACAAGGGGTGGCAGCCATGGCTGTACCCAGTGGAGGTCGACTTCAGAGGTTTCCCTGCGAAATCAACCTGGCAGCTACTATCAGCTCTGACATCTATATATATCTATATTACTCACTGCAAACCACACCCCCCCAAAATTTTCTATGCTCTTGGAAAGTACCGTTAAATGTCATAGTGGTCTCACAGTCAGCAGTCAAGATTGTTTGCATAAATAGCAGCAGCTGCACCAGAAAACGAACGAAAGAAGAACTAAAAGCAAAATATTTGTGAACATATTGGATTTAGCTCAAAGAACAAAGGCGAGTAGCAAATTATGTTGATGAAGACTTCTTTTTTATGCAGCATGATTATCACTAGATAACATTTACCTAAATTGAAGGCAGACTTTCCTGTTCTGTTATCGTGTCACTCACTCTGTTGCTTTCCACTGCACTTTTTACTTTTCTTATAGTACTTTGTTTAAAATCATATTCAGGTTCAGCTCACTTGAAATCTTGAAATTAAATCATTTACTATTGTTTCCCTGCAAACTGTCGTCAGAAATCTTCAAATGCAGACATATAGAGACAATATATACAAACAAAATCAAAAATCTTTTTAGTAAGTATTTTTTGGCTACATTCCAAAGAAGACATGTTCTAAGTTTAGCTTTTTCTGCATTGACAGCGCCTATTTCAAATGTCATTTATAGGCTATAGAGTGGCAGAGCATAGTTTCTAGAGGAGGTCATTACTTCCCTTTTATGTTACATACATCATTTGCTGTATATCTAATTCACTAAAAGCACTGTTGAGACCTATGTTTATTTATTTTTTTTATTTTACCTCCCACCCGAAAAACAACCTTGGTCTGCTTTAAGATTAGCATCATTTTCTGCCTTCTTTTTTCAGTCAAGTCTTTACTGTACATGGAGCCAGTTAAACTACCACAGCACAACTGGGACCTTCCAGCTGCAGCGTGTAGAAACTGGAACAGTCTAACAAAAGCAGTGGTGCTTTAAATTACTTGTAACTGTCCTGGAAACAGGTATCATGGGATTGTTATGTTTCTGTTATACGGTGCATGGTTGTTTGTGTTATGGAATTTTCTATCCTTAGGTTACACGAGGTCACGTGTGGGCCTTGAGGTCCTCGGCAGTATTAATTGTTTGGCTTTGACTGGGAGCAGCAGGTGCCAGTCTATCTCAACACTGTGGTGGCCAGGGTCGAAGAGACCTGTTGCTGCCTTCCTAGACATAATAAGATAGCTGGCCGCTGACATTCCAATCTGCGTAAACAGACATCTGTGTCTCCAGACTAGAATATGCTGACAATAACACCTGCATGGGTAAAAACATTCTCTTTGGCTAATTCTGGGCGTATAGTATTTGTGGTGTTATCTTGAGGTTTAAAGTCTATCCACCAGGATGAGTTGGGCAGAATGTGAGACCGACTCAGGCACTTCTGATGCACTATGAGAGTGTCTCTAATTCTCCTTGATCAAGTGTCATTAAATATTACAGCATAAGACATCAGAGGCTCCTGAACACTTTCTTCCCTCCTGACCTCACCATTGACCTTTGACTTCAGCAATTTCTCAAATTTCAACAGTTTGAGTCCACCAATCACTTTGGTTCTGCATGTGGTTCAAAAACTGTGATCTGAAACTGTTCATCTCCTTTCTTTTCTTTTTATACTTTTGAAAGAGAGAGAGAGCGAAAATAGTAAGTCAAAAAACATCTGTATCATGTCTGCATGGCCATTTATTGGACCAGTGTAGTTACATGACTGATCCCATGAGAACCTTTGCACTGTTTTGTTTTCTGAAGTGATTCTATATAATGTCAGATGGAGAAGACCGAGTGAAAGAACTGCATTAAAACTGAAATGCAAAGAAACATGAACAGTAAATGTCCAGTACTGACCTGAGTTTGTATCCAGTAAGATAAGTATGTGACTTTGCTGAAAAGGCAAAACTGACTCTGAAACTCAATATTTTAACAGAGACACCTAATAAAACTTTGATTAAAAAAAAAACAGTGTCCTATTTATAGGTGGACAATCAATAGATGGACACAAATGCAGACAAGGAGGGAAGTGAACAAAAGGCAACTTTACTAACTTTGGTACAGGAAAACATAAAATGACAAAAAGTGGATGATTAGTCCAGGCAAAAGCATCCAAATAATTATATATAATTTTAAAAAAGGTCAGATAATCCAGCATAAGTCCAAACAAACGGAAATCCAGAATTGAGAATTGTATAAGCAGGAACACAGGGGGAAGCACAGAGACAGAAACAATAGGCTTGGAAACTGACACAGAAACAGATGGAAAAAAAACAGACAAAGTGATGTTGAGAACTTAAATCTTTCTTCAGCATATGTGCTTATTGTCCTACGCACAATGCCACAGTTACATGCTTAACTAAACTCATGTGATCAATTACTTTCTGCATGAGACATCAAGATATACAGACTAAAAACAGAAATGGAGACAAGATGATGAGACACGGGTGAAATATGATCATGGTGGAACAGATCATTAAAAGTTCTTCCACCCAAAAATATATTTTATATCAGATTTTGTTTAGAATATTTCATTTTGTTCCATAAATTCTAACTTTTCCTTTTTGTCTTTCACAGCTCTACTTAATTGAAATCCCGTTGAAAAAATGACCACACCTGATTCAATTGAAAAGGTGCTGATAGAGTTCCTGGATGAGCTGGAGGACAAAAGTCTGGGGAAGTTTCAGTGGTACTTGAGCAAGTATAAAAGAGATGGATCCACACTCATCCCGATGTCAAAGCTGAAGAACGCTACCAGAGAGGAAACTGTGGATAAACTGGTGCAGGTTTATGGAGAAGACGGTGCTGTGGAGAGAACAGTGGACATTTTCTTTAGGATGAAGCGTAACGATCTTGCAATAAAGTTAATTCGAGGTAAAATGTGGCAGTTTCCTGCCTGCTTGCTAACCTCTGAACAGGGCCAGTTTATATGTCCATGTTTTACATATTTTCTACAGAAAAGCAGAAAGATCATTATTATTTCAGCAGTGTAATAAATGATTTTCATTGAGGAATTATAGCAGTAATATTTCTTAATAACTTGTTTATTTTTATTTGCAGCCCAAACAAACAGAAACCGGGTAGAGCAATCACATGAACCAGTGCCTGCTGTCTCCACTGCCAGTGAGAACCACAGAGAAGCAGATTCGACTTATTCTGATCTTTCTTGTCCAATTTGCCTCTTCATTTTCACTGATCCTGTGGTGCTGCAGTGTGGCCACAGCTTCTGTAGGATCTGTGTGCGTGACAGCCGCAAAATCACTCAGAAATGCCCACTTTGTCAGAAAGTTATCCCTGACACTGAACCTCCAACTAATTTTGCTCTGAAGAGTTTGAGTGAAAACTACAGAAAGGGAAATCTGGTTAAGCCATCAGGAGGACACAAACATGACTCAGAGTCATATCAGGTGAATAATTCAAAAGGGCTGAGGCAAAGGCAGGGCCAAAAACCGGTAACCATGAATACACACTGGGAAGAAACGCTGGAAAGAGGGACACAAGGACACTATTGCAGACACACTCAGAAACAAGCCATATAACGGACAGACAAGGAAACAAAGGAAACACAGGAACTAAATAGACATGCAGGACACCAGGTGAAACTAATCAGGGACAGGTGAAGAATCAAAAACAGGCGGGAAGACAAGACAATCTAAAGACTGCTGACACATTTCTTGTTTTATTTGCAGAGCTTTAAGGCTGAATTGGTTCACACACACACACACACACACACACACACCCACACCCACACACACACACACACACACACACAGCCTCTCCACAGCCATTCTGCATATAAGCAGTGATTATACAAACCCATAACTCTTTCAATGTACAGTACACATGACATGTGAATATTGTTTTGCCTCTTCTTCTTCTTTTGCTCCAGAACTCAGAATGTTCTGCCAGATCCACAGAAACTTCCAGAAGCACAGATAAATGTATCTGAACATGTGGACAACCTGAAGTTGACAGTCTCTGAGAAGATGTTGAGCATCATGCAAAACTGTAAGTTTTGAGGCACATCAGCTTTAAATAAATTCATATTTTGCCTCTGATCAGAAATCTCACTAGTGAAGTGCTTTTATTTTGTACTTATGTTTGATTTGTAGCTCCTCTGGACCCCAACACTGAATCCAACACCAAAGAAGAGCATTTCAACACTGATGCACCAAACTCATCATACACCGTTTACTCTGAGGAATATGATGGTTACGCTTCAAATGAATCAATGGGTTCATGGTACAATGGTTAAGATTGTACATTGTGTAAACATGTGTGTATTTGTGCTTAAAATTCAATAAAAATATTTGAGAGAGGAAAAACATGTTGCAGATATTGAATACACCGCAGCTCTTAAAACAGTTTCATTTACGAGAAAATAAACTTCTGTTTAATGAAAAAACACACAAGTCTTTAAATAATGAAAGACTCTGCAGACGAGAAACCCCAGCTTCCTGTTTTGTTTTTTCACTCAGGAAGGAAGCGAGAGACAGACAGTGTCTTACATAAAGTACTCCTCTGTTATGAGCACTTGCGTAAATTAGATGGCAGTTGTTTTTAAAGAAGGTAAGCATTTCTTTCAGTTTTTAATTGGCTGGATTTTTACATTAGCTCTGATTGAACATTGTCATCATGTATCTGAAAGACAGTTTATTTATGTGGTTATGTGTGACCAGTTATTTGATCCGTCCAGATGAAGACCAAATGAGGAATATCAATCGACAGAAATCATGTAGGCTGTGGCTAAGACGAAGCCAATGAGAAAAACATGGAGCCAAAGAGTGATGGTGATAAAACAGATGAAGTCTCTCAAGGTAAGGATGTCAAATTAAGAATAAAAAGTTCCCATGGCAAGGAACTTTACCCAGTATCACAAGTCATGAAGAGAAAAAAGAGATGTGATGGAAGAATTCAGTTAAAAAAAACAACTAAATATAATATTTAAGATAGATTAAAAGCCTAAAAAGTGTCTTCATCCGGCTTTAGCAAACATTTTGCTGATCATTCACTACACTGTATTTTTATAAAAAAACTGCTGAAACTGAATTTTGTGGTTTCTCTCAGAGTCCGTTTCCTCTATCCAGTCTGCAGTTCATCATTTTCATCCCAACTACACCGCTCAGAGTGGAGGCAATGTGGTCGCTCCCTCCATTATTGGCTCTAACATTGGCAACATAAACATCAATATCATCTCAACAGGCCAAGGTAGATATTTAAGACACAGGAGTTACTGAAACTGGGTTTTGAGCTCCGCTGATCTTCTTCTTCTTTTGCAGGATCTATTGTTTCATCAAAAGAAGCATTAAATCATGACACTGCAGACAGCTGTGCTACCCTGCAACACCAAAGTCAGTACCTAATACCCATTACTTTACCACATTTAGGACAGAAATAAACCAATTATTATAATAACCTTTGAATGCATTTTGTTGTTCAGAAAACAGGGTCGCAGAATGTCAACAGAACCTGAAAGCTGCTCTGAAGAGGAAGTTCAGTCACTTGCTTGAAGGGATGACGACAGAAGCAAACAAGATATCTCTCAATAAGATTTACACTGAGCTCTACATCACTGAAGGAGGAAGTGGTGAAGTCAATAATGAGCATGAGGTGAGACAAATTGAAACGGCATCCAGGATACATGTGTCCCAGGAAAAATCAATCCACTGCAATCACCTCTTTGTTCCTCTGCATGGACGAGACAACCTCGTAAGAACTGTGATCACAAGGGGAGTCGCTGGCATTGGAAAGACCGTATCCGTCAATAAATTCACTCTAGACTGGGCTGAGGAGAGAGAAAACACCAACCTGGAATTTGTATTTCCTCTCTCTTTCCGAGAGCTGAACCTGATGAGAAAGAAAACCTTCAGTCTAGTTCAGCTTCTCGGTGTCTTTTTCCCTGAAACAAAAGACACAGAAATCTTTGTTCATAGTACAAACAAAATACTCTTCATCCTGGACGGTCTAGACGAGAGCCGCCTGTCTTTGAACTTCCACAAAAGTGAAATAATGTGTGATGTGACACAGGATACCACGATAGCTGTGCTTCTGACTAACCTCATCAGGGGAAGACTGCTTCCTTTGGCTCTTGTTTGGATAACATCTCGTCCGGTAGCTTCCAGTCAGATCCCTCTGGAGTACATTGATCTGGTGACAGAGGTGCGAGGGTTCAACAATCCACAGAAAGACGAGTACTTCAGGAGGAAGATTAGTGACGAGAGCTTAGCGAACAGAGTCATCACACATGTGAAATCCTGCAGGAGTCTTCACATCATGTGCCACATACCAGTCTTCTGCTGGATGGCAGCGAGTGTTCTTGAGAAGAAGTTGGTGACGACAGACAGTAATGACACGCCAAAGACTCTCACTCAAATGTACATACACTTCTTGTCCTTGTATGTGGACAACATAAAGAAGAGGTTGCCTGGAAGAAGAGAGTCGAACGCTGACTGCTTGAGAGATAACCTCATCTCACTGGGTAAACTGGCCTATAAAGAGCTTGAGAAGGGCCACTTGATCTTCTATGAGAGGGACCTCATCCAGAACGATATAAAAGTCACACAAGCGTCCATGTTCTCAGGCGTCTACACACAGATCTTCAACGAGGAGCTGACAGTGTGCAAGGAAAAGATGTTCTGCTTTGTGCATTTGAGCATCCAGGAATTCTTTGCTTCGTTGTACGTCTACCTAACATTCAACAACGACAACTTCAACGTCTTGACCAAGAAGTCGTCCGCTTCGAGACGTTTCCCATTCAGAGATTCATCAGAGCTCATTCTCTACAAGGAGGCAGTAGAAAAGGCTTTACGGTGCGAAAATGGACATTATGACATCTTTCTTCGCTTCCTTTTGGGCTTGTCTCTGGAATCCAATCAGACTCTGTTGAAACATCTGATGACCAGCAACAGAACAAACCAAAAAACAAGAATGGAGATCATTAAACACATAAAGGAGAGGATCAGGGCAAGTCCATCCCCAGACAGATGCCTCAATCTGTTTCACTGTCTGAATGAGCTGAACGACCGCTCTCTTGTGGATGAGATTCAGAGCTACCTCAGATTGGGCAGTCTTAACAAGGTCAAACTTTCACCTGCCCAGTGGGCCACTCTGGTCTTTGTACTGCTGACATCAGAAGAAGAGCTGAGTGTGTTTCAACTGAGCAACTACACTCGGTCAGAGGAAGGTCTTCTGAGGCTGCTGCCAGTTGTGAAAAACGCCCGAGAGGCAAAGTAAGTGATTTCTAAAAGCGGATAGCAAACTCTAAAGCTTTTTTGTGCCTCGCGTGGTAAAGGTAGACAGCTTTAGCCCTCAGATTCTTTCTGATATCTAATCTAAAGAAACTTTAAAAGCCCAGACTTAGAGGTCAGGCATTCTTGACACATGCAGGATGTGGACAGCACTTGTTGGTAGCGCAAGCAAGATCATTTGCTTTTGGTGCAGTTAATTCATAACAAGTAACACAATAATTCTAATTGGCAGTGTAAAAATGTTTAAAAGTGTTAATTAGAACTACTATAATAAATATTTTCATACTGACAGTGGAGCAAATGATAAGGTGTTGCTTGTACTAACAAAGGCTCAGAGGTTACGGCCCACAATTTTACTGTTTTGATTCAATGTCATCTGTCTCAGTTGCAGCAAGCATCGGTTTTTTAGCAAAGAAAATCGCACTCTACACTTTCTACTCAGCGTTAACCAGTAGATTGACAATGTTAGCGGTGAACATAGTGGAGCATTTAGCAGTTAAAGAGCCAGGTATTTCCCTCAGGTTGAACAATCTGAATGATGTTGCTCTGTGGCTCCTTGATGTGTAAACAGGAAACTGTTTGCTAGCAAGTTCAACTTAAAAGGTGTCAGAGTTCACAGCTTGTTTCTGCTGCCCCCAAATGACCAAACTTTGTTATTGCAGCTTTAAGTGTTAAACCTCAAATATCAACCAACTTTGTTTTATTCTAAAGCTTGTTGAGTGATAATATATTTTAAATTTGCATGATGTTAGATGGCTTGTCACATTATCATGGGGGTCGATAATGGGCAGTCAAATATGAATACTGGTGTGTCTATTATCAACAGAAGGGGACATTTCTTTATGCCATAATTTAACTTTCTCCTACCTTTCCTACTGCAGTCTGAATGCATGTAATCTCACTGTGACCTGCTGTGAAGTCCTGGCAAATGGCATCAGCTCATCCCAACTTAGAGAGCTGGACCTGGGCAATAACAACCTGACAGATGCAGGAATAATAAAACTCTCTGGTGGACTGAAGAACAGCAAACTGGAGGCACTGAGGTCGGTATCTAATGAGTTTCTTTCTTTTTTTCCCCAAATCAAAATAAAGAGGTTTTTGTTCACAAATTCTAGCATTTTTTGTGTGTGTTTAGACTGAGGAGCTGCAACCTAACAGGGCACAGCTCTGATGCCCTGGCTTCAGTTATCAGCTCAGCCTCCTGCCTGCTGAAACTATTGGACCTCTCTGACAATGACTTCCTGGACGTAGGAGTCAAAAAGCTCTGTGGTGGACTGGCTAGTCCTCACTGTAAACTCGAAATACTCAAGTGAGTGGCCTGAGTGAAATTTCATGCCAGATGAATTATTCAACAGCAGAACAGAGCCAAACATGCAAATTCATTGTCTCTGTGTCTGTTTTGAAGTTTGTCCCTGTGCAGACTGACAGAAGAAAGCTGCATTTTCTTGGCATCAGCTTTGAACTCATCCAGTCTGAGAGAGCTCGACCTGAGCTACAACCACCCAGGAAGCTCAGGTCTGGAGCTGCTGTGTGCTCTGCGAGACGACCCCCAATGCAGCCTGCAGAAACTCAGGTACTGACGGTGTCCACTAGAGCCCGAACAATAAATCAACTGACCAAAATTAGGGTCCAAGCACACAGAGTTTGGCATTTAAGACGACTTCTTAGGTATTAATGAATGGATGTATGTATGTAATGGATGAAGTATAATAGAGTACCTTGGAGTACTCTTCTAAACAAGTTAATGATACGATGAAGTGTGAAAACGGAGATCTTCTGTTATGTTTCAGTGTGGAGCAGTGTGGTGAATCCAGGATTCAACCTGGTCCAAAGAAATGTGAGTAACCAGCACTTTCCACTCCTCTGTGTCCTGCTAAAGTCATAACACTTAACATTAAGTAAGGTATAATACTGATCTGTTTCATCAGATACCAAAAAACTCACCCTGGATCCAAACACAGCACACAGAGACCTTTCTCTGTCCGAGGAAAACAGGAAAGCGACACGTTGGACCAAGCAGCCGTATCCAGATCACCCAGAAAGGTTTGATTTCTGGACACAAGTGTTGTGCGAGGAGGGATTGACCGGTCGCTGCTACTGGGAGACAGAGTGGAATGGGAGAGCTTTCATCGGAGTGGCCTACAGAAGAATGTGCAGGAAGGGAAAGGATCACGACAGCTGGTTGGGCAAAAATGAGTCTTCCTGGGGTCTAAACTGCAACAAAGATGGCTACAAGATCTGGCACAATGGCATGGACACTGCTGTAACCATCCCAACCAGCTCCAATAAAGTGGGAGTCTATCTGGACTGGTCAGCAGGGAAACTGTCCTTCTTCATGGTCTCCTGTGGTGCACTGACCCTCCTCCATACCGTCCATACCACCTTCACTGAGCCCGTCTACCCAGGGTTTAGGCTTGGGTGGGTCGAGTCCACAGTGTACTTGTGCTAAAAATTCCCTTAACACTGAGGACATGTAACATAATGTAATAATTTCCTTGCTCCTGCTCCTGACCCAGATAACAAAAAACATGTTTGCAGGTAGTTGCAGGTTAGAGGTCTCTCAGACTTCTGCCCCAATACTAGACCCAAACAAATACTTTATTTTTAAGGCTGGAATGACACTGATATTTTATAACAGTTGCTATAAAATGTTGTACAGACATTCATGGTTCCCAGAGGATGAATGCTCCCGATTTGTTCTGTAGCACCACCATAAGGTTGACATTTGTGGTTTTGAGTGAAATGACATTTATGTTGCCTGAATTGTTATAACTTTTGTGATCCCTGAACATTTCATCTAGCACCATCAAGTGTACATATCTCTTTTTTGCAGTACCTGTACTATGTCTGACAAGAACATGTATGTCGCAATATACAATATCTTGGCAATAAACCTGATCAATCAGACCCTTTGTGTACTGACCTAATTAGCTTGGCGGGGCTGTGAAGCCAATGTAGAAGTGCTAAAAACTGCAGTTCCTTGGACGCCCACTTGAGGCTGGCTACAGAACAAGTCAATCTCCATGAGCCCCCATGTTAAAATGTCCAACTTCACAGCAGAAATAAACATGTTTACAGCCTGGTACAAAAAATAGTTTTGGTCTCTATAGCTAATTTCTCCGTTCATGATAACTGTACTTATATTTAGGCTTAAAGTTATGCATAATTAACAGCGTGGCTGCTTTGATTGACGAGTGGGTACTGTTACAGATAGCTTGTTTGAGCAACCAGGCCTCATTCGGTCCACCGATGATCCACGTCTTTGACGATTTTTAGATTAGCAGAAGAGGCAGGACTACCAACATGGTGGTGGCCAGAGCTGCAGATTTTGAGCTTCACAATGGCTCTACAGAAACCTACAGGTTTCATCATGCATACGCTGTCCATTTATTTTATACTGTCAGTGATTTACCTCCAAATCCGAACATGGCTGGATACAAAGAGGAAGCGAAAGAGTTTCGTAATTTGAAACAAGCCGTCGAAGCGAAGCACAATGTGGATTTTCTCTTTCAATAATCATTTTATTAGCAGTCCCAAGAGGCAATGAAAAAAAAAAACACAAATCAAAAAAAAAAAAAAAAAAAAAAAAAAAAAAAGGAACACAAAGATTACAGTCAACAGTCAAGACGGTGGGCTAATCAAAGTCAGTGACCATAAAGACGGAACAGAGGGCTGCACACACACCAAACAAACACAAAAGTCACATTGTTAAAAAGGAACAGAAAGTAATCAATGAAGAAGAGTGAATTTAATCTCATGTATGTGTGTGTGTGTGTGTGTGTTGGCTGATCCCTCTGTTCCTCAGGAGAAATTCACCAGGACCGACCTCACATTCACACACACACACAAACACACTCTCACACCTTACACTCGCACACAAACATATCAAAAAGCCAGTCAAGGCGTCTTCCTCTCTTCAGTAAAAGCCGTGATTTTATATTTAGGCTATTTGTGACAGAGAAACCAACCATCAACAAACAAACAGCTGTTCAGGCAGGGTCTTTAAAATTGTTATTTTCTTTTAATTCTGTACAGATTATATATTTTTTATTTACACACTGAACATCGTCAGTGCAGAGACAACTCAAAGTTTGCAAGTGTTAACTGATGTCCATTTATACGCTGTCATTTCTGTCTGCTGGAAGTTCAAAACTTTTGATTAATATAAAGTCTGCAGCACTACATGTCATCAACAGACAGACTCGTCCACGCAAACTTATGAAGGAGGATTTCCCATCGCTGTGACGCTGAAAAGTTCACACCTGTCCTCGATATCTTTTGTTATTTATTCTGTCTGGCTTCTCTCTCTTTGCTGCATAGACTTTGAACTAGTGAAAGCTTCCTCTCATGACAGAATCACAACATCTGGTTCATCTCAGCCAGATGTTCACATCTGGATCAGACCAATTACTGGAATGACTGGTTCTCAGTCACAGCACCCAGATACTTCATGACAGGTCATCAGACTCCAGTTTGAGCTGTTCATCTAGGCTTAAACTTGAGACACACCGGGAAATATGATAAGAATCGGGCAGTGGATGATTAATCCCTTTCGCATCTGTAAACACACGCACACACACACGATGGATGATTGGAGCAGCATGAGGAAGGGGAGGTGGGGTACTAAGGCCATGATTAAAGGAGAGAAGAGACAGAAAGAACAGCATTTATTTTAATTCCATTTATGTCTTGGTATATAGATGTCCTTCACTCTATTGGGATTCAATCATATAAAAAGTGTTTGCTATCCGAGGGTTGTTTATTCACCCAAAACAGCCTTTTCAGTGCGAGTAATACAGACAGTTCACCGACTACAGTCAACATCAGCCGTCTCCGACACTCACTCAGTCTGTTGCATACATATTGTTCACTTGTGTATATACACGTTACCCTCCCTCGTCAGTTATTTCGCTCCTGCTGTGTTGGAGCAGTAGATTTGAGGCAGAGTAAAGCTCTATTAACATCAGACTCTCTCTCTCTCTCTCTCTCTCTCACACACACACTTGCACTAACACACACACACGACGAGATCTGCCAGCTGGTCTGTGATGCCCAGCTGACAGCGAGTAGAGCTTTAGTTTATTAGGTTTAAAAAAAAAGAGAAAAAAAAAAACAGGAAAAAAAGATAAAGCGCTTTCTTTCACAAGGTAGGGTGAACCAGGAGGGGAGGATGGGGGGGGGGGGGGTCATACAGGTGGAGAAGGTGGGAGTTTGTACGCCTAGCTGAGAAGCTGGCGGATCTCCTTGTGCATGTGACACAAGAAGTCCACGTATGACGCTCCCCCGCTGGCGCTCTTGTCCTCGACCAAGAAGTGCCTGAATATCAGCTCTGTTCTGTCTTCCTGTTTCACCACCATTAGCTGCAAACGAGGAGAGAGGAGTGTGAGAACAAGGGAGCACGCAGGAGGACAGGCTGGGCCAACATGACCGAAACAAGTAGGGCTGCAACTAATCATTATTTTACTCTTTAGTTTCTCAACAAGTGTGCATTTAGGCAGGGTCAAATACCCAGTCCTGTTCATTTAGTTTTAATCAATGAATTATTTCCAAGTTTATCTTAACTTAGTTTAAAGTTTTGGCAGTTCAAAAGACTTCCTGTTCGTCTGGTTTATACTCCTTAAGGTAAGGTTTCAAAAAAAGCTTTGTTTAGACATTGATATTGACATATTGATACCATATTGGCACTGACAGTGGTGCCCAGCCCCGAAATAAAGAAAGTTTACCTTCATGTATCGTGATCGCTGAGCTCTGAACGAGTCGATGATCTCTCTGAGTCTCTGAGAGAAGGGGTTGTCCAGCACTGGCAGACTTGTCTGAAACACAGAGCAGTAATTATGAACAACTTTGACAACGTAGGGCCAGACGTAATCAATATGGAAATATTAATTCAAACATTAATACAAAACTTAATGGACCACTCAGCTAAGATCAACAAACATGGAAACAGATCTGTTCCCTCTCACCATGCTCGCGTCTATCTGGCTGAAGCTCGGCGTGCCAAAGATGTTGAGCAGCAGCTCCTGCTGGACGCTGGCTCCCACCCACAGGAAGAGGTGGAGACCCGTCTCCAGGATGTAAACTCCGCCTTTAGAAAGCCTCTCCTCTGAGTCCCTCACCGCCACTGGCAACGAGCCGCTCTCCAACTTTGTCTGGAAAGTCGAAGAGAAGAAACAATATTAGATGAATTGTGATGAATGCGAGCGTTGACACCTTCTCGAGTATTGTTGTTATGGCAGAGACTTCCTGTGAATATGTTGCAAAAGATTACTACGTTATAAGGCAAGCGAGGAGCTGAAAAAACAACCCTTGAACTCTTGAACCTTCCAATGATCTTCTGTTTTTCACAGTTTGAACACTAGAGTGTGCAAAGACACTCTAAAGACATCACTATTCTCCGGTTTTCCAACTGTACTGTAAAGACATGAACCCACTCATGTTGAGGCTTTATTCAAAGTGGCAGCAGCTCTGCATGAAAAAAGAGGCAGCCCTCTTATTTAGTTCAGTGGAGCTAGTACATTGGCGCAGCTGGGGTTGAAAAAAACAAAACAAAACAGGTGAACCTGGCTCAACTTTTTGCTGCAACATGACCTCATCTGACACAGTTTACCTCGAGATTATTGTAAAAAAAACGATAACATAATAACTTTCAAGGGCTGTAACATCATGTCTGACTACTACAGCCTTTAAAAACATTATTCTGTTACTCCAACTGGATTGTATATTCTCACCTGCACCTTAAACAACACCAACGCAGCCCGCAGGAGCCGTTCTTAAATGCACTTTGCACGATTACACAAAATTTATAGTGTTCTAATAAGAAATATAGTGTTAAGTATAAGTTCAAACTCGTAACTGTCATTTGTGGTTCTTTGTTCTACAAGAACATGATTATGCAGATTTATTATGGTTTGATAAAACAGTATTATTAATAATACACAGGCTTTTATGTTGAGTAAGAGAGCAGCAAACACTTATTTTAATGAAACTACATATCAAATATGAGCTTGGCCTCTTTGATGATCACACAAATGCCTCTGCCGTCCACACAGGTGATGCTTTTTTTAACGGTTCAGCGAGTACGCTGGACATATAATCCAGTAAGATAGACGCAAAATTAGAGCTTTTATCGTGATCCCATAGATGATGTTATGAGAGGAAGCCTTTGTGTTTGTCTCACCAGTGGCAGCAGGCGGGGGTAGAAGAAGACGTGGCTCTCTGAGACGTCCATGCAGCTGATCAGCTGCCTCAGGTAGGCCCGGTCGTCCAACGAGACGTCGGCTCCCGGCAGAAGAACGTCGCTCTTCAGCACACAGTTCAGGTAGACCGGTAGCAGCTTCATGCACTCTGGGAGGATTAGCTGGAAAACACGCACAGAGGGATGTAAATACCTAAAGTGACACTTAATGATGTGGAAAGGTGAAGTTATTATCCGAGACACTCTGATCGGATCGTACCTGACCAGCTGATGAGGGGCTTGCACAGTTCTTCCGGTAGCAGGCCAGAATCTGAGCGCACTGGTTGATCAGGGTGTCTCTCACCGCCTTGGTGGGGTTGCTGAGGACGCCGCGGAAAGCTGAAATGCACAAAAACACACAACAAATGAATCATTTTATTATAACAACGTGAACAGTGTGGTGCCCAGTGGATGGCAAGTAAACGACCAGCAAGCTATGAAGAACAGCTGCAGCAGCTGTGGGGTTGCTTTGCCTTATTTTTAGAAAATGTTACTAACACACTTCATTTCTCCTCTCACACCTTACTCAGACTTTTAGAGTACAACGCTGGATCTGTACATTTGTGTTGTACGCGCTCCTCCTATGACCCCCCACCACCCCCGTTCTTGGCACTGACAATGAATAACAATGAAGAAGATTTTCTGCTGTGTGTGCTGGTCCTCACCATATTTGGAGAAGAAGTTGATGATCGTGTCGGTCTCACAGTTGCGGTAGAGGTCAGCCAGCTGAGAGCAGCAGTTGACCGCCATGTTGTGGACACGGAGGCGCCTTTGGCCGCTGCAGCTGGTGTACAGCACGGCGCACTATGGGGCAAACACACAAGACGTGTGCATGTTAGCATGTATCAGTTAAAGTATTCAGTCAAGTCAGTGCATCGTCTGATTTGTCAGTTGTTACTCTGCTTCAGAGCATTATCTCAAATCACAGGTCATGAACTTGATTTGATTCTAAATGAATAGTGTGATTGATTTGATGTCAGGGATGCCAGATTAGGTGACTGCAATCAACTATAGCACCTTGTGGGGCATGAAAAAGCAGCTGTAATCACTATATATATGTTATATGCATTCCCTTCTTAAAAGGGGGTTTTGCTGCACACCTGCATGAGTGCCCCCGTCTCCTCGCTGAGCTTGTCATCGTGCTTGAACTCGACAGTGACGGCCTTGTCACAGTCCAGGCCTGCTAGCTCCACATCTGTGGTGTTACTCATGAAGAAGGAGCCGAAGAAGTCTGTTGCTCGGATACCTGAGGGTGACGACAGAGGCAGAAGATCATGAAGTCAGTTGTTACATCTCTTGATCCGTCTTTCCTTTTTTTTTTTGAAGAGGAGGAGTCTCACCTGTGCTAGTTCGAACCCTCATGACGGCGTCAAACCCTACTAGTTTCTGAACGTCTCGTCTGAGGTCGTTCAGGAATCTCTCCTTGTCTGACTGAGCCTGGGATACAGAAAATACGCCGTGTGTTACAAAGTAGCAAACGATCCAGCTGGTGATTCAACAAAATGCCAACAAAGCAAAAGAGTGCTAAAGAGAAATGGCAGCATTATCGGGGCTGCGGTACATCATAAAACTTAATCGCAAACAAAATCTCGAGCAAGAAGAGAACCTAAATATAATCTAAGTGCAAGAAAACCTGCAGCATTTTCAGAATGAGACTGAAGGAGGTTATTTCTCTCACCTGGAAGTAGGTGTATTTGTAGACAGAACCTCCAGTGGAGACAGGAACCACCCCTAACGTAGCAACGTCCACGTACTGGTTGGGGAAGAGGAAGAGATCCACGCAACAGCCCTGGGCTACACACTCCTTAGCCAGGGTGTTGTAGAAACTAACCTGGGGCTGAAACAGAGACTGCGGATGACAGGAGAGGAAGGGGAGTCAGTGTGAAGTCCTAAGAGATACAAGCTGCAACACAACATATACTTAAATATCACTTTGTAACAATACGATTGAATATACAATAAAACACAGCCCACACAGGTGAGACACACACACAACATTGGTCTAAATCTGCATGAAATGAGCTTCAGATGTCCAGATCCTGAAATCATTGTATGGAGTTCCACAGGGATCAGTGCTCGGCCCCCTTTTGTTCCATGTACACAAGGTTCATTGCTGTCATTATGCAGATGACACACAATTATATTTCCCATCTCACCACGACACACTGCAGAGAAACATCACCAAACGACTCATCAAGTTTAAATTATTTTGATTCGTTGCCCCTAATGAACCTCTTTTAACCTCTCAATTTTAGTCCCCACTAACAAAACTCAGAGGCTGCTGAACAGAACCTGGGGAGACTTTTATAACCTGTTATAATATGTTGTACCCTGTTTTTCACTGGTGTTTACCTTCTCCTTATCTGTCCCAGTCAGCTTCTTGTCTTCTCTGTTCTTTAGTTTTCCAGGAGCTTCTGCGATGGGCAGAGAGGTGTGGAACACAAACAGCTTCCCTGCACAGTCCGCAGCCTGAGAAAGTGACACACAGCATACAACACACAAATCATCAGCAAATCAGCAGCAGCTCTGCTGAAAATCTCGAATTTGATGGCTGTTCAGTTCATGAAGGAAGCCAAATATATCTCAGCAAAGTGTAAAAAAAACCCTGAGGTGACAGGGTTACATTAAACTTGTCACCTCAGGTGTATTTACAACAGGAAAATATCACAAACCAGCAGCCCATTTCAATCCAAAATGTTCCAGAAACTTTAAGCATGAGGAACAGAAATTCAGGAAAGGGTTCCTAAAATTGCTTCTGAACAAAGCTCTGCGTCCTGACTTAGGCATGAATAGAATATGTGTTAACCTTGAGGGCCTCCAGTCCTGCCTGGATGACGGGTCCAAACACAGTCTCCGTCTCCCTGGTGTCTGCAAACATCTCTGGGATCTGGTCTAGCAAGCTGAAAAAACATAGCGTGTTTAACAAAATTGTCTGTCTATACAATCCTCATGTATTTGTTATTGTAAGTGTGTCTGGTTTGTGTCTCCCTACCTCTCGATAACTAGCCGGCTCTCATTGACGTTGACCAGGAAACCATCCAGCAGGGGTACAAACATGTCTGATACGTCAGACACCACCAACATCTGAGGCTGGGCCAGGCTCGATTTGACGTTGTAGAAGTGCAAAACCTTGTTGTAGGTGACAAAACCAACCCGCACCACAGAGTCCATTTCTGGGTTCTCCCTGAAACAGATGAAATATAAGTTCTGACATGAGCTACAAGTGAGCCTATAAACTAACAGTGTGTTGAGTAAATCGTAACTTTCCTTCTCTCCACTTCTGCTTCCCTCTTTTCCATTTCAGTCTCTTTGCTTTCTTTCTTCCTCTTTATTTCATCATTCTTTCTCATTCTTCCTTCCTTGCTACATGCTTCAGTTCTTCCTATCTTATCCTTCCTAGCATGTCCCTTGTCTTCTCAATCTTTTCGTCATTATTTCCCTTTCTCCTCTCTTCTTCCTTCACTCTTTCCCTGCTCCTTTCCGTAACTTCTGTCTTCATGTGTTTGAATACCTCGGCAGATAGTCTAGGAGCGACTTGAGCTCCTGGCAGACAATGTTGACCATGCCGCTCTTCACAGCGTTGTAGGACACATCGATCAGGAAGATGAAGGCTGGAGGCTGAGGAAGCTTGTTGTTCTGTTAGAGAGAGGGAAAACAGTAACATGTTAACACAGACAGGATCTGCAACTTTTCTGATCAACTGTGTAAGACGCCCTATTCAGTAACAGCTTGTGGTTTCAATAAAATATCATGATGTCATAGATTATGACTTTGTTTTTACAAATTCTTAAGAATATCTAGTAATCACTAATTCAATGCCAACATACAGCCAGTCCTAGTGTTGTTGTCACACCTGTAGTATCTCTAAGTCCAGGGAAACCCTGTATTCAAAATGAAATCTTTCATTGTTGTCACCAAGAACGAGGCTCAACAAAATAACATTTGCTGATCCGTGAGGAGATTCATGGGTAAACAATCAGCTTTGTATTCTATAATCTGGGAGACTATTACAATACCATGAGTCTACTTATGAGTCCATTCAGTAAAAAGTTTGTTTCCTTGATCCCAGGACTTACCTTACAGTAGTCAACGGTGGCCAGGAACTCGTAGCTGCCCATCGAAAGTTCTGGCCTGTCATAGCAGTCCACCCTCTTACCAGTGTGGTCCAGATGCTGGAAGTAATGTGGAGGCACTATGGGAAAACGGATGACATTAGTACAGCGAGTACAGTTTAGAAAAACATGTTTAAATACACGAATGTGGACTTAAACTCACCCTCTGTGACGCAGCTGCAAAAGCCACACTGGAAGCGGCGCCCTCCCTCTATGAACTGCATGTAAGGACACATGTAGGCCTTGCAACGGTTGCAGCGGATTGGACCACCCTCGCCATGGTCCACCAGGTATGGAGGGTTCTGATAAGAGATGAAATAAAAAGGAATGACAACTATTATCCAATAATCTGGATATCTGAGGCAGACAGACTTGAGGCTATGAGGGTGACTTCATCTAAAGACCTCATGAGGACACAATTACTCAAAAAGGAAATAGTGTGTGCCGCTCTGATATCATTAAATATTTACACCCTGTTTTATGTAAAGCTGTTTTTCCTGCCAGAGTGATGTAAAACTAGTCCAAATGGATATTGGGTTACACATGTGGTGAGTGCACGAAACAAGGTCATGCAGCCACTCCCACCTCTGTGATTTTGAGCCAGATTATCCCGCTGACATTACAGGCATCCTGTGATAATGAGTGCATGTCAGGCATTACCCTGAAAACTAATCTTTGTTCAAATCAGGTTACGGGTGAAAACTGTCCCACTGAAAACGTAAGAGGAAGATAGAGCTGTGGAGCAAAAAGATGATGACAGTGAAGCTTAACACTGCTATCCATCTGAACACTTGCAGGGCTGCAACTAAAGATTATCTTCACTCACCGATTGTCAAAATAATTGGCTAATTATTTTCTCAGTTAATCTTTGGTCTATTAAATGTCAAAAATAGTGAAAAACAACTGTTATAATTGACCTCAGTCCAGCAGTCAAATGTCTTTGAATACATTTATTTGACCAATAGTTCAAAGCACAAAAAGATTTCTCACATTTGAACTATCAATATAGTTGTGACGATAGACTAATCAATTAATAAACTAATTGCTGCAGTTCTAAGTACAGCCGAAAACCTCAAGGATAATATGCTATAAATATTTTATACAGAGCTCTTTTGACTGGCAACCTATTGCATCCAGCAAGAAGTCAAAAATTACGGCCAAACTCCACCGGGCACGGATGTGATGCGTACTGTGTGGGCTGCTGCCGCTGGAGCTAATCGCAGCCGTTCTAGTCGATGTTTCAAACCCCACCAGACGAGCCGTGGTCTGGTTCAGAAGCATCCCAGAAGCGGGTTCTATGTTTGATGCCGCGAACAGCTCATGTCAATCTGCACAGAGCAGCTCGAGCTGGCCGGAAGTCAGATGCAGAAATGCCATAGAGAATCCAGACGATTCTCAAAATAAAACATGCAACCTACGCAGCATATTTACATATTTATGAGCACATAAATTAATCAAGTTAAGAGTCTGGTGGGCAAAATGCTTCTGAAGCGCCAGTAAGAATTCACATGGAGAATGGACCAAAACAGCGTCACAGCCGCGACGTGACGGAGACGTGTCTGGTGGGGTTTTGGCTTTATTGACAGCTTTCCAAGTTACACAAGTAGACAGGACGTTGTGTCAGGACTGTTGCATCAACAGCTACAGATCAGTCCAGAAAAGGAGTCCTGTCTAAACAAAGATTAATAGATTTATAATAGTGGAAAGAGGAGCAGGCATCGCTTACCTCATCTGGTGGCAGTGTGGCGAGGGGCTTGATGACGGCGGCCAGTGGCACCTGAGACTGCTTGGCCATGTCGGCTGTGCAAGGCATATTGTAGGCCGTACAGCGGATAAACCTGGGACTGGCATTCCCTGAACACGGACACACATTCTCCATTAACATCACAACCTCTACACAGCCCACACACATTTTTCAGATGGAAAGTTGCCGGATGTGAATGTGTTCACAGGAAGTACCTTGGTCTTTGACCTGGAAGTTGGTGGTGACGAGCGGCGGGGCCTGACCTCTGACCCCCGTGGTGAATGGCTCAGTGCTCTTAGCCTTGTCATCCTCTATTACCTGGATCTAAGGAGGAGAGAGGGGGACAAATATATCACAACTTTTATACACGTTTACAGCATAAATACACACATGTAAATATGACAGATTGTCTCACAAAGAGGAACATTTAACACCCATGCAGGAGATGACTTTCATACAACCCCAACACACACACACACTTCTGCAGCTACTAAACACACACAGGAAACCCATCAACATCTGTCGATAAAATCGTCACAGTCAAGCCATGACTAAGGTGACATATGGTACAAATTCATGCCAACTAAATAAAATAAAACTAAATGATATCGCCTAGGAATAAAGGGCATTATCAAGGCATGCTATTAATGCAAGGGATTGTGGGTAAGTCAGAACATTGCAGGCTAGCATGCAAGTCCTCATCACCGTCTGATTCTTTGAGAAATAGGTTTGGGAAAGCTTTCTTGCAGAGATGAGAAGATTGAAATGACAGGACCAGTTGAAGGAAACCAGTTTAGACTTCAGTAAGTTACTGGTCCTAGCAAAGAAATAGTACCCAATCACCCTCATCTGTTGTTTGTTCACTCAGGTTCTTGTACAGATTCAGAGATACTTGTTGGCAGAGCTGGGCTAGCTGTTTCCACCTGTTTCCAGTCTTTGTGCTAAGCTAAATTAGCTGCCGCAGACATGAGAGTGGTATCAATCTTCTCATTTTAGTCTCAACCAGAAAGCAAATAAGCATCAGTAGTACCACTCCTTTAAGCAAGGTCATTTACACAGTGGTGTTTTGCTTATATTCAGCATTACAGCTTGAATATATCAGATAGATACAGTCCTATTGGACAGGACGGATGCTGGTGAAACACAGTAATAAGCAGGGATGACTGGCCCATTAACATAACATACAACACAATGTTTTTATTATATCAAACAGGAGCCCGTCTTTCACATTGGACTGGAAGATGAGGAGATGGAAGCTGTGCGGGTTAGTGCGGGCGTGCAGAGTGGACAGGATGAAGCGGAGGAAATGACAGGCACACAGGAAACTTACTGGGCTTGGGATAGCGTCTGGATCTATTCTATGTCTTGATTTCTGCACAGCCGGCATGTCAGACGCTTGCTTTACATTCAAAAGTTTGTCCAGCAAAATGTGCAAAACAGGACAAAATAAATACATACAAAGAGTGAAAATATAAAAAGGAGTGTGAGAAGAGAACACTCAGCAAGACACTGCTGAGCAGCAGGCAGCATTGTTGTTATTCAGACAGAAACTGATCAGTAGTATTGATTACAGATTAGTGGTACCGTAGACTATGACAGTCAAGCGCAAGTAAGATACAGACCAATACAAGTAGCCTGACACACATGCGAAGCAGCTATAAATGTCAAGAAGGCTACAGGTCACAAACAACGTGAAAATATTACTGCTAAACTTCTTTTTATAATGCTCAGGTTTTGTTGACATTGTAGGAAATGTGTAAACTGTAAGTTATATGTTTATCACTGAGGTGGTGTTGTACTGCAAACCAGGAAATTTGGTTTTGGGAAAAACTGCTCACCGGGCTAGGAATGGCATCTGGGTCGAGTCTTTTCTGTGCAGGGGGAGCAGGAGCCGGTGCTGGTGCAGGGGCTCCATAGTTTGGAGGTTGCCCGGGATAAGGGCCTGCATATCCAGGCTGAGGGCCTCTCACCTGCCCAAACGCACCTAAGGAGGACAAGAAAATAGCTTAGCGTTGGAGAAAACAGCTGAAATCTGTTAATCTACTTAGCGGACATCTCCTCACCGTTCTGCTGAGGAGGGTATCCTCCCGGCATGCCAGGCTGAGATGGAGGCTGCTGCAATGGGCCGGGGGGGCCAGGGGGGCCGGGTGGGCCCTGTGGTCCTGGAGGGAGGTGGTTGCTCTGGGCCATGGAAGTGGGAGGCATCTGAACACTGGGAGGAGGGGGACCTGAGTGGTAAGGGGGTGGCTGGGATGGAGGGGGCTGCTGTTGGGGTGGCATGGGGCCTGGGTATTGGCCAGAGGGAAGTGAAGTTGGAGGACCTGGAGGACCAGGAGGAGGAAAAGACCCAGGTAGAGAGGAAGGAGGTGGTGCTCTAGGTGGGAATGAGCCCTGGGTAGGAGGAGGAAGAGGGCCGGACACGAAGGCGGGCTGGCTGACAGGTGGAGGTGCTGAGGAGAAGGGGGGCTGGGTTGGAGGGAAGGGCTGCTGTGGCTGGGACACTGGAGGAGCAGGAGCACCTTGGCTGGGTGGAGGAACGGGACCCGAGTAGGAGGAGGGAGGAAAGGTTTGCTGAGCGGGAGGATGCTGCGGCGCAGAAGAGGTGAACTGCTGTTGAGAGGTAGGGGGGAGAGAAGAGTTGAATGGCTGTTGAGAAGGAGGTGGTGGACCTCGGTAGTATTGCTGAGAAGCTGCAGGGCCGCTGGGAGGCGGTGGTTGGGTCGGGGCAGAGGACGCAGGCGGAGGGGCTTGGGTGTAAGAGGGCGGAGGCGCGGCCGAGTAGGCGGTGCTGACAGGCGGCTGGGAGCTGTGAGGTGGAGCTGAGGAGAAAACGAAAGACTGATTATCTCCAGGTAACCAATCCGGTGACTTGCATCTCAAACATTAATCAATCCAAACCAAACGTACCGTATCCTGGTCCTGCGGGGGTTGGCGGTCCAGAGGTGATCTGCATCCCAGTCATCTGGTTAGTGACCTGCTGCATTGTGGGTGGAGGCCCGTAGTGTTGGGGATAGGAGGGTTGTGGCCCCGACAGGTTCACAGCTCCCTGGTTGTATGGCTGAGACACAGCAGGCCTGGAAACACACAAATATTTCAGTATGCTCACCTGCACTCGAATAACCGATTCAGGAAGCTGATTTCTTTAACGCCACGTAAACAAGAAACCCGTAATCGGGATACGTGATTAGAGAGACCCGGTTTCCCCTGATAGACTTTAGTCATGTGCAGCATGAGTGAAGTTTCTGACAGGACAAAGTTTACATGAGGGAAACAACAGCAGAGCGTTCACACAGACTGTACTTTGAAGAGTATCCTGATAAGGTCTGAAGAAACCAGGAGGACCTTTGAATATCGTTTATTAACGTAAAAAATTGAACACAATGCAAACATTTAACTGTGCAAACCATAAATAAATGCGTAACTACAGTGTAAAATGACAATAAATTAACCTTTTAATACATTTTGTGAGAACATAATAAAAGAAAACAACCGTTATCTGCCTTAACAAACAACACAAGTTAGCTTAACTAGTAACTTTCGTTTGCCGTCTTGTTTGGCACCGACTGGCGGTTTATTTTGCCGACCGTCTCAATCTGTGTTTAACTTTGTGTTACCACTGTCAACAATGTGCTCGGCTTTGTAGGACAACGCCAGTTCACTTATAACGAGCTCTGTATGGCTGTAAAACAAAGCGGGTGTGGATGAAGATGGGGCCACCAGCAGGGTGGCTAAAGTTTGTGTTCTGCTTCTTCAACAGGTGTTTGATAAATTGATCATACTGTCGCCCTTTTTGGATAGTGAACATTATCAACACTGACGCCAGTAAAATATATTCTAAAGACTGTTTCGCAGACAGGCAAAAGTCACTTTTGTGCTCCTTGGTTGCAGCCACTTTTTCCCCCATCAGAAATCCACTTTAACATCCACTTTCTTCACAGGTAATCTTTGCTCAGGTGATGTTTTGTGGTAAGAGTTGGGCGTGTACTTTGACATGCAAGTAAAAAAAAGCTGCAGCCTGACTCGCTGTTGTGTCGAGAAAAGGCGTCAAAGATTTATCATCGTAATCGATGTACCATAACAAGATCGTTTTATTGTCCAGCCCTGGTTCAGACACATTCATGCTGTGAGGAAAAGGCTCCGCTCTGTCTGTCCATCCTCTCAATGTGTCGCTCCGACACACACACACACACACACACACACACAAAAATAGTCAGAAGCGCCTGACGCAGCATCTTCTATCCTTAATACATTTAAAATAAGCCACGCTTCCAAAATACTGTTGGGGGTTGAGGAGAAATCTGATTACTGACCAGCTGCATGAGGATTTATAGTAACCTGGCACTGATTAACATGACACACTTACT
This sequence comes from Argyrosomus regius, assembly GCA_946959425.1. Classification (NCBI taxonomy): domain Eukaryota; kingdom Metazoa; phylum Chordata; class Actinopteri; family Sciaenidae; genus Argyrosomus; species Argyrosomus regius. The sequence continues at coordinate 11,554,751 of OX336900.1, read as the reverse complement.
GAACTACCTGCGTTTTAACTAATCACTCATCACTAATTAACTCATCAATTAGACAGCCTTGATCATCCTGACTTTCCTGCAGCAGTCCCAGCGAGGCTAATATTATCCTAGCATGATGAACTCATCTGCAGCCTTTGCAGTACCGGGCCTTATCTCGTGTCCAACACCAGCACGCAAAGAAAGAGGATAACTGAACATCAGCAGCAGCAAGCGAACCTCCAGGTTTCTTTCAGTTCATTTCCTATGCCGGGCGCGTCAAGCACGAGCAACTGCAGTTGATTACAATTCAAAATCTGCCTTCAAGCATACACAGCACTGAGTCCGTATTTGAATAATTTGCTTTGCTTTGGTTGGTTTGGAGTTCACTTTCACTGCTAACTAACCCAACGACCAGGTGGTTTGAGGTTTCAGACGGCCTCAGTGCAGTTATTTGGTGTGTTTAAATGAGTATTTTGTCACCTGCTTGAATGAGCTGAACTTCTATTTGAATCTGAATAACCAGCTACAAGTGAACAACCCCGAAGCACTTGCAAAAATGTCACTGTAGTCACTCTATACACTGCTCAACAATCAATCAATATGTAATTACCTGGGTGGTGCCTGTGTCATAGGTGGGGGTCCATTCTGTACGTTCCCTTGACTGTGACTGTACTGATTATATGGTTGAGGTGCTGAGACTGGCGGGGCTCCAGAGACAGGTGGACCCCTGGCAGGACCTGAAACACAGGGACAAAAGATTACACACACACAAACACACACATCTGCAAAAAGCATAATCATCCCTCCATCCCGCAAATAATCCTGAATTCACTCCGATATCAATCGTTCTAATGTGACGAGATTAGTGCAGCAAGCTAAACATGGCTATAGGCCACGGCGGTGGCCAAACACATTTTTAGAACTAACTGATTACTTTCCCTGATTTTGCCTCCGGGGTTAGGAGCACAGACTAAATACTGAAACCAGGCTGGCAAAGACTGTGAGCTAAGAGGGTCAGTTAAATTTATGGGACCGGTATTCTGACCGAGACCGGAAATAAACGCCAGATATCTGACAGTTTTAGGATGTTGCTGGTAAATCGGTAAAATGCTGTCATGAGGAATTGTCAAACGAGTGATGTCCAGGCTTAAAAGGGGTAAACTTAACTTACTGGACGCTCAAACAAATTACGTGTGTAAAAATACAAATAGAAAATAAATATGACAAGAGGGTGCACTGATTGAATTTGGAACAGCTATCTCACATAATAAAAGTGTGGCTTACATTTGTAGATAAAACAAATGTTTGGTATTTAAACATGCATTCAGACAGGATGAGGTGCTGCGGTAAATCGCCGTCTATTTGTGCTGAACGTAACCGCTGTGAAACAATCAGGAAAGAACTTTTTATGTCGCTGATTAACCGGCTTTATCGATGCTGGCGCTCCCTCACTCTCATTCACTGTCTATGTCTCTCTCTCTCTCTCAAACCATCTGACACAAACCAAATTAAACTTCTTCGTGTCACTATTTGCAGTCAGACACAGATTTAGAAGCTGGGTACATGAAATAAACAAAGCCAGAACACAACAGGTAGAGTCTCAGTTTAGTCCATGAATCCACCTGGATAGTCTCAGTTTCAGAGACATTTCAGGCGGACTGTGGAGGTTTGACCGATCTGAGCATCTGATTGGCGGCTGCACTGTGACGTCAGGCTGCATTTTTCCAAAAGTTGGATCCAACTCAACTTCTCCCATGTTTTTTGGCAGACACCTCTGCAGCCAGCACTGCCGCAGCCACTACACACACTACCCTACATGCATGTTCCCACGCTGGTTGGATGCTATGCTTAACAGTCACTGGTGTTAGGTAGAAAAGATATTCTTCTATTGGACATTGAGAAAAGGTCATGGCAGCAAGAATAACGCGTGTAAGCACGGAGAGGATTTGATGATTGCGGAGCATGTTGAGTGTGAAATGAGCAAGAACAAGACAGGAGGCAGTTACCTAAGTCAAGAGGAGAGGAGAGGTCTGAGACTGGGTTGGCAGCCACAGCCTTAGAGGGAAAGCTTGTGAAAGGAGAATAACCTGAAATACAAGAAAAGAAGGAAAGGAGGCAAATGTAGGGGAAATGAGTAAAGCAACGAGGAGAGATGAGAAGGCAGTCGAGATTTAGATTAGTACGCACAGGTACAGTGCTGTTCTCACACATACATGAACAATCACACGGCGGGAAGCAGGTAGAAGGACACTCCAAGGTTATGGCTCTATAAGAGCATCACAGCTGGCCTGGTGTCTGTCTTTCTCTCATTTAACTCGCTCATAACTTGTTCAGAAGAGGCAGTTTACCTTGTGGTGGAGCCCCGGGCTGGTAGGCTGAAGCAGGGCCGTTGTAAGGAGCGTAGGGTGCGGGGTATCCCCCATCCAGCGGTGCGTAGCCGGGCTGGCCGTAGCCAGGCTGGGGCTGGCCATATGGAGAGGCCATTGGAGTGTGCTGGTTTACATTCATCCTCAGTTCATCCCTAAATCTGGACGAAATTATGACACAATAATAAGCAATTACACAACACCATAACTTAAACTTGTTGAGCTTGTCTGAAGACTCATAAAGATTTCACTACCAGGACGCCTTGAGCGTAAAAGTCTCTGAGACGTTTTATTAACGATAAAGACTGTTGTGACAGAGTGCTAGTGCTGAGCTTTTTAACTTGTGTTTACTCTCTCTTTTGTGAGGGTGTTGTACGATTAAATTTAATGTTCTTCCCCACACAGACTGAGAGAGTTAAAAGCGAACCTATGACAACTGAGCCTCGCCTGAACTCTTTCAGCCCGGCTCTACAAGTTTCTACAATTAAGACAGAAGGCAAACCTTCTAATGCCTTAATATTTCCTGGTTCAGTTGACACCTATATTAGCTTTTTATGTTTGCCTAGACCACACCCACAGCTTGCACCATTTACGTCTACACACAGGGAAACAATAAAGTAGCTGCTTAGGCAGTACCCACCTGAAGCAAATCAGACACAAACCACCAGACTGGTAACTAATACTCAGCTATGAGATGAGATGATCCTGTGAGGACAGTGTGTAATGTCTACAGGACTCATACATGTGCTTCCCAAAGTGTTTACAGGTCATAGCAGTGGAGTCATGAGAAGAAGACCCCCCTCTAAAGGTAACTTTATGAGCATGATTGCTCCCGCATATCACATGTCAACTTCAACCTTGATAACACAAGTGTATGAGTGTCGTTGTTTATTGGGCTTCTGGAGGCTGGCCTAACTTATATGACAGAGAGATGAGTATCATCTAACAGACAAACACGGGCTAAACGAGCGGGGCCTTTGAATAATTCAGCAGTGCAGGTGCCACAACGAGAAATACAATCGCTGGAGCCGTACAGCTATTTAGTATGTTGGGCCTACTGAGTGACCCACATCTGCTCCCATGGCTAGTACGCACAACTGGGGTTAGCGGTGTCAGCTAAACGCTGGTAAACTTAATAAAGAAGTAATTTATGAACTTATTAAACATATAGGAGAGAAGTCACGGGCCAGCTTTGAAGGGTTAAAGTGTGATAAGCCGAGAAAAGCTGGCTAGCGTAGCGGTGTGCTAACGGGAGCAACCTCAGTGCCGCATTACAATCAGCTAGCTTACGTTAGCAACACAACATGTCAACCTCCAAACAGAGTTAACACCTGCTGTGGCTAACTGCTACGAGTTTAACCAGCAGTACTCTACGTTTTTTTATTAAACAAACCTCCGAGTTATGGAGGCCAACCTAGCCTGGCTAACTTGAACCTCGATGACAGCAGCAGTGGCTGAATCAGCTGTGATCACATCGCCACAACCGGAGGTAGCAACTGTTAGCCTAGCTGAGCTAGCGACCACCAGCTATTTAACAGAGCGACGCTAGCCGTACGTTAGCATTAGCTAGCATTAGCAGACGTAGCAAAAGCCGAGCTTGTCAACGCCGGCCGGGGATGTCACACATTACCCGGTTTCAAATCGAAACCTACCTCCGAAGGGTTGTAAGTAGTAAGGCTATCCTCTGTTTGGGTGAAACTGTGTGAAACCCGGTGGCCGACAAACTGTGAAGTCGATGTCGTCCCGGGGTTTTTCTCACTAATCCCTCCTTGGTGTATCAGAAGCGGACATTCAGCGGAACTGCTGCAGCGCTGTGCCACGTCCACATCCGGACACCGCAGAGCGACTTCCCCCTCATTCACCTCCTCCACCGTACCGAGAGCGCAACACTGCCGTACCAACGCACATGAGGTTTACTATCAATAATAATAATAATAATAACAATAATCATCATCATCATAATAATAATAATAGGAATATAAAAAGCATTCAGAAAGTGGTGGATCTTTATGAATATGGAGTTTTGCTTTCTTAAGATCAGATATATCAAATTCCAAAAAGACACTTTAAATATTTTAATATTATTATTAAACCTTTATTTAACCAGGAAAGGTCCCATTGAGATAAAGAATCTATTTTTCAAGGGAGTCCTGGCCAAGACAGACAACAGCACAAACTAAGAACAAGTCAAACCAAAACAGACACAAGACAATAAAGTGTTGTAATATTATATTATTTATGTAATAATATCTGAAGGACTTTAAACAGACTAAACCTATGGAGTTTGGACTTGCTCAAGCCAGGAGGGCTGTTGCGATATGTTGAGTATGGATGTGGATAAGGGGGATTTGGATTGGATTGGTCTGGAAAGACCAAATGTAAATGTAAGAGGGAAGATTTTGTCAACGTCTGGAAATGTGGATTTTACCTGAAGGGAAACTGTAAATAATGTTGGGACATATTTAATTTTATTTGTATTCTACCTTATATTGGTGTGTACTTGTAGTTTCAAACTGTATTGTTACTGTATGTTTTTTCGGAAGGGAGGTTGTAAGAAAATTACAATATACATATTGTGGAAAAAAATAATAACTCAGCCTTTTTCTAGCTTTTAAAAAGGTAATTCTGTCACTAGAAAGGTCCACATGTAACACTTTTACATTTCAAGTATTCATACTTATTGGATTTACAGCCGTAGACACATACTGTACATTAGTTTTCCCTTAAGAACTAAGAGTCAGTATGGCTAATATGTCAGCACCAAATGTGATCCAGTCTGGGCCCACATAGGGGTTAAATTTGACTATATTTTGGTGCCGAACTTAGTGGTACTTTGGACCAGATTTGGCCCAGATCCCTTAACCTGCAATCAGGTCAACTATTGACGTTTAAAACAACAACAACAATAATAATAATTCAACTTTTTTCTAGCTTTTGAGAAGGTAATTTTGTCACTAGTAAGGTCCACATGTAACACTTCTACATTTCAAGTATTCATACTTATAGGATATTATATGTGCCTATATGTGCCATTATATGGGTTTGTCGTACACACATACTGTACATTAGTTTTCCCTTACACTAAGAGCCAATATGACTATTGTGATCCTCCCAATCATCTATCAAATTACAATAATGTGTAAAGAGGTAGCTATCTGAATTTGGCCAGTGTCAACACAAAATATGAGCCAGTCTGGGCCCACATAGGGGTTAAATTCGACTATATTTTGAAGCCGAATTTAGTGGCACTTAGGGCCCAGATCCCTTTACAAACAGGTCCAATTTGTAATTATTTTAGTTGGATATTAAACACAATCCTGGCATGATTCTGGCTTCTCTTCTGCAAGATCAGAGATGTTGTTTGCCCAACACTGCAGAAGGGTTTGCCAACATCGAATCTAACACTTTCTGTGTTTCTTGACTGCTATCACACGGTGAAGCAGAAGGAGCAAAAATTATATAGGTCACTGGAGCACAACTCCCTCTAGCACCCAAGCTGTTAAAGTGTAAAGAGAGTAAACCGACTTAAATTCCTAAAATATGTCCTCCTCGCTCCCTACTTCTGTGCTATAATGTTGGGGTGCTGTGGGTAGATGAAGGCAAATCTGTGAGTCGTGCCTGCTGGCCAGGCCGGCTGTGCTGGGGGTCAAAGAGGGAGTGGTGGTAGTGGTTATTTCGGGATGGTATATCAGCAAGCATCCCCTCCTGTACAGAGTGCTTGAGAGTGACATGGCAAGTGTTGAGGACGAGGGAGGATGCACACATACACACACACGCACACACACACACACACACACTTTTGCCCCTTCTCACCCTCCTGAGTGCCCACCCTCTCCGACACAGCATTCCAGTGTAAGCAGATGAAAGCCAGCCACCCCCTGTCTCCTCATGGGTGGAGTGACTTGCCGTGGTCACGGAGAGGAGTGGGAGTCAGGAGCCTCACGCTCACTCATTGATACTCACAGAGTGTGAGGAGCTGAAGGAGAGCAGAGCAACCAAAACACCCTCACACACACACATATACATATATATACACAGCAGGCTGTGAGCTGGGAGCAGGGATGGTAGCGGAGGAGATTGTGGTATCCCTCTCAGGAGGAGCCCCGTGGGGCTTCAGACTGCAGGGAGGAGCAGAGCAGCAAAAACCTCTACAGGTGGCAAAGGTACAGAGGAGTCTATGTGTGTGTGTGTGTGTGTGTGTGTGTTGCAGAGAAGGTGGTAACATGAGTGGATGGGTTTAATGGAAGCTGCAGCTGTTAATTGCCGTCTGAGGCTTTGATTATCAGTCTTGTGGTTTGCTATGTTTGTAATTCGAGCTTTGATTTGAAACTTTATAGAAATTTGATTAAATTAACCAATAGTTCATCACATGTTTGTCACTTTGAGAAAAATCTCTGCTGTTCATAGGCATTTATAGGCGTGTAAAATAACTAAATATAAGTACTCTTGTCAGTGTGATTGTCTACATTTTCCCACACACCTGTGCTTTTGTGAGTGCACTCTAATGTCAATATTTTACCTTCACCTGTACTGTAGTTTGTCACCTTACTTTGGAGAGCATCCCTGAATTGATTATTTTGATGGGCAAATCAATCAATTTAGGAAGTCTTTTTACATTAAACTTCTGTGTCTAAGTCAGAAAATGCTACTTTTCTACTCTCACTTGGAGATTTGACCACAAGTAATCTTCCCTCTCACCCAACAGCACCTCTAGGAGAGCAAAATTTTCTCATTTTACTCATTTGGCTGTTGTCTATTTTTTAAATTTGACCCACCCTGTTGTGATTCAGTTGGGTTTGTGTGTCAGAAAACAGTGTGAGCACATGTTCAGGTTTCATCGTTGCATCCTGATGGCGATCGTACAGTAGTAAAGATTAGGAGTGTCTTTTAAATAGGTTAGTGTACGGCACATGCTATATCACTCTATGTTGTTGTCTATGAACACATACACAGCAGATAATTGTTTCAAATATGTCATTGTCACATATTTCTTAGACATAATAAGCCGACTTTAAGCCCAGGAATATTCTTTTTTTTTTTGTAGCTCCAAAAGCTTTTTGTGTCTGTTTTATATTTGTTGACAGTCGAGAATGTCCTCTCTAATAAGAAAATCTATTCTGGAGAGGGGGAATGCGACCTCGCTCACGCCGACATTCAAAGTTGGCCCGTCACTCGCGGGCTGTCATAACCTCCGATTCAAAATGGAGGTGGAGATGGAGTGGCCCTGGCACTAAAAAGGCCTCTCTTTATCCAGGATTTTCACGTAGATAAGGTCACCTTTAATGAGAGTTTGATCAGTGTGTGCTTCCTCTTGTTGGTTGCATTTGAGTGTGTGTGGCATACCTCAGATAAGCCCAGTTGGGAATAGAGTGCAAACTAGAGGATCAGAATAGCTCATTTAAGAGGAGTTGGAAGCTGAGCATGGAAAAAAGGCCTCTTGTTCACATACACAGATACAAAAAACACACACACACTTTATCATAAGTATTTTTTTCTGTGTGTGTTTACCATCACAGTTGTGCACGTCATTCTTCGCCTGTCTAGGAATGTAGTTGATTTTCCTGCAAGGTTTTATTTTGGGTATGTGGGGAACATATGGTGAATGACAGGCATCCCCCTTGGTCCAGACCGGTGATGCAGCTGTTCAAACCCCCTCTTTCATGATGTACACTTGTGCTGTGTCTGTATATATGTGTCTGAGTGGGGAAGTATGTGGTAGATATTTGTGTGACGCCACAATGGGATTATTGGGTCAAGAGATACTGATAAAGCCAAATACTGTTTCCTCTTAAGAGTCCAAGTAGGTGCGGGAACATACTTTCCTCCTCTTCACTTTTTACAGTGATAAGACGTGTGTATTAGTGTGTATTAGTGTGAGGAGATAGAGTGGAGAGCTTTATCTTCTTCTTGTGGACAAGAATACTCGCCTTCTCGTTTATCACATGTATCACCAACCCCCCATAGTCATACTTCCTGAAGGATCCTATGACATCATCTCTTAGCGACCTCCAGCAACAGCTGCGTGACTTCATGAGTTATTTCAATACAGGGACGAGGATTGTTGGCAGTAGAAGAGAGACGTCTGTTACTGAACATATCAGTTGTTCTACAAGTCCCAGAGCTTTAGATCGTTTCACCAAAGACTTTCGAAGATTAACATCATACAATCTGTGGGACTTTTACAGGAAGTGCACTGAAGTAACAACCTCAATGAAAAAGCAGCAGTGGAAGAAGTTATCAGTTCTTTTAATTAAATCAAAGTAGCAATAACATATTGCAGAAATACTCTTCTTACTGTGTGGAGTTTGAATGTTCTTCCCATGTCTGCGTGGCTCTGGTACTCTGGTTTCCTCCCACAGTCCAAAAACATGCAGGTTCATTGGTGACTCTAAAGTGCCCATAGGTTTAAATGTAGTTGTTTGTCTCCATGTGACCTGTGACGAACTGGCAAATTGTCCAGGTCTTGCTCAATGTCAACTGGGATTGGTCTCCAGCACCCTGTAACCCTAATAAGGATAAGCGGTTATGGAAAATGGATGAATATTGATTCCAATAATGCACACATGATAATATTGTGTAAATAATCATTAGTTACTCTCTTTCCACCTTCCTACACTTTTGAGTGTGTGTTTTGAGTGTTGAGTGTAATTTATATTTGGTATTGATAATTTGAATCTGCAAAGTAACTAGTAACTTAAAAGGCAGCAAGAAATGGGAATACTGAATTAAAGCAGAAGTACCTCAAAGTTGTACTATACTAGAGTAAACATACTCAGTTCCACCTGGTGTTAGGTCTCTAAAAAGTTAAAGACAAACATTGAAGACAAAATAAGCAACAATTATAGTTCAGTTAAGAAAAAAACAACCGTAACTATTATTTATTAAGAGTTTAACTATCAATAATGTAGTTAATATGTTTTATCAGGATTATGTGGGTGTGGTTTGATCCGATTTGTTTCACTGTACTGGCAACATGAGCAAACAACTCCACTGTCATCACGCTTAGATTAAAATGTTACTCAGTCTTGATTACTGCTTGGAAATACATGACATCACCATTTCCCAACAAAGAACAACTTTAATCTCTCTGTTCAAACTCTGGCAGAAAATTGTGTTTTCATGTAAAAACACATTACTCATAGTGAGGAGATAATTAATTAATTAAATATGTTTTCAGGGCCTTTAGAGCCTCTATGTGTTTAATTTTATCTGCCAGTGTCCCTGGTTGCAATGAATGTTGGGGGATGAATAGGATGAGAAGTCACCCTCCTGGTCATAAATTGAAGACTGCAACGACAAATATTGTTTAGTCTGAGAGGTGAAGTCATGAAAGTGGAAAAATACTGGTCTAAAAAGTTAAATGATTAATGTTAGATGAAGATTAGAGAATGTATGGTTAAATATTTATATAAACACTGTATTTTAACCACAGCTACAGGTATGAATGTGTTATTAACCTCTTTCCTCCTTGCAGGTACGCAGGCGCAGCAAAGCATGCAGAGCTGGACTGAAGGAGTACGATGAGCTGGTTGCCATTGGCCACCATATGTGTGCAGATCTCAGTCATGCTGAGGCCATGAGCCTCATAGATACACAGAACGCTACACTCAACCTGAGGGTTAAAAGGTGCATACAGTACATCACACAGTCTTTGACCTCGTCACATGAAACCATATCAAATAAACTGATGCATGTTTTGCATTTTCACAACTTGTCATCTGTGTGTTTCCAGGGCGCCTTCTGGACTGCACTCCTCATCTTACTCTGGTTGCTCTGCATCGCCCCGTTCCTCCATGAGGGTCCTGTCTCCTCCCGCGGCCCCCTTGCCTTCCCACCGCTCCTCCATCCTCTCCCCCACCGGGATACCCAGGGGCATCACTTCCCCTCCAGACAGTGAGGCTTACTATGGAGAGACAGACAGTGACGCAGACACACAGTCACTCCCACACCGACGTCAACGCAGAACACCTCCTCACGCACGCTCACCTGCACGCTATGACAACCAAGAAGAGGAGGAGACCTCAGAGATGAGCGGGTAAGGGATGGACCCCACTTCCTTCCTGTTCCTCAGTGTATTCTGCCATTATTCTTTATCCATAGAAGGTTCCTTTTATCCTCTAAGGTACGAGAGCGCCACAGATGCAGGGATTTCCATCCAGTCGCAGTGGGAAGGTCTGTGCCTTCCTGGCGTCCCTCGCAGAGAGCTCATCTACCAGCCTGAGTGGACCACTCCAGCACACACCCCACACACTCTGACCCCTCACACACTCACGCCGACCCCTGATCAGGGGTTGGTGGAAGCAGAGGGAGAAGGGGACAGTGGCTTCCAGGAGGCGGGGGGCTGCATTGGGCTGACCTGCCCACCACTTGTGTCTCCTGAACGGGCGAGAGAGGCTCTGATGTTGAGCTCTGGTAAACAACTGGTGCCCATGGTGGGACCACAGCAGACCCCAGTCAGTGACGAGCTCTCCACCACCTACATGGACAAAGCACGGCAAGCCAGTGAGTATATATCTTCACACAGAACAAGGCATACATGCACACAAAGTACAGGAAACCACCAACATTTCGATCAGTTCATGCATACAAACTTACTACTATTAACACGTTATATACAGTATACACCAGTACTATTACTATATATATATATATATATATATATATATTAATATATATATATATTATATTATGTTATCAATGTACACATATAAGTACACACAAACAAACACAACCAGAAGTGATTTAAAAGAAGATACTGATCTCAGTTTGACGGGTCAGCCAAGAGTCGAGGTGTAACACCTGATGAACTATAGTACTGCAAACAAAGAAGGTCATTTACAATTATACGGTCCATCCATTGTGAAATACGTCAAAGAATGATGGCAAAACCACTTCCAACAACTTTCTTTTGTAAAGCCAAAGAAAACATCAAAGAGGTGATGACAAGAACTTAAGAAGCCCTGTTTGAGGAATGAAGGAACTTTTATGGAAAACATGTCCATCCATTTCCTGTAACTGCTTGTCCTTGCCAGAGTCGCAGGGGGATGGGGCCTATCCCAGCTGGCATTGGGCAAGAGGCAGGGTTCACCCTGGAAAAGTCTCCAGTTCTTTATCTTTTATGTTTAATTATTTCACAGTTTAGATAATTTATTAGCTGATATGACATCTGATGTGGTTTATTTAAAGGACCAGTGTGTAGGATTTAGTGGCTTCAGGCGGTGTAGATGAGTCGCCTGGGTGCTCAAGTAAGCCACCTGTAATGGCACCTACCTGTCAGTCAAAGCGGCCACGCTGTTAATTATGCATAACTTTAGGTCTGAGTTAAAAACCCAGTTGTAGAGTTGTACCAGACTGTAAATATGTTTCTGCTGTGAAGTTTTTAACACGGGGGCTTATGGAGATTGACTCATTCTGTATAGCCAGCCTCAAGTGGACGTTTAAGGGACTGTAGTTTTTGGCACAGCCACGGAGGTTGCCACTTGAGATTGACACAGTCTTTGACCTTGTTATGCTCATAAGATACTCATATGATATACTGCGACTCAAGCATTTTTTTGGATCTTTCTTAACATGTGAGTCAAATGCAGAGCCCTGAAACCTGGCACAGCGTTTTAGGTGGAAAAAGGGACGAGACAGATGTGAAGTTCAGTTTATAAGTTTTTCCCTTATAAAGTTTGAGTTTAATGCACCAGCTGCAAACCAAAAACAGAAACCTCTCTAGTTTCTAATAGTAATACTATTTCAGTCTTGACCTTACTGTTTTTGCTTTTTAATTTAAATTCCAAAGATTCCCTTGGTGTCTCAGCAGGCATTAGCAGCAGTAAGCTGAAGCCTAAATCAACAGTTATATCACCCTCTGGTGGTGGTTTCCTAGAACTGGAGCATGCGCTTGCATTCACAGGCTGGTGGCGATGGGGTGAGATATACCAGATACCGACAGAGATATCCCACCTCCCCCCTCTGTCCCCTGAAAGAGCAGTCTATCTCTTCTGTCAGTATTCTGAGCATTTACCTCACTTGCTGTATTTATAGGCATTGAAGCTTCTGATTGACAGACTGGACACAACTCTGACTTACAGGCCTCACAGCTGAATATGTGGTGTGTGGCTGTGTGTGTTTGCGCGAATGTGTGTATGTGCAATTTGTGGTATGTGTTTTCCTTATGTGTGCACAGTATCAGTAAAACGTCTGTGATCCTAATGCTGAAATGATTAGTTATAATCAATGAATCATTTTGATCAAGTTTCCAAGATGAATTTTGAGTTGTGATATTGTTACTGTGACAGGAAAAAAGAGAACTGAAACTGCTATATAGTTTGTTTGTAGATGTGTTTTTTTCAGGTAAAATATTGTATAGTTTTATCTCTTCAGGCGTCAAATAAGTATTGAAATGTCAACATCAGAGCTGCTGCTTTGTATTAAAGCAAAATTGCCTAGAAATTGGTATTGGAGCGCAATACCACAACTTGTCTTAAATGTCGACAGCCGAACGTGTATTTGTTAAGATTATATTATTTATAATAAAAAACTAGCGAGTCGACAACTTTGCCAACAGCCAAACATCAAGCAAGTGAAGCAATCAATGTTATTATGTCTACAGAGGCTGCTAAGCCCGGTTACATTGCCCACTTGCCCAGCTCCTGTTCTGGCACAACACCAGCTCTGCTCCCTGTTAGCATTTGTCCACGCCCCGGGGCCTAAAAAAAACCTCCTCTTCTTGGTGGTCCAAAACACCTTTGGTACAAACACAGTGCTCTGAGTTTACAGTCCGGGCAGCCCGGCTAACAAAGTGAGCCAACATTAGCTAACATCAATTAACAGCAGCTATAGTTCACAGCAGTTTACTTTACTATCCATCAGGAAATTCTGTAAACCAGTGAGACCTGATATGGAGGACACCAGAAAACAACAAAATATGATCCAGTTTCACCAGGAATCAGTGAAATAGTTGGCGGTGTGTGTCTTAGTGACGTAAAGTAGCGTGAGAACAGATGTATGGGATGCAGAGTGGGAATGACAGAGACACCATTCACCTGATTACATGTCAGTGTAACATCAAAATGACTTGATTTGTTATTTTATGATTAAAAAGTTGCACAATGGGGCTTTAAGGGTGCATAAGCAAAACCAATGGATTAACTGATGTAGAAAATAATTACTATTTACAGACTGATGGATTGATAAATTATATTTATGCAATAAATTTGAAGGCTACAGGAGTTACCTAGTCTTACTTGGCATGAAGGCCGGAAACAGAGGAACAGCTAAGTCCAAAGGTAACAAAATCTGCCAATTAACACCTCTAAAGCTCACTAATTAACAAATTATATCTGTTTGTGTAATCCGTAATTTACATCAAGAATGTAAATACACCAATTTGCCATTTTTTTAACAGCAGTGTGAGAGTGGCATCAATCTAGTTATTTAACTCTTCCCAAAATGTTGAACTATTCCTTTACTCGTGAGGTTTTATTGACCTTGTCTGATTAACTTATCGTGTCAACAAGGTAACAGTGCTCACAGCTGATCCAACTAAATAGCTATGTACTGACTGAGTTGATTCATCTGAGCGAATGAGGGGATCTGTCCTCCGGTGCAAGAAGCTGAAGGCCTGAATGACTTAGGTTAGGGCTTTACTGTAGGACAAATGATGACTGAGGTGTTCAGGGACCTGCCCTTTCTCACATTACACACACACACAGATACGCATTGCCTTTGGCTTTGGATATGGGATTGTTAGCTCTGCTCTGCTAGAGTTGTGTGTGTGCAGTGGTTGTTAGTGTGAAGTGTCAGCAGCAGAGAACAGCACATCAGTGAAGAGTTATGACCAAGCTTTCCTCTGTAAACTATAATTGGCTTTATGAACTCACACACCCACACCCACACAAACACACACTCAATGACACCGCTGTCTAAATATCCTCTGGTGCGGGGTCTTCCGCCCTTGTGTCTCTGTGTGTGTGTATGTGTATGTGTATATGAGACAGAGACTGGACAGGTGTTTGATGCATGCCAGGCAGACTGACAGGAATAGTGGGTTGACATCATGTGTTGGTTTGGGCTGCTGGACAAAGGTCTTTACATGGGCCGTGCCCTAAGAGAAGAGTTGGAAGACAGAGACTAAACACTTTCCGTTCACTCCGAGCAGAACTGGACACTGTGAGGGTGTGTGTGGGAGGGTCTGAGGGAGTTTAAGGACACACACACATACTCACGCTTGTGAGATGAGGGACCTCACACCTTCTTCAGGTTCAGATCTAGGTGGACACGCAGTCCCACACACTGTGTACGCAGGTAAGACACCTTACCTTTACATGTACTTATACAAAGTTTATCATCAAGGTTATTTATATTGTTGTGCTCAAAAGACTGATGATCCTGATGTTGATGTGGGAAGTTAATGAGCCGAATCTTCCTGCAATTGTGCATCACATTTTGTGGTTCTATGTTGTAAAGACAAGTTCTATAAACCAACGTGTCTTTATCAACTTGATGGAGCGATATTGCTTACTATGGGATGGCTACGTCATGCAAAAATGTTGGTATAGTTCTATTGATGCCATCCCATGTCGGTCTGCTGGTTGGTCGGTCTGTTCACCAATCTGATCTACACTGAAATATCTCAACTATTAGAGGGATAGGGATGCAATTGGCACAGATATTCGTGACTTTGATGGCCGTGTTTATAGTTTGGACTGAATAAATTTGTCATAAATATGGTGCAGACATTCATGTTCCCCTCAGAATAAAGTGTGATAACTTTGGTGATCTTTTAACCTTTCCTTTTGTACCGTCATTGGGTCAACATTTTAAGTTCTGTAATACTTCATCTATGACCAAATAGTTACAAAACTAATGGTATTATCACCAGCATCAGCTGTTGTTTGTGATTAAGGTTAATTAGCAAAGATGCTAACACACTAAGCTGAGACCTGTTAACGTTCAGACTCCAAGCACCACCAGGTAGAGTCGAACTGAGCTGCTAGCATGACCGTAGACCCGTCTTCACCATTAGCCTTGTTATGTCAAGTCTTGTGGTGGGTTACATTCATTTTGCTACAGAAATATCTGAAATTTGCAACTGAAATATCAAGTTTGATATCGGGACTTTGTGTGTTTGTTATGTCTTGGTAAGCTTGACTGTATGAAAGTTATATAGATGTGTGTGTGGAGAGGCTGCATCAGACTATAGTTATGTAGTGAGGATACTCATGTGAGGTGAGCCAAGATACTAAAAAGACTGAAATAGCCTTGGACTAAAGAAGAGATACACACACATACATACACACACATAGGCAGGCACAAACAAGCATTTGTGCAGGAGAGACAGTGATCTAACCTTCGCGGAGTGTGTGTGACTCAACTCTGGAGAGCAGCAGGAATTCTTTGTTCTAAATCCACGACACACACTCCTGTCTGTCACTGGTAATCCTCATGGCAGCTCCTCACTGTGATAATACTGTATGAATCAGCCACAGTTCGCAGTCAGTGAAGTCTACCACGCTGATGTTTCCGTCATTTGTCGCCCATGCCTTGTTATGTATTCATCAAAAAATCTCATTACCGGTTCTCTCCTTTGTTTCCTCTCTCTTCCAGCACATTTATTTTGGTCTCTCTCTCCTTTTCTCTTCCTGTCTTGCAGAGTTGCAGCGTGGGGAGAGTTTGGTGGAGAAACAGGTGAAAGAAGCTCGCACTAAATGCCGCTCTATTGCGTCTTTGTTGACTGATGCTCCCAACCCCAACTCGAAAGGGGTGCTTATGTTCAAGAAACGCCGTCAGAGGGCCAAGAAGTACACGCTGACCTGCTTCGGCAAAGCTGAGGGAGATACAGGAGGGGAGACAGAAGGAGAGACAGGAGGGGAGACAGAGGAGGAAGGAGGGAGTTCTGTCTTAAGTGGTGATGAAGAGGGATTCTCAACATCATTTGACCCCACTTGGGATACCGGGTATCTAGACCTGCTGGACAGGAGAAGCTCTGCTTGCCCATCAACGACACCAACTACTCCAACAACGCCAACAACCAATCACAGCTCAGGGCTGGACATCTCAGCCTATCAGACACCAGGACTTTTGACCTCTGTCAATAAAAGCCCAGGGTTGGAGGTCTCAGGGCTCGAGAGCTCAGCCTATCAGGGCTCAAGGCTGGAGAGCAACTTCGCAAAGCAGCCAATCAGTAACCACCCTGCACACATGTCTCCTCCAGCTGTGGCTCTGACCAATGGCGGGTCGGTAGCTGTTAGTCGGGCTAGCGTTGTTCTGAGCCCGCCCTCTCAGATGCCCCTTCCAAGTCAAAATGGGCAACATGGCAACCTTAGTCATAGTCCTAACCCTAATCTTAGTCCTAGCCCAATCACAGACTCAGATCAGCACCTGAACAACAACCTCAGTCCTAATCAAAATGTTCTGAACCGTACTGCACGACCTTTCACCCCAGGCCCGACCCCTTCTCGTCCATCTGTAACCTCTGTCATGTTTCGCCCTCCCCAACCCAAACCCGTGGCCATGGCGACCAAACCTGTGGCGGCCGTCTCCATGGTGACTATCCAACCGACTCACCATCCATCAGGGCCAGATGCAAGAAGAGCGGTGTCTAGCACCTCTCTTTACATCCCTCCAAGAAATAACAACACCAACCCTCCGCCCTCTGTTAACACTCCCCCCTCAGCGCTCTCGCCTCCCTCCTCTCTGTCGTCTGCATCTTTCTCCCAGCCTGCCATAAATCCACCAACATTTTCCCCTCAGCCTGCAGTCTATGCTTCCCTCTCTGCCCCGTTCCCTCCTTCTGTAGCTCAAAGTACCCCAGTCTGTCCATCACCTGCTCAACCCTACTCCCCTCCAGCTTCACAGCCACATCCTTCTCATCCTGCTCCTCCCTATCCACCTCCCTCCTCCTACATTTCTGCTTCTCCCATCTCCCAACAGCATCCCCCTCATCTGACTCAGGTCTCCTTCCATCCCCAACCCACCCCTCCTCCTCCTCCTCCTCCTCCCAGCCAACCTTCTCCATCTCCATCTGTCCACCCCTACATCAACATGACAGGTGCAATGACTCCTGGCCCACATCCTGCCATGGCAACAGCATCTCCTCCTCAGCCAACAGCCACTGATTCACTGGCGACACGTGAGCAGCGTATCGCGGTGCCTGCCGCTCGCACTGGCATCTTGAATGATGCCCGTCGTCGGAGCAGCAAGAAGCCAATGTTCTGTGCAGTTCAGAACAAAGATATTAATCCAAACCCAGACTTGATGTCGATGGTCCAGAACATGGATGACCACTTTGGGAGATCCCCAGGCGCTGAACCTGGAGCTGCACCCAGTGGTGAGACTGGACATGAGTCAGGGCCTGAGGAGGACTGGCTGAGGCTGGGGGCAGAGGCATGCAACTTTTTGCAGGCTCAGCGGGGACCCAGGCCACCTCCTGTAGCTCCCAAACCACAAACCCCACAGGTGCCACAGCTGGGGGGGAAGGGAGGTGAGCTGTTTGCCCGCAGGCAGAATAGAATGGATCGTTACGTTGTGGAGCGAGCTCCCTCTGTTGCAGCGGCACCATACTCTGCTGCCCAGACGAGGGAGCCCTCACCCACACCTTCTCTGCCTGCCACCTGGAAATACTCATCCAACATTCGTGCTCCTCCTCCCATCAGCTACAACCCCCTTCTGTCTCCCTCCTGCCCGCCAAAGGCCCAGAAAAAGCCTGAGGTGGCCAAGTCTGGGCCAGCTGGATCTAAAGGGAAGAAAGCGGGCATTAAGTCTGTGGACATTATGAGCCACCAGCCCTACCAGCTCAACTCTTCTCTGTTCAGCTATGGAGGCGGGCTTCCCCAGGACACCTCCACCTATCAGCAGCAGCAGCAGCAGCAGCAGCAGCAGCAGCAGCGAGGAATGACAAGTGGTCCTCAGAAGACAGCTCGAGTATATGAAATAAAACGCTTCTCCACGCCGCCACCAACAACCACAGGACCCGCCCTCAAAGTTATTGTACCTCGATCAGCTACGACGCTCGGAGAACCGCTGTGGCGCTCTGATGTCCAATCTCCTCCACCCATAGTTGGCCCCTCCTCCTACCAACCCTATCAGCCTCAGCCCCAACCTTACCAACCTCAGTGGGCCGCCTCCCATCTGAATCCCCCACCTCCCCCCGCCCCTACCACTCCACTTCCTCACCTCCCCACCTTCTCCTCTGCTTCTCCAAACGCAGTCCAGTCCCCTACTTTCTCCCACCTCCAGACCTCCAACAGCGCACAGGCCAACAGGCAGTTTAAGAGTGCCCCAGATCTGAGTCCCATGGGCCCCGCTGGTGCCTCTCGGCTGGCATCCAACAGCACTCAACCAGCCAGGGTTCCCAGGCCCAGGTTCAGCACTTCCAATGCAGGTCTACAGTCTTGCGTCTGGCGCCCTGGATCTACTATGCACTGAACAGACTCTGATCTGGACATAATAAAATGTTTTTTAAGTCCATGTGTTTTTAGTATTGTAATATTGTTATCCAAGCCTGCAGCTTTGAGTTTTATCAGCCACAAGTTTTTATCACAAGATCTGTTTGGATCGGCCACCCATGTAGCACATTTTATCACCTACATTTAATGTTGTTGACTCATTTATCTGATGCATTTGGTTGTAGTTAAAGGGAACACTGTTTTGCAAAGGAAATGTAGTGTGGAAAAGTTGACATCAACGGCAGACTGAAAGGACAGAAAGAGACGCTGAGGAAAATAAAGTTCTGTAAATATTGTATCGAATGACGTGTGAGTTTAAACATAAATAAGAAGAACAGAGGATGTGAAAAGACAAGACAGTTGAGATAGAGAGAGAGATGTGGTCGAGGATGGAGAACAGATGTAAAGGAAAGCACTGGAGTAGCCGATGAAGTGACACAATGTCTGATGAGGTGTAAAAGGTGCAGATTTGACTTATACCTTCACAATCTGTAAACACCTTATGGTACCTTTTGTCATCCAGCAATATCATATTAGAAAACTTACTTACTAACAAATTTAATATACTACAACTGTTATATATATTCTAAGTATTTGTGTTTGATTATTCTGAGTATCTTTTTTTAGTTGCAGCGGTGTGTGCTTTGTTTTCGGCAGTTTTTCGTAGGGCAAGGAGCACAGTAGCCACGATGAAGGGAAGCCATTTACAGTAGAGTTGATTTCTGATCTGTTGATATGAAACATGAGAGGTATAACATGTCTGTTTAGCTGTGATTCTTTTCCACAGAGACTTGAGAGACTGAATAAAAATAGACATGACTCACATCAGCTGTCACTCTCTGTTTCTTCCTGTGTCACCCACGTCACCACTCGCTCCCACACCAGGCCCCAGTATTTCCTCCTCCTCTGTTTAATTTTTTACCCTTTTCTATTTTTAAGGAGTTTACTGACTTGTCTAACAGCTTAATTATTCTCTAAGTGCTTGGGCAGGTTTGAGCTCAAATACACAGTTTGGAAAAGTAATAGTTTAGGTATCAAGAAAAGGTTTAACTTTCACCACATGGAGGCACTGTAGGATCTGTCATCTAGTCATGTTGCTCCACCAGTTTATAGTCTCCTCCATGTCTCATCACAGATTACATTTGGGGGGAAAAAATATGGTTTCCATTTTATATCTTTAATAAAATTTCATAGATCCTAACTGTAAACATACAGTATGTTTGGTTCGAATGAGAAAAATCATCTCAAATACATGCACCCATTTTCTAAACCTTCTGCTTTAGATTCAATATCTGATCACTGCAGTTGAATGTGTCCTTGTAGGATTGTTGTCCTACATTACAGAGCAGTTTAATCACAGCCACCTGATGGCCTCTGAGCTTTGAAACCCAACCACGACCACAGAAAAGGGACCTAACCTATGACCCTTGACTGGGATCAGGTGACAGATGGGGCTAACTTTAGCGGCTAACTTTAGTCCTGTTCAGGTCCACTGGTAAGTTTAGCTGCTGTGCTAGTGGAAGGTACAAAACACACACACAGAAATCTCTGCAGTGTGCAGCATATTTACTTTTCTATAAACTAGGTCACTGGATTTTTTAGAAATATATAAAATCTGTAACTGCACTTTTAGATGACTGAAGTGTCTCTTTTAACTTGGCAAAATTACCAAATTATTTCTACAATTCTTCCTCTTTCGGTCTCTGTTCTCTTCTCTGTTAATACCTCTCTTGTTTAGTTGTGCACACAAATACACAAACACAAACACACACCCCATTTCACCTATTTTTGGAGCCGTTAATCTCCAGCTATCTGGCCTGGTGATAAACTCTTAATTCTGATGGCTTTTTTTTTTACAATGTGATTGAGAGCGGAGAGGAGGAGCTACCTCGTACATCCCGTCTCCACCCGTCCTCACACTGTGTTTCTGGGTCAACAGAGTCGAGTGTTTGGAGTCAAGGGTCAAGGTTTAGGGGCAGGTCAGATAATGGACAATTAATGGTCATCCTCACTCTCATGTGGATCGATAATTTTAGGGGTAAAAATCATTTTCTAATGCATTATTAACTGATCTGTTTGGTTGGATAGTATCACTTGAAGGAAATTTGTAATGGCTGACCAGCTAGGTAATAAACCTTCAAACTGGGAGATTCCCTGATGGATTTATAACCCAGCTACACACACGAATCAAGGCCACCTGGCCCGTCTAATTTCAGCTGTACTGCATGGCTGATTTTTATCCATGCTAGTGGCATGGCTTTAGAGATGGCAACGTCACTCAGTGGATACACTTTTGTTTAGATTGAAATAACTGAACAATGATTTAAAGTATTAAATTTCGTACAGACATTCATGTTCCCCAAAGAATGAATCTTACTGATATCGATGAACCTCTGGTTTTTCATCCAGCACCAACGGCAGGTCATTTATCCTTTGTAGTAGCTCAACATCTACTTGATGGATCGACACAAGGAATTGTAAAGACATTCATGGTTACACAATGTTGAATCGTTGGTGTCTTTGTCACCATGAGGTTGTGGTTTTGGGTGAAATGTCTCAACAACTCTTGGATGGATAGTCATGAGATTCAGTGTCCTACCTGCAAACCTAATGACATTCCCATTAGTCTCTGTACTTTTTGTCTAGTGCTAAATATAAAACTTAAAGCGACACAGTGGAGAAATATAAAGCCTTTACATCTATTTTCCACAATTGCTGCTCTGCAGAAAAGTCGAAAAAAAGGACTTAGAAAAGCGTCTGGTTGATGAGGCAGGGGACTGATGGGGAAGTGTGACTGACGTGATGATACAGGTATAAGTGCTGCCAGGCACAAATGAGGCATGAAGTTGCAAATCATACCCAAAAGTTTGGCAGTTGGAGGAGGATGTATAAAGAGACTATGAGAGTGAGAGGGAAAACACATCAACAAAAGCATAAATGCCCTTAGGCTCATAAAACCAAGTGACAGGAGAATACAGTAAATGCTGGAGAGATACTTTTTATTCTCTTGTGTTGTCTGGCATGTTATTAAAAGCTCCTGTTCTCATTTGGGAGGGCTGGGACAAATGACTCTTGAGGAGAAACTCACTAAAATCATCAGGCTGATTTTTGTCATTTTACCAGCATCTGCTGACTTTCAGGATTTTAGAATCTTGCAACAACTCTTCTGATTATTCCAAAAGTCTGGACTGAAGACCAATGACAGTATAAAAAATGGACAGCGTATGCCGTGGGTTTCTGAAGTAATAATCTGTGGCGCTGTCCACCGCCATGTTGGTAGTCCTACCTCCAGTCCTCTACAGCTCCCTCCCAGCTAATCTAAAGCAGCCATGCTGTTAATTATGCATAACTTTAAGCCTTAATATAATCTGAACAGGTGAGTACAGTTGTCATGAACATGGAAATTAGCTATAGAGCCCAAAACTGTTTTTTGTACCAGGCTGTAAACATGTTTATTTCTGCTGTGAAGTTGGACATTTTAACATGGGGACTTATGGAGTTCTGTAGTCAGCCTTGAGTGGACATTTGAGGAACTGCAGTTTTTGGCAACTTCTGCATTGGTTTCACTTCACAGCCACGGAGGTTGCCACTTGCTGAAGACCAGATCTTTGCAAACAGGACACCTAGACTTTGGAACAACTTTCCAGAGGAGTATTGGTGCATCTTGTTATCAGTCAAAATATCAACTCTGTTCCTTGCAAGCAAAATGAACTACCACGCTTGGTTGAAACCATCCTTTGTGTGTTTTATGGTCATTCAAGCAATGTATGTGTATGAAGATTCCTCAGTTGTTCTTAATAGAGGCTGTAAACAGTTCTCTAAATACACTGTTGCCCATAAAGTTGTAATAAAATATTTGTACCTCTTCTCATGAAATGATTGTGACTATGTGATTTATTCTTGATAGATAAAGTGTATCTTCTCAAAACTTTATTGATCAATCTCCTCCAGACATATCACCGTGAAAATTAAACCACAATTAACTTGATGTGTAGAAATAGGAATAAAAAGAGGACTGTGTCTGAAGACAAAATTATTCCAACTTTATGGCCAACAGTGTAGTTCCTAGTGTTATTTTAGACACTATTCACATTTCTTGACTTTTGAAAGCAGAAAGGGAGTAACACCTGGGTGTAAGTTAACATGAGTTAACTTGTGTTATTAAAAGTGACAAACCTACTGCATATATTTTTAGCTGTTCTCGTTATCTTTCAATTTCTTTTATCTTACCAACCTCTGAACTCGAAACACCACACCCACCTCCCTCTTTACCCCTTACTCAATTCACCCTATGCCAACCCCCCCCCCCCCCCCCCCCAGGTCAGGTCCATAGCACTGGAGCAGCCCTGCTGATAAGGTTTCACTCTCTCCGGGGCGAAGAGGAGGGCAGGCGGTACAATACAAGCCGTGGGACACAAATCTACCTGGGAATTTATATTCCTCTTCCTTGGACCCACTCCTATTCTGGGACCTTCTGGGACCTGTGTCTTCCTGTGGATACCTGGGTCTTTGGTAAGATATTAGAAAAGTGAAAAATGTGTGACGGCGTCGATAAGAATCAAAGAAATCTCTCTCGCACGTGCCTTGAGTGTTTGTGGATTATCTGCTGCTGATGGTCACAGAGCTGTCAAATAATTCTGGATCCTCTTTAAGTACAAGGAGATGGTTACAGTTAAGTTGTAATGTTTAATTCATGTGGTCAGCAGATTCTGGCTGCAGGGGAAGCCCCTTGTAGCTGTGGCCTTTGGAGACTTCTGTCAATTAATAAGGAATTTAATTAATTAATTAAGGGAATCAGAAGCAGACAGTCATCTTCATATTACAGAATTGGACTGTTTTCTTTTGTTAAAGTCACACTACTTTCTCAGGAAAGGCTTCATAGTCTGATAGTTACATTGTAGATTTACAATTTCTTGAGTGAAGTTAATTTCAATTAATTAGAATATCAATTAAACCAAATCTGAATCACGAAAGCCAGCTGGTGGATGACTTCCCTGCTCTTCCACCAGCTATACCTAACACTGTGGTAGGTGAGGAATGTGGCCTTCTGCGGTGGAGTTTTTAGTCCGTGGGTATGGATGTATGTGTGTGTTTGAGAATGTGCTTACTGATGCCCTTCCTCCCCAGCTGTCCCTTCGAGATTTATCTGGAGCTAAAACAGGCTGGTGGTGGGGGGGACAGGAGCACCTCTTCACTCACAGAGGCAGTAACAGGACCCAGGCCCTCTCGCTGCTGTAGTCCTGTAGTCGCCGTTTGCACAGCCTCCATCTTGCATTTCCCAGAACATCCAAAAACACCTGTAATCTCCAGTTTTTAATCCACCGCCGCTGACTCGCATTAATCACAAGAGAGAAGCTATCTGAGAGCAAATCTGTCTGTGTGCGTGTGCTGATGCACTTGTATGTCTTGTGCTGATGACAGTCCCACTCACCACTGTGCTATAGAACATGTGTTCATAAAAATAGCTCACGCAGGACCGAATCCCAGGCTAGGAAATGAGCTTCAATTACAGCGGATGAAAAGCAATTACATTAACTGTCTCCCTGTAGACGGGCCCTCCAGCTTTTTCTCTTGTACTGGGACTCACCTCCAGCCTTACATAATTGCTTTCGACCTGTGCAATAGACAGCAACATACTGCCGGCCACCATCTGAGTGGTTAGTCAAGAGAGACGTGAGCTGCCACTGGGAATTAGAGTCCTCAAGGGTATGCGGGGGGCTATACACGATGTTTAAAGTGAGTTTAACTTAATTAGGGAACGCAGGGAGGTTCTGCTGGAGCTGGGATTTCGGACGTGACCTGCAGCTTCATAACACACAGATATATGTTGGAAATCAATTTAGACTTTCTTGTGGAATATTTATAGAAAAGTTTAACACTTTTGTTGTATCATATTTCACTGCCTGTCAGTGCCTTGTTGCTATATCTGTCATGGTCTCTGCTAGATCCCAGAGAGACTTAATATATTCAAGCGTTTGGGGAAATCAATTCTTATTGATTGTTTAAGTCTCTCTTAGAGTATAAAATGAAGCCAGGTCCGTTTATTTATAGAGCATATTTAAAAAACATGTTGTTGTGCTTTATAGCACAACAACATAAACACAAATTAAATACAAGTGTAATACACAAAGCATTAATGTAGTTATGTCATAATTTGTTATGTCCTAAATAGATGCTCATTTGACGTATTTTTACCCTGACCCTTGACTCCAGTCTATAAGTATATATGTATGTATAAGTAATATACTGTGTATATATATGAAAAGACCTACAATGAAGCTGGCTTTTGTAGTTTTGAACCTAAACTAATAGTCTCATTCTAGATCTCAAGACAGCAACCAGTGAACATAAAATAAGATTACCCAGAATCTGTTATTACCATAGACAGTATAAAACATGGACGTTGTATCTGTGATGTCACCCATTTCTGAAGAGCCGTTTTGAAGCTCGGAGTGTAGCAGCTCTGGCCGTCGCCAACTTGGCAGTTCTGCCTCTGAATAAGAACGTGGTTAAGTTTAGGTAACGATCCTGGTCATGGAAAAGAGAAAACAAACAGTCGTCTGCTGTGTTTAAGTCCAGCGTTTTGTTAACCCATCTATCCACTTTTTGGTCTCCACCAGCTCCTGAGAGGAATATCTGTCTCTTTAGCTGCTAATGCTCGACTGTTGTACAAGCTAGTTGCGAACTTTGTCCGTCTGCTGTAGTGCAGGTAGCGTACAACCCACTGTAAAACCAAAACAATGAGCTGAAAGATGCTAAAACTCCCTGTAGAGCTGATTGGGGAGCTGCAGAGTTGGGTAAAAATTCTTTGTGGGTTTTTCACTACAAGTAAAACGTTTCATGTTACATAGATATTATATATTGGATCAATTTAACAGAAAAATAACGATTAGTGCAGCTTTAAGTTTTTAACATTTAAATAAATCAAAACTTTAATTGACTTTACTGTAAGTTTTATCAGTAGCAAACTCCATCTGCTGATGAAGACCATGTGACACTTGAAAGATACAGGAAAAGCTAGTTAGTGGACCCTGACTTCACTTTTTGGACTTTGTATGTGTATTTTTCTTTCTGTGTAAAGCAGATTCTTCAAATCGGTAAATGGAGCTGATTATGATCATTATTATTCTGTTCTGTTAGCCATGCCTCTCACAACTCCTGCCCCTTCTAACAAGAGGAAGTCCAACAAGATCATCACCGACCTCTCCAACATCACTCAGAATGGTAAAACACACACACACACACACACACACACACTCACACACACGTGGCATACCAATCACATATTCACACAAGGCGTGTAAACATGAAACATTTTGTCCGGCAATCTTCATCCACATTCTTCATCCAGACCTTCCTCCATCTCCCGTGTGATCTGATTATCCAGCCCAGTAAATGTCAAATCCATTTGTAAGTTTTGCTTCGTGATGTCTGTGTGTGTGTAAATTGAACTGTGTGGGTGTAAATCGTTGCATGTGGTCTAATGACACTACAATATCAAAACGAAACACACACACACACAAATGCACGCACGCTTATTCCAAGCAGTAACACAATATCCAACATGCATGTGGCATCTCCTGCAGGGAAGTGTGGGTCATTATCAGATGGCAGAGTAGCCACAAATCTGTCACCATTAGAGGCAACACAAAATACCAGACGGTGATTCAGCTCCTGTTATATTAGTGTGAAGCTGTGTGTAAGTGGCAACTGAAGAGAAATCAATGCAACTGGTAGAAATGTGGCTTTACATCCGCAAATGCACAATGTATTTATATAGTTCGAAAGCATCGAAATCCAAAAATTATTTCCTGTGCACCAGATATTTTATTTACATGGATCTAAGTCTGTGTATTGGTTCACAACTTTGGTCCAGACTGAAATATTTCTACTGGACATTTTTGTACAAACATTCATGTTGACCAAAGGATGAATGTGAATAATTTTGAATATCCCCTGCTTTTAAACCAGACACCTCTGGTATGAAATGTTGCGACATGTAACTTTTGAAGTTTTCTGTACTCAGACTTTGTTTCTTAAGGAAAGGGAAGTAACATTGAACTGGATCTACTTGGTAGAACATTTGGATTATTTATACAACAAAAAGAGGTGAGCTTCTCTTTGAGGTTATACACAGGAGTGCTGACAGCCATAACAATGATAGAAAATATCTGTCAAACTCAGCTGTATTTTTTTTTTTACCACTAATTAGCAAATGTTAGCATGCTAACTTGTTAAAATAAGATGGCTGACATAGTAAACTTTATGTCTGTTTGACATCAGTATGTTAGCATTGTTAGCATGATGTCTGAACATTTAAGACTGTACCATTTACTTGTTGTTGATAATATAATACTTAAACACCAACCACAGTGTTTTATTTGCAAATCTCTGAGCATGCAATCTGCAATCTGAGCATGCTCCATGTGTCTGTGCTTATATCTGTCATTCAACAATCTGTTGTTTTTCCCCCATTTGTGCCCTTTGCTGTTTCCCCACTGCCACTCTGCCACTCCTTCTGCTGTCACATCTGCAGCCACATCTGTATCACTCCACCAGTTTGTTTTCAGTCAGTCATTCTGGAGCTTATCCTGCTTATCCCTTATTTTGCTCCAGCTAATGCCCACTCATTTATCCATCATCCCTGCCACTATGTCACTCTAACGTGTGTCCAATGCCTCCGTCCGTCTCTGTGTTGTCCGTCTGTCCACCCCCTGCCTCTGTCAGTCTGTCCACTTTCCTCCCAGTCAGCAGCCAGCTCCAGTTTCACATTCTTCTGAATTAACACTCTAATCAATATCCCCATGGGAGTGTTCGCTCTGCTCAGCAGCCTCAATTACTCTCTCTCTCTCTCTCTCTCACTCACACACACACACACACACACACGTTACACACACCCACTTGCACAAGTCTGATTTACGAGGTACTGCTAACAGCTCTCCGCAGCATTGCAATGCCAACTCCCCGCTTTATAGATGTGTTCGTGCGTGCGTGCGTGTGTGTTGGTTTATGGCAGGACTCCTGGTGTTATGAATGATATCGTAGTGTATGTGGTGGATGAGAAGAGTGTTTTATGAGGAGCTCTGTGGAGCAGTAAAATCCATCAGATCTCTCCATCACTGAAAGAGAAGAGGGGAGTGTGAGAGGGGCACTGTGTTAAGGATTTCCCCTCCATAAACAGTTCTACCAGAAAACCTGTTGTGGCATTCCCCAGTGCCCTTTTTTTGTCCATATTGCTTTGGCCTAGTAACCCCAACAACTCCCCTGGTTTCACGCTCAGATTCTTTAACACCATACAAAAGGTTTAAACTCTAATTCATCACAACAAGGACAGTATGGAAGAGGATAAAAATGCTCCCATTACAGTCTTATATATATATCCCTCATTCAATGCCACTCTATGGTTCCACATGTACTGGAAGGTAAACCCACCTTTTAATTTGCCAAATGGATTTAGCTTATAAGAGAGAGCACATTTCAGAGACTGTATACCACCTCCACCAAGGTTTAATAACAAAAAAAAAAAATGCTTAAAAAAGTCTGCACATTGATAAATCATCATAGGATACATGAGCCATTTTCTTTCATTCATGTTAAATGCAGTAGTTCATGAAAACATGTTTAAAACATGTCTTGTTTGTTTTAGGGGTTCTATGTTTCATTAGTGTACAATCACCTGAAAATATGAATTGTTATGTTTTCGAATGAGTCTTTTATATCCACAGAGGACGAGGGTCCTCTTCCACGGAGTCCGCCATGTTGAACCGCCATGTTTTGACAGCAGCATAGAACAGACAGTCTAAACACTGGCTCTATAGAGAGCGTTTTCAGTTTTTCATGGTCAAAGTAGTCTCTCCTTTATGCTTTATAAAGTCAACAGGTCTCAGTTGGCTGCAATCTGCAAGTGTCACTAAATCTTACATACTGGTTCTGTAATGTTAAATAAAGAAATATTATATTCCTTTATACTTTTTGGGTTTCTTACCAAGAGTTAAATGAGGCAAGCAATACCACTCTCATAGCTGTCTGTATGTATGAAGCTACTGCCACAAGATGGTTAGCTTAGCTTAGCATAAATCACAACTCTTTTTTAAACTTCCGTTTCTGTACACAAGACATAACGTTGTTATTCTGATGTTAATTAATGAGGTTAGAGGTTCTGTTAGGCGTATTTTGATAGCTTTGGACAGAGTCAGGCTATCTGTTTCCTCCTTTTTCCAAGTCTTTATGCTTAGCTAACCTTAGGTTGGGTTAGGTTAAGTTAGGTTAGGTTAAGTTAGGTTAGGTTAGGTTAGGTTAGGTTAGCATATTTACTGTACAGAAATGAGAGTGGTATCAAACTCTCTGCAAACAAACCAAATGTCGATACTATACCTTTAGGATATTCTTGAATTTGCACAAAAAAGTCATCACTCATTCTTTAGAACAGTCTTAAATTCATAGCATATGCATCTTCAAACTTCTACCATTACTTTAATAAATCTGTTTGGATAAACCATGACAATTACTCTTCTAACTTTTCTCTGCATATTGTACACCCACACACAATTTCATATTCGGTTCCTTCATTTTGTCCTCCTCCTCTTCCTTCCTCTTGCTGTCAGATGATGAGTCAGACTCCGAGGCCACTGAGTTCGACCTGGGCACCAAGATCAAGACGCCCAAGGACGTGATGCTGGAGGAGCTCACCTTGCTCAACAACAAGGGCTCCAAGATGTTCAAGAAGAGGCAGCAGAGAGTTGAGAAGTTCATCGTGACCAACGAGAACCAGGTAGGAGTGAAGAAGAAAGAGAGTGTGTGTGTTTGTGGGTGTGTATGTTGTGTGTACTGATCAGGATGTATCTTTGTCTTCTAGCAGAACCTCCAGAACCTGCTGATGTCCCCTCCCCCTATTCCACCAAAGCCTGAGATGCCAAAGGAAGAAGGTAAGTTATATGTTCTGTCCCTTGTTTTCTTTCTTCATTGAATCTCTCTGGTCTTTCCCTCTTTTTATTTTGTGTTTCTGTCTCAGTGGTGGTGGAGACAGAGGATCAGGAGGCGGAGAAGCGGAAGAGGAATGAGCAGTATGTACGCACTTACATATCGCCATGGGAACGGGCCATGAAGGGCAATGAAGAGCTGACAGCCACCATGAAGGGCCGCATGCCAGGGCCCATCCAGATGCACCCAGAACTGCCTTTGTACAAGAGCTTCAACAGGTAAACACTCAATTAATTTGTCAGTATTTTTTAATTAATTGTTCAGCTTATAACGTGAGAAATTCCATTATTCCATAAACACTTTTATGCACAATTTAATATAGTGCGTTGGAAAAGTTTGGTGGACGCCGAAATAAGCTTTCTCCACAGGGTGATTGGGCTTAGCATTAGAGATAGGGTTAGGAGCTCAGACATTGGGAGGGAGCCGCTGCTCCTTCATGTCGAAAGGAGCCAGGTGAGGTGGTTCAGGCATCTGATTAGGATGACACTGGGCGCCTTCCTTTGGAGGTCTTCCAAGCACGTCCAACTGGTAGGAGAGCCTGGGGCAGACCCAGAACCCGCTGGACGCTTTGCTAAACCTGCTGCCACTGTGACCAGACCCCGGATAAGCGGAAGAAATGGATGGATGGATGGATGGATGGATGGATGGAAGTTTGATGGAAAAAGCAAAATTTGAGTTTTAAATGAAACACTGGCATTAGGGCCCATTTCACAACCACCATAGTTCACATCTCTTTACACTAGGAAGTAGAGGGTGAGGCTACCGATACACCACTAGATGCCACTAAATCCTACACACTGGTCCTTTAAAAGGGACACTTCAGCAATTTAGTGTAGAACCGCCATAAAGCCGGGGACCTGCAAAAAAAAAAGAAGGACTTATCCTTTGTTTTAGTTCTCTGCATTGCATTTGGTTAGTTTGTTTCATCTAAGTATTGGTATGATAATCTGCCAATTTTGAAGGTGGGATATTTACGTGAGTGTATTCCAACACTGTGTGCTTTATGTTTGATAATTAGACAAGATGAGTATGATTATATAATTAGGTTTGTCCTGCCAAACTCAGGAATATATAAACCAGGACATACAACAATGAGTCTTTCACCAGCAGAAAAAACTGTATAGAACAGATACAAGTAGTATTATATGAATTGTGGTATTACGAAATTACAAGTCACTGTTCAGTTGTTAAATTGATAATGTAGTTATAGTGTTAAAACTGCAGCACCAGTCTCAGCTACATCAACTCACTAACCCACATCACTATGACAACCAGCAGTTTGCTGCCTCATCAGCAGTAAAATCGTCTTCCTTCCTGGCTGTGTTTCTATGGCTCTGCTCAGCAGTGATACAGGCTTTACATGCTGCGAAGCACCACTGACATTTAGAGATGCACTGGTACACTCCAGATGTCAATATATTAATCTTATTTTAACCCTACAGTAGATCTCTATCCATTGTACTGTTAATGGTTGATGTGGACCCTGGTAAGACATGCAGCTGCATCCTTTATTACTAATGGGCCCCTGGGCACAGATATGTAAAAGGACCCCCAACCCTCCTACATTGAACACAGAATGACGCAAAACGACTACAGTAACATTTTGCAGGTGAACCAGAACTCTCAAATGACTCAGAGATGGTGTTTGTAGTAAATTTGCGTCTTTTTGTCGTAATTTTTCACGTTTTTATAGTCATGATATGCCACATTGAGATCATTTTCCATCAGTTTGTGGCTGTTTTGTGTCTCTTCATGGTCATTTTTCATATCTTTAGAGTCATTTTGTGCCACATTGCGATCATTTTCCGCCTCTTTGTAGTTGTTTTGCATCACTTTGTGGCTGTTTTGTGTCTCTTGTTGTCATTTTCTATGTCTTTATGCTTGTTTGGTGCCACTTTCAGATCATTTTCTGTCTCTATGTAGTTGTTTTGCATCTGTTTGTGTTCATATTTCATGTCTTTATAGTCATTATGTGTCTGTTTGTGGTTGCGGTGTGCCTGGTAGGTCAGTTCAGTAATCCCTTCATGCAATTAACACACAATGTTTAACTTGGGAAATTATTGAGAAAAGTATTCAAGTATGTGAGACTTTACCTTGTGGTAATTTGTAGAAAAGCGTTCCTATTTCTTCCTCTTCTCTCTGCAGGACGGCACTGCCATTCGGTGGCTTCGACAAGGGGTGCAAGGCGCTGACCTTCGAACTCCCAGAGATCAACGTCGCTACCGAGGAGCCGGAGCCTCTGCCCAGCCTGCAGGCCGACGTCCGCTCACGCCCTTCATTCAACCGCACGCCCATCGGCTGGGTCTGCAGTGAAGAAAACTCAAACATCCACATGGACCTGGATAACATCCCCTTCGACGGAGAGACAGATGACCTGTGAACACGCATGCACACACAAGCTTATTTACAGTACATGTTGCCTGAAACACACACAGACATCTGAGTACATGCACTGGAACTCAAACATACACTCATGAGTGTTTACAAGAGAGCATTAGGCACGGTTCATAATTTACACTGACAACATAAACACTGTTAGAACTGCTGAGGCTCCCGTGAACACATGCTGAAATGTACTTAAATATGTGGAAATGAAATGAACATAAATGATTTTAAAAATGACTTGAAATGATTTGAAAAGTACAAAGTGTCTCCCCCGGTCTCCTGTGTGCTTTCTTATCTTTTCCTCCCCAACTATGATTGAGTCTTACTATGATTTTGCATACTGTGAGCTAATGCGAGACCTGTGTGAATAGATATAGATGAGCACTCTGCACTCTTGAAACAATGTATTTATGCAATAAAGTTCCCCTTTACACAATGTCTGACTGCTTCTCATGTTAACACTGCATGTGCTAGTCCTGGCGTACTGTTGACAAAATAATCTCAACTCAAGGTCCACTTACTCGCTCTTTTTAGGGCTTTCAACTGCAGACTTTAGATCACTGACAATAAAAAGAATGGACAGTGTATCCGTGACGTCAACCAAGGTTTCTGAAAAAAATC
Source organism: Argyrosomus regius (assembly GCA_946959425.1). Lineage (NCBI taxonomy): Eukaryota > Metazoa > Chordata > Actinopteri > Sciaenidae > Argyrosomus > Argyrosomus regius. Next base: position 11,521,984 of record OX336900.1, on the reverse strand, counting down.
TCTGGCTCTAGCCACTACCATGTTGGCTGTCCTGCCTCGGCAAAGGTGTGGATCATCATCGGACCTGAGGTGGGCTGGGCTGAATGATGCCTGAGTGCTCAAACACGCCACCTGTAATGGCACCCACCTATTAATCAAAGTGCCCAAGCTGTTAATAATGCATAACTTTAGGCCTTAATATAATTTGAACAGGTGAGTTTAAAATAAATTCACCCTCAGTACAGTTGTCATGAACAGGGAAATTGGCTATAGAGGCCAAAACTGTTTTTTGTACCAGGCTGTAAACATGTTTATTTCTACTGTGAAGTTGATCATTTTAACATGGGGACTTATGTAGATTGACTCGTTCTGTAGCCAGTCTCAAGTGGCCGTTTGAGGAACTGCAGGTTTCGGCACTACCACATTGGCTTCACTTCACAGTCACGGAGGTTGCCAGATGATGGAATTCGATCATTTGTCATGGACGTGGCTCAGTTGTAATCACATATTTGATTAAACAGAGACAGGGGTTATTACACATGAAAAGTTTACTTCAGTCACATGATGACACTTAATTCACTCCGTCTTTTGATAAAAACTGTAAGATGTGGTTGAAAGCACTTGAAAAAGCTCTGATTATTTTGTGTATCACTATTTCCAAGGTCAAAAATAAACTAAGAAGCTGTTAAGGCCCTACAGCCACCAAAAGCTCCTCTAACAAGCAAATTACAAATCTTAGGGGCCTTTTAATCTGGTTTATTTGTTTTCTTTCTTCACAGATTTTAATAGAAGTTGATTTATAAAGATTTTAAAATGTTTACACATTTTAAAATCTTTATAAGGTGTCCTGGTGGGTGAGTGGCTTAAAAAGTGCCATATAAACACAGCATTTCTGGTTCAATTCCAGTCAGGGTTTTTTGTTACATTCAAGCCCCCCCACCTGTATTCTTGTCCCTGTCGCACTAATAAAAGCAAAAGTACAATAAAAAAAACTATTTTAAAAAAGTGATAACTTGCAGTCTTTGGAGCACTCAATATATTATGTGAACTTAATGGAATAGTTCAATATTTTGCCCAAGAGTTAGATGAGAAGATTGATCTCCTGCAGCTCATGAGGTAGATCTGTGGTTCGATCCCCTGCTCCGGCATGTTGAAAAGCCCTTGGGCAGACTGATACTAAACCCTAAATTTCTCATTAACGAGCAGTTGCAGCCAATCAGTGTATGCATGAATAAAAGCACCTTAACTGGTTGGAAGACTAGAAACATGTCCTGCTATATATGAGGCTACAGCTAGCAGTTGGTTGCCTTGGAAACAAAATCCACCTACCAGCACCTGTAAGGCTATGAATATCTTCACTGTTTAATCTGCACATGAAATGACAATTTGCTGTTTGAAGGGAGGTTATGTTCCTTAATTTTTTCCTTGTTTGTCCAGTAAGCTACTGCTTGTTGATTTGGTAAGCTTTGGGTAGGCTAGTTTCTGCCCATTGTTTACACTATTTGTGAGAAGCTAACCTGCTTCTGCACGTGGCTTGATTTTTACTGTACAGACACAGATATTGATCTACTTGTCTAACTGTTGAAGAAAGTGAATTTATTTCATCTGTACAAATGGTGTAAAAACAGCCAAACAAGGCTAACTGTTCCCCGTTTCTAGTCTCTGTGCTAAGATAATCAACTGCTCAGTGTAGCTTCATATTTCCCACACAAACTTGAAAGTGATATCAATATTCTCATTTAGAGCAACACTGTGTAACTTTTCTACTGTAAAATTACAGTTTTAATGTAGCATTTTCATGCTACATTGACACATAATCAAGTGAATGGTGTCTCCGTCATTCGTACGTCTGTTTCTGCACTATGTAACTTTATGTTCCCGGTACGATCACCCATGAGAAGTACTTAACAGTGACACACGTGTCCTCTCTCAGTAATTGACAGAGTTTCCTGATGGACAGTAAAGTAAACTGCTGCAAACTGTAGCTGCTGTTAGCTAATGCTGGCTCAATTTGTTAGCTGGGCTGACCGTACTGTGAACTCCACCACACCACAGGTGTTTTAGACCACCGGAAAGAGATAAGGTTTACAGGCCAGTGGAGCCAGTGTCGTGCCAGAACCGGAGCTGGACAAGCAGGCAATGTAACGGGGCTCAGCAACCTCTATGGACATAATGACAGAGGTGAAAAGGCTAAAGAGGACATTGACAGAGGAAGCCAAGAGAGGAAACGAGAACGCGACTGAGCTAGAAGCCACCAGACAAGAGTAAATCTGGGACTGACTTTTAGTCGTTGGCGAGAGCTTTGTGAAATAAAAGACTAAAAGACAGACACTGAGCTGGGCTTCTTGCTGTTGGACTAGTAAGTAATATTAGCTGGCTGCTATGTCTTGTGTTGTTGCAGTTGTTTGATGTTTGGCTGTTAGCAAAGTTGTCAACTCACTAGTTTTTGATCATAATAATCATAACAAATACACATTTACAGCTGTCCATATTTACCACAGTGGGATTACACTCTGAAACCGGGGGTACTAAATCACAAAAATACCAAGTTCTACGTAAGATATGTTAAGTCCGAAAGTAAAATGAAAAGAACGTGGTTACCTGATGACGGCAGGTGTAGGACAACAGACAGTGCTCTGCTTCATCTTCATATTTAATACAAGTGAATAAAGTATGAATGGATTTGATTTATTCATTAGAATTGGACTGACTGACTTTTAGTCGTTGGCGAGAGCTTGGTGAAATAAAAGGCTGAAAGACAGACGAGGCCGAGTTGGGCGTCTTGCTGTTGGACTAGCTGGCTGCTATGTCTTGTGTTGTTGCACTTGCTTGATGTTTGGTTGTTAGCAAAGTTGTCCATATTTACAGGTATTACGGTCTGAAACTGGAGGTGCTAAATCACAAACATACCAATTTCTAGCAGTGTTGCTACAAAGCGAAGGGTACGGGTTTTCCAAAAAGTCTTACTATTTCTAATCTGTGTGCCTAATGCCACTTTATCTCAGTTACAGTGGCACTGCCAAATTAAACAATGTCCCCATGACCTCTCTCACTTGCTCTATGAATATCAGTGTGTGCAGGCTGTGACTGTAAACTGGTGCTGGCTGGTCTCCAATGAGCAGCAATGAAACAGATGTCCTCTACATGTTGCTGACAGCAGGCTACAGCTGACTGCGGAGGTGTGTGCGATTATAACAGGTAAGGTATAACGGGATGACATCATCACCATCACCATCGCCATCGCCATCCCTCGCGCTCTTTACGCCACGTGCCCAGAAGGCGGCGCCATCGGGTTGCGCAAAGCTGGTGTTGGCTTTAAAAACCGCTACGTCACACGCGGAGCTGGAAGATGGGGGCACGGTTATCGCGAGAGCCGCAGCAGCAGCAGCGCTGGATGGCGCTGGTGGGGGCTGGATGCGCCCACGGCTCACCCTCTCTCTCTCTCTCGCCCGTTAAATCACACGGTAGGACACGCGAGCGGACGGAGACCGGCGGCGACAGCACCCGAAGGTGAGTGAAGAACCCGCAACACTACGCACTGCACGGGGGGGCTCCATCACAGCTAGAGAGGCCGGCGGAGGTGGAGAGATGCGGGGAGGGGGTGGGGGATGCGCATGTGTGCGGGACTGAAGACACCAACAGTAGGTGTGTGTGTGTGTTTATGGGGGGTAGGTGGGTGAGGGGGGCCCAGATGTGGTCCTCAACAGATGTGTCATCTTCTTCTCCATCATCTGCAGCGTCTCCTCCTCCTCCTCTGTATCCTGTCAGTGTTTTATCAGCTGGTCCTGGATCGGTAATTCCCCTCTACGCAGCAAACCTCGTGTTGTACAACAGCATCCCTTCTCCACAGTTACAGGTGTTATTGTTCAGGCCGTCCAGGTACACACCACTACTGTACGCGTGGCTCCTGTCCTGTCTTGTTCTGCGTGTTTTGGTGGACACTGGTACACTGTGTGGACTTGTTGATGGATGGTGGAGAGACCGCAAGGCTTTTTACCGAGGCGGATTCACGCTCCGCTGTCATCGCTCCCGGGGGCCCGCTATTGATTTAACGTTGCGGTTTCGATCCGCGTGATTGATGACTTTGGCCCCTCACACGGGCGTCCCGCATCACCGCCAGCCTAGTGCCGTCACATTAACGGTGGTGACACAGCCCTCTGCTGCCTGCCTCACGCCTGCTCACACGTGAATACTTACAAAATAAAAGTCCAATTTTCATTATTACTTTTTTGTTTTGGCTACTTCTACTTGCAGTGATTAAATAAAACCTGTCTGACCTTAACCCCAAACCAAGCCTTACCCCTAAAATAAATATATATATGGAGTATATGAAGTGGTCCCCACAGCATGTGGAGGACACACACAGCTACAGCAACACTGAGCTGAAATGTCGCCTTGACATTTAAGTTGGACTTATCATCAATTTCAGTTTTTTGGAGATGAAACACTCTGCAAGGCACTGACTTTTTTTGTGTTTTCCTTACTTAATTTAAGATTGTGCATCCAGTTTTAGCTTAAAAATACCATCCCGATGCCCACATTTGTACTTTATTTAATATGACATGTCCTTATATGCTCTGCTGTTTTCATATTTTATGACCTGTCACTGTAGCTTTGGTACAGTAATCTTGTCTTACATCCTTTTATACTGTGTGAGTAGGAGGTATGTCCTGGAAGGTAAACTCACTTTATCTACAAAAAAGTTTGTTCTGGCCTTCTCTCTTCCCACTCAGAGCGATTTTACTTGTGGGTGGCATTTTTTTAAATGCTCAAACTAATCTGGAAGATTTATATGATGTTGTATGTCGCTATGGAGGACTGTCGGACAACTTGACACTTGATGAAGAACATCCTCAAAGCTGAAGATTAAGATCTCCATGCTCCAGGATTTTGGACTTTGGGGTCTTTGCATTTATTTTTAGCTTGTTTTCTTTCGTTTTAATCAGTTCCCTGACTGAATGTGATAAAGACTAATTTATTTCAGAGTGAAAATATCCAGAAACCAAACACACAGCCTCCTGAGAAGCAGCTAATCATCCTGCATGCATGCGTGGGAAAATGTGTTGATCTTTAAGGTCTCACTGACTCATCGCATGTATTTGTAGACAAACTTATTAAATTCAGCTTAAATTGACTTGATTTAAATCCTCAGAGTATTTCTTCACAGAGGAGGAAGAGGGAGCAGAGAGAAAAGAAAGGCACGCTCATATGTCTGACCTTTAACATCCACCTGAGTGCTCTTTCGCTCTTTTTCCTGTAACTGGTCGTCATTCACATGTGGCTGTTTATTCCATGTAATGTTCCACTTACTCCTCTCCTCTCCTCTCCTCTTCTCTCCTCTCCTTTCCTTTCCTTTCCTTTGTTATGTTCTCCTTTCCTTTCCTTTCCTTTCCTTTCCTTTCCTTTCCTCTCCTCTCCTTTCCTCTCCTCTCCTCTCCTCTCCTCTCTCTCTGTACTCTGACTTAAACTGTAAAAAACTCACATGATTCCCAGCATGCATTGTAAATAAGGGTGGTTATGTAATAGCCTAAATATTAAGCAAATATTCACCCCTCTTTATATTTCCTACTAATAGGATTGGGGTGTGCACGTGTGCCACGGCGATAATGGGTTGCATCTAGGTTATAGCGTACGCGTGTGTGCGTGCATACAATTACATGTGTGTTTTCACATGTATACTCTAATGTTAATGTTGAGTCTGAGCGGGGAAATGACCTTGAAGCTTGCAAAAAAAAAAAGATCTCAGTCTCGGTAATATGCTCACACATGGTGCTGCACGTGTGCCTACTGTATGTCCACACACACACACACACTTGAAACACACACACTCGAAACACACACATATGTAACTTCTCTTAAGATTTAAAGTGGGAAAGAGGAGGAGAAAGAGAAGCAGAGGGGAGGATGAACTCTGGGCTCTCCCTATTGTCAACTAAGGCTATTTGAAGTTACACATAACCCAGTTACAGGGAAACCACTGTGTGTGTGAGTGTGTGAGCACATGCATGTGAAGTGAAGTTTTTCTGAAACAGAAAAGAAATAGACAGAGATGAATGGGCGAAGAAAGCGGAGAGAGTGAATGAGAATGGAAAATAGAGGTCAGTGGAAGAAAGTGAAAGACAGAGCAGGAATGAAGTGAATGGGAGGGAGAGAGGACAGTGCAGCCAACGGAAACAGTTTGTGAAAGAAGCGATCAAGGCTTCTCTCTTTTACAGGCGTATATAAATATACTTCTTCTCGCCTTTATGTTAGCTTGAGTGGGAGGGAGACGGTGTGAGAGACGGGCTATTGTCCTCAGGGACAGTATCAGCTCTTTGTTCAGCTTGCATGACACCGGTGTCACTGTCACCACGCCACACTAACCCACAGCAGAGACAAACAGTGACAGTAAATTCACAGCGGCATTAACAGCATCTGAATTTCCAGGCCAGTTTTTGAATTTTTGAAATGTTTTCGCCTCAGCTGAAGCAGATAAAGTGGATCATAAAATGGAGAACAAAAGGGCAAATTAGAAGATGCTTCGTACAATGGGAGCTCATATTTTAGACGTTAGACTAACACTGTGTAGCTAAACGTGTATGGACACCACACCTTTCTGTGCTTTTGGTCTTTCAAATAAAAAAAGTTCAGTCCTGACCTTGAAAACAACAAAACAGTCTGACCAGAAGGCTTACTTGTGCTGCTGAGGAAGTGACATGATCAAAAGCTCCAGAGCAGCTATCGAATAGACCTGCAGGACGGCGACGTCATGTTGAAAAAGGAAAGAGTCTTGCAGGATCCAGAAAGAAATTGTTTTTCTGGTTTAGTGTGGAAGAACTTGACTGGCCAACACAGAGCTCTGACCTCAACCCCAAACAACATGTTGACCCTGAATGTGCCCTTACTTTGTTTGGGTGTCCACATACTTCTGGCCATATACTGTGTTTTTACACAACCCGTGGCAAGAGGTCAACATTGCTTTTCCCAATATCCCCACCCTGACTCATGGAGTAATTTTTATTCTTGATGAAAGTAATTTCCAGCTCAAGTGAGTATAAAGTCATTTGTAAGATGAGATGTTGTTATTTCCTCTCTGCTTTTCCAATGCGATGCATCATACTTTGCATACTTGGGTGGGAACCCAACTGTTTCCAACAGCTTCATGCTAAAAATCAATCCCAAGAAGAGATTAAATGACCTCAGATTTACGTAAGAACTTATCACCAAACACTCATCTCATGTTCTTTCCACAGCACAGAGAGATGGAGAGAAATGATACAGGGAGAACAGAAAAGAGTAAACAACATGAAAAATAAGCAATGAGAAAATGGAAAGACTGCTTGATCTGTGTGTCACATGTGGTGCCACTGCTCTCAAATGTTGATTTGATGGGGCGGCAGAATGACGGACGGATGTTTTTGCAGGATGTTTACATTAATCGCAGAGATGTGGATCAGAGAGGAAAGCGTCACAGTGCACCGGGGATCAAACAGGCATCGAGCCATCCTTCAGATTCTGTCCTCGGATAAACTCCTGCAAACTTTGGAAGTTTTTCATGTTGCTCGATGAGCTCAGAGAAAGGAAGAGATAGAAGGAGCAGAGAAGACAGGAGGACGGAAGCAGTGGGTAAAATGGTGGGGTGAGAAATGTAGTAGTAGTAGTGGTGACGACAGTATGGTGAAACCGTGAAAAACAGCTGTCAGTCCTAAATGCTTCCAGCTGTGTCCCCGCTGGCTCTTATCGATCCACAAGTAATCATCTGCTGTCACACTGGCACACATATTCATTTAAAAGACCATTTTAAGGTCCAGACCACTGACAGTATAAAGAATGAACAGTGTATGCGTGAAGTCACTCACAGGTTTCTGAAGAGCTGTTTTGAAGCTCTAAATCTGTGGCTCTGGCCGCTGCCATGTTGGTAGTCCTGCCTCTTCTGCCTCCTGGCTAATCTAAGAATCGGCAAAGATGTGGAACATTGGAGGACCTGAGGCCGAGTAACGCCTGGGTGCTCGAACAAGTCATCTGTAACGGCACCCACCTGTCAATCAAAGTGGCTGCGCTGTTAATTCTGCATTACTTAACCCAAGCCTTAATATAATTTGAATTATATAAATTATTATATTATAATTTGAGTTACATAAAAATTCAGACTCAGTATAGTTGTCATGAACGGCGAAATTAGCTACAGAGACCAAAGCTATTTTTTGTACCAGGCTGTAAACATGTTTATTTCTGCTGTGAAGTTGGGCATTTTAACATGGGGGCTTATGGAGATTGACCTTTTCTGTAACCAGCCTCAAGTGGACGTTTGAGGAACTGCAGTTTTTGTCACTTCTGTCTAGGCTAATTTAATTGATGACATCTCAAACCAAGTTGAATTTTAGTTGACGAAAGGTCATTACATTTTAATCAACTTCAGTCAAAATATTTGTGTGTGCATGGTACATACGTTCATATGTTTGTGAGGGCAGGAACTAGTTGAAGGGTTGTATTTCTGCTATTCAACAATAATGAATATGTTTTAGATATTCATGTCTTAATTTAGCCTAGATCTTTCCGCTACTGTAGTACTGTGTGCGACGGAGAAAAGAAAAGGATCAGCCCCTCCGAGAGTGTTGTGGCACTCACTCCTGATAACTGTTTCAGTCATAGTGTTTGTTCACATGTTCTCCACGTGTCTGTGTGGTTAAACCGGCTTCCTCACACAGTCCAAAGACAGGTGCTGGTTAACTGGTGACTCTAAATTGCTCGTAGGTGCCAATGTCAGTGTGTATAGTTGTTTACTGCGCCCAATGATGGCTGGGATCAGCTCCAGCCCCCCGCGACCCTGATAAGTTTAAGCGGTTACGGAACAGCTGTGCACTGTCATTTTTAGCAAATCAGTAAATAGTTTCTTTGTTGGGGACTATTTTCAGTGGTGGATTAATACACATTTTAGTGGTCTAGTAAGCATTTATGGCAGCAGACTACAATGCTCTTGTTCATCACGATCACCCAGTCATCCATCTCATTAACACATTTTAATATTTTTTGGTCAAGAATGGAGCTCTACACACAGAGGAAGGATTACGGCTTTGGCTAAACACAGAATTCGTGCTAGTTTGATCAATTAATTGACTGATTGATGATTGCGTTTTCATGGGATTTGTTGGCAACAGGAAAACTATGGGATACATAGAATATGGTCATTTTGAGGTTGTTTGAAGTGTTTGTTATATTTTGTCCCCTCATACTGTAAACAAAGTGGACAAAATATTAGCAATGCCATGTCAAAGAGTCCAATCAACTTGTATTGCATTGCATCACACAAGCTCTATTTTTCTGTTCACTCAGAGTATTAAAATCCAAGGTGCCATTTGTAAGGGCTGCACCATTATATAATAACATTTAATACAGATGAGAAGAGGATAAAACATATTTCTGTGGGTTTGAATAACCCTGAGTAATGATGAACCTGCCAAATGTGTCTGCAGTTGAAGAGGTTAAAGGGTCGGTTCACCATAATTGCTAAAAAGCATATTTCCACCCTTACTTATCGAATTATCTAACCATGAAAATAATTTTTGTTTTAAGATATCTGGAATGCTCACAACAACAAAAATGCCTGCTCCTCGTGCCTGTCAACAGTTTTTATAGGTAGAAATCAAGCAGCAACTTCTGTATTTGTGAAGTGAAGCCAGTGTGGAAGTGCAAAAAACTGCAGTTCCACAAACGTCCACTTGAGGTTGGCTATAGAAGTGAGTCAGTCTCCATAAGTCCCCATGTTAAAACCTCCAACTTCACAGCAGAAATAAACATGTTTACAGCCTGGTACAAAAAACAGTTTTGGTCTCTGTAGCTAATTTCCCCGTTCATGACAACTGTACTGAGTCTGAATTTTTATAGAACTCACCTGTTCAAATTATGTTAAGACTTAAAGTTATGCATAATTAACATCATGACCGCTTTGATTGACAGATGGGTGTCGTCACAGATGGTTGGTTTGAGCACTCTAGCATCATTCAGCCTGCCTTACGTCTTTGCCAATCTTTAGATTTTAGAGGCAGGACTACCAACATGGTGGCGGACAGAGCCACAGATTTTGAGCTTCAAAAACAGCTCTTCAGAAACTTGTGGGTCACACATAGGCACATACGCTGTCCATTCTTCATACTGACAGTGGTAGAAACTTAAGTAGAAAGTATCTCCGACAGTGAGGTCTGTGAATCCAGGATAACCAAACTGGTGAGCACCTTGCATGGCAGCCAACGCTATCAGTTTATGAATGTGTGTGTGAATGGGTGAATGAGATATGCAGCGTAAAAGTGCTTTGAGTGGTGGGAAGATTAGAAAGCCGCTATATAAGTCCATTTACCACATCTCAGCACTAATTAACAAAGTATCTTTTTGGTAATTTAGGTGTACCAACCCTTTAAATATAACCATATGTCTGCTCCTCCATTGTTGAAATCAAGCTGAGACTGATTTCTATCAGCTTAGAAGATGAAAAGCCACACACACATACACACATGCACATTCACACACAGACGCACACACACATTGTGTCTGTGTCTGGATGTACAACCAGTGTCCTCACCTCAACATCTCACGTGGCAAACGTCTTTCATGTGTGATCGCTTGTCTGGACTGCAACCACAGGTCCCGGTTTCCTTATGCCTGCCAGCGCAGGGTCAGGGAGTTTGATTGACTTGTGCCTTGACTCACTCTGGCTTCCAGGAACTCTCCACCATCAATACACATCATCATCACTCGCCAGCCGTGTGTGTGTCTGTATGTGTATGTGTGTGTATGCTTTATCAACCAGTGCAGCACAGTGTGTCTCTCAGTTAAATCACATGGTTCGGCTTTTCCCCCACGTGCCTGCTGCTTGGCCTATTTCCATGGTAACTAGCCGAAGATGTGGGGACACACACACACACACACATGCATAGACACACATACAGGCCACATAAACAGCGCTTGTGCGAGGGCTTGCCAGAGTGATGTCGGTTGTGTGTGGCTGTAGGGTGCAGTCAGAGAGAGGATGTGTGATCACACACTCCACACAGGCTCAGCGGGAGACACACACACACACACTCGCACGCACACACACACACACACACACACACGCACACACACACACACACTGTATGCTGAGACAGAAGCTCAGGATGCTGTGCTGTAGAGAAAAAATGGCACATGGGGGCACGCCAGCCAAATCCCTTTATAAATCCTCTTGCAATTTGTTTGTTTATGGATAAATGTATAGATAGATAGATAGATAGATAGATAGATAGATAGATGAGGAATTTGTCAGTCTGCAGTAGGACTGTGTGACAAGTAGATGAACTGACATTGCAGTTGCATAATGTTTCTTTTTGTATTCGCTCTGATGCATTTCCCTCGCCATCCTTGTCACGACATCTCCTCTACCTCCATCCCACCCCCTCATCACCTCACCTCGGCACCCCCAGTCCCATGTGGCCATCGCCATAGCGACAGCCCACGCTGCCTCGCCTGCCTCGCCGCAGCATCCCTGCGCCCTCTGGCCTTTCGCCAAGTCGGGGCGCTGTGGCGGCAACGCAACCCGGCAACCAGGCGAGGGAGCTTTGCCAAAAAGAGGGGAAGCTATAGGGGAAGAGAGGAAGGGAAGGGTGGAGGGGGGGCACTGCGGATCTGTTAGCTACTGCCCTGTGGTGTTATGCAACTTCATGTACACACACCCACGCACACTTACTGTAGGGTGACAAACAACACACACAAAATGCCTCTTTTTCCCCTCAATCTCACACACGCACACACACACATTTGGTAGCTGTATAGCAAGCATAAGCTCTAGATAATGTCCCTAAGTACCGATTATGACATGACATAACAGATTTCTCGGAGCAGTCCCTGTGTCATGTCACTGATACAATGTTACCCCGGCTAACACTGCTGAGTTCATGTGATGATTTTCATGATTCATGCGAAGATGATGAAATGAAAGTCAAATTGTGGCCACTAGCGGGCAATCAAACAATCCAACAAATGCTCAGCCACTTCCTTAGCTTCAATACATGTCACGGCTAACATATTAGCAAACCTTGTTTAAGTATAAACAGACAGGGAGCAACATTAGCATTCCTTTTTTTCTCCTTTTAGCGCTGTTTTGACTTCTGAGACAAATATGTGACTCTTTCGCTGCTAAATATTCAATAAAAAAATGTGCAATAAGCTAGAACAGCGAGCTAAACGTAGAGCAAAGTTGGGGGTTAATTCTCTGTTTATTTGGCACATTATGTAGGAATTATTGATTAATGTGAGTTTAATGTCGGTTATCTTGGAAAATTAACATTTTTTGGGGCTATGCTAGGTAGTAGACGCCCACAGTTAGCTAGCTAACATCATGGAGTCACTGTCAACGTTAATCACCAGTGATTACATTTACAAACCAGGAGAGGGTGTCTAATACCAGTTTTAACCCCCAAATCAGCATTTGGAGTTTTAACTGCATTGCTAACAATGCTAACAGCGTTTACACTACTGAAAGAAGTCTCCATGTGCAGTATTATGCAGCACAGCACTCAAAAAACACTGTTTTGTTTACCACTGTTGTGTTAACGGTGTAAACCTGCCAAAGGTAGACATGCTAGCTGTTTTGTGTGAGAAGTCCTAACATGTTGGTCTTTGTGTCTTACAGGCAAAGTGACAGAGGAGACAAGGAAACATTGAAGGAGTCCCCACATGGGACATCAACATTTATCTGACAGAATCTGCCAAAGGACACTTTGGACACACTCTCATGTCCTCAAACACAAACTGCTAAATCCAAGGAGCTAAAAAAAGAAAAAGAAAAAGCCAACTGCTGGCTCCAGCAAGTGGACAGATTTTAAAGTAAAAACACGGCTGGAGAGGGGTAGGGTTGTATGGGTGCCAAATCCCCATCCAAGACACACCACATCTCCTCGATCTGCTACTGCCGCCTCCCTCCTCTTCCTCCATCCATTTCATCCTCTTCCTCCTCTTCTTTTCTCTCATTCTCCCTCGTTCTCTCTCATGGGAGTGACATAGAGGCCGTCGCTTTGTCTGCTGCCCCGCCCCTTCCCCGCCTCGCCGTGCAAACGGGGGCGTCCAGGTAGTGATGTCGTGGAAGAGGAACTACTTTGCGTCGGGTGGCGGAGCAGTAGGCGGGGTGCAGGGGCTGGTGACCCCGAGAACCATGACCTCTATAGCACCCAGCAAAGGCCTGAGCAACGAGCCGGGACAGAACAGCTGCTTCCTCAACAGCGCTCTGCAGGTCAGTTGGATAAACGCGCACACACACAAATTCAGGGCAGTCAGAAAGTATTAAAGGAAGTAACATGTCACATATTTAGGGCCATGTAGCGGCCTTGACTGGCCAAGTCCGTCACCTGACCTCAATCCACCAGCCTGTGTCAACTATTTTTAGTTGGGTGTGTGTTAAATATACCCAACTAAAAAAAGCAACTTTCATAAAAGTAAAAGAAAAGCATCGTATAGTTTGGGAATATTTTATCACCAATTTTATTTGCCAATAAAAAAATGTCAAAGCTACAATATTGTCAGACAGTTTAGTGAGTACAGATGTTTCCTACACTCGCTGAAGACATTCAGACTAAGGCCCCTCAAAAGAAGCAAGAAGTGAGGGTGGCTGCAGTGCAGGCCTGCAGAGCTGCAGAGATCAGTCAGTCAGTGAAATATTAAATCTGATTACTTAATTTGATTTTATATTGCTTTTACTCGTCCAATTACTTTCTATCCTCTGAAACTGGACAAATTTGGTATAAAAGGGACACAATTCAAGACTGATTATCTGTTGAGGGTGTGAACACTGCTTTATTGAAGCTGAAAAGCAGCAGTTTAATCCGATAGTCGTTTAGGTTTAAATGCAATGTGCAGGAGTGCAGAGCCTCTTTAAAAACACACGTTTCTATGCTAAGACCACATAAAAATACAGACTTTCAGTGCTTTGCCAGTATTATTGTGCTATAATAGTGTTTCCTGTGAATGACAGAAGCTGTTCCTCCTCTTGCATACTGAGAAGATTTAAGATGTTGTAATTTTTTTTGTGCGTGTTATTGGTAAAAATAGCTACTACCTTCTAATAAGTCGTACTTTACAAAGGGTTAAGCTGCCCTACGTCTATAGTCTATTGATTTGCACACACCCACAGTTCACATGCCCCTCTCACACCCCCCTCACACTGCAGTAAATTGATATTTAAGCACGACAGGGATGAGATTAGCGCCATATTAAGGGGGGTGTTTGCGTGTTTCAGTGGGTTTTGGCACCGCTGCCAGTTTGGCTTCAGCGTGGACATCCAGTCCGTGTGTGGAGATGCTGAGACACTGCGCTGCTACTGCTGCATCTCCTCTCTCTCTCTCTCTCTCTCTTTACACACACACACACACACACACACACACACACACACACACACACACACACACATTCGCTTCCCTCCTCCCAAGACTTCCAGCTGGCACAGACATACCTTCTCTCTCTCTAAACACACACACACACACACACACATAAATGCCTCTTGACTACTGGCTTGAGAGAGAAAGGGAAGAAGAGAGAGAGAGAGACTGGGGTAAGCTGAGGAGGGAGGGGGGTGATGAGGCAGAAGCTTAGAGAGAGTTGAAGAGAGCAGAGGGATAGATGAGAAGAAGAAAAGTTGCTGAAGGAGGAGAAGAGAAGAAAGAGGGATGAGGAGTATACAGTATGAAAAAACTGAGGAGAAGACTAAAGGGGATACTGCCGGGAGAAAGAGTGGAATTAAAGAGTCAAATAAGGTAGGGGCAAAAAATGAAGAGTGTTTGTGGTGAGAGGGAAGGATGCAGAGGAAGAAGAGAGAGACAGATGAAAAGACAAAGTGAAGGACGTGAAGTTGTGAAATGAAGAAAATGCCTCAACAAAGAGGCGGCATCAGCGGGGAGAGAAGTGGGCCACTTCAAGGACACACACACACACACTCACACATGTACACACACATGCAGACACACACACACACACACACACACACACACACAGAGGAGAGAGGATTTTGAACACAGACGAGTGATGATAAATTGAGGGAGTGTTTTGAGACGCTTGTCGGCTGATAGTGTGTTTGTGCGTACATGTTTGCTTGTAGAGATTAAAGTGAGCGAGCGTGCGTGAGTCGGCACTTAGTTCGTGTAAGGGGTCAAAGTTCAGGTTTAGGACAGCTGCAACTCAAAGTTTTGTTCCAATTTGTCTATAAAATATAGAAATGCAGAATGTGAAACATTTTCCAGAGCTTAAGACGTCTTGAAAATGCTTATATCAGTCCAAATGTCAAAGATTTTCAGTGATACAAAACTGAAAAAAACAGCAAATCCTTACATTTAAGAAACTGAAAGCCGAAAATATTTTGCATTTTTGCTTGAAAATTAACTTATTGATGATCAAATTTGCTGTCAACTATCCACAGTTTATAAGAAGGAATACAAAGTTTCCTCCTCAGTGCATGTATTGATAGTAAGTGCAATACTCTGCTGATTTCTGGCCACTAAGGGCCCCTTTGGCAAGGCAGTTAACCCCTCGCTGCTGCAGTGGAGCTGCAGGGTGGCAGCAGCAGCATCAGCAGCATCAGCAGCAGCAGCAGCAGCAGCAGCAGCAGCAGCAGCAGTAGCAGTAGTTGGTTGTTCTCTGTGGATGTGTGAAATTTAATGAGAGCGAAGGAAAGGTGCTGCGAGGTAACGTGTATGCATGCTCAGCAGCTTTTCACTGTGTAAACACAGGTAAAAATAAAATAGCTAAAGGAGTTATAGAGTACACAGAGCTTTGATGAAGCAGAAACACATGGGTTCACTCATCCAGCAGTGTTGTGTTCGTGTGTGCATGTGTGTGTGTGTGTGTGTGTGAGTGATGCAGCGGTAGGGATGAAAGATTTAAAAATGAGCATGAAAACCTGATTATTTATACTCAATTAGAATAATTGTAGAAGTTTTCTGCAGTGTCGTGCTATCAAAAGTGAACCTTAACTTCACTGATGATAAGTTTAACAGCCGTATAAGTAATAAGTTTATATCGCATGATTTCAAGCGTACATGCAGATCAAAGGACATACATACACAGTTACTGAAGCTGGGTTGGATTGACTGACAGTATGCTACATACAAAGCTACAATCTCCCGCATTGAGCAAAACCTTTGAGAAATTACACATTCAGTATGACTGAGCAATAAAGAATTTTTATTATATAGTATTTGTATGTTTCCAGCTGTAGGGCTTCACTGCAGCAACCTGGTTCATAGAAATTACAGTTATATGCTACTAGGGTAGCTTAATGCTGTTCGTATTACTTTCTCTATTAGCTTAATAAGGATATGTTGTTAATTAACACATCTGGCAAGTTGAAAAATGTTCTCTTACAATGTATTTCATTTGTTTTCCACTAAAATATCAGATCTTTTTATACAAAACGAGCCAGTAACAACTAATTTAGCCAGGACTAGATATTTCTGTGTGATGTTATTACTCTTCTCTACATCATCATCCTCTTCGGTCTCTTCGCCATTAGCTATGTCCATAGAACCTGATAAGCCCAGTTATGTTGCCCGCTCACCCGCCTCCAGTTCTGGCATGACACTGGCTACACTCCCCGTCTGTATTCCCCAGTGCCCGGGGACTGAAAACCTCTTCTTCCCTGTAGTTCAAAATGCCTGTGGTACAAGCATTAACATTCCCCAGTGCTCTGAGCTCAGAGCCCGGCTAACAGACTGAGCTAACATTAGCTAATAGCAGCTACAGTATTCGCAGCAGTTTACTCTGTAAATCACAGAGAGTTGGTGAGAAACAGCCGGAGGACAACAGAGGGGAAACCAGAAACATTTTCTCCATAAAATATGAGCCAGTTTCACCAAATCAAGGAAATAGTTGGCGGTGTGTGAAGTGTTATGTACTGCAAAAACAGACTTACGGCGTGCAGAGGTTAGGAATATATCATGGTTCTTACTTCAAATGCAAGAATGTTTCATCTAGACCTCAAACTGTTCCAAATGTAAGTGTTTTTGTTGCCTATACCCTCAGACCCTGCTGTCAAAAGACCTGCAATGTGATCTCCCACCATCCACCCCAGCCGTTCTCCTTGAGGCTTGCAGCCTGCTACATAAATGTAGCGCCGAATTAATTAAAACAACATCGCCTCTGAACATAATCCAGGCAGAGATTATGTTCGCCATCACAACATAATTGGAAAAACAGTTTAGTAATATAGAAACGTAATTTCTGGCAGACAGGGTTGCACTGCAGCTGAAAGAAAACACTGATTGACATTTTCTATCCTTATTTAACTACTTTTGCTGATGGTCTGCATTAATGCTGCTGTGAGAGACACTTACATTAGAGGATACAAGACCATGTACTGCATAGATTGTACACTTTTATTAGACAGTCAGAACAGCAGAGCAGGATTTAGAAAGAAGCTAAGAAAACATACAGTTTTAACGTTTCTGGTGGGTGATATTTGGACTCAAAAGCAAGAATCAACAACATAGCAGGCAGGACTAAAAGGAAAGGGGCATTTATATATACTCATTAGTGGATGAAGATAGTGGGAGCAGGTGCAAAGGTTGGTGTGGAGGTCGGATGATGATGAGAGGCGGGAAATGTGAGGACATTTGCAGGGTACGAGGAGGAGGAGGAATGCCAGCGAATGTTTAGACCTTTTTCACAGAAGACATTTTGACACACTACAGCAGAAAAAACACAAGTGTAAATAACAAAATGAATGATGGCTTAATTTCATTTAGCTGCTTCAGTTTCAAGGTCCTGGTATTGTGCACGCTGGCTCGCTCTCACACCGTCATGGCTCACTGGGACGCTCGAATAGAACAGAGCAGCTGTAAATGTTGTGTGCTTTTTTTTTTCCTACTATGACAAGTCAAAATGTCTGCTGCGACCAAACCTTTTGGCTGGCAGATAGATAACCGAGGTGAAAAGTGCAGGAAAAAAATGACTGTCACCATGACAGCAGTATCATGTGATGCACAAAATGCACAAGAAAAGCGATGCCGTCGCCACGTGGGGTAATAGGAGACTAGAACAGGAGGAGCCGGGCAGAAATCAACCAACGCAGCCTGTAACAGCGGTGTGAAGCAGGCAGAGCAGATTATAACTGAGAGTGACAGCCTGTCAGATTAGATAGATACCCTTATTGTATTAATTGAGCACAATTGGTGGCTTGTTTTAATGTGATTATAAGTTCATAAGTGTGATCTGATGTTGATCAGCTGACGCACACAGCGATGTGCCAGAAATTGCACCTCACTGTAACAACAATAATGTTTCCTGTCATTGATGACAGGGACTGTGTCTCTAATTCTCTTCATGCATGTAATAGGATTAAAAAATGTCTTTTTAGATTAATCTGTATATACAACTGGGTGGTTGTATTTGTGCACAGATGGTAGAGGTACCGGTTTATAATAAGGCTATATAATAAGGGTTTGTAAGCTGTAACTAATGGCTTTATTTACGTGTAATAATGTATTTATTTATGATTACAGTTCAGTATTAAGCTATTTATTAAAATAACTGTGTCCTCCTCCAATGGAGATTTTACTCCATGGGGAGCATGCATTCATTAACAAATTTGACATTTACAACATCAGGCCATTAAAGAAAATAAACCACTAGTTACAACCTGTAAACCCTTTATAATGTGTGCATTATGGAACAAAACATGTAAACACAACAAATCATGAAATCTGCATGTTTATGCCTTTAGTTGGGAAGTGTTTTGCAAGAGATATGACAAATATATACAGCACACACAACTAGACAGTTCAATCACGCAAAGCCAGGCATCACACATATTGACATGCAAATTAAAACTTCAGCAACTATGGTGCGTTATTACTTTAAAATATCAGTAAGTAGAAATTAAAAGCGAGACTGTGTCACCCTTCAAAGAACAAATAACATTTTCTTGCTCTTCCAGATAAAACGTTGAATTGCTAAGCAGTAAATTTTCCTCCATAAAATATGATCCAGTTTCACCAGAATCAGTGAAATACTGGTGGTGTGTAACTTAGTGCCGTAAAGAGTTTTACATACTTCTCACGTGATCGCACCTGGAGCACATACATAGAGCAGAAACAGAAGTATGGGGCGCAGAGTGGGAATGATAGAGACACAATTCACCTGATTACACATCAGCGTAGCATCAACATGATTTTAAATCTTATTTTATGGTAGAAACGTACAATGTTGCTGTTCGTTTAGCTCCGTATAACTGATATTTTTGTGTTAAAGTTCTCAACTTCAGTTTGTTTGTGGTGCATAGTAACAAAAACCAGTATTCTTTAGTTCAGAGTTGATATAACCTTGATATCTTTGATCTGGGGTCGTGTTTATTGACTTTGAACGAAACAAAGGATTTTAAAGCTGTAATCTTTAAGATGTCAGGCCTGGTTGCTTTGGTGACACCCGGTTACTGTGGTAACAGCAATAAAGGTGCAGTAATACAGGAAACACTCATTGAGCAGTTACTTTACAGATTAACGTTTACTGGGGTGACAAACACACAAAGACACTCGCGTTTCGCCAGTTGAGCGCATTTAATATGAAGCGGCAGCAATTTTTATTTGCATTAGCAGTAACTTAATATAGCGGTGATCAGGTGTAAAGAGAGTGAACAGTCAGTGAGATCAAATTGAGGATTTCATGCATGCATTGTTTTCCTGTAAATCCTTTTTGCGTACGTCGGCAATCTGAATCCACCGTGGGAATGGCAGACCCTGCCACTAGCAGTCAAAACTACTATATAGAGAGATGATTACTAAATGTAATGTAGATGCTATAGATTGTATTCAAAATTAGGGTGTGATTTCATGAAAATCTCAAAGATTATATCTTGGATAGCACGGTAATAAAAAATATAAATATGTGTTTAAACGAGGAGACAGGACCACCACAGCCAATCAAATACTGACTTTTCTGCATCCAGCATCATTGTTCAGACTCAAATTACAATGACAAAAAGCTGCAGGAAGATGATGACTTCCTAAAAAACATGAGCTGATGAGCTCAATTTCTATTCTGTCTATGTTCCCATCACTTTTTATGTTTGTTAGTGACATCATAGTTTCTTTTCTTTGCAGATAAAATGGAGAGAAGTTAAAATGGGAGGGAGAGAAGACAAGTGATACAAATGGAAGAAGAGAAAGCGATAGAGGGGATGTGCTTAGAGGAGGAGAAAAAGAAATGTACAGATAGATAGATACTGATAAAGAGAGATGGGCATGGGGAGAGTGTGCCCTCCTTGTGGCTGCTGCAGTGCTGTGCAGGGCGCCGATTCATCACGACCAAATAAACTACAGAGAGAGGAGGGGAAACAGAGAGGGGGGAAAGGTAGAACGCATACACTAGCGTCAGCATGCAGTCTGTCATCCTCCGCCTCCTCTTTCCTCCACCTATCACTCTCTCCTTAACACACAGACACACACACACACACACACACACACACACACACACACACTGTGCAGACTTGTATTGCTAAGGTTGCCATACATATTGATTATGTGTGCGTGTGAGTGTCTTGCGTGCATGTAGATCTACAACTGTATGTGCATGCTGTAAGAGTGCGTGTGTGTGGTCATGTACACGAGTGGTGCAGATCTCAGTTGAAGCCTTAGGGACACTGCTGTGTCAATATTATCTTTCAGCATGCTGAATTAACGTACGAAGAGCTTTTTCCTCTAATTATGCACTCGAGAGAGAGAGAGAGCGTGAGGAGGACATGGAGGGGTCTAACCGTGCAGACCACTTCTCTAGTAGTTTTTAACGTGTTCTTCCTCGTTTTTTTGGGCTTTGTGCTGGCTGTCTGTCCCACTGAATCTATCCCTCTCACTCTTTTAAAGCTGGAAAATATACAAAGCAGAAAACGCACTCAGTGGGAGCTGCAGGGAAAAAAAACAATTAGCTGAAAATGGCCGAAAGCCACACAGAGCTGCGGACTGGGGTGCTGAAATCTCTGCAACAATCTCACATTACAGGAAGTCCTTTGTTTCAGTGTTAGTATATCAAAAAAGATTTGTTTTAAAGCTGCAGGAAACTTGATTAAGAATCATGCCCTCCCAAGAACAAATCTTTACCTGTGGGTTACTGTCCAAAGCATCCAAAGTTAGACGAAACTTGAAATTAAACTCACAAATAAGCCACTGTTTACTTACCAATCAAGAAGGCTCTACACAACAACAAATAAATGTGGCTGTGGTTGCCATGGCAATACCTGTAGCATGGTGTAAAGATAACAGAGGGCAGTGCTGTAAGTACTCGCCATCGGTCTTGGTCTTGAGACCGCTCTCAAGACTCTGTCTCGTCTTGGAATCGACCGCATTTTTACTCAGTCTCGTCTCGGTCTCAGACAAAGAGGACTCTGGATTTCAGTTCAAGACCGGTCAAGACCACAACTGTGGGTGTATCACTTAATTGCTTGTGCATTTATTTGTTAACTCTCTGGGAGGAGACATCAGCCAAAGCTTCTGAAATAAAAATTTTGGCCGAAAAATGTAGCAATGTAGCAACCACGCTTCAACCAAAGAGTTTTCATGAATATTAGCTACCAAAGTAGGCTACTGTATGTACTCTCTGGTCTTGGTCTTGACTCGGTCTCGGTTTAGTTGGACTATAAAACTGAGAGAGGGATATCCCCTTAAAGCCAGGAGAGCTTTTAACTCCCCTGAACTGAACATGTCACAGAGCAGCTTCACCATTTTCAACCCAACATGCGACTAGATGCTAAGAACACTTAGAAAGTTACAAGCTAATTCATTTTGCTTGTTTGCTGCTGTGAGAAACGCCAACGACTGGGCAGAAACATTGGAATTATATTTTGACAAGTAAAAATAAAAGTCCTGCATTCAAAACCTTACTTAAGTGAAAGTATGTAAGCATTAACAGCAAAATATACTTGAAGTATCAAAGATAAAGTATTCATTCTGCAAATCAATGATTCAATTTTTTGTGCTAATTCTACTAATCCAAGAGGATCTTAGAAGTAAGATCATTTTCTCAACTCATAAAGAAACAATTAATCCTTCAGTTTATTAATAAAAGAACTTTCTGTCACTCGTTTGTCAGTCGCTATTTCTGACTGCTGTGCACCCAGAAAGCATGCCGCGTTGCTATGACAACCACGAGCTGTCATCTCACCAATCTTAGCCACAGCATAACTGAATATTTAACTGCTTTATTTTTAGTGTGGTGATTCCAATGTTTATTGCTTCTATTTGAAAATATTATAGAATCGTAGCTAGTGTAGGTAAATATTGTAAATATGGAAATTAACAAATCTTGTGGCACCCTCGGCCTGTCCTTAAAGAACCCCAGGGTGCCGTGGTACCCAGTTTTGGAATCACTGATCTAGATAAAGATCAAATGTGTAAATGGGACTTTTGGATTAGTTCGTCAGTAGGCTAAAAAAAAACATGTGCATTCCTTTGACTATTTATTACTCAGACCAGATCGTGTTGAAAAAAATAAATAAAAAATATCACTTGAAGACCACGCCAATATGGACATAGATTTAGACAGGTTTGCTGCATATTGTGGGTGAAAGTGAACCAAGATGATGTACTGTAGGAGGGATGAGAGATGGAGAGATGAGGGTTGAGGGATGAAGGGTAGATAGATGGAGGGGTAAGGGATGATGGATGCAGGAGTTCGGAGATGGACCGGTGTCGTTTGGTGGCGGGAAGATGGGAGGAAGCCAGGAAGGAGTTGAGACTCTGAGAAGTCGTCTCTTCATTGCTCTATGGGATTAGAGCCATGTATTTGAACGAAAGAGAGAGAGAGAGAGAAGGGAGAAAGTAAAAAGGGGTTTCGGGCGGAGGGATGTGAAAACACAGTCAAGGTTAAGGTGTGTTTAAGTACTTTAGGTGTAGAAATGGGATGAGTTCAAGGCGTGGTCTGTGTTCCTGAACCTAGTTATAAAACCTAATTTAAAATATCTAAGTACAGTCTGGAGTGTCCCTGTCAAATATACAGTATATGTCATTTATAGTTATTTTTTCTGTGTGTGTGTAAATGTGTGTGTTTTGTCTCTCAGGTTCTGTGGCATCTCGACATCTTCCGCAGAAGCTTTCGACAGCTGACCACACACAAGTGCATGGAGGACTCGTGTATATTCTGCGCTTTAAAGGTAAAAAAAAACCCTCCACACTTTGTCCTCTGATGGCTGGAGGTCTTACTGTAAATCTTAAGCGCTCTGCTGTGGTGGTGATGCTCTTATCACCAACTACCAGTTCCCTCTGCACTTTATTCCTGTTTATTTCCTCTGATTCTGATAATATACATATGTTGGTGTTAATGTAAACCAGAGGTGAGTACTAAAGTGGTGTACTTATATGAGGTACTTGCATTTCTCTTGTGGAAGATTTTCTACATTTCCTCCACCACATTTCAGAGGGAGACATTGTACTTTTTACCGCACTACATTTATCTGACAGCTAGAGTAACATGACACTTAAATCTTTACACACAAACCCTCAACACTAAACTCACATGACATCGCTGATATGTTCGGCCTCCTTCCGTTCTTTTCTTCCATCTTTTTCGTCCCGGATATACCCGGTGGTAGGCGATACCTATCTCCTAATAAACTCAGCAGGGGAGATTCTTGCAGCGGGTTATGAAACCACTCTCCGATACTTTAGATCACTCGTTTCAAAACAGGAGAGACAGAAGAGCATTCCTGCGCAAAATGAAGAAAATACAGGTCCAACAGTAAATATAGGATATATTTTAACTGGTTTATTAAAAAAATAGGGCGAGAGGTACACCCTGGACAAGTCTTCAGTTCTTTACATGGCTGACACACAGAGACAAACAACAAAAATCATTCACATTCACAGGCAATTTAGTCACCGAATTAACCTGTTAAGTTCATCTTGGACTGTGGGAGGAAGCCGGAGTCCCCGGAGAGAACCCGCGCAGACACGGGGAGAACATGCAAACTCCTCACAGAAAGGCCCCAGTCGAGGTTTAAACCGAGAATCTTCTTGCTGTGAGTCTGTTGATATTTGTTTGCCATGTCTCCGGGTACTCCGGCTTCCTCCCACAGTTCAAAGACATGCACTTAACAGGTGACTCTAAATTGCCCGTAGGTGTGAATGTGAGTGTGAATGGTTATTTGTCTCTATGTGCCCCGTGATCAGCTGGCGACTTGTCCAGGGTGTACCCTGCATCTCGCTCCATGCCAGCTGGGATTGGCTCCAGCTCCCCGTGACCCTGAGCGGTTACAGAAGATGGATGTTTTGTTTTTTTTACACGTTTTTCCTTGTTTCTTCATTCTTTAACATTTATTTATGTATTTATCATCAAAACTGAACTCTACTCTTCTTCACAATCATTTCTTTATTTAAATTACTTGAAACAGTGGTTAGCACCATGTCTGCGTGGGTTCTCTCCGGGTACTCCGGCTTCCTCTCACAGTCCAAAGACATGCAGGTTAATTGGTAACTCTAAGGTGTGAATGTGAGTGTGAATGATTGTCTCTGTGTGTCAGCCCTGTGATGAACGGTCGACTTGTTCATGGTGGAGCCCGCCTCTCGCCCAATGTCAGCTGGGCTTGGCTGCAGTCGCCCACAACCCCGATGAGGATAAGCGGTTTAAAGAAGATGGATGGATATTGTACTGGTTTACTTTTAAACATTTAAATGCAGCACTTTTGTAATACAGCGTTGTGTAAAACAGATCACACACTCTGCACCAGACCTGTTTTCCCAGTAAAGATCTGCCCCACAATAAGCGTTTTGAAACAGCTCATGTAATCTCTTCCATAACGTAGTTTCATGTCGAGTCGCTGTCGTCTTCCGGCGGCTGCTGATAGAAAATCACCAAACAGAAGATGAACATCATGAAACCCTGATAATGAACGAGCCTTATGCAGCTCTGTTCCAGCCATTTGTTGCATCAATGATGACAAATATGTGTCTGAGTGAAGGGAGGTGTTGTGTGTGATGTGCTGTGTAGTAGTGTGTGTGTGTGTGTGTGTGTGTAGCAGTGTCGATGTGTGTGTTCTACACGCTGTTCTGTCTCCAGTGCTTCTCTGTAATTAATTGGCTGACTGAAAGCGCTGAGCCAGCAGAGCCCACGCTGGGAAGATACACACACACACACACACACACACACACACACACACACACACACACACACACACCTACCTACCCGTGCACACAAATCTTACTTTCATGCTGCACACGGTAGGCTGCTACACACATGCACCTTGAGATGCTCACAAATCTGTCTTACCATGATGGGATGCTACACACACACACACACACACACAAACACACACACACACACACACACACACACACACAAACTAACAGGTTTGTGGATGTGTTGTGTGTGTGTGCGTCAGCTGTGGGTGTACGAATCAAAGGTATTGTCATCGTGTTAAGCGTTCACATTTTCCTGTCAGTTTTCATTAACCGTCCTGTCACCGACTCACAGAATCGAACAGATGTAACGTTGTTCTTACAGTCTGTTTGTAGCTGCGGTCCCCACGGCGAAGCAGATAAAAGTCTTTGAATAACTGGGCGAGACACGCACCAAATGAACTTTAATGGCGTGTTAAATTTTCAAACATCCGTTTTGGAGAACCAGAGAGATAAATGATGATTACGAGGGTGCTTTTATTTTGGAGGGATCTCTGTGTATGTGTGTGTGTGTGTGTGTGTGTGTGTGTGTGTGTGTGTGAATTTCAGTTTATCTGCAGCAGATAAAGACGCCCACCCTTGTAGTAAACATAAGTTCAGAGGCTGCCTGTGGCTATCCCTCTAGAAATCACTGCAACACTTTATCTCTCTCAACACACATGCAGATACCTGAACACACACGCACACGCACACTGCAAGGAGTGGAGAGAGAGAAGAAGAAGAAGGGAAGAAGTGGGAGAAAAGAAAAGAGAAAGATGAATGAATGTGGGAGTAGATTGCTCCTGTCTTCACACTTAAACCAGCGCATGTACACACACATACACACACACGCATACGCACCTCCCTCTCTTACTCACTCTGCCTCATCCTTCCCTCCTCCTCCTCCTCCTCCTCCTCCTCTCCTTCCTCTCCTCCCTCCCTCCCTCCTCTCTGTAGGGTATATTCCCCCTCCATTCTCCTTGGCGCATTGCTGCAGTCAGCACAGCCACCATAACACACACACACACACCCACACACACACATACACACACACACACACACACACACACACACCCTATTGCTCACACAGTCCCTTTTACCTCTTCTCTCTTTCTCTGTTTCCCTTTCTCTCTCTCATAACACACACACACAGACACAGACACACACACACACACACACACACACTCCCTGTCAGTACGACTGCATTACCTTTCCCTTTGCCAACTCTCAGCCTGCACACACTCAGCCACTCTCGCAGACTGAAGCCCATTGTTTTATAACATTTTCACACCTTATGATCAGCAACGCCATTTTGGTAAGCTGTCTCCAAAATGTCAAATGTGAGTTCTGAAATTTTGAAACAACCAAAGAGGAAATTAAACTACGTGATTACGTCAAGGAAACACCTCAAGGAAGTACTTTTCACACGAGGTGCAGATCAGGCTGGAAGCTCATTGTCAGTAGAAGAGTTAAGCCACAACAGGTGCTTCAACACTGTCCCCCATCCACAGGGCACATCCTTACAGTGCACTGCACATAATTCATAGGGTGGAGGTTCAGGTGGATAGTTGGGTGTACAAACCACATGTTTGTGTGGTTCAGGCTACTAGAACACTTGGTTTAAGTCAGTGAAACATGCTGGATTTGGTTAAATAGTGAAAAAGTCAATGCATCATTCCTAAAAGGAGAACATCAAAGTCTGCTTACAGGTTTTGGGGATGTGAAAAAAAGTTGCATAAACCTTTCGAGGGAGCTGCACGAAAACCACTGACAGAATAAAGAATGGACAGCTGTGTGTGAGGTCACCCGCAGGTTTTTGAAGAGCTGTTTTGAAGCTCAAAATCGGTGGCTCTGGCCGCCGCCATCTTGGCTGTCCTGTCCTGTCTCTTCCATCTTTGCTGATTTGTAGATTAGCCAGGAGGTGGAAGACACAGGACTACAACATGGAGGCTTCAAAACGGCTCTTCAGAAACGTACGGGTGACATCAAGCATACGCCGTCCATTGTTTATACTGTCATTGTTTAAATCATCACCCCTGCAGCTTTAACCGCTTCTCCACTGTCCAACCAAATGTTCACATTTACAATAAAATACGTCTAAATGCACCACTTTCTTCGCTGCTTGTTCAGTGAGCTGCTTCCATTGTTTTCTCATGACAAACAGATTCGTGAGCGACATAAATGTCAATTAATACATTTAATTACATTCTTGTGTTAACTGTAACAAACTCTTCACTCTGAATATCACTGAAATTGTTTTATAATTACACTTGTATAAATCAGAAACTTTGTGCCTCTGAAAATCTGTTTCAACTCGTCAACCATTAATCAATATTTGATGAAAAAATCTAGAAAATAATCATTCTTGCTCATATCAAATATGTAATAACATTTCTGCTGAATCTTTTTGCTTGATTTCACACTACACGCTGATGAAATGTGACTGTGTTAGAATATTTTAACACAGTGTTTCTTCAGGACACGGAGCACCTGCTGGTTTTCAGTCCAGCCGTCTAATCAGTGATTGAATTACCGCTGGGATGGAAAACCAGCAGAGCACCAACCACCGCTCTGACATGTCACACTGACTTGTGTTTATTTCTGTCCTGGGCAGTTTTAGTGTTGGTCAAAAATAGTTGTTCGGTTTTCCTTTTTTTTCCATCTGAGAATTCTTACCAGCAAAAAATTAGGTCATTTTTATCCGTTGGCAATTTGGAGAAATATATCCATGCTTTTATCTGTCTCTCTTCAGACGTCTGCGACTCACTTCAGTCCAGACTCAGTTAGTTACTGTCACTGCCTCTGCTTGAACTGAATTCTTGTACTCATGTTTAGACATTTAAGGTACAGATTGTTATGGATGAACCGCATGAGCCACAGAGTCATTTCCAAGACTACTATAGGTATCGTTACTACTACTGTTACTGCAACTAGTGCCACTCTTTACAACAATAACAAGAAAGCACTAAGGCAACATCCATCCCGACATCCGTCCATTTCCTTCTGCATATCCAGGGTCAGGTCACGGTGGCAGCAGGTTTAGCAGGGCGTTCCAGACGTCCTCCTGGGAGATCCTGAAGTGTTCTCAGGCTAGATGGGCTATGTAGTCCCTCTGGCAGGTTTGGGTCTGCCTCTGGGTCTCCTCCCAGTAGGACAAAGGAAGGGGCCCAGAGGGCATCCTAATCAGATGCCCAAACCACCTCAGCTAGTTCTTTTTGATGCAAAGGAGCGGCAGCTCTACACCGAGTTCCCTCCAGATGTCCGAGCTCCTTATCCTATCTCTAAGGCTGAGCACAACCGGTGGAGGAAGCTCATTTTGACCACTTTTACCTGCGATATCATTCTTTTGGTCACTACCCAAAGCTCATGACCACAGAGGGTTGGAACGTAGCCGGTCCATTTCCCATCACTCATGAAAAAGACCACAAGATACTTGAACTCCTTTGCTTGGGGCAGCAACTCGGTCCCAACCCAGAGGGAGTGTTCCACCATTTTCCATCAGATAACAATGGCCTCAGACCTGGAGGTGCTGACTGTCATCCCTATAATAATCTGAATGTGTCTTTTCATTAACAAAATATTAAGAAGGAGTTAATTCTGCATCTGTGTCCAGATCAATCCTACAGTTTTGTCTGTCTTTGTGCAGAAGTGAGTTATGTTTGTAGTAGTATATTGTTTGTAGCAGTTATGTCACCTCTCAACTAAATGTAGGTCAAATTGCAGAGTACATTTAACAGTGAAGGCATTTAAGTAAAATAGGCAGGTCTACAAGAATGAGGCAACTATGCAGGAAATATCAAAACAGAATATCAACAAAGCGATTTGAACTACTTTCTTTCAGGTCATCCAAATAATTTAAGAATGACATTTATAGAATTTGTGATTTGAAAATGGTGTCGCCTGTGTTTTAATCGCCTTTCTCAATCCATGAAATATTATTTTACTTGTACACCTCACAGTTTAGGACAGTCGTGACCTCTCCACCGGATCATGAGATAAATCTGAGAGCTCACAAGATGATAAGCTGAGAAGAAAAACAACGTTTCTTGTATTTATCTCTAATCTAATAATCTAACACTTACTTCAGGGTAGTGTTTTATATGTCTTTATTGGAGATGATAGCAGAGTAGAGGAGAGCGCGGTCCCTTGTTGGACTCACACCGGGGACATTGCTATTCATGGTTTGTTTGGCGTCTTAACCCCAAAGCCACCAGGGGACCTCATACTCTAATCTTTTTCGTGGATAGTTTTACCTCCTCAGGATATAAACATTTATTCAAATGACACCATCTGTTGTGAGTTTTGGAGGTGAAAACTTAAAACTCAAAGACTTCTCAAACCTGTCACCAGTACACTTTTCTTTCTTTATTTTAAGGTAAAAACTGGGAACTAGTAGGAGTCACTCCAGCAAATTAGTGGTGATAAATGGCTGTAATTTTCACCAGATGTCACGTGTGTGTGCCATCTAGTTTTTGAGATATCCTGTTAACTAGTAGGAGAAACAAATTGGACCAAAATCACAAAATCATAGCCCTGTATGGAGTTATAATCTGTCCGTCGCCTGGACCTGCATGGATGTAAACAGTGTAAACAGCTCTGTGGCTGATCTTTCTCCTTAGGATCTGAACACTGCCCTCAAAACACACTTCAGTGGCCTAGCTTTCTCTCCGAGCCCTCTGCAACAGTTTGATTTGGTTTCTATTTTACTGCTACAAAGCACTGTGAGAGCTGTTTTTGTCGGAGAAAAGTGCACTACAAATGCCATTTATTATTGATACAGTCTGATATTGAGGCCAGCTGTGCAGTGCGGCTCGGCTGTTGCGTTTGTTTTAGTCCAGTCTGGGTTTGTTGTGCAGCACTTTGGTTCCTGACAAGTTGACAACTAGTTCCACTGTTTCTTTTTTATGGGTCAGTTGACAGAACATGGTGCCAATTTACAGGACAAATGTGTTTTTGTTGAAATAAATACACAAAGACAAAAAAATATATACATGTGTGCATGAACACACACTGTAAATTTCCACTCAAACAATGCGGGAAAAGCATTCTTTTGGCCAGTGTATATTTGTAGCAGGGAAATAAAGAATTAATGGATTTCTATATGTGTGTGTGTGTGTGCGTGTGTGTGTGTGTGTGTGCAGAGTATCTTTGCTCAGTTTCAGTTCAGCAGTGAGCGCGTGCTGCCATCAGATGCACTGCGGAGTGCTCTGGCCAAGACTTTCCAAGACGAACAACGCTTTCAGCTGGGTATCATGGACGACGCTGCCGAGTGCTTCGTAAGTCTGAGACACAACATGGCCACACACACACACACACACACACACACATGGGAGAGAGGTGAGGTGTTGCCTAAAGGTATCTTGAGTGTCTGAGATACTCCCATCTTCAGTGCAGTCAGAAATCTTCAGGGGACCGGGGATATTACATCGTTTTTGGCCAAGCGTATAATGTTCAACTGTTTTTTGACTGTGTGTTGCAAGCCTTATTTTAAGCACATGGTTACAATGAGCTTTGCAACAGATAAACTGGACATTCAAGCACACCTTCTGGTTGTTTAAGATGATTTATATGAAGTTAAATTCTAGATCTAAAGCTCCTCTTCACTTTACGGAGTTTGATTGCAACTTTTAGCTCATTTTTTAGCTGTAAGGCCCAAAACTTTACTTTCACCGCTCGCATAATGTCACAGGCAGGTGTTTTTACATTTGCATTTGACATTTAGTCATTTAGCTGACTTTTATCCAAAGCGACCTGCAGGAAGGGAAACAATCAAGTTACAGTGCGACAAGGACATGTTAGTGCGGCAATAAGTCCTACTCACATAGAATCAAGTGACAGTTGTAGAGGGGGGTAGATTTACCATGTCCAGTTGTTGGTAGTGCTAGAAGAGGTGGCACTCTCTGAAGAGCTGGGTCTTCAGGAGGTTTTTGAACGAACAACAGACGAGAAAAGTTTGGCTTGCCCTGAGCGTACGGGTGGCAGAGCCAGGCGTTGTTCGCATGCCTGTAAAAGGGCATTTGAGTAAGTGGGTGCAGAATCAGAGACTACTTTGTAGGGAAGCGTTAGTGATTTGAATTTAATTCGGGTTGCTACAGTTAGCCAATGGAGCGCGATGAGCAGCGGGGTAACATGTTCCCTTTTGGGTTGATTGAAGACCAGGCGCTCTGCCACGTTCTGGATCATCTGAAAGTGTTTCACTGTGTTTTTAGCTCTAAAACCTTACTGTGCACTGCTGTACAGCTGTACATCACCTCCTCAACGCCAAACAGCAGACAGACACAGTTAGCACCTAGCTGGTAATCAATGTGGAGCAATTAGCAGCTGGATATTTTTCTCACGTGTTGGTGGAGACCAAAAAAAGAGTCAATATTGGATGGTAATGTTGCTGTATGTTGTATAACAGCTACATAAACAGCCATAAAAGTTTGGTTTGCCATGTCAACTTAGGTGATTAAATCATAACATGTCAGACAGGTGGATAAAAAAATGAGTTAT
This sequence comes from Argyrosomus regius, assembly GCA_946959425.1. Classification (NCBI taxonomy): domain Eukaryota; kingdom Metazoa; phylum Chordata; class Actinopteri; family Sciaenidae; genus Argyrosomus; species Argyrosomus regius. The sequence continues at coordinate 11,490,383 of OX336900.1, read as the reverse complement.
TCCAGATTTAAAATGAATCGAGTTGATCGAGCTAATTGTCAGGTGCACATCAGTGTGATTTATCATAAATAGTGATCGGCTCTAACTGGCTAAAATTATGAAATTGGTCAAATGATAACATCCCTGCAGAATTTAACCCCACATTTATAAGAAGGTATAACGTTGATAAAATTGACTTTGGTGGCTTTTTCACAATATATAGTTGTTTTGTTGCAGATTAACGACTGTTCTGTATATACTGATGTAATATTACTTGGAATTCTTCACATAATCTTCACATTAGTTATATCCAGTGAGGGTGCTGCATTTTTTTAAATGGCGGGTGTCTTATTTTGGAATGAACTTTATCATTTATTCAAGGGGAAAATTACGATAGGAAAATGTCATTCATCACAGGTTTTATTATGTCTTTACACTTCCGCTTCAGCCCCTTCCTGTTGCTTTCTCTCCAACACTTTCAGTCTCTTTCTCTGCCTTAAAGACCTCCACATTGTGTGTGTGTGTGTGTGTGTGTCTGTGTTTTATGTGTGTGCATGAGAGGCGCTGTCTGATCGATTGGTAGTAAATGTGTTCAGTCAGGGAATCCGTCGGCTTCTTATGAAATATAGATGCAGCTCCCACGGTCAGATTAACAAGAGCACCAACAGAGAGGAACGATCAAACACACACACACACACACACGCACACACACACACTGTACATATGTTTACAATATAAACAAGCACACATGCCCACTTAGATGTCCATTTTGCTTTGTGTGCTTCTCAGGAGAATCTCCTGATGCGTATCCACTTCCACATCAGCGCCGAGAGTAGAGAGGACATCTGCACGGCCAAACACTGTATACCACACCAGAAGTTTGCCATGACGCTCTTCGAACAGGTAAGCACATCTGTCACTTTAACGAGCTGTTGCGCGGTTCACTTTTGGGGCTTTAATTAAAAAATAAACATCCACACAAACATTTTTTAAAGAACACGATGTGTCCTGCGCTGAATCTGAATCTGAGGATGCGTTTGTGTTTGCAGTGTGTGTGTAACAGCTGTGGAGCCACATCAGACCCCTTGCCCTTCATTCAGATGGTTCATTACATCTCCACTACATCCCTCTGGTAAGACCAGACACACACACACACTCACACACACACACACACACACACTGCAGTAAATCTGGCAGCAAGCTGAGGCTGGGTGGCAGTAAAGGAAGGTACAGCGTGTTCTCTTCTTCCCTGCACGGGTCCCTGCTGAACACTGAACTGTGAGCACACACATGCACGTACGCACATTACGCACACACACACACACACACACACACACACACACACACACGTGTATGCTCATGCATATGCAAGAGGTGAGCAGGTGAGCTTGCGCACAATGTCTCTCCCATGTTCAGGTAGACGCACACACGCAGGTAAATCCACATGTGGGAGAGGCGTGTGTGCATCCTCAGAGCTGTTACATAAAACTCGCACGGTCTCAGTCAATGAAATAAGGAACAGGGGAAGTAATCAATCAGCTGTTTGATTCAGTGGACCCAGGGGGCAACATAAATCTATAAGTGGAACAGTGGGTCGGAAAGAGTGCGAACGAGAGGGAAATAAGAGAATATATCACTCCATATCTCTTTTGGAAATGGAACACGGCAGAGGAAATAGAGGGATGAATGGGGGGCAAAAGTACAAATAAACACACTGTGTCAAGGTAGTTGTGGGGCACAGCGGTGCCACCACTCTGTGTTTGTGCCTGTTAATGCTGCCAAGCTATTTTTACCCTTAGTGGAGCCTGTTGTTTACAGACGAGATAGCCAAATATGCAAAAGTCAACATGAGTAAGATAATCAGAGGGCAACAAAAAGACAAAACAAGCGTCTGGTTCAAGGACAATTCAGACATAAGTAAACAAGTGTGTTCCCGGCTGGTGCTGTGTTGTTGTTGTTGTTGTTGTTGTTGTTTTTTTCCCGCTTTCTTAGCCTCACGTCTGAGGAGGAGACGCAGAGCGAGGGCTTGAAATCGAGTGAGAGAGAGTAGAGAAGAGGTTGAGTTCATTTCAGGCTAATGGAAGGGGTGAGAGAGAGGAGAGGAGAGGAGAGAGGAGAGGGAGGAGGAGGAGAGATTTGGATGGTTTTTTAAATCGTTATTCTTAAAGGAATACTTCACCAGAAAACAAAACAATGCTGATTCATTGCACACATAATCCCCATACATGGTACCGAGCTGCAGGCAGCCTCGCACGAGTGTTCATTTGGTATTCACAGATAATAAAAACGTATACTTGAGTTTGTCCTTCAGAGGACAGTTGTTCTTAAAGGGATAAATGCAGCTCAGTATTAAAGTGTCACTGCTTTAAGTCTTGCTGAAGGAGATTGTCTCAAAAATAGTTTTCTCCACTTTTCTCCATCAAATTATTAGTTGTAGATGAACTTCTCCTTTAATAACTGTAACAATCATAATGTTTCTGTACTGTTATTGCTCCCCGTAGGGAAATTGTCTTTTATCTCGACCACTTCAGGAGGGTCAAAGATCATAATCTGCCAGGCAGGATTTAGAAACTCGTTCAGAGGGAATCTTTTTCACAGCTTTAATGACTGTATAATCTAGATTTGTTTTACTTTTCCTTCTTTTCTTCTGCTTTCGTTTTATTTTCTTTATTAAATCAGGTTCGACTGACTCAGAGTCGGTGTGTGAATAGTTGCCTAAGCAATACACAAGGCCAAGACTGTATAATTTAAAGATTTGCAACTGATTTTCAGGCAGAAATACCACAGGAAATGAAACAATTGTCTGCAGATTACTGCACAGCACCACAAAACAGACATAACAAGTTCAAAGAACGGAAACAATGTTTCTGGTGGGCCACACAAGTCACATTTGGGCTTCACAATAGATGTTTTCTTCTGTTCACAAAAGCGTTGGTCTCATTCTGGGGCCGCATACACATTCACCGAGTGTTTTTGATGTTGTTGTGTGTGTGTGTGTGTGTGTGTGTGTGTGTGTGTGTGTGTTTGTGTGTCCAATGCTGCAGTAACCAGGCAGTGAGGATGCTGGAGTGCAGAGAGAAACCCACACCGGACATGTTTGGAGAACTGCTCCGCAACGCCAGCAACATGGGAGACCTGCGCAACTGCCCCGTGAGAACATACGCATTCATAAACGTTGTAAAGTCTGTGTCGAGTACATTCAGAGATTTCTTTCGAAACACATCGCATATGTTGGAAAATTGTTGCTGAAAACATGTGAGAAGATTGTGAACTATGTGTTACTGAGGCCCAATTCCCCCGGGCATGGATGCGACGCGTTCTGTGTGCACCGCCGGAGGTAATCGCAGCCGTTCTAGTCAATGTTTCAAACTCCACCAAGTGTCAGAGACACGGTTCTCCACTCTCACGGCTGTTCTTTTTATTTACTAGCCAAAAGGGAAGCAATTTAACTACGTAGCATATTTACATATTTAGAAGCAGAACCAGGAAAGTCTGGCTGACAAAACGCTTCTAAAACGCTCCTGGTGGGGTTTAAAGTTGTGTGGAGAACGGACCAAAACAGTGTCGCGGCCATGACTTGACGGAGACGTGCCAGGTGGGGTTTTGCCATTCATGGGTCAAACAGTTTTTCGTCAGTTTTCAGTCCAGGATTTTTTTGTGCGGCCCTAAAGGGTAGCTCGATGACACACTGAGGCCACCGTGAGCATAACCCCGCCCCCTAACACTGTAGCGGTTGTTAGCATCTGAAGTTCTCCCGCTCTTTTGAGAGTTACAACGCTTGGTAATACTCAGTAACTTCAGCCTTTGTTAGCTAGCTATGCCTTCAACGTCCCAAAAAATGCATCTCCTCGGTATCAGCTCGATTACTTTATTTAAAGATCGATTAAGCAGAAGTGGATTGATTTTGTGGAGGTCCATGTTGATGGAGAGCTGAAGATCACCACCAAAACCAACCTCTGCAGTGACCGTTTTACACCGGCTAGCTCTTCTTTGGGCTTACAAACTCAGAACACATATTTATTAATACTTTACACAGTCTTTAACTTCGGTGCACACTCACAAATGTCCAAAACATACACTGTGCTTTAAATATTTATTTTTTTAGTGTGCAAATATCCAAATATCTAATATCAAATATCTTTTTTTCTATTGTTAAAATGCTGGATAAAAAAAATATATGAGTTTTTTTAAATATATCATTTGCAGAGTAAACACTGGAGTTTCATTTCATCATCATTACTTGTTTGTTTTCCTCCCTTCTTTCTCAGTGGGTCTTTGTTGCATAATCAGCAGCTCATTTGCATTTTCTTCCCATTTTTCTCTTCACTTCCTTTGACCAGTTGTTGTCATCGACCTCCTTTACAGTAACCCACAATGATCATCATCCTCTTGCAGCAGAAACAAAAGAACATTTGGTTGTGTGGGGGAAAAAATCATTTTAAGCAGTATGCTAAAGAAATGTGAGTATTTTGGGGTGAAAACTGGTAGATTAAAGAAATTGAAAAGCGATTAGTCAGAGAAAACAAACGAGGTGTAGGTATCGATGTAGGTGGACGTGTATGATGCCTTTGTTCTGCAGGTTTGTGTGTTGTGCTGCCACATGGGAAAGTATTGCTGCTGAATAGATCCAGCTTGGCCCCGTTCAACCACCCTTCTCTGCCAAAGTATCCACACAAAGAGCCTCCTCAGCTGCCCCTCTCCTCACACAGCAGCAGCAGCAGCACCACCACCACAAACTCCACTGCTGCAGCTACACTAACACACACCGATAACTTATTCGCAGCCCAAACGCTGACGTTGTGTGCGCAGTCCTGTGGGAGTCACACAGACCTGCCTCTGTTTATCTTCCATCACTTGCAGCGCTGATCTTTTGTTAATATCACACCGGGCTTTGCTCAAACAAAGTGATGGTATTTGGATGGCGGCGAGGCTGCTGGAAGATACTGTAGGTGCCAGATTGGAGATAAGAGAGTGTGAAGATGTTTGCTAGGTGCCAAAGAGTTGACAGAGAGTTGTGAAGTTCTGGATACACTATTTCTGATCAGTTATGAGCTAAAATAAAATTAATTAAAGGTTCAGTGTGTAGAATTTAGATGACATCTAGTGGTGAAAGTGCAGATTGCAACAGACTAAACACCCCTCACCTCACTCTCTTGCTTCAAGCAAATTTCAGTATATGAGAGACTCAAGGAAAGGTCCAACATGGTGGACTGCACTCCCTCTGTAGATCAAAAAAGTCTCATTCTAAGGCAACATAAACACAACAATTCTTATTTTCAGGTGAATATACACCAATTAAAACATAGTTATAATTATTATATTCCATTTCTGTCAATAGATCCCCTTTAATGTTGCACACTGGACCTTTAATTGAATATAGAGATGCTGTGGTGAAAGAAGTTCTCAGTTACTACTTTAAAAGTTGCAACATCAACACAATTTTCTGCCTAAGTCAGGTATATATTTAGATATATCAGATATATGTCACATGAGGGATGTTTTTGTGTCTGTTTTTTGCTGGTTTGAAGTGGGATATATATCCACACATATATCCAGTATAAACCATTCAGGATTTAGCGATGTAGAATTGTCTTTGAGAGCCACGTTTCAGGTGCTCTAAGTACAAAAGTATTAATGTAGAAAGTAATGTATGAGGTGGAGCTGCTGGGTGCAGAGTTGGCAGGGTTAAAACGTATTACCTGTTAAAACACGTAGTGACGTTTACACCCAGTATCATCAGCACTTCTTTCACTAGAGGCCGTGATAATGAATTGGCAGCTGTAAGATTAGCAATGGTTTCACTGGAGATCCAGAGTGGTGCTGTGAAGCTCGTGTTGTAATGGTATATCGTTCTTTATTTTTAAATATATTTTAAAATTATTATCCTGCTCATAATCCCTTTTTTTAAAAAGGTCTTTTTTTTCTGTAACCTTTTCTTTTTGCATTCTGATTACGTAACCAAAGCCTGGCTGGATAGTTTAATCTGGAGCAGTGCATCATATTTAATAAGCTGATCGTATGTTTTGTATGTAAAATCGGTAAATATAGCTACAGCTTTTTAATAAAAGCAGGATAATTCCCTCTCAAGTGTTGGGAAGTATAAATCAGCAAGTATCTGCAAATTATACTTTAAGATTCATTTCATATTTTTGTATAACTGCGGGCCTCTTTCACTAAATTTGAAACATGCAAACTTCAGTTTGCTAAATGAGAACATTTCTGACACATGCGTGAGCATGCAGCAGCCCAGGAGGACTCAAAAATGATCAGCAACAGTTTCTTGTGAAACGTGACGCTCCATCCTCCCTCCTTTTGTGTTCTGTGTGATAATAGCGCTTGAAATCATTTTTGTGAAACAGCTCTCTGGGTTTTATTTCTGTAGATCCTTATCGCTATAATAACTTTGTACTCGCCAAGTTAATTGCTTGGATCTGGGCACAAAGAGAAATTGCTAAAAAAAAAAGAGGGCTGACGTGGTAAGAACCAGGCGATCATAGCTAAACTCAACTTTAATCTACCTGACTGCTGTAGTTGTGAGCACACAGTTTTCTTCTGTGATCAGGTACCGACAGTTCAGGTGCGATCACTTTCCATTTGTTCCTCCAGATTAAGCGGTTTAGATAATCTTGTTTACAACCTCAACAACTGACTGCTCGTGTTTCTTGCCCCATCACTTTGTTGTAGTGATGTTGCTGCTTTCCCACGTCCCAGCAACAACGCGTTATCATGGCTGTTAGAAACGATGACAAAACTCCAAAAATAGCTCCCAAGTTGTAATAAACCGGAACAACCCTTCAAGTATAGTGAATGCACTCAGTAACCTTGCACCTCTGTATGGTGGTTTTATTGCTCACCATCAACAGTCGGCCTCCTCAGCTGTCACCACGTTGATAAAAATGGGATTGTCTCTTTACTTCAGTGCTGTATGAGTCGTGAGGAAGCATAAGCACAAACATTTTCCTAAAGTTGTTTCATTTTGCTCTGAAGAATGCCGCGATCAGCATTCTGCAAACCTACAGTATCCTTTGACCAGCAGCACTGTTATATAACTCACTCTCTCTTGGAAAGGTCTGCATAGCCACAGCAAGCAAAAAAAAAAAAAAAGGGAAGACAGAAATCTTTGCATATAAAATTCAGAGATGAGACTGCAAGATCAATGTTGTATTATGAAGCAGAGCGAATCTGTTTGTACGATCATTTGATGAATGATGTTGTCACCGGCTGTTCTCAGCAGAGACACAGCACAGCACAGAGTGCTAACTGAGGCTGTGTGTCCCGTCGGTGCGTCCTAAGCTAACAGATAGCCTCAGTCTCAGTGTGCTGTGCTGTTTTGGCTGTTGCTCCCTGGCTTGTGTCTGTGTCCCGTTCTCAGAATTGAGAAGCAGACCCTGGCAAAATACCTTCCTGCCATCTCTGGTGCCAGCGCAAGACAGCCCGTCGCCCACAAAGGGAGAGTTCTGTGTGTGTCTGCTTGTGCATATGTGTGTGTGTGCGAATGTTGTGTTTGGCAAAGTGTCTGGTTGCCAGGGTGTTCTCAGGCTGTTTCCGAGCCCTCTCTGCCAGCACTGTGTGCATGCTCGTCTGTGTGCATGTGTGTGTGTGTGTGTGCACCAGCTCTGCGGTGGGTCATGACTCAAAGGAAGGATTCAGAACACACGGTTCTGAACTCAACAGAAGGCCCAAGGGACAAATACAACTCAGCACAGCGTTTCTTCCTCTGTGGTTCTCTCTCTTACAATTCTTTCATCATCTCTTTTCTCCTGGCTTTTATCTCCGCCCATCATTCTCCTACTGTTCACTTCATCCGTGTGCATATCCGCACCGTGCACGCATGTGTGTGTGTGTGTGTGTGTGTGTGTTCATCACTGCCAAATAAAGGGATGGTTTTAGCGGCGTACACCCCTGTCGGGATGAATAAACCTGTTTGATCACACGTTCCCCCTCCCTCCATCACAGAGTAACTGCGGGGAGGTGTTGCGTATCCGCCGGGTGCTGATGAACTCACCGGAGATCGTGTCCATCGGGCTGGTGTGGGATTCAGACCACTCTGACCTGGCAGAGGACGTCATACACAGCCTGGGGACCTGCCTACGTCTGGGAGATGTAAGGAGATCACACACACACACACACATACACACATTATGCAGTCATTATAACGCATTAACATATGTTATGTGTGCCTGTGAGCAGCCAAGCGCTGACATAAATACAAACATAATGCTCTAAATTTGTTAGTGAACAGAGCTTTGTGCACAGCGTGTACCGGTGACCCAGAGGTTCTAGTAACGGTAAGATAAACATCAATAGTCAGAAATAATAAACCACATATGTTTGTGGTGTTGACTGCACCCTCAGTGCCTCACGAGGCTCCTTTGAAGCTTCAACAATAGAAAATGTTACAGTAGAACAGTAAAAATACATTCATAACTCTAGGGATGGCAGAGTCAAGTCGTGTGGCCCATCACTTTGGTCAAGACTGAAATATTTCAACAAATGTCGGATGGATCGCTGTGAAATTTGGTGCAAACATTCATGATTTCCACGTGATGAATCCTACCTACTTTGACGATCCTCTGACTGGGATTTAATTCATGAAGAGATGGACAAAATGCTCAAAAATGCCCTTTTTCTTTCACTGCATGCAGTCGGCCTGACATTGTGTTTCTGTTTGGGGGAAAATCAGTCCCACTGACGTCACATCCAATTGACACGGACCAGTTGACCCTTTATTGAAATGTTAAGAAATCCTTTAACCTCCTGAACCCGATCCCTTTGTGTCCTTCAATCATGTCATTTCTAGGCTTACAGCTCACTCTTACTTGTCACTTATTTTCAACATTGGAAGTCAAGTACTGTGTCAAGGTTACATGATGTGTTTGAAGTCCTGTTGACACAAAGTAGGTTTTGCCTTGTTTTCAAGAATGGTTAATGATTTCGTGGATTTTAATGTTAGGCTAGGAACGAGGACAGGATAGACAAGAATTGATTTTAAAGATTGGGATCCCACATGTTTAAAAATACTAGCATGTGAGCTTTCTGTCTTTCCTGGAAATTGTGAATGAGTGCACTTCAAGTGGACTCCTTTTAAACATTTTGAGCACAATCTCATCTTAGCCAGTCGTGTCATATAGTTTTATTTTGAGAACATATTCGGCTACTCACGAATGCCATTGTTTTGCACAAGAGTACTACATGTTCCAGTGTAGTTGATAGAAACTTTTTGTGTGTCCAGAGAGTCAAATGGATTCTGATCCCAAAATCAAAATCCCTTTGAATCCCTCAGCTCATGGCTGAACACTCCACTTAGAAAGCTGAAGAGGTTATGGCGTCATTTCATGTCTCTCAATCAGCATTTCTTTCCTTGGTCTTGGAGCATTTTCCTGGAGTTTACACTACTTTCCATGTCCTAAAAACAAATCTACATCCACTACAGCAGTTGCTATTAAAAGTTGCTGAAATCTTTGTGATTTTAACAAACGATTACTTTGTGAGCACAGAATAAACTACAGCTGCCATGCAGCAGCCCGGACAGAGCTCTCTACTAAAGCTCATTTCTCTGTTTTAGCTGCAACCTCTGCTGTCTAAAAACTGTCCTGCTGTTATTACAGAATATCTGAACCGCTCAACTCACTCATGGACTCTCCTGTTTTGTTGAGCTGTGACATGAAAGGCTGCTAAAAAACAGAAATATAAAAAAAAAAATTACCATCCTTTTGTAAACATATGAAGCGAACCACCCAACTTACTGATGTTCTGATCCAAGGCTGTTGTTTGGCTATTGGTGTTGTTAAAAAAGTAAATGGGATTTTGAGTGAGGTTTTCTTACTTCTGTAACAAAATTTGGAAGCTCAGGTTTCACTTTGACTTATTTTAAATTAAATTGAAAGTTCTTATTTACTACTAACTAACAAGCAAACGATACCAGAAACCTCCAGATCAGAGGTACGAATCTCCAGAGGTATATATTAAAACATAAACTAATGCTCAAACAGTGAGGACACTTGCAAGGACACACATACTGTATAATCATAAACACATATATTCTAGAAATATGTGCATGCTCTAACACCCAATAAACTCAACCAATCCTGTTCCAGCACACTGAAAAACAACGAAACATATAAAACACGCGACCTGACCTCCATTAATCTCATATAGAGCTCACGATGCCGTTCCTCCATCTCCTGCTTTCACACCTCACACACACACACACACACACACACACACGTGACGTGTTCGGCCTCTGATACTCCATGTCATGACTGAGTAATGTTGATGCATTTTAATGCCACTGTAACATCTTCAGCCGCATTCTGAAGCGATATCTATGAATAATGGATCACTGAATATGTGCGTTATAGTGAGTCAAATTCTTTCCTCTATCTTCTGTCTCCGCCTGCTGCCGTCTCTCTCGTTTTCATCCCGCCGTTGTGAGATGAAGCTAGCTGTTAGATAGGAATCGGAGGCATCGTCTATCGCGTTCTCTGCTTTTGTTTAGTCGCTCAGATCAGGAAAAGTGAATCCATCTGCCTCCTGTATCCCTCCTCCTCTGCCACTGCTTTCATTTGCTCTCTTTGTCTGTCTTCTGCATCTGTTTTCTCTCTTTTCTGCTCCCCTGTTACAGTACTCTTTTGTGTTCGTTCTCTCCATAGATTAGATTATTTTAGTGCGGAAACAATTAGTCTATTACAATTTGGACTGATTTTCATGTATTAGGCAGAAACGTTGCTGGTTCCAACTTCTCAAATATGACAATCTGCTGTATTTCTTTTGCTTTTCTCTTTGTAAATTGAATATCGTTGAGTTTGGGGTTGCTGGTCCGACAAAAGTTGCAAGTTGAAGCTTTGTGACGGGCAATTTTGTAAACTTAAGTAATCAATAATGAAAGTAACTGTTAGTTGCAGGCCTAGATTATTTATTAGACAGTGTTAAATCGAAGGTTTCGTTAACATTCTCAAATGTTTATCTGTGTATATACAACGTGCAGCAGTATCATTTGACCTTACTGAGACATCAGTGTGAGCTCTGTGCATCATTTCGGCGTGAAAAGCTGCAGCACACACATTATGTAGCACTGTGCAGCATACAATGAGAGGAAAGTGAGGAGTTTGAGAAAAGGTGAAGGATTACTGCATACGGCATATATTCTAGGTGAGCAAAAATGTGCTTGTATTCACATTAACTCCTCTATCTCTATCTCCCCCCTTCCTACCGCACACCTCTCCCTCTCTTTCCTGCATCCCTCCCTCCCTTCCTCCCTGTCTCCTCCCCCTCCCATCCTCTCTCTCTCTCTCTCTCTCTCTCTCTCTCTCTCTCTCTCTCTCTCTCTCTGTAGTTGTTCTACCGTGTGACAGAGGAGAGGGCTCGCCAGGCGGAGCTCTACTTGGTGGGCATGGTGTGCTACTACGGCAAGCACTACTCCACCTTCTTCTTTCAGACCAAGATACGCAAGTGGATGTACTTCGACGACGCCCACGTCAAAGAGGTGAGACACAGTTTGGAGTCTGCATGCTGCAACACGGGGAGGGGGGTGCCGTACAGTATGTGCTGCATCTCCAGTTGTGCCGGTGAGAGCAGAAATGATAAGAAGTACGCTGTATGTGAGTTTAAGTGCTGCATGGTCAGAGGGGGCGGCTTGAGATTGATTATGTGTTTAAGGTTTAATGCATGTCTTTGTCTAAATCTTAGCGCACTAAAACTGGTGTTGTGTTGTAATACTTTATGATTCAAGTGTGAGTTACGTTCCATAAGGCTGGGAAATTATATAAATCTTGCGGCGGCTGAATCGAGGGAAGGTGGGCTTGCTTGTGTCAAAGTGTGATATAAAGTGAATCTACATGTCCTTGACATCTCTATCAGTCACAGTGCACACTGTCAGTCACGTTAGATTATCGAGCTAATGAAAAAGTGTGATAATATGATATCAATAAGGACACACAGCAGCACAGTGTGTGTTTGACCTTCTGCTTTTGGTGGAATATGCGTAATGTTATATCTCCATACAGATAGATTTACTTTCTCTTTGTGTGTGTGTGTGTCGGGGGGTGGGGGTGTTTATATGTATGTTTATGGGTGTCTTTATTTGTGTGTGTGTTGTCCTGCTGCACCTCCAGATCGGCCCTAAGTGGAAGGACGTGGTGTCTCGCTGTATCAAAGGCCACTACCAGCCCCTGCTGCTGCTCTACGCTGACCCCCGTGGGACGCCGGTGATACTGCAGGAGAGCCCCAACCCCTGTACCAGCTCCAACCCGCAGCTGGAGCTCCAGCACTGCAGCAGCAAGGCTGGTTACGACAGCGAAGACTCCGGTACAGCAAAGATGACACACTCTGCTACAGATCAGAGCAGATTACTTTGTGTTTATCATCCGGTTGTGGGGGGCATGTGAGGTTATAGCTTTAAAGCTCTGACCTTCAACCCTGTAATCCAACTTCTGCTTCTGCATACTGCAGAGCCTGAACTTATTTGACTGTAAATATATGTAGATGCAGGATTAACTGAAAGGTCATCGCTCTTTCTCTTACTCTCAGGTCGGGAGCCTTCCATATCCAGCGACACTCGTACCGACTCTTCGACGGACAGCTCGAGTCACCGCGCCTCTCGCAGCCGATCTCTCCACCAGTCGACGGGCAGCCACCTCTCCAGCGAATCGCAGACCACGGTGGTCTGTAATTACGACATCGGCACACCGCCGCACAGTGCTGACGCCGGAGGTAATAACTGCATTTGAGTCCGTGGGCAAAGTTATCTATACTCGCAAAGTACAGCTGCACCTTGACAGCTCTGTGAAACTGCAAATACACAAGTGACCGCAGTGTTTTCAGGGAGTAAGAGAAAGTACTAAACTGCAGTACTCGTTGTAGGAACAAATAAACTAAGAGAAAACAAAGGTCGGTTTTCAAGTTTCAGTGGAAATGAAGTGAGTTCTGTGGGCTCTTCAGGTTATGCGCCTCGTTTCTGGTTATTCTCATATTTACTTTCACTGCTGGGACTTAATTGGCCCTTGTGGGATAAATAAAAATGTTATTGGATTTACCTCCTGGCCCTCTTCTCCCACATTCAGAGTCAGCGGTGGAGGGTCCTCCCCGTCCTCCCTGTCCTCCCTCTCCCCCCCTGCCGGAGTACAAGGAGACGGCCGTTTTCCTCCTCTCCTCCCGGCGGCCACTCACCTCCTCTTCCTCCTCCTCTCGTCCCCTGTCCTCCTCCTCTTCGTCAGGAGTCGGGGGCTGCGAGGGCGGAGTTGGTGGGCCCCACTGGGAGGATGAAAGCACCAGCAGCGAGAGCAAGTCCAGGTACTGCACCGCCGACACACACCAACACGTCGACTTCAGGCATCCTGATTTTAAACTTTAATAATGCATTTTGTTTTATAAGTTCATATGTTTTTAAATCTTAATTTGAAGTTACTGCAATTAAAACCATGAGTTCAATGTAGTGGATTAGAAAGGACAATGTAGTGAAGTAGAAGTTTAAAATGTCACAAAATGTACTGCAAAATTGTACTTCAGTTCAGTACTTGGAGTAATTTGAGCAGGGGTGTTAGCCATGCTATCATGTGTAAATTAAATACAGGTCAAATAAGTGTAAATGCAGGGTGTTAGAGTAACTAATTATCTATTAAATTAACTAATTAATTATGATCTCAGTCTGTGTCAGAGCCTCACATGAGCAGAACCACGCTGCAGAACTAAAATGTGTATTGTTGGTGCAATAAATGGTTAAAGACTCAATGTGAGTGTCCTCACTGAACTGTATTTAAGTTGTTTTGTAGGTCATGTATTTTTACTTAACTACCCACTAAAATCAGTCATTCTACTTTCCTTAAAGATTTTACTTAGAGACACATTTGCACCTTGTGAGTAGTTTTTAGCATTTAGGTAACATCCTGTGTGATATCCTCCTCCCTCGCTCTCTAGTTCTTCTGGAGGCCGCTACAGGCCAACCTGGAGGCCCAGGAGAGAGGCCCTGAACATCGACAGCATCTTCACCCGACCGAGAGGCTCCTCTCTGGGCTACAACACCCTGCCTGGTCCCTCTCTCCCTCCGGAGCCTCAGGACTCCCTCGGCCTCCCTCCCTTGGCAGGACCCGCTCCACCCGCACAGCTAGGTTTGCAAGAGGTGGAAGGGAGAGAGACTGGGGAGTTAGAAGTGGGGTTTGGGCTGGTCGGGCAGCCCAGGTCTCTGGGCAGTGGGCGGACGATGGGTCCCCCTGCCCCTCCACCTCTGAGAGGGGTGGAGCACCAGCCACGTCTGATTCAGAGGATGGAGAGTGGCTACGAGAGCAGCGAGAGGAACAGCAGCAGCCCCGACAGGTGGGAAACTCACAAATAACAATTACTGTCTCTTACTTTCTGTCTCTGCCGTTCGTCTTTCCCTCGCTCGGTTTCTCTGTCGCTCTTGTTTTTCCGTTCAATTTCACTTTATCAGCATGAAATAGGAATGTGACATTAACAACGAGAAATTGTCCAACAGCAGCGCAAAAAATCAATCAATGGACATTTTTGTCTGGAGATTTGATCTGCAGCCTCAACATTGTTCCCCTCTTTGTCTCTTTTTCTGGCTTTCTTTCTCTCTGTTTGCTTTTCCTGTCTCTCCACAGGGAGGTGGGGCAACAGAAACGGGTGCTGATGTCAGGACCTTCATGGCGTTCGGTTCCCAAGTCAAAGAGCAGCGGTGCCATCCTGCAGGAGCTACCCTCCCCCAGCTGGGGTGGTGGCACCAACGCAGGTGTGTATTTGTGCATGTATTTGCATTTACTGCACTGTAGCAACTTATTTATTTTATTTTTTTACATGTTGATGATGACTTCATTTGTGTTTGTGCGCGTGTGCGTTCAGGCTCAGGGCGCAGTGAGCTGGACGAACTGCAGGAGGAGGTGGCGAGGAGAGCCCGCCAACAGGAGCAGCAGAAGCGGAGGGAGGCGGAGCGTGAGGCGGCCATGGGATTCAACCCCAAACCCAGCAAATTCATGGACCTGGACCAGCTCCAACACCAGGGTATGGAGGAAAGAGGGGCGAGGAGAAAGACAGGAAGTAGGAGCGAGGGAGGGTGGAGGAGAAATGTATGGCAAGTTTGAAGTTTTTAAGGAAAGCCAAAGAAGGCAGCCAACTTACAGAAAACAGATTATCTCACTTACCTTTAGTCGTATCTAGCTATGCAGATGGTGTTATTTTAAGATATTCGTCTCTATATTGAACTCAATTGATGGGAACAGAATGTAATTTTTGATATGCGCAGTAGTTTAAAGGGACAGTCGAGGTCCAAACCTCACCATCTGCATGGCTTGATAACCAGTCATCACTCAGTAAGTGAGAAAATATGTTTTTCTTTTGCAAATTTGTGTGAACTGGCCCTTTAAGAAGAAGGTCAAACTGCACTTAAAGCTGCACGTGGCAACTTGTGTGACCTTTTTAGGCAATTATGCATTACAGTGTCAATTTTTAGTTACAAAATAAAACCAGGGTAAATTTATGGCATTTCAATTGGAGCCTTTTTTTTATGCTGTGCGTCATTTCAGTGTATTTTTATGTTAAAATCTTGCCCGGTGCAGCTTTAAGGTCACATTATCACCTGTTGTCTAGTTTAGCAGTCACAGTGACTTGTACGTCCGTGGTTCTGTCTGACCTCCTCTTTGTCCTCATTCCCATCTGTTAGTCTGTCTCTCCATCTGTCTCCCTCCATTGGTGTTTTTTATTTGTCTATTAGTTCAGTGCGTGTTACTATAACTCATACTGTATATACTGGATTTTTTGTGTGTCATCCGTGAGTTGTGTTTTATGTCTGAAATAAGTGTTTGTGTCTCAGTTGCAGCTGAGCTCTCACTGAGTTCACTGTAGCTGAACAGAGCAGAGAGCAAATCCCTGTCAGATCAGTTTTTACCAACACGGAAACTCCCGTGAGACGTTTACTGACCAACACCGAGTAGGAAACTCTCTCACAGTGATTCCCATTTACAATCACAATCCCAGTCCAAGTTCAAGTTCAGAGCTCTGCTGATGTCCCGGCCTAAGGAGTTCACAATGTGTGTGTTTTTTTTTGTTCACAAAAAGATTCACAGTGTGTGTGTACCTATGTTGAAATATATACATACATATAAATAGTCATGTATGTACCTGTGTGTACAGTGTTTCTTCATGCATGTGTGTGAGATTGTGAGACTTCAGACTTAGGACTCAAGTCATATTTAAAGGGGCCCTTCAACAATTCACAGCTCTAGAGGAGCTTTGTCAGCTCAGCTTACATCAGCTAAATCTTTACATTTTGACATTTACATGACAAACTGAGGTTTTAAAAGATATAGACTAATACTGTACAGAGAATGGAGGGTCCAAACAACGCTGTATGACTTCATGGGAAGTGTAGGATCTAAAATGTTTCTGGACCTTGACTCATACTAGGGACGAAACGTTTGGATATCTCTGCATTATGCATGATACCAGTATGGTGTCCATGAGCAGCCATGTTGGTCTGTCGACCAATTTGGTCCTGACTGAAGAAACTGTCCAACTATTTGGTGGATTTCTATGAAATTTTATGCATGCATTCATGGTTCCAAGAGGATGAATCCTACTGACTTTGGTGATCCTTGCTCTTTTGCTTCTAGCGTTATCATCAGTTCGACGACTCGGCTGTACTTTGCATTTACAGCTAATAAGCAAATTTTAGCATGCTAACAAAACTAGACTAAGATAGTGAAAATGTTTAACATTAGCAAGTCCCTGTGCGTGTGTTAGCATGGTGAAGTTAGCATTTAGCCTAAAGCGCCTCTTCATGCCCAAGTATAGCCTCACAGAGTTTAGCTAGCTGTTTTCAGTCTTTATGCTAAGCTAGTTGAATTGTCTGTAGTTGCATATTTAGCATACAGATATGAAGTGCCAATCTTCCCATCTAACTCCCAGCAAGAATGTCAAACTATTCTTTTAAAAGTGTACACGCGTTTGGGACATAGCATATAGATATGGACGTCGTTTCTGAGGTTTCTGAAGTCTTGAAGCTCAGAGTGTAATGGCTCCGGCATCTTGGCAGTTCTGCCTCTGCCGCCTCGCAGCTAATTTAAAAATGGGCAAAATGTGGCTCGTCGGTGAAGCTGAGGAGGGCTGAATGACACCTGGGTGCTCAAACAAGCTATCTGTTACAATAGCACCCACCTGTCAATCAAAGTGGCCACGCTGTTAATTATGCATAACTTTAAGTCTTAATATAATTTGAACGAGCGAGTTAAAAACGACTAAAACGACTCAGTACAGTTGACATGAACAAGGAAATAAGCTATAGAGACCAAAACTGTTTTTTTGAACCAGGCTGTAAACATGTTTGTTTCAGCTGTGAAGTTGGACATTTTAACATGGGGACTTATGGAGACTGACTTGTTCTGTAGCCCGCCATTCAAGGGAACTGTAGTTTTGGCACTTCCGCATTGGCTTCCCTTCACAGCCACAGAGGTTGCAGCTTGGTTTGGGACAGCTGCCTACAGTAGCACTTCTAATGCTACTTTAGCCCCGAGTAACTTTCTGGAGCCAAATGATTTTCTCAGGCTGTAGACTGTTGTCTCTCGCAAATCCCTCAACTTATCGACTTATCGAAGTCTCAGTCAGGACTTGAGACATGACTTGAACTTGATTGCTGTGAGAGTTGACTTAATTTAGACTTAAAGATGAAGAAAATGAAGAAATAAGACATTGCTCAGCTTCACCCTGTTTATTTGCATTGAAAGCACTTGTGACTTGTGACTTGGCCTAAATGACACAAGACTTGACACTTGACAGCTCTGTTGCGATCCATATTCCTTTATGTGTGCGTGTTTTCATGCATATTTGGTCCATGCATCCACAAATGATATTTTTCTGTGTGTGTGTGTGTGTTACTATTTTCAGAAAATCTGTGTCTGTGTGTCTGAGAGAGAGAGAGCCTTGTATGAACTGCAGGTGTGCAGGTTTTCCCCTCCAGCTCAGCACAAACTAAATCTATATCAGGGATTATTATGTTGTGTCCTGTCTGTCCTACTGTGTGTGCTTCAGTGTGTTCAGCCTCATGTACCTGACACACATACACACACACACACCCCTGTGAGTACACTCAACCTTGATGAAGTGAAAGGACAACTTGCGAACGAACAGATGGCATCACTATCAGTGCGATTACGTAACAGAATTTGGTTTCCCACATCCCTATCGATGGTTTCAGGCGGACTCCAAACAATCTGCCTCAGTGTTTTAGAGGACGTTACAGCCAACAACAACAACAGAGCTGCCATCAACCTTCCTTTATTCTGTCTCTATCAATCAAAAGTCTGTAAACTCAAGCCAAGATGGGTGATGGCTGCTCTTTTGTTGTCTTCTTCTGCATCTTTTTTATAACCAACTAACACCATTCAAGGTGCGTTCACAAGGCTAGGCACCATAGAAGAAAAAAAACAAACTTCTTTCCCTGTCTGGTGTCTGTGGCTTCATGAACGTAGCCTCAACTTTGCTCCTCACTTATCTAATCTTGACTTTTTGACTCACTAATTACAGTACAGGTTTACATATTGATGCATTGACAATAGAGTTGCAAAGTGGCAAGAGATGCTGGGTGTGGAGGTGTTTTTCTCCACTATAGTCTTCCTAAATTTCAAAGTTTTCTTTGAATGATACCCTCAATGTTTATTAAACATGAAAACCTCCATAACAGTATAACTTATGCTTTTGGAAAATTACAGGATAATGGTAAAGAATACTGTAACAATACTTTAGCTAACATCGTCAGCTACTGGTCATACCAGACTGAGCAAGACGTTCACGGCAAAACACCTGAGTTTATTAAGATGAGCAAGGGTACATTTTATTGTTTATATATTGTAAGAGAATAAATGTGCTATTTGACCTTTCAAACATCACATAATCTAGTCAGATACAATAAGTTGGCGATTATCAGTTTCAATTATTTCACCTTTGTGCCTGAGAAATAATCCATCAGTCTCCATCAGTTTGGTACAGTGGATGGCACAAAATACTACGATACCCATGAGCCTCAGCAGCTGTAGCTATGGAGAAGGCGGCGTGAATCAGAGCTGCAGTAAATGCAGCATTTGTTGTTGCCCTCCTTATGTTTTTATGCACATGTGCTTGCACTTTATGTGTATTTTCTAACCCAGTTTCTAATATAATATTTTGTATGTATGATTTAATCAATCCGACATAATGAAAATAGAGGATGCCCGAAATAAATCCTCCCACTTTGCAACTCTATACATGTATAAAAAAACATTAACTTACAGTAGAGGAGCGTAATGCATGCCGGCCCCCTCATAACCACTCCTTCTGCTCTGCTTCTATTTTCTCCTTTTGTCTCACCTGTTCGTTCATCCCCATATTTTGTCTCTTTCTTCATCTTTTACTTTCTTTCCTTCTTCTGTGTCGTTTCCTTTCCTTTTTCCGTTCCCCCTCGCTCTTCCTTTCTTTCCTCTGCCACTCTGTCGTTATATCTTCCTGTCTTTTCTCCTTTTTATCTCCCGCTCTGTTGTTAACATCCTCAGCTGTGCTCAGACCCCTGCATGAGGCTAACGCTCATAGCGGATTGGCTGTAGCTGCGTGCATGAGGAGCACTGGGGGCCCAATCAAACGCAGGCAGGAACAGGAAATGGAACGGGAGACAGGAAGCGCCCGCCCACAGGGGCCTCGCAGGTACCACCACTGTCCCCTCTTATGTGTCCGCAGCGGTGCCTGTCTCAAAACCACCTCAGACCCCTTTTCCTCCCTTCCTACCCTCCCTCACTTCGTGTGTGTCCTCAAGCTCAAGCTGTCCTTAAACCCACCTCAGGACTTCTCTGTGTGTGTCCTCTGGGTGCTGGCTGTCTAAAAACACCTCAAAACCTTCATGTTTGTGTTTTCAGCTCTGGCTGCACAAAATCCCAGAACCCCTGTTTTTGTAACCCCGAGCACTGCACTCTCAACATCCTGCTGAATGTGTGTATGTGTGTCTGAACGTGCGTGTGTTCTCAAACACACACGCTTGAATATATACAGTAACTTCTTATCCCCTTTGTGTTTGTGTGTTTGTTGCAGTGCAGTAAAAAACTTGCTTTGCTGGGCTCTGTGTCGCCATCGAGAATAAAAAGAGAGACAGAGTCGCTCTCTGCTTTTTCCGTGCTTCACTGCTTCCTCATTGTTGTTGTGCTGCTCTTTGTAGCTGTGGTGCTGCCAAGGCTTCCCTCTGCTCTTTGTGTGCTGCTGATCTGTCCCTCTCTGCATCGTGAAGCTGCAGTCCGTCACTTTGTTTCAGTCCTGTGTGCCGCTGTGCGATTGCAGTGACAGATCCTGGTTTAGTATCCTGTTTGTTTTGTTGGTAGCTTTTTTTTTTTTTAGCTGCTGTGTTTGTGTGTTACAGTAAGTCAGTCAGTCTCCTCTTGATGTGTTAGTTTTGCTGTGTGAGGAGGTTGAAAGAGAGCCTCAGAAGTGAAGTTTTTCTACAAGGAGTGGCGCGTTATTTCATATTTTCAAAAAAAAGGGAGGCAGCTCATCTCAATAATAACAATAATAATAGTAACAAGACAAACAGGGTGCAAACATCCCTGGGTTGCATGGATTTCAGTAAATTGAACAGAATTTTCTGCAGACAGAACAAGCAATTTAAAGATGTCAACTTGGGCATTTTTTAGTTTTTTCTGACATTTTATAGATAACGATTATAATATAAAATAATCAAAAAAGGAAATACATAGATCAGAGTGAAATTACGTTTAAACTGACTAAAAAACCAAAGTATTTATGCAATAAAAGAACAAAAAAATAATAAAAACTATATAAAAAGATTTTAAAATAACGTACGTAACATAAGGCTCAGTTTCCTGGTTTTTATCATCTCAAACTCATGTGGTGTTAAACTCATGTGGAGTTAGTGTGTTTGTAATATAGTTAGTATCCAATCCTAAATGTGCCTTAATGCTGGTAAAATCTCCTCTGAAATCCTCCTACTAGATCTTGTAAGTAGCCTTACTGCGGCACTTTGAACCAGCTGACTTGATGCTAACTACAGGTGGAGTTGTGAACTTATTCATGTTAATGTCGGGTGTAGTCGCCTCGGCTTCAGTCGAACTTAAACTGAAGCGAAATTTGTTAAAATTGAATAAATTGTAAATCCAAACTGTTAACGGCAGGATGAAGGGAAGGAGGAGGTGAAGCTCGGCGCTCAGCCTCTTTTATTACCTTCCTCCTCTCCTCTATTGATCAACACAAGCCTCTGATTTATAGCTCGCTGCTGCAAAGCCTGCTGGGTAATTACTAAGGCTGAAAAGAGACGGGAGAGTTAATGTGGGGGATGGGAGCTGGCACTCACGTAGACATGCATAGGTTTTTTTTTTTTTTGCGCACACGCTGTCTTTAAAAATAGACGCACAAATTTACAGACTTGCTGTTCACACATACCAACACACACACACGAGTTTAGTACACACACTACACACTGATGTGTGTGTGCCATGTCTCTGCAGAGAGAGGACACACTAATGTTCAACATATATCATATCCTCCACATATCAGTGTATGTAAATCAATAAAGTAATATAGTGGCCCGCTGAGGCTGAATTACTCCAGACTGTAGAAGCCACATTCGCTCTCAGTGTTGATAAACTGCACCGGTGCGGCAGAGGCTAAATTGCTGTTTTGATAATCGGATTAAAGTCAAATCTTTGGTTGTTTGAGCTGATCAGAAAGTTAAGTTTGGTGAATCTGCAGCGATCTGTCTGTGAGTGGAGCTGAGCTTGTGCCTGACTCATAAACAGCATGGCTGTGAAATCCCATACACAAAGCGATGCTTGCACAAGGCTGCATCATTGTGTGTTCATAGCTGTTTGTTGTGTATGAAAGTGAGCTCGTTTGTGTGTGTGTGTCTGTTTTCTGCTTGTTTATCCTGGTATGCTGTTGTGACCTTCCCTCTATGCAGTAACTCACCTGACGTCAGAGCAGCTCTGTGGTTTTTTTTGTTGTTTTTTTTGTTTCTGCGCTGCTGCCTGACTGACATCCTCCCTCTCTTGTTTTCTCCAGTGAACAGCCTGGCCCGGTCCAAGTACTGCTGACGCCCAATCAGGAGGAGGAAGAGGACCAGGCAACGCCCAACCAGGACGCTGCTCTGGGTCCTGACCCGCCCCCTCCACCCTATCGGCCCGCTCTCCCTCGACCCCCGCTCACCCTCACCATCCCTCACCCTTGCGCCCCTTCCAGCCAAGGGGAGGAGGAAGAGGGTAGGCGCATGGGGAGGAGAGGGGAGGAAGGCGAGGATGGGAGGGAGGGGACGGGGGTGAGGCTGTGTGAGTTGCTGCAGGCAGGGGGGGTGAGTGTCAGGCCCCTGGGGAAGCACTTAGCCATCTCTCTGCCCTCGCTTCCTCTGCGTCTCTGGGATACACACACCACACACACCGCACACTCCACACACCTTGAACCCCCGCACACACACCCTCCCCCTCCGCCCTCTACTCCTCCCCCATCTCCCCCTCTCGAAGCCTCTGGGCAAAGAAAACCTTTTGCGCCTCTCTGGCAGCCCCCCCAACCCAACTCTCCCACGGGCGCTGCTCAGAATTGGCCGAGGCACGGAGCTGCCGCCGAGACCGGCACGCGTCATTGGTCCTCCTGGAGTTTGGACCGTCCTGACGCCGTGGTGACGCCGTATGACACGCCCCCAGACCGCTGCTTTCCCATCAGGCCGCAGGCGTACAGTCAGTGCTACAGCTACAGTTGCCAGTCCTCTCCAGGGCACTACAGCTCCCAGCTTGCCCCGGGGCAACGCGGTGATCCCTGCTGTGACCGTGAAGAGGCTGAACTGTCTGAGCTTGACTCCCTTTACCAGGCCAGTCTGATGGCTGGAAGGACAGGTACACACACACACACACACACACAGGTTTTGGACTTTTTGCCCAAACTTAATTTATAAACGACACCTAGGAACTTCTTCCAGTTTTTGTAGGTTTCACAGACTTAAAGATGAATTAATTCATCAATAAAATAAGTGAAAGATCAGATGCTGTATAGTCAACAGAAAGGCGTGGCAACAGAAATTTTAATTCAGTATGTTGTTTAGTATGTATAGTTATATTATGTTTTTAAGTTTGATTCCTCACATGTGTAATGATGACTTGAATTTAAAACCATGTTTAGACACGTTGTGTGGACGCTCAATATTCTTTTACTCTTGAATACAAGCTAAAAAACTTAAACCACACTTACTGCACATACTGATTCTTAAGCAAGTTTTGACTGTAGTGTGTGTGTGTGTGTGCTGTAAAAGTGACAAAACTACATAAAACAGTCAAACATAAAACAGAAAAACATTTTTGATCGCACTGTTGATGGGTGACATTCTCCCAGAGTGCACTGGTAAAGGTAAAGTGTAAATAATTAAATAGAGGAAATGCGATGAGCTGCTCACGGAGGCAAAAGAATTTAGAGCATTAAAGTTTTGGAAAAACATTTTGCTACGAGTTTTAATTCCAAAAGTGCAGTTTCATTCTGTCAATGCAAGTATTGTGTCTTTGATTTCTTGTTTATTTACTGCAAACAGTATAAAGTATACTCTAAAGATGAGTATATAGTGTATACTGTATAGAATTAGTAGGTAGAAAAGAGTGTTTTTGAGAGCTGATTGTTGATGCTTTTTTCTACATTTCAATGTTTTTGTTGTCCTTTCAGAGGCTTTTTGGTGTGCTTTCATGCTACTTAAAAAAAATTTAAAATCAAAGAACTTCATATTTAATTACAGGAAAATGTTATAATGTTATATATAAATTCATGCACGCGTCATGGATATTTTTTAATTTGCTGAAATGGTGCAACCATAAAAAACAGCATGTTGTGATGTATCGTTCAGGGGGAAGATTAAACAAATTATATTTATGTTGTTAAAGCTTGCACTAAAACATGTTTCAGCTCCTCGTGTTCATGCTGTGACCTCCAGCTCTGCCTGTGTGTGTTTTCAGGCTGCAGCCCATCAGAGAGGCTCATATCCAGGGTGGGAGGGCAGGCTCGCTCTAAGACCCCCAACGCAGACATGGAGAGGAGTGTGTACGGGGCGGACTGCACCAGCACCCCCACCTACCTCAACAAGGTAACATCTGCGTAGTGACAGAATCCTCGCCAAGTCATCACTTGGATCCATCTTTTTCCAGCGTCTGACAGACATTTTCTCCCTCTGCAGCCAATGATGTTGCGGGATATGCGTTATGGGGTGGAGCCTGATGATGGGGAAAACCTTAGGCGAATTGGACGCAGCCTGAGCGGCACAGTAGTGACCCCGCGCCGCAGCCGCCTGACTGCAACCCGCAGCTTTGTGAGTGTGACTTCCTGTGCTCTGCTGCCTCCCTGTGGCTGTGCTTTTTAACTGCATCTGCCTGATGTCCCGCCGTGGCACTTTATACATTGCTTTTTCCCTGTGCTCTTCTTCCCCAACCCCGCTGTTTGTCTCGTTTCTTCCTTTTGTCCTGCTTTATCTGTCCTCCTCTCTCTGCTTCCTTTTCTTTCCTCTTTCTCTCTCGAAGGTGAAGCAGGCTGATGTCAGTGCCTCTCCTTGCTTACTTCCTCTCTTCTGAGTCCCTGTTGCTATTCCACCACTATCATCTCCTCCATCCTCCTCATCACCAACACCTTCTCATCACCACCTCCCTCCACCGCTTCACAGGTAAACACTGCGCTGAGCTCATATGACGTTACACTTGCAATCCTTAAAGGAAAATACCTCTCATCTGCTTATGCCTGGTAAGAGTGTACACGTTTCCTTTGCTTGAGCTTCTTTTAGTGCCAGATGAGTGTGTCCCAGAGCAGATTATTAGCAAATTAAGTGTCTTTTCTTGATATTTTAGGATTTTTTGGTGAACATTTTACTTTCTGGCACACTAGACTCATCTGGCATAAAAGTAGGCTAAGCCCCTATTTGCGCATAGCTACATTCTGGGGATGTGCACTGATTTGAAATAACTGTGGAGAGCCAAAGGTTATTTTCATCCCTGTGAGATTTTCCCACAAAAAATGAACCCTAACCTCAAATGTCTCATGACAAAATAAATCAAAGAACAAAACACTTATTATTTTTTTACCAAAATGAAGATGAAAATGAAGAATAACTGCAGGTCTGTCTGGTTTGTTTGTGTCACTTAAGGTCTCTCTTTTTGGAGACTTTTTATAGATTTTTTACACTTCTTCAGTTTCAAGGTGCAAAAATCACACCTCACCAATGCCAATAGTCTCTGTAATAGAAAAAACTGTTGAATACTTTTTATGACAAACGACAGTTTAGAACAACTTTCTCTAACCCCAACTGCTGGTATGAAGAAAACCCTTCAATATGTCAGAGGAAACGCTGACAACAGGAACTATTTTTGTTTCAGAATAGATATGTAATACATCAAACTGAAACTCTTGATTTGGCAGGTTGTGAGCCACCGCTCCAGCTGAAAGTCAAAAATGACATTTGTGGGACAAGCTGTCGGAGGCGTCTGCGCCTAACTAATAAAGCAAACCAGGAAATAATAATATTACGAATACAAGACAGCAAGTAGACAACGACCCTTGAAACCTGTCAGATTTATTTCCAGTCTGTTTTGGATGTGAGGTGAATCCAAATGAAACAAGTCACACAGCTTGGCTTTATTCCCCAGATGGCTGAGTGTGTTTACATGCACAGGCATCTCATGTTTGTGCATGTAAACATTATAGCCTGGATAAACTAACTGGAGTACTCCAATAGAAACCAGGAAACCATGGCATGTGAAAACCTGCAAAGGCTGTTCCTCAAATGGCCACTTGAGGCTGGCTGCAGAACGACTCAATTTCCATAAGCCCCCATGTTAAAATGTCCAACTTCACAGTAGAAATAAACATGTTTACAGCCTGGTACAAAAAGCTGTTTTTGGTCTCTATAGCTAATTTGACGTTCATGACAACTGTACTGAGTCTGTTTTTTTATATAACTCACCTGTTCAAATTATATTAAGGCTTAAAGTCATGCATAATTAGCAGTGTGGCCGCTTTGATTGACAGGTAGGTGCTGAGCACCCAGGTGTCACATGCCAGTGATGCCTCCGCATCACTGATGATCCACGTCTTTACAGATTTCTAGATTAGCCATGGCGGCGATCAGCGCCACAGATTCTAAGGCGGCTCTTCGGGGTGATGTCATACATACGCAGTCCATTCTTCATACTGTCAGTGGTGAAAACCTGATCAAATTTTCCGCTGATTCAGTAGAATCAAGACACAACTGCACATGTTCGGAAACTCTTGAGCTCATGTGTACAGGGAGAGGAATAACTAGGTTTCTAATGTCCCATGTGCTACAATAACTTACTCGTGTCATTAAAACAAACAGTGTCGCTGCGGCTGATTCTTTTTATGTGAATTTTCTATCCTTTAATGTGTTTTTACTAATTTACAGAATATTATATTAAATTCTTGCAGTTTCCAAAGATGATTTAGAGAAAATGTCTATGAACTGATGTATTACCAAATTTTAATTAATTAATGTAAGTGAATTGGTGCAGCCATAAAAATTGTGTTTACTACAGTTAAAACAGTTTACTTAAAAAGTGTGGAAAAGATTCAATATTATGATTTATGTCGTCAAATCGTGTGGGACAAAATGTTCTAGCAGTTAAAGGTAGATTTAAGTGGAAAGTGAGGAGCATCAAGGGTCAAATAGTTCAAAAGCTTTCACCAAATATCACATGATTTGTTATTTAGAGCATCAGTATATGAAGTTTATGTGTTGACCTTGTGCTGCAGCCACATCTCTGAACATTTGTAGACTGATTTCTGAATGAATAAACAGTTTGCAGTCATCTATTAAACCCTTAAACGCCTCTCAAAATGGTTGAATTTGAGGTCCACCTCCACGCTAATCTGAGCTGTTGTTCGTTCTTCCTGTCCAGGAGCTGACGGGCGGTGCAGGCAGTTTCTGGCTTTGTCTGACGGGGGTCAAGCTGTCTTCTGACCAGAGTCCTGGTGTGCTTCACTAATGTCTCACCGCGTTGCATCTCCACATGAGACAGCAGCGCCGGGGTCCACGCTGGCCTCGCCTTGACGGACCTGGAATTGGCTCAGGAGGATCAAAATCAAACTCCTATCCTGTTCCTCCTCCTTCTCCCTCAAACAACATGCACACGCAAACACATGCACGCACACATGCACATCTGCACTGACGTAGAGCCTCCCTCAGCGCCTGCAGCACCCTGCTTAGCCCCTCCTTGCCTTCCTCCCTCCTTTCCTCACCCCACTCCCCATCCCCTGACCTACTATTCTGTCTATGCAGTCACTCTGACCCCCAAACTACAACCTCAACCTTCCCCCCTACTTCCCGGGACTGTTGTTTCTCGTCTCCCCCTGGGTTTTCAGAGGGTTCCCCCTGTGCAGTCAGCCTGGCGAGCATGCCGCTTTCAGTGGTGTTGTCGGCTTGGTCGTTTCACTGGCCGGGTCTGACTGGGACCTGAGCTCTCGGCGGACTCGTCCTACACCCCCCCACCACCACAGGACCCTCAGCTCAGGGGGAGGCTCTTACCAAGTAGCCACGCCTCTTCCTCTTTCTTCACGGGCATTTCCTGTTGGACGCACACGTAGCCGAACTGGGTCTGTTTCAGATGGACAGCCATATTTTTTCTCTTTTTGTTTTTGGGTTGGTTTGTTTTTTTCTTCCTGTGTGCGCGCACAGTAAACCCGCCCGAGACCGAACTCTCTAATAACTAAAAGTCATGTACAGAAAAACTCATGTATGAAACCTGTATGTTAATTAATAAGACCTTATGGAATGTTGATAATGATAATTAACGAATATTGATAAACTTAAAAGTGGTACTTCCTCATGTCTGCATTTCAAATAGGAGTGGAGTGCACTTCACAAGTGTCTAGCTGGAGTTTCCGCCCCCCCAAACCGCTCGCCGACCTAATGACAGCTCTCCCGTTTCTACCGGGAGATTAAACAAGAAAAGCGCTTCCTTTTTCAATTTGCTTCTTTCCTCGTTTCCTTTCTTGCTTGCTTTCTTTCTTTCTTTCTTTCTTTCCTTCCTTCCTTCTTTTTTCGCTCTCTTTTATTCGCGCTTGCTTTCTTTCTTCCAAACAGGAAACAGTAGCACCAGAAATAGGCCAACAGGGGAGGGAAGTCGAGATGGAATGAGAGTATGTAGGTTAGGAAACCCTTTCTCTTAGGCTTTATTAATGAAAATAGAGATGACTCAAGTGCGCTTTGCAAGGTTACTCGGCAGAAGTGCGCTTTTTTCGGAAAAAAGGCTTTTGGACTGAGGAGGCAGCTGGAGACGAGTCGATGGCGTTGTTTGTTTGTTTTACTTAAAGGCCTCAGGTGAACTTATGAATTCACGTTTTATTATTTCTCCCTCTCCCCTGAAACTGGTTTTGAGACCTCGGATGTGAATAGAAAATGCTCATTTTCAGCCTGAGACAGTGACATGTCTAATGAATATGAATATGCTTTATATGATATATATGTATTAGAGGTATATTTTCAGCCAGTGAGCTATCTTCTTCAAGAGATGTCAACCATTCCTCAGTTGTATGAACCGTTATTACACAGTAATGAACAGTTAATTGACTCCCCCCTTTACCGAGGAGCTTTCTGACATGTGTAGAGTACATTTATTATATGCTTTATTCTATTGAATATTATATAAAATAACAAAGTCCTTATAAAACAACTGGCCAATGTAAAGTACTTCAAGAATTTACTGATGTTGATTGATCGTTGTAACTAAACCAAAGGTTGGCACTTAACTCAGAGAGCGTATTTAACATTGCTGTTTTTATTTTCATTTAGGTTCTGATTTTGTTGTTTGTTTGTTTGTTTGTTTGTTTGTTTGTTTGTTTTTTTGGGTTCTGGATGTGGGAGAATGTAGCCAATTGTAGCGCATGAGTCCGCTATGCAAATCAACCTTCCCTCACGATCCTGTATCAGAGACAGTCAGGAGGCAGACACACCCACCCAACTGGGCGCTCTCATGGACTCTGGCAGAGACGCGGAGAGGTGGAGGAGATCTCATGTTTAATGCTGCTGGTGAACTTTGTTGTTCTGCATATACTACTATGTTTTAACCAATGGAATGCAAAAAGAGAGCAACAACAAGGAGGGAGAGAGCGAACGGGGAGAAAGAGAGCGAATGAATGTAAACTAAAGGATGAAAGTGTGTGTCTGTTGAATGATGTGATGGTCAGCGACAGAGAGACAGAGGTGAAGAGCGAGGAGTTAACCACTGCAGATGGTTTATTGTTTGTGGGTGTGTGTAGACTGTGTGTCAGTTCTGGGGTGGTGTTGCTCGGGGAAAGAGGGAACCTGTATTTTTGCAATAAAGTTATTACCAATGCACTCCCACAGGGGGCGTAACCACCGTACAATGTGTGTGTGTGTGTGTGTGTCATCATTTATTTGTGGAAAGATCAGGAGAAAAGAGCATTCAGCTGAAATGTTGACAGTGAAATGATGTCGACTGGTTTCAATCTGAGAACATGATCCACTTCCATGATCCTGTTAGCTTTTTTTGTGTTAACCTGCATGGTCAGCATGTCCTTTATTAAGTCCAGAGGTCAGAGAGATACTCAGATCCTTCACTCAAGTAAAAGTATCAATATCACAATGTGAAAATACTCCATACAAGTTAAAGTAACACTGTGTAGACATTGTCATAAATATGGACAGCTGTATCTGTATGTTATGATTATACTGTATTACTTATGATCAAAAACTAGCGAGTTGACAACTTTTCTAACAGCCGAACATCAAGCAAGTGCAACAACACAAGACATAGCAGCCAACTAATATTACTATCTAGTCCAGCGTCTGTCTTTCAGCCTTTTATTTCACCAAGCTCTTGCAAATGACTAAAATTCAGTCCCAAATTTACTCTTGTCCTGCAGTTCCCCAAACGACCACTTGAGGCTCGTTGCAAAACGAGTTAATCTCCATAAGTCCCCATGTTAAAATGTCTAACTTCACAGCAGAAATAAACATGTTTACAGCCTGGTACAAAAAACTGTTTTGGTCTCTATAGATAATTTCCCCGTTCATGACAACTGTACTGAGTCTGAATTTTTATATAACTCACCTGTTCAGATTATATTAAGGCTTAAAGTTATGCATAATTAACAGCTTGGACCTTTTACTGACAGATGGGTGCCGCTACAGGTCGCTTTTTTTCAGCACCCAGGCTTCATTCAGCCCACCACAGGTCTACTGATGATCACTGCCAAGAGCCACCACAATCTGAGCTTTAAAAAGTTCTTCAGAAACCTGTGGGTGACATCACGGATACAACGTCCATTCTTTATGCTGTCTATGGTTAGGGCTTATGTCATGTAGCAGCGGAGGTGAATTTGCCATGATTATGGCAAATATAAAATAGCCTTTTCTGGTCGCACTCAACGTTCGTTATCGATCTGACATAACAGAACATCTCATAGTAGGTCCGCCAACTTCAGGATGTGGGATATTTTTCATATATCTGTGTATTTATTTATACTTCTGTAATTTTTTTGTCCTTCACAGTGTCTGTGAAGCTCCCAGTCAATACGTGTTGTGTTGTGTTGTGTTGTGTTGTGTTGTGTTGTGTTGTGTTGTGTTGTGTTGTGTTGTGTTGTGTTGTGTTGTGTTGTGTTGTGATAGCCGGTCTGCAGTTCGTCCCTTTACCACTAGATGTAAGCAGTGATACACTGGCCTGCCACTTGCTTTCACAGAGTACATTCAGTCACTCATTTAGAGAAGTATTGACACACTGTCATCACTGTCACAAAAAACAAACTCACTCTTTTGCACTCAGACAGCCTTTTGTTGTCATAGATTTTCTTTTTGTTCTTCCTTAAAACAAGAAGAAGAAAACATAAAGTCCCTCCAGAACAGAGCAGAGAAAAGGTGATGAATCAATAGCCATTACTTTTCACATACACCTCTCTCCGTTACAGAGAAAATACATTTAATGGTTCTTTTATCTGTCAGTGCAGGTTTATGTTCATCCTATCCTTTTGAGAAGCAGTGACCTGAATTTATTCAGGGCTCGGATGTTGTAAGTGTCGTCACGTTTATTGGTCTTTATAGGATTTTTTATTTAGCCAAAAAAAAAATAAAAAAAATCTTAAAAAATGTCAAATGATCTGCCAAACATTGTTGATTTACAGTGAGGAGACTTACAGACACTTCTCTTGGAAAAAAAAAACTTCTAACTTGATGTCAGAAGTGCGCAGTTTGCAGTAAAATTGCCAACATACAAAGCTGACAACCATACTCTGGGCTTGATTTGAAGCTGGGCAACATTTCAAAGATTGATGGAGTACCTGGAAGGCACAGACTGCACAGAAAATGACTCTAGGGTGCAAAATTGTGGTTTCATTCTTGTTGGCGAATGCACGAGGAACATGAAAAGTTTGAACGGTACAGCAGTCCAAGATAGGATTCAACTAACAATACTGTTTTTTCGTGTGTTCAAGGAGACGTTAAGATCAGTCAAGAAGTTCAGATGTGTAAATCTGATGTCAGAGAGTTGTCTCTAATTGACCAGGATCATTTCTCATGTGATGAATGAGTCGTTGCTAAGAGAAGTAGACATCTCTCTTGAAAATGTCATCAGCATACAGTATGTGAAGCATCAAGACAACTGTAGGCCATCTGCAAGAAATCACGAGGAAGATACTGACATGCAAGCACACAGATGTAGTAAAACAGAAACACAAAGCGTAAAACCAAAGACAAAACTGCTGATCTGACATTCAAACCTACTTCACATCATGATTGGCCAGGTGTCAGGGAGTTAGAAAGTAGCCACGGATTGAACTCTTTCTAACGCTCTTCTTCCATTCTTGGCACAACTATTTCTGTTGCTTTTCATGTCAACAGCTGAAGTGAATATCTTCCAGGATAGACTGTCTGAAAGTGTGCACAGTTTTTCCTCTATTTAACAACTATTGTGTCTCCCGTTGACAAGCTTTTCACACACTGTGTGAACCTTGTCTTGTATAACTTTGTCGTTAGAGTCTAAATCACCCCTGAGGAACTGACATATTTTATGGATATTTCAGATTATATTCAGTGCATAACAATAACAGAACATAGCAGCTGATAAACCGAACCCAGGAAATTTGTGGAAAATGAGAGATTTGGATACATTTTTGAGCAGATTATGTATTTTTAAGATTTATAACAATCATATATACTAATGCTTGGCCATTGTTCTGTTAACAATAGACTAGCCACCTATTCTCTGCAGAAAGCCACTTCTGAAACACACTGCAGTACTTTTGTTTTGGGACAAATGTGAGAAAAGGTGGGCAAGTCTAGACTACAATTGCAATTAGAGATAATTACAGTCTGCTGAAGGAAAACAGGGTAATCAGGCATAAATTAGGCCTGGGTCAGTGGTAAAATCAACACGATAAATAAACAAAAGGTGTATGAGAAAGGTAATAAATGACGATATCAGCAAATAAAACACAACATAGATTATTCACTTTCAGGGCTTGGATTGCCAGGAAGAAACTGCAGTAGTAAAAGTTTACACTTAAAGAAAAATCACAGCCTGACAGACAACTAGATTGGAAAATGTAAATGCTGTGGAAGAAAGAAGCCAACTGGAAGTCAGGATTTGTTTTGATTGACAAAATCTAAATGAATAAATAAAACCAGAACGCTATCAGCGTCCAACTGTGGTTGAAATCACACGACAATTATCTCTTCTCAAGGCTTCCATTTGGGGTCAACAACAGTTGTAATTTTCCAGAACAATGAAGCATGGTATTATTAAAGGCTTGGATGGCATAGAAGCATATATTGACAACATACTGGTGTGACATGAAGGAACATCTGACTTAATCCAGCTTCAATGAAACAATGCAGAACAATATCATGAACACAATTTGTCGAAAGACTGAAACCAGACCAGACAAGGTCAAAGTAAGGCATGAAGGTGTGATGTGGCGCTGTGAGGAAGAAGTGAGATCAATGCTCGCTGCAACACCTATAGTGAAATACTCTGATGTAAACCTACTTGCGAAATTCAGTGGAAAGCTGTAAGCTGTGAGTGAAACAGCACGATGCTCAGCACAAACTGAGAAAATTTTTTGGTTTTTTTTCAGTTTTAATCTCATCATAAACCACTTATTATATTTTTTAAAAAGACACTCAGCAGATATTACTGCTGAAAACACAAAACACATTATTATGGAGCAGTTTTAGGACATTTCAGCTAGTGAAGCTCCGCTCTACCTCAGACCTCAGACTTGACTCAACTTTTATCAGTTCAGGCTTTCTTTTTTGGCTACAGCTATACTTCTCTAGCTGTCTTTCATCATCATTTTCATCCTGTCATTTGTTAAGTGCGGCTATACTTTATTAGGCCCTAATTTCATTAATGCTAACATAGTTTAGAAGACCTTCATCTTCATGTTCAGCTTTCACTTTCTGGCTGAAAGTTGTATGAGAAGATTGATACCACTTTCAAATCTGTACAGTAAACATGGAGCTAAGCCAGCAGCTGATTAGCTTAGCTTATAAATACTGCATACTGGGGGAAAAGCTAGCCTTGCTCTGTCAAAGGTAACAAAATATATCTCACAGAAAGCTCACTCACTAACATGTTATATCTCTACTATTTCTTAGCTCTAAGCAGTCGCCCTGGCAACCAACATGGAAGTTACTGCGCATGACCAAAAAGTAGCACACCACACAAGGTATTTTGAAGAGGGGTTGTACGAGGTACTTATCCACAGTCAGTGTATTAGATAGCTATGCACTGCTATGGACAGGGTCAGCAGAAAAATGTATTTACACCTTAAAAACAAAAAAAATCAATGTCCACAGTCTCAAGAATGCTTTCACCACTTTACCTCTTTGTCAGACAGCCTTTTTCTTTGGCACTAACCGTAGAACTTCTATATTTCTACGCACAAGCTGCATCATGCACTTTGCATTGCACATTACACGGTAGATCAGCTGTTTGGATCAGTTATAGAGCAGCACAGCCAGAAAAACACAAGTCTGCACCTTCAGAAAGCCAGAAAAGCCAGAAAAACACAAGTCTGCACCTTCTTTGAAATCTTTAGAAACATAAAGTTTGATTTCAGTCAGATCAAGCGTGTTAAACTGGTGAGGTGCTGTTGGGTTTATCCGTAGGATGCTCTGTTTGATCTGACTGCTGTCTGCTGTAGGTAACACAGTGACTAAGTATAAGTACCTCACCTATCACTGTAAGGTTATGGAATGATGGTGGTCGTGGTTAACTCTGACAGGAGGAAACAGGAACCAAACAGTTCTCTCCCCTGTCACAGTTGGATCTTTTGTTGACCCACATATGCACTTGCAGCTCCTACCAACACAGACTTTGGGGCATCACAGTTTCCTATCCCTAACCTTAGCCCAATGGCATTATGGTAGCACTATGCAAATACTTAAGCACGCCTACTGTATGCCCAAGTTTAAGATGAGAAAGGGCAGCTGAATAAAAGTTTAGACTGTCAAGGTAGAGCTGAGCTTGACAAGCTGTGTCTTCAATAAAAAGTCCACAGGAGACAAACCAAGTAAAGACTTAGTAAATTATATTGCTCTCGGTTTAGCTAGGCAGACACATACTGTACTTGTAATTGTAGGATAAAAATACCCATGTCTACAGACCATTTAGAAAGACTTAGACAGATGGTGCAGAGAAGAGGTGCCAGGCTCCTATAGCAGCATTAAGGACTGCTGGAAATAAAAAGAGATAATGAGCTGTGATGGGATTCTCTTTAAAGGAGACAGAATCATTGTACCACAGTCATCGAGACAGGAAACACTTGATTGCATTCATCAGAGTCACTTTGTTACTGAAAACTGTGGAAGAAAACTTTGTGTCTTTTAGTTAATGGTCCAAAGGAAAAATAGTAAATAGAGAGCAGCTGTTAACACACTCAGACGATTCAAGAGGAACCATTATTATTCGTACAGTGGCTAAAACTTCAAATGTTGATTTGGGTATTTGTGGAAAGAGCTTGCAGTGATTGCCTTCTTGTAACTGAATTTTACCACTGCTCTTGAGTGGAACATAATGATAAGCACTGACTATATAAAGAATGGCCATGCCATCACCCTTAGGTTTCTGAAGAGCTGTTGTAAAGCTCAAAATATGTGGCTCTGGGCACCGCCATGTTGGCAGTCCTGCCTTTTCTGCCTCCAGCTAATCTAAAAATTGGCAAAGACGTGGATCATCGGTGGACCTGAGGTGGGCCAAATGACGTCTGGGTGCTCAAACAAGCCATCTGTAACTGCACCCACCTGTCAATCAAAGCAGCCATGCTGTAAATTATGCCTAACTTTAAGCCTTAATATAATATGAACAGGTGAGTTATGTAAAAAATTAGACTTAGTTGTCATGAACGTCAAATTAGCTATAGAGACCAAAACAGCTTTTTGTACCAGGCTGTAAACATGTTTATTTCTACTGTGAAGTTGGACATTTAAACATGGGGGCTTATGGAAATTGACTCGTTCTGCAGCCAGCCTCAAGTGGACGTTTGAGGAACTGCAGTTTTCAGCACTTCTGCATTGGCTTCACTTCACAGCCACAGAGGTTGCCGCTTGATAACATCACACTATTTCCTCCTTTGCTCCAGACAGTCGCTGGTTAATCTGAGAGCATTAACTAGAAACTTGACTGTTACTGAATTAAATTACTTTCAGTCTGTCATAAATCAAAAGCACGGGGACAGCTTCCTCTGTGTAATTTCAATGTCTGCTTCAACAGTAGGACATCTGAACACTGACAATGACCATGATAAATCATGTCACATTTACCTCATGTAACCATCACTTACATCACAGAGAAGGCGTACCATCATATGTAGATCATGTTCGAAATTAAGCATTAACAGAATGCAAGTAGTTAATTTATTAAATTATGCCAATAGACATTTTTCACAGTTTATTCATGTTTTTGTCAGGGTCAAGGCAGGTGTTTCCATTAATACTGATTAAGGTTCTGTTCCATTTATTGCAACATGCACCACAGCAGCACCCTGACTCTGTTTGACCTGAATGGAACAGGACCTTAATTAGTATCATTGGAAAGACCTGTGTTTATCCTACTAGTTCATGTCAAAATGGCTGCTGTGAAAACGGTCTATTGTTTCTCTAAACCTGAGAAAAATAAGGTAATCTACAAAATAAATCTTCACTCACTAAAAAAGACCACACCAATATGGATATAGATTTAGACAGGTTTATTGTATATTGTGGATGAAGGCGATCCGAGATGATGTACTGTAGGAGGGATGAGCGATGAAGAGATGAGGATCGAGGGATGAAGGTTAAGGGATGAGAGGAGGAATCAGGGTCGTGGATGGATGGAGGAGTTTGGAGATGGACCTCTGTCAGCTGGTGGAGTGAACAATGAGGGTGGAAGGGAGCCATTTCGTCGTCGTTCTAGGGGATTAGAGCTCCCGTGGTTATTGTATTTGAACGAAAGAGAGAGAAGGGAAAAAAGTAAAAAAGAGATTTCATAGGAAGTGAACGGTTAAGATGTGCTACTTGTAGAAATGGGATGAGTTCAAGGTGAGGTCTTTGTTCCTGAACCTGAGTTAGAAAACTTGGGCACTGATGGACTTCCATAGAGAACAATGAATGAATAGTTGCATTTATTGTCTGGTCATCTACATGACACATCCCTCATGGGATTATTCACACATTAATCAACAACAAAACAAGTATTCATGTGTTTACCCAGCAGCATCTAAGGGCACAGTACTCTACAGTACACTGAACGCATCCAAATTTTAACACAAATCCCAAGAGATATCCAAGAAATCTAAGAGACATTGTGTTCAATGAGTCAGTAAAAAGTCAAATGAAAAGCAACCATTATTTGATTTTGCCTGCCTTCTTTGTTTTTCTCCCACTTTTTGAATGAAGAGTACTGTATCTATTTATCCATCCTCCTCTTCTCCCTCCTCTCTCTGGTGTCAGTACCGGCGGCGGTGGTGGTGGAGTTGGTTGCGTCTGACGCCCGAGCCTCCTGTCATGGACAGGAGTGCACGTGCCGGCGAATCACGTGCGGTTCGGTGGCAGACAGGCGCTCACACTCTCTGCAGGAGAGTCATCGTGGGCTAAAAATAGCAGCCCAGAGGAGGAGGGAGATGAGCTGGAGAAGACTGCAGCGTAAAGAAATGGAAACTTTGAGGTTATTTTTACCGCCATGAATGCCTCTGCTACACCCCAGACGTGACAATTTGCCTTTTTTACTTATTGGTTGTTTTTTTTACCTGTGTGTGCCTAGCATCTTAAACTCTTTCTTCTTTTTTTGAACTAGTTTTTTCATCAGAAACAAACTGCTGGGGGTGAAAAAGTAAATGTCTGGAGCAGCAGCCTGCCTTGTTAACAAACCATCACTTTAATACCTAAAGGAAATTCAAATTCTTTGGACAAATCACTGCACTTTACCTCCAAAACACACAGAGCTGGTGGTTAATGAATGAATGTTTTCAGGGAAGAACATATGTAGCCGTACAGTATGTAACATCACGGACAGACAGCACTGTAACCATAGCAACCATACTTACCTACTAGTATGTGCACAGACTGGGTCATTCATTTTCTCCCCCATTCATTCATTCATTCATTCATTCATTCACTTACTTATTGACTCATTCAATTTTCTGCTGTATTCTGTCCTTTTCTTTGTCTCTCTCTCTCTCTTTTCCACACACATTGATGTTTTTTGGTAGATTTGCGAGGACACTCGTGCATTGACTGACAGAAAAGCAGAAACACTGTAATGACACAGTCCTGTAATATAGTCTGGCTTTGTGACAAGGTGTAGATGTTTCAGCTACACTTTACTTAAACTTAAAGTTAAAGTTCTTTAGCATTCATGAGCAGTATATTAACATTTAACAAATACTTTAGAACCAACGATATAAGAGTTTATTCATGTTTTTGTCAACAACTAGAACTCCACCATAAGTGGAGTCTGGTGATTAGTCAGTCTCCATAAGCCCCCAAATGAGAAGCAGAAATAAACATGTTTACAGCCTTTTATAGAACTCACCTGTTCAAATTATATTAAAGCTTAAAGTTATGCATAATTAACAGCATGGCCCCTTTGACGGCAGTGGCAGGACTGCCAAGATGGTGGCGGCCAGAGCTCCTTGAGAATGTGTGGGTGACGTCACAGATATGACACCCATATTTATACTATCTATGGCTATATACAGTCTGATCCTGGTCCTGACTCGTTCTTGCAATATCTTGGTCTTCGTCTCAACCCCTGAAAGTCTTGGTCTTGTCTCGGTCTTGATACACTCTGGTCTTGGTTGTGACTTCTAGCTTTAGGTTTTGACGACAACGCATTTAAACTTAATCTGCAGTCACATTGCCAATTGTGTAATTGAAACAAGTCATATACAGCACCTGCACTAATACTATATAAGCATAGCAGGAATGTATGTAAATTGAAGTGAGTGGAAAATAAACGTGCTGCCAACATATCTTAGTGTGCTGCCAATCCTCACAGTGGTTTGCACACCCACATATCCATCAAATTGGCATGATTTTCTATAGAATAAAAGTCAGAACTCCC
Organism: Argyrosomus regius; assembly: GCA_946959425.1. Classification (NCBI taxonomy): domain Eukaryota; kingdom Metazoa; phylum Chordata; class Actinopteri; family Sciaenidae; genus Argyrosomus; species Argyrosomus regius. The sequence goes on along the minus strand of OX336900.1, from coordinate 11,451,861 downwards.
TTTCAGGGATTTTGATGACATTTTCTGGAGCAGTCCATCTGTGAATCCAGAGCAAGGGAATGCATTTTTTTCTTTGTGAAATCTCCCCCTAAGCTGTGCCTGCTTGCTGAAAGAAATGGCTATCGAGGCGATTTAATGCAGGCTGTAGTTGAGTAGAAAAAAACATCACGGGAATAATGGCTTAGAGATACGCGAACAAGCACTAATCACTGCAATCACTGCAATCAAAATCACTGCTTTTGATTTCACCCCGCAGCAGCACACTCAGCATCACAGTCCCCGCTGTGTGTAAGCATGATGGAAGTATTACACTCTTCTCTGCCCTGTTGGATGTTAACCCTCAATCTGTCACAATAATGCTTGATGTCAAGGCCATCTACCCTCCAGGCATAATGGTTCCTTTTCCTAGCTCTCTATTATTTATTCTTTCACCTTATTTTCCATTCTTCCTCTTAAGTCATTCTTTCCCTGACTCTGGTTCTTTTCTGTGCATTTACACTCCTCCACATTTGCCTCCACGTATTGTTCCCTTTCAATCATCCTATCTGTCGCTCTCCTCCTACATCTCATATCTCCCCACTTCATCCCTCCAGATCAGGTAGCTTAACTGTTCCCTGTCACTCATGTGGCAGCTGCAGCCAGAGGACACATTGTTAATAAAATACTGAAACAATCGATTGAAATGTTACCTGAAGGAAAAAAAACAAACAATTTTAATGTCAAACAAAATGAGGAAATTGGTCAGATAAGACCCAACTGAGTCTGTTGCTGCCAACAGTTGTAAGTAATTATTCCTGCAGTGTTCATACAGTAAATTGAGTAAAATTAGGCTTGAGAATCTCATACTCACCTTTTTTTGGTACATGTGAAGAATAAGGAGCTAACAGAAGATGTTAGCTAAATGTTTTTTTAGGGGTCTTCAAGCTGCATGAAATTTAAACTGCTCCCTTGAGGAGCGTGCTTGGTGGTGAGAGTAGAACTGCTTGTTGTATAGTTGATCTTTGCAGCTTTTTGGCATCTTCCTCTTTCTCTCACCACACAACCAAATTAATGGTTCCTCTCCTGCTGTGGACACGAGGGGTCAACAGCCCTGCCAGTCGCAAGGGCATCCTGCAGCATCACCGGCCTTGCCAGACGCAAAGGACGTAGCCCAGGATGAAAGAAAAGTCGACCCAGTCATCGTGCCAAAGCGAGGAGGTAGGATTAAAGAAAAAAAAAAAGACGCTACCTGGGATGTTGTTAGCCCCGCCAGACGCAAAGGCTGCCCCGTAGGGTCAAAACGGTCAGTAAGTCGTCCCTGCCAGTCGTCGAGGAAATGATGGTCCAAGTGCAAGACGCTACCTGAATGAGACACAGAACTGAAGAAAAAAAAAGATCAAATATACAAATATTTATGTGAAAAGTTCAATTTAGTGAAAGTGAGTATAATGTAGTGAAAATCTGATATCAGCTCTCAAGCCAAGCATGTGACGTTAAATAAACGTTTAATACCTGTCTTAAAGACTCTTTAAGACAATTATTTCTTGAGTCATTGTGCTTACATGATGTATAACGTGTTTCTACACTGTTTTATTGTTACTTAAGTAAAAGATCTGAGTACCAATTGGTGCCTTCAATAGGCTGCACAAGGTAAAGGCTAGAAAGTATTTTTGACCCTAATGCCCTCCTATTTATAAATATTTACATTTTTGTAATAACTTATCTGACATGTTTCTGATGAATCAAAAGAGATGCTGAAGTGGTTGCAGAATTGTTTTTTTCAGCAAACAGAGCCACAATTGGCACAGTGCTAGAAAGTGTAAAGATAAATGAGAGTAATGTGACTAAATCAAGATAACTGTTAAATAAAATACACACACATGCATGATGAAATGAAAAGACATGCTGAGAGAGCTCAACGCACTGCAACAAAAACAAAAAACAAAAAACAGTTGCAAATAGACAAAACACAAATTACATACAGTTTATATGACATGCAGAGAATTTAGAAAAAATGTAGCAACGTTGTAACACAGAACCAAAAATATGCTGCAAATACAGAAACACAGTGGAAACTGTTGATGGATGCTGCGCATGTCTGTCAAAGTGGTAATGATTTTTTCTTAATCTGTTTACATCTTGTCTGTCTGGACGTGTTTTCTGGAGTTGCAGTATGTTGATATGCAGCAGGTGGACACTAATTTCGTGGAGGACTTTCAAGAAGGAGACACAACGTTTACTGTTTTATTTATCATTGCCGTTATCATTTGGCCCATTTTTCTTTAACGTGAACCACAGTTGTAAATATGAATTTTAAATTCATATGGCATTGGTGATAAAGAAAATCTTGAATTGTTCAGTATTGACCTTCTTGTCCGCAATTGGGTTGTTACATCAGACATGGTCTTGTGGTCAGATGAATCGTACTATTTCAGATTCAGAGCCCAGAGATGGATGTTTCAGAAAAGCTTTGGACCACCTAGAGATGCTTTGCCCACCTGCGACCACATGTTTTTCTGTCATCCACAGTGCTGTTTGATATAACACGTTTGGGACTTTCAGGCAGTTTGGTGCGCTGTGACGATACTGGTGATATCTGAGTGACTGGCACAGCCGGCTCTTTTAGTCATCATCGCTCGGTCGGCGTTTTGTATTCCTCAAGAGATTTACAGTGTCTCTCCTCCTCAGGGCTTCCATCTTCCATTCATCTTTGCTGACCCGCTCAGTCCTCCACATCCTGATTCCCCTCGTGGCAAAGCCATATTTAGATGAACAGCAGGACACCATCCAGATTGTGTTTGTATATAGCATGCATGTCACATGTACTGGGCCCGTTTAATGTGAAGTTTGATTAAAAGATTACATGGGGACATAAGTGCAGCATGCAGTGAACTAGGTTTAAGAGGCTCACTGTGTTTGCGCACATGTTTACATTAAATGGCCACCTGATCTCCACACAGATGGGACACTATCTCACCAATCGTCCCTGTCTCTCATTTCGACCTGGTCTCCAATTTAGCTGACTTGTTGGTTCAACCAAGTCAATAGCTGATCTGATTAACGCGCAGGGAGATATTGTGATCCTGTGGCAGCACAAAGGGCTTTGCATGCCACATGCCACTTCTGTCCATTAAATATCAGCAGTTGTTAGGTTAGATTAGCATAAAGACTGGAAATGAGGAAACAGCTAGCCTGGATATGTCCAAAAATAAAAACAATTCTGCCTACCAAGACCTCTAAAGCTCATTAATTTATATATTCTATCTTGTTTGTTAATTCCAAAAAACAGACAAGTTTGGGGGTAAGTGCTATATATATTTTTGTCCAGACAACTAATATGGGAGTACGCCAGTCTTTATGCTAAGCTAAGCTGACTAACTCCTGGCTGTAGCTTTATATTTAGTGTACAAACATGAGATCTTTTCGTCTCTCACAAAGAAAGTGAACAAACTTTTCTGATAAACAGTTTATTGTTTAAGAAAATCTGTTTCCACATTTTGAACTTTGGTGTTTTACTACATTGATTAGTTTCTTTTTGTCAATTAATCAGTATCACATGAGAAAATAACCATCTCATTAATCAGTTGTGAAAAACACTAGTTTGGAGGCACAGTGTAATGTAAGGATTTGAATGTGTGCATTTAAAAGGGTCACATGTGGCAGCCTGAGGGTCATGTATGTACAATGTGAGCAGGTGGTGAAATCATAATTACCCCAGAATGCTTCACTTTAAGGGTCAGTCATGAGCAGAAAGGTTTATCTGGGAAGCCTCATTTGCGTGTATTTTTCTGTGTACCCTTTGACATATTATCAATTTTCCAAGTTTCAAGTTTTAATGTCCTGTTTTCTCTGCACATTTAATACTTCCTCGCCTCCCACGCACTCTTCAACTCTACTCTTTCCAAAACCTGACGATTATTTTTTTTGTCCCTTATTCAACCTAATCTCCTCTTTTTATAAGCACACACAGAGAAAAGAGTCCAACTTGCTGTTTGTCAGTTTGTCGCTCGTCTCGTCTGCCAGCTGTATGAAATCACTTCCCCCGCTGTGCCATTTTAATCTGTCGCATGTCATTTAAATCTAATCTGTTTGCCTTTTATGTGAAGAGTACGCAGGGCAACCAGATGCTTTTTTTGAGGTAACTCCATCAAATTAAGTCGTCATGTTGTTATTAAGCGATGTCCTCCAGGTCGGCACCTTGAGCCACTTGTGTGTGATTGTTGTCACAAAAGACGTAGAAATGAACACACAACATAATGCAATCGTCTACACTTAGAAAACGACCTTGTGAGCAGGTAATCATCTGTGTCACTGTAGGGATAGTGTTAAATCTGAGGTTGTTATGGGGACACTGTCTTCTCTCCTTGAGATGAGCAGCTTTACGTTTGTGTTTATGAAAGCAGGCGCTGTTCTGATCATTATTATGCTAACCGAGGTCAGAGGACAAGGCTGTCTCACTTCCTCGACACAACAGATAGGTACATATCGTAGAAGCCTCTACAGAGTCAGATAACAATGTTGGACCACTAAGGTTAAACATATTTTCTTGTGTTGAGTTTTCTTTCCCACCTTCTATAATTCTTTATTGCAGATGCACAAATCCTTCTCTACAAATTAAGAAAGACACGCTTGCATATATTCAGCATATGACTTGGCTGGGTTAGGCTGACTGGGACGGTGCAAGAGCTCCAGCTAAAGTGGAGTCACACACTTGCAGAGCATCTCTGGGAATGCTTTTGCCAAGAAGAAGAAGACTTTTTGCAGACTCTCTTCTGGTCACGGGACAGTAGAACAGCTTTTATTTTTATCTTCTCACAGATGGCTCCAGAAAAAGGCAGCCTCAAGCTGAAGAGGAGAAGTTACTTCATGTGAGGAAATTTCGATATATAATTTGCTTTTATTCAATTTCACAGAAGGCAGCGGCGTACTGGGAAAAAAAATCAGCTGGACTGAGTCAGGCACGTGTCGACAGTGACAGTACAGGATGCTGTCATGTGCACCCAGAATGACATAGCACTGAGAGGTCAGATACCCAGTACAACGTTATGGATTTTTTTGAGAGCCTGCGGGCATTTGGTCCACTGGCCCACCGACATAGTGGACCACCAAGATTTGTCCTATGTCTAATGGCCCGTTAGAAGGTGATGTGAGAGCCGAGGAACAAATCAATGGTCTATCTTCATTCTTTTCCTAATCTATTATTTGACCTATTGTAATCATACACTTTATATAATCCCATTGTTGTCGACTCACAACCCCCCCGTTGAACTTGATCTCTCCTTTAGGAAGTAGCATACAGTTCATAATCCATGTCTCTTGAAAGTGCCTTTCCCAAAGTTTCTTCCTTTTCACCCCGTCTTTCTGGGTCATTGCTATTGTTGGCCTTTGAGAAATTATTTGTGGTATTTAGGCTTTAATAATAAACTTGATTTGACTTGTGGTCACAAGCTTTAGGCAGTTACCAAGACGAAGAAGATGGATGGACTTTGCAGGATGAGGAAACACTGCTGACTTATTATCATCTGACTGAGCACAAAGGAGACTTTATTCTTTGTCCTTGTCTGTCTTTCTCCTATCATCTATTCTCCTGCACACATGCCCTGTTTCATGGGAAAACACTGACGAGGACTTTAAATGGGATACTTATGAAAACAATAGATTTGGTGAACATATACATGTGTATACACTATGTAATGATAGGGCATATAAGCAATTGACACTGGCTTTACATCCGTGTGTCCTCTCCTTTATCCCTCAATTATAAACAGAAGAACACTGTTGGCAGTGGTGGAAGAAGTATTCATAGCAGTGTAGTTACCATGATTGGAACAGACAACAGCAGGCCTGGAGGCAAAGTAGTGCATTACTTGAGATTTCAGGTAAGTTCTTTTCATTAATTTAACCTATACTTTTATACTAACTGTTATGACTGTGGTCATATTTTTGTAGTCTGCTGTGTGTTTGTGTGTGTGCCCTGTGTTTTTCTTGTCAATTTAATATGTAAATAGGAATGTGCCATCCCCGGGAGATGATTGGTGGAATGATTCCAGGCCCTAGCCCGTGATTGGATGCAGCTAAGAAACCACCTGGATATATAAGGAGCTAAGATGGCGGCCGTCGGGTGGGCAACCGGCATTTCCTCATCCTCCTCCTCTCCCAACCGGCCACACTTCGGTTTTGTAAAACCTAATCAGGTGAATGGTGTCTTTGTCTTTCCTAATCTGTGCCCCAAACATCTGTTTCTACACTATGTACCTCTTTACATCACACACCACCAACTATTTAACTGATTTTGGCGAAACTGGAGCATATTTTATGGAGAAAAAACGTTTCCTGGTGGACAGTAAACTAATCTGCTGTGAACTATAGCTGCTGTTAGCTAATGTTAGCTCAGTTTGTTAGCTGGGCAGCCTAGACTGTGAGCTCAGAGCACCGGAGGAGTGTTTTACCATAGGCATTTTGGACTACCAGTAGGAGGTTATTTTCGGGCACAGAGTAAGCAGGAACACTGGTGGGGAGCAGAGCCAGTGTAGTGCCAGAACCTGAGTCAGGTGAGTGGGCAATGTAACCGGGCTCAGCGACTCTATGGACATAATGACAGAGACAAAAAGGCCAAAGGGGACGCTGACGGAGGAAGCTAAGAAGAGACGTACTAGTAAGTAATATTAGCTGGCTGCTGTCTTGTGTTGTTGCACCTGCTTGATGTTTGACTGTTAGCAATGTTGGTGACTCGCTAGTTTTTTATTTTAAGTAATATAATCATAACAAATACATGTGTACAACTTTCCATATTTACAACAGTGGTATCGCACTTTGAAACTGAAGGTACTTAATCAAAATCGTCGACGACTGACAGCAAGTTGTCAAACTACGACTCATTCTAAAATAAGACTTGAACCAACCATCATCCCGATGAAGCTTCTGGACGAGCTGGTGGTACTCTATCTGAGATCTGAATCTCTGTGTCCAGTACTTGATTGGAGCAGCCTTTCAACCTCAATCAGACTCAGAACAAGTGCCCTCCACCTATCAATTCATATATACAGTATATATTTAAATAAAAAGTACAGATCTGTCACGGTTAGTCTAATGCAGGGGATTCGGTGGTTGCCTATTGCAACAATAGAAAACCTGCACCATCAAGGAAAAAAGTCATTAAGTTAATTGGAATTAAAATAAGATTGAAGTATAATGAAGTACTTCTTAAGTACTTGAGTGCTTATTTTCCAGCACTGTGTTTGGGCCCTCACAGCACTTTCATATATTTTAGACCACAATCTTGTCTGGTATATTTTAGTAAATAAACATGATTTTTACCAGACAGGATTGCTCTGTATGTGTGCGAGAGCTCAGACTTATTTCATGTCTGACAATTGCCTTTGTACCATCAGAAAATGTCAAGTGGAAACATTTTCAACTCACATAGATGCATCAAAAAGAGATAATCATAGTGTGTCAGGGAGAAAGTAATTTAAAAAGTCTCCATCTGTGGAGTCAAGGGCCACAACAAAGAAAGAAAAACCTTCCTCAGTCTGATCTTGCTCTTGGTAGGAGGAGGTTGAATTGTGTGTGATGTGTGTCATTCAATATTAAAGGCTTTTTATTATATTCAGGACTCAAAGTATGCCTTGTTTTCTCACACGCCTTTTTTTCGTTCACGCTACCTAAAACAAATCCATGTCTGTGTGTCCACTCTCTCATCCCTCACACAACCACTCTTAATCTTCTTGCATCCCTCAGTTACTTTACTGTCTAAAACACTTGGATGCTATGTGAATGTGTTCGCACGACAAACCCCACAGTGTTCATGTTCATTCACTGTGTTTGTTTACCTCAAAAGACACTAAAAATAAGAAAACACAAAAAGTGTAAGGTGATCGAGTGGGAGCTCAAAGTGTGTTTGTAATTACTGATACGCAGTGACCACAGGTCTAGATTTTACTTGTTTCTTTGAGCAACCTTGTATCTCGCAAGCTGACCGACAGTTTGGTCTTTATTGCCCACAGAAAGGGACGATTGGTTTCCACTCATGACTTCCTGCTTTTATCTCTACATTACATAACATTAGATTAATGTTAGTCTGACTTGAAAAAGGCAAGAGTCAGATGATAGCTGCCAGGTTTCCATTCAAATGTAGAACAAATTCTGAACTGAATTTACAGAAAATGTGATTAAAAAATGGTATTTCTGTTTGTGAACACGGGGATGTAGAAGGTTTTACTCTGGATTAACGTTTCTTCTAATATAACAGAGACATCCCATCTTGCCATTCTGCTTGTAATCCCTGGTCCTACAAATCCCCCTGACGGTCCTGCTGATGGTCTCAGAGGCCCCATTTGGATTCAAGTACATATTCCCAACTCTTCATCTGATGCTCCTCTGCACATTTCTGCCTCTCTGACACAACTGTCTACTTGATGTCATTCTCATCACTCTGATTTCCCCTGTGTGATATTTTTAATCTCTTTGTGTTATTCTTTAATATTCATGAAAGTCTCTTAAAAGTACACTATCTTTGAGGTGGATAATACACAGTGTCATCCATACAGGATCGTTTGATCTTCTGTTTTTCACCACGTCCTCTTAATAGTTTTAATCATCAAAGTGGTTATATGGGATGGTATGGACATCGTCGTAATGCTGGCCTGAGGTTATTAATGCATGCAGTGGTGGGGGAAGGAAGAAATCATATGCAGCCATTTTACCATGTTGTGTCACTGGTTTGAGGCTCAAGAGTGTTTGGACATTTAGGGCACAGTCGCAGCTAATTTTACACAACCTGTAACACATTCATCCATTCTGTTATTTCCTCCTTATGACACTCAATGAACACATTAGAAGCAATAAAATGGGTCCAATTAGTGAGTTACCAGTCCGTCTATGTGACTTCATGCTACAGTAACCATATTAACAAAGTCAGCATCTTAACTAAACGTTGTACCATGTTTTTCCATGGTCTGGACCAAATTAACAGAACTAGGGAAACTTGACCTATAAACCTAGAAACAAGACAGTCTTGATACGTCATGACCAGAAGTTGGCTTTAATACTAGAGGACCTGCCAAAATCACTGCTAAAATCTTGTGGGTGGTCCGTTTTGCTGTCAAACTGCATCAGCGCCTTTGAGCACCTGTAAGTCCGAAACAGTGTTTGTGTTTTTGTTACATTTGAACCGGTTAGATTTGAAGTCACGTTGCAATTATGCAAGCGCACTAAATAATTATATCTGACAAACCTACATTCTCTTCCTGTACTTGCAGCTGACTGGTTTGTAGAAGAACATCGGTATGTTGTCTGTTCAGTTCAGTTCTTTTCTCTCTGTCATCCTCTCAGAAGTTTTTTCTAACTAACTCTTTATAAAGTTAGCACACCAAATGTCATTTAAAATGTTCAATGTGCTTCACTGCTAGTCCAAGTCCAGTTTCAATTAATATTCCATATGTCACCTGTTGATTTCATCTGCATCCCAGTGTGCAAACAAACCACTACAGAGTTACAGTACAACTGCCGTGTTCAGATCTGCCCAAACAAGTTGTACAAAAATAACAAATGAAACAGTGTCACATTCAACAGGACTGAACAATTCAAGTTTGGAAAACACAGTGTAAGTCTCATCTTTCAGCCGTTTAAAGCAATGTATTTTCTTCACTGTAGGCTGCTGTTTAGTATGAGAAGTAAGGAAGAAAAAAAGAAAAAAACACTGCACCTGAAAATTTGATCCAGCTTTATTAACATAATAACAACATATCAAAGTTGGACTTTATTATTCAGCAATGACATTTGCATGGCAGCGTTAATAAGGATTGTAGAAGGTGTCTTAATTTTGCATAGACTGCACACAGGCATACATATCAATTATGCAGCAACTTGTGATCCTTAACCTTGTTAATATTTTGTTGTTTTTTTATTTTAGATGTATGTTGATTGACAATTTAATGCACATTTAATACATGTTTACTATTTATAATATATTAATTATATTTACACTCTTTTCTGCTTTGTACCGCGAGATTGACACAACAGTTTCCCCTGGGATAAATAAAGTCATCATAAATACAAAAAATCATGGGTTACTGCAGATGCATTTCCTGGAAAATTGAGCATAACTCACTTCCAAGTATTTAACCTGCACATCACAACATAGGCCGCCGCCACCACTTCCAACAGGAAACCCTGCAGCACAGATCAGCAAGATCATAAACAGCTAGATAAAAATAAAAATAACATCAAACAATGAAAGAATACTTACTGCTGTGCTTTTATTTTGTCATTTTCAGTAGACTGAACCATATTTCATCTGAAGAACAAAGTTTGTTTTTTTTTTAATTTGGAGTTTCAATTTTAGACTTTTGCCAGAATAATAATGTACCATGTTGACCATTTTAATTCATTATTTAAACCCAACTTTAGTCCTGCATGAACAAACGCAGGCCAAGGGAGGCCAGGCAGTTATTAGCTCTAATATTTCATATGATATTTTCTAAAGTATCTTTGTCAGTGTGCATCTGTCACAGGACTGTCTAGACAAGACACTTGTTAACCTCAGCGTGAACAAAATACTGAAGATTTAAACTAACAGCAGAACCGGAGAAGTCTGAATCACCTGGAAAATGTCACTGAAATAAATGCAAAATATCTGCTCTGCGAGGTTAATGATTTGACAGCGAGCACTGGTCTCTCTACAGTCTACAGTGTCAATTGTGTGTGCATTGAATGGCACAGACAGACTTTTACAAGTTTTTAAGAGATGTCCTCCTCCTCCTCTTTGCCACCAAAGGCAACTTCTCGCTTACACCCCAAAACATCTCCCTTTATTCTTTTTTCATACTCTTTCTCTGAGCAAAAGCTTGCATCGGAGATTGTTCCATACCCAGATGATGAATTTTGGGTTTCCAGCCAATTTGCTACTTTATTTCTTGATTTCCACAGAATCTCACTGTCTGGCTCGGAGATGGCTAAAAAGAAAAACAAAAAGAATCAAAATGTTAAAGCAAAAAACAACAACAAAAAAAATGGCCAAGACAGAAGTTGCATACACATACGTGTTTGATTTATTTACCTCCCAAGAAAGGACTGTAGAAATATTTCCAAGAAGCCTGCTCCATGGCCACCTCTCGTCTGCTCCACTCTCTCTCCAGCAGTATCCCCCATCTGTTCCCATCTCCACTTTTAACTTCAAGTTCAAAACGTCTCTTAAACTGGTCATCGTCATACCGGTGCTCCATTTGTTCTTCCTCGCCTTTTGAGCTGCCAGGCTTTGATTTCTCATCACTCACTGGTTAGAAAAACATCAGTAATTATCAATTACATATCCCCCACCTACAATGCTGTCCTTTCATCCCTTCCCAGGAAACTAAACAACAATTTACACTTTGCCTCATGTGACTCCAACGACCATTGTTCACACCAGAGCGCAGGTGAACTTAACGACTCAGACAACACTCGTCACAACAACCAGTTTAAGTCCAGTTGCCCCAGATTTAACTCTTTCACTCAAAGAAAGATGACTGAGAACCTTCACAGACATTAATAAATATATTAGTACTACCAGGGATGCCAAGCCACAGCCAGCTAGCCAACCACAGCTTAACACTGGTTCCAGTTAGCTAGTTAGCCTTCTCTGCATCACTCTTGGCTAGTAGAAAGCAATCTTTAGTTACACCTTTGCTGTATCCACTCATAGTGTTTTGTTAATTAGACTGTAAGTAAGCAAGCTATGCAGCCAGCTGCAACCCAGTGATGATACATGTATATGGCTCTTCGCAACCACTCAACAAAGTAACTTGCAAAGAGCCAATTTAACGGCCAAATCAGCCCTGGGAATGGTAATGTTAGCCAGTTAAGACAACAATATCTCAATATATATCACATACTTTGCAGTAATGTAAGCTTTGATTTAGATATAGATATGTCTTGACATGTCTCTGGGTACTTACATCTTGGTGGTATTCCCATACTTCCTTCACGGTACCTTTCCCAGTAACTACGATCCCATTCGATGCTGAGTTGTTCTGTGATCTCCCTGGGTGGTTCATCTTCGCATTCAGTTGCTTTGTCACTTATGTCTTCCTGAGGTTGTGGATCATCTGGGTAGTCGGGGTAGGGACTGACGTAGAAAGAGCTGTTTCCTGCCACCATTTCCTCCATCTTCTCCAGCAGCTCCGTTACCTGATCTTGATCTTTTCTCATGTTGTCAAGGACGTGATACCTGTTTCCACATTTCTCTATAAGCCAACGGAGAGGCTTTCCTTCACTTTCAATGTGTTGCTCAATAGTCTTGTCTCCCAAACTGTCCCCAAATGTAAACAGCACGATTACATGTCTCCACACTCTCTGTCCAAGTATCCTCATGTTCTCTTCTGTGACTCTTCTTTGTTCATCTGTAAATGATGTATCCACCGGCACTGCCAGCAAAATGACATTTGGTGATGGCGAGCAGAGAGAAACCCCTTTTAAAATCTCTGGCTTTAAAAGAGAAGGGTTAAACTTCGCTGGGAAGAATTTCCACCATCCAGGAGTGTCCACGACCACAACGTGTCTTCCAGCCACTTCGTCGCTATGCTTTAAAGCGTTCGCTGTTCTGCCCCCAGACTGAAACACGTTAGTGCTCAAAATTTTGTTCCCAGTTGCACTCTTTGCAGAAAACACCCATCCAACCATCAGGATTCTCAGGTCGAGTGTTGGCTCTGCATAATAAAACAGATATTAGAGATCAACAATCAAAAGAGCGGAAGGTCTGCTCTGTAACTAGATGTGTTTGAATGCTTTGGAGAATTATAAGATTTGAGAATAGATCATTTGTTCAAATCATTTCTGGGAAGCCGGTCTGTACAGCTTGACTTATAATTTACTTTTGCCTTCATTTTTCTTATCTTAACAGTTTTAACTATCTTGGCAGTTTGTTTTCAACCTGTCTGATCGTCTTACAGCTGGCGTTTGTTGGCCCCTTTGGGTCTTATTCGCATTCCCAGATCTCAGCAATTACCAATGGGATTAATGACCAAAATTCCAAAAATAAAACCCCAAAGTTGTTTCTTTAACATGCATTTGTATAACCAAACAAACTCAACTAACCTGTCAGTAGATTCTTGAGATTTTTCCTTTGTTGTTGTGACTGCAGACGCAACTCCTCAGCTTTTTCGTTCACTTCCTTCTTCTTCGATTCTGCATTTTGTATCTGTTCGCTGTCGATTTCATAACAACTGTTTTCTGCAACCATGGTGTCAATCTTCTCAAAAAGTTCTTTGACTTTCTCATTGTTGTCTGTGTCATCATTACAAAGAATGTGGTATCTGTTACCACAGGCCTTTAGAAGCGACTGGAGTGGCACCCCTTCCCTCCTGATGTAATCCTCAATGTCTTTGTAGCTGAGACGACCTCTGTGGCTGAAGACTACTATTGTGTGATCCCACACTTTGTCACCAAAAAGGTGTTGCATGTGCTTCTTTGTTGCCTTCTTGTTTACGTTCTTGAATGGTAGTTCAGCATTAACAACCAGGATAAAACCATGCAGTCCAGGTGTGACGCTGAGAATCGCTTCAGTCTTGAATAGTTCGGGTGTATTGCAGAGGTCATATCCTCGCAGCCACCCAGGGGCTTTGACCAATGTGACCTTTCGCCCGCACACTTCTCCCTCTCTCCTCTCGCAACAGGATGTTATATCTCCTAAATCAAACGCCTTTTCGAGGATGAGGTTTCCAACCAGATATTTACGGGAGCTGTTCGATCCCACAAGCACAGCGTTCATCTCTGACAGAAAGAAAGTGAGATACTAACATGAACAAACGAGTTGCTTTGAAACAGAAAGATTGTTCATAAATAATTAATTCACTGTATGAGAGTTATTTCAGGGACTCACCTTTAACAAGTGGAGCTTTCTCCATATTTTCTGAAGAGTATAATTAACATAAAAGGCTTCTAATGAGTTTCATCTCCTTTCTGTCTTGTTGTTGACTGTGTAAGCACTGAATGTGATGTAGTTCACTTTCTTGTTTTTGTCACGCACAGTTCCTCCTTCTACTAACGAGACCAACAGCATATTTTCACATAGAAGAGAAGAGCTGAATCACCGAATCTCCTTCGATCCTGCCAGTGACTCACCTGTTCACATTTTGGCAACTTGCCTGCTTCCTGCAAATATACAAATCCTGTGGTGCAACAACACTTTATGAAGACAATTTCTGTTTGTTTTTTTTAATTTGTTCATCACCCATTCTTCATTTACCGGACACCTCAGCTAACTCCTTCTCAAAACAGCAGATATCTTGAACCTACATGTTACATATGGAGGCTCAGTGGCTTGGAGAGAAAGTACTTTGCAAAAAACAAACAAACAAACACACAAACAAACCAATCTGTGGAACAAGATGAATATAATATTTGCAGTGATTAATAAAAGGATACAGGAAACATGGCTGCACAGAACAAACAAAGTACAGTATGCAAATATGCCAATTAAGACAGCTAAAAGAAGAACAGCATTGTTCATGTGCCTGACAAATATAAATTCTGGGATATATTCTTATGTATATATGCATTAGTGCATAAACTATGATACTTTCCATTTGATTTATTACTGATTTTGATTAGTTTTTAAAATATTTTTGCTTCTATTGCCACACAGTTTTTTGGTAGGGCTTATATTTCTGTTCCAAAACAATAGCTTATTTCCGTAATTGAAGCATATTTCAGTTTGCGAGCGGCTGATAGCAGAGCGATTATGTGGGCAGCCAGGATATCAGATAAATCTGTGTAAGTCAGAGCTCATGTCCTCGAAACTCATCAGTGACATCTGTGCTGGTAGGTTGTTGAACTCGTTGTTCTGGAGCGGGTCCAGGTCTCAGAGCAGCTTACTCGTGTTAGGTTCTTCCTGCAGCCTCTGCCAGCTCCGTTACATAATCAAATTAATAGGAACACACATGCATCAATGCTGGTTAATGTGTTACAAATATGAGTTGGTGGTGTACATTTTATTATAATTTGAAGGTAATATAACAACGAGCAATCATTTGGATTTAATGTTGATACTCTGTGTCATTTGAAAATGGCTTAATCAACAGTGTTTGCAGAGCACCATGGAAATCTGTGTTTATGCCAGAATGACCAGTAAAACCCCAATAATCCCATTTCATCTGTCCTATTAATTATTTATGTTAATCCAGCTCTCTGGAGTCAAACAGCTCTTTGCTTACTTTAGACATTAGTAAACTACAGCGGTTGCTTTGTGTAAATCCTCTCTAATGCTGCTTGGAAATGACACATTAGCATAATTTGTACAATACTTTAATCAGATCGCTCTTCTCGTCATTTAAATGACAAAACCTTCACAAGGTTAAAAGTTGACAAATACAGAGTGTTATGTAACCAGGACTAAGATCAAGACTGATTATGTTTCATGTTATAGCTACCTCTCCATCTTAGCCATTAAAATTTATTTGACTGTTTTTTATAAAATCAACCTTAAATGTGTAGCTTTATATACAGTAGACTTTAAATGTTGCACGGTTGGTTTCCTGCTCCTGATGGGGACACTGGTGCAACTTTTAAAGGTCCAGTGTGTCAGATTTAGGGGGATCTATTGGCAGAATGTGGCAGACATTGATTCCATTAGTGTATAATCACCTGAAAATGAGAATTGTTGTGTGTTTGTTACCAGATCCTCATCTGTGGAGCCCAGAACAGACTAATCAAACACATACATACAGACTCATACAGAATTGGAGCTGGGTAAAGTGGGTAACTTACCTGTGCTCAGCAGAGGCAGAGCATGAGATTGCAAAGAGGCTGAAGAGACAATGGAGAAAGCCAAGAAGAGAAAAAAGAGAGTGACTGAGTTGCTGGCAGCAAATACCAAACTGAAATGTTGTTCAGGGGAAATATATAATTGATTAAAATGTGCCAAGAACAAATAAATAGGAGCAAAGGTGATCAAATAAGACTTGAAAGGTATTAATAATACATTTAGACTAGTCTAAGAGTCAGAAAACAGTCAAAATTTTACAAAATTTATATACTTGACATGGAGGCAATTTGCTATAAATGTCAGTAAATGTGTCGGTATACTACCAAAATAGTTTTACATATTAATCTACAATTTAGAAAATAATAAAATTAAGAAAAAACAGTGAATGAGAAGGTTAATCTGAACTCTGACTGGTACTGTATGCTCCAAAATGTTACTATCGATGCAATCAAAGATTTCTTGAAATCAACAAAATAAGCAAACATGCTTTCACCCTCTTGTTGCTCGTCTCGTTGGCATAAATATGATCAATACATGTCCTGTTTTTCTGCTCATTCACTAACACTCTGATGTTGATGTCTCTTTAATGAAATTCAGGGTCAGTTTTGTATAATCAGGAATGGGTTTGATTATGGATTAGTCCCACATTGACAAAATAATACCATTCTGAAAGCACTTTTGAGATAGGCAGTGTCAAATATTCAACATATTAGGAGTCTTGAGGACCTCATTAGGGAGGCCGTCTGTACCCGCAGTTTTAATTTAGCTTTATCTACCCTCTGCACCTCCTCTAGTGATCTCGCCATTTAGCATATGGTTTGGACGATATGCTGTAATACTCATCCAATATTCAAGCTCATGCTTTAATTTTACAGATTTCATTTAAGAACTGACCGTTAAATAGAAGATTATGTAAGTATTCAAATTACTATTATCTGTTTCCCACTTTCCCATCATTTTCCCCTTTGGTTCTCCATTTGAATTGACTCGCTTGTTTTGGGAGTTTATTTCCTTTAAAAATTGTTAATTGTTCTAACTGAAGAGTTTGTCTTCCCCTGAAATGTCTAAAATCAAGCCTTCTATTATCTAAATAAAATTGCCAATGTTTAAATCCATCCATTCATGCATTTTCTTCTGCTTATCAGGGGTCGGGTTGTGGTCGCAGCAAGTTTAGCAGGGTGTTTCAGACTAAATAGGTTATGTGTTATGTTAGTTCCTCCAGTGGGTTCTGGGTCTGCCGTGGGGTCTCCTCCCAGTTGAGCATACCCGGAACACTTCCAAAGGAAGGCGCCCAGGAGGCATCCTAATCAGAAGCCTGTACCACCTCAGCTGGCTCTTTTTCAACGTGAGGAGCAGTGGCTCGGAGCTCCCTCCGGATGTCCGAGCTCCTCACCCTATCTCCGGTGGTGGAAGATCATGTTGGCCGCTTGTATCCACGATCTCATTCTTTTGGTCACTACCCAAAGCTCATGACCATAGGTGAGGGTTTGAATGCAGATGGACTTGGAAGATCAAGACCTTTGCTTTCCAGCTCAGCTGGAGGTGCTCTTCCAAGTCTGATGTTTAAATCCATTTTTCTGGTCCTTGCACTTTTTCTCTGTTCAGTGCAAGTTAAGCCAAAACTCATTTAATATACCAAAACCGACCCACCGGACGACTATGCAAAGAAAATGGCAGTCATTAATTAAGTAATTAATTTAAATTTTTCAATAAAAAATGCTGCTGTTCTTGATTTGGCCACTGGGGGTCATACCGTCCACCATTCCCAGCTTTGTAACCATCCTGGCTGAAGTCTTTCTAAGGAGAGTCACAAAGTCAGTATCCAATGTTCTGTACATAACTTCACCGATGATACAAACTCTGTCTGCTGTACTGACTGCAGTACCATCTTAACCAGCACCCTTACATTACATCCCCAACTCCACTATTACTGCGATACGCATGGATCAAATATTTTCTTCTGGAGAGGTTTATGATCTATTTTCAGCTCAATCTCAGGAATCCCACTTCAAACTCCAGATTCAATAGTTCCTTTTTCAAGGCATCTTGATCCTCTGATCAACTTCTTGAAGAATCCATGCAGAACATTTAATGTTCACTTTATTTTTCCACTGAATTTTTATCCCATCGTCCATTTTCACATTAAGCCGTTTGTGAATGCAGGTTTGCCTATGCTCCCAGAGTCAGAGTCGTTTGGCTTACTTTGTTTTGTGTTATTAACTATAATCTTGCTCAAATAGTTAAAACCTCAAAACAAGTTTGATAAATGCAGATCCAGCTTGATCAGTATTTCACAAGTTATAGTGAAGACAATAGAAGGACAAAGAGGCATAGGATTAAGTTTAGGTGTTGGGTTAGATTGGCCATCTTAGTCAATCAGGCTCTAACAGTATGTCTAAATTATTTAATGAGCCACTGACATCTTCAAATATGTTTTCTTGCCCTGCATGTATAAAAGAGGCTAAACTGCCCAAAGCTGAAAACAAATGACATTTATCATCTTAAAACTAACACAATCCCCCCTTTAGGAAATTCCTTTGTAGTTTCTGGAACCTAAAAGGGAAGTTGCCATTGTTTCCCCTCTTAAACAGAGGTTATTGTGGTTTTTTGTTGTTTTTCTTGGCTACTGGGGAAACAGCCATCTGATCTGTGACCTCCTCTAACCCTTATATCCATCCATGGGCAGGATGTCGAGGTGGTTTACTCCTATAAACATTTCAGAGTGCACCTGGACAAGAGTGGTCTGAGAACAGAGGGACCATCTACAAGAAGAGCCAGCTCTACTCCCTTTGGAGACTCAGAGGCTTCATCGTCTGCAACAAGTTGCTGCAGATGTTTTACCAGTCTGCGGTGGCCAGTGCCGGCCAAGAGACGCTTACTGTACAAGCTCAACAAGCAACAAGCAGAGAGGATGAGCTCTTCTGTGTCTCCCATGGCATGCTGGTTGAGAAGATGATCATTTTATACCCCTTGGCTCCATTCAAGCCAAGGGCCATCAAGTGGCCTGTACACATCTATTTGTTATGATTATATTACTTATGATAAAAAAACTAGCAAGTTGACAGCTTTGCTCACAGTCAAACATCAAGCAATTGCAACAACACAAGACATAGCAGCCAGCTAATATTACTTACTAGTCCAACAGCAAGAAGCCCAGCTCTGCGTCTGTCTTTCAGCTTTTTATTTCACCAAGCTCTCACCAACGAATAAAAGTCAGTCCCAGATTTACTCTTGTCCTGCTATGTATGTTCTGTAGTTCTGCATACAGGACCGATAAGGCTTTTATGCAGGAGGGCGCTGCAAGAAGTATTGGTGGATGCTCTCCTATCTGATGGGGAAATGAAAAAGCTTTTGAGGAGCGAGGACCACGGGGGCAATGTGCCATTTCTGTCTGATACAACTAAACCACAATCTGGCTCATGTTGAGTGGTGTTCTGCTTCTAGACATGTTGGAACTGGGGTTTCAACGCTGGATATGCAGAGAGCTTTGGAAAGGTGTACCGTCTCCAAGGCCAAAATTAAAAAGCTTTCTATGTCTTATAACAGTAAGGAGAACTAGACTCCCCCAACAGCTTTGCCTGTTGATTTAAAATTCCAAGAAGTAGCAAGAATAGAGCTCTCTCTCCCTGTCCTCCATAGGAGCTACTAAATTGTTCCCTTGAGCAACGGTTTGTGTCTTTCATCGGAGAGAACAGAACGTTCTTTTTTTCATTAGCGGGGGTCATGGATCAGTGGAGATAGCTCTGCAATCATTTGATCTTTTTTCAAACTCAGAAGAAGACAACCAACACATGGCCTGGAAGTTTCTCATGTGGCAGCTGAGGATGGTGTCATTACAGACAGGATACTGACATTAAGCTGACATTTAGAAAATCTATCTGAGTGTGAGACAGCCGTGTAGACCATGGCACTAAGAAGACCATAACAGCCAAGCTGGAAACATAGAAAGAGAGCAGTAGACACTGAAAAACACAGGACAGTTCAGTTAAAGATATCTTCGTATCTAACATTTGCCAACATGCCTTTTTCACAGCAGGCTTTTGATTTTGACTCATCATAGAGAGAAAGCACAGGTCATACTAATGTTAACATGCCTCTGTTCCCAGTGTGGCAGTAAGGCAGCGTGGACAATAACAGGAACTTAAAACTGACTCAGCTAAGTAGAATTCAGTCATCATTAAAGAAATATTGTCTAACTTTTTCACTAATTTTGGTGAAACTGGATCATATTTTGTGAAGAAAACGTTTTCTGGTTTTCCCTCTGATGTCCTCCGACTGCTCCTCTCCTCTGTGATTTATAGAGTTCCCTGATGGACAGTAAAGTAACCTGCTGTGACTGTAGCTGCTGTTAGCTAATGTTAGCTCGGTTTGTTAGCCAAGACCATGAGTTCAGGGAGACAGGGGAGTGTTAGTGTTTGTACCACAGGCATTTTGGACCAACAGACTCCATTGACAAAACCAGAAATAATAAACACAGATAACTGTTAAACAAACTTCAAGCTGGACAGAAACGAAATTAAACTCCAGCCTTTCCAACAAACATCAATGCTGGTTTTGTTTGAAATAAACCCTTAAAGGACCAGAATGTAGGATTTATTTCTTTGTACGAATTATACCACAACAAACCTCGACATGGGAATGAAAACCAAACATCACAGTATGGTACAATATGGCCAACTAAAGCAGTGCAGAGTGATGACGCCAAGACAAGATAGACTTTAATGATCCACATTGATGAAATTCACTTGTCACAGCAGCTCGTATACACAAGGTTGATAAGAATTTACTCATAAATAAGAAATCTATAGAAGAAAGTCATGAAGTCATGCTTGTGTTAAAGAGTCTGACAGGTGTTGGAATGAAGGACCTGTTGTAGAGCTCCCTCCTACATGGTGGGAGTAGCAGTCTGTTGCTGAAGGAGCTGTTTAAGGCCTCCACAGAGGGGAGGAGTTGTTCATGATTGATATCAGCTTTGCTGACATCCTCTTCTCCTCCACTTCCTCTATAGAGTCTAGGGGGCAGTCCAGGACAGAGCTGGACCTCTTGACCAGTTTGTTGAGTCTTTTCCTGTCTCCCTCTCTGTCTATCTATCTATCAGCACAGATAGACAAACACAGACACAAGTAGTCAAACATAAAATAAACACAGAAATGTATGAGCATGAGGGGTTGAGTCCTCATCAGTAAGTTAAAGTTACCCATCACATACAGATGAGAACAATAATTACTTGCTACAATTAAGATTAAATGTGAGAGTCATGTATCAAACCTGACAGACCTAACCCTTTGAGTTTAAGTGAGCGAAGTGTAGATTGCACCACCACACTTGGATGGCGATAGTAAGAATGGCATGCATGTCGGCATATTTGTTGAAACGAATTAGTGATCCTCCTCATGCATTAATCACACATCAATAACAGTCAGATTTTACGCAGGATCCATGAAGATGATGAAAAAAAGAAAAAAGAAATGCATGGCAACCTACCAAAATTTCATATTTTTCCATGTTTTCTGGGGCGCTCATGTCTTATTAAGAGGAGTCGAGCTCCTCTCGGCTGTTTCAGTGGCATCTAGCGGTAAAGTTGCTCGCCTCACCCTCTCTTTCCTAATAATTCTTATTTTCAGGTGATATGAAAACATAGCTATGAATACTGTTTTCCATGAGCCCTTTGCTAATCTTACACACTGGACCTTTAATTCACTGAGTCACAGTAGATGTGAAAATATTTGAAAAATGGGCTGCAATGGCAGCAACAAAGCTAATCCATGGGGGCAAACTATTTTTATTTTATGCACAACTGTGTGCTCATTTGCTTGTTTAGGTAGGCACATTGTTTATTGACATGTACAACAACCAACCAACATGACTGCAATGAACTCGCCTGACCTGAAACTGGGTCATTGGATTTGCAGCTAATGATCATTATTCTCAACTCTGAGCTGCTGCATGGACGGAGTAGGATGAAAATTAAACTTATTTAACCTGAACGGGAATAAGTAAGATGGGGGGGAGGAAGGAAGAGGGGGACCATGCCACACAGAGTGTTATTGTTTTGTTTATATAATGCTACTGTTGGGTAAATCCAGACCCAGATTCTGATCCTCTTAATATCACCCAGAACTCCCCATCATGGGACTTTGTGGGTCTTACAGCTGCCAGAGGGCTGCCTAGCTTGCAAATACACACACACATATACACAACACCCATGCAGGAAGGATGTGTGTTTGTTTGTTAGAGAATTCAGTGAGACAGGAAGACGATAGAAGTTAAGCGTTAAAACATGTTGCAGACCTGAACTCACAGGCACTTCGCTTGTAGGTGTGTGTGGATATTTGGTGACGGAGAGAGTAAATGAGTGATTTAGTACGGTGCTATGAGAGAGGCAAACATGCAGAAAGCATGGTGACCTCGAGTGCACGAGGGGTCAAGCCTGGAAAAGGCGGTTTTCACACACGATCCTGTCACTCATCTTTGCCGTAAGTGATTACATCTTTCTGCAGTTAAATTTGATCCGCTGTCTCGCTGAATTTCCTGATAGTGGATCAACACCTAGCATTCCAGAGGTGGGGTAGCTTGACTGAGTTTAAGGGTGTTGAAGACGCAGTTGCGCCGTATTATGGAGCATTAAACAGCATTAAGGAGCATTAGAAACATATTATTCCTGAAATGGTGAAGGGTGTTATATAAACGGTAAAATGGGTTATGAGGGAAGAGGTTAGTGTGCCTTGGTGTATACAAACCTAATACAAGCTCAAACAGAGCGATAGAGTAAGAACAGAAGGAGGTTAGGAAAGCAAGGAGAGGCATCATAAGACCTTCCTTCTGATCGAACAAAAAACTGGAAGATGGACATGTACAAATTCCTCAACATCCTTTTTCTGCTGTTCACAATCAGCTATTGTTCCCAACCTATCATTCAGCCTCTCTAACACTCTCTCCGTCCACATGGTAGAGTGCTCTCGGCTAAATGTCATCTCCAATGTGTAGAGATGAAAGAGATGTTTTATTGTTCACCCGGGAGCCATTAGAGTCACAAACAAACATGGTTTCTCTCTATGTACTAACTCAGCTTTTTCACCCTCTCCAGAAATCATGAGACAGAGAAGTTAGTGCAGGTACATGCAGATCTCTGATCAGTCTGTCTGTTATTCTGCCCTGTGGCAGCACTAAATAAACATTAGCATGAAGCTGTCCTTCCATTCACATTCCCAAATGTGATTTTCTCAAAGCTCAGCTGTACAGACACAATGTCAGTTTTAATTTACAATTTAAGTCGTGAAATATCTTTAATGCTTCTAGATTTAAAGCGACAATAATATTTTTTATATGAACAATACAAGTGTTTGTATTTGAAAGGGGTCACAGTCGACTTTGTGGCGGCTTTCAGCTCATTGTTTTGATTTTCCGTTCCAAAACTTTACCATTTTGGCTTAGACTGATCCAAGCAGCAACCTCTGTGGCTGTGAAGTGAAGCCAAAACTGCAGTTCCTCAAATGCCACTTGAGGCTGGCTCCAGAACGAGTCAATCTCCATAAGCCCTCATGTTTAAATGTCCAACTTCACAGTAGAAATAAACATGTTTACAGCCTGGTACACAAAAAACAGTTTTGGTCTCTATAGCTAAATTCCCTGTTCATGACAACTGTACTGTTTCATTCTTTACACTGTCTATGGTCTCACTGATCTTATATCTTCAGGAGCTGGAGCTAAAAGGAGTGTGTATATTGGATTTGCATTCATCAGGTGGCTCATCATATGACTCCAAATTAATGCTGCGTTGTTTCATATCTGTTGGATGTGTAAAAAAGAAACTGTATGTGAACATCAAAAGTATTTATTTGACTTAAACTTCATTCACTCCCTTCTTCTTTCCTGTCTTTGGGATTAAAACATTTTATACACACACTTAATATCTGGCAAAATAAACCCCAAAAACAAATATTTTTAAATCCTTCCATTATCTACTCATTTCTCCAATCCGTCTTTGTAGCAGCATGTTCGACTGCGACCTCGACCTTTCCCCATGGATGCACTCAAAAGCCAAAGCTTCTGCCGACCCTAATGAAACATGCTTGAGTTGTCTGAGCAGCAATATAGATTTTATTTGTTATTATGTGAATAAAATGGCTCAGGAGGTAGAGCGGGTTGTCCACTAATCAGATGACTGGTTGTTCGATCCCTGCCTTGGGTAACATACTGGACCCCAAATTTCTCCCGAAGGCTACGGCATCAGTGTGTGAATGCATATGAATGGTTAGCTCCTAAAACTGATGAGCAGTTGGTCACCTTGCATGGCAGCTAATGCCATCAGTGTATGAATGTGTATGAATGTGTGTGAATGGGTGAATGAGATATGTAGCGTAAAAGCGCTTTGAGTGGTCGGAAGACTAGAAAGGCGCTATATAAGTACAGTCCATTTACCATTTACCATTAAATACAGAAGATGTGAGCGAGACCTCTGCAAACTGCGGCACTGCACTTGAGGAACTGCATTTTTTGGCACGTCTGCATTGGCTTTACTTCACAGCCACGGAGGTTGGGCACCTGGGGAGTGTTAGTGTTTGTACCACAGGCATTTCTGGACGGTTAAGAGGAGAACGTTTTCAGGCCTGGGTCACAGGAGAGTGCTAACAGCGAGCAGAGCCAGTGTCGTGCCAGAACTGGAGCTGGGCAAGCAGACAATGTAACCAGGTTTTACAGCCTCTATGGACATAATGACAGAAGTGAAAAGACTGAAGGGGATGTTGACGGAGGAAGCTAAGAAGAGAAAAGAAGAGTGTAATCGAGCAACTGACTTTTAGTCGTTGGCAAGAGCTTCATGAAATAAAAAGACAGACGCCGAGCTGGACTTCTTGCTGTTGGACTAGTAAGTAATATTAGCTGGCGGCTATAGCTTGTTTTGCACTTGCTTGATGTTTGGCTGTTAGCAAAGTTGTCAACTCTCTAGTTTTTGATCATAAGTAATATAATCATAACAAATACATGTTTACAGCTGCAGCAGTGTTGGGAGGCAGTAAATCACAAAAATACCAATTTCTACATAATGTTGCTTTAATTTTTACCCCTCACTTGTCTGTTAGTAGAGAAGAGCTGAAACTGGGAAGGAAAGGGGGAATACAAAAGGAGGCATTGAACTCCTTCAAGTTAAATAAACAAGCAGGAATAATGGTCATTCCTATCTATGCACACACTCAGAGTCATCCCCAGAGAGAGAGAGAGAGAGAGAGAGAGAGAGCACTTCTTTCCCACCCCTCCCTCCCTCCACAGCTGCTGTTACTACCAGTAGCCCTGTCAGAGTGAGACATGAGAGGAGGACGGCAATGATGACGGGCCACTTGAACACCTAGACCACCTCTCTACACTTCTACAGTCCACTTCTCTCTTTCACACACACATAACCGCTTTTCATCAACCACGGTGGACCCGGGAATGGATTCCAGGCTGCTGATTGGACAGGGGATCCCCACACAGGACCCGAGCGCCAGGGCACTCTGGAACATGAGCTCCATCAGTCCGCACCGGCTCATGGAGCTGTCTCCAGTCGCTACAGCTGTGAGTATCCCGCTCCACGGCACTCTCTGTTTGGTTTTGTGTGCTGCGTGGATAAATACCCCGCGGTGTGACAGCTTTGTGTCTTTAGTTCTTGTTTTCATTCCTTCAGCAGATCATTCATAAAATTTGAGGGACACCATAAGAGAGGAGTGTGAATGAATGACTCACACCGTCTTCTCTTTGCGCATCTGCGCTCCGTTCATTTGGCACCAGACCTGAATGAAGGCAGAAGTAAATCCCGATACATGTTTCTCCAGCTTGTAGTGAATTTGTCACCTCTGTTTGCACTTTATTGTGCCAGCATCTCGTTAAAAATACACAATTATCTTAATTTGTGGTGAGTTTATGAATCTCATCTCCTGTCAGTAACATTTCAGAAAACTTGTACATGCGCAGCGGTGACTTTTATGATCCCAACAATCCAATATAAACCCTACAATATATATATATATATCCTTAATTAATCTCTTAATTTAGTACAAGCAGGCTGCAGGTTAAGTTCAGCTCAGATCAGGAAATTGTGTTCAAGATAACATAAAAACATATAACGGTTTGTGATTTGTATGGAAGCCCTAAGCAGTCATGGATTCATACATTTTATTGTCTTGTGTTTTTGTGATAATGAGTTAATTTAATTTGCTTTATCGAGATCTTATTATGTTATTTATGTTGTATATTCATTTGAAATAAATGCAACTGTAACATTCTCCCGCTCCTCTGACATTGCTACACTGAATGATGTTTCCTGCAATGATTTAGACTATCCTTTTGATTTCTCAATGTCTTGAATTAATTATGGCATTATCTCGGGAAAATAAAGTTTAGTTTTCTTGAGATCTTGAGAAAATTATCCTGTTATCTCTGGAAAACGTTTAACGATATAAACAATATAAATAACTCATTATCACAAGAAAACAAATGAAATTGAAAGTAGTGAAAAAAAAGAAAGTGTATGAATGCATGATCACTTAGGGCTTCCGTAGATTTGGATCATTGGTTGTAAGCAACAGTTGTTTTTTTAAGGTGTGAAATGGTGTCAGCTTTGACATCACTCTGCTGTCTTGTTGACACATTTTCACTCCGCAGAGAGACGTGTGGTCACCAGCAGGGAGAATGTGTTCCCTGAAAAGTGAAAAGTGTCGTGGATGAATCTTCTCTCTCTGTGTGTCTGAGACTGGGATTAGTTTACGTGTTGCCTTCGGGGAAATCCTTTTATACGGATGCATAGACCAATACAGCGGCGTATCCACCTCTGTGTTGTAGGTAAAAACATAAAGTATAAAACTTTGCTTCAGGAACCCAACTCTGATTTTGGAGACAAAAAGCTGTTTGAAAGACACACTGAGAAACACATGTGTGCACAGTATGGTAAATGTAGTCCAACAAGTGTGAATGCTTCAGTTTGAACTCTGACTTTGAAGTTCAGACCTGCAGGCTTCATCTTCTGTAGCTTTTCTGGTCTGGCCTTCATGGTAGGAGTGCTGGGAAAGCTGATACTGAAGCAATGCCCGAGGGCAGCGTCGACTGAGACAGATGGGATCTTCTGCTCAGCAATAAGTGTGGTTTTCATTTTGAAAAAAAAAAAAAAACTTTAAAGCACTCTTTTCTTTTTACCAATGTTTGTTGTTTTTTCTACATTGGATCTGCATGATTAAAAAAATATGTGGATTTGTGTAGCGGGTGATAGCGTGTGTTTTTGTGTTTGTGTGATGCCCTTTGTGATCATGTCCTCTGATGTGGAGTTGATTAGTACATTAGCTGGTAAACTAATGATTTCGCCCCTGAAGTCTCAGTCAGATAACCGGTTATTGACAGGCTGATTAATGACTTTCTTGTGATGTGTGGCCGATTAAGTGGGCGGATAATGAGTATGATAACACATGATAAAAAGTCAAGTCAATCAAATGCTGAAACAGATTAGATTAGGTTTTAATTGTGCCAACAATTAAACCAAAAGTAATCATTTACCTCCTCTAACTAGTCCTGCTATAAATCAGGCAATTGAAACACCAGACAAGACAGTAAATCGATATAAGTTGAACAGTTTACATAACATTAATGGAAGAATCTAACTCACAAAATCATATCAGAGTATCATTTTATTCCAACAATTTGACATTTTAGAATAAATCTCAGAAAGCAGATCTACCAAAAATGAGCCACTATTTCTCCAAAGCAGACTATGGTCAGGATTCAGCAACACAAATTGGCAGCACACCCCGGTTTTGTATTTGTAATACCAGCCAAACTGCACATGTGCCACACTCGTCTCCTGTGTTATTTCAGGTTATTTGTGCACAAAAACGAGCACACATTCTTCCTTAGGAGAAAGAAGTTTGTTTTCAATTCATATTTCAATCATTTCCACATTTCAATTCCGCAATACCCTCCTGACGGGCCTCCCAGTCTGCACAGTGAAACACTTTGAGATGATCCAGAACGCAGCAGCCTGCCTGGTCTTCAGTCAACCCAAAAGGGAACATGTTACCCTGCTGCTCATCGAGCTCCACTGGCTAACTGTAGCAGCCCGCATTAAATTCAAATCAGTAATGCTTGCCTACAAAGTAGTCTGGTTCTGCACCCACCTACTCAAATGCCCTAATACAGGCATGTGTTACCTTCAACGACGACACCTGGCTCTTCCACCCGTACGCTCCGGGCAATCCAGACTTTTCTCATCTGTTGTTCCCTGTTGGTGGAACACACTACCAGTTCCTACCAGATCAGGGGCGTCCCTCTCTTCCTTTAAAAACCTCCTGAAGACCCAGCTCTTCAGGGAGTACCTCCTCTCCAACACTACCAACAGCTGGACAAATGCTAAATCTACCCTCCCCTAGAACTGTCATAGTACTTATTGCTGCACTAACATGGCCTTGTCGCACTGTAACTTGATTGTTTCCATTTTTGTAAGTCGCTTTGGACAAAAGCGTCTGCTTAATGACTAAATGTAAATTTCTCTTCATGTAAATCAGTTTACGGAAAGAGATTTATGTTTGAACAATTTAATAGCTCGCACAGAGGAAAGCAATCACCTGAAGGCATACAAGAAAAAACCTAAGTCAGAGGTCTTTGTATATATATATTTATGTTATTATAACTCAATTACTGAGTCACATTGTTCCACAGCTCTCTGTTCAGCTCTCTGACGCCTGAGTGGCTAATGGAAACACATTTCTCCCCATTGCATTGATTATAAGGATGATAATGGCGCCACTAGAGGTACTTTTTATTTAGTGTAAAGCCCCTCTATTTAATATTTAATTCTCTTCTTGCCCTTCAGTCTGTCGCCCATCCCTAATCATTGTCTCTCAGTTTATTTGTCTTGCCTGTTCTAAATCACCGTGCATTAGACGACCACAAGACCATTTACATTTAAATTACTTGCTCTCCACTGATAGCGGAAAACACAAAAATGCTGGCGACGTGGCTTCAGTACGTGCTCGCAGATGATGAGTATAGAGAGACGTTGCCACACACTACTTTCACCTATAAATCCCGGCCTATAATCCGGCCCAGAGCTGCTAGAGCCAAGGAGAGAGGAAATGAGAGAAAGCAAGAAGAAGGGAAGGAGTGATCGAGAGATTTAAGGTCCAGAGGGACAGGAGTGGAGCGGGGAATTAGTTGGGATTCGGGGAATCGACAGTGGAGATGAGAAAGAGGGAGCAGGGAGAGTGGCAGGAATGTGGAAAGAAGAAATGAAGCAGTGAAGGAGGGAGACCTTGAGTGTGATCCACCACATCTCAGGTGACAGACTGGATCTAAGTGTGTTTACGTTCTACAAACACACCACATCTGCATTTCACCTTCATGTCAGTAACACAGCTGCATGACCTTTTGCACTCATTTGCTTACATAACCGCTCACACTTCACTATACCATTCAAATGTCCTCCTTTCAGTAACAGCAGCTTGTGACTCTGCAGAAAAGTAGGACTGCTGAAACAGATGTTGGACACACACACACACACACACATATGAGGTCTTAAATGCGGTGGCCAGGATTAATGAAAAGAGATAAGGCGACGTGTGTTCCAGTTGAACACTTGGGCGGCTAAGAGAGATTTAGTTTCGTGGAAGTAGTCCTGGTGAGTGGGTGAGTGTGTGTGTGTGTGTGTATGTGTATGTGTGTGTGTGCATCTGCCTGAAAGAAACAGCCAGACACAAAGGGAAAGTGTGAATGCAGAGGTGTGTCATCGTCTCTGAAATGAATTCTCATGGGGAGGTCTGTGCTCTGAGGTGTAGCAATGTCTCAGAAGATAAATACTGCTGTGAAGTGAAAAGCCTATATTGACAAAAAGATAGCTTTTAGGGAGTAACAAGCTGTTTTTAGCACATCAAAGCAACACTGCATAGAAATACTTTTTTTTTTATTATTTATAATTTCGCACCCTCAGAGTGTTATACCACTGTGGTGAATATGGACAGCTGTACACGTGTATTTGTTCGTGTATTTGGATTTTATTACTTATGATCAACAACTTTGCTAACAGCCAAACATCAAGCAAGTGCAACAACACAAGACATAGCAACCAGCTAATATTACTTGCTACTGTAGTCCAACAGCAAGAAGCCCAGCTTGGCATCTATCTTTTAGCCTTTTATTTCACCAAGCCCTTGCCAACGACTAAAAGTTAGTCCCAGAGGTTTATGTTCAGTCACCCTCCTCTGTCAACGTCCTCTTTTGTCTTTTTGCCTCTGTCATTATGTCCATAGAAGCTGCTGCCTGCTTGCCCAGCTCCAGTTCTGGCATGACACTGGCTCCGCTCCCTGGGTGTGAAAACCTCCTCTTCTCATCCAAAAGAAAGCATA
The DNA here is from genome assembly GCA_946959425.1 of Argyrosomus regius. NCBI lineage: Eukaryota > Metazoa > Chordata > Actinopteri > Sciaenidae > Argyrosomus > Argyrosomus regius. Next base: position 11,421,780 of record OX336900.1, on the reverse strand, counting down.
TGTGTGTAGTGTTTGTACCACAGATACTATCCTGGTGCTCTGAGCTCACAGTCCAAGTAGCCTGGCTAATAAACTGAGGTAACATTAGCTAACAGCAGCTACAGTTGGCAGCAGTTTACTTTACTGTCCATCAGGAAACTCTGTAAATCACAGAGAGTTGATGCAGAGCATAATGATGCAGTTTCACTAAAATCAGTGAAATAGCTGGTAGTGTAGTAAAGCCGTAAAGCGTGATGTTCTTCTTGCAGGTGATCGTAGCCGGAGCACAGAGTTACATAGAGCAGAAACAGATGTACGAATGACAGATACACCATTCATCTGATTACATGTCAATGTATCATTACACAATGTTGCTTTTATTTTTTTATTAATAATTATAATAATTTTAGTGTCAAAATGTTCAGAAGATATGTGGCTTGGAAAAAAGTGCCCCTTTATCCACCTGTATGTTTATGCATTAATAATTATAATGCAAAAATATGATATGCATTATTCTAAAATGGGCCATTCTGTGTAGTACTTTTACGTTTGGTACTCTGGTATATTTTTATGCTAATTTTGAATACCTGACATGTTTCTACACTGTGCTACTTTTACTTAAGTGAAAGATTTGAGTACTTCTTCCACCATTGTGTTTGTGTGTTCACAGCACACACAAATACTGAGTGTGCGAGAGACAAGGTTCTTCTGTAGGAGTTAACAATCAGAAACAGACAAGAAATGTGTCCTTGTTGAGTTCAGAATGTGATTTGAAGAAAGATATGATCTTTTCTTTGAAAAACTCATTCTAACCTCAAATGACATCTTTTTTTATGTAAATTCAAGATGTTTGAAACAAACAAAGGTTCTGTGTACGTTCGATGTTTCTCACCAAGACACATTCTGTGAATCCTTGAGTGAGGAAGACATGTTGAATGCATTTTCCTTCCTCATTAACCTCTAATGATTTTCTATAACAAAAAATAATGCATTATAAGTTCCGCCACTGATATGAAACAGTGTACCTGTCTTCTAAGTGTGCATGTTCTCCTTGGCACTGATCTCCAAATCTCGTTTGAAAGTGTTGTGAACGTAGAATCAGATTGTGTTGTACCAGAGAAGTTATTTAAGTTTTAGTTGGTATAGATCGTCTTTGGTGAAACCAGACAGACAGTTCAGCTCCGTCAGAGAGAAGAAATATCTGTAGTCAGATCTTGATGCTGCTGAGACAGAGAGAGTCTTAAATAAAGTTAATTTTCTCCTGATTTATTTTATTTATTTATCAGCCTGAAAGACGTAATTTTAGTGTCAAAATGTTCAGAAGATATGTGGCTTGGAAAAAACCTTATCCACCTGTATGTTTACTTGCTTAGTTTTCACTCCTGGATGCCTATAACAGTATTTTATTTGGAAGAGATCATTTCAAGATGATCATGAGCCCATGACGCTCAACAACTGAGCCAATGCTGTCTGTACTACTACATTTATTAGTAAAATTCCCCAAAACTGCTGAATCTCTGAACTATCTCTTCACATTTAGGCTTTTCTATGTGACCTCCTTTTGATAATTAATGTCGTATCTTTTGGTTTGGCACCGTCACCTCTCATTTTTAAAAACCTTTAAAAAGATATCTGAGTATCTTTCCACTGTGGTTTTGCTTCTTTTTTGTCATCATTAAAGGGTCTAATTAAATCTTCCACTGCTGCTTTTTGGTTTAACTCAACCCATGACTACCCATTTTACTCATTCTGTTATGTAAATGTGACTTTTCAAACATCTTAATTGGCAGCTGATAGCCATTAGATTGTCTTTGTTGCTGACAGAGGTCAATAGAAGTCAGTGTCTCCATGACCTTCAAAAACAAAAGAGCTTCTTTCAGCTCCTGAATTAGGATGAGATGGGTTACTTGTGTACTGCAGGTCACTTAAAGTCCTCTAATGATATTTTAGACCTCAATAATTATATTACTAAACCCTATTACTAAAAATAATTTTAAATAATTGTCTGGAATGTATTTGTGGTGTATAGAGTGGCTCCAGATGTGTTTTTTCTCTCACTCCAGGGATTTATCAGTACCACATTTGAATGCATACGCACCAAACCAAAGCCACATCTTGAATCCCTACAGTGTAGTACATTCACAAGCATCAAATAAAAATACTTAAACCAGTCATTGTAGTTTTTTTCTAGCTGGTATAAGCTTGATCTTCTTTGTTATAACGAGTTGTTTTAACCCTCTAGACCACATAGCGCCCCAAAGCACTACTTCTAGATGTCACTACAGCCACCGGGAATCTTAAAATCATTCCCAGTGTATCAAAACACAGAGAAAAAAGTCCTGAGCTTTGTATTGTAGATATTTTAAATTGTCATCAAGAAACCAGAACGAGAAAAACACGTTGATATCTATGTTTTATTCACAGGTTTCCACTGTAAATCTAAAAATACTCATCAAAGTATCCTGGTTTATAAATCTCATAGAAGCTGTTAGATTGTGTTGTGAGGCAGATCCTGACCCACCGTGCTTAGTGGAAAGAGACGAAGACATTATTAGTGTTTTCGGTGTATTCAGTGGTTTCATATCACATAATCACCAGCAGTAAACAGCGGGACTTACCCGACTCCCATTGCCGAGACGGAGGCTGTTTTACAGAAGAAGAAGAAGTCAGCAGGGAGGACTTTTTTCCTCATGTAGCTGTCCTGTTGTTTGTTCTTATAAAGGAAATAGCTATTTACAGCAGTTCTCGTGCCATTTGTTGAATCAAACTTGGTTTAAAACGCTACAAATGCTACATATTTGGTATCAATTTAAAAAAGGAATTGTCCATCTATACATTTTCTGTTGCTGCTTGTCATTATCAGTACTCGGTGCAGTTGTCATGAACTGGGGAACTGGCTACAGAGAGTAAAACCTTTTTTTTGTACCAGGCTGTAAACATGTTTCATTCTGCTGTGAAGTTGGACATTTTAACATGGGGGCTTATGGAGATTAACTTGATCTGTGGCCAGTCTCAAGTGGAGGTTCAAGGAACTGCAGTTTTTGGTACTTTCGCATTGGCTTCACTTCACAGCCACAGAAGTTGCCACTTGGTCATGACTTGATATCACAATCCTACCACCACAAATTAACCCATTCCCATTTCCTGTTGCTAGGGTTCCATGGTTACAGGCCACCCGTTTCCAGTGGTAGACGTCCCAGACCACGCTCACTACACCATCGGTGTTGTCATTCTGGCCGTGGGCATCACAGGCATGCTGGGAAACTTCCTGGTCATATATGCTTTCTGCAGGTACTTTTTCTTTTTTACACCAAGATATTTCTACTTACTGGTATACTTTTGGTATTTTTAACGGCGGTGGTGGAGAAAGCTGTCTAACATGTCGCTCTACTGTGATGCTATATAATATGATTCATATAATTTTCTTATTCATCAGACCCGTCATTCGTGCCCTACATGAAAACGTCTGCATTTGATACGAGTCTCCACTCATTCATTCATTTTTTTAATTTTACATTTTCACACATCTGTATGTGATAATGAGATGATGATTTATTCATAGTCTCTAATAAGATTAATGCCAATATTTCACCAGCTGTGTGTGTGTGTGTGTGTGTGTGTGCAGGAGCCGGAGCTTGCGGACACCATCAAATATTTTCATCATTAACCTGGCAGTCACAGACTTCCTCATGTGTCTTACTCAGACACCCACCTTCTTCATCAACAGCATGCACAAGCGATGGATATTTGGAAAGAAAGGTAACACATGCATACAATGTGACATTTCAGCTTTATTACATAACATTCAAAGAAATAATATGTGAAATATTTACTGTATTAAATCATAAAATGACAAAACTATCTCATCAGAGATTAAGGAAACATGCTAAATTGAAATACTGGCTTCTTGACAACAATACTACAGCCAGTATGTGTCTTCTTTTTCAAATCTGCCTTCTGTTGGGGGTCTGTCTGTTTGTGTTGAATGTAACTGCTGTGAAACAATAAGGAAATGACTTTTTGTTTCACTGATCAATCGACACTATTGATGCCGGCACTTGCTCATTCTCATTCACTGTCTCTGTCTCTTGACCAGTGCTTGCTCTCTGCCCGTCCCTCTCAAACCAAATTAAACGGCTTCGTGTCACTATTTTTCTGTTTTAATTGTGAGTCAGACTCAGATTTAGAAACTGGGTACATGAAATAAAAAAAGCCAGAACACAACAGGTAGAGTCTCAGAGTTTAGTCCATGAATCCAGCTGGATAGCCTCAGTTTTAGAGACATTTCAGGCTGATTGTGGAGGGGTTGAGCGGTCTGATCATCTGATTGGTAAGACACAGGTAAATATTGGAGATGCATTTGAAAGATAAAGACAGCATAGCAAAATGTCAAAACTAAATTAATTCCAAGTCTATCAAAACACTGAAAATGAAGCCACAAACTTGTGGTAGTGTTTCTCATTAGTTTTTATTTACCAGCTCTCCAAGAACCACCAGTATAACGTATAACATTGTAGCTCGTAACTAGTCACGCTTTCGTCCGTGTACCACTCAAGAGAGTTTGTGTACCTCTGGTGGCACTTATACCACAGTTTGAGAACCAGATCATTTAAGATGTCATCAATAACCTGAAATATATATCATAATGTTGATTTTTTTCCCTCCCAGTTTTCTCCTGTAAATCAAAAATTATCTCCTCCATCATCGTCCTTGTCTTTTCAATTGTAAGATTCAGTTGTGAGAGAGATCCTGACCCACAGTGCATTGTGGAAAGTGACAGAGACATTGTGAAAGTTACTGAGCCTACCTACCTTTTAATGCGGGAGGTGGAGGCTTAGTGTCAGTAGGGAAGAATTAGACCTAAACCACATATAACAACACCCTAAACACAAAGACTAATGGTGTTATATACGCTCTTTCATCATCATCATTACCGGAACATAAATGCACACACACTCTAAATTCCACAGGGACCTGTATTGTTTCTCGACCCTTTCGAGTGTGACCTACAGTTCAATTAAAATTCAGTACACACACACCTGCCATCCTCTATCGCCCTTTTCTGCTACAGTGTAAAAAGCAGCACCAAAGACTTACTCTGCAGGATCCAAATCCCATCAATCACAACAAGCAAGCAAGAATGCACGTTGGTAGTGTGTTTTACATGAGTGAGGAGCTTAAAGGCGGTGTGTATGACACATCATACTGTGAACAGAGATAGGGAGATGGTAAAAGAGGCTCCGCACCCGGCTGATTAAACACTGATAGTTGAAGCGCTGTGTTTTCCTTCAGGACTTGTCCTGACCTTGATGGAGACAGCCATCACTGTCAGATCTGGAGGACAGCCCTCAATGCTTGTTACTGCGAGTGGGCTTATCTTTTCTTTGTTTTCTAACCACCAGCAACCACCTAGAAAATGTTGTTCCTCCTTTTTCAAAAGACAGAAAGAGAAAGCGATAATAAGAAAGGTCCAAAATGAATCACTTTAGGACGACTGTGCCGTGCCTTTTGTTTGTGTCTATTCATTCTGTTTTAGGATTCGTAGAAATCCCAAGACATTCATTATCCTCAAAGAATGAATTCAATCGAATTCAGGATTTTCTTTTTACACTTTTCCAACACATAAAGTCCCAAATGAAAAGGGGGTTAGAGCATCTTTAGCTTCTTTAAAGCAACAAGTGAAACCGGATTTGAGAGCAGGGTATCATTTTCAGAGGGATTCGATTAAATCTTTCAGGGGTTTGATCCATGCTGAAGTGAGGAGAAGGAGATGGGGATGCAGAGCTAGATTTAAGCGCCGGGAGCTGAAAAGACGGTACAAACCATGAGTACCGTCTGTTATCATGGCAAATGTAAGATCTCTCCCCAATGAGATGGACGAGCTAACAGCGCTAATGAGGCTTACTTATAAGACCTGCTCCTAAAAACTCATTGCAGGACCTCATTAAGTGACCTTTATTTTCTAAGATGTTTTACATATACTTGGTATGTTGACTTGACCACAAAGCGGTGAACTCTGCTGTCAGACAAAACGCCCCAGGACTTTTTAACTATTGTTCCTCTCTGGAGAACATCTGCTGTTCCTTGGAAGCCAATCTGGACTTCATTAGCTTCTCTAAGTTCACGAGAGCTGTCAAACACACACAGTCAGACAGTCAGGGCAACAGACGTACAGGCGTTGTGAGTTATATTAAATTGCCTGAGTGGTATTTGTTTGAGTTTCTTCACACGGGTGACACACTTCAGATTTTGTCTGGTACTTGGATGTGCTATGATTTCATGATGTGTGACAGGTCGGTGGTAACCATGCACTCAGGTCCTGAAGGGACAGCAGCTGATAAAGTGATGATTGAGTGTTTGTATTTTGTCTGTGTGTGTGTGTGTGTGTGAGGCTTGCACAGAATATATCTGCAAGTGTGCAGCAGATTTCTTCATACATTATGGATACATTTAACATAATGATTTAGAGAACAGCACCTTGGAACATAACGAGACTCTGAATGAAACCATGCACAGTAGCTTAGCTTAGTTTAGCTTTATAAACTATTATACATACACACTTCAACATGTATTAAATATTTAAACACTATATTTAATATTTACATATTTAAACATTAATACTGTATGCTGCTTGCACATGCCACACTTTCTCTATTATTACCGCTTGAATAACCCATCCAACTCTTTTCTATCAGACTGCTACTCATCCTTCACTTCCTTTGCCCAAAATCTTCTCACCTTTATGGCTACAGTCCACCGGACACGGATGCAACACGTTCCGAGTACACCGTGGCCGCTGGAGCTAATTGGAGCCGTTCTAGTCAATGTTTTAAACCCGGAAGCGCCACGGTCTGCTTCAGAAGCTTCTCAGAAGCAGCTCTCTGCTTGGTTCTATTTTTGACAGGAAGTCAAAATAAAACACCCTGTGTAAACTTCCAATCATAAAAACAGACAAAGGGGAAACAACTATTAACTATGGAGCATATTTACATATTTTAAAGCACATAAACCATGAAAAATGACCAAATCTAAGCAAGTTAACAAAGTCTGGTGGGCACAGCTTCTGAAATGCTCCTGGTGGGGTTGCATGAAGAACCAACCAAAACATACGTGCCCGGTGGGGTTTCACCATTACTCTCTTCTTTCCTGCCATCTATCCTTCCTTTTCCTTAAACCTCCTGTCTTATTCACTTCTACTTTATTCAGTCCATCCGTCCATCCATCCATTTTCTGTAACTACTTATCCCTACCAGAGTCGCAGGGGGCTGGAGTCTATCCAAGCTGACTCAGAGCAAAAGGTGGGGTACACCTTGGATAAGTCGCCAGTTCATAACAGGGCACATAGAGACAAACAACCATTCACACTCACATTCACACCCACGGGCAATTTAGAGTCACCAGTTAACCTGTTAAGTGCATGTCACTGGACTGTGGGAGTAGCCAGGGGGAACCCACGTAGGAGAACATACAAACTCCACACAACCAGGGGTCCTTCTTGCTGTAACCTCTGCACCACCCTCTGTTTCTTAATTCAATCCAAAATACAAACTTACATGTCGACAAAGCAAAAAAATATAATTGAAACTGATACAACCATTAATAATAAAAAGAAATACAATTTGTAGATGTCTATCAAGTCTCAAAACAACCATTTGCTGTGCACAAAGTTTAAATGTTTGCAAGTAGCCTACAAGAAAAGAAAGTCACACCACAAAACAAAACAGGATGAAAAATGTATCACCCTTATTCCTTTACATTTTTAGCTATAGAGGGCACATATGTGAAATTTGATGTTCCAGACTTTTGTTTGATAATGTTGACATATAAGGGATGACAACTGGGAAGCTGAACATCAGACTTGACACTTTTAGCTAAATCTGTAGCATGTTAACATGTTATCATCTTACTTTCATCCTCTCAGGTGCAATCACTCAGTCTAATCTCTTCTACCTCCCTCAGCGTCACTCTCACTACATGTATAACAGATGTTCTCTAGCTAAGATTATATTAACAAAGCAAGCAGCACAGAAATTACTCACATGTGTCCAAAACTGTCGATAAAACTGAACTGTAAGCTTAGAAACTCAATCAGCTTCAGTATTTGCAGCTGTTGTTCAAGAGTGTCAGGATCTACTGCCAGAAAATGTGTTTATCCTGATAGCTACAGTCAGTAAACCTTTGTCCTTCCTCTCCACTACATCTTTCTCCTCCTCCAGGTTGTGAGCTGTACGCCTTCTGCGGAGCACTGTTTGGTATCTGCAGTATGATGACTCTAATGGTGATTGCAGTGGACCGGTACGTGGTGATCACCAGGCCTCTGGCCTCCCTAGGGGCAATGTCTCGCAAGAAAGCCCTGGGCATTGTGGCTGCTGCCTGGGTCTACTCCATGGGTTGGAGCCTGCCCCCCTTCTTTGGATGGAGTGAGTAGAACCAAGACCGCTGAGTCTTTATTGATAAGCGTGATTCCTCTGAGGAATTCAGTTTGTAGAGCTCTGTCTTAGTACTTCCGCTCGCTGTTTCTATTTGTGTCAGGGTGTCAAATTCCAGCTGAAAGTTGTATTACTATGTCAAATGGATCTGACTTCACCTTCTTGTCAACATGCCAAATGAAATCAGTTATCAGAGGGCAGATCAGCTCATTTTTACCCGGCTTTCTTTGTCTTTTGTTCTATGTTCTCCCAAATAAGATGTTGGTGTTAAAAAGTCTTTGTTCTACTTCTTTTGTTGTCACTGTCACAGGCTGTCATTTGTCATTTTTATTAGCTGACAATCTTCAATATGGTGCGTCTGACCTAATACGAGCCTGTCATAGAACAGACGCCAGAGAGGTGGTAATTAAATTCTTTGGACCTAACAGCAAGTCATTTTACCAGTCAAGACACGGTGTACCGACGTGTTGAAACTAAATAACAGGAAACAGCTCTTTGTTCTGAAAAATTAAATACTGATTCAGGGTCAAAACAGATCATGGGCACAGAACCAACGGGCACAACAAAACACAGTATTTGGAAATGAATTATAATCACACATGTTTGGATTTAGGTTGCATTCAGACATGATCTGGCACTGTGGTGTATCAAGTTTTCTGGCAGTGCATGGGGTCTATTTGTCTCATTGTACTGAACGTAATCGCTGTGAAACAATCAGGAAATTAATGGTTGTGTAATTTCGCTGACTAGCTGGTTTTATTGACGCTGGCGCTCTTCGTGTCTCTAGTCTATAGTCCATGAATCCACCTGGATAGTCTCAGTTTCAGAGATATTTCAGCCTGACTGTGGAGGTTTACCCAATCCGAACGTCTGATTGGCAGCCGCAGCATGACGTCTGGGTGCGTTTTTGGATCCAGCTCAACTTTACCACCACAGGTTGCTTTTTTAGTGGACACCCCTGCAGCCCATACTGCTGCAGCCAAAACACACTACCCCCAAATAAATGTAAAAATCTGCATTTTCCGTGCTGTGCCTGATCATGTCTGAATGTACCCGTAATTGTATGTAATTTAGACTCTCATGGAGGCGTCAGTTTGATGGAAATGGACGGTCAGGGGTTGTGTCTTTGCATAATGTAGCATCTAAACAGAGAACAATAAGGGACCAAGTATAGAGCCCTGGGGAACTCAAAGTAATATTTGATCTGCAATTCCAAAAGAAATTTTGTAAAGAATTATAAATCAAGCCAATTTAAAACTGAAAACAGGGATGCAAAGCTGGATCTAAGCACTGGGAGCAGAAAAGATGGTACAAACCATGCGTACCATCATGGGGAACGTAAGATCTCCCCCCAATAAGATGGAGGAGCTAACTACTGCTGCTGTAGAAGTATCTTATCTTATCTTAGAAGCTACATGTCTTTTGGACACATATACTGGTAGCCCCCCTCGTTGAAGCTTTGCATCTACTCTGTTGTCGTAGCTGTTTTCCACAAAAAAATCTCTTGGGGTTTGCTGCAACAACTTAACACACCATGCAATAAAAGTGACTTATGACTTCCTTCCATGTCTGGAGAAAAGGGAGAGTGTTTGTCAAAGTCTGCTTCTGTATGATATTTAGAACACATTATATGGTTCATCATGTTCTCGTGTAAGTGAAAACACAGTACTGTTTCTTTATGTGTGTGTTTTCTTTGTTGACTTTGTGAAATTAAGGATGCAAGCCAATATAGACAAAACCTGTGGTGTGTATACCAAATACAAAGTGTTTTTCACAGCAGAAGCAACCGGATAGAGCTCCAACTGTTTTATCTGATGGATTATGCACGTGGGCCACTTAGGTCCCAGAGTCATATATGAAAGCGTGAGCTTGACAGGTGGTGTTACATATAACTGCATAAATTTGTATAATGCAGTTTTAGCCAAACAATCGGCTATGTGGTGATTTGCAACGCTAATGGCTCATTGTTTGGTCGGTCTGACAGTCCAACGCAGTGATATCTTAACAACTACAGAATACATTACCATAAAATTTCTTTCATGGTCACAACGGGATGAACCCTGATGACTTTGATGATTCCTTTAGTTTCAGTCTAAAAATCAGCAAAGAGGTGGATTATTCTGCAGCTGTGCCGGGTCGAATGATGCCTGGGTGCTCAAACAAGCCCCCTGTAACAGCACCCACCTGTCAATCAAAGCGACCAACCTGTTAACTATGCATAACTTTAAGTCTTAATATAATTTGAACAGGTGAGTCATATAAAAATTCAGACTTAGTACAGTTCAGTCATGAACGGGGAAATTAGCTACAGAGACCAAAACTGTTTTCTGTACCAGGCTTGTGGAGATTGACTCATTCTGGAGCCAGCCTCAAGTGGTCATTTGAGGAACTGCAGTTTTTTCCTCTGTTTCTAATCTTTATACTAAGATAAGCTAACTTGCAGTAGCTTCATATTTAGCAGACAAATGTAGGAGTGATATCTAGTGATAATCTTCTCTTCTGACACTTGGCAAGAAAGCAAGTAAGAATTATCCCCACATTTTAAACTATTCCCTTAAATAATTTGACCCTTTTTTGTCCAAATCTGTGTCAAAATATTGAAATTCAAATCAGATGAGTGGAAAAGTGACAAGAGCACAACCTATATATAGAATTTTGCACACCTACCAACATGATGAAGCCTGACAACTGTCAAATGAGGTTCAATGTGAAATTCAACACTGCTTACAGGTTATTGTTATTGGGACTGCATACTTGGAGGACAGTAGGATGGATGAGCTCCTTTTATAGAAGCAATTAGTTCAAGGTTTTTCAGATAGAGAAGAAAGAGGAAGTTATACAATACAGAAACTGACATAAACAATGAATTGTGAGGTGCGCTGGTATCTCCTCCTGGTGAAGCATGCGCACCATATACTAAGACTTACTGCAGCAGGGGTTTGCAACCACTAAAGTGTGTGTGTTCCCCCTCAGGTGCCTACGTCCCAGAGGGTCTGATGACATCTTGTTCCTGGGACTATATGACGTTCACCCCGTCTGTCCGCTCCTACACCATGCTGCTTTTTACCTTTGTCTTCTTCATCCCTCTTGCCATCATCATCTTCAGCTACTGCTGCATCTTCAGAGCCATCAGACACACAATGCGGTTGGTACACACACACACATGCACACATACTACTCTCCGACATGCATCGATAAACTTGTGAATGTCTGACAAGCTGCTGTTCCTGTGTTGATACTGATGTCTTGTTGAGTAATGATGTGTCTGTATTTTTCTATTGATTTCCTTCCTTGGCAGTTGTGTGCAAAGAACAATATATGTCGAAGTCAGTTAGCTGTTACAATAAATTAACTGAAAACAAAACACAGTAAGGCCCTCTTTAGGGAGGTTTCATAACACTGCTTTTGTGTGTGAGACAGAGCAATAACAAAGATCAGTTGTGAGGGAACCAGAGACTCTGCAAAGAGATTCCACAAGATGAAGAAGGAATGGAAGATGGCAAAGATCGCACTCATCGTCATCCTGCTATATGTCATCTCTTGGGCCCCTTACTCCTGTGTGGCCCTCACTGCATTTGCTGGGTAGGTGTGTGTATGTGTGTGTTCATTGTCAATGACTGCTAACAAGACATTTTTACAGTTCAGTGATGTCCAAACATCTCCAGAAGAACTGAAAACTGGCAAAGCATTATGTTTTGAGGAGGATATGGTTCATGATAATAAAACAGTTAAAAATAAAAACTATGTGCAAATAAATTAGGCTGTAGACAAATGAATGAAAGTCACAGCATATAGCAATATAAACAACCACATGAAACCTGTCTCTAGGACAGTTACACTTGCCTCACAACAAGAACCAGTTTAAAACCCTGGCTGGCGGCCTTTCTGTGTAAAGTTTGCATGTTCTCCCCGTGTCTGCATGGGTTTCTGGGTACTCTGTCTTCCTCCCACAGTCCAAAGACATGCAGGTTTACTGATGACTCTAAATTGCCCATAGGTACGAATGTGAGCGTGCATGGTTGTTTGTCTCTGTGTCTCAGCCCTGTGATGAACTGGCAACTTGTCCAGTGTCTCTCACCCAGTGTCAGCTGGGATTGGCTCCAACCCCCTGTGACCCTGATAAAGTTAAGCAGTCACGGAAAATGGATGGATGGTAGTTTAGGTTACTAAAGCCGCTCTACTCAAAGGTCATCCATCTATCACTCCATTTTACCCAGGTGTAGTGACTCTATGGATACAGGAGAGAAACATCCAGTGGCTTTTCATTCTTAAGCAAGACAAACATTTACCTTGTGTTCAGTCTGAATGTACCTTGAAGGCTTACCTTGCAGTTATCTCAAGCAAAGCTTCAAGGCCCTGCAAGTTGATTGGTACACTGGCATGAACAGAAAGCACTGGCTGCAGAGCTAAAAGGAAGTTAAATATTGGACTTGTGGCCAGAAACACGACTCCAAACGAATCACAATGTATCTTTGTATCTGCTGGATGTGCAACATGTTCAACATATGAAAGTCCAATCCAACACTGAAAGTGTGACTATGTGTCACTCGTGTGTCTCTAGATTAATGCCGTGCTAGGAAACACATCCACCGCTGCCCTTTCTCACATGAATGTGTCTCATTTCCTTCTGTCGTTTTTCTTCCTCTTTCTTGCTCTCCTCCCTCTCGTCTCTCTCAGGTACGCTGATATGGTGACTCCCTATATGCACTCTGTTCCCGCTGTGATCGCCAAAGCATCTGCTATATACAACCCCATCGTATATGCCATAACACATCCCAAATACAGGTAGGATGTGCGCTCAAGTGTTGAGTTTCATTAAAAACACGTTGTCGAAATAACCTTATGCTGAATATATCATTTACCCAGGCTATTACTGGAGACCCAAACATGCTCTTCTCTCTCAAATTCAGGTTTTCTTTATATGCATGCATATTGCAGAGAGAAATAAAGAAAAGCATCAATATACGATAAACGATTAACACAAAAAGCAGGTGGTGGTGGCTGAAGGATGGCTAGTGTCGCAGGTGAAGTTAGGGGAAAACAGGAGAAACCTTGAATGAGTCTCGAGCATAGACAGTTAGGCATGGATTGTCAGTGGAGCTGAGGTGGGCTGAATGACGCCTGGGTGCTCAAACAAGTCATCTGTATCGACATCTGTATTGGACATTTTAACATGGGGACTTATGGAGACTGCAGCCAGCCTCAAGTGGACGTTTGAGGAACTGCAGTTTTTGGCACTTCTACAATGGCTTCGCTCCACAGCCATGGAGGTTGCAGTTTGGTGTGCAAACAATAACTTTGCTGCTGATGTCCAGAAGTCCATCAATGATTACATGTGAGGGTGCTCATTCTAGCATGTCCCACTGTTCATGTAAATGTTTGTAAATGTGGGGTGGAAAAGTTTTCTGCGGTGGTCGTTGAGGATGATTTTGAGCTTTGTCCGAAATCTGACCTCAGCAGAGAGCGTTCTCAAGTTTTTCCTTCCTGCCATATATTTACTGCACACTCAGGCTCTGTGGAGGGAAAATACTTCAGGTACTCGGGGAAGACTAAACAACTTATCACACACCTCCTGGGTTTGTTTTCCTGCACTCGACTAATATCAACTTGCTGTATCAACTTCTTCTTCCTGTAAAATATCAAAACCAAAACATGGTTTTCACTCCAGTTGCTATAAAGACGCTGCTGGTTGGTGTATTTTTCTTTTGGTTATTATTTATTCAAACCCAGGATATGTAATGGTTAAAATGGATTTATTCTTGACACGCAGGGTTAATGACTGTAGACTAGACTAGATCTATAGCTCAGTGATGGATTTGCTCATTGATAACAATGTTGATATTCCCCATATACTGCATATTTACATTGAATGGGTGATTGCTAATCCTAATTAAAAGGTGATAATGGTCATATGATAAAAAGTTGTTTAATTATGGATTTGAATATTGCTCTCACAGGTCAGAGCTCAGTAAGTATATTCCCTACCTCGGGGTGTTGCTGTGCGTTGCTGGCAGAGACCGATTGAGCAGCAGCAGTTTCCACTCCACACGTCGATCAACCCTGACCAGCCAATCAGAGAGCAAAGGGCCCAGCAAGCTCCACAACTCCTCCGTGTCTGAGTGCGAATCTGTGAGTGTGTCTCATATCTAATATGGTATGTCTCTGTCTTACACTTCCTATGAACGAACGCTTTGTGCTACGAGTTGATGATTTTAGTCTCTTGTGTTGTCTGTGATTTCGTCTCAGGCCCGTTTCTCAGACACGGAGGAGGACTGCTCGTCACGGATGCCTATAAGCCGTCAGTTGTCCAGCCATACCAGCCAGAGGTCAAGGGTGAGAGGTCACAACACGGCAGAGTTTGAGAGAACTGCCGCCCACAACCCGACTGACCCGGCCATATGTCTCCTCTCACAGATCACGGTGAGTATTTATATCAACATACGGTTACTTACAACTTATTAAACTGGAGATTTATCCACTCTGAAAGTCATAAATGTCAGATAGGTGTCGTCAGACTGAGATAGAGTGTCATGTAAAGCCCAGTTTAACTTTTTCCCACATTAGTTTTGATGGGAGGTTTTGCTTCTGTTTTGGCATTATGTCAAGCCTGATCTTAATCCTCTCCTCTAAAATATGAGAACTGACTTCACATTGTTTTGGAGCCCTGTTAAGTTCAATGCACGTCATGTTTTAAGTTTGGTATTTCACAGCAAGTAACTCTATGAGGTCATGTAAGTCGGAGCCCTCTTAAAATCCAGACTCTTCACGGTTGTGAACAGGATTCCTTAGCGTGTAATCTAATCAGCTCATGTCGTTTTAGTCCTCTGTAAGTATGGTTTGATTTTGTGTCCATGTTGCTTTGGAGTCTGGTTAACATTCTGAATTGCAAGTTTGATGAATGTTTGTTTACGCTTTATTAATTTCATTAAGTCACAGAAAGAAGCTCCCAGACTAGCATGACTTCCACATGATTTCCTAAAGGCCACTATCGTCTCCTAGACTGGAATAACATGACATCACCTGACAGATTGCTAAATGCTTCATCTTGTGACATGATGTAATCAGCCATCACATTGTTGTAATGCACAGAATCTTCTAAATCTCTTATTCATAAGTAAAAGTAGGTGAACTCTTAAAACATTACAGTTATTTATTACTTTGCATTCATGTACAACTCTAGAGAAACTCTGGTGGACTGTGGAGATTCTCAGTGATCCAGGTTTCGGTATGAAGACATTTTTTACCTTTTACTTCTTTAGTTTTGGCTTAGGGTCAGAATTAGTTCGTAAGACAATCTGACAGTCACATCCACTTCCCACGTGATTGGTGTTAGTGCTGTTCTTGTGAACAACAAAGTGCAACCAGAGACTATTTTAAAACACAGAGCTCACAGTGCTGCCTCCGGGCTAATCTAAAAATGACCAAAGACTTGGGACCGTCCATGGACCTGAGGCGGGCTGAATGACGCCTGGGCGCTCAAACAATCCATCTGCATAACTTTAAGCCTCAATATAATTTGAATAGGTGAGTTAAATAGAAATTCAGCCTCAGTACAGTTGTCATGAAAATGGGAAATTAGCTACAGAGACCAAAACTGTTTTTTGTACCGGGCTGTAAACATGCTGCCATGAAGCCTCAAGTGGCCGCTAGAGGAACTGCAGTTTTTGGCACTTCTGCATTGGCTTCACTTCACAGCCACGGAGGTTTGCAGCTTGAATGCAACCCAATGAATGACGGACACACCTTGACCCACGTGTGGCCTCAACGCCTTTGACTATTCACCAGATGTGACAAACTCTTTAAGAATCAAATGCAAAGCTAGCGGCCTTCTGACTTAGAGATATACTCAATGTATCGAGTTAGTTTTCGTCTGCAAATAGACACTAAAAGGATAAAAACATGCGTTAATATTTGCTTGAAATTTAACTGTTAGCATTTCAACATATATAAGTATTGAGGCTTGTTAAAAACCAACACTTTTTATATGAACGGTGCTTCTAGGTGAATGTTTGCGACATTTCTAAGCATGGTGCTGTCAGGCCAGTGGAAATTGACAGGTCGGTCTATGTGGAACATCCAATATATGGAGCATTTCCATTTCCCTGTAATCATCTTAGTTCCCAGAAATAGTAAGCCACAGACACACATATACAGGCGTATTGCCGTGCACGTCAGGTTCACTGAGGCCTGCATTACAGAGGGTCCAAAGACTAATCTACTAATCTGGGTGTTTCAGTCTTAATCCACAGCTTGCATGATGCAGGCCCATGTTTTAAAGTACTGCACTTGTTGCCAGCTGAAGATGGCTGATGATTGTTTAGGAGTCTCTGAACTCCATCTGCCTCCATCTCCGCACAGCGTGGAGGATATACACTTTTACTTTTGTCTATAATCGGTTTACCTACTTGTACTCTAGCAAACAATCATTGTCAACCAGTCATGTAAAATGACAAAGATGTACTGATTACTGAAATACTGACATGTTTCCCTTTGTGGTAGTTTAACATTTACTTGGACATACTTTACTCATATTTATTACAATATTATCTATTTTGTTTGTTTACATATACTAATATTTGTACCCCTAGTGGAACTGAAGTACTTTCAGATTTAAAGGAGATGTTGGGATACACGCTCATTAACTTTCTTGCATTGAGTTAAATGAGAAGACTGACACCACTCTCATGTTTGTACACCAAATATGAAGCTACAGGCAGCTGCCGGTTAGTTTAGCTTAGCTTAAAGATTAGAAACAGAGGGAAACAGCTAGCCTGGCTCTGACTCAGTCTGTACACCAGCACCTTTTAAGCTCACTTCATGGTTTCTTGTTTACTGTTTCCTGTTTTTCCTAATGTGTCTTGTGTTACTTTACCTCCTGCCTTTGTTGTGATTATCTGCTTAGTTTCACCTGTATTGTGGTTCCTTGGTGTCAGTGTCAGGTCGTCTGTTCCAGAGTCCTGCTTTGTTCAGTCTTTCTGCTCCTCTGTGTGTCCTTGTTCTGTATTTTTATAAAATGTATTAATAATATTATTTGGGTTCATTTTCTTGAACTAACCCGTGACAGGACTGTGTAGGACTTAGTGGCATCTAGCGGTGAGATTGCAGATTGTGTGTTAATAGAGTTCCCTTCATCTTACCCACTGGACCTTTAGCACATATATCTCTCTCTATAAATTGTCAAAAGTTCTGGTTGTATGTGGGTTATGTGGCAGACTACTGCCATGCCCAGTGACTTCCTTGGGACTTGAGCTTGTTGCCTGGCAACCTCACAGTAAGGACAAGACTCTAGTTTGAGAGGTGGATGCTGGTAGGAAGGCTTTGTTACCTTTTGGACAGAGTCATAGCATCTGTGTGCACTTGTTTCCAGTCTGTATGCTAAGTTAAGCTAAACAACTGCGGGCTGCAGATTCACATTTAACAAACAAACATAAGAGTGGTGTTGATCTTCTCACTGAACTCTCAGCAAAAACGTCAAAAAAAAATTGAAAATTATATTAAAAAATTAGATTTTAGGTACCTCTATTTTAAATGCAAATGCTATTGCTATTGACACGTGACTGTTAAGAGAGGGAGCAACATGACATACTTTGAAAGAGAGATGCTCCTTTATCAGAAAGGTCTG
This sequence comes from Argyrosomus regius, assembly GCA_946959425.1. Lineage (NCBI taxonomy): Eukaryota > Metazoa > Chordata > Actinopteri > Sciaenidae > Argyrosomus > Argyrosomus regius. Next base: position 11,403,750 of record OX336900.1, on the reverse strand, counting down.
TGGTCAAATCCCAAATGAAAGTCTGTTTGCAGTTATAATGTTACCTGGAGGCTCAAATAGTCTTTTGATTTTAGAACTAACACTGAATGGTTTTGTTTTCGTGCGTACCTTTCAGACTCAGCCTGAAGACATCTCCATGTCGGACATCAATCTGCAGCCTACCAGACATCTGCCTGCAACTGTAAGAGTCCATCAGTCGTCCACGTCTTGTTCTGTGCTGTAGACGTGTTTCTTTTTGTATCAAGAAAATCAACAGATCATATTAAAAGAAAAAAGAAAGCAACAACAAATTAAACTGAAATTATTGAGCCATGTAGCCCCATTGTTGGTCAAAAATTACTATACAGTTTATCATACAGAAGTGTGTTTCTGCCAAAATTCTCTTTTTTTTGCCTACATACAAACACCATCAACTCAAATCAATATGTCATAATCAAAATTTGTAAAACTACAACTTTAGACAACTTTAGAGGTGCTGGTTGGTTGATTTTACTTCATTATACTACATACTTAACAGACACACAGTCTATAGGCCTTCTCATTAACTCTCAACAAGAATGCAATGCTATTCCCTAAATTATAGAACCGTTCCTGGTGAGTGTAATCACTTTTTTTACTGAACAGTAAGACCCAAATTATAATAAAAGATAATTATCCTTTGAAATATCTACTAAAACCAGCTCATCTAGAGTGCTTTGCTCCTCTAGTGCAGAGTCATTGATCTCAGGGGGGGTCAACCGTGTGATACAGTCCCACTCCATCAAGGGCATTGTGGGAGAGCCATTCATCAATCCAACCAATCAATGCCTTTGATCAGCTGTGACTGTTTCAGGTCTTGCACTGGCAGGTTAAGTGGAGGAGAGTTGTATTGATCCAAATCACAGCAACAGTTGATAAAACGCCATTCTCTCCATTAACCTCCACCTCTCTCTGCGTTTTTCTTTCACATTAGACATGTCGAGTCACAATACCTGAACAACTCCTTGTCTCTTCCTCCCTCTGCCTACACAGCTGGATCACGTGATGGAGGAGTCCAAACCAAGAACTGGATTTAAGACATCACCTGTCATTGTCACCTCCATATCCAGTCCATCTATAATGCATAGTCCCCCAGGTTTGCAGGGCAACCTCAAATTGACCAGAACTTACAGCCCAGGTTTCCAAGGAGCCCCTTAATATATTCAAGCTGAAGACTACAGCATTACCATGAACAGCTGGACGGGAGATTGTGTGTGTGTGTGCGGGAGTGTGTTTGTTCAAATATTTCCTCCCATGGGATTTTTTTTTTTTTACCAGAGTTTGCTCTCATCATTATTATTATTATTATTATTATTATTATTTGCACAACAGACTGTGAGTATGTGAGCATGAATGCCCCGTTAAATTTAAGTATGTCCTTATTTGCACACATTCTGACATGTTATGATGGTTTGGAGCCAGAGGCAACAAATGAGCCTTAAAAACACAGTATTAAAAAGATTTCTTTCTCCTGGGTTGGGTCGAGATTACTCTTTTATTTATTCTTAGTTCAGATTCTTGTCTAAATATTTGAGTAGAAGAGTCACAAAGGACCATACATCTTATTCTAAATGGGAAACCCCCATGTCGCGGACACAATGCTGTTTTGGTCCATTCTCCACGCGACTTCAAACCCCATCAGGAGCGTTTTGCCTGCCAGACTTTGTTAACTTTCTCAAATTTGGTAATTTTTCCTGGCTCGGTTGGAGAATCAACCAAAACCGCGTCATGGCTGCAATGTGACGGTGTTGTGCCTGGTGGGGTTTTGCCATCAGTCCTCTTTATCTTTTCATACAGCAGTTGAATGTTTCCTATTCAAAACATGTTTTTCCTTAAGTTTTGTGTGGCATAAAAAATGCTGAAATTATTTTTGCACAGTGAGCCATATTTTAAACACTATATGTGTTATATGTATGTATAAGTGAATACCTAATTTGCAATGTAGACAGATGTGAAGTAGGTCCAAATTCTGTCCATGCTTTCTAAAAGCTTTTTTTTTAATCTCTTTTTCTTAAAATGAATAATATAATTTCCAATCAAATGACTCCCGGTAGCGCCACTGATCCCACTGAGAATCAGCACCATACTTTGCAACTACATGCTGATTTCAGCCTCTAGATGTGGAAGTAATCCAGGTTTTTTTTTTTCATCAACTGCATTTCCAAAAATGTATTCAGGCAGTTCATTTCTTCGGTGTATTTTTGTATTTATTATTAAGGTTCAGATCGGTTGAAACGTCTTCTGGGATGGCTATTTAAAAATACAAATATTTAGAAAATGACCTTCCTAATGCAATGTTGCTGCTTCACAGCTCACTCTTAAAATGAAACCACTGCAAATTAATTTAAATATCAAATGAACCTGCTGCTAATGCTGTATGTTAGCCAGACAAAAGTGACCACTCATTCCAGTTTTTCTGCCCTCTAGTGGTCATAAATGCTTTAAAGTAGCTTTAATATGAGGTAACCGGGTAATCAGACACACGTACACACACATGTGACCTGGCAGGAGAAGATACAATTCGTTTTGTTTCCCCTTTGGTTCTTTGTCATCGATTTTTCCATTGCTGGTTCCACAGATCGGACAAACCAGGCCACAAATGTGTCATGACACCAGAATACATCAGCCAACACTGTGGAGTGTGAGAGTATGAGTGAATGTATGCCCGCACTAAAGAACTGGACTCTGTACTGTACTTTGTATTTCTCTTGATGCCATACTTTGCTGTAATATCTCCTATTAGATGTACAGCTGAGTTTTTTAATGACTTTACTATTATAAGACTGTGGTTTCAGGATTGTTTTCATTGACCTCATCATAGAAAGATCCGTTTCACTATGTTTTAACATCCCGAAGTTCTTTCTCTCCACTTTTGTACATGGCAACTCCCTTTGAGATTCCTAAGATTGCTGCATCATTGACTATGATTGTAATAACTGTTCACGTCAGTTAAACTTCACACATACTGTCATTTTCCAACAATTTGTTGTCCACTGTTGTTCATTTGTCCTGCAGTACCCAACGTACAGAATTATATGTTTTAAAATGTTATGGCTAAAATAATGTTGGCATTATGACAAAACAATTATATATATATATATATATACATATATATGTATATATATATCTATAGATATATAGATATATATATAAAATTTAAATTCCTCTTTAATGAAGTGATGTTTTATGAAGTGATGGTTTCATGTTGGTTTTGTTTTCTTTGTACAGAATGTTTTGTGTTATTTATTTTTCTAAATAAAAATGTTTAAAAATTCTGAAAAACTAGTGTATGCATGTTTTTGCCGTTATGCTTTAACTAGCTATGCATTAAGCTACGGATGATGCAAATAATGATAATAGTTGCAATTAATTAACCTGCCAATTCTTTTTTTTATTAATAATTTGGTCAAAAATGTAAAGGTATTCAGTTTATTTTCATAGAAAACAAAGAAAAAACAGCAAATATTTATATTTCAAAAGCTGAACCAGTTTATTTATGTAATAAATTATGTAACTTTCTTCTTATTGACTTAAATCAATGATCTAAACTGCTGCTGATTAAGCTCTGCCAATGAACTAATTAATAAACTAATTTCAGCTCTACATTAAACTACTCCATTCTTCACTTCCTTAAAAAAGTCATGAGCTTTTTATTCTCACACAAATATTCATGTGCAGCACCATAATAACTCTACTTACTGCAACTCTTAATACATTATCTGTCCGTCATTGTTGACTGACCAGTATTTACATAAATCATTAGCACAGTTTTCTCAATGGAAATCCATTAAGCACAGCAGATAAAAGCTGGAACATCCCGATGTCAGATATCAGAGTGACATTAGTGTAGGTCATATCTGTCCAACATGCCAGACAGCAGATATTATGGACATTAATCCTGCATACTGTTTGACCTGAATAGACCTCCCTGCAGAACTATGGCGCCCTGCAGAGGGGAGAGTCGGTACTCGATTTGCATGAGAAGAGGGTGTAAATAGTCGTTTCCGTCTACCAATGCTCTGAAAGAGAGTTTTCTTTAGTGATATGAATGTAATTTACTATTGCCAGAGCATGTGGTAAAAGATTTACAATGTACATTACCATTCAAAAGTTTGGAGTCACTTGTTATATTGATATTTTCTTCTTTCCGTGAGTCATCTTCAGCTATTTTAACATAGATTTTAAAAAAATCAGACACCAAACAGGAAAATACTTTTTCCACATTACTTTTTTCATACAAAATAACTTCTAAAACCTAAAAGCATAAAAGACAATTCAAAATTAAAGAATACTCCTCTCAGTCATCTGTCAATTCAAGCATTCGTGATTGTGATTCCAAACAATTCAATAGTAACGTATCATTTTTTACCATTTTATAATTAAATAATTTTATTGTTATATTTAATAATTTATATTAATTCCACATTCTTCTCCATTGGAGAAAATACGATGAAGATCCCACTAGAGTGCTTTTCTAGTGGAGAAAACATAATGTAATGCCCTATAGTGTGCTCGTCTAGTGGAGAAAACATAAAGGCACTTGCCTTTTAGGGTGCCCTTCCAGTAGAGAGATGACGGGCAGCAAATCTGGACTGTTTCACCATAAAAGCATCACAACTCTCTTCATGCTGGTGCCCCACAGCATACAGCTGGTACCCTTTTTATTTATTTATTTTTTGCCCCCTGCCACTCAAACATGTGCAGCTTCTTGAATAGATCTACTGGGATTATAGTATAATGAAACAAAACCAAATCATTGAAAACAAGTAATTGAAAAAAAATCTGAGAATAAAAATGGGAAATACTGTAGAAAATGAGAACCACAGAAGAAAAGAGATAATATAAAAAAGAGACCGATTTGGTTTCATGTGTTGTTCTGCAAGATTTCTCTCAAGTTCTGACATGTTTTATAGATGTCATGTAAGTTTCTTCCCTCTGAATGAATAAATAATTCTGTGGTGGTCTGAGAATTTTATTTTGGTGAACAATTTGCTTTTGATGTGTTGCTGTCTGTCTTTCTCTGCCCTGTCCTTTCCACAGTGCATCCAATTTCTTGGAAACCAGCATGAGGTCAACCTACTACATTAGCAGGGCTGCAGGCTCTTAGGTGGCCACTCTTCATTATATGCGTGTACACGTAGAACCATGTGCAACCAAGTGTCAAAAGAAAGAGCAACAAAAGAGCGTCAATGACATCTTCAGTGCGTAATTGAGCTTGTTATGCGTCACACTAATGCTGGAAAGTAAACTCCACCAAGTGTGAGCACTCACGTGTTTCGTCTTTCTGTGGTAAGGGAAATTACCGTGACTACTTTACTGTGAGGAAACATGGGCTTCATCGTGCTGTAGATCAGCCAGGCAGGTGACAAATAAAAGGAAAAAAGTGTCTTAGTAAGGTGTTGAACCACCACTAGCTGCCAGAGCAGCTTCAGTGTGCCTTGGCATTGATACTATAAGTCCCTGATACTCTACTGGAGGGTTGAACAACATTCGTCCATTCGTATTTTGTGTTTTAATGATGGTGGGGTAGAGCGCTGTCCATACGTGATCTGGTGACTGTGGAGGCCATAGCGTATGATTCTTCTTATCAAAACACTCAGTGACCCCATGTGTCCTATGGATGGGAGCAATGTCATTCTGGAAGAGACCACTCCCATCAGGATGGAGACGTTTCATCACAGGATAAAGATGATTACTCAGAACAACTTTGTATTGATCTGCAGTGACTCTTCCCTCTAAGAGGACAAGTGGACTCAAACCATGCCAGCAAAATGGCCGTAACAGCATAACAGAGCCACCAGATCCCCTCACTGCAGGAGTCGTGTGAATGGATAGCATGAAGTGCTGTTTGGAAACATCTGCACTTGTTAATTTTCTCCACTCATTTATTCAGGTTTTTATATGCAGCACCAGTCAAGATAATCAAGTTAGACACACCTTTTCTTCTTTTTCTTCATTTTCTTTACTTTCCACATTGTAGATTAAAACAGAAGACATGAAAACTCTGAAATAACATGTTTTGCATTCTCTCAATCGGCTTCATGAGGTCATCGCCTGAATGATGAATGAACAGTTTTGCCATGTCAAAAGTTAATTAGTGTAATTTCTTGTCTCCTGAATGTGAATGTAATATAAATATTCAATTATCAAAGTTAGGCAATATCTATTTATTAGTTAATCATGTTTAACTTTAGAAAGAGTTAGGCTAAAAGGCCAAAAGACACATCTACTGCAGCATATCTGGACTGAAGATATTCAATATGGCTCTCTAGTCTTAGGTATTGATGAGCTCTGTCTTGAGTGATAGATTAGCTCATGTTCACCACTCTCTTGTGTCTTTAGTGTCACACCAGTGCACAAACATCTCAGTTTTAATGTGTGTGCATGTGACTAATATTCACAAAAACATCAGGACGTGATTCTCCTGTTAAACTGTCACAATCTACAGTTGGTGTTCACTTAAACTTAGCAGCTGCCGTTGGCTGCTAATTGAATTGCTCCGTATCACAAACACAGCTGGGGGTGTTTTAAGGGGAATCGGCGCTGTGTAATTTGTCGTTTCCTTTCTCGAGCAAAGGCCTGCGAAAAGCGACTGACATCAGTGCGCATAGGCTGATTACAGATAATAAGGTGCGAGAAGCATGAACTGATAGCGCTAAGAGAGGGAGGAAGAGAGAGGGAGAATGTGTTGCAGTAAGAGGGGTCTATATTGGCGATGTGAATCGGCAGTGAAGCATTCTGGGGCTTCATGTTACAGGCCTTATAAGGGCCAGGGCCCCTGTGTCTCTGCTCACCTCGGCTATTCTTAGGCTGTCTGTCCCTCGCCCTCAGCAACTCTGCAGGCAAGAAACCTTTCTCCATCTTAATATTAAGTTTAAAGTTGACTTTTGAGAGTTTGCACTTGTGTTTTTGATTTCAATGTAGGCTTGTTTGTGTGGCTCCAGTCAGGAGAGACTATTTTTCTGCAGCGACTCAGCTTGACTCTTTTTCTGTGTGTATGTGTGTGTGTGTGTGCGTGTGTGTGTGTGTGTCTCTCCATTTGTGTGTTTGTGTCTCAGAGGCTCCACAGCACCTGACCCACCCACCTACAAGCACCACCACCACCACCCCAGGGGTGTTTGTCCTGAGAGCTGGGAGCAGACGGGGAGTGACGGTAGTGAAGCCAGGGCTGACGGAGAAGAAGCGGGACAAAAGGATAGCAGGAGGAGGACGGAGAACAAGGGGCACACTGAGCAGGAGGAGAAACCACACAGCCGGCAGGAGTTGTTTGCAGGAGGAGTGTTGACGTTTAACCGAAGATGAGTACGTACACAGTGACTCTGAATGGCCCGGCTCCATGGGGCTTCAGACTACAGGGAGGAAAGGACTTCAACATGCCACTCACCATCTCCAGGGTAAGGACAGAGTCACCCTCACAGACTGAGATTTGTTGTGGCGACAAGGTGGCACACAAACAATAGCAAACTGATGATCTGCTGTGACAAAACAGTGCACTGGAAGTGTTAGTGTTGACTGATTTTGGCAAATACTCAAAGATGTAAACACAGTCTTCAAAAGACAAACTTTTATCACGTTTTCCTGCATCCAAGTTTGCAACATTCTGGTGATTTGCAGGTGAAAATATGTCTCAGTAAAAGACAAATTAGGTTTGTAAAGTGGCGTCTACCTTCTGTTTCAACATTTAAATGACTATAAGTGGAACATATTTATCATAGGACCTCCTGAACTGTAAAATACAGTCCTTAATATATTTAAATGTAACTGAAACTTTCATTTTTCACACAGTTTTTATCCTTTTCACCTGAAAATCTTCGCATGTTTCTTTAAGCTTGTGTCGAGGCATGTGCGTACTGTATATGCGTGTGATATGCCTGTGCACAGGTGTGATTCGTGCGTGAGCATTGGTTATGTAATAATGTTGTGCTGTACATGATGATGACAGGGGAGGCTCACATGTAATCTCCGGAGAGATTTCTAGAATAGAGCAGCAGTGGAAAGACTGGAATAGTTTGACTGGAGTTAAGCTGCTGCTGCATTAGTCAACTTTTACTGCCGTTAGTTGTCTTGAACTTCGATTACATCACGCAGGAGCTCAAATGTCTAGACCACCCTCAAATTTGGAGCTGGTCGTAATCAGCTTGATTAGTTTTATTTCTTGCTGAGCGCAGTCAAATAATTGATTCAGTGAGAGCGATTTTGTTGATATGAAACTTATTTTAACTGTTTTAATTTAATTACAGTGAATTCAAGAAGACTAAAGTTTTGAAAGACTTGTTTCTGCTCTTAATAAAATAAAGTTATAATATAATATACATAAATACTTCTTAAAAGTGTAAAGCATTCTTGCCTAAAATTATGAGAATTAAAAGGAATATTAAATGTCACTTCACAACTTGTGCAGCAGAGCGACTAGGTCTCTCTCTCTCTCTGGCAAGACTGCTGGTGTATTTACAGAATTTCCTTTAAATAGCACTGGACGAGAGGTGGATGGACGGATGGAGAGAGAGAGAGAGAGAGAGAGAGGGGTGGGAATGGGACAGGAAAGAAGCGAGGAAGCTAACTTGAAGGCAGCTTGTGTTACCTTTAGTAAGCTTTATTCCTCACTAATAGTCAAGTTTCAGTTTCAGCTTTTGGAGCCGCTCCGGAGGGGACGGCATCGTTGTGAGGGAGTGGATGTATTTGATAGATTCAGGAGATGAGAGAGGGGGTAGATGAGATGAAGCTTACCTGAGCAGAGGAATGTGGACATTAACTCTCCTGATCTCCAGCTCTTCATTCTTCAGTCCTGATTGATGCTTGGCTGGTGATCAGCCTGTGTTATATTGATTCACAGCTCCAGACAGCTGTTAGTTTATTGTCCCTGATCCCGGTCTTAGGCAGCCAGGGAGGGGAGCTTTGATCCGTGTCCGATGTGACATTGTATCATTGGATTTGTGTTCATCCTGCGCTCACGCTGGACTCTGACAGGTTAACATAAAACACTGCAGCTTGACGTGACAACTCGGGGTGCCGTTACAGTTTGACGTAATGCCGCCACGGTTTGGATTTCTTTGCTAAGAAAGGAAAGAGGGATGAAGACAGTGGATTCATTAGCCAAGCTGAAGCACTGACCATTAAATATTTGACACACCAGTGCTGTCCAGTGTTTTTATATAAATATAATTGGGGTTGTGATTGTTAAAAATATGAAAAAGGGCTGCTTTAATATGCATCATCTGTGAGATTTAAATCTATTCATGCTGTCTTGAGGCTAAATGAATGAACACGGCTCTCTGGTGATTGGTTAAGCTGACATATTGATGGATGGAGTCTTTTTATAGACTGATATAAATAAAAATCCTTTAATTAATATCCAGTTTTCAGTCTTCAGTTTGTCATACGTTATATTTGAAGTGTCTGATGCATATAAAGACACGCATGACGCTGTGATTGGGCAGTGTTTTGTGTCTATATGTGCATTTGATTACACTGAGGTGCAGGAATAATTTTTCTCCACCTGATATCACCGTGTTTTTCTGACTCCTACTGTAACTCCGCTTTCCAGACACACCACACACACACACACAGGCGTAATAACTGTAATTAAAAAAAGGAGGAAAGGTCGACAGGAGGACAGAACAAGTTCTGCAAAATGGTGACGCGATTTAAGTGAAGTGTGGATTGCAGAGAGGACACGTAATGTAAATAGAAAAACGCGACAGAATCAAGGAAGTCTTGCATGAATGTCAGTAGCAGGTGGTGTATGTGTGTGTGATTGGAGGGATAGAGGGGGGCTCAGTAGGGTCAATCACAGTGAAGCCAGGCAGGCATCAACAGCATTGCTTATTTTTAACTCTTTAACGAGTTGGCTGTAAGCTTAGACCCAATACTGTATGCCCCCCGAGGCCTCTGGGTCCACTTAAACCTCTTCTCTGTGTAGTTTAAGCGCTAAAGTCCGGCTTTGTAGCAGAGCCAGGAGAACGAGGATACAGCTGAAGGTCAAAATTTGGCTGACAACTGTAAAAAAAAAGGGTGAAATTTAGTTAAAGTTTCTTGGATTTTAACTATTTAGCCACTACGTATGACTTTATAAACTGTTCCTGTACCTCATATCCTCGCCCTGCACAGTTCACAGCATTGTTATGCTGCTTTTCTACTTAATTCAGCACCAACTAGCCTTATATAGAGCTGTACAGACTGATTAGACTCTTGGATAAAATGTGAGTTAACTCGGTTGATGAGCGTAACAAAGAAATTTTACCTAGCCCTTCATCTGCGGCGCTGATTGGTTTATTTTGCTTCATCAGCTTATTCTCCTCTCCACTTTTAAGGCTTATTTACTGAGCTGCTACACACACACATCTTAAATAACTACGTGGACTGAGGCGCTACATATTTGAGGTTTACAGCAAAAATTAAGAGTCAAATCAACAAATTAGCCTTGTATTTCACATGCACCCTGGGGAATTCGTAAATATGCCTCCAGTCTGTAACATGTGCGTACGTTTGTGTAACTGCATATGTTTTTCAGTTGCTTGTGTATTTCCTGAGGAATCTGTGTCAGTGGTCCTTGTGTGACCTGCGCTGTTGACCCCCTGCATAGATAACTCCGGGCAGCAAGGCAGTGGGCGGCAGCCTGGCCCAGGGCGACATCATCTCAGCCATCGATGGGGTCAGCACCGATGGGATGACACATCTGGAGGCCCAGAACAAGATCAAGTCTGCCACCAGCAAACTGTCACTCACCATGCTGAAGTAAACAACCAGCACACTAAAACACCCCACAAACTTAAGTAGATGATGCAGAAGCCTAACCTAAACCTAAGGGATATTGTCTGCAGAAAGAACAGAGTGGTGTGGACATTTTGGGATATTAAGAGGAGGTCAAAGTGTTAAAAAAGACCACACATGTTGTTTTAGCTGATAATAGTTTTAGATTTTTACAAATATGTAGCAAAATGTGATATTTTAAAGGGAAATCTTGTTGTTTAATCTTCAGATCAAGACGTCCTCCACCAGTTCCCACAGCGACTCCAAGGATGGACTCACCCATGCCAATTATCCCCCACCAGAAGGTATGAACAAACAAGTACTGGCTATCAATGCAAGCACAATATGTATGTCTGCATACTTGTACGTGTTTGTTTGTTTGAATGTCTGTGATACATGTTTTGTATTCTTCTTGTCCTATTGAGAGATAATCACAGTCCTTGGTAGTGTCCTGCTGCCCTCTAGTGTCAAATATTCACAGTGCAGCTGCAGGAAGCCCTGTGCAGAGGAGGTCAGAGGTCAGCAAACAGAAAACTCTTGACTCTCTTGACCTCTTCTCGTCTTTTTAAGTATTTTGGAGAAGAAGTTCAAACAGAGCAGCCAGTGCCCTTTGAAATTCTCCAGGATAAAAAACCCACCAAAAGGAATCTCTTCCAGGTCCCTAAAAAAGATCAAGATCTCCTCTCAAGCCCGGTTAAAGCTCCTGCCTTCTCGACACCGTCTGCTGCATCTCCACAAGGCCGTCTGGGGCAGTACAATTCCCCAATCGGCCTTTACTCGCCTGAAACTCTCAGAGAAATGACGCTGATGCAGGGCAAGTTAGGAGAGGGGTCGGCAGCATCCCACAGAGTTTCATCATTTGGGTAGGTGACAAATAACCTCCAGTTATGTAATACTCAGAGAAGAAGATTTAACTCCTTCAGGGACCAAGCTGACGTAACAACACTGAGCTAAAGTGCTGCTTTTCACTCTGGAAGAATGAGGCAAATGTGCTTCACCCTGTCCCCATTTAATCTCACATTTAACAGCGACTGCGATGAGAAAATATACTCAGAACATTCCCGGCATTCGTTCCTCTCACACGTGGCACTATTTCTGGAGCGTACACACAAGCATACCTGGCTGGACTCCAGGTAAGAGAATAGCAGGAGATCAGACTACAGGGTCATTTGAGAATCTTTAACACAGGCAGATCTGGGAGAGTTTACGAAAAGGTCGAGTATTCGCAGTGACTCGTATAAAAGGTTATTCAAAATAAAATGAGATTCAAGTGGACGAGGATGTGAATGAGCCGTTGGTTTCTTCAGCTTTTGTGAATGGTACCGACTCGTTTACTGTGAAATAAAAATGAAAGCAGGGAGATGATGTTGCAAAAAGAAAGACGTCTTTTTGCTGTTTCAGCTCCCTGATTTCCCTCTTTGAGGTGTTTTATCTTCAAGCTGTTGCAAAGACAAAACCCAGAACAGAGTTTTAAATCGTGTTTTGCCTGGAAAACCAGAGAACCTCTGTGAAGCTATTTTTAGGTTAAAGGAAAGTGGTGATTTGTTGCTACAGCAGGTGAGGAAAACGGTGAATACTTCAAGTCACCACTAAAGGTCTCTTAAATTATTTAAAACTTTAAACTTTCTGCAGGTTTTTTTGAATGTATTCATATTATAACTAACTGATTAACTGAGTTTAAATTTACTATCATCGACTGTTTCACAATTAAAAAGATGGAACTAGTCAAATTTTAGATACCTAACCTTAATTTGGTGTATTTGGCTTTTTGTGAGGTAATAGAAAGAATATATTTAAAGAAAAATATAAACGTTTATTTTAGGAAACAATGGTGATGATGTTGTCTATTTTACTTTTGTGAGCAAATCCAATGAAAAGACCGAAAAAACAATCAGTGAGCTGGTGCATCTATCAATATTTTCTGGCTCTGTCTGAGACACTCAAACGGCTGCTGGGCACTGTAGTTTTTAGTACTTTACTCACAGGGATAGGGTAGTATATTTGTCAGTTGAGGATTAAAACACATTCTAGTGTATTTACAGCAGCAGAGCGGTGTGTGTGACATCGACTCAAAATAAACTACAGTGCTCATGGTCATTGTAATGTAAGGAAGACGTCACTCAGAGCAGCAGTGGAGGAATAAACTCTATCAGACTTTTAGACTTTGGTTACAAAGTTTGGTTAGTTGGATCAGTTCTCGTGGGATTTAAGGACAAAATGAAAAATATAGAATAAAATCCTGTTTTGCATTTTGTACCTTTTTATATTTGCACTTTTCATTCAAATGGTAAAAACAGGTATGAAGTCTTATTATTAGGTTATTTTTGAGCACACATTTGCACATTTGGGTCTATCAAAAAGGCTTTTTGTCGTCTTTGTAGGTTCAAACCAGTGACTATACTGTATGTTGCAATGAGTTCAGTGGGAGTTAAGTTGAGGGAACTCTCCTCAGTGGGATGGTATGAGTTAGGGTGAAGCCTCAGTCATGGAATTTGTAGATGTTAATTAAGGCTGCTTGGCCTCTGACATATCCAGGTATCAATCCTCGCTAATGTGTTTCCCCTCTGGAGCTGAGCTGCTTTACAGCAACAGCCAATGGTAAGTCAGGTGTCGGGAAACGTGCTCCAGGCAGATCGCAGGACGATGACGGTAGTATCATGCCAGCAGCCCCCAACCTCACCGACTACGTGGAGACTCTGATTCCACTGGCGCGCACACACACACACACAGGAGAGAGCAGCTGTTGTACATGGTCATGGGATGTTCTGCTCTGGTTACACACCATCACCCTGAATCCCCTGGATGTCCCCCTCGCCAAACCTGAGATAGCTCCCCCACGCCCCTGTACTGTAGGAAGATGTCTCACGTGTGAGGTGCTGTGGAGCACGTTACATTTTACTGTCTGTACCCTGAACACATCCATGTACCGTATGGATGAATCCACCTGGCTGATTTATGCGTTCCAGTCTCAAGCGGTGCCACCTTTAGTGCAGTAAAGTGAACACACTGACAGTAAAAGCAGAGATTTCTGGGATTTAAAGGGCTGGTTTTAATCTGGTTGTGACAGAGGCTTTGGGAATGAAACAACATTGATGTACTGCTTCTGTCCGACCTTCACAGCCTGGATGTAAAAGTGCTTTGAGTAGATAATGAAACCAGACAAGTATTACGTGCTAGCTTATCATTTAAATCATCAAACAGTATGCTTTTTAAGAAAAGTCTAAAAGGTCTGAAACACGCTAAACTGAAATGTTGTCAAGCAAGCAAGAGATCAGCAAGGTGGCGGCTCACCATCGACCATTTTAGTGACGTAACCCACAGGTTTCTGAAGAGTCGTTTTTAAACTCAAAATCTGTCCAGCTTCTGGTTAATCTAAAAATCGGCAAAGACATGGATCATCAGTGGACCTGAGGCAGGCTGGATGAAGCCTGGTTGCTCAAACAAGACAAATTTTAACATCCGGGCTTATGGAGATTGACTCATTCTGTAGCCAGCCTCAAGTGGACATTCGAGGAACTGCAGTTTTTGGCACTTGCGCAAAACATGATGATTTAATAATAATGTTTTAATAAAGAGTTTATGGCTTTTATTTTCTGCTTTTTTGTCCCCCAGAATCTCAGTTTGTTTGTTGTTGGAGCCGCTGATAACAGCACAGTCCAGAAAAGACGTCCAGCTGTCTGTTAAAACTGGGACTAAATGTATTTGAAAAGTTCAGTAGATTATAATCTTTATTTTAATTTGATCACCATATTTTCAACATATAACTGGTTCAACAGGATCTGCTGGACACCCATCTTGATTAAAGCGATTAAAAAGTGAATACTTTTACATACATACATTATGGCAGCTCGTCTACTTCTGGCGACAGCTCCCCAGTGAGTTTGTCTATATGTAACGACTGCAGTCCTGTCATACGTGGATCAGGTGCTGTGTTTGTGTCATTGTGTCTTTTTGTGGCTGTTCTGTGCTAAATGTGTCCCTGTCCTGTGTCATGTGATTGAGACACTTCTGCTCTTGTCAGTCACTCCTGGTGATGCAGGGGAAGCTGGGAAATATCCCAATGATGACAGCTGCTATTCTAACCTGTACATGGGATTACAGCATAGCACTGTAGCTGGATAGTTTCCTACAAACACACGCAATGCCATTGTTATCACCAAAATACCTCTGGTGATTCATTACATTGCCTTCTCTCTCCTCTCTCTTTCTGTCTGTCCGTCCCTCTCTGGTGTGTTTCAGGTTATCGCAAACACAGCTGCAACGTCAGTACCACAGTATATTTAGTGCATGAAGTATTCTGTATGTCCGTAGAGAGAGTATTTGTTTTTAGAGATCTTGGTGTGGAGTGTTGAAGTCGAACTAAAGCTTAAAGCTTGTAACTGTAACAGCATATGGAGTGTGCTGGTCGTATGTTTCTTCAGGTAGTTGCAACAATAACTCACAGGCTTAAAATTCAAGACGTGTTATTAACAGCATCTGGTCCCCAGAAGTGAAACATATGGAAGTAAATCTACTCAAGTACTGTACTTCAGTACAGCCTTTACTTGAGTAAATTATGTGAGACCTTTCTACATTTGTTTTACATTTATCTGCCAGATGTAGTGCTTTTATTTTGTTTGCTTGTGCTTTTATTTTATAGACTTGCAGTATGCAGACTAGTTTACCTTATACTTATACTTAAGTATATTCTAGCGCTAACGCTTCTTTACTTGTTAAATTAAACATTTAAATGCTGAACTCTGCTGTGGCATCTACCTGTTTCCCACCTCTGATAGTGATTTCATATTCATTTTGTGAATATGAAAGGGTTTGCAGTATTGCTGTATATAAATGCATGAGCGAGTGTCTTTTAGTAGTGTGTATCAGTGTGTGCCGTCAGTTTGGCATGTTTGGTTTTCTTTGGACTGCCATGTCAGCTTTATATTCATTATTTCTGTCAAGTTAAGAGCTTGTTGTTTTTGATGTCATGAAGTCATGATGGACAAACGCTCAGATCTCAGTAGACTGCTGTGTCCCAAAACAACATGAAATACTGACCCTCTACAGTATACTCTGTTATACTGTACTGTTATGTTGGTTAGTATAGTTAGTGCTGTTAATATACAAGACGTTAAAATCATTTATACATTTATTTTTACCAAATGGTATCCAAACACACACCTCATACAATAATATTGTTTTGCTAGCTATGAATCTCGAAAGGGGATGTATTTAAAAAGTCATTATGCTTCTGGATTGATCTGAATGAATATGCTCATTGCTGCCTTATCTGAGGATTGCCATCAGTGAGTTGCCTCCTTATTAATGTGGTATGTAGTATGTAACTGGGACACAGCTGTAGTACGGTGTGAGGTGTATTTGGACTGTGCAAAGTTAAAACTGAGTGGTACAACAGCTCTGTCTGTCAGTAGCATTACTACACAGTGACCTGGTTTCCTCCCTTCACTTTGGTGCTTTCTCTGTCGTTTCTCTCCTCTCAAACTACCCTCTCCTTCCCCTCATGTGTTAACCTCTCATCTTCACTACTGCACCTGAAACCTCCCCACCTCCTCCTCCATCCACTGACCACCCACAGTGTGGAGTACACTCCTAGCTTCAACCCCATAGCTCTGAAAGACTCAGCCCTGTCCACCCACAAGCCCATTGAGGTGAAGGGCCCGGGTGGAAAGGCCACTATTGTTCACGCCCAGTACAACACACCAATCAGCATGTACTCACAGGACGCCATCATGGACGCCATTGCAGGGCAGTCGCAGGCCAAGGGACATGACAGGTGAGGTCACACGACCAAACTAATCCCCTCTCCACAGTCTTTTATGCACTCTCTCCACTCATGCACTTGACATCACATCCCAGTGATCAAACCAGCCATGCGTTGCAAAATTAAAGGGTCGGTTCACCCAAGTGTCACAAAAAACATTCATCTCACTTACTGCTAGCGGTATCTAACCATGAAGATAGGTGTGGTTTTATTTGCCACGGTTAAAGATATACCTCTGAGATTTTTGCCTCAGCCTCAATAAAATGGAGGTGAGAGGAAACTCTTCCAAAGATCTGTAAAGGAAGGAAGGACTTTTTTCAGAAGTTCAGGGTTGCAAAGATAAATGTCCGAATACTCGTCTGTATTGAGAGTCTGTGTACATAAAATATTACTTGACACCTCAGTACCCTTCAACCGTCATCCACCATTTTAAGATTATTTATAGAACCATGAAAGAAATCATGGTTCTGAATGCAACTCTTAATTACCATTAACACTATAAAGAATGGACAGTGTGACGTAAAGAGCTGCGTGGTGTCTCTGGCCACCACTATGTTGGTTGTCCTGCATTTTTCGACTCCCAGCTAATCTAAAAATCAGCAAAGACGTGGTGGACCGAATGACACCTGGTTGCTCAAACAAGTCATTTGTAATGGCACCTACCTGTCAATCAAAGCAGCCACGCTCATTTTAAACAGGTGAGTTCTATAAAAATTCAGACTCAGTACAGTTGTCACGAAAAGAGAAATCAGCTATAGAGACCAAAATCGTTTTTTGTACCAGGCGGTAAACATGTTTATTTCTGCTGTGAAGTTGGACATTTTAACATGGGGACTTATAGAGACAGACTCGTTCTATAGCCAGCCTCAAGTGGATGTTTGAGGAACTGCAGTTTTTGGTACTTCCACATAAAATAAAGTGTAACTATTTACTTTTCTAACATGGAGGTCTAATTAGAGCTGTATTAAATTCACAACGCTTCATTTAACTTTTCCTACAACTTATGTTTTTCTGGGAATTACAAGTTTGTGGGAGTTTACATCAGGCTGATTCTAGTAGCACCATTTTCCCACTATGAGTCAGTCGTCTATTTCTCCTCCATTTTTTATAGAGAACTTTGAAACAGCATGCCTCACTGGCTTCTTTCCCATAGCACCATCTGCTGAGGCTCATGGCGTTTTTGCAATTTCAGCATGCAAAAATCACTGAGAAATAAATAGTACTGCTTAGCTTATTATTATACAGTAAAGTTTTTGAAGAATTCCTTGAAAGATAATTTAAAAATGGGAAGTTTGGAGCCGTGGTATTGGGGATGGAGCAGCATAAATCACAAAGACGAATATCTCAAAACCTGGACAAAAACTAAAATCTATCGGCATGACTGGATATCTTTAGTAGGAAGTGAGAAAATGTATTTTTTCTGTCATTTGGATGATATAACTCTTAGCCCTGAAAAGCCCAAATGCAAAAAGCAGCATTTGAACGTTTAAGCCTACGCTGCTACAAGTCGGATGTCTACTTTACAGTATGTCCGGGCTTTTCCATGTTGTCTGTGTCCGTTCTATGTACTCCTCTGTGCCTTTCACCCACTTTCCTCTCCTCATTCCATCCACAAACAAACAACCAACCACACCCGTGCTGTCCTACACCCATCCTTCCCCATCCTTCCTTCCTGGTTGTGATCTCAGTGAGGAGGCAGGCTCCCCCCTGGCGTAAGTACAGCAGCGCTCCTTTTCCATCCCGCCTCTCCTCATACATGTCTCCTCAGCTTGTGCGTTGCTCCATGTGTCTGATCAACTAATATCCCACTGGAAATATTTTACAGCATTCATTTTTGTCTATGTTGTTGTTTTTAATGTGTTTCTGAGGTGGTATGCGTCAAATCACAGGGTTTGGTCTACAAACCCACTAACCATGAGGCCATCGTGGACTCGGTTATGTGTGTGGAAGTACTTAGAAGTACTTTGGGTGTGAGAGTGTTTACAGGGTTTTCCTCCTCTAAAAAAGCAGCCAATAGCATCACAATTGCCGGGAACCTGATGGGATGTCATGGCATGGGAATGTTCTGAGTATCCAATCACAGGTTTTTAAATAAATACTGTCCAATCAGTATTGACTCACTTTTCTAACACTTAAAAAATGCTAAAAGGTCACTATCAAGTTATGTTGCTGTGTCTAAACTCACTCCAGTATCGACCGTACACTACAGTACAGGCACCATCAGTGGGGAAGTATGGGACCACACAAAGACGGTGTATATGAACAGTGAGCAAACAGACTGTGTGTAAAGCAACACAAATGCAATCATTGATCTCAATGTATGAACTGCCCATAATGAGATAAAGCTTGTAAAAGTAGCAGTACCAGAGCGTATAAATACTGCAAGTAAAAGTCCTGATAAAGTAAAAGCACATCAGTATTAGCATCAAAATAAACTAGTATCCAAAGTAAAAGTGCTCCTGATGCAGAATAATACATATTATATTATTAGATTATAATTATTGACATATTTATATGTAGGCATCACCAATGTTGTAGCTGGTACTTTCTTCATTTTAACAACATTACATTACATTATCGTAATATCACCTCTTCATTTATAGGTATGACATTATGGGCATTTAGTACATTATGATTATTTATTACATTTTGGGGGCTTTAAATACAGTACATACTGCACACTCAGAGCTCTAACAGTACTCTCTGCCCTGCAGTGGAGCTCTGCCTGTCAAGGACCCGGTGGTAGACTGTGCGTCTCCGGTTTACCAGGCAGTGATCAGGCCAGGAGAAACAACCCAGGATATGTCTGAATGGGCTCGTCGTGCTGCCAACCTGCAGTCCAAGAGCTTCAGGATCCTGGCCCACATCACTGGCACTGAATACAGTCAGTACTATTTCGGTCTTACCTTCTCTTTGTTCTTTGTACTCATCTCTGCGAATCCTTACTTCTTGTTCAGATTCAGTTGATCGCCTCATGAGTGAAATCTTTACCGAATCATCTCGTTCATTTCTCTCTATATAGTGCAAGATCCAGATGAGGAAGCCCTGGCGAAGTCGAGGTAAGATGAGAGAAAAAGTGGGAGGACTTTAAGCGTATTTGTACGCCACTTCTAAATATACCTGGCTACTCCACTAAAGTTTCAAATAACCTTATTTGCTTTCTTGCCAAGAGTTAGATGGTAGAAGATCGATACAACTTGCACATCTGTCCAAGCTACAGACAAGAGACGGTTAGCTTAGCTTAGCATAAAGCCAGGGAACAAGGGGAAACAGCTAGCCTAGCTCTGTCTGACAACAAACATTCAGCAATTAACACATTATGTTTGCAAAAATAATGCAACAGCAGCACAATATTAATTGTTATAAATATTATTTAAAGACCAAATTGACCTGAAATGTGCCCCATATCGAGCTCATTTATTTAATTTAAAGTGTTAAAACAATATGTCAGTCACCTAGCAAAGGCTCCAGGAAGTTAGTGGTTATGGCCAATAAATAATTCATCACATAACCCCTCCATAAAAAACACAGCTTTAGATATACTGGTAGGTGGATTTTGTTGCCTTTCAACAGAGTTTCAAGTCTTTGTGCTAAGCTAAGCTAATCAGCTGCTGGTAGTAGCTTCCATCTTCTCATCTAATTCAAACGTTTCCTTTCCAACTGTGATTAAAAGTGCAAATATTACCTGATGTAAAAGCCTTGTCCTGCCTTCCACGCCATCAGAGAGAAGTTTGAGTCAGAGGTGAAAGGGCCCCGCTTTGCCAAGCTGAAGAACTGGCACCAGGGACTGTCTTCACAGATCCTCAACGTCCAGGAATAAAGAGGAGGAGACGAGAAAAAGCAAGAGAAGGAGAGAGAGAGGACATGTAAAGGAGGACATGGACAAAAGCACAGGAGTTAACAGGAAGAGGGGAGAAATTATGGTGGAGGATAAAAAAAAGGAGCAGGAGGGGGAGAAAACTCCTCAGGAATGTGAGATAGAGTTGCCTAGATTAGTAGAATGTGAGATACTAACTGTTAGCGTGAGAATGCTATGTGTTCATAAGCTCGATATTACCTGTCAAATATGTCTGTCCGCTGCTAAGACCTGATCTCGCATTTGGGTTTTTCTTTTCTTTCTTTGTTTCCTGTTTGTTTGGGTTCTGTCTCTCTTAAACGAAAGGGGAAATTGTACAAAAAATTAATGAAAATGCAGAACTGATGATGTTTGTCTGTTAGTACATAAACCGCATTTGCAAACATTATGAATTTTAACACTATACGCATGCTTGTTAGAAGGCACACAAGGACAAATACACACATAGAGATTTACCTACATGCACAAATACAGTATGTAAAAAAATGCACTCAAAAAATGTACTGATATCAATGTGAATAAATGTTTTCTTAAAACCATACGGCTGAGTGAATTGTTGTAAACTTACAAATGAAATGAATTACAGTGTCACTCCATCAGTGAGTTACATTTCCTGTCATTTCTGGTGCCGTTGGCATGGCAGAGGGCGTGTTTTGACTTTGCAGAGATGAACATCGTTCAGAAAGAGCATCTAATAGATTTTGACAGAATATATGACTGTTTATTAGCTGGTGGCGACAATGACACAAGAATGGTAGCAGTGTTGACGAAGCCCCGAGAGATGAATATTGAACTGATGAGGCAGATGGTTGGAAATTTTACCTCTGAGGGAAGGTTGTTGCTATTCTAAAATACTGATTAATATTCCTATAATCTTCATAAGGGCTGTAGATTTGAGAGTGGTGAGACTAAAACAGTGAAATTCTGGGCCAGAAAACCAAAACAATGAGCTAAAATGCCCTAATACACAAGCTCTCAAACTATGGTATGTGGACCACTAGTGGTAAATGACTTCCCTCTAGTGGTAGGTGGAGGAAGCTCAGAGATATCCATCTATCTATCCATCCATCCATCCATCCATCCATTACGTGTAACAGCCTATCCTCATCAGGGCCGTGGGGTTCTGGAGCCTATCCCAGCTGACACGCTGGACAAGATGCCAGGTCATCACAGGGCACATAGTGACAAATAACCATTCACACCTACGGCCTATTTAGAGTCACCAATTAACCTATAAAGTGTATGTCTTTGGACTATGGGAGGAAGAAGGATGTTGTGCCAGAGTCGGAGCTGCAATACAACCAGGCTTAGCAGCCTCTATGGACATAATGACAGAGGTGAAGGGACCAAAAGGGGGCGCTGACGAAGGAAACTAAGTAAGAAAATGAGAAAGTGACCGAGCAAGAAACCATCAAGCAAGAGTAAATCTGGTACTGACTTTTAGTCGTTGACGAGAGGTTCATGAAATAAAAGGCTGAGAGACAGATGCTGAGCTGGGCTTCTTGCTGTTGGACTAAATAATATTAGCTTGGTGCTATATCTTGTGTTATTGGCTGTTAGCAAAGTTGTCGACTCGCTAGTTTTTGATCATAAGTAATATAATCATAACAAATACACGTGTACAACTGTCTAAAAAAGTGGTATTCCACACTGAAACTGGGGTGCTAAATCACAAAATACCAGTTTCTACGCTGGTTGTTGCTTTAAGCACTGAAAGGATTTAAAATGCTGTGTCATTTTACTGATCAGCATTACAAACCTAAAGGACACCTTGACTTGCAATTTGCTTGTGACCTCACTTGGACCTGAAAATACAGCTCTACAAGTGATGATTTCATAGAGAGCATATAATTTGTCCATTTAAAACTTTACATACATAAAGACAACTATCAGTCAGGCATAAATGCTGTGTCACGATATGTCCTACGTCATATGTGTTAAAGCCAGCAGATGGCAGTGATTCTGTGCAGCCAGACTGCAGAGACAAGACATCCTCCTCTCTGCAACAGCACAGTGCCTCACATATACATCATTTTCCTTCTCTCCCCTTTTGTTTTATCACATTTACGCAAATGCCAAAAATATTGACTTGCATCTGCTTAATTTTTTTTTTATCTGTGCTCCCCATTTTTTTTCTCTCTGATTGAAAAAAAAAAGAGATAAAAATGGAGCTGTTGTCACATCAAAACTACCCACAGAATTGCTGCCGTGCTGAGTCGGCATGTCTGGGAGAAATGGGGTGATAGGGAGGAGGAGGAGGAGGAAGGGGAGTGAGGGAGGGGCGGTTGTGACTCATTCAGGTGGAGATGACAAAGCATTTTCTCTCCTCTCACAGTAAAAATAGCTGCAGGTGCTCTCTTTTCCCTCTCTTTATATGAGGCACATTTATCACGATAAATACATGCTGTACAAAATAATGATATGCAGGGGTGTAACCGCAGATTACATGACAACACCTCACGAGGAATATGATGTGTGCTGCGCTGATATGCTGTTATGTAACCAAGCTCACAAACTCAGCATCCAGAAAGGTGCATCCAGAACAGACGTGCCAATCAAAATATGCAGACAGCGAGCTGGAGGCTGAGCTGGGCATCATCAAGAGAAAGATGGATGATGGGTGGAGGGTTGGTTGAGGCGCGGGTTTGCAGCATGACTTGAAAATGCTGCAGCATCCGGTCGTCCCTCCTCCTCCTCTTCCTCCTCCTCCTCCTCTCTCCATCTCGTGCATAACGGCTGTTTCCTCCCCCCCTCTTTCTCTCAGTCTGCGTGCTGTAGCCCTGCTGTGCGGTCCTCTCAGTCCTCTGTTGTAGCACCAAAGGGAGGAGGAGCCTACCGGCGCACAGACACTCGCGCACACACATACTCTCTCTCACACACACACACACACACACATAACACACACTCTGACATCTCACATCATCTCTTCTGCACGCTCACTGTGAGCACCAGCCAGCAAGCAACCAAGCCAGCCAGGCCCGTTTGGAGCAGGGGAGCCCAGCCGTCTCGTCACCCAAAATGGATGTACTAATGAAGGGGTTCTCCATGGCCAAGGAAGGTGTGGTGGCCGCTGCAGAGAAGACCAAAGCCGGCATGGAGGAAGCGGCAGCCAAGACCAAGGAAGGGGTGATGTATGTAGGTACGTAGCACATCTTATCTGTGGAGCTACATGAAAAAAAAAGAAGGTACATTTGGGGGTGATGCAGTCATTTTTTGATGTGCGTTTAGTTGCATCATGTGTCTTTGCGCCTTTCGAGGTGGGGTCCCATGGGTGTCCGTGTCTGGGACACTTGTGTGAAGTGACAGGAAAAGAAGGAGGAGGAGGAGGAGGAAGAAGAGGGGGAAAAAGAGGAAGAAAGGAAGGGATGGAGTTAGTACCCAGGCAGGATACTGCTGCAGGACTGGTGCAGGGCAGAGGGTGTGGGTATGAAAGAGTAAAGGATAGACAGAGCGAGGATGGAGCATTAGATGTAGAAAGTTGTAACTGGGTTGCAGGACAGTAAATGATGGAGGATCGGTCCGAGAAAGAGAGGACGAAAGGTGGAGTCTGCAAGACGATGGCGCCGCCTCTAGCTTTTACCACCTGTCCTATTTTATCACATTTAACGGTTTGCAGAGAGACGTCCAGTGATGGATCCAATGCAGCGATGAAGTCCCCAGAGACTCCATTGATCTGCCTTTGTACATTTACAGAGTAGAGTTGACCTACATCGACTAGGCTGCCATTCGTTTTCTGAGTCAGATATTTTAAGATAAATATATAAATTCACCATAAAGATGCAAGTATACGAGGACATACTGTTTTAAATTAATATGATGCTTTAAGTGCTTTAGGGTCATGCTGTAGTTAGCTCAAGCAGCTAATGCGTCACATCTCAAGGTTACCCCAAGTACCAGGCTTTTTAGGCCGCCCGAGAGGGGAGGGGGTGGGGTGTAAAAGTAGGAGGGTGGGTGAGGAGTTATCGGAGTGGAAGTGTTTGTCGTCATCTGCAGCCCGTCCCTTCGTGGCTCGTCAAAATTTTTAACAATGATGGTGAAAAAATAAATAAATAAAAAATTTAAAAAAGGAAACCATAGATGTGCGAGAGTCAATGTCACGAGCTGGAGAGGGAGGGGGAGGGGGGTGAGGTAGACGGGGCGAGGATCACTTGAGCACTGCAGCAATTTGCTGTCCCATCAACCCCCCCTCTCCACAGACGCCCCCCACCCCCCTAAACCCCCACCCGCACAACTCCACCCTCACGCCATCCTTGTGTTGATGCGAGAACGTGTGTGCGTTTGTTGCAGCAGCAGGATTTGTCCGTCAGTTAGTTCTGCTTTGATGACTAACCACCTTCCTCCCCCACAGCTCTAAAACCCCACCACCACCACCCATCCCAGGGAAAGATGGAAGGATGGAGGGATGCACGGGGGGGGGGAGACAGAGAGAGAAAAGAGGGAGAGAGGAGGGAGGGGTGTTATGTCAGAAAGAGCTTTGAGCTTCTAGTCTCGTGGCTCGTGTCTGAACAGATGGAGGGGACAGAAAGAGAGAGACATGTAGTGATGGAGGCGTGATGGAGGTGGAGGTATGAGACTCAGGTGGAGTGAACTGAGAAAGGCAAAAAGAAAATGAGCATGTAGATCACAGGAGGAGGACGAGAAGGGGGGGGGGTGATCGCTGAAGTGAAGAGGGTCGATGGCTTCGATAACACACTGTATCTGCCTGCAGCAGAGTGCGTACGTCAGCATGTGAACACGTATCGAGTATACAGTATCGAGGTCCGCACATACAGGCCAAACCTGGACAGACAGCCGGACGTGCTCTGTGATTACAATTATCCAAAATCCCACGAGTCACTGAACACAAGCTGACGCAGGGATAGCCTCCAAAAAACAGTTTTTTGTTCTTTTTAGCAGTTTTATTACTGAATTTAGCTTTATGTTGTTTTTATTTTATGGGTATTCATTCCCTGGGGTAGCACTGTAATTTCCATGGTTTTATGAGTGAATAAACTGAAAATTGAACCATGGAAACTCCCAAAAATCTGATTTTCCATTTCAGATTTAATCAATAATACACAATAAAAAGGTTATAAGTACTGATTTTCTGTAAAATTATTTGAATGAAATCAAATAAATAGCAGGATTTGTGCTGCTACTTCATGACAAAGATCTATCAGCATTGATTTATCTACCTCTCCTGCACAGATTTTTACAAATATGTAGAAAGTGCCTCAGTGCCTGTATTATATCTTTTACATTACTGCAAACACATAAAAATATCACCAGTGGTAGGATTTCTAATTAAATATGGGACACATCTGAGCTTTCATCTCATCAGGACTGCTAAAGAACAAATCCTCCTCTGGAAAACCTGACTGAAGCCATATTTTTTTGCACGTTTAATACATTATTTAATAATAGGAAAAAGGCATTCACACACTCTAATCCGTGCAATATTCATTTATTGAGGCAAGCTTTTGATCGGGATTATCATTTACTGTCAGGACTATTTTAATAATTGATTCCTTGTTCTTGGTGTTCTGTGAATCGCCTTGAATTGCATTTGATTTCTGCCCAAATCTTTAATGATTTACATCTAAAAGGAAGTCACCAGAAGATGAAGAACGCACTTACATACCTCTTGTTCACTACAGGCTCACATATAGATATTCATAGTGACATTCAGGGGGCTCCCTATGTTGACTGGGAGAAAGAAGCTGTGTCATTGCAGTGTGAGTGTGTGTTGGGGCTGTACTGCAGTACTGCTCAGTACTCAGGCACGTGGCTCATGTAGCACAGGGAGCGTGCAGAGAGATGGAGGGAAGCAGAAGACAGAAAGAGGACGGGTGGATGCAGGATGGCAGCATCTGTGTGAACGTACAGAGAGAGAGCAGTCAGTATGCACAAACTCGTGTTATTCTGCAGATTTATTCTTCCTTTCCATCCTCACGTTATTATTCACTTTCATCTCTTAGAGCAGATATTTCTCTCCTTCTATCCCCCTCACACTGACAGATTATATAACCACAATTTAATCTGTTTGGGATCATATTACAATGAGCACAGTGCTGGTGGAACGGAGAGGGAAATACAGAGAGGTGCTGCTGTTCACGGGATGTTTTCCAATAAATACAGATATTACAGATGTTTCTGTAAAACATCAGGCTCTCAAGCACCAAACAGAGTTCTTGTGGTTAAAATGGAAAAAATAAACAATCCAAGCAGACAAAAAAGAGTGCAGAAACACACCAGTCTTTACTGCTTATCTGAGACTCTCAGGAAGGATGTGACTTGTTTCCAAAAGGTGCTATCGCCCAAACTTTGATGATGTTTCTCCAAATTTGTGGCAGATATTATTACTATGACATTGACATTATTGATATAACTAATGAGTCTCTTCTCATTACTACATCATGAATTAATACATTTATTTTAACACCAGTTAGATGTAAGGGGCACAGTTTGATTTATTAACAATTAAGAATAATTAAAATTTCATGTTCACATCCCTCACTGATTAAGGACAAAAGAAAATACACAAAATATAAAACAAATCAGGAAAAATGTAAGTTTGTGTGTCTATTTTTGTCTATTTTCTATTAAAGTAGGAAACATTTCTTACATACGTGAATAATCTTAATCTCTGTTTTATCTTCAGGCAGTAAGACAAAGGAGGGAGTTGTGTCATCAGTAAACACAGGTAAGAAAAGCTGCATGTGCGCCAGCCCCATTTGTGACCTCGGCACTCCAGGCAGACTGTTAACACCGGTTTGTTTACTGTCTGTCCGCGATGAGAATATCTTTGCCAGTTGTGAAACCATAGCTAGTATGAATAAAAATGGACATCGTATCCGTGACGTCACGGACGTAAGTTTCTGAAGAGCCGCCGTGAGGCTCAGAGTGTGGTGGCTGGTTGATCCAAAAATTGGCATCAGTGCACCTGAGGCAGGCTGTAACGCCACCAAACCCAAGCAATAAAAGCATCCACACTCTTAACTATGCATAACTTTAAGCCTTAATATAACTTGAACGAGTGAGTTCTATAAAAATCCACCCTCAGTGCAGTTGTCATGAACGGGGAATTAGCTATAGAGACCAAAACTGTTTTTTGTACCAGGCGGTAAACATGTTTATTTCTACTGTGAAGTTGGACATTTAACATGGGGGCTTATGGAGACTGACTCGTTCTGTAGCCAGCCTCAAGTGACTGTTGGAGGAACTGCACTTCCGTATTGGTCCATTTCACAGCAAAAGACCAGAAAAGTGACACAAATATGGGATTTATGCTTTTATCTAACGTGTTTTCAAGCCGTATTTTCCGTTTTACATGAGAGGAAGGCCAACTGGTTATAGTGCAGCCCACAACCACTTACCCGAGCTTCTCTATGGAAGTACCCGGGGGTGCCTAATGAGACCGGTGTTTCGGCTCAACGAGCGACCGTTAGCCGAATGTGTCTTGGTTGTCATAGTTAGGACAGCTGTTGAAAACAGGACAGTTACGTAGCTGTCCTCATGAATGTCTCCTTTTTTATATATATTAACGTTATATTTGCTAAAAACACACATGATTCGTCTTTGTCTTGTCTTGTTTTAACAGATGTCTTTTAATTACGACACGCTAAAGGTCGCCAGTTAACACGGTCACTCGTTAAACCGAAACACCGGAGTTAACGCACGGTGGGGTCGAGGTCACAAAGAGGCGAAATACGTGTGTGTGTGTGTGTGTGTGTGTTTTACACTGAGTTTCACTAACCGTCCTCCACTCTGCGTCTCAGTGGCCAACAGGACCGTGGATCAGGCCAACATCGTCGGGGACACAGCGGTTGCTGGGGCCAACGAAGTGTCACAGGCAGGCGTGGAGGGCGTGGAGAACGTCGCCGCGTCGACCGGGATGGTCAACCAGGTCAGTTACCATGGTAACCACAGAGCGCTGGTTTAGGATCAGCCACTAGGTCGAGCTCTTTCCCCATATTAACGATTTTACACATCAAGGCAGTGATAAAAATTTAAATGAGTTCTTTTTATTCGTTATTAATTTTTTTATTATCATTTAATCCAGAAAATCTATAAATCAGGGGCAGGATGTCTCCAAATTACTTGTTTTCTCTGAACAACGATCCAAAACTCAAAGATATTCAGTTCACATTGATATAAAACAGAGAAAATCAGCAAATATTCATATTGGGAAGCTGGAACTGGGGAATATTTTACATGTTTTACTTGATAAATGACTTAAATGTATAAAATATTGTGGATATTGATTGTTTAAAAATCAAATAATGATATTTGTTGTTGTTTTTTCTTTAAAAAATAAACAATCTTAAAAAGATCCATGAGGTTTGTCCTAGTTTGGACACAGTTTCTTGTCACTTACTAATCGGCTGATATCTCAAGTGATCATCAACATTGTTTATATTGATTTATCGGTTATTTCAGCACTGAAATAACCAGTATGAAGATGCAAGCCATAATCTATCTGCATTATATTAGTAACAATGTATTGTGTATTAACCAGGTGTCGAAATATTCTACATCCTGTAGAGTTAGAGAGACATTTTGTGACACCAAACGACCTCCTTCTGCTCTTATGTTTTCAAACCTGTTTGTCAGATGTTAGATGACGTTACATCTAACTTTGGTGTTTTTTCATGCATGTCTTTTGTGTGTCGCTTCGTGTCGGAGCATCTGTCTTGTGTGTTGTTGCTGTCGTTTTCTCACATTTTGTTGTTTATGTTGTTTGTGTCTCATCTGTGTTTCCCTGATAGGAGGAGCCTGTATACGAGGTGCCTATTGGAGAAAGCAGGGGGTCATAGGTCATGCTGGGGTGGGCTGTGGTGAAGGAGACAGTCAGAGAGGGGTTACTCTGCATGTTACATGCACCAAGTTAGCAGTTTATTAGCCACGTCTGTACAATCTAATCCAATCAACCTGCAATAGATCTAACTTTTCCTGCAGGATGATCATGTTTATGGTCGGATTTATTGCAGGACTGATGTATTGGATTGCATTAAACGGCATAATTGTACATAATAAACTGGTAACTCAGTGTTTATTAGCTAATAGGCCACTAAGTGAGTGTCAAGAGGGGAAAGAAAAAACAGATTCATTCCTGTCGTATTTGGTTAAAAGCTTCTATTGAAGTACACATGAGTAATGTGAGTAATTCACAATTTCCGCCTCTGAATATTACAAACATTTTTCCTCTGACCTCTCAGACGCTCACTCATTTGTGTGGTTTAGGCAACAGTGATACTAAAATTGTCCATTTCTAACCATGTAGCTCCCTCCTTGTAGCATTAAGTAACATACAAGCTCTCAGCCACACCTTTATATAAGCCGGTGAATATATTCATGGCATGCACCAAAATAGCTTCATTGCACTGCTCAGGCTGAACAAGGCCTGTGCCACCTGGAGTCTCTTACGTGCTGTTAAGCTCTAATCCAACTAACTGTACCCCCTGGGAATATCCTCAGCATGATAATAAGAGCTGATTCGACCCCACAGCATGGTCTTTGTAGTCTTAAATGCTTTATTGTATTAGAGCTGGAGGTAAATGAAAGCTAGATGGTGCTTGAGGCCCTCTGCCCTGCCATCACCTCATCTTTTCATCCACTCAGACAAATCTACTCCACCTCTTTTTTTTTTTTTACGCCTGATTTATTCTCGTTTTTCTTGTCTCGTCATGCAGGGAGAATATGGAGGAATGGAACAGGGTGGGGAAGGAGGAGAGGTAAGAAAACAGGTTTGAGCACTGCTGGGATTAAATGTTTAATGCTCTGAAAGGAAACCATTGAGCGCTTTCACTTTTTGCTGCCAGTATGTTGTTTTTTTAACTTAACCCTCAATTAACCAAAGCTCCTCCAGAGCTACAGAAGATTTTATACAAGTGTTTTCACAGGCAGTGGAAGAAATATTCAGAAACTTCACTTGAACCAATAAATTCATGTAAAAATACTCTTACTCCTACTCAAGTAAATAAGATAAGATAGACTTTAATGATCCCACACCGGGGAAATTCATTTGCCACAGCAGGTTGGTTAAGAAATCACTCATAAATAAGACATATATAGAAAAAAGTTCATGTACACCAAAATGCCTGACAGTATAAAGAATGGACAGCGGATGTGTGACGTCACCCGCAGGTTTCCATGTTGGTCGTCCTGCATCTTCCTCCTCACAGCTAATCTAAACCAGAGGCCTCAAGAGGGAAGTAACAAGCACATTAGTGTACTAAAATGAGGCGATGACAAAAGGCATAAATGTAGGATTAATGCTTTTATTAAGGAGTTTTCAGTACTGACAGTATGAAGAATGGACAGCATATACGTGACGTCACCTAAAGAGACGTTTTGTAGCTCAGGCTTTCCGCTGCCATGTTGGCATTCTTGCCTCTTCCACCTCACGGCTAATGTAAAAATAATGGCAAAGATGTGGATCATTAGTGGAGTGGAGTGAGTGGCTGCATTGGCTTCACTTCACAGCCTCAGAGGTTACCACTTGGTGGGAACAAATTATATCTTGTTTCCACTAATTAATCAAAATGCGGAAATTAATTGTATACATATACGAATTGCAGTGTATTTTACAAGTTTATCATATGTCCTTTTATGTAAAATCTTAATCTGAAAAGTAACTATAGTTATAAAAAGTATATAGTAGCATTAAATGAAGACAACTGTGAAGCACCTTAAAGCTTAAGCACAGTACTTTCTAGCACTGCTCATGACTGTTCAACTGAACTTACTGTAACTTGTAATGGGATATTTTTCAATGTGATATTTCTACTTTTACTCAAGTAAGGGATCTAAATACTGACAGGTGTTTCTCTTTGTTTTCTTGCTTACTTTGCAGGGGTATTAATCATCTTCAGGACCTCCCCTCCCTGTGCTCTTCGGCGGCCCCTCGATCCCCTCGCCTCGCTATACCAGACTCCAGATGTTCAACATATTTTTTTGTGACTTTACAGAACCAAAATCAACTAAAACAGACTCTTCCGGATGCCACACCTCAGCCCCCTAATCTCCCCCCTCTGCCTCGTCACTCCTTGATGCTCCCCCTTAGCTGCCTCACCTGTCCTCACCCCCTTCTCCTCCCCTCTGACTTTCTGCAGCCTGTAGCTTTTTCCTCCACTGCCCGTCTTACCCTCGCCTCACTCGTGTGTTAGTGTCGTCCTGATATGAACCCTGGTGTTGTTACCGACCCCCCCTCCCACGCCTACCAACCTATAGAGAAACCTCACACACAAACACACACGTACGCACACACAAAAAGAGATACACCTTCATTCAGCACATGCATGAAACACACACCCACACAGATACAGTACATACAGTCAATGCCAGCACAGACGCACACACTGGGCAAACATGTCAAATTTTGGGTGAGGTGCAAGCCAAGCCTCTGCAGTCCACAACAATAAAGATAACTCACTGCGTGACTGAGGCAGGGTGTGAGAGGGTGTGTGATCTGCTGTTTGTGTGCTTGTGGTAGCTTAAATATGTGTGTGTGTGCATGTCTAGCTGCTGGTGTGTAAAATAAAATAAATCTCCAGAGGCTTGTGCAGGGAATCGTGCATTGAGGACAGATATCATTCTGTTATGTGTGCAGTAGTTAGTTAGCTACAATAGACTGCATGAACAGATGTGTAGAATGACTCGTCTCGTGTCGTAACCGTAGAGTAGCGGCCGTTCTGTTCTGTGTAAGCTTTGTATGGCTTAAGTGTGTGTTTCGCCTCGACGTTTAGAAACAGGGTTATAACAGTGTCATTAACCAGGAAGCAATACACAAAGCTCATTTTCCTCAGCTGTTAGAGTGGTAACTTGAATTGTGTTCATGTGATTCAAGAAGAATTTCTCCATAACATTAAATATCTGTGGATAAATGAACACATTAGTGACACATTAACAGTTAATAACTGTTGATTTGAAGGGTCTTCTGTTTTCAGACAACCAGATTTTGATTCTTAAATCTGCCTTTTCCAACACAACCCACGTCAAACTAACAAAAACTAATATGTCTCATGTTGCTCTAACTTTGGAAGGAAAATAGAGTAAAGGCCCAGCCTTCGCCACAGCAGCCCAGGGCTCGACTTCGACCTGTGGCCATCTGCTGCATGTCACCCCCCCCCCCCTCTCAATCCCCACCTTCCTGTCACTCTTCAGCTGTCTCAAATGTCAAATAAAGCTCAAAATGTCCAAAAAACATCTTCGACAAAGACACTAATTAAGGGGGAATTAAAAAGGAAAACTAGGTCTGAGGAAAGTGTTTTTTAAAAAAAGCTTAATTCAAGGAGGAAATATGAGCAGCTGATGATGATCACGTCTTGTTATCGTGTAGTTGCTTTTTAGTCTTTGTGAAACTGGTTTGCATGTCATCGGGAGCAAATTATTCCAATTTCTATGATGAAAAACGTTTGATTCAGTGAGGGAGGAGAGCAGAATGAAAGATAGGGTTTTTATCATGGATCAGCTTTATGTGTAGTTCTGTGTACAGCTTGAATTCTGGGATATGTAGTTATTTGTTAGGGTAGTTTTTATTTCACACTAACGAGTCTGAACCCTGGCTGTTCTGAAGCTCCCGCCCATTATCTGTCTCAGCCAATCAGAGGATCCCTTTCTCCTCTCGGTCAGTTTGATGCCACCTGTCGCTGCTTGTCTGCCCGGCATCAGTGTGTGTGTCTGTATGCACTGTATGTGTGTGTGTGTGTGTATATATATATATATATATATATATACATATATGTGCGTGTTAACATAGAACCGGTTCAGCCAGCAAAGTGTGTGTGTGTGTGTGTTTGTGTCTGGAGCAGGTTTGTGTGTTTTTACTTTGAGGTCAATGGAAACTGATGACTGCATGTTGCCTTATCAAGCAATCTGACATTCACTCACACACACACACACACACACACACACACATACATAGACTACACACTACACCACACTTGTACAAACACACACATAGCACACTCTAAACAAGACACAATCACAAATACCCACCACAAATACACAAACACAAGTCGTACACCATGTTTAAGTTGGCATCGAAGCAGACTCGCTGATTTTATAAACAGTACCAGTGAAATTAAAAAGATTTTGTTGAAATCCAGCAACTGTGTCATGAATTTATTTACAGAGGTGGAACACCACGTGTTGAGTGAACACAGCAGGCTTAAAAACAGTCTGAACGTGACAGTGAGAACATTTTTATCTCACAGACAGGGCCAGATTAACACACCGAGGGGCCACAGGGCTAAAATGAGCTGGAAAATGAGTTGAAAATTAACTTTAATGTCTGTGCTTACACAGATAGAGCTGGACGGCGCTTGCCTTAGCTTAGCTTAGCACAAAAACTGGAACAAATAACAAGAATGAAAAACTGACAGTAGAATGAGGACAAAAGTGGCCACGCTGTTAATTAAGCAATATCACATGACAGGGTGTGCTTTAATGTCATTATTGGCATGTGATCAGTAAGTCCGTAAGCGTCACTGCCGTGCCAATATTGACAGTAAAGCTCACCCTCTCATGTAATATTGCGATTATACAACAATTACGAACTTAAAGGTCCAGTGTGTAAGATTGGAGGTCTCTATTTTCTGAATAAGACAGAATATAATCTTCATAACTATGATTTCATGCATGTCTAATCATCTACAACAACTCCACAGCGTTATAAAATCTAAACCCAAAGTCAAAGCAAAGCAAAAGAAGCAAGAAAAAGTAATAATTTCCTAAATGTACAACGTGTTTTTATCTAATAAAAATCTAATAAATAAATCTAAATATTCTGCTTCAGTCCATATTGGTCTTTCAAAAACAACATTTTCTCTGCTGCACACAAGGGAAGTACACACCTGTATTAACGAGGCGGTCTAACAGCTCCATAACACACAGAATATTCATTAAAGAAAGCTGAAATTTGAAATTGAGATGTATTACTTTATTAAAAGTTGTCTCCCAGTGTATTTTTTCATATTTATTTACATGTTATATATATTAAGGATGTGAAAATGTGCAGTTGGCAGAGTAATATGAGTCAGGTGTGCTGTCATGCTGATTTGAGCATGTTCTAAATGTCTATTTGACCAATCAGATTGTTTAGTTGGAACTACTTGTTGGATAATTGTGCATATGCCATGCCATGCTGTTAATTATGCATAACTTTAAGCCTTAATATAATTTGAACAGGTGAGTTATATAAAAATTCAGACTCAGTACAGCTGTAAACATGTTTATTTCTGCTGTGAAGTTGGAGATTTTAATATGGGGGCTTATGGAGATTGACTCATTCTATAGCCAGCCTCAAGTGGCCGTTTGAGGAACTGCATTTGTTGGCTTCACTTCAGGTTGACGCTTAGAATGAAACAGCTAGTCTGGCTCTGGTTCAAAGCTAGAGCTAGTTTGTTTAAGCCGTAAAATAACAAAGTGTTTTAAGTTTTACATGCTGGAACTATCTCTCTATGAACAAGTTTATCTATTCATCCATGATTTCTTTGCAACATTTCTGCTGGTTGGCTGACCGTGACTGCAGAGGATGCAGCAAACATTTCAGGTTAGCAAGAGAGCTTGCATATCAGTCCCGTTATCAAGCACATTGATTCACTTTTGACAGTTCACATACATTTTGTGACACACGATAGTATAAAAATAAACAGATGCGACACACTGTTGTATCTTTTTTTCTGAACATTTTATTGGTTTGGTTTGCATAAAATAAAAATAATTTCCTCCATAACAACTTCAACATTGAGGAAGTGGACGATTAAAACTGAGGAAAATTCAACTAAGGGGATGGGCGGTCACAGTGACACCTAGCCCCCTCCCTGCTCCCCTTTCTTGGCCAGCGGAGGAGTCGGGGAGAAGCTGCTTTTAATATAGGAGATGAAGGAAAGGAAGGAAACAGGACGGGACGAGGAGTGGGAGAACATCTATCGAATCTCAGACACAAACTATGAAAAAAAACTCTAAATCTTGGCAACTTCACTACTAACCTTTACACCTGAAGTGAGAAGTCATAAAATTAGTATTCTCTTTTATTCACATGAAGTTAAATCTAAATCCCTTTTAATTCAAATTAAACTGAAGTGGCCATCTCTGTTTTAGAGCACAACTCTTTCTGAAATAAGGCATCTGCAGTGCTGTCAACTGAAATTACCGCAACTGGAGGGTCACACGTGCGTTCAGCGATCACAAAAAGTTTGCTTTGAACATGGCTGCCGTACAACAATATCATGAATATGATGGCTGCAGGAGGGACAGGGTCTTTTGTCATGTCAAGACTCTTCATCTGCTTTTTCTCAATATAACCTCAGGCAAAAACAAGAAGAGAACGATATTTAAACAGAGAAGCAGAAGATACAGTATAATGGCAGCACAAAGATCACGGGATAAATACCAGGCTAGCCGATGCCTCGCTGTATGTATGTATGTGTAAAAGAGCCAACAAGCAGCGGTAAACAGTGATATGTTCTGAAGGCTATTTAGAGGGAGAAAGAAGCCAGGGGAGGGTGGTCAATAGCAAAGAGGGTTGAGGGGGAAGGAGAGGAAAGGTGGGTCGTGATTGGCCGTTTATGTGAAGGTAAGCCCAGCCTCGTTGTAGACTTTGAAGACCTTCTCGATGGCGTTGACGTACGCGGCCGTCCGAAGGTCCAGACCCAGGTTGTACTTGCTTGCTGTGCGCATGATTTGCTAGAAGGGCGAAACAGAACACGTTATAGCACCTTCATTGCTGCTCCTTTAAGTTCTGTGGTGTTAGAAACTGTGTTCAAAAATGAACTACCTCCCACTGAAATGAATGGAAAAACCTGCATTTTCACCACAACACTGGATTCTGTCTGAATGTGGCCTTACACCTGTCTCAGTTGTAGTTTACCTGCAGGTATCCTGTTGGAAGTGTAGGCTGTTCATGCTAGTTAGTGCTTTCACATGAAAAAACCTATTTAGATTTATTTAGGGACAGTAAAATGACATGTGGAAGATGGACAGATTTTGACAAGCGGGCAGTTTGGCAATTTTCTTTCATTTCCATAACAGCAAAACAGTAAAAGTTGAAAGGAAACATACGGTTAATGTTCTCAGAAATATTCCATGTTGTTGTTGTTACAGGTTTTTATTGTTTTACAGTGGGGCACATAACAGAAAGCCACAGCACTGTGCTAAGATTTCTGTTCACTAAAACACGCTGGACAGTGTTATGTCCCGAATGAAGACTTACCCGGGCAGATCTCTCCATGGTGTAGGCCAAACCAGAGTGAACAATATCCTTCTCAGAGGCACCCTGCAAAGAAAAATGACCACACAGTCAATATCAGGAAGGACACTTTAGAAACAGTGTGTATGCACGATCATTATTAAAAGATAAATGTAATAACTTGTGATGGACATTTGTCACTTTAATTGACAGTGCTTTGGCATCTGTAATGAAAATATTAGTTTGTTACTCAGATCTGACCTTCAACAGTCATATCAAATCAATCACCAAAACAGCCTTTTATCAACTTAAGAACATATCCAGAATTAAGGGCTTTATGTCCCAAACAGATCAGGAGAAGCTGATTCATGCCTTCATCTCCAATAGACTAGACTACTGTGACGGTCTTCTGACTGGACTCCCCCAAAAAAGTATCAAACAGCTGCAGCTCATCCAGAATGCTGCAGCTCGAGTTTTAACCAGAACAAAGAAATCAGAGCATATCACCCCAGTTCTCAAGTCTTTACATTGGCTCCCAGTCAGCTACAGAATAGATTTTAAAGTTCTGCTACTGGTTTACAAATCACTGAATGGTTTAGGTCCAGAATACATGAATGACATGTTAGCAGTGTATAAACCCAGTCAAGCTCTGAGATCTACTGACTCAGGTCAGATAGTTGAGCACAGAGTTCAAACCAGACACGGTGAAGCAGCATTTAGCTGTTACGCTGCACACAAATGGAACAAACTACCAGCAGAACTCAAATCAGCCAACTGTAAGCACTTTTAAATCCAGGTTAAAAACATTTCTTTTTTCATGTGCTTATGGCTGAGCCCTTTTAAATAATTTTAAATCGTAATCTTGGATTTGCACTGTAAGTCCTCTTAATCGTTTTAATATATATATATACAAATAAAATATACTTTTCTTTTTCTTTGTTCTTGCTTTTAACGGTGTGTTTTAATTTGTTCTTTTTAAATGCTCTGTTTTTATGTAAAGCACATTGAGTTGCCTCTTGGTATGAAATGCGCTATATAAATAAAAATGCCTTGCCTTGCCTTGCCTTATAGGGCGGCCTTTGTTACATGTGTTTTTCTGTACCTGTTCCAGATGAGCACTGTTTACTGGAAGGTATTAAGATGCTCTCGTTTCACTTTTGCTGAAGTGAAAGAGAAGTAGAGTAAATCCAAACACTCCTCCCTTTGTTCGACACTGTAGGAATGTGTTCACATGCAGAGATCGAGACTTCAAAACAAGTACTTCAAGTGTGACTATCGTTCACATCAGACCTCAGGTGACCTTAAAGACTCTGATGACAGTCGCCACAACAACAACCATCACCAACAAACCAAGTGGTAACTATGGTCAGGTCTAGGATCCCACCTAGGCTAAGCCTCTTGGACGAAAGGTGAAACGTCTTCAAGTCCAGTTGCCACAAATTTAACCCTTCATGAAGAACTTGTATGTACGTCTTGACGATACAAGTACCCAAAGCATCAAACTGCAGCAACAAGTCCTGACAAACTCAGTAGGCAGCAGGAGCAGTGTCCACACATTATAAGCTCCTACATCTATTGTCTGATTCTGGTACATGAACAAATCTGGCAAACCCTGAAGCCCCCAAGCGGCGTCTCTGGTAATCTTTGGTGTGATGTCGAGAGGCGGTAACTAGATGAGTGGGTGGGAGAGGGCGAGGCAGGAAGTACCACTGATATTCATCCAGCTCTATCAGTATCAGTAGAAATGAATTGTTTGTTCAGTTGTGACCCTCGGTTCACGTGTGTTACTCACGGCAACTCTGGCCTGGAAGTCAGCAGTAGGTACGACGGGGATGGGTCCTCCCTGCTTGCCAAACTTCCTCTCTAAACTTTCCTGCACAGACACTAAAAGGGAAAACAGAAGAGAGAAGAAGAAATTAAAGATACGCATTAGAACACTTAGATATTTTTCATATTCTGTTTTAGTATATTCTGTATTTATATATTGTTCTTTCTTACCAATTTTATAGTGTTGTATTTTATTCTTTAGCTTATTTTTATTCTTATGTGTAGTGCTGTTACACTGTTTCAGTGCTCTTCATGCCGAGCTGACCGGTGCCTCATGTCCAGTCAAATTTCATTGTACTGTTGACCCTGTGTCAACTTACACAACAAATAAAAAAAATGTTTTTTTTAAACCTGTTTGGTACATTGATAACAAAAACCAGTGATGACAGCCTGATAATCTAGTTCATCTAGTTTTACAACCTGACATTCTTCAATTCTTATATGACATTACATGGTGAACGATGATTGGCTGCATATGAACTGGACAGAAAGTATAAATGATAAGGTTTACCCTACAGTTATCAGTTCACGCTGAATTTGCATAGCGACATAACCGACGCCGCCTGAACATCCAGAGAACCAGTAAGAATACATTATTTATTTATCCTTCAAATTCTTGTTGACTGCATTGTTATTTAGATCTTTTCTAGTTATTACAGTTAAATCAAAAACAAATTAATCTTGTATTTAAAAATACATTAACAGCCTGTCGACTTCAAAACTTAGGTGTTAAGAAATACTGTTTTGTAAAAGCTAATTACAGCAACCACAGCATGAAGAGTTAAATGAACATGAAGAGTCAAACGAAAAGGTTTTGTGCAGGACAGAGTGAATCTGTGGAGGTATATTGATATATTATGGGTTTGTCTTTCAGGACCAGAGAATCTGCCATCACTCCGAGTAATCCAGACCAGACCATCACAACACCAAGAGAAACACAAGGTACAACCTCACAGAAAGTCTAACCACTGAATGTGTTGTAACATCTTTCAGTAGCATGTTAATTTACAATAAATATTTTTTTGGTTTGTTTTAATATAGATGCCTGCTCTTCCTATTGTATACCCTGAAGGCTGTTCTGATTTTAAAAAGAAAAAGATAAAAGACGAACTTCTGAAAACCAATGAAAACTGTCTCTATTATGATACAGATAAAAAAGGGGGGAAATGTAACCTCATTTTTTATAGCAACCTGATGAGACAATGGCTGAAAGTTATCGAAGAACATTATCCTGAACTTGAGAGAATTCTAGAGGGCAATCAAATCAGGCTAAAGAGCAATGAAGGTCATGGTACCATAATCATTTATATGTTTGGAATGGTATGTGTAGTAAAAGGCCAAACACTCATGTCTGAGTTTGAGAGAGATTTTGATGGGATGAAACGAAAAGTACAGGAAGCCCAGGATGCCCAGGATGCCCAGGAAGCCCAGGATGCCCAGGAAGCCCAGGATGCCCAGGATGTCCAGGAAGCCCAGGATGCCCAGGAAGCCCAGGATGCCCAGGATGTCCAGGAAGCCCAGGATGTCCAGGAAGCCCAGGATGCCCAGGATGTCCAGGAAGCCCAGGATGCCCTGGATTCCCTGGAAGGAGGCATTGAAAACATAAAACTAAATGATTAGTGAGGAGGGTCTGATGAGCCAGAGGGGAGGGCACCCCAACCTAATGATGAAATTTTCCTACTGGGATGTAAAATAAATTACAAAAAAAAAATTCTGATTTGAAATAATCATGCATCTGTACATCTGTACAAATTCTGGTTCTGGTGTTTATTTTGTCATGAGGGCTAAAAAATACCTTACACATTGTGGTAAAGTAAAGAGAAGTCTTGTACTCACTGGGCAGGTTGTAGTTTGAGTCTCTCTCATATTTGAATGTCCTGCAAGATGAAACATCACAAACTCAGACTTCTGCCTGTGTGGAACAAACTTCGCTCCTCTTATTGATTCATTTTCCTCTGTACTGTTTGTAAGACTTGATTTATGAAGACATTGATTTTTCTGAATAATAAAGACTCTGGAATAAACTATAAATGAAACACTTTTGTGAAATAATTATTTTGACGAGTCTGAACAGGTTCAAAAACACAAGAATGAAAACTCAGAACTAAGAGAGACGTTTGAGGATCTCAGAGTACAAATCAGTTTTATTTTATTCTGTTTGTTGTTTAGGTTTCATTTTCATGGCTAACATTAAATAACTTTTAGTTCAACACTTAACCAAGCACTCACAAGTTTGGTTTGATCAGATTTTATTGATTCAAACATCCCCACAAAGTTTTAATTCAAATACTTCTTTGTGACATCATGTTTCCACCCTCTTCCAACCAATGAGAAGAGTTCGCCATGCTCAAATCTGTGCCACCTTTGGAAACGAATGTTTGACAATAAAGAAACCAGTTTATTCAGCTGAACTGAGGTTTTGCATATCAATGAAACGTTGCTACCCTCGCTAGTCGAAGCCAGAAATACTAGTTGGTTACACTGATTATAATATTTTGTTTTTGTACAGCCTCTATAGACCCTCCCTGCCCGCACTAATGCCCCAGCTGGTTTAAGTCAAAACATTTCATCACTGCGTCTCTACTTTGAGATTCTACCAGCTGATTTTACTCAAACAAACCAGTTTGAGATGATGCTATCCAGCCAAAAAAGGATGGTGGAAGTGGCGTTGATCAGAGAATACACAGATAAGTTACAATGACACTAAGAAGTGAGAAACTAGAAATCATTCACTGTATATGCGAACTGACAGGCAATGTTTAGCTGGCTAACATGAAGCTGTAACATTATCCTCTCATCTGTTACGTCTTTACACAGCCACCTGCCACAAGCCGGTGCTGCAGCCCCTCCCTGCCTGCATTAATGCCCCAGCTGGTTTTAGTCAAAACATTTCGTTACTTTGAGACTCTGCCAGCTTATTTCCAGCTGATTTGGGATGACACTATCCAGCCAAAAGAGGGTGGTGGAAGTGGCGTTGATAAGAGAATACCCAGATGGTAAGGTTCAATGACATTCAATGACAGGATATGATGAAATATAATTTGTATTTTAGTAGAACTACACCGCTAAATGTGTCTAAATCCTACACACTGCTCCTTTAAGTAGTGAGAAACTAGCAATCATATTATAAAATGGTTAGTCAGCTAACATAGCGTCTTTATTTTCTTTGGCAGTGTTTAACTTGTGAAGCCTGGCTGGATGTGTGTTTTCTCAATGTTTATGTTTATGCTTCTAAGTGTTTTCAATGTTTATATCCAAATATTAGCATTTCTGTGTGCTTACAGAATATTCATTAAAGAAAGCTGAAATTTGAAATTGAGATGTATTACTTTATTAAAAGTTGTCTCCCAGTGTATTTTTTCATATTTATTTACATGTTATATATATTAAGGATGTGAAAATGTGGAGTTGGCAGAGTAATACGAGTCAGGTGTGCTGTCATGCTGATTTAAGTATGAGATGTTCTAAATGTCTATTTGACCAATCAGATTGTTTAGTTGGAACTACTTGTTGGATAACTGTGCATAACTTTAAGCCTTAATATAATTTAAACAGATGAGTTATATAAAAATTCAGACTCAGTACAGTTGTCATGAACAGGAAAATTAGCTATAGGGACCAAACCTGTTTTTTGTACCAGGCTGTAAACATGTTTATTTCTGCTGTGAAGTTGGAGATTTTAACATGGGGGCTTATGGAGATTGACTCATTCTGTAGCCAGCCTCAAGTGACCGTTTGAGGAACTGCATTTGTTGGCTTCACTTCAGGTTGACGCTTAGAATGAAACAGCTAGTCTGGCTCTGGTTCAAAGCTAGAGCTAGTTTGTTTAAGCCGTAAAATAACAAAGCGTTTTAAGTTTTACATGCTGGAACTATCTCTCTACGAACAAGTTTATCTATTCATCCATGATTTCTTTGCAACATTTCTGCTGGTTGGCTGACCGTGACTGCAGAAGATGCAGCAAACATTTCTGGTTAGCAAGAGAGCTTGCATATCAGTCCCGTTATCAAGCACATTGATTCACTTTTGACAGTTCACATACATTTTGTGACACAATAGTATGAAAATAAACAGATGCAACACACTGTTGTATCTTTTTTCTGAACATTTTATTGGTTTGGTTTGCATAAAATAAAAATAATTTCCTCCATAACAACTTCAACATTGAGGAAGTGGACGATTAAAACTGAGGAAAATTCAACTAAGGGGATGGGCGGTCACAGTGACACCTAGCCCCCTCCCTGCTCCCCTTTCTTGGCCAGCGGAGGAGTCGGGGAGAAGCTGCTTTTAATATAGGAGATGAAGGAAAGGAAGGAAACAGGACGGGACGAGGAGTGGGAGAACATCTATCGAATCTCAGACACAAACTATGAAAAAAAACACTAAATCTTGGCAACTTCACTACTAACCTTTACACCTGAAGTGAGAAGTCATAAAATTAGTATTCTCTTTTATTCACATGAAGTTAAATCTAAATCCCTTTTAATTCAAATTAAACTGAAGTGGCCATCTCTGTTTTAGAGCACAACTCTTTCTGAAATAAGGCATCTGCAGTGCTGTCAACTGAAATTACCGCAACTGGAGGGTCACACGTGCGTTCAGCGATCACAAAAAGTTTGCTTTGAACATGGCTGCCGTACAACAATATCATGAATATGATGGCTGCAGGAGGGACAGGGTCTTTTGTCATGTCAAGACTCTTCATCTGCTTTTTCTCACCTCAACCTCAGGCAAAAACAAGAAGAGAACGATATTTAAACAGAGAAGCAGAAGATACAGTATAATGGCAGCACAAAGATCACGGGATAAATACCAGGCTAGCCGATGCCTCGCTGTATGTATGTATGTGTAAAAGAGCCAACAAGCAGCGGTAAACAGTGATATGTTCTGAAGGCTATTTAGAGGGTGAAAGAAGCCAGGGGAGGGTGGTCAATAGCAAAGAGGGTTGAGGGGGAAGGAGAGGAAAGGTGGGTCGTGATTGGCCGTTTATGTGAAGGTAAGCCCAGCCTCGTTGTAGACTTTGAAGACCTTCTCGATGGCGTTGACGTACGCGGCCGTCCGAAGGTCCAGACCCAGGTTGTACTTGCTTGCTGTGCGCATGATTTGCTAGAAGGGCGAAACAGAACACGTTATAGCACCTTCATAGCTGCTCCTTTAAGTTCTGTGGTGTTAAAAACAGCCAAAATGAACTACCTCCCACTGAAATGAATGGAAAAACCTGCGTTTTCACCACAACACTGGATTCTGTCTGAATGTGGCCTTACACCTGTCTCAGTTGTAGTTTACAGATATAATGTCTCCTGGCAGCTGAAAACCATGTACAAAAAGTACTAGTAGAATTATAACCGTCACTGCCTGCAGCAGGCTAGAGAAGGCGTGTAAGACCTGCAGGTATCGTGTTGGAAGTGTAAGCTGTTCATGCTAGTTAGTGCTTTCACATGAGAAAACCTATTTAGATTTATTTAGGGACAGTAAAATGACATGTGGAAGATGGACAGATTTTGACAAGCGGGCAGTTTGGCAATTTTCTTTCATTTCCATAACAGCAAAACAGTAAAAGTTGAAAGGAAACATACGGTTAATGTTCTCAGAAATATTCCATGTTGTTGTTACAGGTTTTTATTGTTTTACAGTGGGGCACATAACAGAAAGCCACAGCACTGTGCTAAGATTTCTGTTCACTAAAACACGCTGGACAGTGTTATGTCCCGAATGATGACTTACCCGGGCAGATCTCTCCATGGTGTAGGCCAAACCAGAGTGAACAATATCCTTCTCAGAGGCACCCTGCAAAGAAAAATGACCACACAGTCAATATCAGGAAGGACACTTTAGAAACAGCGTGTATGCACGATCATTATTAGAAGATAAATGTAATAACTTGTGATGGACATTTGTCACTTTAATTGACAGTGCTTTGGCATCTGTAATGAAAATATTAGTTTGTTATAGGGCGGCCTTTGTTACATGTGTTTTTCTGTACCTGAAAGAGAAATTTTTTTAGTAAATCCAAACACTCCTCCCTTTGTTCGACACTGTAGGAATGTGTTCACATGCAGAGATCGAGACTTAACAGGTACTTCGAGTGTGACTATCGTTCGCACCAGACCTCAGGTGACCTTAAAGACTCTGATGACAGTCGTCACAACAACAACAATCACCAACAAACCAAGCGGGAACTATGGTCAGGTCTATGATCCCACCTAGGCTAAGCCTCTTGGATGAAAGGTGAAACGTCTTCAAGTCCAGTTGCCACAAATTTAACCCTTCATGAAGAACTTGTATGTACGTCTTG
This sequence comes from Argyrosomus regius, assembly GCA_946959425.1. Classification (NCBI taxonomy): domain Eukaryota; kingdom Metazoa; phylum Chordata; class Actinopteri; family Sciaenidae; genus Argyrosomus; species Argyrosomus regius. The sequence goes on along the minus strand of OX336900.1, from coordinate 11,359,073 downwards.
ACGATACAAGTATCCAAAGCATCAAACTGCAGCAACAAGTCCTGACAAACTCAGTAGGCAGCAGGAGCAGTGTCCACACATTATAAGCTCTTACATCTATTGTCTGATTCTGGTACATGAACAAATTTGGCAAACCCTGAAGCCCCCAAGCGGTGTCTCTGGTAATCTTTGGTGTGATGTCGAGAGGCGGTAACTAGATGAGTGGGTGGGAGAGGGCAAGGCAGCACGTACCACTGATATTCATCCAGCTCTATCAGTATCAGTAGAAATTAATTGTTTGTTCAGTTGTGACCCTCGGTTCACGTGTGTTACTCACGGCAACTCTGGCCTGGAAGTCAGCAGTAGGTACGACGGGGATGGGTCCTCCCTGCTTGCCAAACTTCCTCTCTAAACTTTCCTGCACAGACACTAGAAGGGAAAACAGAAGAGAGAAGAAGAAATTAAAGATACATCAGAGGCCTTTTGTTTTACATACGCATTAGAACACTTAGATATTTTTCATATTCTATTTTAGTATATTCTGTATTTATATTATTCTGTCCTCTCGCGTATCTGGACAAGGCTAGACAGATAGTGTACAAAAACTCAGCCAAACCGTCTTCAGGTGTGTTTTTTTACTGATGCCGTTTCTGTAAAACTGAACAATACAGAACAGAATTTACTTACATACAATACATAAACATACATAAAATACTGACACTGTAAACATGTGCAGAATCACTTTTTACAAACAATACTTAAGGACAAATCTACTCCAAGGCTGAAACATAAAGAAAACACTGCACACTGCAGGCTGTTAGGTTTAGACTGAAGCACATGGAGAAGGGAAAATGAAACTTAAGGAAAACGAAACTTCCAAAACAATAAGGGCAGGGGCTCAGCACATATATATTGTTCTTTCTTACTGTTGGAAAAGTGTTATTATCCTTAATGCTTTCTGTGTTTTTCCATTTAGAGATGACTCAGCGTCACCTTACAAGAGCGTGCACAGAGATAATTACCGTGTGGTCAGCTTCAGGGAAGTTGTAAATTAACAGATAGCTGTGACTGTACCCCAACGTATAAGGTTTTTTGACCATACATGGCTTAAAATGCCCATGTTAAAACTATGAGATAGACAAAGTTGTGGGTGTCACTCTTTCCTTTTTAGGAGGTGGCTACTTTTAATATAAGTCTGTGTTGAATCAATGAAACTTTGAACAACTACTGAACCACAGAGTCTGTAACTTGTTCCCTTGCTGCAAGTCATTATTAAAAAGGATCTATCTTGACAGTCTGACGGCGTCCTGAAGGTTAGTGAATAATTCTTCTATCACTTACCAATTTTATAGTGTTGTATTTTATTCTTTAGCTTATTTTTATTCTTATGTGTAGTGCTGTTACACTGTTTCAGTGCTCTTCATGCCGAGCTGACTGGTGCCTCATGTCCAGTCAAATTTCATTGTACTGTTGACCCTGTGTCAACTTACACAACAAATAAAAAAACTGTTTGTTTTTTTTAAACTTGTTTTGTACAGTGATAACAAAAACCAGTGATGACAGCCTGATAATCTAGTTCATCTAGTTTTACAACCTGACATTCTTCAGTTCTTATATGACATTACATGGTGAACGATGATTGGCTGCATATGAACAGGACAGAGAGTATAAATGATAACGTTTACCCTACAGTTATCAGTTCACGCTGAATTTGCATAGCGACATAACCGACGCTGCCTGAACCTCCAGAGAACCAGTAAGAATACATTATTTATTTATCCTTCAAATTCTTGTTGACTGCATTGTTATTTAGATCTTTTCTAGTTATAACAGTTAAATCAAAAACAAATTAATCTTGTATTTAAAAATACATTAACAGCCTGTCAACTTCAAAACTTAGGTGTTAAGAAATACCGTTTTGTAAAAGCTAATTAAAGCAACCACAGCATGAAGAGTTAAATGAACATGAAGAGTTAAACGAAAAAGTTTTGTGCAGGACAGAGTGAATCTGTGGAGGTATATTGATATATTATGGGTTTGTCTTTCAGGACCAGAGAATCTGCCATCACTCCGAGTAATCCAGACCAGACCATCACAACACCAAGAGAAACACAAGGTACAACATCACAGAAAGTCTAACCACTGAATGTGTTGTAACATCTTTCAGTAGCATGTTAATTTACAATACATGTTTTTTTTTTGTTTTAATATAGATGCCTGCTCTTCCTTTTGAATACCCTGAAGGCTTTTCTAAATATAAAAAGAAACAGATAAAAGACACAATTCTGAGAAACCATGAAAACTGTCTCTATTATGATACAGATAAAGAAGGGAGGAAATGTGACCTCATTTTTTATAGCACACTGATGACAAAATGGCTGAACGTTATCAAGGAACAATATCCTGAACTTGAGGAAATTCAAGAGGACAATCAAATCAGGCTAAAGAAAAAAAAAGGTACAGGTACCATAATTATTTATACTTCTCGAATGGTTTGTGTAGTAAATGGCCGAACACTCATGTCTGAGTTTGAGAGAGATTTTGATGGGATGAGACAAGAAGTACAGGATGCCCAGGATGCCCAGAATGCCCAGAATGCCCAGAATGCCCAGGATGCCCAGGATGCCCAGAATGCCCAGGGTGCTGCCAGAACTTTTAATTTGTTTATGATCAGTGTGATTTTTTTTTATTTTTTATTTTTTGGTTGTTTTTTTTTTATTTCCACACCAGGTGTGTGTGTGTGTGTGTGTGTAGCTTAATTTGTAATATTATACCACTACTACCTTTATTTTTAAGCAACAAAGTGTCAGACACTCAGTGCGTTAGAGCCAGCTGACGGTTTAAAAAAATAATAAAAAAACTTTGCTTTGCTCGGCAAAAGTGCTATATCCGTACCGGATACTCGTTTCAGCCGAGTATCCGGCTCAACTCTAATGATTAGTGAGGAGGGTCTGATGAGCCAGAGGGGAGGGCACCCCAACCTAATGATGAGATTTTCCTACTGGGATGTAAAATAAATTACAAAAAAAAAATTCTGATTTGAAATAATCATGTATCTGTACATCTGTACAAATTCTGGTTCTGGTGTTTAATTTTGTCATGAGGGCTAAAAAATACCTTACACATTGTGGTAAAGTAAAGAGCAGTCTTGTACTCACTGAGCAGGTTGTAGTTTGAGTCTCTCTCATATTTGAATGTCCTGCAAGATGAAACATCACAAACTCAGACTTCTGCCTGTGTGGAACAAACTTCGCTCCTCTTATTGATTCATTTTCCTCTGTACTGTTTGTAAGACTTGATTTGTGAAGACACTGATTTTTCTGAATAATAAAGACTCTCGAATAAAGTATAAATGAAACGCTTTTGTGAAATAATTATTTTGACAAGTCTGAACAGGTTCAAAAACACAAGAATGAAAACTCAGAACTAAGAGAGACGTTTGAGGACCTCAGAGTACAAATCAGTTTTATTTAATTCTGCTTGTTGTTTAGGTTTCATTTTCATGGCTAACATTAAACAACTTTTAGTTCAACAGTTAACCAAGCACTCACAAGTTTGGTTTGATCAGATTTGATTGATTCAAACATCCCCACAAAGTTTTAATTCAAATACTTCTTTGTGACATCATGTTTCCACCCTCTTCCAACCAATGAGAAGAGTTCGCCATGCTCAAATCTGTGCCACCTTTGGAAACGAATGTTTGACAGTCAAGAAATCAGTTTATTCAGCTGAACTGAAGTTTTGCATATCAATGAAACGTTGCTACCCTAGCTAGTCGAAGCCAGAAGTACTAGTTGATTACACTGATTATAATATTTTGTTTATGTACAGCCTCTGCAGCCCCTCCCTGCCTGCATTAATGCCCCAACTGGTTTTAGTCAAAACATTTTGTTACTTTGAGATTCTGCCAGCTTATTTCCAGCTGATTTGAGATGACAACATCCAGCCAAAAGAGGGTGGTGGAAGTGGTGTTGATAAGAGAATACCCAGATGGTAAGGTTCAATGACATTCAATGACAGGATATGATGAAATATAATTTGTATTTTAGTAGAACTACACCGCTAAATGTGTCTAAATCCTACACACTGCTCCTTTAAGTGGTGAGAAACTGGCAATCATATTATAAAATGGTTAGTCAGCTAACATAGCGTCTTCATTTTCTTTGTTGTCTGGCAGTGTTTAACTTGTGAAGCCTGGATGGATGTGTGTTTTCTCAATGTTTATGTTTATGCTTCTAAGTGTTTTCAATGTTTATATCCAAATATTAGCATTTCTGTGTGCTTACAGAATATTCATTAAAGAAAGCTGAAATTTGAAATTGAGATGTATTACTTTATTAAAAGTTGTCTCCCAGTGTATTTTTTTCATATTTATTTACGTTATATATATTAAGGATGTGAAAATGTGGAGTTGGCAGAGTAATACGAGTCAGGTGTGCTGTCATGCTGATTTAAGTATGAGATGTTCTAAATGTCTATTTGACCAATCAGATTGTTTAGTTGGAACTACTTGTTGGATAACTGTGCATAACTTTAAGCCTTAATATAATTTAAACAGATGAGTTATATAAAAATTCAGACTCAGTACAGTTGTCATGAACAGGAAAATTAGCTATAGGGACCAAACCTGTTTTTTGTACCAGGCTGTAAACATGTTTATTTCTGCTGTGAAGTTGGATATTTTAACATGGGGGCTTATGGAGATTGACTCATTCTGTAGCCAGCCTCAAGTGGCCGTTTGAGGAACTGCATTTGTTGACTTCACTTCAGGTTGACGCTTAGAATGAAACAGCTAGTCTGGCTCTGGTTCAAAGCTAGAGCTAGTTTGTTTAAGCCGTAAAATAACAAAGCGTTTTAAGTTTTACATGCTGGAACTATCTCTCTACGAACAAGTTTATCTATTCATCCATGATTTCTTTGCAACATTTCTGCTGGTTGGCTGACCGTGACTGCAGAGGATGCAGCAAACATTTCCGGTTAGCAAGAGAGCTTGCATATCAGTCCCGTTATCAAGCACATTGATTCACTTTTGACAGTTCACATACATTTTGTGACACAATAGTATGAAAATAAACAGATGCGACACACTGTTGTATCTTTTTTTCTGAACATTTTATTGGTTTGGTTTGCATAAAATAAAAATAATTTCCTCCATAACAACTTCAACATTGAGGAAGTGGACGATTAAAACTGAGGAAAATTCAACTAAGGGGATGGGCGGTCACAGTGACACCTAGCCCCCTCCTTGCTCCCCTTTCTTGGCCAGCGGAGGAGTCGGGGAGAAGCTGCTTTTAATATAGGAGATGAAGGAAAGGAAGGAAACAGGACGGGACGAGGAGTGGGAGAACATCTATCAAATCTCAGACACAAACTATGAAAAAAAAAACTCTAAATCTTGGCAACTTCACTACTAACCTTTACACCTGAAGTGAGAAGTCATAAAATTAGTATTCTCTTTTATTCACATAAAGTTAAATCTAAATCCCTTTTAATTCAATTTAAACTGAAGTGGCCATCTCTGTTTTAGAGCACAACTCTTTCTGAAATAAGGCATCTGCAGTGCTGTCAACTGAAATTACCGCAACTGGAGGGTCACACGTGCGTTCAGCGATCACAAAAAGTTTGCTTTGAACATGGCTGCCGTACAACAATATCATGAATATGATGGCTGCAGGAGGGACAGGGTCTTTTGTCATGTCAAGACTCTTCATCTGCTTTTTCTCAATATAACCTCAGGCAAAAACAAGAACAGAACGATATTTAAACAGAGAAGCAGAAGATACAGTATAATTGCAGCACAAAGATCACGGGATAAATACCAGGCTAGCCGATGCCTCGCTGTATGTATGTGTGTGTAAAAGAGCCAACAAGCAGCGGTAAACAGTGATATGTTCTGAAGGCTATTTAGAGGGTGAAAGAAGCCAGGGGAGGGTGGTCAATAGCAAAGAGGGTTGAGGGGGAAGGAGAGGAAAGGTGGGTCGTGATTGGCCGTTTATGTGAAGGTAAGCCCAGCCTCGTTGTAGACTTTGAAGACCTTCTCGATGGCGTTGACGTACGCGGCCGTCCGAAGGTCCAGACCCAGGTTGTACTTGCTTGCTGTGCGCATGATTTGCTAGAAGGGCGAAACAGAACACGTTATAGCACCTTCATTGCTGCTCCTTTAAGTTCTGTGGTGTTAGAAACAGCCAAAACTGGACTACCTCCCACTGAAATGAATGGAAAAACCTGCGTTTTCACCACAACACTGGATTCTGTCTGAATGTGGCCTTACACCTGTCTCAGTTGTAATTTATAGATATAATGTCTCCTGGCAGCCGAAAACCACGTAGAAAAAGTACTAGTAGGATTATAACCGTCACTGCCTGCAGCAGGCTAGAAGAGGCGTGTAAGACCTGCAGGTATCCTGTTGGAAGTGTAAGCTGTTCATGCTAGTTAGTGCTTTCACATGAGAAAACCTATTTAGATTTATTTAGGGACAGTAAAATGACATGTGGAAGATGGACAGATTTTGACAAGCGGGCAGTTTGGCAATTTTCTTTCATTTCCATAACAGCAAAACAGTAAAAGTTGAAAGGAAACATGCAGTTAATGTTCTCAGAAATATTCCATGTTGTTGTTGTTACAGGTTTTTATTGTTTTACAGTGGGGCGCACTGTGCTAAGATTTCTGTTCACTAAAACACGCTGGACAGTGTTATGTCCCGAATGAAGACTTACCCGGGCAGATCTCTCCATGGTGTAGGCCAAACCAGAGTGAACAATATCCTTCTCAGAGGCACCCTGCAAAGAAAAATGACCATACAGTCAATATCAGGAAGGACACTTTAGAAACAGCGTGTATGCACGATCATTATTAGAAGATAAATGTAATAACTTGTGATGGACATTTGTCACATTAATTGACAGTGCTTCAGCATCTGTAACGAAAATATTATAGTTTGTTATAGGGCGACTTTTGTTACATGTGTTTTTTTTGTACCTATTCCAGATGAGCACTGTTTACTGGAAGGTATTAAGATGCTTTCGTTTCACTTTTGCTGAAGTGAAAGAGAAGTAGAGTAAATCCAAACACTCCTCCCTCTGTTCGACACACTGTAGGAATGTGTTCACATGCAAAGATCGAAACTTCAAAACAAGTACTTCGAGTGTGACTATTGTTCACATCGGAGCTCAGGAGATCTGAACGACTGTCGTTCGCACCAGACCTCAGGTGACCTTAAAGACTTGATGATTAGATGACAGTCGTCACAACAACAACCATCACCAACAAACCAAGTGGTAACTATGGTCAGGTCTATGATCCCACCTAGGCTAAGCCTCTTGGATGAAAGGTGACACGTCTTCAAGTCCAGTTGCCACAAATTTAACCCTTCATGAAGAACTTGTATGTACGTCTTGACGATACAAGTACCCAAAGCATCAAACTGCAGCAACAAGTCCTGACAAACTCAGTAGGCAGCAGGAGCAGTGTCCACACATTATAAGCTCCTACATCTATTGTCTGATTCTGTTACATGAACAAATTTGGCAAACCCTGAAGCCCCCAAGCGGTGTCTCTGATAATCTTTGGTGTGATGTCGAGAGCCGGTAACTAGATGAGTGGGTGGGAGAGGGCGAGGCAGGAAGTACCACTGATATTCATCCAGCTCTATCAGTATCAGTAGAAATGAATCGTTTGTTCAGTTGTGACCCTCGGTTCACGTGTGTTACTCACGGCAACTCTGGCCTGGAAGTCAGCAGTAGGTACGACGGGGATGGGTCCTCCCTGCTTGCCAAACTTCCTCTCTAAACTTTCCTGCACAGACACTAGAAGGGAAAACAGAAGAGAGAAGAAGAAATTAAAGATACATCAGAGGCCTTTTGTTTTACATATGCATTAGAACACTTAGATATTTTTCATATTCTATTTTAGTATATATTATAATATATTGTTCTTTCTTACCAATTTTATAGTGTTGTATTTTATTCTTTAGCTTATTTTTATTCTTATGTGTAGTGCTGTTACACTGTTTCAGTGCTCTTCATGCTGAGCTGACCGGTGCCTCATGTCCAGTCAAATTTCATTGTACTGTTGACCCTGTGTCAACTTACACGACAAACAAAAAAAATGTTTTTTTAAAAACCTGTTTTGTACAGTGATAACAAAAAACAGTGATGACAGCCTGATAATCTAGTTCATCAAGTTTTACAACCTGACATTCTTCAATTCTTATACATTACATGGTGAACGATGATTGGCTGCATATGAACAGGACAGAGAGTATAAATGATAAGGTTTACCCTACAGTTATCAGTTCATGCTGAATTTGCATAGCAACATAACCGACGCCGCCTGAACCTCCAGAGAACCAGTAAGAATACATTATTTATTTATCCTTCAAATTCTTGTTGACTGCATTGTTATTTAGATCTTCTCTAGTTATTACAGTTAAATCAAAAACAAATTAATCTTGTATTTAAAAATACATTAACAGCCTGTCAACTTCAAAAGTTAGGTGTTAAGAAATACCGTTCTGTAAAAGCTAATTACAGCAACCACAGCATGAAGAGTTAAATGAACATGAAGAGTTAAACGAAAAGGTTTTGTGCAGGACAGAGTGAATCTGTGGAGGTATATTGATATATTATGGGTTTGTTTTGCAGGACCAGAGAATCTGCCATCACTCCGAGTAATCCAGACCAGACCATCACAACACCAAGAAAAATACAAGGTACAACATCACAGAAAGTCTAACCACTGAATGTGTTGTAACATCTTTCAGTAGCATGTTAATTTACAATAAATGTTTTTTGTTTGTTTGTTTTAATATAGATGCCTGCTGTTCCTATTGTATACCCTAAAGGCTGTTCTGAGGCAAAAAAGAAAAAGATAAAAGCCAAAATTCGGAGCTGTGAAGACTGTCTCTTTTATAATACACGTTTAAATGTGAGAAATAACCTCATTTTCCGTAGCAAAATGACGACAGAATGGCTGAACGTTATCAAGGAACAATATCCTGAACTTGAGGAAATTCAAAAGCGCAATTATATCAAGCTAAAGTACAAGGACAAAAAAGGTACCATACTTATTCATATTTTTGAAGATTTGATGGTTTTTGTAATATGGGGCGAAACATTCATGGATGACTTTGAGAAAGATTTTGATGGGATGAAACAAAGAGCCCAGAATGCCCAGAATGCCCAGGATACCCAGAGAGATTTTGACATCATTTTTAGCAAACTGGTAAGAAAATGCCAGCAAGTTATCAAGGAACAATATCCTCAATTTCAATTTCAAATCCAAGGCGGCAATGAAATCAGGCTAAAGTACAGAGACATAGAAGGTACCATAAGTTTCCATCCTTTTGTAAAGGTTATGGCATGACATGACCAAACACTCAGGGATGAGTTTGAGAGAGATTTTGATGGGATGAGACAAGAAGCATGGGATGCCCAGAATGAAGTCAACAATGACAACCTGGAAGGAGCCATTGGAGACTTAAGTCTAAATGATGATTAGTAAGGAGGGTCTGATGAGCCAGAGGGGAGGGCACCCCAACCTAATGATGAGATTTTCCTACTGGGATGTAAAATCAATTACATTTTTTTCTTATTTGCAATAATCATGTATCTGTACATCTGTACAAATTCTGGTTCTGGTGTTTAGTTTTGTTATGAGGGCTGAAAAATGTGAAATCAAATGTTAAAGGTCATGATAACGAATGTTCTGATTGTGTCTTCCGACCCTCACACATTGTGGTAAAGTAAAGAGCAGTTTTGTACTCACTGAGCAGGTGGTAGTTTGAGTCTCTCTCATATTTGAAGGTCAGTCTTCCATAGCTGACATGGTTGAGATTCTTCAGCCACTCGAAATAAGACACTGTCACACCGCCAGCGTTCAGGTACATGTCCTGCAAGATGAAACATCACAAACTCAGACTTCTGCCTGAGTGGAACAAACTTCGCTCCTCTTATTGATTCATTTTCCTCTGTACTGTTTGTAAGACTTGATTTGTGAAGACATTGATTTTTCTGAATAATAAAGACTCTGGAATAAACTATAAATGAAACACTTTTGTGAAATAATTATTTTGACGAGTCTGAACAGGTTCAAAAACACAAGAATAAAAACTCAGAACTAAGAGAGACGTTTGAGGATCTCAGAGTACAAATCAGTTTTATTTTATTCTGCTTGCTGTTTAGGTTTCATTTTCATGGCTAACATTAAATAACTTTTAGTTCAACACTTAACCAAGCACTCACAAGTTTGGTTTGATCAGATTTGATTGATTTAAACATCCCCACAAAGTTTTAATTCAAATGCTTCTTTGTGACATCATGTTTCCACCCTCTTCCAACCAATGAGAAGAGTTCGCCATGCTCAAATCTGTGCCACCTTTGGAAACAAATGTTTGACAATCAAGAAACCAGTTTATTCAGCTGAACTGAAGTTTTGCATATCAATGAAACGTTGCTACCCTCGCTAGTCGAAGCCAGAAATACTAGTTGGTTACACTGATTATAATATTTAGTTTATGTACAGCCTCTGTAGACCCTCCCTGCCCGCACTAATGCCCCAGCTGGTTAAAGTCAAAACATTTCATTACTGCGTCTCTACTTTGAGATTCTACCAGCTGATTTTACTCAAACAAACCAGTCTGAGATGATGCTATCCAGCCGTAAGAGGATGGTGGAAGTGGCGTTGATCAGAGAATACCCAGATGGTAAGGTTCAATGACATTCAATGACAGGATATGATGAAATATAATCTGTATTTAAGTAGAACTACACCGCTAAATGTGTCTAAATCCTACACACTGCAGCATTTCTGTGTGTGCTTACAGGAATAACCATGACGTTGTTCTCCAGGAAGACCTTGTCAGCCGCTGGGGTGGTGGGACCATTGGCACCCTCAGCAATGATCTAGAAGAGGTCAAAACACAAAATGCACACTTCACATAAGTGCGTCCATGTTGCTCTTATCATGTGGATCATCATAATCATGTTTACCTTGGCTTTGATCTTGGGGGCGTTGACACGTGTGAGCTGCTTTTCTCCGGCAGCAGGGATCAGGATGTGGCAGTCGGCCTCCAAGATGTTACCGTCGTAGGGTTTGGCTCCTGGGAAGCCTACAATGGTGCCGTGTTGCTGCAAGAAAAGAAGACACACAAACACACAGGGGGAAAAATATTAGAAAGTTTCCAGAAGAAAATCATCTGGCCGTGATATTGTTAAGTCAGAATGAGTAGGATAAATACAAGGATTTCTGCATTCTGGGAGGGGAAACAGACAAAAAATACTTTGAGTAAAATATAAGGAAATTATACCAGTTTATAGTCCTCCAGCTGCTTGGGGTCGATGCCTTCTGGGTTGTAGATGGCTCCATCGATCTCACCAATGCCCACACACTTGGCCCCAAACCTGTGCAGGTACCTCATGGAGTGAAGACCCACATTACCGAAGCCCTGAGGAAAGTCACAGCGACGTCACCGCGGTGCAACATGACATTCACTTTTAAATCATTAATTAATTGCGATAGTAAACATTTTAACTGTCACAGCCTGTTTTACTTAAACCATAAACTATGAATCAGCTCCATGAAACTACATACTCTGGTGCCACCATGTGGCCGGTTTGAGTTATAGCATCGCCATCATCTACTTGCCTACCTACGTCATGACCTGAAACAAGACCTCAGACAGGTATTCTGGGTAAAAGTGGGTGAGAAATGGAGATGGACAGAAGAGATAAATCATTGTGTTGCCTGTTTACTATCTAATCTGTAGATGAATACATGAATAAATCAAGATACTTTATGCTGATGGAAAGCTCCTGTAAACACAATATTGCCATGAGAGAGCTGACTTCTCTGATTTTTTCAATTAAGCGCGATAAAAGAGATCAGCTCTCTCTTCACTCACTAATAAATCTCTAAGAAAATCTAATCTCAGCACAACGTAATCCTCCAACACACACACACACACACACACACACACACACAGAGGGATTAGCTTTTTGAACATCTACGTCATGATTCAGCTGCTGTCACTGCTTCTTCACCTCCTCACTCAAACGTCAACCCCTCTTCATCATCTTTAATATTTTCTGTACGGTTGCTGAAAAAAAAAATCTGCCTCTTTGCAAATCTGTATACTGTGAGGAAACAAGTAAGAGCAGATCATCTTTTATGTGCCTGAATGTTACACAGCCATCCTGACAGATATTTTTGTTGAGTGACATGCATCTAAACATATAGAATAGCCACGTGGTTGTGCAGCGATGTATGGGCATAAAGGGGGGCTGCTGGAGGTGTTTCTATTTGTGCTGAACGTAACCGCTGTGAAACAATCAGGAAATAACTTTTTATTTCTCTGATTAACCGACTTTATTGATGCCGGTGCTCCCTCACTCTCATTCACTGTCTATGTCTCTCAACCAGTGTTTGCTATTTCCCCCTCTCTCTCTCTCTCTCTCAAACCATAAGACACAAATTAAACATCTTCTTGTCACTATTTTGCAGCGTAAATTGTGAGCCAGACACAGATTTAGAAGCTGGTACATGAAATAAACAAAGCCAGAACACAACAGGTAGAGTATCAGAGTTTAGTCTATGAATCCATCTGGATAGTCTCAGTTTCAGAGAAATTTCAGGCTGACTGTGGACACCCCTGTGGCCCACATCGCTGCAGTCAAAACAGATAACCCCGACTCAGATGAATGGAACAACCTGCGTTTGCACCACAGCGTCAGATCCTGTCTGAATGCGGCCTGATACATGGCTAAGGCTCTGCTCCGCTGCTTTCCTTGAATGCTTTCTATAATTACCACTGATCTGGTGTTCTTCATAACAGCTGTGTGTGTTTAAATGCATGTCACACAACAAAAATGTCTGTCAGGATGGCCGTGTAACATTCAGACACATAAAAGAGTGTGTGTTTGTGTGTGTGTGTGTGTGAATGTGGGAGCTGCCACATGACAAATGGAAGTGAAACTGCTAAGGAGAATTAACTGCTCGTCCCCACAGACGCACTTCTCCTTTGACAGAATTGGTTTAAATCCCGGGTATCCTCTTACAAAGAGTGACCTTTCCATGATTTTAATGTGCAATGCTTAATGTTATTCACCACTGGAGCCTTTGCTCTGCTTCTTTCTACTGCATCTTTGTTTAAGACATGTGAATCTTCATCTTTCACTGATTACATTAATCCTTGATGCTAAAACAAAAACTGTTTTTTTTTTAACTGAAACTGAGTCTGGACATGCAGGAATTAGATAAGCAGAGTAGTTCAGATCGGTCCCAGTCTTTTACTGAATGATCATTTGTCACAAACAAAGACACTGCTGTCTGCTTGGTTTGAGGAGGTCCGGCGAAAACAGATGGCACTGCTCTGATTGAGGCAAAGCTCTAAAACCCCTCGTCATGAATTCAAATTAAAAACTTTAAATCCTGTGAGCACATTTTCTGAGCAAAATGTTTCTACTATCAAACCATGCTTGAGTGTGTACCTGGATGACGAAAGTCTTGTCCTGGAAGCCCGGTGTCAGGCCCAGCATGCTCATGTAGGACGCCTCGTTGATGAAGTTCTCGATGCCGTGGAAAACCCCACGACCTGTGGCTGAGATACGTCCGTGGATACCTCCCTGGCTGATGGGCTTTCCTGTCACACATGCATGGGCGTTGATGTCCTGCACATACAGAGTGTAAAGAAAAGATTAGGCCACTCAGAGCGTAGACTATAAGATTATGTACACAGCATTACACAAGAGGAGGTTTTGAGGCTTCAAGTTGGGTTTACCACTTGAGTGTGACTGGCTGAGGCATCACGGCCCAAAACATACTAATCTTTAAACTTTAATGTCTCCAATGAACTTAAAAATCACAGAGATACCCATACAATCTGCTACAGCCAACCATCATCTAGTGGCCTTTGGTGGTACTGCACCTTATACACAGTAAGAGGTAGTATGGGGCTGCAGTACCAGGCAGTGAGACAGCTGACTGCACATCAGTACTCACTACCCATAATCCTCTGCCCTCAGATACCCAAAGCAGGAATGTGTCACCCACTCCAAAGCCCTGTCAGGGGTATCTAGAACAGAGGACACGTGACTAGGTAAGGTGAGAGGAGGACAGAGAGGAGAGCGTGAAAGGAAACTGAGTAACACGAGATTTATCCACCACACTGGACTACAGTGTTTGTAGACTTTAATGCTTTAATGGCGCAGTGCTTGGTGTATATTGATTAGAGCCTACTGCAGACATATCAGTATCAATGTGGGCTGATATGCGGTGATATGAAAACTATTTTTTTCTGGTATATAATGCAGAAAAAATGCTTGAGGAGTCACTACGGCAAAGTTTATCCCACAGAACAAACTGTGGTTTACAATACAACACACACGTGTAAATATTTTCCATCTTTGGTCAAATATGCTCTGTTTGACAGCTTTTGATACGAGAATGCTTAACTGATAGTACAAACACACACACGGGCCTCATTGTGTGCGGCTTTTAAGAGAGGAGGAATGACTCAGTGGGAAGGGAGCGGCAGGAAACCACTGCTCATAGTTTACATGTGACTCACTCCTTGCTTTTAATTTGGCCTATTTTTAAAATTTCTACCAAAAAGTCAAGCCAAGACGTACAGTTCGGTCGTGTACGCCTGACAACTCACTCACAGTGTGTGCGATGGTGTTAGCGTATGTGTCAGCAATCCAGGACATTTCCCTCTCTCCTGTGCTCATGTCTGGGGCCGGGACATCGATGCCAGGTCCTGGTGAAGAAACACAGGTAGGAGAGTTAATAAAGCAGAGTTCATACATCAAATAGTGGAGTATAAATCACAAATGTCCTTGTGTCATATACACATGTGCCCTCAAGAGCCTCGTATCCAAAAACAGCAGCAGCATGCAGAGAGGTTGGGCGGGGGATGGGACTACTAAGCGAGTGAAAAGGATGACTTTCTTAATAAGTCTGACCATGTCACAGATGAAATTCACGGGACAAGGACGTGACACATCACAGGGCATAACACAGACTCAGTCTTTGTAGCGTGCCAGATTCACTGTGTGCAAATTCAGTTTTGCCAAGTGACAATGCAGCTGGTTATGCAGGGTTTGGAAGCGTTTGCTATATTAACTGGCTCAATTTAAGTACGGGATCATGGATCCACATTAACTTAGTCTGAGGCCATGGTTCTTTGACACAAAATGGTGGAATGCTTGCTCCAGGTTGGGAGCAAGTTGCTGCCCCAAGCAAAGTAGTTAAAATATCTCAGGGTCTTGTTCATGAGTGATAAGAAAACGGAGCATGAGATGGACTGGGAGGTTGGTGCGGTGTCTGCAGTACTGCGAACGATACCGTCGTACCAGACCATTGTGGGGAAGAGGGAGCTGAGACAGAAGGCAAAGCTCTCGATTTTTCAGTCCACTACCCTCACCTACGGTCATGAGCTTTGGGTAGTGACCAAAAGAATGAGAAAGCGCATACAAGCGGTCGAGATGAGCTTCCTCTGCCGGGTGGCCAGGCTCAGCCTTACAGATAGGGTTAGGAGCTTGAACATCCTGAAAGAGCTCAAAGTAGAGCCGCTGCCCCTTTGCCCCTTTGCGAGCCAGCTGAGGTGGTTTGAGCATCTGATTAGAATTAGGACCCCCTGGGCACCTTCCTTTGGAGGCGTTCTGGGCATGTCTAACTGGGACAGACCCAGAACATGCTGAAGGGACTACATGGCCTATCTAGCCTCGGAACGCTTCAGAATCCTCTGGGAGGAGCTGGAATGCATTGCTGGGGATGGGGACGTCTGGAATGCTCCTGATGCCACCACGACCTGACCCCGGATAAGCGGAAGAAATCTTTTAAAAATTAAATCATTTTTAAACAGATTGTAGTCGGGTTTGTTTTATTTTAAACAGTTCTATATAATTACCTGTTGGAGGAGTGGAGGAAAAAAAAAAAAGACAAATAGCTGTGTAAAAATAGAGAGGAGCTGCGCAGGTGTGAGCATCTTCCGTGGTCCATGTAGCAGTTGATTGTATTGGCCACGCTCTGCTGCATCACTATTACTGTCATACAGCACAACCCATTCTTCTTTACTGTTCATCCTGCTTTCTCAACATGTTAACTGGCTTTAATAAGAACAAACTCACACGCATCACACACCATGCCTGTCTCCCCACCCCCAACTGTAAAGCAATTACACGCAGAGCACTCGGTATAGCACGCGACCCCAAATCATCCTTCCAACTGCTCCCCTCCGGTCACAGATACAGGTCCAAACAGGCATGCTGAGGCAGGAGTTTTGGACCTTCTTCTATAGCATCTCTTAACAAAACACCCCGGTAACCGCCATGTGCTGAGAGGTATATATATGTATGGGATATGTGCGTGGAAAAATATGCTGTATTAGATGTTTATTTTCATGGTTGTGTTGTGGTGTTTAATGTATCTGTGTATTTATGTATTTATGCCAGGATTTGTACAGACTGTGGCAACAAATCACCTTGTAAGGACAATAAAGTATCTATCACACCGCGTCCCTGTCCCATAAATTTCATTACACTCACATTACAGGATAGTGATGAGTGCGGCTTTGCCTCCAGTGTGTATATAAAAAAACACCAGTGAAGGCCCTTATATAAAACCTTGCCGAATGACATAACTATTGCTGTCGACAAGCGTCACATCTCTCTTTGCTGTGTTTGAACTGAACAAACTGGCTGTATGGGGCTGTCAAACATTATACAAAAATTCAGAGTTTAACTCTGAGTTTCTAAATGTTTAAGTATAAATGTTAAAGTTCAGGCTGAGATGTGAACCACAAACAAATATATATATATGTATATATAGATTATTTCTGCTTCCACCTCCTGTAAATATGAGGTTTAAGTTACATGTTTATCTCTGCTTCCTTTTCTCTATAATTAATCGTCTTTTTTTTCTTTCAGTTGGCACACCCTGAGCTACCCCAACCTGAATAAACAGATGACAGGAAATGTTTACTTCTCTGGGTGGAAACAGTCACCTCTCAACAAAGCCGCTGTAACTAATGACAAGGACATTGTCACGCACCAAATGCTAAGCAGTGCGACTAAATGAGTACTCCTGTGAGTTATAACATTACTTTTGAAATAATTGCTGTTTACACACTCACCAATAAAACCCTTTTTGGCCAGCTCAATAGTGAATCTCCTGGTAATCTTCTCCAGCTCATTATCCTGCAACAGACAGACACAGTGTAAAAGTTTAAGAAAAACGTGCTGTTGCTTGGTTACAGTGCAAAAAAACATTGAAGGAAAGGAAGTTATAAAACAAAAAAAAGAGAGAAAGGCACAGTGCAACCCAAACAGTGTCTCATCCATATAAAGCAGTAGTTTTCATTAGATATTTATAAAGATGCTTCCAGCGTTTTGATTAAACTATGACGTTTCTGTTTAGGGGTTTACTTTCAGTGAACTAAAACTGGCCTTCATGTCTGCTTATTCAGAGCATCCATCAACAGACAGACTAAAACCCCCACCCATAACCATCCATAATCCAGTAAAAGGCAGGGCAGGCATAATTAGTTTGATAAAAGAGTGAGAAATTTCATTTAAATCACAAAATAATCATATGCATATACTGACACTGCAGTTCCTCCAGCCTTTAAACTAAAGTTTAATCTAAAAATATAAAGACACATTTGATTATCTGCTTTAACAGTTCAACATAAACATGCTTCTTCTGCTCTCTCTTTAATTATTCTGTCCTCTCATTAATCAAGAAACACAAAATGAAAGGATACGATCCAGCAGCCCTGCCTTTTTGCATTCTGCTGTGATTGAATCATCCTCAGAGATTGTTGGGATGTGAGAAAGAGACACAAGAAAACTGATATCTCTCCAGTTACTACCAGTCTGGTGAATGTCGAGTGCTCGTCTTAGGCTTTGTGTTTTTCCTGTACGTATTGTAGCACACACTTAAACATCTCTACATGTGCACATGAGCGTGTGGGGGAAGAGGATTGACATGAGAAGGCTTACAGAGTAATTCCTGGGGTTGATCTTGACTCCAGCTTTGGCTCCCCCAAATGGCACATCTGGAAGAGAATAATACAGCTTAAAAACCAGAGCAGCATTCACATGTTTGTTCCAAACACAACATTCTGCATAACTGGCAGCAAAACTAAGATGGAAAACTATTTCTTGGCACTGTTGCATGACCAGTAACCCAACATCCTGGCACAGGACTGTCAGTCCTAACAGCCTTTAGATTAAAAACATTGTTTTTAAATCAATCTTTCATTGAAAGTTCCCTGACTTTTTCTTTTATCTGTTGGTTTCACAGCCTCACATTGAAAGACACAAACAGTCCTAACAGTATCGTTAGATAAGATCACTGCAGTAACCAACAAATCCTTCGTAAAGCAGCGAGTATTTGGCTTCTCCTGGACATATTCTTGCAAGTGAATTTCCACTGTTGCCATCAGGACGGCGTTATGCTATACCTGCCTGTAAAACTAACTAAATCGATGCTCTGTAGTCAAAAAGCATGAAACACTGTACTAATCACGTAACAATGCAGTCATATAGCACATTGAATTAAACAGAAGAAACTCTGCTACAAGTACATATAAGTCATATTTACACACACCAAACTCAACTCCAACACAGAGCAAATTCATTATCAAATATCAGAATTTGTATAGCGTCATAAAGTCAACC
The DNA here is from genome assembly GCA_946959425.1 of Argyrosomus regius. Lineage (NCBI taxonomy): Eukaryota > Metazoa > Chordata > Actinopteri > Sciaenidae > Argyrosomus > Argyrosomus regius. The sequence continues at coordinate 11,340,417 of OX336900.1, read as the reverse complement.
CACTCACCACATTTCATTGTAAAAGTGTGACATACATACTGATACTTACACATGTGACAAATGTCACAAGTGTTCCCTTTATTAGGACACCAGAATTATTCAAATAGACCTTCTAGTTGCAGAGATATACAGAGATATTCATTTTGGGTATGTCATTTTCGAGCAGAGGCCTAAAAAAAAGAGGCTGGGGCTTAAGGGACTAAACCATTGTCACTGTTGGTGTATGTTTTTATCTACTTTTATCTGGTCTTATCTGTTTTTTTATTACCTTTATCTTGTCCTTTTTGTAGTTTATTATGTAGACTCTTCCACATTTAGCTCCCTTGTTTAATTTATCTGTAGTTTGTAAGTTGCTGTGTTTTGTGTCCAAACATTTGCTCCAAAAGTTGTCTTCGAATTTTGAATTACTTACCAACAACAGCGCACTTGTAGGTCATCAGAGAGGCCAAGGCTTTGACCTCATCCACAGACACATCTGTGCTGTAACGGATACCTGAAGGAAACACACACACACACACAGGGAGAAGTTTACAACACGGCCATGCAAACAAACTACTCCTTTTGTATGATAAAAACCTTTCTATGGAAGGTTTTGAGTTCACATGGAGTATACTGGCAGTAGTTTTAAGTGTTCTGACTGCAATATGAGGAAATGATTACCCTACAATGAAACTGTCTCCACTACTTGAATGAATAGCAGAGATAGAGCAAAGACTGGACTGGACCAGTATGTTCTCCACAACCAAACGAGACCACATGAACAGGTCAGAGATCAGTGACTGCGTCTGGCAGGCACAATAACAGCAATGGGCGGGTGGAGACTGAAACGAACCAATGCCAGCCCTCCACCCTGACCACAGCCCTCGAGTCTCAGTCATTCCTTCCACTTGTCTGGGGTTTACGTCCGTCGCCACGGTAACATGTGCGTGCCAGGCCGTGTGCGGCGTTACATGAGATCATATAGCCGAGCTGCCCAAGTCAAAGCATCTCACTGGCACAGTGTGCGTGCGCGCGTGTGTGTGCAGCAGTACCAAATATAGCTCATCCAGAGTTAGCTTACACAGAGAAACCCAAGGGCAAACAGCACAAAGGAGGAGACAGCAGATTGCTTTATGGGCACTGTCTCTATTTTCATGTGTTCGACTGCGGGCTAAAACACAGGAAGCACAAGCCAAAGCCCACCCACAATGATGTCATCTTTAAGTGCCGCTTAATGACACAATCTGTGCCAACCTACTTCCATTTGTGTTTTCATTTCAGCCAGAGCAAAAGATTTAACCTCTCCTCTCGTCTACGTTTCCATTCATCCAAAGATCAGCTGACTTACCTCGGCCCGACAGAGGACAATCTTGAGCTCGCTGATCAAATTATAAAAGGAAAAAAACACAACAAAAGCCCGGCTGCCTACCCATCCCCCCATCCATTTATCAACCCAACCAACAGCTCACCACGGCAACCCGACCCAAAACATATCTGTAAACACATTCCTCTGAAATGGAGAGCAGATTTTTTCAGTCCACACTGCTGAAATTCAGAGTTTCCACAGCAGTCAGGGCGGGTTTAACTTCAGCAGTCATGATGGGACTTTGTGCTGGTCTGAAACATGTAAATCTGTGGACTCTTTTGCCCTGTTTTTCAAAACTGTTTCTTCTTAGTGTTTTTTTCTTTTGTGAACACATAATTGTTCTTAAGTCTAAAGTGTGGTATTTTGATTAGGCACACAATTATTCATGTTATTGGAAGCTGCACTTTTTCACAGCAGCCATTTTGACATTTCATCTCAGGGTCAACACAGGTGTTTCTAATGATACTAACTAAGGTCCCGTTCCATTTATCGCAGCAGAGACTTTCCAGTGAGCCAACATGCACCACAGCAGTACCCTGACTGTGTTTGACCTGAATGGAATGGGACCTTAATTAGTATCATTGATAACACCTGTGTTTAAAGACTATTTTATGTCAAAATGGCTGCTGTGAAAAAGGTCTGTTGTAGTGACATTTCTTTTTTTTTTTTCCCCTCCAGAACTTAAAAAAGATGTAAAATAGAAATTTTGGAGAAAGACAGATTCCCTATTTGTCTCTCAAACGCTGAAAAGATCCATCAAAGGTGTCTTCAAATCTTTTTTAAATGATGAGTGAAGTCCTGATTTTGATTAAGTGGCAAACCTCTGACAGAGCATTTAGTCATATTAAATATCTATTTGTCATCAGTTCTACCGGATTGCTTTTAACTATTACAGTTCAAGGCAACTCTATGACATGAAATATCCCACAGATGTATTCCACTTCTGCACAGAAAGCAGAAGGATGTTGACATTTTCGCAGACTAAACAAAACTTTCCACAAACTCTCTCCTGGAAGAGTTTGAACACCAACACAGTTGAGTTTACAGGGTGGGAAAATAGCACCAATCACAAGCCAAACACTAATAAAATATGAAAACTGCTGGTAGATTTAAGACACAAAACAATGATTTACTATTGCGTTTCTGGTGAATTTGAACATTCGTCTGTTTAGTTGGCTGGTAGATGTTTCACACCCTGGTTAAAGGCGCTCAATAAGTAGTCAGTAGAGAGCAGTGTGGTCCAGCTCAGCAGCTGTTACTCACTAAAATAGGGGCGCCATATGCACACAAAAACAGCCTCTGAACTTTGTAGTTTGATCTGAACACAACCAAGGGTCTATGTGCTGTATTAATGATTAAACCCACTGAAAAATAACCGCTCTTACTCCTAGCCGACTTAATATATGAGACAAATGACTTAATCTAAATGGATCAAAACTTAACACTCGCTTTGATTTGTGTGGCCTACCTTTGTGATCATTTGATAGCTGTACCTTGGATCTGGGTTTGATAACATAAGAGAGAGGAGGCGATTTAATAATACTGCCACTGTAGAGGGCTTTTAACGCCGAGCTGGGTTTTGATTTAGCTTTGGATCAAAGTGATGCTTTGCTCTCCTCTGGCTTTTATGAGACGGATAGAGGCGATGAAGCTCTTTTAATGTTATTCATTTTACCTATATGGCTTCGCTGAGTGATCTGGAGATTCATAAATGGAGGCCCTGATCCATTAAGTAGTTTGCATGAGAAATCTGTAATCTATACTATATCTCAGAAAGCCTGACTCATCTGTTTTTTGAATTATTTCCTCAGATCTTCAGCAGAAATGTCTACATTCGCTACATCAAGCGGGTTTTGTGTTTTAACAGCAGGCCAATGTCCACTCTACACCATTCAAACATGCCCTTTGACTGAATAGCTGGCTAAGGCATGTCTCTTTCTACTGAGAATACCTCCTCTCCATAGCACCCTCCCCCACCTGTCACACTGCTGACAAATAAGAGTGCCTGGAAACACAACCACCCCCCTCTCTCCGGCTCTCACACCTCTCGTCTTCCCGTACATCATATCCTTCTTTTCAAATTTTACCCAGAGTGCAACGCAGCAGTACTCTTGAACCTTGAACTTCGAACCAAAGAGCATAGGTCACTCCGTCATATTATATCATATCTCTGCCCACATGAAGCTTGTTTAAACAGTGCTACAGCACATTGTGTGCACATGCCTGAGTGTGTGAATCTATATGACAGAGCAGTGTGTGAGCGATCGTCAGTGGTCAACCATGTGTTTTGTTTTGTACAGCCATGGTCTGACATGCTCAATGACATGACACCTCATGCCTTCTCCATCACACCATACAGCTGACACACACATTAGAAGAAGGCCAGATGATCAGTGGTGCATCCATGCAGCTTTGAATCAGATCAGACTACTATATTACGGGATAGCAAAATGATTGTACATGCAAGAAAAGCTTTAAGAGGTTGCAAAGTGTGTGTGGGGGGGGGGGGGGGCTGCTGCAGTAACATCACAGCCACAGGTGAGCAGGAAGGTCACTGTAAACTGCACAAAAAGTCTGATGAGAGTAGTGCGTAGTTATGACATACAGGGAACAAGCAGAGCAAATGAGCTGCTATTACAAAAACATAATAACTGCATGGTGAGCTGAGGATAAAACAGTGAGGCTGAGTGTAACGGAACAACGACGTTAGCAGCTGTTGACAACACCTGCCTTATGTTTTGTGCTTTAAACTAGCTCATGTTACAGCTAAGCTAAGTAGCCGGCTAAGGCTAGCTGTCAAAGGGGCCAGTCGAGGTGGTTTCGGCTCATTTTTTACCTCCTTTGCAGGGTGTTCTGTGCTGGCTGTGCTGGGCGCGGTACCCCTCCACCACCTCCCACTCTCCGTTATCCCTCTTGATGGGGAAAGACACGCTCAGGACGTGGTTACAGGGCTTGATGATGCGCAGGATGCCCCGCACACGGTTCCTCTTCTGCTCGGGACTCTCCCTGGTCTTCAGATCCTCCACCAGCTTGTCCTCCACGATGGCGGCGCCGCGGTCGAAGAAGCCCTCGACCATCCTGAAGAAGTTGGGGTCGTCGGGTTGGTCCGCCGCATCGGCATAGCGACGGACACGCATCAGGGAGGAGGACACCGGGAGAGCGGAGTCCACGCACCCCGAGGCCAGGGCACTACCCGCAGAGCGGCTCAGCAGCTCCCCGAAATAGCGATACATGACTACAACTAGCTAACCGTGTAAACGAACTAATAAAAAGGCAACTAAACAACAAAGACGATGGGGGTGACGACAGGATAAGGGGGGGATATAATGAGCGACACAGCGACTCCTCACCGTGTCCCGTCCTCTGGCCGAGTGGGGAATGGCATATTGTGTCCGTTTGCTTTAAAAGGCAGCACGAGCCAAGGAGAGCAGAGAGAGGGGGCTTCTCGGGACGCACGCGGAAGAGGAGGAGGACCCAACGGAAGCGCGCGTGCCCTGTGCGAAGCAACTGACAGCGCGCGGTCACGAGCTAGAACCGCTAATTTTGAAAGACAAAGGAAAATTTAAAAAAAAAAAAGGCAGACGATATAAATTAATTTATTTTAATGTGGAGTAGAAATGTTTAGTTTGTAATACTGCTTTTAAAAAGTTTCACGTTATACATGAACACGTAATGTTAACTTAAATCAAAATGGCTGCAATTTGATTGGCTACTGTCAGCAGGCCGCAATTAGCTTAGCTTAGCATAAACACTAGAAACAAGTGGAAACAGCTAGCCTCCTCCTCTACTACAGGACAATGACAGTATAAAGAATGGACACTTTGGCTAATCTTGCCCGAGGCGGGCTGAATGTCATCTTCAGACTCAAACAGCGGCCACGGCTGTTAATTATGCACATCTTTAAGTCTTAATATAATTTAAACAGTTGGGTTATATAGAAATTCAGCCTCAATATAGTTGTCATGAACGGGGAAATTAGCTATAGGGACCAAAACTGATTTTTGTACCAGGCTGTAAACATGTTTATTTCTGCTGTGAAGTTGGACATTTTAGTATGGGTAGCAACGTTTGGCTTGTAATGCAAAAAACAACAACAAAAAAAACAAAAAAACATTGTGGATCATTTCATGTGACAATCTGTTAAGTTAAATCAAAATGGTTGGAATTTGGTAGGCTACCGACAGCAGGCAATTAGCTTAGCATAAACGCTAGAAACAAGTGGAAATAGCTAGCCTGGCTCTGTACAAAGGCAGGAAGTTACACGATCAAAAAAATTGTTCAGCACAAAATGTGTATATTAGTGAACCAGTCTTCATGCTAAACTGCTAATCTGAACTAACCAGCTGTTGGTTGTATTTTAATATCAATCATTTTCTTGACACCCTGAACACCCCTTGAATAAACAAGTCATTTTAGTTACAGTTATTTCCCAGGAGGACATGAAGGTATCATTACTTACTAACAACCACCTGAAGGCCACGTGAAAATTATGATATTTCTTCAATAAAAATGTATTTAATACCAATAAAATCATTAGTTTTATAAGAACTTAAGCTGGCAGATATGACATGCATCAGCTTTGTCATTCATTATCTTTTGTACAGTGTCCACAGTGTTACAGTTTTGTACTTTGTGGTTTGTTCAAAGGATCTGTGTGAGGTTTGCTGTCATCAGCAGTTCTCTGATCTGATGAGTGAGTGACACAGCCATGAGGGAGAAGAGAGAGAGAGACAGTCAGGTGGGGGATGTTGAAAAGGCCCATTGTGTTTGTGTCAGTCATTAACCGCCCTCAGCTACAGCTAATGAGGGGAGTTGATCCGGCGATGACAATGGCCACAAATAATTTACTATTGAGGCCTTAATAAGAAAAATAATCTACATCCATGCTAATATGGCCACAAAGACAAAGCTAACATGCTGATGCATGCAAACATTTGCCAATTAGCTCCAACCACAAGGTAAAGTTGAAGCTGCCAACCAGTAGTTTAGAGTTAAAGACCACAAATCTCAGCCTCATGGCGGTACTAGAGGAAAATTCACCAAAGTCAGTGGGATTCAACTTATGGGAACCATGAATGTCTCTACAAAATTTCATGGAAACAGTTGTTTTCTTTGTAGATTTGTTCAGACCTTCACACAGAATGCCATTGCCATCCTCACATGCTGCTAGCGTGAGAAAAAAATAAAAGACTTCTTACAGTCTTTTGCATGAAAATTGATGACTGTGAAAAAACATCAACTTGGCCTTCAAAATCTGATGTTACTGGGAATTAATATGAAACTCGAGAGAGCCGTCAGAGCTGATTATCTTCTTGTTGAACTTATTAGAGACACTACAAATGTTGCTGTACGAACAAACAAGCCTGTCTTATCTGTTCTGTCTATGTGTGTGTTATAGTGCATAAATGTGTGTGTGCATACAAGCATTTTATAATGTAATTGTAATTCTATGTGTGGCTCAAGTGGCCATTCGAGGAGTTGCAGTGTTTGGCACTTCACAGCTACGGTGTTTGACGTTTGATACGAATATTAGCATTTATCTCAAGGCACCTCTGTTAAGTACAGCCTGACGAAGGTGCTAGCATGGCTGCAGACGCAGTATAGCTCATCTGCCCTCCCACACAATTTTTTATCAATCATTAACAATGATAGAATGAAAGGGGAAGCAACTAATGAAAAAGGGTCCAATAATAACTTATAGTAATATTCTTTCTAACTTAGCATTGCTCCATATTTTCCCCCCAGTCATCCATGGCCTGACCCACAGTTTGAGAACCACTGCCCTATTATTATTAACTCATCGGGATGAGCATGAATGACACTCTCATTAAGCCATTTTTGTGCTTGTTATATGTTTATGGCAGTGCATCTGCAGCTAAGATAGCGTAGCTCTTATGTAACAACTGTATTCATTGCATGTTCATAGTATTTCATACATGTATGTGCACAAACATGTTCTACCGCTGTGCATGGCACGAAAGAATCAGTGCTGAGCTCGTCTGAATGAAGGCCCTGACCTGGGCTTACACCCATGGACTCTGCACAGGAGATAAGATTAGATCATGCCCCCGGGTGTCGGTACAAATACACACTATGCTTAAACGCTGGTACAAACACATTACACAATATGAAAAGCAAATTGAATTACGGCTCTTCTAGGTGTGTAATATATAAATAAGTACATGCAGGTTCAGTGGAGACTTCGTTGCTAAATGTTTTAAAAATCCTGTATCGTCACTCTGTCAGTTGGATGAAGTAATCAATAATAACCATGTTACTCATTGAACTGGCAGTCTCACAGTTTCACATCACTAATGCAATAATGGTAGTGCTTATCTCTTCATTGTTCTGTCTTTGTACTACAGGATCATTTAGCTTTATTGTCTCTTAAAAGTTGATATCCTGACTGCAAGTTGTGATGAAACCTTTTTACGTTCAGACGGAGGAAGGGGTTAATATCTGAATATTTATACGGCTGTTTGTTCTGTCTGTTCTTTTTGGAAGTAAAGAACAGTAACGATTATCAGCAGTTAGATATTAAACTGAGGTCTACTACTCAGAAATTAATCTTGGGCAGGGCAACAGCAGCAAGTGACTTTATTTTGAAAAATGATCAGTGTTGCTTCAGTCAACCACGATGCTTTCAAGGCAAATGACATGAATAGTGTACACATTCAACCTCACATGGGAAGAAGGTGTCCACACACTGAAATCTGCAAGTTCCCAAAAGATGCACAGCAATCTTACATTATATAATATCATCAAAAGGCATATAACTAAGACAACTAACTCACAATAACTGTGTTTTAGAGTGCTTGTGCACCAACCAACAAACTATTAAACCAGTAGATGAAGCCACGACCAACAGATGAAGTTTGAACTGTGAGCTCTGCACCAGAGGTCAGTCTTTTGCACATTTCCTTTATCTAGATAGTCTACGATAAAGTAGTGACCAATAAAAGACAATTAATAATTAAATAAAAATAGCTGATTGAAAACCAAGCACCTTATTGCCTTTTATTATTATTATCTATCCTTCATACCCCCTGCTCGTGTGCCTGCTTATCTTTAATCACATCACCCCGCTATGTCCACCTCTTTTAGTGTTTCCTCTGTGCACTGACACACACTGATTTATCATGGTTGTGTTTCAAAGGGTGAGCACTGTCATGTCATTGGCTGAATGCCTGACAACACCCACCCAACCAAAGGGGTGTGACTGGGGGAGGAGAGGTAAGAAGAGGCAATAAGGGGATGGGGGCTGACCTAAACAAGGGCCTGTGCATTCATGTCACATGTTGCTTTAACTGGAAATGCACGAGTGCTTGGAGGAACAGAAACTATCTTCCTGTCTGTGTTTTGTGTTAAAGGCTGCTCCTTTAAAATGGTAACTAATGGTAGTATGAAATTAATACCACCATGACCTCCTCCACCTCTTATCTCCGCCCTCTGTTCCTCAGACTCGCTCATACTGGAGTGATCAGGCTTCTGAAACAACAACATGCAAGGACATAAATTCACCCAATGACTGCCAGGGTCACCTTGAAAACCGGCATAGTCACAACCAACCAGAACATGTCGGTTCAGCAAATTACTCTAACACACTGGAAAAGATTTCCTAGAGCCAAGACAATGAAGAACTTTGAACAACAGTTTTATGTTTTTTTTGGACAAACCTCTTGTCACTTTCTTTGGCCAAGTAAAGGCTCAAATTCAACTGTGACTTCATGCATGAATCAAAGTTTAGATGGTCATGTGGTTGGAGAAAAAGATTATTGATAACAAACATCTTTTATTCAGATGAAACAGGAACGGTTAAACATGGGATGTCTTTGTTGTAAATATTAGAATACAAATACAAGAATAGAAACTCTAACAGATAAACCAATTCAGTCACACACATGTGATTAATATCTTTTAGTATTATACCACTGAGTATGACGCATTTCGTTTTCCAAAGTGAGTCACCAAAATAAGGGTCACGTCTCTAATCTTTGTAAGGCTAGTAAAAAAAAATCTGTCTAAAGACAGGAAAAAGATGAAGAAGGTGCTGAACTGTCACTGGTCGCCTCTCAGCAGGATGTAAAATAAACTGACTCTTGGGCTATTTTTGGCTACTGTTGTGTCAAATCTTTATATTCCTCTGGTGGGAGAATTTTTCTATCTTGCAGGTTTCACTTCAGGTCGTTTGGTTTGGCATGTTGCTGATTCTGTTACAAATTAGTAGCTTTATTTTATTTTATTCACTACCTGTTTCCTGTTTAAATACATGTATTATATACATGCATATGTACAGTTTGTAATATCACTTTCTCTTAACCACGTTAAAGGCCCAGTGTATAACATGTTGGGGGCTCTATTAACAGAATATGACAGAAATTTAATAATATGTTTAACTGCTTTCATTAGTGTATAATCGCCTGAAAGTAAGAAAAGCTCAGGTTCAGTACAGGCTCCAGCCCCGTTGTGACTCTGATGAGGATAAGTGGTTACAGATAATGGATGGATGTTTTTGTTACCCAAGTATGAGCATGTTATATCCACAGATGGCACCATTGTTTCTCCTTCATGCTAGTGAGGAGAGAATGAGGTGAGGGGGTTGCAATCAGGAACTACACTGCTAGATGTCATTAAATCCACACACACTGGACCTTTAAAGCAACATTGTGTAGAAATTGGAATTTTTTGCGATTTGCTGTACACGTGTATTTGTTATGATTATATTACTTATGATCAAGTTTTTTTTGCAAAAAGCCAAACATCAAGCAAGTGCAACAACACAAGATATAGCAGCCAGCTGATATTATTCACTAGTCCAACAGCAAGAAGCCCAGCTTGGCGTCTGAGTATAAAAAAACTATAAAACTATTTTTAAAAAGTCAGTAATGGCTAAGGCAAAGATTGTATTATGTTTTCCAATGGGCTCAAATCTGGTAGGGCACATTTTGTACAACTATTTAAATTAAAGTTTAAGATAATCTCTGAAATAATTGTAAAAATATTTCCTTAAGAACAAACAGAAAAGCTTTAGAAAGCTGCTTGTGGGACATTCAGTAGATGACGCTGTCCTAACCAAAGCCACAGGAGGAGGAATATGGCCACCGTGCTGCAGATGCTGACTGAATGCTTTGATTCAATGACTTCACTTAAACACTAGATGGAGCAAGAGTCTTTCCCATCATGCTCTAGTGTGGCTGCATCAGTGTGAGGGTGACAAAACAAACTGTGTCTGCTGTGGAAACATTCAGGTTTCTGGGATCCACATACGCTATCAGCAAAAAGGGCCAGTAGAGGATGTACTTCCTGCGCCAAGCTCAATCTGCCTAAGGAGCTGCTGATCCAATTATACACCACCATCATTCAGTTTGCTCTCTGCTCATTGATCACTGTCTGGTTTGGATCGACCACCAAACATTACAAGAACAGACTACAACAGACAGTCAGGACTGCAGAGAGGATCATCGTGCCAGCCTGCCCTCCATTCAGGGCTTAAATACATGTCCAGAGTCAGGAAACATCACTGCAGGTCCATCACACCTTGGACAAACCTGTTTTTCCCCTCTGGGTGGCGCTATAGATCACTGTACGCCAAAACAACCAGAAACAGAAACAGTTTCTTTCCACAGACCATCACTGTGATGAACACTTAAAACCAGACACACCGTGCCAGGAACATTACCTGTGCAAAAACCTATAAATTACAAATGATTATTACTATTGGTTAAACTCAGTTTTTGCTCTTTAAACATGTAAATATCATCAGTCACACACAATCTACTCATGCTGTGCATATTGTAATATCCACCTACCTCATGTACACAATGAAACCTGTTACATAAACCATATTTATTTCAGCCAGATCTTTATTCTGTCTACAAATGTTATTGTTGTTTATAAATATATACACATATATATACATTATCCATTCTGGCCCTCTCACATATATTTATGTCTGAAGAAAATATATGTATGTGAAAGGAAAATGTACATTAGAAACTGAAAGTGTGTGAGAGTGAAAGTATGTAAGAGTTAAAGTATGTGAAAGGAGAAGATATGTGTGTGAGAGAGCCAGAATGGATAACAGCTTGAATGGCCGTTATCACAGATTCTGCACATTGTCACTATCAAATATGTGCATAAAGCTGTTATGGGAAAAGGACACAACCATTCACAGCAATGAAAAACAAAAGAGATAAAAGTTCATATGAATAAAGGCGGTATATGCTCGAGACAGGACAGGCAGCGTTATCATTATCAGATGCAAAAACAGGTTTCAGAAGAGTCCTCCCTGAGGATAGAGGGTGTTGTATGCTGCTGTGTTTGTAAACCCCTTGAGACTAAATGTGAGGCAAATGTGTGATTTATTCCTTTAAAAATATGCTCAGTGTGCAGTGTGCGTGTGCAACACTCAAATATATCAAATGTATGAAGATGAAATCAATATATAAATAGTTGTTCATATTGTAAAAACCTCAGTAAGCTTTGTTTTGGTGTTTTGCAGGTCAAAAGACGTTTTTAGTGACATATGACAGTTAAAATCACTATGTATTGTTGGGTAGAGGAAATAGCCAGATCTTTTGCTAAAAACAGCAATATTGCAATATAAAAATACTTTAAATGTACTCACAATCCCAAAAAGTAGTTCCTGCAAGTGTTATATTGTATACATCATATTATTGGGGGCCGCAGTAGCTCAGTCTGCAGGGATTTGGCTAGGAACCGGAGTGTGGCCAGTTCAGCTCCAGCATGGACCAAAGTATGAAGGGTACTGTAAAGTACTAGCAGCTGGAGAGGTGCCAGTTCACATCTTGAGCAAGGTACTGAACCCCTAACTGCTCCCAGGGCACCACTATGTGTGGCCATCCCTCGAGGGATCAATAAAGTATCTATTCTATTATTTGATATTACTATTATTACTACTATTTTAAACTATTTTAGACACAGTTGAATCAATAACATCCATCCGTTTTCGTTGCGGGAGGCTAGAGCCTATCCCAGCTGATGTTGGGTGAGAGGCAGTGTACACGCTGGATAAGTCACCAGTTCATGAATCAACAACAATGCATCCTAATTTTTAAGGTCATCATGTGATTTGGATGTAAAATCTTCATCTGTAGAGTAACTTGTAGCCGGTTAATAGACATTTTTTTTGTATTTAAATATATTATATTTAAGTAATGTGTACCTCAGATTTGTACTACAAGCCACATTCCACCAGAGCTATATATTTCGTAAAGCAGATCCTGACTGCACACTGAAGTGCTGTAAAGTTGAACCGAAACTTGAAATAGTGTGTTTGTGTGTGTGTGTGTGTGTGTGTGAATTTAGAGGTCGAGAGGTAAAAAGTTGAAAAAGTTCCCACGAGAACTTTCCTCTTGAGTGTCTCTATTCAGGAAGCTGTGGCTTTGACTTGCGTCTGCACACATCTCCACATCAGCACAATGCATATCTCTATATATACTCTGTGTGTGTTTGTGTGTGTGAAACGTACATCATGTCTATGCTTGACAGTCAGATGTCACCCCATGTGTCAGGTGGCTGAGAAGGAAACCCCACAGGAAGTAAGGTCAGGACCAGGGAGGTCAGGAAAAAGTCAAACGGCCTGCTTTCGTCAACACATTTCAACTCTCACTACGCCCTATCAACTGTCTGTCAACCACAGTCTACACCTAAAGCTTCCAGTTTCCTATTAGGTGATAGAAGTCAGACAGAAGTGTTAGTATCGCAACAATTATGCAAAACAGTTTGACAAAGCTGTGGAGTAAAGACGTTAGACAACAGCGTATGTGACAATCTGTTATCTGATACTACAACCTGCTAAAAATAAATAATTTTCCAAGGGTTTGGTTTGATTTTCTGGTGGTAAAAAACATCAAGTAGTGCAAGTGGATATCCTCAGAAACATCACAAACACACAGCAAGTCGTTTTTAATTAGAAAGTTTTATATTTAATAAAAGTGATAATTGATAAGAATTCACAGCTGGAGGTAGAGACGATCGTTGAGGGTTTTGTTGACTCCAGTTTCACCTCATGTATCTGTAGCCAGTCTGTTCCAAAGAGAGCTGCAAGGTCGGCTCCTCCACTCCACTGTGAGACACACAAGCACACAGCTTTAATTTATTTAGAAATAATAATGCTCTGAATTATGCTAAAACCAGCTACAACATGCTACCTCGATGGGATAACATTATAGTTCATGTTTGGATAGTTTCAGGCATAGGTTAGGTTGGTTAGGTTTATGCAAAGATTGTGGTTTCAATTAGAAAATCAAAATGACTATTTGTTGAGTTCAGGGACTTTCACAAAATTATATCATGAATGTAGCACTATTCTCATGTTAATCAGGTTGTTGTTTGGCAGCTGACTCTCAAATTTTGTACATCACAAAGACAGTTTTCAAAACAGGCCATGCTTGTAACAGCAAGAGTTCACAGTTGGCTCTGTGAGGCTATAGGCACAGCGATGTGTTGAGCTAAATGCTAACATGTTGATGTTTAGCAGGTATAATGTTTACCATATTGAGCAAACTTAGTTTAGCGTGTTAGCATGCTAAGATTTGCTAATTAGCACTAAACACAAAGACAACCATGTGTCAGTCTGTGAAGTGCCAAACACTTCAGTTCCTCAAACGTCCACTTGAGGCTGGCTACAGAACATGTCAGTCTCCATAAGCCCCCATGTTAAAATGTCCAACTTCACAGCAGAAATAAACATGTTTACAGCCCGGTACAAAAAACTGTTTTGGTCTCTATAGCTAATTTCCCCGTTCATGACAACTGTACTGAGTCTGAATTTTTAAACAACTCACCTGTTTAAATTATATTAAGGCTTAAAGTTATGCATAATTAACAGTGTGGCTACTTTGATTGACAAGGAGGTGCCATTACAAATGGCTTGTTTGAGCACTAATGCATCATTGAATCGGCCTCAGGACCACGTCTTTGCTGATTTTTAGATTAGCCGGGAGGTGTCAAAGATGGCGGCAGCCAGAGCCACCGCACTCTGAGCTTCACAACAGCTCTTCAGAAACCTTTTCTTTATAAAGTACAACAAGGCTAAAGGAAATGTAACTGTTTATTTGGTAATAATGCTAAATGGAAGGAGATCATCAAACTGATTATAATTCATCCTAATGGGGATATTTGTGTCTGTATCAAATTTCATTGCAGTCAGTCCAACAGTTGCTGGGAAATTTAACTGAAAACTACAAATGTCATGGTGGCACTAAAATAAACAGCAGGGGATCATTGACATCACAAGGATTCATCATTCAGCTTAATCCAACACGGCCACATATTGTGTCTGGACCAAAGTGGTGGACCAACACTGCCATTCTTAGAGCCATGCTGCTAGAATGGCTAAAAATGAGCTTTATCAACGTAGTTTCAACTCTAGTTGCAAGTAGATTAAAATTATACACATACACACCTGAGGACATAGGTAACACAGAGGATGCAGAGCGGCTGATGGCCACTGGGCCTGGATTTGGATGGTCGGACGCTGGGTATGACGGCACTGTGACTCTCCACCCAGACGTAACCTCCACCTTTCACTAGCATCCTGTACTGACCGCTGACTGACTGGCTCTTAAAACACACTATAGAGAGAGAGAGAGAGAGTAAGAGAGGGTTGTAACATAAGATATTTACAAGTGTGTAACGTGTGTGCGTTCGTCACTACTTACAGTTCAGATGATTTTTGGTCAAACAGTT
The DNA here is from genome assembly GCA_946959425.1 of Argyrosomus regius. Taxonomy (NCBI): domain Eukaryota; kingdom Metazoa; phylum Chordata; class Actinopteri; family Sciaenidae; genus Argyrosomus; species Argyrosomus regius. Next base: position 11,325,359 of record OX336900.1, on the reverse strand, counting down.
TGTGTCCAGCGTGTGACAGAGATCATAGATGGAACGACCCAGAAGCTCCTCAGGACTGTAACCTAACAGCAGAGTCACTCTGCAGAGACACAAACACAAAGCAGAAACAATGTGAATATAATTAACAAAACACTGCCTGACAAACTAGTATTTAAACATCAACTAAGCGCATTACTATTTATAAATGGTCATCAAACAGTGCATTACAGTTTAAGCTCTTTTCAGTGACTTAATAAGAGCATGTTGGGTTACTAGCAGACAGCAGAAAAACAGATTTATGGTTCACTGATATTACGCAGTCTGAGGGTTAAAGGGTTAAAATAAATAGGATTTTAAAAATGGGAAGTTAGAAAGGGAACAAAGCAGCAGTTCTAATTGCAGACACACAGCTTTCTCTTTCTGTTTCCCATTTATTAGCTCAAATGAAATTAAAATCATCTCATTTCACACCGCAGTGTCATATATCCTGTTTCAGCTTGTTTCAGGTCTTCAAACAAAGATATGTGATAGTTTAATAGTTTCAGTTAAAGTAATCAAATAATGTTACTGACATTTCAAGTGTTTTTATATTGTAGAATTTTAGCAAAAGATCTTACTATTACCTGTACCCACCATTACAACTATTTTCACACGGTGCTAAAAAACATAGCTGAGTCTGAGCTAAGTCTTTTGAAAGCCTACTGAGATTTACTATTAGAACTATAGAACTATTTGTTGACAACATATTGATTTCATCTTCATATATTTGATATATTTGATTGCTGCCTGGATCGGGAACCCAGAGAAAATGACAGTGAGAAACAATACAAGAACCCAAATGTTTTCAAAAGTTTCAGTTGAGATGAGGTTTCCTGTACAACATTAAAAGCACTTTGCAAGTGGTCAACGGCTTTGGGGAGGGTTGACGCACTGCAGTAAATAACTGTATCATCAGCAAACAATCAGCATTTTTAACGTCTTGACACAAATTCTTTATAAAAATAGTGAAAAGAAGTGGGCCAAGCACAGAGCCCTGTGGGACACCCTTGCAAACCGACAATCAAAACTGACATGTGGTCCATAAGGGAGTTGAGAACCAACTGCTTGTTCTGATATCAAAAAGCCTCTGAGGATAAAATGGTCAACTGTGTAATCTTATTTGTGTTTGTCAAAATACTGCAAAAATATATAAAATATCCAGATATCAATAAATGTAATCTGCATAAATATATACATAAGTATATTTTTTGCCAGTTTAATTAATTAATTAATTTCCTCTTTATGTATTTGATATATTTGAGTGTTGCCTGGGCCGAGTAACGGTAAGAAAGAATGCAAAAAAATGGAGACATCTTTGAGAGAAATATTCAACCTCAAGTCATTTTGTAAACATTTTCCCCCAAAGTTTAAGATCTCCGTTAGAATGCTGCTGATGGTTTTTAATTGCTAAATTAATTTCACATGTACCAACATTGTATAATGTGTGCTGTCAAGCATGTGTCTGTACATTTGTGTGAATCACCTCTGGTCGCAGTACGTGAACCTCATGTCCATGCTGTGCTGGCTGGTGAAGGTGTGTGTGCTGAGGAGTGTGTGTGAGAGCGGCAGAGGCTGGCAGGTTAGCACCAAGCAGGAAACCGAAGACGGGGCGAGACACACCTTCGCTCGGCCCTGACAGTGGAGAACCTGTCAAAATCACAGGGACAGTGAGTGAGATTATAAGATGTAATAAATATCATCAGAAACTTTCTGAATTATGAATTATGAATTTTCGGGAAGAGAGAAGAAGTGGAATTGTTTCTTCCCAACCTTCCACGTGGCTGACTTGAGGTTGGCGCTTCTTCCTCTGTGTGTCAGAGCGCTTTTTATCCTCATGACAAAATCCCTCTTTGCGCCGCACCAAACTTCCTCTAAAAAACAAGAAATCTAATAAGCAACATGAACAGCTACATGAAACCTGTTCAAACCTGTATGATCTCTCCAAAGTACAACCACAGGATATACAACGTACACACACAACCACACAAACACACCTGCTGTTAGACGTAGATTATTTCTGATTTCTTCGTGGTCACAAGGGTGAGTGAACTCAAAAATACTGTGTCCCATCAGCTCGGTCTGTCAGAGAATATCAAGTATTCATCTTCAAATCCTGAATCCTATACCATTACATAATTTCTGTATAAATGTGTGTGTGTGTGTGTGTGTGTGTGTTTACCTGTGTCAGGCCCATGTATTTGCTGACGTTGTCAGACAGGAAGATCATGTCTCCCTCAGTGGACAGAACCATCAGGAATCCCTCTAGGACCCTCAGGTACATGTTTGTCTCCTTCAAAGTCTCGACATCCTCTGTTTTTTTCTCCTCCACATCACGTTCTCCGTCATGCTCTTGCTGTTCCTCTCCACCTTCCGTCACTTGTCTATTTTTTACTGTATGGCTGGACTGGACTGGAGTTTTTGTTCCAGTCTTCCCTGAAATAACGCAAAAAAAAAGACACAATTGTGCTACTGTTTGATGTTTCTTTCATGGGGAACAGCTCTGGACCATTTTTTACCATTTTAGTGAGGTCAATATTCATGGGAACTATGAACAAACTGATGCCATTCACTCTATAAACATGTTTTTATAAAGCAAAGCAGAAGATACCCAATAACTGTCTATATTAATAACTATTTGTACATGAAGGTTCATTTGAAAGTCATTCAAAAACTGTACTTATTGTACAGCTCTGGAAAAATTTATGGAAATAACCTGCCGTATTTGAACTTCTGTAGGAGTTCCCAAACCTTCAGCAGACTTAATTCATCTTCATAAGGTATTGATTGAGCAGGAAGACATATATAATTGTTTCTAAACCAAATATTCAGGGTTGAATCCCTCTTAAAGGTTCAGTGTGTAACTTTTAGGGGGATCTATTGGAAGAAATGGAATATAATATGCATGATTATGTTATCAGTGATATATAAACACCTGATAAAATGAAGCATGATGTTTTTATTACCTTAGAATTAGTCTTTTTATCTACATATGCAGCGGGTCGCTGTACATGACTTCCACCATCTTGGAGGCCACGTTTTACCACTATGTTGCTGATGTAGCGGGAAAAGAAGTAGTAGAGGTAGAGGAAGAAGAAGAAGAAGAAGAAGAAGTGTTTGCTAGCAGCTAACAGCTAAAAGAAAATAATTTCGACAAATGGAGGATGAGACTTATTTGGCACAAGAAAAGCCAAGAGAGCAGCTATCTTTGCATCAAAGAAGAGACATGAATGAATGAATGAAATAAATGAATAAAATAAAAGTAAACATTACTTTGTTTACTTTATTTATGTTTTAATTATTTAAAGAGTAATGAGATCTGTTATATACATATTAATATTCTCAATGGAAACATTTTTGTTTATGATTTACGATAAATGGGGTCAGTGGCTCAGAAAAGAATTCTAACAATTTGTATTTTACGGACACTTCCTCTTAACTGTGTGAACTTATTTATGATATATTCTTGGCTGCCTCTCTTTCTTTATAACCTTTTATTTTATGTTTTAAATAACCTTTTTTTAACCATTCCTGGTTTAAAAAGGCCAAGACAGGCAGCAGAACAAACTAAGAACAAGTAAATTAAAACAGATACTCAGTTTAAGCAATAACACACCAATGATTTTCTCTCCAGGTCTTTCAATATGGATTTAAAAGCATTCAAAGAAATCAGATCTTTGAGTTTTTTAACTTTCTGAACATTCCAGTCTAAGGGTGCAAAGTACCGACGCGCCCTCTTCCCAATTCATGTACAAATATTTGGTAGAAACAACATGTAAAAGTCCCTTAACCGCAACGAGTACTGTCCATTACACTTCTGAGAAATATAAGTACACAGAGAGGATGGGGGTGACCCGAGAATCTCCTTGTATATGAACATATACCAGTGTGTGCACCTGCGAGTTGCTAAACTAGACCATCCTATCCAAGCGTAACACACTCACTCACAGTGAGTTACGGCTTTACAGTTTGTGATAAATTTAAGGGAAGCATGGAAAGCTCATATGTAATATGTATATCATATGTAATGCCTGAGCAGGGACAAGCATGTACAAAAGACCCCCATAATCCAGTATCTGTAAAAATGTGGCAGCATCAAGTCTGTTTTTTACATTAAAAGAAACTTGTTTCTGAAATAGAAACTCAATTTAAGCCTCAGTTTTTTCACCAAACACTGCACATGTGGCTTAAAAGAACTTCATTAAAGAGTGACCACTGAAGGAATATTCTGTGGTCTACTTTTGGCATTAGAAAACAACATGCACTTGGTTTTGTCAGCACTAAGAACAAGTTTCAGTTTGTACGACATTAAAAGCACTTTGCAAGTGGTCGACGGCTTTAGCGAGGGTTGATGCACTGCAGTAAATAACCGTATCATCGGCAAACAATCTGCATTTTTCACGTCTTGACCCAAATTATTTATAAAAATAGTAAAAAGAAGTGGGCCAAGCACAGAGCCCTGTGGGACACCCTTGCAGACAGACCATCAAACTTGACACACTGGGACCAGTCTTTAAGGTAGTTTGGGAACCAACTGCTTGTTCTGATACCAAAAAGCCTCGGAGGATAAAATGGCCTGTGTTTGTCTAAATACTGCAAATATATACAGTATATAAAATATCTAGATATCAGTAAATTTGCCAATTTTGCCAGTTTTTCGTCTGTTAAGACGTTTGCCTTTGTAGATGTGATGTGTGTGTGTACCTTTGAGCAGTGTGTGTGTGCGTATGTAGCTGAGGGTGAGGCGAATGACCGAAGGCTTGTCCAGGTGAGCTCGGACGGACGGTTGGAGCGGCAGGAGACGAGCCAAATCTCCAAAAACATCAGACTCAATCCGTCGTCTCCTTCTGGCTGCCTCGCGGCTGATCGCCCTGCAGATCACGGATTGAAATAAAAATGATATTAAGTGCAATAAAGTCACTGTAAACTTGCAAAGCATTACCACCATAAAGTAATACTGTACTTTTTAGTGCCAGTACAATAAAATATTCAAATGCAATAGGATGTAAGTGAAATTCAGCATGTGTGTGTATATATATATATATATATTTATTTTTTATTAATGTGTATATATATACACATTAATAAAAAATAAATAAATAAAAAGGGGGATATGGTTGGGAGAGTATGAGTTTCAGAACTCACCACATTAACTGACTCATTGCAAGACTCCACCTCTTAATAAATGTGGATCTTTGCAGCCTTATCTTGCACGTTATTTGTTGTGTCTCACACAGTTCCCTTATGTTTTAAGCCAGACATTGTATGGTGGTTGTTCAGGTTTCAACCATCTCATTGTGATACATTTAATAGTAGCTCCCACGAGTATTAAAATAACAACTAGATTTTGGCCTCTCAAAGCCTCAGGAATTGAACCACCTTCAGGTCAGGGCATCTAATACATCCTTCAAAAAAATTACTCAACTTCGGACATGACCAGAAAATATATACTTGTCTGAAGTGTTGGAGAAAATGTGGGGTCCACTTATTTGCAGGGTTCGGATGTATCTCATTATAACTTTTCATGTGAACTCCCTCCAAATATTAGAACTGGTCATCAAACATGCCTCCCTGCAAACCTCCCTCCAGGTATCTAATTATGATATAGCTACTGTATGTTTAACCTCCCATTTCTTCTTTATTTGTGCGTCTGGGTTCAAAAGAAAAATTAAGTATATATTGGAGATCACTTTTCTAACCTCATTTTGCTGCACCAGCATGCCATTTTATTTCAGCATTTTAGCATTTAATTTTATAAATTGGAGTAAGCTTTTTCATATTTTCCTTTTATGTGTTGTAAGAGAATGCCTCTGCTGTAAATATCTAAAAAAATAAAAAAATAAAAAAATCAGTCTTTGGGAGTGTGGTGGATTTGATGCATATAACACTTTTTGAAGCCCACATCTGTAAGCGCTGGTGTGAAACCCTTCAAGTAACCTACACTACCCACTCAGGAAATTGAATAACTGATTAAACTGATAAAACATTACTGTTTGAATATCCCCAAAACTTTGCAGAAGCTTGTTGACGACATTATCTGATAGACTTTAGAAGATTTCTCAACATTTAGGGAAGCGTGCAACATTTGCAAGACTAAGATGATGCTGTTGAGTTAGGAAATCTCCAGTTTGAGGAAATGTTCATGCCTTTATAAACATGCTTACTTTTACTTTTGATAATATACAAACACTTTAAACAGATGGTGAAGGACAGAAGTGTGCATTGTGGTCAAGATTATCTAGATGCCAACACACACACAACCATCTCTGGGCTCACCACATCACCTCAGTTACTTTCACTTATTTTCAAAGAACATATCAGTGAAATCTCTGTGCACAAAGCAACGTGCAGCTTTACCTTCTCTTCTCCTTGTCGGCTGTCATCATGTCCCACGGGCGTCTCTATCTGGTGTCATGGTTTGAGACGAAGAGAAAATTGTGGCAGCAGGAGTTCACAGCACAGTGGGAAATCTCCCCGCTACAATTTGCACCGTCGCAGGTAGTCTAATTAATCAGAGAGGCAATTAGTGGTGCCAAATGTCACAAGGCAAGTGGTTGAACAGAACTCCTCTCCTCCCTGTGCATGTGCATCACCTTACAGGCCTCCAAAAAAGAAACTAAACACTGTGATAGGTCAGCTGGCCAGGAAAAGCATCACCATCCCCTCCCCTTACACCCTCCCTCTCTCCACTCCACCCTCTACTCTCACAGAAACTTTAAAGCATCCCACAGAGCAGATCTGCAAGCGAGAATCAGCAAAGGCGACACAGAAGAAAAGAGTCTGGGAGTGATGTAGACAGCTCAGTGTTTTATTGGAATCAGACCAGACAGGACTAGCCCGGCTGTTGCACTACATTTTGGCACAGAGTAAGATAGTGTGACCAGGAACAGCCCTACCCCTGGGTGCACAAAGCTTCACTACACACCGACTCTACTGCACACAGAGCAACCAGCTCGCCTTCAGATCAACTGTACAGTACACGCGACAACAGTCCTTCTCTGTGTGTTTGTGTGTGTGTGTCTGTAAGAAAGAGAGTGTGAAAGAAAAGAGGGAGGAGGCAAAGGAGAGAGTGTGTATGTGGGGTTTTGAGTCTGAGTGTGTGTGTGAGTGTGTGTGTGTGAAATAAGAGGTAATTCAGCTGCTGGTTTTCAACATTTCTTTTCACCTGGCTGTAACAGACCTATGATAGTATAGTTATAGTATTATACACAAAGGTTTCCTCCAGATACACTTTACAATAATAATAATTATAATAATAATAATAATAATAATAATAATAATAATAAAAAGAAAGAGAGCGATAAGAAAGAAAAAAAGCCATTCTTGAAAAAAGCAAAAGTCAGAAAAGCAAGTGGTTTTGGCTGAGTGAGACGACTGCTGGAGGCGGAGGAGGAGGGGGAAAAGGGGAATTGGTGCTTTGGAGGAGAAAACACTGATGGTAACTATAGAAACAGAAATGCTGAAGACATAAAAAAAAAAAAAAGTCACACGCTGATAGGACACGTTCACACATACGAAAAAAATGTACATTCACGACAAATTTAACGCCCACGGGCCAGCACATTCACGTGCCGGCAGGACAGACAGACAACACAGACAGACACGGACTCTGTAACTAGCAGATGGATGAAAAAAAAATCAGGCTTTTTTAAACTGCTACACAGGCCGCCCGTAACACTTTGCTCCACATAATTAGTTCAATAGCCTGTAACTTGTAAGCTCGACATTCACTTTATACACACACAAGACGACGAGGTGGAGGAGGAGGAGGAGGGACGTGGAGCGACTTTGTCGGAAGATGAGAGCAAAATTTCAATCATACCACAATCCAACAAAAAAAAAAAAAAACACATTTTGAGGAGAAAATAACACATAAACAAACAAAAACGTAAAATATATAGATAGTCAGGGTATTGCACAAAGGGTATTTGGCCCTAACTGGTCCACAATAAGGACAGTAATAACACAGGTAGGGTGCTTGTCCATGCGCCACGACTCTCCTTTACTAGCAGACAATACCAACACGATACAGCCACTCAACACAGGCTATATACAGGCCTCTGCACCCAGCACCTACTGTACAGTCCACATGTGTGCTGGGGAGAGAAGCAGTGTGTGTACATGTTTATGTGTGTGTTTGTTTGTTTGTTTGTTTGTTTGAGCATGTGCAGTGAGCTCGCAGTTGTGTGTGTGTGTGTGTGTGTGCGTGTGTGAGTAAAACTTGGGATTGTAAAGTGTGTGTAAGTCTGCATTAAAAGTGTGCAAATGTGTGTGAGAGCATGTGCAGGTGTGTATACTCATATTCATAGTCATAGTCATATTCATATTTATATTCATAATAAACCCAGGCAACAAGAACAACACAATGCAAGTAAAGAATATTCCAAAAGTAACAACAACCAATAGCTTCAAAGTAAAAGGAGTGTGAGTGTGTGCGTGTGTGTGTGTGTGTGTGTGGTTTGTAAAGGGATTTATGGTCAGCAGTGTGTGCGTACATGCGTGACAGGTTTAGTGTTGATGGATCAGTGTGTGTATGTGTGAGTGTATCTGTGTGTGTGTGTCTGTTAGGTCTGCGTCTCCTCAGGGGCGCAGTAGGAGAAGTCTTTGAACTCCTCCTGGTTGATCTGTCGGATGATTGCCTCGTCCGTGGGCGTCAACACGGGGTCCTCCTTGGTGAAGTCCTGGTCGAAGTTATTCACATCTCGCTTGGTCTTCTGCAGAGACACACAAACACAAACACACAGAATGACATCAGAGGAAGAAACATACAATGTAGTGCTGTAAAAATGATATTAGAGCGACACCTTCTGACCACAGAGACTTACTGCCTTTACTGTGAGAACACACACCTGGTGTGCATGTTGTTACCTACATGTGTGGTAACAGGTTTTACAGTAATGTTGGATGGTTCCCAACATGGAGGATGGGCACATACCCTCATCCTCCATCTTTGCTTTCGTGTTTTATTGTGAAATTCTGGATAATCTCAGAGAAAAAGCACTGTATCACTGTACTGATTGAGAATACCAGTGCCAAAACAATAATCTTTTGTGATACCTTACTTTGAGGTTTCTCTATAAATCCCTTTTTAATATTTAAGTATGCCTTAAACTTCCTTAAGGTGTCTCTGTTTAACCTATAGCCTATAAACAGTCACTAAAAGTAGCTAAATCTTTAAAGCTTTGATTTGTATAACCTTTGAGATAAGAAATCATACATGTTGTTCCTCTTATAAAATGAAAAAGTTGAATTTATAAGCACTAAAACACAATAAACTCTTTGGCTGCTACAGCCTAAATTGATCTGGTATGATCAGTAGCTTAGCTAATGTTAGCAAACTTTTGGTAAATATCCCTGTATACCAGACTTTCAGTTTCAGTTTTTCAGTTTGCTGGCTAACCCCTAACCCTTCATGGCATTTCTCCACTTGTAAACCTGTAAGCGCTAAACAGTGGTTTAACCACTTTAGCATTTAGCTGGCAATCTAAACAGTGGTTTAGCATTTAGCATTATCCCACTGTCTTTAGTAGACACAGAGGTTAGCTAAACAGCTAAACAGATCTCTCAAAGGTTATATAAATCAATGCTTTAAATCATAAATTTGCTACTTCTTGTGTTTGTATGTTTGTATGTACTGTTTAGAAGAGCAACCCTTGGAAGCTAGTCTTCTACAGTGTCCTGTAGTCAGGGCTCATATTTTGGGGTTATGACTTTTCAATAAGTTTAGTTTAAAAGTGTGAATTTATTGCTATTTACTTTGACATTTTTAAACTGTTTAACAAAGTAAATAAGACCTGATATTACTTATTTGCTACAAGATCAGTGGCACATTTGCATTTTCTCCTCTGTTTTTCATCACTAGTGTTTTCTGAGCTGATCTCGCCACAAGAGGACCTCGTTTAACTGCAGAGCAAAGTGTTTCTGCAGCAGGATACAACAACCTTTGTCCTGTATGTGTGGAGAATAAAATCAAAACATTCAGCCTCTATTTTTTAGTCGTGCACTTACAAGCACATGGAAACCAAATGAGTATTGTCAGTTTTATAGCTGTTTAAGGACGTATGACATTAGTGTGTGCTTGTGTGCATGTGTCTCTTACAATACGGGGTTTAAAGGGTGGTTTGACTTTTCTCTGCTCCAGCAGGACCCAGTCGATCTCTCTGAAGAAGGCATGGGTCTTGATGGCCTCCTCACAGCCCTGGTTCACCACGCAGCCCAGACGTTTGGCCGGGTTCTTGGTCATGAACTACACACAAACACACAATATACACTTTAGATTTCAAACAATCTGGAAAACCAGCCCCCTTTAAGACGCTTAGCTGCGGTTTCATCCATAAAAATGACGAGGACAGAAACAGAACGAGGTTGAGCAGGAAGCATTTCAGTGCTAATAATAGAGCTGAGGCATTAATGGCTCTGTGGATGGTACAAACAAAGAGGCGTAGTGGCAGAGTGATGAAACAGGTCAGCAGAGTGCTGGTGTTATTTACTGTCACTGAAAGCTGTGACTGTTGTCTGTTCAGTATTGTAAGAGCACTTTGCGATCTGCTGTGATTTCATGATCGCATTGTTATTACTTTAACCTCTTGGACTGACTTTTTTTATTCTTCTCGGTATCACGGCAAAGTGCATCGTTACACCTCTGTGCTAAGTGCACCTGAGTTGTTCGTGTGCAGCTCTGAGGACAGAAACATGAATGATAGTGTGACAACAACGACCACAAGAATATAAGACAATGAAAACACCTAAAAAATACCAAGTCAAAAAAACACATCCATTTCATTCATGCGACAGGCAGAATATTTTTTCACCTAGATCTTCTGAAAACTCTTCAGAAGAGTAGTAGATGTTGTCAAAAATTGCAGGATAATTATTTTATTCACAAAATTGGATACTTAGCTCTTTAACTTGAATGTAACGGACACACGAGAGTCACAAACTGTGGCTTTTTGTCACCAAAACTGCCACTTTTCAACCAAAATCAGCTAATTTTGACCTCCAATCACTTGAATGATTACTGTAAAGGTGTTGTCTGAAGACCTCCACACAGAAAGATGTAGTTTTTGTCGTTTTGGTCTCAAATGTTTGTGGATAAGAAACAGTACTTAACGTTGAAATAGACAGCACATACCGCTCTGAGGATAGAAACAGCTTCTTTGCTGAGCCACACAGGATAGAGGACGTCGTCATGGAGAATCGACTCGAACAAGTCGTCTTCATTATCAGCTTCAAACGGAGGCTGTCCCGCCATCATCTCATACATCAGCACCCCGAGGGCCCACCAGTCCACAGAGGCTCCGTACTCTAACTCCTGCAGGATCTAAATTCAACAACAGGACACGGTTTAACATGGTGGACAGAAACACCAACCTAACACCAACCTCCATCTGTGTAAAATACTCCAGCACAGCGAGGCTGGGGCAAAAGGACTCGAGTCCACAGTTCACCGATGAATTTTTAAGCGAAACTGCCAAAAAACTGTGTCTCAAATAGGAATATTTGCTGGTTTTCTATGATATTAAACTGAATATTTTTGGGGTTTTGGACTGAATATGTTGACTTGGACTTGAGGGAACTGGGTTTTTGACATTTTATGTAATTAATCGATAATTGATTGTTACTTTTAGCAGTGCCAGTAACATAAAACTGTAATTTAGCGGGAGAATGTACATCACAGTTCAGCTAACCTCAGGGGCGATGTAGTCGGGTGTGCCACAGAAGGTGGTGGTGGTCACTCCGTTCATGATGCCCTCTTTGCACATGCCAAAGTCTGCCAGCTTACAGTGTCCCTCTGCATCCAACAGGATGTTATCCAGCTTCAGATCCCTGAGAAAGAAAGACACACAGAGACAGTCAGTCTCACTGGAAGAACTGAGCATGAAATGTTCTTCAGGAGTTCTTCAAATGATTTAGCAATGTCTCTGGACTTTTCCTCTAAAACACTTTAGTGTGTCCTTGGCTGAAAAACAAAATAAAAATAAGGTGGTGTTTACCTGTAGATGACCCCGTTACGATGCAGGAACATGAGGGCTGAGGTGACTTCGGCAGCATAGAAACGAGAGCGAGGCTCATCAAACTTCCTGGATCGCTGAATCTGGAACATCAGGTCTCCTCCGTTCACATATTCCATTACAAAAAACAAACGATCCTGCAGAAAGAGAGAGAGCAAGAGAGGTGTATGAAGAACAGAGAGCTGAACCATGAAATCTGTATGTGCGTGCGCTGTTTGGTGGTCCTACCCGTGTCTGGAAGCAGCAGTAGAGCTGGGTGAGGTAGGGGTGTCGGCGGGCGAGGGCTAGGATGCGCTTCTCAGTCATGGTGCAGTCCACGTCGTCGTCCTGCAGGATCACGTCCTTCTTCAAAACTTTGACAGCGTAAACCTCCTCCGTCCCCTTCAGCTCTGCCAGCATCACCTGGATAAGAGATAAAGAGGCAGCAGAGAGGACAGAAAACAATTGTAAATCCACAGTCTGATAACTCTAATATCTCAAAGTTTTCCTTTGAATACTTTTTTAATTAGTGAATTTCTTTTACTGTACATGAAGGCATAGAGTGTGTTATTTTATTAGATAAAAAGAGTCAACTGAACTTTTCTATCTGCGTTCGATCAGCACAGATCGTCGATTCTTGAACGACATGGTGTAAATATACTTTTTCATGTTTTATTGCGGGTGGACGTGCAGGCTTTCCGAAAAAGAATGATATTTTATCTCCACAGTGGTTAACACTGTCACCTCACAGCAAGAAAGTTCCTGGTTCAAACTCCGGTCTTTCAGTTAGTAGTTTGTATTTTCTCCCCGTGTCTGCGTGGGTTGACAACCTCAGACATGAAGCCTCGTGCATGCCCGGTGATCTTTGGCACCCCCCGTTTTGTTAAGTCAGTCTCAAGAGTATTGTAAAAGTACAGCTACAATCTTACACAACATGTCTCACTGCCACTTCAACTACTTTGCTGTAAGTGCTTCAGATTCAGCTGCAACTTTCTGCTTTAACTTCACTCGTTGCTGCCATTTATATTTTTATGGATGTTATGTGTGTGTATGAAATCAGAATTACAGATTCGTGCTTATCTGAGCTGCAAAAAACTGATGATAAAAAGTTATAAATGTATTTGGAAAACCATGTGATGACCTGATGGTTAAAAATAGACGCTGTTTAAAGCAGCAGTTACTGATTTTTTAATACAACATACATTCAGGGTTGATACGGTGGGCGTGTTGACAAATTGTTGCCTATTTACACATCCGATAGACATGGAGAAACATTAGCATTCCTTTGTTTTTAGAAATTCAATATTCAGTCTCCTTTTAGTTCTGATAAATGTTCACCAGCTAGTTGTTCATGTTGTCTGTCAGTTTTTGAGAGCTTGTTTTGTTGAAAGAGCGGCTGTAAAAATCAAAACAATGAGCTAAAAGACGCTAAAACACTGCAGAGATGAGGGGAACTAGTCTGTTAGTCACTACAAAAAGCAACTCCTTCATTTGATCAGCTGTTAATATAAAAATATTGATTAGTGCAGCTTTAACGTTAACCATAAATACACAAGACAGCTCAATTTAGTTCAGTTTTAAACTGGGAGAAATTCTGGTTTCCTGTAGAGACAGTCATTTAACTTTCATGTGAACTGATCTATTCTGAGATTTCAGTTATAAATAATACAAATCTGGTGAACAGGGTGTTAACAGAACATAAAAATAACGAGCAGTAAACACACAAACATCCCCCTCAAACGCCTCCTCTGTGTCATCGCACCTTGCCGAAGCTGCCTTTGCCGAGAACCTTGATAAAGTTGAAGTCCTTGAGGGTCCTCCTCTGGATCTGTCCGTTCTCCCTGCCTGCCGAGGAGGAGGACGTGGAGGAAGAGGAGGTGGTGGAGGAGGAGGAAGAGGAGGAGGAGGAGGAAGAGGAGGAGGAATGTTGGGGTCCCTGCTGGTCGAGTGACAGCGCGTCCTGCAGGCGATCTAACCCTGCCAAGTCTGTGGGTGTCAGCGGAAAAGCAGATCAGACATCAGTGAAAACAGGCGGACTGTCTTTTCTCCTGTGAAATGTTGCTCGTTATTTGTTCCTGATTACTTTTCGATAAAGTTTCTGATGAAACCTGGGATGACTCAGTTACAGCATCACTGACCAGGGTGATTAAAAAACAGCAGTGACCGGTGTTGTTATCATCATCGTTTGGCTCGATAAAACAAAAATGGGACTTGTTCCACAAAGAAAAAGTTAACTTTTATGTCTCCGCTTGCAAAGTGTGAGAGGACGATGAGTAACTGAGACAACCAAATGGTGGTGGTGGGCGGTGGGGGATAATTCTTAGATAATTCAAGCTTATACCTTCAGCAACAATAACAGATTTAACTACTTACATCTTAAAAGGAGCAATAATATTAGTACTGAAATGGAAATACGACCTCTTACTGGTAATATTAACACATCGAAACCACATGCTGCTATCTCAAAGGGCTGCTTGTTTGTGTCAAATCTGTGTTTTTTTGATGGATGTGTGTTTGTGTGTGTTGTGTTCAGTGTTACCCTGCTGTGAGGGGGAGGTGGGGACAGCCGGCTGGCTGAAGCTGTTCTCCTCAGTCTGGGAGAGCTCAGGAGGAGACTGGGGAGGGTCCTGCCCTGGAGTCAACTGGACCGAGAGAGAGAGAGAGACAACATGACCGTTCCTTTGGGCTACAATCAGACTTTATTTTTCCCACAGAAATGCACAAAATAAAAAGTTTAGAAGCATTTTGATCATCATGAAGAGATTTGTCCCGTGTTTCCAGCTTCATAACATAAACATAGAAATATCTTTATTTGTGTGGGACTAAATGTAGTTACTTCTTACCTTCCTCCTGCGCTGTGCGGTGTTGGAGATCTTATCGGGCGTGACTCCCAGGTCGGACAGGACCTTAGCGATTCCTCGGGCGTCCACGCCACAGTTAGGAGCTACATTGGTCTCACACCGTCTGTGCACATTCATCTTACACACTGCGTAGCAACACAAGAATATTAAAATGGTTTAGGTTAAACACATGCGAGTGTGTGTCTGTCTGACTCAAACATGGTTTTTAAATGTTACTTAAAGACATCAAACTGTGCTGGTGTCCATCGATGCTGCTTGCTCGTGGGATTTTACTTAGGAAAGGTAAAATTTTGTCCATAAATATATAAAAGATTTTAATTCTTTTGAATAAATTTATTTCAGCCATGAAAAACACACGTAAGGTGCTTTAGGAAATGAGGGAACACATTGCAACATTATTATGTTATATGTTATTAATAGCTTGTTTGGTTCAAACTATAGTCCAAATGGACTTGGATGAAATATATTTAATTTATTTTACCTTCAGCACTACATTTTTTATGTTATTTCAATCATAGAAAGCTAGTGACAGATATTCATTGGACACACGTAGCAGATTTTGATAAAACATTAAGCAAAGATTTTCTCAAATTGCCTCAAAATGCTAAAAAAAAGAAATTCCTGGATCTCTACCAAAAGGTCACTCACTTGTTCTTTGGCAGATGGCCTAACGTTTAATCAAATTTCATTTAAATCTGTAAGCAGGACATAAAACTTATCCTCCTTGGCAGAGATACATCAGTGTGTGTTGGCATTTATTATTAAACTTTATTACACTATTTCTATAGATGCAGTTCTGATCATTACATTTACATTTAGTCATTTAGCTGACGCTTTTATCCAAAACGATTTACAAAAAAGGGAAACAATCAAGGTACAGTGCGACAAGGACATGTTAATTCGGGCTGCTACAGGTAGCCAGTGGAGCTCGCTGAGCAGCGGGGTAATATGTGCCCTTTGGGGTTTATTGAAGACCAGGCGCACTGCTGCAATCATACACAGCACAGCGGATGCAATAAAATTATTTTTACATCCAGAAAATCATTTTTAAATCAATAATTTGACACAAAATTTACATTCTTTCTTGCAAGTAGCCACACAATAAGCAGGATAATGTACAGTGAGCCGGTCATTATTGTAAAATAAACCACGACATGAAGCGTTATTTTTCAGTTGTACTTTCATAAAATTAATTAACATTTATTGAAACATTATCTGTTTTGTTTACAGCCTTTGACTTTAAATATATGCACATATATACATACAATGAGGGTGCACCTCTAGATGCATCCATGTACATGTGAACTCACCTTTGCACTGCAGGCCCTGCCTCATGAGGCCCCACAGCAGGGAGCCACAGTGGTCACAGAAGGTGGGAACCTTGTAGTTGTGGATACTGAACTTATGGGGCATGTTAACACTGAACCGCTGTGAACCCACCTACAGAGGGAGACACACACACACACACACACAGACACAAACAGTATTACAAAGAGGTCACCATGGCATTATCGGAGGAATAATGCATGTGGCTCAAGTGTTCGTACACAGTGTACACATGTTACCTTAAGTAACACAGATTTATTCACTAAAGGCCCGAATGTCTCTGTCCACGTTCAGTTCATCCTCCATGATGAGAAGTAATAAACAGTTTATAAATGTTATATATTTGAGCTAAAAAAACCTCATATACTCCATGTGTACTTGGATGTTTGCATGTGAGTTTGTGTACCTCCTCTGGTGTGTCCTCCTGCTTCTTCATCCCGGCACACTTGGTGATGATGAGCTCATGGCAGCGCTTGTGAACTACACATGTACACACTGGAAGCACAACATCAACATCAGGCATTCGCAAAATTAAAACCAGCTGAAGAATTTGACATAATAATATCCTACAAAGTTATTTTATGTTCTGAAGTGGGTCTGGTTTGAACACCGACTTCGTTAAAGGGGTCAGGTATCGGCTAAATGTGACTGACCCACATTAAAATAAAAATTTCTAAACCTTTCAAACAACGTAAAACAATAAGTGCCACACAGTGAGAAAGAAAAACAGTGTTGGATGAATTATTCATATTTTTAAATCATTACGTATATTATAGCCATTCCAGAGGTAGCACAACCTACTTACAAGACAAACCATTAATATTGGATGATTCTGAAAAACCTGGATGACTTTCAATGTTTTCAAATGAATTATTAATACCAGAGGTATGAGGACTTTAGATCAAGATTGTGACCTAAGGCATCTGACAATCTACTGTTCAAGAGAATCATAGAGATCTCAGTATTTAGGCAGATAAAAACAAATAACAACAAAAAGTTATACCGTATTTATTATGAGAAATTCTGGCAACCATAACTGAGTTTTTTTACTGTAAAATCAACAGTATTAATATCCTTTTACCGTAACAGTGGAATAAATTCTACCATATTTATCACGGTAAAATTCTGGCAACCACAGCTGCCAGTTTTTTTGCCAGTTTGAAATATGACTGTTTCACTGTATACAGTAAAAAACAGTCACATTTCATGGTAAAACCTTTATTCATACAGCATATTAAGGGAATTTATACAGTAGTATTTTACATTAAAGATTGATAATTGTACAGTAAAACACTGTAATATTTAATGGCAAAACCTTTATTTTATATGGTATTCATACAGTATTTTCATGTCAGTTATATGACAAAACAACATTTCTTTTGATGGAAGCAAAACTTGTATTTATATGGTGAAATAGGGAAAATGTGAAATCAATAGTACTACTATCCTTTTACCGTAATATTAGAAAAGGTTGTACCGTATTTCCAAAGCTTTAGAAAAGTACTTGCCTGGTTAATGTTTGGGAAATATCTTCATTATTTAAATATTTAAAAGAGCCAGCATTATTTGTTAGTGGGCATTCAGAGTGTAAACAGCCTTGTGTTAAAACAGTGCAGGGGGCTGCTTTGGTGGCAACGTGTTGTTTAAGGTACCGCTGAGGCATGAAAGACGATCCAAGAAGTCCAGTTGGAGTAACAGATGAATGCATTTAAAGGCTTATCAGATGCCAAAACACTGCACAACAGACAGGATCTCACAACTTTGAAAAGTTTTCACTGCGGCAACTATTTTCATAGACTTCTTCTGAGCTGGTATTGCTCTTAATGTGTTTAATGAGATTAAATATCTCGGTCAATATATTGTCAACGATCTATCAGATGATATTCAAAGACAAGCTCGACATGCAAGCTGCTTCTCAAACTTATTTTCCATCCCATTCAAATGAATGAGGAGGCTCCGTTTTTACCAAAGACTGTAAGAAACACGGACGTAACATCTGTGACGTCACCGTAAAAGTTTTGAAGAGCTTTGAGATGTGAGAGGCTCTGTCTGTTGCCATCTTGGCAGCCCTGCCTCTTCCGCCTCCTAACTCAAAAATCGGTAAAGACGCGGATCATCGGTGGACCTGAGGCGGGCTGGTGGCTTGTGATGGCAACCATGTGTCAATCAAAGCAGCCACACTGTTAATTATACATAACTTTAAGCCCTAATATTATTTGAACAGGTGAGTTGTATAAAAATTCAGACTCACAGTTGTCATTGTGTCATTGTTGTCATTAGCTATAAAGACCAAAACTGTTTTTTGTACCAGGCTGTAAACATGTTTATTTCTGCTGTGAAGTTGGACATTTTAACATGTCGGCTTATAGAGATTGACTCGTTCTGTAGTCAGCCTCAAGTGGACGTTTGAGGAACTGCAGTTTGTGGCACTTCACGTTGGATTACTTTCACAGTCACAGAGGTTGCCGCTTGGTTTTACCCATTCACTATACCCTTACCTCTCACATTATTACTTAAACAACATCCTGTTCTGCAGAATCATCCAATATAGCTGTGCTTCCTTGTGAGCAGGTCAGTATCACTTTGACTTCCAGCTGAATCTTTAGTATGTTACAAGAATAAAAGGGACACATGTCCTGAAACAAAGTTCATTAGCATCTCTGCGATGGTGGCTCGCGACCAAATCACAGCTGTCATTCAGCAAATGTAATCCCTCTTGTGTTCTCATTCTTAAATATTACATGATGTGCTGTGTTACTTGAGAAATCGGAATCCGCCAGAGAAAAGTACTCACCCTGACACTGGTATCCCTGCTTCCCCAGCACGCCCCTATCAGATCACACACAAGAGGAGACAACATTTCAGCCAGGTTGTTAAGGCAGGTGGTTTAATGAAACATAACAGAGCAGCTGGTAGGTTAGGTCAGACAGAGCTGTGTATGTGTGTGTGTTTCCTACCAGATAAAATCTCTGCAGTGTGAGCAGTAGGTTGGTTGTCTCAGGTAGGTGGCCATGAACTTGTGTCCGTTGACTTGATGGACACGTCTTCGGACGGCGCCCTGTCGCCGGCGAGGGCCGATCCTCTCTCGAAAGACTCGCTCCTCGTTCTCATTGGTCCCCGAGGCTGTCAAGTGAATAAACACGAGTTTATCAACTAAAAAATGGATCTGCAAAAAGAAATTTTGCGTGTTTCTGAGTCAGTTTTAGATGTTTTATCATCACAGATGCTTTCTAAGGCACATTGATTTGACTTCCTGAGACGGTTTGTACAAATAAGGATCATTTGCATCATGTTGTTCAAGATGTTTAATCATTCAACGGCCTCTCATCTTCCTTCCCCCCTCTCCCTCCCTTCCTCCTTCCCTCTTTCTTTCTTGCAAACACCCCACACCTACCAGAGGCCTATCTATGCATACGTACGTGCGCATGCTATTTATACTTTCATGTGTGGGCACTAAAACGAAGGACAGCATATTAAAATACTCCTCCTCAGCCAACACCATCCAAACAGCCGTTCCCTTCCTCTCTGCATCTCCCCGGAAACATAAATGCTTTCCGAGGGTAACCTTAAGACAAGAGAACCACCTCCACTCTCACTCCCACACACACTCCTTCTTTCTCTCTGAGCTCCTGTCCTAGTTTGCCTCCCTCCATCCCTCTCCTGGGTGCGTTATAGATGTGGTTACTGCTGAGCCTCTCCAGAGTTCGATTACAGACAGGCTGTCTAGGGACTCTCTCTCTGTATGTGTGTGTGAGTAGGAGTGTATGCGAGTGAAAGTGTGTGTTTTTTGTGCATCTGTGTTATGTGTGCGTGGAGACAGCTTAACAGGCCATTATTGGGATCACTTTGTTTTACATAATACATCATCCATCTGTCCAGGACACACAGACATGCTGACAAGGAGGGGCGATGAGGCATAACAACAGTTAAGAGTGATCGCCGTGGAGACAGACGTACTCTGACCAGCTGAGAGATGGATGTCCAATAAACACACACACACACCCACACACACACACACACACACACACACAGACAGACAGACAGAAGATTGAAACATGGAGAAGATCAGCTGAAGACAGGAGAGGAAAAGATGAACTCCAGATGGTGATACAAACAAATATGACATCAAAATGAAAAACAATACAACCGTGGCAGTGATCCATCTGCTTCTCGAATAATTAAGACGAATGAAGAAAACTATTGAGACAAAATAATTTGTTTGTGCAACACTTGTTCTCTTGTCCTTTATATCACAACATTAGTTACAGGCTTTATCATAAGCTGTCGGCAGAATGTCCTGATCACTGACAGTATAAAGAATGGACGGCGTATACGTGACGTCACACACAGGTTTCTGAAAACCTGCGGCTCTGGCAGCCGTCATCTTGGTAGTCTTGCCTCTTGCACCTCACGGCTAATATAAAAATCCTAAAATGCCTGGTTGCTCAAACAAGTCATCTGTAAAGGCATCTACCTGTAAATCAAAGCGGCCACACTGTTAATTATGCATAACTGTAATTAAACTTTGACTTAATTTAATTTGAAGAGGTGACTTATATAAAAATTCAGACTCAGTACAGTTGTCATGAAATTAGCTATAGAGACCAAAACTGTTTTTCGTTCGATCCCCGGCTCCTCCAGTCTGCATGTTGAAGACGAGATACTGAACCCGAAATTGCTCCCGAAGGCCTTGCCATCGGTGTGCGACTGTCGGAGTTGGCACCTTGCATGGCAGCCAGTGTCATCAGTGTATGAATGTGTGTGAATGGGCGAATGAGATATGTAGTGTAAAAGCGTCTTGGTGGTCAGAAGTACAGTCCATTTACCATGTACAGAAGAGTATTAAAGGCAACAGTTGTTTGTGTGTAACGCTCAGACCTCCATCTTCACTTGTAAATATCCATGTATATGAGTATTTTCTGTTTTTATTGCTGTTGTAAACTTGTTTTTAAAAAGCAAACATGCAGCACTTACAGTAAGAAGACATTATATTAAAAAAAAGACATTTCTTTTTTTTAAAAAAGTGTTTTTTTAATCAATCAATCAAAATATTAAATAAATATTTAAAGATACAGAAAAAGATGAAGAAAGAGAGAGACAGCAGTGAATCCAGAGACAGCAGATGGTCAGATTAGGTCAGATTATTGTTGTTTGCTTCCTGAGACCAACAGATGCAAAAGGATGGAGGATGGAGGATGGAGAGGAGGAAAGAGGAGAAAACAAGGAGAAGAACAAGTCCTTCCAGCCTCTGAAGCTGCAGAGAACAGATTGCACCAGGGGAAAAAATAAAAAAATAAATCTGCTAAAAATACCACCTCTTCCTCTAGTTCTCACCCTCCATCTCTCCATCCCTCCTATCAGCACACACACGCACACACACACACACACCATTTGTTTTTATCAGCATACATTAACGTGACGAGCACTCAAGCCAGCTGAACTCAGAGAGGAAGTTCAGGAGTGGGCGGAGAGTGGGTTGTGAGGTCACAACAGAGTGTCCAATCATCAATGAGGAGAGCGAGACATGGACGCCTGAGTCTGCATATATATGTGTGTGTGCGTGTGTGTGTGTGCGTGTGTGTGCGTGTGTGTAATCCATGGCTCAATCTCACCTACTATTTTAAGAATATACTCTCTCCTCTCTCTTCACTCTCTACTGCTCTCTTCACCTGTCTTTTCACAGCAAAACTAAGAAACTATCAACTGTATTATACTGTTGGGCATCACACACACACACACACACGCGCGCGCACACGCACATGCACACACACACACATCCACACACATAAATATATATGTACACACACACACACACACTTTCACTGGAAGGCAGAGAACTGTTTCTATTTATAAGCAGGTGTGAAGACACACACAGGTGCAGGTGAAAATCACTCTGATCAAATAGTGTGTGTGTGTATGTGTGTGTGCGCACGTGTTTGTGTGTGTGCGTGTGTGTGTGTGCATGTGGATAATTGGGGGAGATATTCAGTATGCTTCCATGTTTAATCAATGCAAACAAATAAAGGAGGAAGGAAATAGAGCGTGAGGGAGAGAAGAGTAGCTTTCTAGGAAAACAGGAAGACCTAAAGCCAAAACTCCACAGAGCAACACTCCTTCACGTCACAGCCATGATGCTGTTTCGACCTGTTCTCCATGCCACTTCAAACCCCACCAGGAGCGTTTCAGAAGCATTTTGCCCACCAGAGTTTGTTAACTTGCTCAGGTTTATGTGCTTCTATCCTGGGTAAGTTGGCTATGTAATTAAACTGTTTCCCTTTTGGCTCAATAATTTCAGGTCATTCCTCTCAGTTCTACAAGAGCGTTTTAGTGTCTTTCAGCTCACTGTTTTGGTTTTACGGCCCGTAACTTTGATGTTTTGGCTCATTCTCAGTGTTCTCGCTGTCAGGAGGCAGCTGTTTTCAGCAAGGAAGCTTTGATAAACCCACTGCTTTGATAAACACACACATCTGATACATTTAGCTGCTAAAGGAAGAGTGAATATTGGACTTACATTTATGAGATGGCCAGAAACACGACTCAAAGTGAATGGTTTCTCAGTGTGCTGCATGTGTAAATAGGCAACTGCTTGCTAACAAATGATAATATATGAATTTTGTGTTAAGCTTGTTCTCTTGTTCTCTAGTGGCCCAAAAAATGTATCTGAGGCAGTAGGATACACATTTTTCTCCTCAAATGTCTGTCAGAAGCTGTACGTAAATAAGATTTGTTTGTCTGGATCTCAGTGGTGAACTGAAAACTTTCCAGATCTTAAATAAAGTTATATTAAACTGTGATGACGTTTATGATATCAGCAGCTGATATGCTGGTAGAGGGACAACCTACGCAGGTTATTATCTTTAAATAGTTCCATCTTTCCAGACTCATTGCCATCGTCTTTGCACTGTCGTTGTTGTACTTTATGCCAGCATATACCAGAACCTGGAACCACTGTCTTCGAAGTATGCACGTGTGTTTTCATGTCAAACTGTGTGCTGTTGTTGTTGTTGTTGTTGTGGTTTTACCTTCAGTGGAGGATCCGGACAGATCGATGACCACGTACACCTTCCCCTCTGGCTCCAAGTCGATCTGCATGAAACAAAGAAAGAGAGAGACAGAGAGTAAACCAGTGAGAAATAACACAGCTGAACAGTGAGTGCAGCGGGGGGGCTTTCCTCCAGCACAAACAAACACACCAGTGCACATGGAAGAGGTCATTATCTTCACTACCATTACACTCCTCCCCACTACTCACATCATTATCAGCATTAACATCAACATCTTTATTTCTGTCCTCAACAGCATCACTTTAAACCCCCAATTACCTCTGGTATTATAATAATCTTGATTTGTTATCTGGATATCGATTTTCTCACATGCCTCGTGTTTTCGAGCTTCTCTGTTGTCTGATCTTGTGATCTGATCCAAGATTTGGGCAAGCGGCAACCTCTGTGGCTGTGAAGTGAAGCTAATGTGAGAGTGCCATAAACTGCAGTTCCTCAAACGGTCACTTGAGGCTGGCTACAGAACATTTAAATCTCCATAAGCCCCCATATTAAAATGTCTTACTTCAAAGCAGAAATAAACATTTTTACAGCCTGGTACAAAAAACAGTTTTGGTCTCTATAGCTAATGTCCTTATTCACGACAACTGTACTGAGTCAGAATTTTTTTAGAGAACTCACCTGTTCAAATTATATTAAGGCTTAAAGTTATAAATAAGTAACAGATTGACAGGTAGGTACCAGATAATTTGAGCACCCGAGCATCATTCAGCCTGCCTCAGATTCAATGACACTCCACGTCTTTGCCAATTTTTAGATTAGCCAGGAGGCGGGCGGAGGCAGGACTGCCAAGATGCCAGCGGACAGAGCCACCACACTCTGAGCTTCAAACCGGATCTTCAGAAACCTGTGGGTGACCTCACGGATACGATGTCCATTTTTATTGATACTGTCTATGCATTGAAGCACAGGAGAATTTAGAGGTGCTAGCACAAATTTAAGATCTTGTTCAGAGGCTTCCTAAATCATATTGTGCTTCACAAAACAGCTGCTTTTATTTTTGCCTCCTCTTGCGGCAGAAAAAATGCATTAGACTGTGGAGATACTGAGACTGTAAGGGCGCTCAGTTGGACAGAAATGAATCTGCAACTACTTTGATAATCCTTTAATCATTTAAGTATTTTTTCAGTCAAAAAGGTCAAGCATTTCCAGCTTCTTAAATTGGAAAATTGGCTGCTTTTAAATGTCTTTTGGACTGTTGGTTGGACAAAAAAAGGCATGTGAAGATGTTATCTTGACCTCTAGAAACATTTTCACTGGCATGTACGTGATGTCCTGATGTTTTATAGACCAAACAATTAATCATTTAACCTAGAAAATAATGCCAAGATTCATCAATAACTAAAATAATCATGAGTTGCACCCCTACTTAGCACGGCCCTGTTTCAAGCACTGGTACATAGTGAGAGTCATGGGATGACAGGGTGGTATATAAGCTGAAACACACAGGAAACATCGGGCCTGTGGTTAAACGTGCCTGTTAAATGTGAAAATAGAGACTTTTCTATCTTATCTTATCTAAACTAAGAGGGCAGACCTTTTACAACCTCCCAATGTCACATTTTAAAAGTGGAACATGATTAAGTCAATATAACTGATGACGCCACAGGTGACCAATGTGTCCCTTCCTGCTCCGGGAAAAGATAACATTGACTACCCAGTGTGTGGAAGAGGAGATCATTTTCATACTGAGATTAATAAGGTATAACATTAACTTTTTGTATATAATCACCATGGGTATTATTTAATTATTAACCACAGCAGCAATAAAAATGTTTAAGGCTGCATTTAAAACATATTAAATACATAAAATATTCTAGGTAAAATCCTTCCCCAACAGAGTCAAATCAGCTTCCCTGACAAAATGTTCTTGTTCTGTTTGTGCTGAGTTTGCAGCCAACAAATCTGCAGCATTGCATGTTGATAAAATAATGCTCGCGGAGTCTGATCCAAACCTCTCATTTTTATTTTTATCACCAGTGAGCCCAGTCCTCTCCACAGACTGTAAAATGGTTAAGAATCGATATCTTTCCTTGTTAAGAGTTGCCAAAACACAGACTAGTTGTTGGAGGATAGCTGAAGGGGAAGTAAAGCTGCTGAAACAAAGAATGATGTCACTATGAGAAGCTGTTATAATCCATTAATCCTCCTATATACATGACATAAATAGCATACAATAGAGATGCATGACTCTCTCAAAACTACAGAAACCAATCATACTTCCTATTTACTTTTATTATCTTGCAATGTTGAATATTGTAATTAGCAAACTGCTCTTATTACAAGTGTGTGTGCACTTGCGAACATGTCTAACTGTGGACTTTGGAGACGTTACACCAACAGGGAACCAGAAAGCTAACAGGGGACATTTTTTAGTTCCCCTGTTGGACATGCTTTAAATCATGTCTAAAACACTCTGGTAATGTTTTTGGACCTGCAGGTGTGTGAGTGTTTAAGTCCCACTGCTCAGCAGTGTCTCTGCTGGCTGGAGCAGAGAATTTAACGACCCACTTCATACAAGTCGTTTTTAACACTCCCTCATTGTTTGAATGGCTCGAGGTCCCAGGCAGTCTTTCAGACTATAGAGGGGGCATTAAACAGGACACTTGTGTCTTGAAACATTGTTTGAGTTGTTATGTTTATGTAACTAAATATATCGTATGTGTGTGTTTGTTTGTGTGTGAGCAGGTGTTATCAAAATGGAGGCTAATTTATTCTGGGAACACACAGAACAAAAAGAAATTTTCCTGCTCAAACATTACTAGATAAGCAAACATACGATCTGCATACGCACAGACTTATTCAACAAATAATGACATCACCCACCAAACACACACACACACACACATATATACACATGCAGTTACAGAGATTAGAGAGAGTGCAACAGAGAGCGCCAGAGAAACCGACGACACAGGAAGAGCGAGAGAGAGAGTGAGAAAGAGAGGTTTAAATCCTTAGTTAAGCTCTGGGACAGCAGCAGATCCTCTTATGCAACAGTCAGACTCACACACAGCCTGAAACACGCACACGCACACACACACACACACATACATGTCCATGCATTGCTGAACACGAGACACACGGATCGCACAGAAACAAATATAAAACAGTCTAAGACAATCAGACACACTGCATACATCTCATGTAGATGCAGCACAAAGTCACGTGGAGGGGAATTTATTTATTTAGTATTGAGATCCGGGGAAGGACTCGTGTGTCAGATCATATCGAACCTCAGTCTAAAATTAGACAGGTGAATAAAAACTACATAAAATATGTTTGATTGGATATTGTATACTGTTATATGTGATATGAACACTGCAACAAAGGTGAATAAAACCATTTTTTATTCACTATTGTGGGAAGAACAGTGTGCAGATCCCATTATAAACACAGTGCCAGTCAAAAGTTCAGACTTAGCTTTTAATTCAATGGTTTCCTTTATTTTTATTTTATTATACTTTGTAGATTAAATTAAACAGACATTAAAACTATTAAATAACATATGTGGATCTAAGGTTAACGGGTGGGGAAAAAAACGAAATATATTTTATACTTTTTATTCTTCCAGTAAATAACCAATTTTGACATGTGACTCAAGTCATTTGGGCCAATCAAATCAAGTCATAGGTTATGTAAAGTCATGCAGTGTTTAAGCGACATTAAGCAACATGTTTCTCTTAACTCTGAACTAATAGTTAACTATTATAGTTAGTCATTTTAATGATGAATCCATTTATTTTACATTACAGTCACAATTGAATGTGGTGAGACTCATGACCAACAGTCCAAAATGATTCTGTTTGCTGCAATGTAAGATGAGGAAAAGCAGCAAATGAGAAATTAATTTTTTACAATTTTTTACAGTGCATTGTTTTTTAAAATTTCTTAATATGTTTTGTGAGTCAAATCTTGATTTGTAAAGTAACTGGTAACCAAAGCTGCCAAATAATCATAAGAGTAAAGTTACATTTCAACAATGGTTGGAGCCCTAATGTCTGTCTGAAGCTAAATACAATAAAAGCCACACAGAATGTAGTACCTATAAGCCTATCATCCTTTTGTTGCGTGTATAACACGCAACAACTGCATGAGATTTGTGACCTATAAACGCCATTGGATTCTTGATGTCTACCCTTGAAAATGATGTGCTAATCCCCAAATGTAACCTCTTGCATAACGGCGCATCTCAGCGAGGATTTCAGCTGAAAGACGGACTCATTTGGAACAGAGTGGAGCAAATGGACAGCGCCATCATTGATTTAGTAGCCGGATCCTGAGGTGGCATGCCAGCCAAAAACTGCATTGTTCTCACATTACCAGTTCCTGACCACTTGGGCTGCAAGCTTGTTTTTTCCTATCCAAATCAATGAGAATTACGACTACACAGATACAGGTTTTCGGAGATGAATTACACCATGCCAGTGTTCAATATCATGCCAAAGAAATCCAAAGATAAACACAGGCTTTCGGATGTTTCTCCTGATTTTTAGCTTGGCAGGATGAAAAATCTCATCATTTAACAGTAAAACAATCTACTAAAACCCATCACACATTTCATTTTTAGATAGGTAACTCAGAATATGACTGAGTCATAGGCTGATCTCATATAGTAAAACATTTAAGTCTGGTGTAATCACAGAAATTAATTGAACAACTCTGATCTCCGAGAACGTAAAAGTGTAGGTCCATTCAAAAATGCTATAAGAAATAAGTCCTTATTTAACCTACAAACAGATGATATCTAACACTGATGTTAGCTATGCAGATATTTCTATGGTTACCGTTCTACTAGAGTGTAGCCATGTATCCTAGCAACAGACGTTTCTATGGTTGCAGAGCTGCTTTTTTTTGTGGGAGCTTGTAAAATACTGTAGCTTGAATCGCTTGTCAAGGGATGAATGTATATGGTAAGTAACTGTTGAAGAAATTACATTGCATGTGCAGCAAGCTGGTTCTCAGTTTTATTTATACGTTATTTAAGATTTTATTATTATTACTGCTAACTTACTCCAGAGACCTCACTGCAGATAGTGTTTAAAACATAAAACAATAACACTACAGGGTAATCTTTTTGCTAAGATACTGCAAGTCCACAAGAAGGTGGATCACATTACTTTACAGTTGAAAGCCCTTCGTGTAAAATGGCATCATCACCACCATGATAAAAGGTTGGACTAGTAAATAATATTATCTGGATGTCTTGTGTTGTTGCACTTGCTTGATGTTTGGCTGTTAGCAAAGCTGTCGACTCGCTTGTTTTTGATCATAAGTAATATAATCATAACAAATACACGTGTACAACATTTACAACAGAGGTGTTACACTCTGAAACTGAGGGCGCTATATCATGTTGTTTTAAGTTTTCTATTTTTAAGTGATTAATGGACAGAGTAGCAGATTATACCCAATCAGCTAGAGGCAAACCTGCTCCAAATAGTGTTTAAACGTAAGGCAATAGGTCTTTCTGACATTAAACACATGAAAAATGGACATTTCATTTAGCTGTCTTACCAGTGAGCTAGCATTCACAATAACAGGGCTTTGTATTTGGGACACTTAAATGGGAAGTTACACTTGTACAAGAAATGTACAAAGAGCAATAACCATAACTAACGACATTAGTAATTGTTGTAACTTCCTTTCCTTTAGTTGTTTTAGTTCCTTTTGTATTGTACATTCTGGCTTCATGGCACTCCCAATTGGAACAGAGCCATCGTTAATGTTACTAGTTACACCTATGTTTTTCCTGCTCTGAAAGGTCAACATGTCTGCTGTGAAAAAGCTCTACTAGACTCAACTCACAGTCTTGTTTACTGTGATTCTAAGCTCACCTGTCTCTGTCTGAACGGTCATAAACCCCACCCTTCAGCAGGTAATTCAGGATAAAGCAAACATCAACATACGTGTATTATTTTGAATGAACATCCCTCAGGCATTTTAATGGAATCGGGTCGACTGGGGACAGAGACTAACCTCAGGTGCATCAATTATTTTAAGTATAATTATAAATATAGTTTTTTGTGTGTAAAGATCTTAGCATAGATTTAATTTATTAACATGTTTAATTTATCTTATAGGTTAACTTTAACACATGTTTACTGTAGTATGGGTTCATTTTAATGTATGTTTACTGTGTCTCATGCTGTTACTAGATGCTTGAATTTCCCTCGGGATCAATAAAGTATCTACCTTCCAAAAAATAGTTGCATAAAACTGAGACGCTCGTTTGCCATATTTTCTTTATGAGTGGCTTAAATCTTTAACTGGTCATCAGATTTGTTGTTGTAGATTTATTTCCTTTAACCACATAACCAGATTAAAAATCACATATACCAAGATAGAAGATTTCATCCACATCACCACCTTCTGTTAAATGGATTGTAACGTGACTCGGATTTAACCTGCTGTGTACAGACGTCCACACATGCACTGAGGTTTCCTCCTCCCTACAACAAAACATGGGAGGAGAGAGAGAGCCGGAGAATCTAGTTCGCCTCATTAATCTTGTTAGTCCAATTAGGACGCTGATACAGCCAGTGAAGACGGATAACTTCACAAACCCTCGCACACATTCAGGAAGTGTCTGGGGATTTTAAAATAGACTTCAGAGGGAGGTTAGCGTTAAACACACATACAGTACGAGCTTAGCGCTCTTGCGTTCGTCTCATCACAACACATACAAACACACGCTACTGATTGAATTAAAAAACACACACACACCATATGCAGCAGCACTCCACCAAGCAGACAGGGCACTCAAAGCTTGCATTATATCAATACTGTGGAGCTAACCCCCTCCCACTCTCCGTCCATCTCGCTCGCTATCTCCGTCCAACCAGACAGCTCTCTCAGGAGCGTTTAGTCTCGGTGACAGCCTCCCACATCCATCTGTCAAATAACAAATTTCGGCTTTGAGAGAGCTCGACCACATTCACACAATAACGTGTGTGTGTGTCCTTTCTATCGCTCAGCAACTCAAGCGCACACACAGAAAGGCCCATGCTGAGTGAGACAGCATGAGAGTCATGCATCTTTAATGTAACATCACAGACGGCTAATAATGTAAGAGGAGCTGAGCTGTGTGGTGGTGGTGAGGAGAGGACGGGGGAGATTCAACAAAGCGCGTCCCCCCCTCCACCCTTCTGCGACGAGCGACGGGTCCAACGGTCCGGTAGCATCAGCTAAGACAGGAGGAGGATTAGATCTAGAAGAACGGACACTCCCGGTCGAATCATCTCGGAGCTAAAACATTCAAGACGAGCGTGTGATATCCAGATGGACTGGCAGACGGCCCGATGAGCAGCCTCTGTAGATCATCACTGTTGGATCTGTCTAAATGAAAACACACTTCATAGAGACTCGAGCATAGAGCTGAATGATTTGAGAAAAATATATGTAAATATAATAATATATAGGTGTTATATTTACTGCTAACAGCTACATCTATATGTATCTAATTATTGTAATGACGACAAACTGTTGGTTAGTCATGTCTGATGGTGTCGCTTTTGATATCTGACTCAAACTAACACCTAATGAAACCTAAGAGGACTAACTCCTTAGCTAACTAGCTTAGCCTCAGCTGACATTAGCTTCATAGACTGGCTGCAACCTCCTCAGACAGCCACTTGAGGCTGGCTCCTTAAACAAGTCAGTCTCCATAAGCCCCCATGTTAAAATGTCCAACTTCACAGCAGAAATAAACATGTTTACAGTCTAGTACAAAAATCGTTTTTGGTCTTTATAGCCAATTTTCCCGTTCACTGTACGGAGTCTGAATGTTTATATAACTCACCTGTTCAAATTATATTAAGACTTAAAGTTATGCATCATTAACAGCATGGCCGCTTTGACTGACAGGTAGGTGCCGTTACAGGTGGCCTTCCCCAGGTCCGCCCATGATCCACGTCTTTGCCTATTTTTCGATTAGCGCGGAGGCAGCAGAGGCAAGACTACCAACAAGGCGGTGGCCAGAACCATCAACTGATCTTCATAAACCTACAGGTGACGTCACGTATACGACGTGCGTTCTTTATATTGTCAGTAGTTACTTCACATCGCCAAATCCTCAATGTCCCAGTTCATAACTTTTAAAACAGCAGTTAAAAATGTTGTGTAATGTGTTCATTCACTTTATAACGTAGAGTTAAATGACAAGATAAATACCAGGTGTCACCAACAGCTGCTTAGCTTAGCACAACCACTGGAAATGGGGGAGAAAAGCTAGCCTGGATCTATCCAAAATGAACAAAATCCACCAACCATCCCCTCTCTGACTAATTAATTTGTTCATTAAAAAAAAAAAAAAAAATCAAATTATAAAAAAATGACTTTTTGTTGCCAGGCAGACTGTAGAGAAGTTCGGTCCTGGCCATGTTTTATTGTGTGGATTAAACAAATGGGTGCTAAACTAAGCTAACCAGCTGCTGGCTATAGCTTTTTACATTTAATGGAAGTTACGAAAGTGGTAAAAATCCTCTTATCTAACAAAAAATGAATGAGAGTGCCAGCTGTTAGCCATTTACCTCGCTGACCCCCAAGCTAGCGGGTAACACCTATCTGGCAATGACATAGGAAGTTAATATAAGATAAGATAAGATAAGATAGACGTTATTGATCCCACACTGGGGAAATTCACTTGTTACAGTGGTCATTTACCTCACTGACCCTCAAGGTAGCTGCTAACGGTAAATGTTATGGTTCTAGTGTCGATAGACTCTGTGAGTTTTAGTATCAATACACAAAAAACAAAGTTTTCAAACAATTATATCTTGCTGACAAAGTCAGATACCACAGCTGACGAGCTCAAAAAGCTCTCGATTTTCCAGTCGGTCTACGTTCAAACCCTCACCTATGGTCATGAGCTTTGGGTAGTGACCAAAACAATGAGATCGCGGATACAAGCGGCTAAAATTAGCTTCCTCTGCCGGTAGGCCGGGCTCAGCCTTGGAGATAGGGTGAGGAGCTGAATAGATGGATCTAAAGATATAAATCATCTCTTCAAAATGAATC
This sequence comes from Argyrosomus regius, assembly GCA_946959425.1. Classification (NCBI taxonomy): domain Eukaryota; kingdom Metazoa; phylum Chordata; class Actinopteri; family Sciaenidae; genus Argyrosomus; species Argyrosomus regius. The sequence continues at coordinate 11,293,088 of OX336900.1, read as the reverse complement.
TCTCATTGTGTAAAAATAGACAAACTCCCGGGGATACGGAAAGAGAGAGGGGACAAACAGTGTGGATTTCACCTGCTGTACCGGAGCTCTCAAATATCCTCCCATTTCTTCCCTTTCACTGAGAACATGCATTAAACACCCTCCAGCATACACTCACACACCAAAGGTTGACCTGATTTGGCATCGGTGGACAGAGCGCCATGCTTGGCTTTGTTTGTGTGTGTGTGTGTATTGTCACGGTGGCAACAGTGCATCTTAAATCCAGTCTGTCCTACTTAACCATCAGGTCACCGCGAGGTGGAGCCTATTATGCCATGTAACTAGCTATGGTGAGGGAATGAGGGTCTGGGGCCCCAAAAGAAGAAAGGGACAATGACAATATGGCTGGCTAATTGAGATACCACAGCTAACAAGCTAACCAACATATTCTTTTTTTGCTATATCTTGTCATATACACAGAAGATTTGTGCGACCTGTGCGATCGATTCCACTGAACATGATGATTAAGTTAAAATTAACTGATTTAACTGCAATAACTAGGTGATTAAAACACTGGAGTGACCGGACCTTAACACATCCGTTGGTGACCATTACACTGGTCATGGTATTGTATTGCAAAAATGAGCATGTAAGTGGAAAAAGTGGGAACGTTGTTGGAAAGCCACCACAGCTGCCAGTTACCAAATCCAATATTCAACTCAACTACTACTACAAAGCTAGAAATAGGGTTAACCATCTAAAAACACATGCTAGCCTCACAAGAGCTAAATGTTTGATACATAAATGCAAAATGAAAATTAATTAAGCTGTTTTTTTTCAATGTCCTCCACTTGCACTCCTTCTGTCATTAATCCGGGCTCCTCTAAGTATGAGCATGTGAGTTTGTTGATGCCAAGTGTCAAGCAGTGGCTGGCTGACATCTGACGTGGCCCGTGTCCCTGTGAGGAAACATTACACTGTGTGGTCATCACATCCAAGAAACTTCTAGCAGCCTCACAGCTCTCTACGTCCAGCTTTATATATTTACATATACACAGAGCTTATTTCTACACCTCATCTCCAGCTCTCTCTCTCTGTTTCATCACTACTGTAGCTCCACAGCCTTCTCCTGTTTCCTGATGTATTTTCTCTCCCTTTCACCTCCCCCAATCTCCCTTTTTTAAAAAAAAATTCTACCTCCTCTTTCTTTCTATCTTTCTGTGTTTTAGAAATCTTTAATTGCATATTTTTTACACCCTTTTAACACGACCTTTGCTCTCCAACATACCATAGTTACCACTGGAATGCACAGACAGTGGCTAACCTCTATGGCGATGCAAGGCAATTTTATTTATAAAACCCATTTCACTCACAATTTAACTCGCTGTGTTTATATTAAAATGCATAAAACAGGCTTGAGCATGGTGGGCCCAGTAAACATTGTTGTATCTGCTGCGTACCTGCATGCACAATCTCTACAATTATGCTGGTGAGTAAAATGGAAATACCCTTAAAGAACGGACACGCAGCGCAAAGAAACCTTTTAAGTTTCTCCACCTTTGAAGACCTTGAATCTAAATTATTCTGACTTCTCAAAGAACCACCAAGGTGCTGTTCTACTTAGCTTTCTTCTTCTTCTTCTTACCACCCATCCTCCCTCCATCTCCACCCAACTCTCACCTACCCATCTCCCTCTCTCTGGTGTTTCTGTGGGTGAGAGGCTGTCACCAAGGGGACGGGCTGTCATTGTCACCATGGGGATGGGCTCCACAGAGCATCTCAATTACTGAGTGGGACAATTAATAAGCATCAAAGCCTGGTTAATATTTCACCGGCGGCACAGAGCAGCAGCAACCTGGCCCACAGCGCTCGGGGGGGCCACAGGAGATGTATCGTGGAGAGGTGGTGGAAGACAAAAGGGAACAGGAAGCAGACAGGACGGGAATAACAGTGCTGAGACGAGAGGGATGATGAGATGAGATGAGATGAGATGAGATGCGTGAGGCAGCAGAAGGGTGGAGGAAGTGAGAAAGATAGAGCTGAGGTACACAAGCATCATGTGGCAACGGCAGGAAGTGAACAATCTGGTGCAAGTTTACAGCATCAGATTGAGGAATTTTATTCTAATATTCATTCTTATCATGCAAAAAAGCAACTGATGTTAACGTGTGGCTACTGGTCATAACTGATGCTAGTCGTCTCATTTACTCAGTAGCTATTGTGCATATCATATTTGTTATCAAACAAATAAAGGTTAATGACCAGATTTCACAACTAACAATCGAACAAGCTGATTTTATCTAGCTAGCAAAGTCAGATACCACAGCTAACACGCTAACAATCGATTTTTTATTGCCATATCTTCTTATAAGTCATACACTCAAAAGATTTGTGCTTTTTTTACTGTGCCCATGCGAGCAGTTGCACTGATCATGATGATATTGTTGAAATTAACTGCAAAATTTAGTTGATTAAAATGCTGGAATGACCCGGCCTCAAACAGCCTGTTAATTACTATATTATACTTCACACCATGTCCATGTTGAGTCTAAACTCATCCTTCTTTCCCCACTGGAGAATGAATAAGAGTAAATGAAAGCAGGAGCACCGGAGGGGGGAAGGAGATGAAAGAGAGCCGTAAGGTACACAAACGAAGCAGGAAGAGGAAGATGATGGTTAAATGAGGGGAGGAGGAGGAAGAGGAGGAGTAGGGTGAGGAAGATGAGAGGGGAATCGCCGTTGGAGAGGGGAGGATGAGGGAGACACAGAAGTGGTGAGTAATGGAGTAATGAAGGGAGGAGGACATGGGAGGGGAGTGTGTCGCTGTGAGGCAGATGTATTGACGAGCCGGCTGGCTGATCAATGAGATGTGGTCAATCAACAGAGTGATCCATACGCTCTGACCTTACTCTGGATAGCTGATGGACGAGTTATGCGTGTGTGTGCCTATTTATATGCCAGTGTATGCTGATATAGTATAAGATTACGTAACTATACATCAATTACACCCCTCCTAACGAACCATACCATGCCATGCTTTGGTCTACCAACTACAACTCATGTATACTTTCACATTTTTTACAGTACCAGTCAAATGTTTGGACACATTTTACATCCCAAACCATCACAACTGGGTTTATGGGTGATTGTAGAGGCCTGGTCACCTGATGCATCACTCTCCTTCTTGGTCAAATATCACTTACAAAGTCTGGAGGTGTGTTTTGGGTCACTGTCCTGTTAAAAAATAAATGACGGTCCCACTAAGTTCAAACCAGATGGGATGGTATGTTGCTGAAGAATGCTGTGTTAGCCATGTTGGTCAAGTGTAGTTTGAATTTTTAATAAAACGCCAACAGTGTCACCAGCAAAACACCTCCACACCATCACACCTCGTCCTCCGTGCTTCAAGGTGGGAACCACACATGTAGAAAACAACCATTCACCTTAAAAAAAAACAACGTGGCCTGAACCAAAAATCTCAAATTTGGACTCATCAGAGTCCAAATTTGAGATTTCCTCGTCCATTCATTGTGTTTCCTGACCCAACAGTCAGTCTTGGTCAGTCGTGGTTTCTTTGCAGTAATTCGACCGTGAAGGTCTGATTCACACAGTCTCCTTTGAACAGTTAATGTTGAGATGTGTCTGCTACTTGAACTCTGTGAAACATTTATGTGGGCTCTAATCTGAGGTGCTGTTAATTTGTGATTTCTGAAGCTGGTAACTGTAATGAACTTCAAGGTAACTCTTGGTCTTCCTTTCCTCATGAGAACCAGTTTCATCAAATCATTCGATGGTTTTTGCAACTGCACTTGAAGACACATTCAAAGTTCTTGATATTTTCTGGATGGTCTGACCTTCATGTCTTAAAATAATGATGGACTGTTGATTCTCCTTACTTAGTTGAGTACTTCTTGCCATAATATGAATTACTACAGTAGTTGAATAGAGCTATTTACTGTATACCAACACTACCTCTGAACAACAACTAAGAAGACAAGAAATTTCGCGAACTTTTGCGAAGGTAAACCTGTTAATTGAAAAGCTTTCCAGGTGACCACTGATTGAGTGGTGTGCAAAGCTGTCAACAAAGCAAAATGTGTGTACTTTGAATAATTTAAAATATAAAACATATTCTGGTTTGTTTACCACATTATTTCATATTTTTGATGTCTTCAGTGTTAATCTACGATGTAGAAAATAATAAAAACAAAGAAAAGCCATTGAATGAGAAGGTGTGTCCAAACTTTTGACTTGTGCTGTATATTATAACTAACTGTTCTAACACTATTGGAGCTTCCTAAGACTTCAAATTTCAGATTCACCACAATGAACATGTTGTTGCCTCTCTCTTTTTTTAACATTACGTCATGGTCATATGTGAATCCAGCTGAGAGCAGGCTCTGTATTAAAAACTCTGGCATTTAAGAGTCTTCAAAACAGTATTGTAACATTCACTGTGATGGTTTAAGGGTTTCAAGTCTCTGACAGTTGATTTTCATTGTCTGCTTCTGTGAACTGAAACCAATGGATGCCTGAAAGGCAGAAAACTATTGTAATGACTCACAATACGCTTTGGAAAATGATCTGCGGTAATGTAAAGTATATGTACTTTGTAGGGAATGAGCTAAAAGCAAAACGACACAACTTCATCAGCCATTCCTCGAACGTAAAGCGAGACCAGATAAAACATCAGATAGAAGATCATGTGTTAAAACTGGAGACCCAAAACAAAGACAGATCTACATGTGGTCGACCAACATCACAATCCCAACTTTGCACCATGACATCAACATCAAACTGACTCCCTATCTCTTGCCCCTACGAGGGTAGCGAGAAACTTAGGAGTCGTGATCGATGACCAGCTAACCTTCTCTGATCACGTTGCCTCGGTAGCCTGGTAATGCTGCTACGCCTTCACCCTTACCTAACTCAACATGCTACCCAACTCCTGACACAGGCTGTGGTCATCTCATGACTAGATAACTGTAACGCCCTCCTGACGGGCCTCCCAGCCTGCACAGTGAAACCCTTACAGATGATCCAGAACTCTCAGTAGTCTCACAGTATCTCCATTTTTTGCTTTATAAATGTAAGTCTACAAGTGAAAAATACAAGACAGGCACCACATAGTTACTCCAAAGAGGCATCAGGAATGTGAGGAATTGAGGAAGGCCAGACCTGAGATGCCCAAATCAGATCAAATGCAAGTCCAAACAGCTCCCATGTCAGAGATAGAAAAGGGAAAGCTTCAGAATAAAAATACCAGCCATGGCTTAAATAAAATGACTTTTTTTTTCAGATACCAAACTGAACATGACTGGACAACCAGCCGACGCCTCAGCACAGAGACACACATACAGTTTGACAACAGACGTGTGCAGCCGAATTCACACTGCTGCGCTGCCAAAGACGGTGAAAGAAGATGGTGGTGATGATGGTGATGATGGTGATGATGATGATGGTGGTAATGAGGACTTCCAGTAAATGCAGCTGACACATTCAAGATGCAAAGGTTTGATATCTAAAGAGAATATGTTCGAATAAAGGTAAGGTAAGAGCATTCCTATGAGTATTGATGCCCCAGACTGTTATTAGCCCCTCTGGATCGGGTATCGGCTGATCTCTATGAACAGATATCTGCATATGAATGTCGAATCTGTAGGCAAGACACCAAGATGTTGGTATCTGAAGTGTTCTTGTTGGTTCTTGTTATAGTTTGAGCGGGCTTTGGTTGCCTGCAGGTAAATCATCTGTGTGGAGACTAAAAGAGGCGAAACACATCAGCTATCGCCGTGAAAATCTATATATTTGTTTGAGATCAGCTGAAATGTATCTTTCTCTTCATTCTCGTCACAAGATGTGAATCATTGGTGGACCTGAGGCAGGCTGAATGAGGCCTGGGTGCTCAAACAAGCTACCTGTAACAGCACCTACCTGTCAATCAAAGCGGCCATGCTGCTAATGATGCATAACTTTAAGTCTTAATATAATTTGAATGAGTGAGTCAGTACAGTTGTCATGAACAGTGAAATTAGCTATAGAGACCTGTATTTTTGTACCAGGCTGTAAACATGTTTATTTCTGCTGTGAAGTTGGACATTTTAACATGGGGACTTATGGAGATTGACTCATTCTGTAGCCAGCCTCGAGTGGACGTTCGAGGAACTGCAATTTTTGGCACTTCACGTTGGCTTCAATTCCCAGCCCCGGAGGTTTGATGCTTGGTCGAGACTTCCTCTGCAATCCAATTAACAACCTCATACCGAGCTGCACCCTCTGTTGCCAAAAAATGCAGTTCCTCAAATGGCCACTTGAGGCTGGCTCCTTTAACAAGTGAGTCTCCATAAGCCCCCATGTTAAAATGTCCAACTTCACAGCAAAAATAAACATGTTTACAGCCTGGTACAAAAAACAGTTTTGGTCTCTATAGGTAATTTCCCCGTTCATGACAACTGTACTGAGGCTGAATTTTTATTTAACTCACCTGTTCAAATTATATTAAGACTTAAAGTTATGCAAAATTAACAGCATGGCCGCTTTGAATGACAGGTAGGTGCTGTTACAGATGGCTTATTGAGCTCCCAGGCGTCATTCGGCCGGCCTCAGTTCCGGCGATAATCTTTGCCGATTTTTAGATTAGCCAGGAGGCGGAAGGGGCACGACAGCGAAGATGGTGGCAGCCAGAGCCACCACCCTCATAAACCTGTGGGTGACGTCACAGATACGCTGTCCATTTTTTATACTGTCAGTGATATCAACCATTAGTGACGTTAAATACAGTTTCAATTCACTTTTCCCACTGTAAGTTGCACTCATTCGTAATATTATTGTCTTATTTATCAGTGAAGTCGCTGCTGCTCAGATTTTAGGCGATAGTATTGGATCTGTATTCAGTCTCAGTCGGGTCTCTGTGTTGAGGGATCGGTAATCTGTCAACAGAGCTCCCCAAAGGTGCTCGCTGGCCTTGGAGGCTCTCCGGAAGGATGAATGAGTTAAAAAGAGGATGCTGTTTGGCTGCAAATCTATCTACATGCATACCTGTGGCTCTCAGGACGTCTGCCCCAATGCTCTATGGGTAACTGAGACACACACATCAAACACATACCCAGTCTTCATAGTGTCTGGTGCCGTTCTGGAGCAGGTCCTCCAGCTGGATGGTGCAGTTGGCCACAAAATCATCGTATCCGATGGGTGCATCGTGGAAAACAGACAGCTCCAGGCTCCTTCCCTCGCGGACCTCAGTGCAGAACTCCTGGTGCCAGGCGGGGCTGTTGGTCTTGGTCCTGGTGGCGGTCTGACCGAGCCGGGTTTGGTCCAGATTCAAAGCCAGGTAGGGATCCAGCAGGAAGGATCCGCTCTTCCCCACAGCGTGACGTAGGGCCCACGGGGTGGGCTTCAGGTCCACTGCCTCACACACTCGCACCTTCAACAGGCCGCTGAACACAGGCATGGCTGCAGACTGCTGGTGTGTGTGTGTGTATACAAGGATGTGTGTGTGTGTATAGGCTGGTTCAGAGTGTTTCCTTCCAATGAGCGGGGTCACTGCACAGTCCTGCTACATCCCATAATGCCGCTGGCTCCTTGGACTCACAGCCATATCAGAACACTGTGTTATCCACACACATATACACAGACACACACACACACACGCACGCACGCACGCACACACACGCACGCACGCACAGTCCAGCTGATGGATCCCCGAAAAACAGCAGCAACAAGGCGGACTCACACCCTTCAGAGGTCGCTCGCTTGAACACTCTCCCACCCGAGCGGCTGCCTTGTTTGTTTACGGTCGCCAGACAAGGAAACAGGCCGAGATATGAAACGGCAGTGAGGGAGGGAAAGGCGGGTTAACGGGCTCCGGTTGGGTTCATGTGGAGCCCCGGAGCTTCCCCCGTGTGTGTGTGTCTCCCGGGTCAGGGTGGGAGAGAGCCCGAGCAGCCGCGCCTATCCATCCGGGATTGGTGCTCCGTTTCCAGCCCCCTTTTTGCTCGCTCTTCTCCGGGATTATCTCCTTGCTTCGACCTCACGGTACCGCGATATTTGCGTGTACTCTCGGGAAAGCGAACCCCTCCAACTCCAACCACTGCGGTGTTTTTTTTTTTTTTTTTTTTTGCGGGCTCCTCTAACACATCACGGTGCTCCCGTTCCCGTTTTTTTTCTCTCTCTCTCTTCTCCTCCTTTCGGTCCTTGCGTGAGCGGCCCCCCCCTCCTCCGTTTCCCGTCGCCCCCCCTCTCTCTCTCTCTCTCCTGAATGCGTGAGTGAGCGCGAGCTGCAGGAAATGCGCAAAACGCGTCACCCGCGCTGCCGGGCTCTGCGCCGGATGAGTGTGTGTGTGTGTGTGTGTGTGTGTGTGTGCGTGCGTTGAGACCAAGAGGGGGATGGAATTCACCCGCAGGCATGATGTGCGTGTTTGTGCGTGTTTGTGTATGTGTGTGTCATGGCCAGACAGCCATACAGACAGTCAATCAGTCAGTCCTTGGTCACACACACACACACACACACACACACACACACACAGTATCTTAAAATATCTCCATACCTGCTCTCCTGAGTTCAGTCACACCATCATAAGATTATTACAGAGGTGTGTTTGTTTTGCTCACCTGTCTGTATATTTATATGTTTATGCACACTGTAAAAAACAAAAACTAACAAATAAATAAATAAAACATGTCCTATTTCATGGCAAAACCTTTATTTATACGCCATTTTAAGGAAGTACTTAAGTATAATTTTGAGGTATTTGTACTTTACTCGAGTGCATTTTATGCTACTTTATACTTCTCTTTTTACCCTAACTTGTAGTAAAATTCACACTATAACAAGTACTTGTTGGTAATTTTCAGTTATATAATCAGCATAACTGCAGCATACATTACGATCAATAGTGTGTGCTGTATATTGATGTCATGTAAGTGCATTGACATAAACATGTACGGAAGCCCTAAGCGGTCATACCTCCGGACATTTCCTCCATTTTTTTGTGATAATGAGTTTATTTGATTTGTTTTCTTGAGATCTCGAGAAACACTACGCTTTCGTTACCGCAAGATCTCGAGAAAATTATCCTGTTATGCGGTTACATTTGTTATTTTGAGATAATGACATAAATAACTCGAGATCTCAAGGAAACAAATTAAAACTCGAATCTCAAATTAATTATGGCACTATCTCGGGAAAAAAGAGTTTTGTTATCTATAATAGGGAGATTTAAATTGTCCCTGTTATTTTGACATAAATAAGTTGTGATCACGAGAAAACAAATTAAATAAAATGTATGACCGCTTAGGGCATCCATAGATTCATTATTTCTATTCATTTCTAAAATTAATTATGTCATTATCTCGGGAAAACAAAGTTTCATTATCTTGAGATCTTGAGAAAATGATCCTGTTATCTCAGGATAACATCATTTGTTATTTTGACATCAATAAATAAATCAACATAATTAACTCATTATCACTTGAAAATGGAGGAAATAAAATGTATGACTGCTTGGGGCTTCCGTACTCTTGAGTTCAGACCATCACACCATCATAAGATTATTACAGAAGTGAAGTTTGTTTTGCCCACCTGTTTGTATATTTATATATTTATATATTTGTGACCTATAAATTCCTGTTTATATATATTCAATGTCAGTGCACTGACTTACCATATGAGTACATGACATCAATGTACAGCACACACTATTGATTGTAATGATGCTGATTATATAACTAAAAATTACCAACAAGTTATGTTATAGTATAGTATAAATTTTACTAGAAGTTAAAGAGTAAAACGAGTACATGTATAAAGTAGCATAAGATGTAAATACTCAATAGTACAGTACAAGATGTATATCTATAGTATAACGCTACTAATGACTTGGGAGTGTCAGCTGGGATTGGCTCCAGCTCTCTGTGACCCTGATGAGGATAAGCACTTACAGGAAATGGATAGATAATGCTACTTATATATGTATACGGTAATGTTACACAACATCTGTAGGTTTTCACATACAAGACATCTGTCCTGGTGTTTTTGGTGCATAAAGAACATTAAGATAAAAAAACAAGGAAGATAAATAATAATAATAATAATACTAAAAAATATAAGTATATGTACAATGTGTTTTTAAAATGAAAAGAGCTGTACAGTTTGTGCAGGAATGTGTTAGTATAGTATTTAGGTAACGTGCAAGAGTTCACAGCTGCTTGTTGATTGGTCACAGTCACAAATGAGTGACAAGGCAGTCACCATGGCAACTGTATATAAAACATATACAAAATCCATCTAAATGTATATAAAACATATATAAAATATTCGAAAGTTTGTTCTTGTAACAACAAAACCGTTTGGAGTCATGGTTACAGGTTTCAATCACAACATTCAGCGCCTCACCTGTACGTCAGCTGCGCCACCTGCTGGCTCACGGGACGTATCGCCGGGGTGATGACGTCGCTTCCGGGACGTGACGTCACGGGATGCTACGTTCATGTGGTCCTCGTAGTTTACTGTATCAACTGTTATCAAGTGGATTTCTGCAGTGGTGGAAGGAGTATTTCTATTTAAGTAAAAGCAAAAAAATTACTCCACTACAGCTAAACATTCAACAAAGGTATTAGCAGCTAAATGTATTTAAAGTATTAAAAGTAAAAGTATACATAGGCAGCAAGATGACCCCTGTCAGTGTGTAAAAGTAAAAGTAAAAGTAAAAATACACTCCATTACATTACTGGCGGCAAAATATACTTCAAGTATTGGAAGTAAAAGTATGTAGTGTGTTATATTATATATGAGGGTATATTATTGTATTTCTATTATATATGCATAAATGTATAAACAGCATTTTAATATCACATCAATGCAGATCATTGGAACTACTTTAAAACTGATGTGTAGTTAATTTATATATATGTATATATATATATATATATATATATATATATATATATATATATATATATATATATATATATACATACATATATAAATATATATATATATATATAAATTGATTAAAGTTTAAAGTCAAAATGAAATTGATTAAAATGTTCAAGTACAAAAACCTGTGAATTGTACTTGAGTAAATGTCAAAAGCTGAAAGTAAATCAGTTTAATGTCATTTTTAATGCAGTAAAATTATTTCGTCTGCATCCATTCATCCTGATTTATTATCAAAGTTTTTTGTTTGTACTCTTCCCAGCTGTTAATTTTCTGTATCAGACTGACATAAACGTAATATAAACAAACAAAAAACTGGAATTTATCGTTTCAATGTTTGTTGACCACTGGATGGCGTCACTCTGTTTTCACACTTTCCAGAGTTGGGTGGTCCCTGCAGCCCTCCAAAAAAAAAAAAAAAACTGTAAAACCCTGCAGGGTAGAGAAACAATGCAAATGAGGATAATAATTATTTTTATACTTTAGAAGATGAAGCGTATATTGGATCATAAATTTTGCACAAACCAATAAAAAATCTAAATTATTTAAGAAGCCAGACCTGAAAACTATTGTGAATAATGTGGTTTAAAACACAAAAGTAACCAAACACAGTAGACAGAGATGGAAGAAGTACTCAGATCTTTTACTTAAAAGCAATAAACCACAGTGTAGAAATACTCTGTTACGAACAAAAGTCCAAAAGTATTAGCATCAAAACATACTTCAAATCCAATTCTAATATTTAGAGGGAGTTCAAATGGAAAGTTAGGAGATACTTCCAGACCCTGCAAGCAACAGCAAAGTGGACCACTTCAGACCACACTCATATTTCATCATATGTGAAGGTGATTAATTGCTGGAAGGATGTATTAGACGCCCTGAGAGAACTGTTCCACCAAGATATCACCAAAGACCTGAAGGTGGTTCAATTCCTGAAAGCTTCGAGGGGAGAGCCAAAATCTGTTTGTTGCGATTAAATGTATTATAATGAGATGGTTGAAACGTGAGCTGCCAACATATAATATCAGGCTTAAAGACCTACATTTATAAAGAAGTGGAGTCCTGCAATGAGTCTGTTAAGTCCAGAAGAAGTACAGTCTGCTCTGTCCCTTCTTGTAGACAGCCTCAGTGTTGCACCTCCAGTCCAGTCTGTAGTCCAGGTCCCTGTACCTTCACCCCAGATGGAGATTGTGTTCAGCTTAGACCTAGACCTCCTGAAGTCCACGACCATCTCTTTTGCTTTGGCCACATTCAAAATGAGGTGGACTGACTTGCATTGACTTATTCTCTAAATAAGAAGTTTTAGTAAAGAGTTGTATGTATATTTTTTTTATCTCTCATTGTTTCTCTTTTGTATATTTTGCACGGATAGTGCTGTATGTTCTTCTTTCTCTTAAACTATGGTATGTGTACCACTGATGGTGTGTATGTTTTGCATTTCCTGTAATATTTTGTTTCAATATCAGCCTGTCTATCTATCTATCTATCTATCTATCTATCTATCTATCTATCTATCTATCTATCTATCTATCTATCTAATGATAACAGAATAACAGAATGTGACAACAGAGTGAGGAAATATGCCAATCCTGATGTTTCATTTGTGTTTTTCTTTTTAAAAAAATATTTTCTTTTGTGCGTATGTTGTGTTATGAATGAGAAATTAATAAAAAATAAAGTGTTAAAAATGTCCTTATATGTGCCTACAACCATACAGATAATGTGTTATAGACAATAAATGAATGAAAACATACACACAGTGGTTGTCATTAAAAAGAGTGGGCACAATAACAGTCATATATTAAATAATTTTATTTATATAAAATAGCAAAACATTTATTCAGCATCAAATTGAACATGAAGTAGGACATCACACACAAACAGTGAACTCTCTTTAAATAAGAAGTAAAGAAACTAATAGTTCATGAACATACAAAGACAGACGGGGAGGTAGGCTTCAGTGCATATTGATTGTCTACAGTGGTGGACATCATCAGGGGTCTAAAGAAACAACAAGTTTCATTTAAAAATAACAAAAACAAAGAGACGTAATTAGAGAAAATAAGAATAAATCTCACTGACGAGTTTCAGTCCTCCCATGTGGGGTCCCTGGGTTAAAGTCCAACAGGAGTCCAGGGCTTCATGTCTGGTTAAACAGGTTTATGGGGACATCAGGTGTGCACCTTCCAGTGATGAGGTTAAAAATCTGCAGCTGGTGATCAGTGAACAAGCAGCATGGAAAAAAATCTATTATACTCTCAGAAGACAAAATAAATCTTCATGTAACATGGGATAATATTTAGGCTGGAGCTGTTTTATGTCCTGAACTTTTATTGCAAACCCATTCTCCTCCTCTTTCTCTGTCTGGTAATCCACCACGGATCATCACAGCCACCTGAAGGTCCATCTCATATTAAAAGTCTCAAACATCCAAGTCAGAGTCACTGTCCGTTACTGAGAGAAGAGTTTCTCCATCTGCGCGCTCCCCGCCTTCATCTGGACTGCACTCTCCTCCGCTCAGTGAACGCGCACCGTCTGGACACATCCGATGGTGCTGTAACCTAAAGAAATAAAAAGAAAAGATCAGTTAAAATTAAGGAAATCCTCCTCAATCCAAACAACAAGTCAAATTTGAAAAACAAAACTACTGGAGCCTGGCAACTAATAATCTTCTGCGCATGTGTGCCAAGCAATTTGCAACCCATTCACGCACGTTTTGCCTTCACCCAGAGGGTGACCCGCACACTGACCCTGAAGCAAATTATAGAGAGTGACTGGAGAAGAAAGATCGATCAGGTCAAACTGAGAGAAGGAAAACAAAAAGCTACAAGCTGAATGCCCGTGCGCTTTTACGCATGAATGGCCCTTTTACGCACAACCTTGGCTGCCTGTGGAGAAGAAATTACCCCAACCAGTGACTGAAATTAAGTGGTCAACCATGAGACTGATTACATTTTGGACATGTTGAGTTTTTGACCCTTATTGGAGAACTCATTTCAAGTCAAAGTCACTGACCTGTTTTTGGCTGCTGCCGCTCGGTCTCTTTGTCTTCGGTTTTTGAACCAGTTCCCAACTTGGGTCGGTGTGAGTCCGGTTGCGTGCGCCAGCTCCCTCTTCTTCCCGGGATTCGGGTACGGGTCCTGCAGGTACCACTCTCTTAGCAGCCCTCGTGTGCGCTCTTTGAAGCAGTGCGTCTTCTGCTCTCCGTCCCAGATGGTCCTCGGCAACGGGAACTTCTTCCTCACTCGGTACTTGTCAACCGGTCCAAGCGGTCGCCCCCGGAGCTTCTCTGCTTCCCGGTAGTGAGCTTCGAGCCACATCGCTTGCAGTTTCCCGTGGGAGGCGCGCGTAAAGCGGTGCGTCTCCAGGATGTGATAAAGGTCGCGGAAACTGCCCGTGTGGTAAGCCACCACAGCGCGAGCCCGCTGCACGGACTCGTGCTCAGAGATGGAGTCACGGCCGTCTGCGGTCACCGGGAGTGACCAGAGGAAGCGGGCCAGCCGCTCGATGTCTCCGGTCTCCTCCAGAGTCTCGCAAACGCTGGCGATCTGCGCCGCAGAGAAACACAGTCCCGGCAGAGCCAGAGGAGGACAGGCGGAGGGAGCAGGGTCCTCCGGGGACCGAGAGCGCGCCAGGACAGGGGGCCCATCCGCGAAGTGGGGCAGGAGGATACGGGAGGCTGAGAGAAAGTCGAGCGGCGATCTGAACACCATCTGGATGACAGAGTGAAGCCGAAGAGGAGTCCAAGTGTGTCTCGGAAACAGTCTGACAGAAATCTGCTTAAGTCAGACTCTTTAGCGCACCTGGGTGCCAGGGAGGGACCCTGAGTCTGGCTCCTGATTGGACATCCTGGAGCTGATGTGGGGTTGTCATGGCAGCACTGTCAATCAAGCACAGAGGATTTATCTCCCTCCTTTTTGAACACAAGCTGGAGACAATAAAGTCTCCCCTGAAGTGTCTTTGTTTTGTGAACCATTTCATAAAACAGGAAACAGATTTGACAAAAAGTAACTCAAGGTCCACTTACTGGCTTTTTCCAGAGCTGTTGTTGTTGACAGAAAACATTTCTTATACTTTATTTATATATCACCTTTCAAAACACAGTTACAATCAATTAAAAAAATAGAATCAAATGTGACCTTTTTATAAGTGTGTTTTTAAAGGACAACACACAGTTTGCAGTCCTGATCCCCTTGAACAGGTCATTCATAGTCTTGGAGCCATGACGGAGTCAAAATCCTGAGAGCAGAGCTTTGGATGAGCTGGAGACAAGTTTTTTTGTTTGTTTGTTTGTTTGTTTTTTACTGATGCCTGAAAGCAACACATTACAGTAATCTAGCCGTCTGGTTTTGAATGCATGAATGTAAATTTCTAGAAAAGAGCAAGTTCAAATAATATCCACATGACTCAATATGATCTGCTAAATACAGGCATTTAATTTTCTGTGTGTTAGAGATAAAAAAAACTTTCTCTCTACATTGTTGTGGAGCAAATTGTGTTTTTAATTTTAAAAAACAGAAGATGACAAACAACATTTCAGGGACGCATAGTAACAAATATGTGCATTAACATGTTGGGAGATCATCCGTTATGTTATCTAAATTTAGAAGGAAAAGAAATAATGTGACAATAAAACAATAAATTGGTGACCAGCCGTATTTTTCTGTACACAGCATGAAAGAGACAAATTTAGAAAACTAAACACAACAAACAAATGATGTTGTGTCATCCATCCATCTTCTGTAACTGCTCATCCTTATCAGGGCCTCGGGGGGGCTGGAGCCTATCCCAGCTGACTTAGGACGAGAGGCGGGGTACACCCCGGACAAGTCGCCAGTTCATCACAGAGCTAACACATAGAGACAAACAACCATTCACACTCACATTCCCACATACGGGCAATTTAAAGACACCAGTTAAGATGCAAACTCCACACAGAAAGGCCAGAGCCGAGGTTCAAACCAGGAACCGTCTTCCTGTGAGGCGACACCACTGCACCACCATGCAGCTCCATGCTAAGTGTTATCATATAAGCATTTCCTCTTGTCGTATACGTTATATGTATTTTCTTTAAGATTATTTCTGTGTTCTGCACTTTGGATCATGGTCACTGTTCCCCTGTCGCCCCTCTGTGCCTTGGACCTGTTCTACTAGTAGCCTGACCTGCCACCACATATAGTAATTGTAAGCTACTTATCAGTCAATCAATAGTTGATAAATTTAATTACATCTCCCCCCAGTTACCCTGATTATTCACACGAGGGGTACACATACAAAATCTTAATTTATTTACCTTTTTTCAGGCTAGACCTCCAGACTCTGGTCCTCATATCACATCCTCTTTGTCTCTTTGTCTTTTTCTTACTGTGTATTTACCTTTATATATTTGGAGAAACAACCAGAAAAACACATGAAACCAAACTGAACTTACATCACTGTTTGCTATCAGCTAAATCTCATAACCTCTGTGGTCCTGCCGCTAAGCTGCTTGCATCATTAATAGCAGTAATGTGGACGGTGTGATTGAAAATCTCACCCAGACCTGAAAGCGTATGTTTCTCTAAGTGGTCTCCCGCCACTCTAATCACTTTCTAATCACTTTTATATTCTCTAATATCCATAAGTTCAGAGATAAGCTGCTGCTCCAGCTCCATTCTGTTACCTTGGATTAGCATCCGGCCTATACAGCCTGCTAACATTAGTCTAATAGAGTAGCATATTCAATCAGCATTAACGCATTTTGCTGTCCCTGGGCCATATGCTTTGGAGTGTGGCACCCTTCCTGAATAGTCAGTGTGTGAAAAATCAGTATAAAGTTGATATTTTTGGGGCACTGCAAACAAAAACAACAACTGTAAAACACTTTTATACCTTCATCGTGCACCATCTCGTTTTATTTTGTCACACACACACACACACACACACACACAAAACGCAAGCTCTTGTGCGTATGTGTTGGGCGTGAAAAAAGGGGGTCACCCAGCTTAAAAAAGGGTTAATGCCAATTACCCCTAACAGACAGATGTCCCTGTATGGTGATGAGAGGTGTGGTGTGCCAGTTTTTTTACCCTAAATGATGCACAGAGTTCATATTTGTCAGGGTAATCTCTTCTTTCTTCTCTTCATTTATATAGTACTTATCAAAAAACAAAACAATAAGATAAAAAAGTCTAAACACTGAGAAATTAGAGTGAAAACACAAATACAATCTGTAAGAAAGCAGTTTCATAAAACAAAATTTCAAAACTGATTTTGTAAGTCTCACGTTCAGGATGTCATTACAGACGTCCACATGAATTTTGGTCGACTAATAAACTCGACTAGATATGAGAGCCGCTCCATCTAAAGTGAGATGATGCCATCTCTCCTAATCAGACCAGGTTTCCCCCATAAAAGTTGTCCAATCATCTACGAGAAAAGACACAATCTGATCCACCATTCCACCAGCAGACCTTGGTCGGTGGATCTCAGTGGTCTCACCAAAGTCAGAGGTAATAAGTCAGTCCATGTCCTACCCATCAAGAGTTAATGAGAAGAATTTAAAAATCAACCAGGACATTAAAGAGTACATGATCAAAATGACGATTCAGCTCATCTTTATTTCACATGTTGCCAAAATCTGGTGCCTACATTACCCGAAATGTTACCGGACAATTCAATGAAAGTAGGTCTCGAACTGATTTTGTATGTCTCAGGTTTGTCAGGAAGGTCAGTCCACAAACAACAAAAGCTCTGTCCCCTTTAGTCTTACAGACCAGCGGACTGTCAACAGGTTCCTGCCAGAGATCTTCAAACTGCAGGATGGTTGATAAAGAAAGTAGAAACTCAAAGACACAATCTGAGGACACACCGTGAAGTGCTTTAAGTGAGTAGGTACATTTTTTAATGAAGCAAAAGGTGCAACTGCAAATGCTCAGTCACCTTTGGTTTGGACTGATTTCTCACACGTTTCCTTGCCAAAACTTTACCCAAAACCTCCCCGACACTTCTGTTTGAGAGCCAGGCATGTTATGCTAGTAGCAGCCAAAGCAGCAGTGTCCACTGGGAGTCCAACAAAGATGTTACCGGAGCTCGATGATGTCTTCTTCTGATTAACATCTGATCACGTTAGGCTAACAGCCCAACTCAAAAGGGTTTTTTTTTTGCAGGCGTGTTTTGCGGCCAAGAAAGCTGCTTAAGTTTCTCTTCTTCCCACACACGTATTCACATCGAGGAGCTCATTCTGCTCTACTTGAGATGTTTGAGTCTTCGGAAGATCGCAGCGTGTTTCTGTGTGTTTTAACAGCAGAACAATGGACAAACACACACAACAGTCTCTGAGCGACTGTCATGGCCAGAGCTCCTCCAAGTTGAAAAGACATTCTTCCAATTGAAGCAGGAAGCACACACTAAATACACTTGAGGGAAACATACTCAAGGTGTGTGTGTGTTGGGGTGGTGGTGAGTGTGTTGTAATGGTGACAATTAAGTTAATTCAGCTACATCTCCTTTCAGCGACGGGACAATTAGGAGGAGGGAAAGCAGCTAAAAGCGTTTGGATGACACTTCCAGGGTGGCTGGAGGAACACAGTGAGGATACGAAGTGAATCGCCTCTGCTTCTCCTTATCCCCCGTAAACAAAAGCCCAGCTCCTAATTAACCTCTCCACTGACCTCCACAACTTAACACTGACCTCTTAAGCCCTGAAATTTTTAACCCCCATCACCCCGTCTCATTGGGAGAGGCCATACAGCCCCCCTAACTCCCTGCAAAGCCTCCTCCTCGTTAAGCCACTAATCACTTCCTGAGTCTTTGTTGTGCTTTTGTGCTCTTACAGGGCTCCAGGAGAGTTTGGTGCACAATGGTAACCAAAAAAAAAAAATCAGGAAGGAGGAGGGGTCGATTGTGGCAGATTGAGATGGATGAAAATTAAGATGTGGAAAGAGCGGGAGCTTTTTATACGTACTTACCTGATGCTAAATTTTCCAAGTTAATACAGTGTCGGCTAGTTTATTTATCAGTGAGTTTGGTGCCTGAAAACAACAATAATCTATTATTTAGAAGAATAATTCAACATTCTGGCTGAGAGAGAGATTGATTAGACAAGAAGATTGATACCACTCTCATGTCTGTCTCATGCTAAATAGTAGCTACAGGCCAGGAGATGGTTAGCCTAGCTTAGCACAAAGACTTGAAACAGAGGGAAACAGCTAGCATAGCTCTGCCCAAAGACAACAAAATCAACATACAAGCGCACCTAAAGCTCATTAATTAACACAAAATACAAAAAACAAAGTGTAAAAATAAAGCTGAGGTTTTATGGGGGCTTATGTGTGAGAAAGAGCTTCCAGTCTTCATGCTAAGCTAAGTTAACGTCTCCTGTAGCTTTATATTTAGCGCACAAACATGAGTGGTATCGATCTTCTCGTCTAACTCTCTGCAAAAAAAGTAAAGTACATTTCTCTGAATGTTGAACTATTTCTTTTTTCCATCCATCCATCCATTCTCTTACACTTATCCGGCTCAGTGGCAGCAGGTTTAGCAGGGCGTTCCAGACGTCCCTCTTCCCAGCAACTCATTCCAGCTCCTCCTGGGGGATCCCGAGGCGTTCCCAGGCTAGATGGGCTATGTAGTCCCTCCAGCAGGTTCAGGGTCTGCCCTGGGGTCTACTCCCAGTTGGACGTGCCCAGAATACCTCCACCTCCACCTAATCAGAAGCCTGGACCACCTCAGCTGGCTCCTTTTGACGGCTCAAGTCCGATGTCCAAGCTCCTAAACCTAAATGTCTAAGGCTGAGCCTGGCCACCCTGAGGAAGTTCATTTTGGCTGCTTGTATCTCATTATTTCTGTCACTACCCAACGCTCATGACCATAGGTGAGGGTTGGAACATAGAAATTGAGAGCTTTGCCTTCCAGCTCAGCTCCCTCTTCCCCACAAAAGTACAACGTCCACAATACTGCTGATGCCGCACCAACCTACCAGTCCATTTCACGCTCCATTTTCCCATCACTTGTGGTTTCTTTTTTCTCAACATTAATGAAGTAATATGAAAGTTTCAACCTCTCAAATATGAAGATTCACCATAAATTGAATATATTTTGGTGTGGTGAGACAAATCGAGCAATTTGAAGGTGTCACGTTGGAGTTCTGATAACACGTGATGGGAATTAATCACTTTATCTGCAAGGATTAATCAAATAATCCAAATTCTTTGAAATCATCATACAAATGCTGGTCCAAAGGACCGTTGTTTGTGTGTGTGGTCACCATTTGACCACGTCCTGACCTCTGTCAAAGAAAGCTGAGCAGGACAGGTACTCAAGTAACTGTACCTGAGCAACTAATCCTGGCCTGTGATTGGTTTGTAACCCAAGACCTCGAGGTTAATCCTGCTACTTTTACTGGTGAGGCGTTAGTCCAGCTGTGTGAGTGCTGAAACAGCTGGAGAAGAGGTGTTTTTCAGAAACACTCGAATACACATGTAAACACCTAAACAGATGCTCGCGAATAAGCATCCCCACATGACAGATGGATGACGAACGCAGACGTTAAAGCGCAAACACCTTACTGATACGAAATAATCAGATAATTTGACTAATAATTCCTCTTTCTAGGCCACGTGTTAAAGCAGTGATTACATCATTATCCTGTATTTTGTTAGTGTCAAGACCACTCAGTGTTTTAATTAATAATTTGAATGACACAAACACAGCAGCTGCCCAAAAGACAAACACCAGTGGCTCAAAAATACAAACAGCTGGAGCCCGAACAAATGTCTGGCGGTCAGGTCTGTCATGGCAGAGACACGCGTCATACAGATGTACGGAAACGCGGACATACGATACGTTAACACCCTCCACATGCAGCGGATTAAACCAAAGAAACACTGCGTCAAAGAAAAGGAAATGAAGAGAGTGAGTCGTCGAGTGTTCCTCGGCCACCATTTCCTCCTCTTCTGTCATGTAGCCAAAATGGCGACCATTGATGCCGAGAAGTGTCCAACGTACCACACTCAACTTATCGACCGTTATGAGTACGCACAGTAGACTGAACTGTGACATAATTAAATGTTAAAGGTTCAGTGTTAAACTTTTTGGGTGATCTTTTGGCAGAAATGAAATATAATGTAAAAATGTTAGAATTAGCCTTTTATATCTACCGTAGCTTCTCCTGGGAGCTGTAAGCAGGGGATGGTTGAGTTGATTGCAATCTTACCACTAGATGCCACTAAATCTTACACAATGCACCTTTACGTGTGGAAGTACGCGAGTTACCAGCAGCTAGCGCCTGAAGACTCTTAGTTGTGTTTAAATACGTAAACAGATCAGATATTTTCAGACTTTCAGCTCTCCAGCTCAGTCTTGTTCCTCTCGCCTCTCTCCTATTCACGTTTTCTCCTCTTATTTGAATCGATAGCAGCTTCTGTGAAAACCTCAGAGCGTCTTAGGTCCACAACCTTTAACCCGGAGCTGTTTGAGAAGCTGCAGCTGCTTCACAAACTCCATTTACAAGGCTGCACGCATTGATGACACTGAGCCTGCCCTGTGTTACAATATTTATATATTTATCACTGCTGTATGAGCATTGTGTTTATTCCTTCCTCTGCTGAAAGGTGTTCGGTGCCAGTGGTTGTTGTGCTCTCTCCATCGCAAGGTCAGCTGACCCGGTCGACCTTGACACACTGAAGAAAGTGCCAATAGAAAAACCATCAGCTGAATCGCTTAGCAGGGAGGAAAATGCTAGTGGTGTCTCGCTTTCTCCTCATTCTGATGTTCTCCTTCTTCCACCGCCCACTCTTGTACTTTCACCGCTAAGGATGTTTTTTTCCACACTTGTGGCCGAGTGAAATGATGACCGGGTGACTCTGCACGGGCATCACATTTCAAACAAGACACCTTTCCTCTGAATGCAGTTTTAAGGCTTCACAGGAGTGTGATCTCCACACACGGTGAAATATAATATACTGATGGTGGTGCCCTGAAATCTGTGTGGGTGGGTGTGCGTCTGAGCCTGAATGATGTTCGTGTGTCTGAGCATATGATTTTGAGTGGAGTAATTTAGCAGATGAGCGTGTGGCCATTGTTAGAGGGATAATCTGGCTCTTGCTGCTCAGATAGGGTAACATGCAGCAGATTAGACCAGATTACCCCTAACCACACCAGACAGGACAGAGGGGCTATAGCTTCCTCCCTCCTCTTTTCACTCATTCTGACCCCAACTTCAGTTCACTTCATCCTCTCTTGGCTTTTTATTCCTACATCCTTGTCCCACTTATTTATCTCATCAGGCATTCCTTTATTCTCCTCCACCACCAACCAATCATTTAATGTCTCCAGACTAGAAACACATCTACTTTACATGTCTATGTGGACACTGCATCTTATTTGTAACATGAAAACATACCTTTTGATCCCTGCTGCAGGTGTAGCTTCCATCAAATCCATGAAAAATATCAAACAAGAGTTTTATTATTAGATATACAGTAAGTGAATTTTATACATAAATAAAACACTGACAGTATAATGAATGGATGTCGTATACCAGAGCTGGTGATTGTTGGAGAAGCTGAAAAACCAACCAAGAAGTTTTGTTTGTTGTGAGCTTTATTTTGTTTCTGTCACATTTTAATGAAGCTAAATAAACTAATCTTAGTTCTATATAAGAACGAAACTTGAATTCAGAAGCAGCAACGTCAGTTTAGACGTTCAGCAGAGAGGTTTTGTTCTATAGGATGGTTCAATATAGTGGACTGTGGAAGATGACCCACTCCCACTGTAGATATAAAGAGCAACTTATTATTTTTCTTAGTCTGATTCTGATTCTTATTTTCAGGTGATTATACACAAATAAAAACATACTAATGAATAATTTATTCCATTCCTGCTAATAGACGCTCCTAAATCTTACACACTAGACCTTTAAAGCAACTTTTCTACCATTAAATCATGTCCGCCATGTTGAACAGCCATGTTTTTATTGTTTGATTTTTTTGTTGTTGTTTAGTGCATTTCATGACCACCGTAGTTTCTCCTTCACCCTAAGAAGGAGAGAGTGAGGAGACAAGGTTGCAATCAGCAGCTAGATGTCACTAAATCCTACACACTGGACCTTTTATTAGATTTTACAAAGAAAACATACAATCAAATTATTATATATGATGCATGATTACAGAAACGTTTTGAAAAACAGGATCCATATCATACAAGTTATTCTTTGTGCACATCTTCTGGGACCATAGCAGCAATGTAATGTTACACTAATGTGGGGCCATTCTGCATAATGAGTACTTTTACTTGTAATACTTGAGGTCCGTTTTGTTGTATCATGAACTTTGAGTACGTTTTCCACCCCTGGTAGATGCAGAGGGAAGACTTTGACCTGCTGATAGAGCTAGAGGTCAAAAGTCAGAAGATCACCAAAGTTACCAGAATGTATCCTCTGTGGGCCATGAATATCTGCAGCAGAGTGTCATGATGATCCATCCAGTAGTTGTTGAGATATTTCAGTCCATCCCTGCATCACTGAGAAATGTGACAAAAAACCCCAAAGCGGTTGTACATCTGTGTTTCTTGGACTAATCTTGTTTTGTTTTACGTCGTGTACTTCTACAAAAAACAAATTGAAGTGAAAGAGATTAAAGACGAGCGGTACGCAAACACATTTTAACGGGTCAGTGTCTATTGTTTTGTAATATTAGGCTTAAAATGGATTCAGTGGGTGAATCAGTGAAAGGGTGCACTCCGTACCCCACCATCATCAAATTAAATTCACCCCCCGCCCCCCTCAAAACATCATAGACACCACCACCGTAATATATTTGGACTCATTCATACTCTAACACACATGCTCTGCAATCCCATAATCCCACTCCAGATTGAGAACACCTTTAAGATGCGATGTGATTATGATTAGAGATTATGATCAAATTATGACAGAGTGACAGATTAGACAGCAGTGTGTGTGTGTGTGTGTGTGTGTGTGTGTGTGTATGTGTGTGTGTGTGTGTGTGTGTGTGGTGTCAATGCCGTACATAAAATCGTTTTTTTAATATCTCTTTCTTTGCAAGGCATTCAAGTCATCAATGGATGGCATCATCGCTCTGTCTCTCAGTTGGCCCAAATATCTCAACATCCCCAGAGGATGAATCCTAATTACGTTGATTGCCTGACCTTTCCTCTAAAGTGCCCCCCAGAGGTTGAAATTTGTGACGGGTTGACAAAAAAATTTGGTTTAGGCGTTCATGTTCCCCAGAGGATGAACCCTAATGACTTTTCCTCTAGCGCCTCCATGATGTTGAAATTTGTGATTTTAGTGAACTGCCTCAGCAACTATTGGATGGATTTCCATGAAATATTGTTTAGTCATGTTCCCCAGAGGATGAACTCTAATGACTTTGTTGATCCCCTGACTTTTCCTCTAGCGCCTCCATGATGTTGAAATTGGTGCTTTTAATGAAATGTCTCAACAACTATTGGATGGATTTCCATGAAATATGATTCATACATTCATGTTGCCCAAAGGATGAATCTCAATGACTATTGATCCCATGACTTTCCTCTAACACTACCACTAGGTCCAATTTGTTATTTTAGTGAAATGTCTCAACAACTATTGGATGGATTTAAATGAAATATGGTTCAGATATTCATGTTCCCCAGAGGACAAATAGAAATTACTTTGTTGATCCCCTGACTTTTCCTCTAACGCCTCCATGAGGTTCAAATTTGTTGAAAATTCATTTCATGGATGATTTCCATGAAATATAGTTCAGACGCTCATGTTCCCCACAGGAGTATGTTGATCCCCTGACTATTTTTAACGCCACCATGAGGTTGAAATTTGTAATTTGCCTGAATGAATAAGTTGAAACTAAATGGTAATTCAGTCTGATTATCAGGCTATGTTTTATGTGCACTAACTCTAGACATGGTTGGCTGTAGTTACACTTTGATTAATGCACATAATCCTAGGTCACTTCAGTACGTGGACAAATATTTTGTAATGAACTGTGCTGTACATCTGCAGATCAACCTCTAAACATGAACCAGTCTCTGGAGGCACTGCGTTTACACCCACACAGGTGATTTCACCTGACTTGACTGATGAGATGTTCTCTGAGGACTGTGTGGGAGTGTACAGACTGTGACTGACTGACATTGTCCTCACCCTCTTTGTTTCACCTGTTACGGCGTGAAAAATAAAGACTTGTTCTTGTTAGTACAAAGAGTTACGTGTCATCACACAGCAGTTAATTCCCTGAAAGTAGAGCAGAGGTCTAATCTACAAGATTAGTTAAACAAAACACCTGTTGAGGTGTGCCGGGCCATTAAACTTCTTATACCAACATCTGAGTTTGTTCAGACTCAGTACAGTTGTCATGAACGCGGAAATTAGCTATAAAGACCAAAACTGTTTTTTGTACCAGGCTGTAAACATGTTTATTTCTGCTGTGAAGTTGGACATTTAACATGGGGGCTTATGGAGACTCGTTCTGTAGCCAGCCTCAAGTGGCCGTTTGAGGAACTGCAGTTTTTGGCACCTCTTCTTTGTAAGTATTAAGTAGTATTAAAAGTAAAAATTCTCGATTAAAAGATTATTTGTTTTTAAAAAAATTAATAAGAGTATAATCAAAGTAATAGTGAGAAATGTTGTCACGATTACACGGTGACACGTTCAGCATGCTTGTTTCAAAATTATTACAAATAAATTAAAACGGCTCCTCACATTTTCACAATAACCTATCTTAGATGATTATCAAAGTAGTTTTAGTCAGTTTCATTGATAATAAAGCATCATATTTCATAAACTGTTTATATATTTTGTGTGAATATCTTAATCTACAAAATAACTAGTAACTAAAGCTGTTAGATAAATGTACTGTAAGTATAAAATATAATATTTCACTTTGAATTGTAGCATAATTACGGTGTAGGTTAGCCGTACAGCTTAGATTACCACAGTTAAAAATGGGTGAGGCTCATTCTGAAAGTGGAGATTTTGGTCTAAACATTAAGCATTGACAGACTACACAAAGGTTACACAGACGTACACAAACATCCACAAATGACACGACCTCCCCTTATTAAAATACGCAGCCACCACCGGGAT
This sequence comes from Argyrosomus regius, assembly GCA_946959425.1. Lineage (NCBI taxonomy): Eukaryota > Metazoa > Chordata > Actinopteri > Sciaenidae > Argyrosomus > Argyrosomus regius. The sequence goes on along the minus strand of OX336900.1, from coordinate 11,267,085 downwards.
CCTTGGCAGGTATTTTATTTCATATATAGACGCTTTCTGTAATCAAATGTGAGTGCAATCAAACAACAGCAATACAAACATTACCAATGCAGTCTGAGAACCAGGAACAGGGTTAAAACAGGGGGTTCACTCACTCTACATAGCGAGCAGCTAGTAACCTCATGGACAACATTTAAAAAAAAGAAAAAAAAAAAAGAAAAAAAAAAACTTTCCACTGTCAGGACAGTCCGCCGTCATGTGTACTTCCAACTTATGATGGTGGGGAGGGAGGTGGGGAAGCCTGTTTGTTTGGCCCACCACCACCACCCTCCTCCTCCTCCTTACAGGAAGTCCAACCAGTGATACAACAGCCCCAACCGCCCCACCACCACCACCACCACCACCACCACCACCACCACCATCTCGCCTCCATGAGTCCCAACTTGCACTCGGCTCTTCAGTGAACAAGATAACCTCCCGTTTCCCCATCATGATTATCATCGTCATCATCCTTAATAGTATCAACGAATGAACAAAAAAAAATAAAATAAAATAAAAAAATCATCATTTCCACTTCTCACACGGCAGCAGGAGCCAATCAGAGTGCAGAGAGGTCCTTCGGGTTCAGGTCAGTCCCAACCAATGGCTGACTAGAAAACCACGTAGCTGTACATGTTGAACCAAAGTCCTCATGCAGTGCCCTGCGAAGGTGGCACATCACATACGTGCACAGGTGGAAGTGAGGGTGAGGGGATAGAGAGGGGAGGGAGGGGTGTGTGTGTGTGTGTGTGTGTGTGTGTGTTAGAGAGAGAGAGTGTGTGTGTGTGTGTCTTTGTAAGAGGGGAGAAGCAAAGGTGTTATTATCAGACCGAGGAGCACAAAAAAAAAAAAAAAAGTCCAGGAGAAGAAGAAGAATTACATACAAAGTCTTTAGCCACCGTCTGTCTTCTCTTGGCCCTCCTCGAAACACTCTCACACACACTCTTTCTCACACACACACACACACACACACACACACGCACACACAAACACACACACTATAGGTCCTCATGTCATTGTGAAGTCAGGTGTTCAATGTCAACATTCAAGAAAAGAAAAAAAAGAAACAAAAAACACCTCAATGGTAAAAATCATCTCTACCATCACAACGCTTCAGTTCATAAAATCTCGACATTTTTCTGAAAAGTGATTTTCCTCCAGGTTTAAAGCAGTATGCGTGTGTGTGTGTGTGTGTGTGTATGTGTGTGTGTAGTAGTTGTCGTTGTCTTTTTGTCCCACCGCTGCTGCTGCTGCTGCAAACACACACGCGCACCCGCACACACACACACGCACACAACCAACATACGCACACTCACGCACTCCAACACACACACCACATGTCCTCTGTTTTTAGTGGAGAAAGACATGGCGCAATGGAGAGAGACACTCCTCCTTTTTTTTTTTGTGGGTGGGGGTGGGAGGGGGGCGGATTGCACCGATCACCAAGGAGGAGACGGGCGTCGTTGCCACGGCTACCAGGGGTCCTCCATCTCGCCGGCATTCTGGGTGAATAAAAAAAAAAAAAAAAAAGGGGGGAGAAGAGATGGAGAGGGGTGTGTTAGCTTCGATTGTTGCACAGTAGGAGTAAAGATACTGCTCCTGATGCTTTGAATAAGTCAAAATTTTGAACCTCGCTGCCCTCTTTTATCTACTCACATTGAAAGACAGTAAGAGTTTCCCCCTGCCCGGCCTGTACGTTAACACAACCAGAACCCAGACCTCTGATGACTCACCTTGCGGAGAATCACGAGGCCAACTGTCAGACTGAAAAACAGGGGGAGAAAACGGGAGAGAATGGAGTCCCTATAAAGTCTACGAAGCTCCCCCGTCTGCTCGTTGCCGCCGCCGCCACCGCCGGCAGCTCACGCAATTCAGACGCAGCTTTTTATTTCGAGCTGCTCTTGTTTTAAAGGAGACGACACATTAAAATGTCTTTAAAAGCAGCTATAGGATGAAATTACGAGTCCAGGCTCGAGCTAAAAGCTAACAGGGGAGGGCGAGGAAGGTGAGAATTTACCTACAAGACTTCACAGCCTACGTAGAAACATACACAACACATTAAATATAATGTTGTACTAACTTAGGCTCTGTCAGGGAGTTTAATTATTTTTCCTGACACACAACTCATTTTGAAACTTTATCGGCTTTAGCACAGGACAAAACACAAGCTATACAGTCAGATAACAGTGAGATATACTCGACACAAATCGTAACATTATACCTCAAATCATTTTTATTTGTTCATTTGTCATTTTTAAATGTGTGGGACTGATTTGGCCCAACGTAATCGCATACAAATACAACTCATACACACACAAACGCACACACACAGTGTTTAGCATAACCTTCTCTCTGATAGTTAAGTGCCTTATATTGAATGGATAAGTGCAGTGCATGCATTACCAGAGTCGATGGGTACTGAGCTTTATGCAGACCTACGATAACCTCTTCCTGCATTCAAAGTAGAAGTCTGTTTGAATTAGACTTTCACAATAAGAGTTTGAGGATGAGACGGTCATAACCTTTGAGGAATGAAATGTTCTGTATGTGGGCTTCTATCGAGTTGAAACACGTCCTGCAACGATCATAGTTAACACGTCAGATTAAATATTTCACCGACGGCTGGATGGATTTATATTTGAGAGAAACATTTGTGGTCCCAGTTCTCCGTCTTGAGGCCATCATGAGGTCAACTTCTCCACAGTTCATAAAACTAAAGACCTGCCAGCCACAGCTGTCTGATAAACTCTTCATACTGAAATACTAAAACGTTACATGTGAACAGTTGGTGTTAACTTGAAATAGCTAACGTGTGTGCTAACATGCTAACTGCAGGCATGTTGGCACTTTCAGCAAGAGTGTGTTAGCCTGACGGCGTCGCCAAAGGAAAGGTCATATTGTAACCGGAAGCAAGATGGTTGATCTTAAACGTCTCAGGTTCAGCTGGGCTCAACTTTTATCTGCTCAGATGTGTTTTGAGATGAATGCTAACGATTAGCATGTTACCAACTCAAAAAGGTTAGCGTTATCACATTAACATGACGTGCTAACATTAGTAGAAAATCCAGTAATTGTTAGCACACATGAAGGCGTTTCACCAATGCAAACATAGCTCTGTTCAGGACAGACGGTTCCATGAGAAAGCTCAGGGAAGCGGCTGTGCACTTTAACAGAGGTGGCGCTGTTAGCATTAGCAAGAAGTACATTTTCCAAAGCGACCAGCTGCTTTTCTCTTGTAAAACAAAAGAAAAAAAAAATACTGTTTAAAAACACTTACAGTGAAAACATGTCACAACCCAACAGCTACAAGGGGCAACAAGTTCCACAGTCAAGCTTTACCCTTTATCTGAAACCGTATTTTTTGGTTTTACAAGAGAAAAGACTGCGAGGATGACGACTCACTGGTTGTTCAGGCAAACGTACATCTTTGTTAATCACCACACCTCCATTAAAGCTCAGTGCGCAGCCGCCTCACTGAGGTTTTCTAAGGTCAACACCAGGAGGTGTCTTGTGCAGTGGGTGACACAGTCCTGAGCACGTCTTAGCTGTGATTTGAGCTGCTAACACTGTCAGATAAAGTTTAATTGTGCCACGTTGCTCACTGTAGTACAATGTAGAGCAAAATATTTGGATCCTTTATGACTTTTTCATCCATTCAATATTTTGGTTTTGTCACGTGTAATGAGGATTACAGCCGTACATGGTCGCTAGCGTGGCTATAGAGATTTTCAGTCGGTCACCTGGTACCAGTATGTTTACTGAGACATTCACAACCAGGAACAGGTTTTAACCTCTTCACGGGTGACTGTGAGGCAGCATACTAACACATGTGGTGATGTGGGATCAGAAATATGTGGTGAGGGAATGATTTTAATGAAATGAAGCTCACCTACACAAAAGTGTCCCTCAGTTTGTCAGTACCCAGACTGCTCTGAATAACCTAGCATCGTGGAAAACATGCTGATAAACGGGCTAACACTGGAGTATCACCCACCACCAGATACACAGATTTTCAGTAGTGATGGTTGGTCTCTTGCTTGGTCACTCAAGACTCATGTGGACACGCATACGCTCCTACATACATACTTACATACCAACATACATACATACATATACGCAAAAGAGTGTGTTCTGAGTCTGTAGACGGAGTTGGCCTGGAGACAGTGCAGTGTGTGTTGAACACAGCTGCAGTTCAGAGGGTCTCCTCTCTTTGTCAGTTTGTCCACTGTAAGCAGGAGTGAGGGTGAAGCTGGAGGGAGTCGGGTGGGTTGGTTGGGTGGGTAGGGGGGGGTGGAGGTAAATCAGCCAGAAGCAAATACTGGTAAATGTAGGCCATGGATGAAGTGCAAGGTTCATTTTTGCTTCACCAGCCACTTTTGCACGTACTAATAATAATTTGTTATTGATTATTCTCTAGTGTAAACATCAGTCAGTGTGATCAGGTTGTAAAAGTGGCTGGCAAGTTAGAGAGGGGGTGGGGGATCCAAGCCAAGGTGGTCAGCCGACAAAGGGGAAACAGACACACAAGAAAGAAAGAGTCCTCGTTAGTTAGAAGGTATATATGTGGCTCGGAGACAGGACTTGAACAGACAGAGAGGCCATTGATTATTGATTAGGAGGTGGCCGATGTGTCCATTCAAGTTCTGTGCTGGAGGAAAGAGGAGGAGAGGTCATAGCACGTCTGACTAGAGCGCTGGGGTCGGATGGATGGGTTGGTTAATGCGGGCGGGGTGCTCAGTCAGAGGAGGGATTGGACTGAGGCGCATCTCGGCTGGCCTCTGGCTCTGCGGTGGCGGGTGAGGGCGGGGGCGAGGGGGGAGAAGGAGGGGAGGCAGGCTGCTCCCGGCCGCCGCTGTTGTCGCCGTCGTCGCCGTCGTAGATCCTCCCATCCTCCCCTGCACCCTCGGCAGAGGCGCTCTCCTCCCCCCGCAGGTGGTAGGCGGCAAGGGACTCCTCCAGCACCGAGCGGTACTGGCCCCGGTGTTGCAGGCGGAACTGCCGCAGAACCTCCAGCAGATGAGCAGCCGTGCTGCTGCCACCTCCCTCCTCACTCTCCTCCTCTCCCCCCGCACAGGCCTGAGGTGACACGCCAGGGGGTCAGACTCTGCAGGCACGCTCCATGGTCATACACACACACATACTCATACGTACGTACACTACACATCATTGTCACACAAATATCTACCACACACACACACACACACACACACACACTAGCGTGACGATGTCAGAGACATTCGTGCACCAGTCAAACAGGCCCATGCAAACGCTACCTCTGACCCTGTGTGACCAACAACCCTTTGTGATATTCGCTGTATGGTGTAATAGAGAAAAGAGGAGGGTGGGGGTGGGGGGGGGGAGGAGGTTTGGTCATCACCCACACAGCCCAGAGAGAGAGAGAGCCTCCACATGTATACACAGACACACCTCTCCATCTGTTGACACCTGACGCTGAAACTGACAAACTGAGCCCCGATTCTCAAGACGGAGTTTTATTTGATGCTGCAAACGTACCCTCGAGTGGATTCACATCATCTATAGCTGTACAATGAGGTTATTATCAAATGTTGTACTGTGTTAGGCGTCTTAAATGTTCATCTAAAGTCTTAAATATAAAATAAAAGTGGTGTGACTTTGATTTGTAGCAATATTTCTGAATATGTTGAACTAAAAGGATAAATCTGAACAAAATGGCAGTAAGGAGAACATTAAGGTGAACTGAATTAATTCATGTTTTGTACATTTATAGGAAAATTTAAAGATTTAGTCTTATTCCAATTGAAGCACAACATTTAGAAAGTTTCCCTGAATGATAACAGCGTGATTCTGATGCCTGTGGTTTGATCAGCCCAGTTTGCACGACTCATTTTTATAATAAAACTGTAATTAAATATAAATATAACACAAGACTGAAGAAGAATGGAAAAACAGACTTGATAGGGGTTGCTGGGGAGTTATTGTCCATCATAAAAGTTACTTTCATTTGATATTTAGACACACTTTACCTACACTGTACACTCCAGCTATCCACTCTTTATCAGCATTGTGAGCAACATGTTTCAGTTTGACACTATAAGACTATAAGTACTGTCTGTTTAAAGGTTTTGGATTTTGTCACTGAGGGAAAAGAAGAAGATTTACTACAAGTCCAAGCAGTATTTTATTTATTTTTTATTTTTTATCTGGTGCAGGTTTTTGGTTGCAGTGGTGTGGACTGAAGGGGTGTCCGCCAGAAAAACGCAGCCACCTGCGGAAGAGAGAAGTTGAGCCTGATCCAACTTTTGTGCCTGTCTGAATGTACCCTTAAAGGACGTGCATCAAGGTGCTACTGTATATATAAATAACTGAAAATGAAGCGAACCAGACTGGATTTTGACGCCTTTCAACATAGAACGTAATCAACTGAGCTTCACTGATATCCTCCACCTTTCACTCTCATTCTCACATACAAACACGCAAAAGAGTGTCCTTGTCTGGGCTGGTGTGTGTTTACGTGGTCATGTTGAGGGGATGGGAGGGGTGGAGGAAGGGGTGAAAGGATGGAGAGGTGAGGAGTTTAGAGAGTGATCAACTCACCCCTTCCTCTTCTCTGTGAGGGTTCAGCTTGTTGTACACCGCCTCGATCACGCTCCGTCTGTAAACACACAAACAGCTCGCTGCTTAGAGAAGAGAACAACTCCCGGCTTCATACAAACAGTCTCTGTTCGTCCTCTGCAAATGTATATTGATTAAGATTTTAATGGAGCTGCAAAAGCAACTGAGTCGATACGCAAGTATCCGCTATTCATGCAGCATCTCTTTATGAATGTTTGAGTGTTTCGAGGATTGTTATCTGCAAGTTTGTAAGTTTTTAAGTGCACGTGTGTGGCTCGAGCGCACGCAGAGCTACATCTGATAATTGTTTTCATTATTTATTTATCTGCTCATTATTTTCCTTGTGTAATCATCTATAAACAGAAAAGCCTGAACAGAGTCCAACAGAGCAAATATGTTCTGTCTACTAGAACAAGAGAGAGAGAACAGCAGGACTGAAGCCGAAATCAGAGAGTTTTGTTGTGATTCTGGCTTGAAAATTTTGAAAGATTTTTGGGGGTCGATCAACTTATCGATTAATCCACCACTTGCATTACATACTGGACCTTTAAGTTTTAGGTGTTCATATTAGAAAAACGTGGAACATCAATCATAAAGAGAAATCAATGTTGCCATCTTGACGACTTTTTGATTTTGTGAGTTTTCAGATGCTCTTAGCGACTTTATTTCTATCAAGTAACAAGTGATAAATTTAGCGACTTACTCAGACCATCAAGGAAAATAATAATGAAGACTGACACTGGCCTAACACCAGGCTGAGGTAAAGATTTTATTCAGATATATAAGCGCAGGGTGCAACTGAAGGACAGCAGTTTCATAATCTTACCAATGTTTTATTTTTAAAGCACTAAAGTTACTTTTACTGGTGACTTGTGAAGTTAGGGAACTTGTAGGATAGTCCAATAATATATTACAGTATGTTCTGTGTGTGTTAAAATGTAGTTAAATGTCGTTCCAGGCTGTGTATTTACTTGCTGGCCAGGCCTCCTCCAGGTGGAAGATTGGGGATGTTCTCTGTGGCAATGCTCCTCAGGACAGACACCAGGTCAGGGACTCCTGCCTCCCCACAGTTTCCCAGGAGCTCTGCCACACAAGCACAAAGAAGACAACGGGGTTTGTGAGAGAGTTATGTTGTGTACGGAGGCAAAGTTAGATTAAATCATAACACGAAGGAGCACTGCATCTCCCTGCAGAAGCTGAGAAATCAGCCAACATAATAAAGAAATCAGACAGAGCACTGCTGAACGCTTGCAGCACCGCTGTGCAGCAGACTGATTTCAAATATTTGTACTACCTAAAGAATGTTTATTTTCTCCTGGTTATGTCCACAGAAACTGAGCACAGTATGCGGCCACTTGTTTCACTTGACCTTTTTAAAAAACATTTTCGAAAGGCGGCAGAGCCCAAAGAACAGAGCAGGCGTTTAACCACCACTGAACAGTTGAATGTTTATAATAATCTACCACTAAAGCTTTTTTTAAATCTTTGGGAGTCTCATCGTAGATAAATGTCACTGTGTCTGTGCGTTCACGTGTTGTTGTGTGCTGACCCTCAACACGGCTCTCCAGGTATTTATCCAATTCCTCTTCTTTCTTCACGGCCTCCTCTGAGATCTTGGGGGCTCCGGGTAAACACACCAACACCACACTCATGTTGTCCCTGCTCCCCTGCAGGAACGAGGACAGACAGAGACAGAACGAATCAAAAGTCAAATGAAATCTGTGGACGTGTAGTCATGATGTTGATAATTGTTTAAAATAAATTCAGGGTTTTCGCCGTCGATAGAAATCTAAGGAAAATGGCATTCAGTGAGTGATTTAACACGACTAAAGCACAGTGATGACAAGCATCAAATTGTAAATTTGATGCCAAAAACCCCCCAAAAACATTAAAACAGGCAATGTTAGCGATAATATTTCAATAACTCTTGTAGTTGCTTTTCAGAGCTAACCAGGAAACTCATCAGGCACGTCTCTCTGTCACGTCGCTGCAGTGCTTTACCCGCCACGTTTTGTTAACTTGCTCAGATTTGGTCATTTTTCCTGGTTTATGTGCTTCCTAACATGTAAATATGCTGCGTAGTAAAATTGTTTCACTTTTGGCTTGGTTTTTTTAACGATCAAATGTTCATACAGATGTGTTTTATTTTGAAAATCAGCTGAATTCTTAATGCAGTTTCTGTGTCAGAGAGAGAGCACAGTCTAGATCTTCTCTGTGTGGAAAGTGTCATGAGATAACTTTTTATATGATTTGGTGCTATGTAAATAAACTGAATTATATATAAATCAGCCAATATATATCTTAATTGCAAAAAATATACTGAGCAGGAAAAATAAACTCTCTAGTGGACAAACTACAGAATGGTGACTCAGTTTCAAAACATATTTTTAGCATTTTTTTTTTTTGTAATTTATCGGATGACGTTTTCAAAATCTATATAAAAAAATCTGCTTTGCAAATGTTTTGAGGAAATGTTTTCAACATGTTTGTTACACCTCAAGGAGACACAACGATGAGCTATTGAGTAACACTAAATGGGACCATAAAGGTTTGTTTGTTTACAAGAAAACTCCACTCGGCACCTTTACGGTAAACAGCTTGTTAGGATTATAAAGAAGGATGAACAGCGATTTAAAAGGTTTTTTCTCCAATACGGTAACATGCTGGAGAAACAACTCAGCTGTAATCGGCTGTCTTAGCAGACATTTACAGGCTACCACCTCAGAAAATATTAGGCTCTCCAAAAACGACTATTTTGACAGACGTTAAAACAGCAGCGTTCAGTTCAACTACGACAGTTCACACAGGAGGCAAGTTTATTCCTGATAATAAGATTATAAGACTTAAATATCATCAATAATATAAAATAATGAACCAGGGCTCATTTGGTGTTGCAGGGGTACATCTGATCTGCACTTCTGGAGCTACGATAGCAGAGTTTCTGAACAGTTTTACCTGTCACTTACCACTTATCACATTTTAACTAATCATCGATGTATGCGCGCTGCCTGCATGAACGTGACGACGCATCGCTGATTTGTTTAAACAAAATATCACAGGAAGTGCAAAACTTATTTTAAATCACATCCCAGCGATCATTTGGTTTCATTTCATTCAAAATGTTGTAGATGTTTTTCATTTAAAAATATAGTATTATATATATTTCAGGGATCTCCACATCACATTTTCCCAAAGCACCAGGTGACTTCTTCAAATGTTCAAATCCAAATATAAAAAAAATATATAAAAAAAGTTTTTTCTGCCTTGCTTAATTAATCTATTAACAAAATATTTGCAGACTAAGTGCGTCAGCTCTCAAGCTTTAATGGAGTTTGTTCACTCGCGGTCTCATACAAATAGAACAGCACATCCTCTGGCTGGAGGCCACGGCCTGAACATCGGACAGCACATTAACTAACATTTATAGGACGCGCACGCTTACAGACGAGATCGAGCTCTGGCTTTAAACCAACGTATAGTCACCTTGTCATTACCTTGTAAAAGTCAAAGTGGTCAGAGTAACTTTCTGTAAGTGTGCGGTGTCGCATACATCACAAAAGGCAGTGGCAGCAGAGGAGATTTATGACAGCGTGTGGCTGTTATTTGAGATAACCCATCCAGTAAGTAAAAATAACTAGGCTGCTGTGCACTTGCTGGTTCTTGGAGTACTCTACACAAAATAAGTGATACATTGAAGTCCAAAATGTGGATTGTTGGGTGAGTTCAGCCGAGGCGAAGAGTGATTCTTGCTTTTTCTTGGATCGATAGCAGAGAAAGGCCAATGATGAGGCAACGATGCATTATTCATCATCTGATTTATCTGATCTCTCGCTGTGAGATGTTAAGTTTTATTAAAGCTGCAGTGCAGAACATTTACACATAAATGAACGTACGTTACATTCAAGCCCAAACAAGTTCACACAGTGTCTATCACCACCAGGTAAATCTCTCTGTATTTCGCAATATACTACAGTTTTTAAATCTGGTGTCGACAGTCCATTGGTTGGTTGTAACTGGTTGTGTGTGGGGTCTGAAAACATTCAAATCAAGAAAACAGGCAGCGCAGTAACGGAAACCTGATTCATATTTGATCAGGGCTGCGCAGTTCTACAGTTGGGTGAACTCGGCGTGTTGGGATGAGGAAGGAAGGAAGCCACGATGTAAAGCACACCCTGATTTATCGTCTGTTTTAATTTAAATGGTATCATAATTTATTAAATGAACATCATGTTGTATGGAAGAGGACTTGAAACTAGAGACTGACACCGTAATCCCGTGAGGGAACTGTTTACGGAGGTAATAAATCAACTGAGTTGTGGGGTCATTTTCTCATAAGACTCAATACAATTGGACCTTATTGTTGCATCCATTGGAGCTGCCCCCTGTTGGCCATTAGAAAGAATGCAGGTTTATGACACTTCTGCACTGGCTTCACTTTTCAGACCCGAAAGATTGTTTTTTACGTCAACGACAACGGCAGTGCTGAAAGGGGGGAGTGTTTCAGAAGCGCTTTGCCAACCAGACTTTGATAACTTGCTCAGATTTGGTAATTTTTCCTTGATTAATGTGCTTCTAAATATGTAAATATGCTACTTTTTTTAAAAGATCTGAAGATTGCACAGGGTGTTTCATTTTGAAAATCAACCAGATTCTGTGTCTGACTTCCTGTCCGCTCGAGCTGCACTGTGTAGATTGACACGAGCTGTTTGCGACGTCCATGAAAAAAAATAGAACAGCTGTGTATTTTTGGCTGAGCTGAGCGGAGAGCTGCTTCTGAACCTGAACACGACGTTTTTTTAGTGGCCCATGCCCGTTGGAATTTGGCCATAACCGTAGCAACAGAGTAGGATACAGCAACTTGGAGTATGTCGAAGTATGGACGCCATGAGCATGCACCGTGTTTGTGTAGCTACTCTTACAGCCAGACGGGGAAACAAAAGCTCAGCACAGCAGGTTTAAATAAACTTTACATCATTTTTGTTGCAGAATTTATTTCAGTGCCTCTCATTACCATCAACTTCATCAATAAATTAGTCAAATTAAAGACTCAGTTTAACCTCAGTATCAGTATCACCATCATAAAGGTCCAGTGTGTAAGATTTAGTAGTACGTTGGATTTAAAGTCCTGTTCTACCGCTGTAAAATGAAAGACAAGCTGTAAAGCAGAGAACAGTGTGTACACTCTAAAAGCTTACCTTATGCAGACAGGTGTCCACCACCGAGTTACAGACCTTCTCCAGGTCGTCACACACCAGGAGTCGTGAGCGGACAAACTCACACAGCTCCTCGTTGGACATGACGTCCCAGATTCCGTCACACGCCAGCACCACAAACTCGTCTCCTTCAGCCGCCCGCTCCAACACACACACCTCGGGCTCGGGGCTCACCAGCTGCTCCGTGGGGCCCTTACCATCCACACATTTGTAGTCGTAGTCCCCCAGGGCCCGGGACACAGCCAGGGAGCCGTTTACCCTCTGGATCATGACTGAGCCACCAGCGTTCTGGATACGCTCCTTTTCGCGGGGATTGCAGGGCTTGTGGTCCTGGGTGGAGAACCCCACCTTGGTGTCTCGACTTAGCACGGCCCGCGAGTCGCCGCAGTTAATGAAGTAGAGGTGGGTCGGGCTGAGCAACACGCACACGGCTGTTGATCCGCTGCGGTCCAGGCCCTGCCGCAGGTCAGAGAAGCTGCGCATGTACTCGTCAATGTTCAGGAAGCCCGAGCGGATGCCGTCTTTCACGCCCTCCACGGAGCCGGGTCCTGAGCTGAAGTCGGCCCCTCCTGACAAGATGTGTTCCAGCAAGTGGCCGGAGCAGTAGTTGGCCACCCGGGAGCCTGCGTGGCCGTCATAGACAGCGAAGAAGGACCAGTCGGAGAGTCCATGGGGGAGGCCCACCACAGCTGTGTGGGCATCCTCCATCTCCACCCGCCAGCCCTGCATGGAGCTCAAGCCATAGCGCAGTCCGTTACCTTCACCGTGGGCGCTATGCTTCTCCGTCTTCGGCTTGTCCAGGAATGCACCCATCGCTGCCTACAGCTGGAGATTTATCGAGGAAAGAGAAGAGACAAACATGGAAATGGAGCCGTTACACCATCAACAGCAAAGACAAAAATAATCTATCCCTCAGCAAGTCAGTGTATGTGACGTAAAATTAGAAACAATATCACCATTACATAGTTACACCTGAGAGTAAATTCAGACAGGATCAGGATTCAAACTTCTGTGTGTCTATTTTGCAGCGTAAATTGTGAGTCAGACTCAGATTTAGAAGCTGGGTACATGAAATAAACAAAGCCAGAACAGAGTTTAGTCCACGAATCCACCTGGATAGTCTCAGTTTCAGAGACATTTCAGGCTGACTGTGGAGGTTTGTCCGATCTGATCGTCTGATTGGCGGCCGCAGTGTGATCCGACTCAACTTGTCCGCCACAGGACGCTGCATTTTTTGGTGGACACCTCTGCAGCCAAAACGGTCTACCCCCCGACTCAAACCTGCGTTTTTACCACAGCACCAGCGCATCACAATTCTTTAAAAATCAAATCTAAAAGGACACGCATCAAGATTGTGTTTTCAGAAACTCACACAAATTGCTCATGTTATAATCAGGATATAAGTAACAACAGTTCTCATTCACCTTTGAAGATGTGGATGGTGAGTAAAGAACTCATTGCTGTTGGTTTGATTTTTTTAAGTTTTCATGATTTACATAAATTGAAATAAACTAAATAAATCTTCTTTTTGGCCACATTCACATTTCTTATAGGATTTGTTGCCCGTCATAACTCACAGTTTGTGAGCTGCACGGGTTGATTTTTCAATTCAAATGCGAGGGAGGCAAAAGTGTCCACGTCTGTCAGGTCCATAAAAGATCACATAATATTATGTTGTCTATAATATAAATCCCTGTGTAGATCACCAGTTTTTGGTGTCAGTAGTTCAGTAGGCTGCTTCATACCGTGATTACAGAGTGCTTTTAATTACTCAATGGATAGTGAGAGCCAGAGATCCTGACAACAAGACAAAGATAGCAGAGGAGGAACCACAGACTTGAGGATTACACTGCAGCTGTAAAGCTTCTTTGAGCACACAGAGCCTCTTTCACTCTGAACACAAGGTAACTAATGCTATTAATTAACTTGTTGGCAGAATATAGTGTGACATAATTGAATTAGCAGGGCCTGAAATGCTCACCTGCTGAGAGCTGAATGAAATCTGTCTTTTGAGGGTTAGTTTTTGGTCTTTGCCTCCACTTAAACTTCCATTAAACGCCTCCTCTGACCACCATACACGCTCTCTGACCATGAACCGCAACCAAAGGTTGGATGTGGATGGTGATGCAGTCAGGCAGTCAGGCAGTCAGGCAGGCAGGCGGCGTCTTCGTTGGTGTTTGTTAGTTAGTGGGTATTCTGAGTGAAAACAATTCAAGGAGCTGTGTTGGTTCAGACAATCCAGGATGTCCAGTGTGACTCAGAGACCAAACACTCCACAGCACATTATGAGGGGGGATTTTACGACTCTGTAAAGTTATCACGCGGCGTCTTGCTGGATGACGTTGCTTTCTAAAGTCGATACGAGTGCTTCTTGGGTCCATTACAAGTGCTGGGAGTCTGTGATAGCATGCTACAAGCTAACAGAGCTAAATGGGAAACCAGAAAGGGCTGTTTCATCGTCTACTTCTCTGCGATCATTCAAAGATGGACACAGGGGAGAGAAACTTTTTCATAGATGGATACAAAGAGAACATTAATATTTTGGAGTATCAAACACAACACGAGGCAGTGGAGCTTTTTATTATATCGGCTCTAAAAAACCTAAAATTTCAAATGAGAACTCAGAATAATCTAACCGATTTGACTACAAGAAATAAAAAAGGCACTTAAACCTGCCAGAGTGACTTTTTTATGTTAAAATGTGTTATTACGGCAGACATATTTGTTTCTAATTTACAAGCAACTGTACCTGAAGACAGTAGCAGCACCTCGGGGTCCTTACACCGGCCACAGTCTTCAAATGCTCAGCCGCCTTTACGTTATACCTCTGGCATTTCTGACCTGCGCTATACTTTCCCCTGTCATGCCAATCAATTCTGACCTAAATGTCAGCGGCTGCTGCAGTGTGGAGCTTTCCTTACAGTATGTATTGCTCGGTTGGTGTAGCATTCATGAGATCTTGAAATCAATAAAAAGCAATAAAAAATAAATAAATTTAAAAAAAATCAAAAGCACCCCGAGCACGTCTTTCTTTTTTATTATCATTATTGATTTCTCACTCTGCATTACCTCCCACATGAGCGCCCAAAAAAGGCTGGTACATGCATGGAGTGACTACAGCTGGTTTCAGAGGAACGTGTGTGTGTGTGTGTGTGTGTGTGTGTGTGTGTGTGTGTGTGTGTGTGTGTGTGTGTCTGCTTTGCGCATGTGCAGTGTCACAGTCTATGTGCGAGAAAAAGACGCTCTATAAATACACCAGGCCGGTTTAGATTTCATGTCCAGGGTGGGGCAGTGGGCCACGCCATTCACATTTCTGCTGCTTTACTGCTACGTGATTGTATCAACAAAAATCCAGCTCAATCAAAAGCCCTCGCCACCGGCTACTGCCGCTCAGACGTAGCCTATATGTTCATGTACGGTAAAAAGAAAGCCTGTTCGCATGTGTGTGCGAGAGAAAGAGAAATCTGTTATGTTCACCAGCAGTGATTCTCTCTAAAAATAAAACAAACACACTGCCATTGCCTAGCAACCACCCACCCTGCAGGGCAAACATCCAGGCTAAGCTTCATTCAGCGACATCCCCCTCTCCATGTCTCTCTCTCTCTCTCTCTCTCTCACTCGCACAGAGGAAAGGGTGGTTGCATCATCCATCCATTAAAGCGGTCGCAGCAGTCAGACCCTGAAAGGAGACGTGCAGACTGCAGGAACACATGCACACATACTATGAGATCTCTCTGGCTCACAATGAGCTACAATAGACCGCTGGCGAAAAACAAAAACACAAACACGCACTCGCGCACAAGAAAACCCCAGAAAATATCTCTATTGAGAGATCAGACTGAAACCAGGCACTCTCAACCACTTAACCCTCTCAAAACTGCTGTCACCCGTGCTGTAACCACAGGTCGAAACCAACACCCCCCCCCCCCGCGCGCGCTTACTCCTCATGCTAAGGCGCACATGTCTGCCAAAAACCACTGGCTACGAAGAGGGAAGTGGAAGGTCGGGGATTACATAATGCTGCAGAGAGCCTGAGAGCTGCTCTGAGAGCAGGCGCGCTCGCACAAAACGGTTAACGCGCGGCTTTCAGTACATATGTTGTAATAAACTGGGACTCGCCGTGTAGGTTCCTGCCCGACTCTCCAGACGATGTGATAATTGGGGATACAGGAGCTTGGGATGTGTTGGATTTTGATTTCAGTCTGAGCGTTGGTGCCACAAATGTTTGTTTTTTTTTTAAACTTTACGTTCAGATCATACCATTTAAGACATTTCGAGTCTTTTCCCAAGAAGTTTCAGACGCTTGCGTTGACACCCACGTCTCAAATTTTTGTCGACTATTAGAAATTGGTTTGGCGTTGCTTTTGTGGCTGAGAAAACAACTGAGCCGATAAGAGCGCAAAGTGAGTAACAATATCAAGCCAACAGTCCGGGACGTCGTAAACAAAGTTACGGACCACTGTTAGGTTAATGATGACACCATGTCCAAACATTCAGCACTAAGAGTTAGCTACATTAGCTCACATATTAGGCTGTTAATAACAGCAGAGTACAAAAGACAGTTTTGGTCTCTATAGCTAATTTCCCTGTTCATGACAACTGTACTGAGTCATCTTGACGACTTTCTCATTTTTCAGATCCTCTTAGCGACTTTATTTCTATCAAGTAACAAGTGACAAATTTAGCGACTTACTCAGACCATCATGGAAAATAACAATGAAGACTGACACTGGTCTAACACCAGGCTGAGGTAAAGATTTTATTCAGCTATAGAAGCATAGGGTGCAGCTGAAGGACACTTATTTTGTTGCCCTCATGATAATGAAATAAACTCAATCTCCATAAGCCCCCATGTTAAAATGCCCTCTATAGCTAATTTCCCTGTTCAAGACAAATGTACTGACTCTGAATTTTTCTATAACACACCTGTCCAAATTATATTAAGACTTAAAGTTTATGCAGAATTAAGAGGCCGCTTTGATTGACAGTTAGGTGCCGTTACAGATGGCTTGTTTGAGCAACCAGGCTTCAAACAAGTTCCACCGATGATCCACGTCTTTGCCGATTTTTAGATTAGCCAACATGGCGCCACAGATTTTGAGCTTCAAAACAGCTCTTCAGAAACCTGTGGGTGATGTCACGCATACGCTGTCCATTCTTTATACCGTCAGTGATTTCTACTCAAGCTTTAGTTACTAGTGACTTGGTTCTTTAATCTGTTAAGTTCCCTTGTACATTGTGACTTCACAGTAGAGACAATAGCAGAGGATGGCAGCTTAAATAGTCTGCTTGCCAACATCAGCCAGGCAGCTTGATAGTAATACATCACCTAGGTCAGGCAGGCATAAACTTGCTTGATTGCCGCAATACTTTGTCACAGCCTAATTAAAATCAGCCTTCCCTTGATTTCTTGGGTAATTAAACTTTCCTCTTGTGTTGTAAGTCACTGTCTGTCTGTAAAAGATTACACTTTTTAAGTACTTTTATCGAGGCGTGTCCAGCAGATCATGTTGAATCAGTTGTATGTTGAATTCATCAAATGTCATTAAAATAAAAAGGTAATAATCGACCAAACTTTTCAGTTTTAACAGACAGCTCGACGTCTTTTCATTCTTTCAACTGCGGCTCCAACAACAAACTAAGAACTTAAGGAAAATGGAAAATCAGTTTTACTTTCCTAAATCTTCATTATTATTGTTTAAATCACATTCTGAGAGGCTCACAGTAGTCCAGTCCCTCTGATGGATGGCTGATGGCCACCTCAAGAAAAATACCAGATAACTGACATGATTGTTTGGTACTCATTCACAAAAGACCAAATCAGGCGTTGCGGCGAAGAGCTACAAGGTTGTACCGCGGGGTGTGTTTATTTGTGTTGAACAAAACTGCTATGAAAGAATTGGAAAATTCACCAGCTCTCTCGCCGTCTGCTCCCTCACCTTTCATTCACTGTCTATGTCACTCGACCACTGACAGTCCAAATGAAGCTGACTGCAAGCCAGATACAGACATAGAAACTGGGTACATGAAATAAACCAAGCCAGAAAACAACAGTAAGAGTATCATAGTTTAGTTTAGACCGCATGGATAGCCTCAGTGACATATTAGGCTGACTCTGCAGGAGTTTTACCGGTCTGACCGGTGACCACAGCGTGACGTCGGGTTGCGTTTCTCCAAAAGCTGAATCTGGAAATCTCTTGAAACTTTTCCACCACACGTCCCCCCCCGGCCCCCGGCATTGACTGTGGCTCACACCACCACAGCCAAAACACAGTACCCCCGTTCAAATGAATGGCAAAATCGTCCAGTTTGGTTTGAATCATGCCTGTGCAAATAAGATGTCCTTTTGGTGCTCCTCAGTTTCTACTTTAAATTGTTGCGTAGGCATGTTTTAAACAACCATGACATATTAAAAGCTTTTTTAAAAATCAGTGCCTCTTTTTTCTCAAACAATTACAGTCACATGATATTTCCCCAGAACCAGCTGAATGCACCATTAAACTAACCAACCCGGAGTGGAGTGAAGTTGGTGTTTTAGTGAGAGAGGACTACA
Source organism: Argyrosomus regius (assembly GCA_946959425.1). NCBI lineage: Eukaryota > Metazoa > Chordata > Actinopteri > Sciaenidae > Argyrosomus > Argyrosomus regius. Next base: position 11,248,707 of record OX336900.1, on the reverse strand, counting down.
CCGGGTCACATTTCACAGCCACATTTGGAGAAGCCTCTGGAACGGGACAGCCACGCCGAGCTATGGCTATGTTTTTAATGGACTTTGAAGCAGGTAACACTGAACTGGGACACAGGCCATGTCACATGTTCCCTGTCTAACAGTATTGACTTTTAAAGCCACACCTTCTGATTATAGTTTCATGTATAGGTTCTATTTTTAGTGTTATGTTGTCTTTCTAAATAAATATCAAACTAAATATCTAATCACACTCCTGAAGTCTTTTTATCGTAACTGTTGAAACTATTTTAACCTTTATTATACTTCAGCTCTGACCCGTCCTTGCCTCGCTTTTTATGTTTATTACACTCAGAACAAAAGGTGCACAGATCCGACATGCAGTACTTTTTTTCCTTTTCTTTTTTTTTTACACTTTATTGACCCTCCATTTCTTCATCTCTCCTTTGTGCACTAATCTGCTTCTAAGGTCGGCCATACAACTCCTCAATCATCAGTCAAACGCATCAAAGTGCACAATATTGACCAACGACCAAAGTGCACATCACAAGGACCAAGTTGACAACTTCAAATGTCTCATTTCGTACAACCAAAACCCCAAAATATTCATTTTAAAAAATAATATAAAACGCCAAAATGCAACAGTTCATATTTGAGAAGCTGCCATTTTTTCTTGACTGAACTAATCCAATATCAGATTAACTTTCTGTCGATTAATTAATCGTTTTTTTCAGCTCGAGAGGCAATCAAACAGTTTGTAATAAAGGTTGTCTGAGTGCGGACAGAGATTCACAGCTCAACGATTCACAGTCTTGGCAGCAGTTCCCCAAAATCTTCTTAAAAACAACATCACACTCCTCCTCAAGTGACTTACAAACTCAAACAAAGATCATTTACAATACTGAGATACGATCGAGAAACCCAGCCCAGTCTGTTAATCATCACAAAATGTAAATAACGTCATATAAAGATTGATTCTGTGTGTAGCACAGACCAAAAAAAAAAAAAAAGGGCGAGTGTAGATTTTGGTTTCACATTGGCATCGCTCTTCTCAACAGATCTGACAAACAAAATCATCTGATTGACTTTGTTTGAGTGTGAAAGTGAAAATGCCACGAGTTCCCAAACTGTGCGGTGATCCAAACCCGAAAGATATTCAGATTATCGTCATAGAAGAATACGAAATGCTATTTATACTGTATACTAATATATATTAAAGTTGCCACAATACCAGAACTTTAAACTTTGATACAATACTATTAAACTATTATATTATTATTATCATCCTATTAAAGAAAATTAAGATAAGATAGACTTTAATGATCCCACACTGGTGAAATTACCTAATTACAGCAGCTCGTATACACAAGGTTGATAAGAAATTACTCATAAATAAGAAATATATAGAAGAAAGTCATGAAGTCATGCTGGTGTTAAAGAGTCTGACAGCTGTTGGAATGAAGGACCTGTGGTAGAGCTCCTTTTTACATGGTGGGAGTAGCAGTCTGTCGCTGAAGAAGCTGTTTAAGGCCTCCACAGTCTCATTGAACAACCTGCACATAGTGCTGTTACATTCAAGCCACTCATAATAATGTTGATCTTCTTCCCCATTGTTTCATTTTTGTATCCCTGGGTTGAAAATGTCATTGAAGATCCGTTTTTTTCCCCTTTGGTTCTTTGATACCAATAAATGATAACTAAATGTTTGATAATGAAAAGTATCGAAGCATGTATTTTTTTAACAACCTTTTTATATAAATAATTATTCATTGTGTCTCCATGTTTGATGCGTTTATGCTAACACAAATAGACAAATGTGTATAAATAACATGACCCCATGACCCTAACCAAGTGGCAACCTCCGTGGCTGTGAAGTGAAGCCAATCCGGAAGTGCCAAAAAACTGCAGTTCTTCAAACGTCCACTTGAGGCTGGCTACAGAACGAGTCAATTTCCATAAGTCCCCATGTTAAAATGACCAATTTCACAGCAGAAATAAACATGTTTACAGCCTGGTACAAAAAACAGTTTTGGTCTCTACAGCTAATTTCCCCGTTCATGACAACTGTACAGAGTGTGAATTTTTATATAACTCACCTGTTCAAATTATATTAAGGCTTAAAGTTATACATACTTAACACAATGGCTGCTTTACTTAACAGGTGGGTGCTGTTACAGATGGCTTGTTTGAGCAACCAGGCGTCATTCGGCTCGCCTCAGGTCGATTTTTAGATTAGCCGGGCGGCGACAGAGGCACGACTGCCAAGATGGCAGCCACACTCTGAGCTTTGAAACAGCTCTTCAGAAACCTGTGGGTGACGTCACGCATACGCTGTCCATTCTTTGTACTGTCAGTGGTCTATTATCCATATACAATACGTCACATACCAAGAATATTTCATTGCTTAAAAAAACAGCATGGCTCAATGCTAACTGTTACCCAGTTGCTTCACGTTGAAGTGAAACTCTACACAAGAAAATGAGAAAGCCTCAGTCGAAATGATTTATTCCACTGAATATTGTGAAACACTTGAACTTGTCACATTGAGAATTTTCCAAACAGTGCAATGTGGGAGCTCTTACAGTGATTTACATTTTTGAAAAGCACCTTGTGATGCCTACGGTTCCTTCAGAGCACAGCCAAGGCCTTGAAGATCTTGTCGAACTCTAAAATAAGCTTGTTGACTGTCTCAAGCCCCCACTGACACTGTGTTTCAACTGCTGCTCAGTCTTAACACAGTGACTGCTGACTCAGATAAGATTATCAGCTAGTGAACTCCTCCCGTATCTCACTAGCAGGGCACAAGCCCAACACCAAGTGATGTCATATACTGGTCACCTGTGCAGCCTTATCGCAATCTGATATACTGGAGAAGGTGAGCAGGGTGGCTGCCTGGCTAAATTTCAACCCTGCACAATATAAAATTGATGATGAAATGTGTATTACACATAAGCCTTAGCTTAGATAAATCTCTGCAATATAGTGGGGCAATTTAGAAGGCCTCAATCATATAAAAATCATATAAAACTCCCAAACCGTGAGGGTAATAAAAAAGAGAAGGCAGAGTTGGTCTGCTCACACACTTGGCTTTCTGCACATGAGAAGTCAAGAGCTTCACTTTCAGCATAAAATCTTATCATGGAAACAGGAGACGTGCGTCAGAAATTGGAGTAGTTCGCTTTGTATTGCTGGTGGGGTGCCTCCTCATTAATAAGTAAAGTCGGAGTAGAACTTTGGCTTGGAAAAGCTCTGGTTTGGAGTGAGTCAAACTGGGAGTAAGTCCTGGCGTGACACCTTAAAGGAGAATCCTACAGCAATACTGGCAAAAAAAAATGCTAGAGATGATTGATAGGTTTGATTACTGATCAGATATTTCTATGAACAGTATGAGTTTCAAGATGTGATTAGGAGACAGTACTTTACTGCTGGTTGCTCTCAAAACATTAAAAGATAAACCTAACAGCAATGAAACATAAAAAGCCAAATTCAATGCCACTTTGAGCAAAATGTGATTAAGTTTTAAAACATCTTCTAGTTAGGTCGATCACATGTCGGCCTGTATGTCTAAACAAAGGTAGTAGTAAAGAAGTCCATGTTTATGCTCAAGGCAAACCCTGAACATTTTAAATAGCTGCTCTGCCTTTGTCTATAGACCTGCCCCTCCCTGATAAAGCCTGGCATATACGCAATATATAAGAAATATTACAAAGACATAAATATACTGGTACATAGCAGCTGCCTTCGCTGTGCCATCAATCAACTGAGGCATGAAGCACAAACTTAGACTTGTGTAAGAGCCATCATACTTGAGCAGTTAACAACAAAACAATAAATGCAGTTTAAAATCACTGACAGTATAAAGAATGGACGCCGTATGTGTGACGTCACCCACAGGTTTCTGAAGCTCAAAATCGCCATGTCGGCTCTCCTGCCTCTTCCGCCTCCCGGCTAATCTGAAAAATCGGCAAAGACGAGGATCATCGGTGGACAAAATACGCCTGAGTGCTCAAACAAACCATCTGTAACAGCACCAACCTGTCAATCAAAGCGGCCACTCTGCTATGCATAACTTTAAGTCTTAATATAATTTGAACAGGTGAGTTATATAAAAATTCAGACTCAGTACAGTTGGTGTGAACAGGAAAATTACCTATAGAGACCAAAACAGTTTTTTGTACCGGGCTGTAAACATGTAAACGTGATGTTGGACATTTTAACATGGGGACTTATGGAGATTGACTCGTTCTGTAGCCAGCCTCAAGTGGTCGTTTGAGGAACTGCAGTTTTTGGCACTTCTGCATTGGCTTCACTTCACAGCCACGGAGGTTGCCGCTTGGTGATCACAGAGAAGTGGACGATGTAACAGCGCCTTTCTTGCCATCTTAATGGACCAAAGAAGCAAGACACCGCGTGATGACTTTACAGTCGGCTGGCTTCACTTCACAGCCACGGAGGTTGCCGCTTGATTTAAACCACAATAACTGTAGCTACGTTTATATATGTTTAGTTTAAGTTCTTATCATGGTTAATTTCACAGCTGTTCCACAATACATACTGAGCATTAGTCAAAACAAAAAATAACTTACGCTATGTGTTGTTATATACTTAAAATATATGAATAAAAATTTGACATTTCAGGTAAATAATAAACAGTAGTGAATGGGTGAAGTGTTGGGAGGAGCATTGCTGCTGCCGCAGTGAAACATGACTGCTTATAAACACCTTTCCAGGTTGTGACTAACATGAAGTGTTATCTGCTCAGATTACACACAAACAACAAAGATACTAAAAGGTAAAAAAAAAAAGGGGGGGGGCTGGTTGTGGTTATAATTATCCTCTAAGGTCACTGCAAACACAACAGAACACACAGCAGCTATGGCACTGCAGGGTGACGGTTTACTCACATTAACGTCGATATATATTGAAATGAACAGGCAGTGCCTGTTTAAACGTGATGTTATATCACTAGAAATACCACTACAGTGCCACACACAGCTAACCATTGACACCCATATGACAAAGTCCGCTAAGCTGTCATTAGCTAGTTATAGCTTGTGTGTAGCCTATACCGTGCTAGATTAGCTCGCTTGGGACCAGACTAATCACTGGAGACCAACGTGTCGTTTTGACTTGTTAAATATTAAGTTTTAAAATTCAGCTTCATTCAGAATTAACTCGCCATCGTAAGTTACTTTTGGAAACTTCACATGATGGATCAGGGTTTTTTTTTTTTATATTTTGGGTAAACCTTTGGTCTTGGCTTTGTGAAGCTAACGTGTTTATTGCACAACACAATTTTATGTTGCATGAAACCGACTTGACTGTTTTTAGGAGATATGCGTTCATTCTGTGTTAAATACCAATCCACTGACCACATGCTGAACTCCATTTCCACTTAACACTGGGTCCCTCTACGGGGGGAAAGGCCTAGTTTGCCTGCTAGTGTGTGTGTGTGTGTTGATATGAGCTAACGTTAGCCGACCTGCTAACGTTAGCCGTTAACTTAACGTTCGCAGCTTGTCAAACTCAAAGCTAATGACGTTAGCGCACACATGCTACTTACGTTTTCCTGCTGTTGCTGCCGTGGATGTGGATCCAATCTTGCTTGTGTGCTGGATTCTGCCTTTTTGTGTGAAGATATGTCGGTAACCTAAAGCTATCTGTGGAGCTAACGGCTGGCTGTGTTATGTTTCCTTATTTGACAAAAATAATCGAGATTGGCCTCAGAAGAGCGGCGATAATTCCTTTCTCGGCGGTTCCCTGCTTGGACAGCGTTGATTTTTACGCATGTTTGACGCCAGTTCTGTCTCTCACATTCAAATGAAGACAAGTCCGATCCTTTCCTAAACAAATATGGACACTGAGAATCGGTTATATTATACAACACTGACACAAATCTAGCACTTTCTTCAATTGAAAGGCCAGAGCTATCCTTCGACTTTGGGTGCTGAACAAGAGGAGGTGTTATTTTTGGCATATGCGCCGTGATTGGCTGCAACGGCCAGGCGAAACGTCCGTTGAATGGCTGATTCTCCTGTCAATTAGCTCTGCCCCTGTCCGAACTTCCATTCTCATTGGTCCGTTAACCGAAGTCCTGTGACGCACTGGATGTGGAGAATACACTCGTAACCTGTTTTGGCGTACGCCGAAGCTAGTCTGGATAGGCGGAGTCAGACTTGAAATAAAGGCTTAACGCCGCGGCGGGAGTCAACTAACTTACAGCTTACCGGCCAAGAATCGAAATATGAATCAAATATAACATGACATAGTTAAAATATTTTATTATCCCCTTCCTATATATGTTTATAATTTACCCGACACAAGGTTGACGAGTCTCCCTGAGACAATAACAAGCGCGACCTAATCCAAGCACAGCATTGAATGGACTGAATGGGCACCATTGACAGAACAGAAGAATTGTACCAATCAAAAGTTTAGACACACATTCTCATTCAGTGTTTTTTCCTTATTTTGTATTATTTTCAACACTTTGACGACAAAGTGATGAAAGATCAACTTTACTGTCAAAGTGTCCAAAGTGCCACAATAATTGCCACCTTGTAAAGGGGTAGCAGGTTATTCTGTAGGCATGCATATGATTGATTGAGTCACCTCTTAAGTTTAATGGCACACACATTTTTTAAACTGGAGTTGGTCAGATAACACCAAAAAACCAAGCAATCCACCTTATTTTTTAGGCAAACGATCATAAACAGTCACGTGTAAGTCTTATAAGACTTATGTAAGATTGTAAGACACATGTAAGACTGTACCATAGAAGAAAAATGTCTTCCTTACTGTATATATTATACTCCTTATCTGGTTTTGTGTAGCTACACCTTGCCTGGCACAGGACTTGAACATTGACCCCTGCGATAATGTGTGCCACATGTTGTTTTTCTGCATACATCAGAAGAAATTACACTGTTATCTCTGCACTGATGGTACGTCTAAGAGTGTCGTAAGGCGTGGTAATTATTACCCCTCCTAACACTCTTCTATACTAAAGTTTTTAAAGAGGAACTCCAGTTTCAGCAGAGAGTCTAGAGAGGTGGTGCAGTCAAAGCCAATAGAGGAAGGAGGCACGTCAAGCTCATTCCAACCACAACATGCATCTGCAATAAACACAAACTGACTCTGCACCCGAGGCTTGATTACCAATAGGCACAGCGAGGAGCTTCCCTCAGGGCCACAGAAATGTCAACTGGCAGTATTTTGAACATGTGAACAGAGAATGGGAGGATAAGGGGAGTTATTAGGAGGGTTAGGGACCACCTAGCAGGTTAAAATGAAAGATGTCAAACCCTAAAATAGGTCACAGCTCTAGTGGTTCCCCAGATGACATGATTAGTACATGTTTTACATGAGCTCTGCCGTGTGAAAGATGGGGAATGATATGCTACAACAAATATCCCCAGCTGCACTCAAACCAGTGATGGTGCAGTTCATGGTCAGGGCATAAAACCTCCAAACCATGAGGTCACCTCTTATTAAGACCTCAGTGTGTTTCAAACAAGTTAGATCATCCAACAGTGCCTGAGAGCTCCTCTCCAGTTAGGGAGTGTGTGGAGATATTTCAGGAGTCCTTGGTTCTTCAAGTAAAAGTCTCATTCAGTTTCTCCATAGACAACATTACATGACTCACAGCTGGAGCGCTTGGAAGGGAATAGACCTCTCACTGTTTAGTCATCAGTACAAAACATGAGTAACTACATAGATATTGTTCCCTACTGATGAGTTAAAGCAACAATATGTAACTTTTTGTACCTAAATCGCACAGCTAAACTACTTAGTTCAGTCCATGCTGCCCTGACTGGAAGCTCAAAGCACTGGGGGAGCTTTGGACCATCAGCAGAAGGAGGTTTTCAAGCCTGAGGTGAGGGGTGAGTGAGTGGAGAACGCTGATGGAGTGTGGAACCAGAGTCATGCCAGAACTGCACCCAGGCGAGGGGGCAATGTAACCAGGCTTGGTCCTCTTAACAGATGATAATGGTAGAGGCAAAGAGACTAAAGCTGAAGCTAAGAACAGAAAATGAGAGAGTGATCGAGCAAGAAGCCGCCAGACAAGAGTAAATCTGGGACTGACTTTTAGTCGTTGACGAGAGCTTTGTGAAATAAAAGGCTGAAAGACAGATGCCGAGCTGGGCTACACCGAGTAAAGTAAACCGCTGCCAACTGTAGCCGCTGTTAGCTAATGTTAGCTCAGTTTGTTAGCCAGGCTGCCTGGATGTGAGCTCACTGGAGCTCCAGAGGAGTGTTAGTGTTTGTACCACAGGCCTTTTGAACCACCGGGAAGAAGAGGAGGTTTTTAAGGCCCGGGAAGCGAGAATTTTTTTATGGGGGCTTATTGAGATTGACTCACTTCTGTAGCCAGCCTCAAGTGGATGTTTGAGGAACTGCAGTTTTTGACACTTGCTTCACTTCACAGCCACAGAGGTCGCCGCTTGATGTTTGAATGGTTGGTATATTAGAAAGGTGCAATACAAATACAATTTATCACCATTTACATTATCAAGGAGATTTTCTAAGTTTAGAAACATTGAGGATATTGTTAAAAATAATTCTTTTTGGGCTCTGGGAGCTCACCTGGTTCAAAGGGTGCAGCATCATAGGTTCGATTCTCTCCCCACTTTCTTGTCACTCTTTGGCTGCTTTTATCAAATAAAAGCTCAAAAGCCCAAAAAATAGTCTGAAAACTACCAGAGTATGAATAAAAGTGATATTTTAGTCATTTGAATAACAACATGGAAAGAAATAAAATGTCGGCTGTAGTGGATAAAACTGGGGTGGGGGGATTAAAGCATGAACATGAGTATAAGTGTGTGTATAAAGATGTTTAGTTAGATAGTGTATCAGTGGATCAGAGTGATGATGATGATGATGTGTGTGTGTGTGTGTGTGTGTGTGTGTGTGTGTGTGTGTGTGTGTGTGTGTGTGTGTGTGTGTGTGTGAGGGGAAAGCAGGGCTTATCTGTTGTCATTTTGTGTTTCTCCCTCGGGATTAGACTTGTGTCTTATTAATGAAAAACTTATCAGATATCAGAGCAGTTCACTGAGGAACCAACCAGGGTTATGAGACACAGGTCAGATTAAGACCCTGTGTGTGTGTTACAGATAGAGAGTGTGTGAGTGAGCAGAGTAGGATTTAATTTTCCAAGATGGGGGATTATCACTGGCAGAATTTGATCATTCTGCTCTGATCAGGATGTTCAATCACAGCTTATCCCAAATATTAAACTCTCTGTCTTTTGTCCCCTTTCTCCGTCAATCCCTCACACACACACACACACACACACACACACACACACACACACACACACACACACACACACACACATCTTACTCCAAATGCAGAGCTTCTCATTGAGTAAAGTGGCCCGCTGAGCCTACTGTCAGGGTAGTGTGTGTGTGTGTGTGTGTGTGTGATTGTTCAGCCACCTGGTCACCTCACGGGATGGGTGAGGAGATGGGTTAGATGGGCGATGGTGGAGAAGGAGGAGTTTTAGGGTGGGGGGTTTCTGGTGGGGTGATGATAGGCTTTAGAGTCTTAGAGGAGAGTAAATTAAAAAACTGTTACGTCTAATCCGGAGCACAGAGAACAAGTGGCACACCCTCCAAAATCTGATCCCTTGTGTTTACATTGATCTGGATGAGCTTACGCACACACACAGATGCCGACAACACACACATACGCACGCATTCCCTTAAATGATATACACTCACATGCATACATGCACGCATCTTCCCCTGCCGATAAATACTCTGTGATTGTGTCCCGGGCCGGATAGAGAGAAGAAGGAGGAGGAGGAGGAGAAGGAGGAGGGAGGGAGGGTCTGATCTGCACTCTCATTTTCAGCCCAGAGGATCTGCACCCGGGACATCTGGGTCACATCATTACAGCAATCTTCTGCTTGTTCATTCCCAGCTTTAAAGGGCTTAGGGTGACACAAACATTCACACAAAGCACATACAACATGTCGTGAACGGTGAAATAAATCATGTCTAAAGGAAGATTGATGGTTGATAGGCGGGGTCTTCAGTGACACACACCCTTCAAAATAAAGGTTTGGGTTCATGGTGATGCCAAAGGGGAACCTTTGTTAGTTCTTCAAGGATTATTATCTAGTTCTTCCCAGAATTTACTGTAAAATAGTATTTGTCCTCAAGTTCATTCAAGGTGCACTACGTAATAATTTGAGTTAAACTATGGTCCTTGTTAGCCCATGGAGAAACGAAACACTGGCTCTAGGATCTTTCACTTATGGATCTTCATCTTGTGGCCACTGTAATTTCTCTTTTTGTCACATTTGCAGCATATTTGGTGCCTTGGAGAACCTTTTTATGCTTGATAACCTTTTTTCCCCTTTTAAAATGTTCTTTGAAACACTGTTATTGTGTTTTTAAGTTGACCCTTTGCAGCAGTGTGACCTGATTTGATTATTTTTGAACCAATCAAATGATTTGATCAGACTGAACACTGTTTTTGTGAACCTAAAGTACGCATGGCTTTAACTAATGGCTGCTATATGCCCTCAGCTAACTTGAGGCTGTGTGTAGAAATTATTGTTGTGACGCCATTTCTAATTGTAAATACTATTACTATTACTACTTCTAATTACAAATACTATTTACACTAAACTCTGGAAAGAACTAGATAATAAATGGTTCTTTGAAGAACTAATAGGTAAAAAGTTCCTTGCAGAACTGACTGCCATTCTGCTATGGCATCATAATGAAGAACCACTTTAGGTTTTAACTAAACCTTTCCTGTCCTTTCATTTTAAATGCAACATTGGGTAAATTACTTTAAATAAGTTATTTATTACTTTATAAAATTATTTTCACATTACTGATTGCTCTCTCTAAAGAAGTAGTTGTAGAATATAAAACTTTACAATTAGAAATGGCGCCACGACAATATCTCAATAGCTCATCAGGTTCTGCACATAAAGAACCAGTTTTTCTCTAAGTGCATGTTAAGATATTAAGCAGTATGCACTGCAGTTTAAAGAAGCTGTGTGTGCTAGAGCTGGATTGAAAATGTCACTAAGTGAATTTATAAATATAAATAAGACTCTGAGTCGCTCATCTGTGACTATGATGCAGTTGCACTGCCCTCTCGTGGTGAAAAGCTGGTTCCACAACAGAGTCGTAATTTCAACTGTAGACCGACAGGGGGCGCTGCTTAATGACTTATCACCTCTGGCTCCATTAGACAGTTTATATGAAGTAAAAATGTGCTTTGCTGTGTTTATTTTTATTAAGATTGAAGATGGGATACAAAAATCATGAAAGAATCATATACAGAATCAAGAAAGAAAGAAAGAAAGAGAGAGAAAAATCTCTCCTGTGTGTCTCTTTATATTGTGTTGTGTTTCATTCACTGTATTTTTATGTCTCATGTGAGGCGCTTTGAATTACCTCATTGTTGAAAGGTGCTATATAAGTAAGCCTTATGTCTATCTGGGTACACTTTACCTTCTTTTGCTGGTTTACTGCATAAAATAAAAATATTAAACTATTTTAAACATATGCAATAAAAGAAAAGATGTCCTTCAGTAAATTCACATCAAGTTTATTCTTTAGTTGGATCCCCATTAGTGTAAACAGATCAGAAGTAGACCCAGATGCAACAAGCTCTATAAAGAACATGTCTCTGTCTGTGTTGTTCAGCAGCACCTGACCAGATGACTGGGCAGTACTCCAGGTATGACCAAACTACATTATTCATAACAGAGAGTGGAACTACGGAAGCCCTAAGTGGTCGTGCATTCATTCCTACATTTGATTTCTTCCATTTTGTCGTGATAACAAGTTAATTTCATGTGTTTTTTATTGAGTTATTTATGTCATTATTTTGAAATAACAAATGTTTTCCAGAGATAACAGGATCTTTTTTTCTTTTTTTTATCTTGAGATGACAAAACTTTGTTTTCTCAAGATACAAAATGATGTCTAATATATGAAACGTCATTCGGTGTAGCAATGTCAGAGGAGCAGGAGTAAATCAACCATCAGGTCAGCATGACATGACGTCACGTGTGATGAAAATCCCAGGGCTGTCATATTTGATTCATGATTTTGAGAGATCGAATTAATTATGTCGTTATCTTCATGGGAAAACAAAGTCAGGTTAGCTCAAGATGTCTAGAATATTATCCTGTTATCTCAGGACAACAACGTTTTGTATAACGTCCAGACTGATCATTTACATACTTCACTCCCCTTGGATTGATCAAACACACCTGTGGACAGGAGTGACGCTGATGTGTATTTGGAGGTGTACCTGAATATACCACCACAGTTATGGAGGGGGATTACTGTGTGACGTCATTGCTGCGCAGTACAGGAAGTTCCCCCATCACTTGTCTCGAGCTTGTTGTTTTTGTTTTACCCGTTGTCGTGTCGTCACCAGGTGAGGGTTAGTCTAAAAACTCTGCTCCAGGTGAGGCTCGAACTCACAACCTCGGCATTGCTCTGCTGAATACTGTCATATAAGTACCGCGCGCTAACCGATTGCGCCACTGGAGCTTCGGCGGGAAGCGGACAGGAAATCGGTTTAAGAACAAAACAAGTCCGTATGTGGCGAACAAACATCTTTTATTTTGACTTTGTTGTTGTTTAAAATCAGTGTAATGTTGCAAACAATGGCGGCTGGATGAGAACTTTTCGGGACGTTGGTGGTCACCGAGTCCGGCTACACAGCTTAGAGCCGATTTACGTGCTGCGTTCAAGAACCTCCCACAAAGCTCCGACTTTCGAGCACTTCTGCTTTTTTAGCGTTTCCTTGTTTGAAACGTTTTTGTTTTTGTTGGTCTACAACCTTTTTCAGCCCAAGGATCCCTAGGACAAGAGACAAACAGAACAGGGACCCCCACATGTAATTCATTTTTTTAAAAATGTGTCACATTCTAATTCTGGCCTATAATAACTTTTATATTTACTTTATTCAACTTTTATTTCACCTTATTAAATTATTTATATACTGGGTTGTTAGCCTGTATGTGTTTATGATTGATACAAAAGTTGCAAAATTATTATTGGTTATTAAATGCCAAGAGCCGTGCGTCTTTGGACATGTCCGCTGTTTGTAGTTTCTCAATTATCTGTACCCTCACAGTCACCATTCTTTTGGTGAAAACCAGCCAGTTATTAAGACAAAAATTGGCGGACCCCCTGCAGTACCTCTGCGGACCCCCTAGGGGTCACGGACCTCTGGTTGAAGACCCCTGTTGTAGTAAATATTTTAGTAGTAAACTAATAATAATGAAACTGATTGATCTTTTTTTACTCTTCATTTGAAAAAATTAATATGTTGGTTTAAATGCGTATTAAGAAATCTCAGGAAAAAACGAAAACAATGAGAGCTAAAATGTCTGCCATTTCAAATTCAACGTCTTTTACTCTGGATAAAATAAACAATAAATCAAAACCAAGGTGAAAACATACTGAATAAAAAGCAAATGGCAAATATAAGCTATAAACTGCATGAAAACATTGATGTTTGTTTTCACCGAGCGGTAACCTCTGTGTCAGTGAAGTGAAGTCAATGCACAAGTGCCAAATCTGCAGTCAAACGTCCACTTGAGGCTGGCTACAGAAGCGAGTCAGTCTCCATAAGTCCCCATGTTAAAATGTCCAACTTCACAGCAGAAATAAACATGTTTACAGCCTGGTACAAAATCATAATCCCTCTGCCCTCTCTTCCATCATCATAGATGGTGAGATCGTGAAGCAATACAAATACTTTGGCACAATCGTTGATGATAAGCTGACCTTTGAGCCACAAGTTGATGCTGTATGCAAAAAATCTGATCATCACATGTTTTTTTATAGGTAGCTACGCAATTTTAACGACGAAGACTTTTATGAGAATGTTTTATTGTTGTTTTATTTAACCTGTTCTTACCTTCACCTTTGTGAGCTGGTACGGGTATCTCACTTTTAAAAGCAAGACTGCAGAATGAAGTTAAGGTGTATGGAAAAATTGTCCACAACACTCTGAATGACCTTCACAGTCTGTACGAGATTAAGACCCTGAAGAAGGGCCAGTCAGTCCTGGCCAACCCAAGTCTAAAAACTTCTTTGTTCCTGCTGCCATAAGCCTTCTTCACACACAGCTCAACGTGATTTATTCATGTTCATGTACTGGTTTGTATTATTTGTGTTATTTATGTCATGTTTATTTATGCTTTTGCACAAAATGACCGTTGGGGATAATAAAGATACCTTGAACCTTGAATATGGTGGAAAACAAAAAACACCCAGCAGTTGACTGTAAAGCTGTGTGAAGTGACGAGAGCAAAAAGCTTTCTGTGCATAATAAAAGGCAATGTGTCAACACACAAACATACACATACATAGTGAAGTACCTTGAGGGCTTGAGGCTGCAAGCTTCCAAGAACATGATTTATGTTCTTCGACCGCTCCTCATTCCTCATCACTGCGTCAAATTGCCATATTTTGTGAGGGTATTTTACAACATACTCGCACAGGCCACAGTGTGTATCATCTATTACACCCCCCCCCCTCACAAGAGAAGACAGAAAGACAGAGTAGGTGGCTGGGAGACAGGGCAGGCTGTCAGAATATAACGCCACGAAATGACTCACTGACACTGGACAACATAATCCGGCATTGTGTTGTTGTTGTTGTTTTTTTTCTTCTTTTTTTTATTCTCAGCATATTCATAATTCAACACATGACATACAGGAAACACTAACATAAACATTCTGAATGAAAGAGAAGAAATCATGTGACCCAATCGGTCATCAGAGGCTCTCGAACCTCAAAGACATGCGGCGGCGATGCCAGTTTTTAAAATAATTAAACACACCTGAATGCTGGATGGGTTTAACCTGGCAACTATTTGAGGCAACGCCCTCTGCAGCAGGGAGATAGATATATATATAGAGATAGAGATAGAGAGAGGGGTCTGAAAACAGGAAAAACTCGACTGTTTGTCTTTAAAGATTAAATGCGATGAAGAAAAATACATGTTGCTGGCAAAGTTGCCTCAAAATGTTGCAGGTGCATCACAGCCTTGAGGAAAATATGACAGATTCATGCCCTTTTTCTGCTGCAAAGGAAGTGCTTTAGTACCCATGTTAGGGCTAGGTAGGTACAGTCGGCCATAGAAATAGGATGAGTAGATTTACAGTGCTGTAATGAGATATACAATATATTATACACTTGTTCATGAGGGAGGCTTATGCTGTTTGATGTAAGCTGGCTCTATTTCTTTGCCTTGTTAATATTTTCCTGCAGATTCGTCATGTATAAGTGACAGATTTTCAGGGAGTTATAGACGGTTTGTATAATTAATGCCTCCAGGTTATCATTCTTCAACACCAGCTCCGGCTCATTGATTGAAACTACAAGAACAGAGTGAAAAACTGCAGGTAAAACACGATATATCGCAGCCCGTTTCTTTAAAAAAAGGCCGCTGGTTCATTCTTCATATAGTGCATTTTCTTTTTAAGTGTTGGGACATTTGCCTCTTCTCCAATGTTACAAGAACCTCAGTCCCCATGAAAGCAATCCCACCCCACCCAACCCTTCCCACCCTTCCCATCCAGCCCCATGCCACCACCCCAAAGCGCCCCCTTCCCAAAATAACTTTATACAAACTGATAAAACTTCACAACAATTCACCATCAACACAAAGGTCACATCATTATGTCCGTCCATAAAAACCAAGAACACGTCAACGTCCCGTCATTCTCTCATGTGTTGTAGGCATGATCACACACACTCACGCTCTCTGCCACACGCTCACATGCATTCAAATACAGTATGTACACATACAAACAAATTCCCAGGGGATTAAAAGACAAGCAGCACTTGCAGTCAGGTCAGGTGTTTGTTTCTATTGCATCGAATCCTTCTGTAGCTTGTTTAATTGTCGTCACTGTATTTTAAGGACTAAAAGCAAAGGAGGGTTTAATGAGAGAATACGAGGTGAGAATTTGTTAGTAAAAGGATGTGGGAGGTTCAGAGGGTCCGATCAGTCGTGGATGACGATTGGGCCTCGCATCCTCAGGCTGGGGTGAGGGTGCGGAGGGGCGAGGACGAGCCCCTGCGGAGGGCCCTGCGAGACCCTGCGAAGGGTGATCTGCTCGCACGGCTGCCGGCAAGCGTGCCTCAGCTGGGAGCGCGACAGCAGCCGTCTGGCCCTCCTGCAAAGGTGGAGACAAGACAGGACATAAGTGCAGAAGAAGATACACTGATGCAAAGGTAATATCAGGAAAGAGTCCAAGATAATCCAGATCGAAAGTTCAGTCTTGACCCCGGAAAGAGTAGTTAGTAGACAAAATAATCCCATCTGTTTCCAAGGTCAGGAATGAACTCTGAATCTGAAAGTTTGAACATGGACAAGTCCTTGAAGTAGTCAGGGGAGAAAATGGAAATTTAATCAATAATTCAATGACAAGATTATGACACAATGTTGGCAAAACCTCAATAAAAAGATTTGTATTTAAAATTAATAATTCAGATGTTAGTGCACACAAGATTTTATTTGTGACGCTTCTCAGTAAATCTATTTCTATACTTGATAATTTGATACATTACCACATGGACTTGGTTTCCATCTCTTTAATTAATCTTAATTAATTAATTATAATATCTTAATTCTTTCTGAAATGTTCAGATGTGTTCCTGGAGATTTTAAAGCATTTTAAAGCAGCATTAATTCATTGTTTTGGTCACTTGAGGGCAGCAGAACAAGCTGTTAGTAAAACATCTAGAATATTATCAAGTGACAAACTGCGTGGCTGTGAAGTGAAGCAAATGCACAAGTACAGTTCCTCAAATGGCCACTTGAGGCTGGCTACAGTACAAGTCAATCTCCATAAGTCCCCATGTTAAAATGTCCAACTTCACAGCAGAAATAAACATGTTTACAGCCTGATACAAAAAACAGTTTTGGTCTCTATAGCTAATTTTCCCATTCATGACAACTGTACTGAGGGTGAATTTCTAAATAACTCACCTGTTCAAATTATATTAAGGCTTAAAGTTATGTGTAATTAACAGCGTGGCCACAATGGATGCCGATACAGGTGGCTTGTTTGAGCACGGATCATGGATACTACGTCCATATTTTTATAATATAATAATAACTGTCTATGGATATTATCATTATATATAGTTGTTGCAGCAAAACAGAAAAAAAGGTTCATTTGGAGACTGAGAACAAGGCTCTGTCCAAAGGTTAAAAAAAAACCCACCAACTCTAAAGCTCACTTATAAACATGTTAAGTGCAAGTCCTACAGGGGGTATGTAGACTACTTCTAGGCTCTGAGCAGTTGCTAGGTAACCAGTGGAAACTGCAGGAAGTTGTTTCCAGTCTTCTTAAGCTAAGTTAGCTGCTGGGGGTAGCTTTATATTTAGCATACAAGCATGAGGGTGGACTTCTCATTTAACTCTCATCAATAAAGCAAAGAAATGTAAATAAGTGTGTAACAGCTTGTTTGTGATTTCATTGATCTGATTGTTTAATTTAACCCAGAAGTCTCTCTGGAGACACACAAGAGAAGCTCGACCATTAAAAACAGTTTCATTCTGCATGAGACATATTTCTGTTTGAGGTCCTGATATTTAAACAACGCTGCAGCAGTCAGTAAGATTGAAGATCTTTATGTTTCAGCAAGTTACAACAGATAAGCCTGCAGTTAATGCGTGTCTGAATACATTATTCATACCTAGATGGACCACAGGTTTCATGCTTCCGGTACTTCTAGCTTATTTGTTTGTCACAGCAACAGCCTGCAGTAAAAAGAGTGCCAACCACTGACAGTTTTAAGAATGGACAGCGCATGCGTGAGCCGTTTTGCAGCTCAAAATCTGTGGCCCTGGCCGCCGCCATGTTGGTAGTCCTGGCTGTTCTGCCTCCAAGCTAATCTACAAATTAATTAGTAAAGACGTAGATCATTGGTGGACGGGTGAATGACGCCTGGTTGCTCTAAAAGATGGCCTATCTGTAACACCACCTACCTGTCAACCAAAGCGGCCATGCTGTTAACTATGCATAACTTTAAGCCTTAATATAATATATATATTTATTTAATATATTTCAACAGGTTAATTATATAAAAATTGAGGCTATTCATACCAGGCTGTAAACATGTTTATTTCTGCTGTGAAGTTGGACATTTTAACATGGGGGCTTATGGAGATTGACTCATTTTTGTAGCCAGCTTCAAGTGGTCATTCGAGGAACTACAGTTTTTGGCACTTTTGCATTGACACGGAGATTGCTGCTTGGTGATCACAGAGAAGTAGACGATGAAACAGCTCTTACTGGCCATCTCCATTAGCTCTGTTAGCTTGTGGCATGTTATCACAGAGTCCTAGCGCCTGTAACCATGACGATGTAGATCACTACACACGCACACACACACACACACACCGCTTGGTGCCAAAATATTGAAAATGAAACTGACTTTGGGCTGCAGGCTTCATGAGGCAGCTGCTTTGTTATGTATACAGTTTGCGAGTAGTTTGTCGATAATTTGTGCTACTGCATTTAAAATTTAATTTTACTATTTATTTAACTATGAGTCAGAAAATGTTTTACATGCGGTGCAGAGTGTAAAGCCTCACCAGCTGTAGCTGACCTATTCAAGAGATACGACAAAGAAACTAATAAAGAGAGTAATTTAATGTGAACAGAAAAGTTCAGTTTGAGGTTGAGGTTGAGGTTCCAGGTCGCTGAAAGTAATTAGGAACAACTTCTTTTCATTTCAGGAGGATTCACTAAAGGGCAAAATTTATTGAGCATCGGTGACAGAATTACTAAAATATATCTATATGTTATGAGGTAAGAGAGGGTTACATCTCTGCAGGATTTTCAGGCTTATAAAGGAGCTGGTTCGAGAACGTAGTGGGTTTTTTCGCTGGAACAGGAAGTTTTATCAGCCCACAGCAACCAACAGCACTAAAGCCAGGAGTACGGGGCACATGGCACGGCATTAATGGCATTCATTTGAAGCTAAATATGAGATGCATAACCACAATGTTTGGGGTGATTGCTCATGGTTCCCTTTAGGCCCTTCAAAGGAAAAAACACAAGTATTATTCCCAACAAAGTCCTCTTGACGTGCTCGTCTCATTTTCACCGATCTCTCAGCAGCACCGAGGATGTTTTTCTTGTATTGTGAACACATCAGTTCTCTGCAGATCCCTGCTGTTGATAAAATGAGCGTCGGGGCACTCATGATGATTCTGTGTACATTATGTTCCCGTGCATCCGATTACAGTAGATGTGTCTGAAAGTGTTGTGCATCGACGCACACATCTTTCAAATACAATGAATCCTGAGATTGATTATTACACAGCGTGGCACACGCATTGTCACTTAGTGTTAGAGCAGAATATAAACCGGAGAAGAGAGGAACAGATTTGGCTCTGGTGGCACATTATCTAAAGCTCTGCTGTTTGTCCGTTCAGTTGGCTGTTCGGTGGAGGAGAGCAAACATGTAAATCCACGCTCAAACATATCAAGCTGTCTCATTTGCATTTCTGTTTTCTCTCGTTCTGTTTTCTAATGCTTCTCATTCCTGGTTCTTTGTCCTCTTATTTCTCCAATTTTACTTAAGTAAAAGCACCAATACTACAAGGTAAAAATACTCCATTACAAGTAAGATCATACATTCAAAATCCTACTTTACTAAAAGAACAGAAGTATTAGCAAAAGTAAAACTGTTCATCCTGCGGCTGTCTCCTAAGACATTATTATAAATGACTATTATTAAAATAATATTTTACGTACAGTTAGGTATCTTATTTCATGGTTTCCAACCGAGGGGTCACAAGATAAATCTGAAGGGTTGTGAGCTGATTAATCAGGTAAGAAAGAAGAAAGTTTTGCTTCATAAATCATTTTTGGACTTTTCTCTTATCTTTTTTTTTTTTTTTTGGTGGAATATTGGATCATTTGATTTTTAAATCAAACCGTCTATAATCTCATTGTATGTTCTTTATATACATATACATGCAGTAGAACAAAAAGTCCAATAACTATTTCACTCTGAAATGCAGTGTAGTATGTAGAAGTATGCAAATACTTAAGTCAAATACAGAGGTATTATATCACTGGCAGAAAGTAGCTTTTAATATATTTGTATTTCTTCACCTCCCTTTTTAAACATGTTTTTATTGATTTTTATTTTTTCATTTTTTGCACTGTTGGTAGCCATGTATTAGCCATGCTAGCTGCTTGATTCTTCAAATGGCAATATAGGTCAGTTGACCGGTACAGACCACTGACATTATAAAGAATGGACATAGTATCCGTGACGTCACCCACAGGTTTCTGAAGAGCTGTTTTGAAGTTCAGAGTGTGGTGGCTCTGGCCGCCACCATCTTGGCTGTCCTGCCTCTTCCACCTCCTGGCTAATCTAAAAATCAGCGAAGACATGGATCATCGTTGGAGCTGAGGTGGGCTCAATGAGCCATCTGTAATGGCACCTACCTGTCAATCAAAGTGGCCACACTGTTAATTCTGCATGACTTTAAGCCTTTAAGCCCAGGCAGTAGACATGTTTATTTCTGCTGTGAAGTTGGACATTTTAACATGGGGGCTTATGGAGATTGACTCATTCTGTAGCCAGCCTCAAGTGGACGTTTGAGGAACTGCAGATTTTGGTACTTTTTGGCATTGGCTTCACTTCACAGTCACATAGGCTGCTGCTTGTTACAGACTAAAATATCTGAACAACTGTTGGAAGAATTGCCATGAAATTTTCTCCAAACCTTGTTGATCCATTGACTTTTTGCCTTTCGTACTACAGTGGGTTTCACATTCGCGATTCAGAGTAAAATATCTTGACAACTATCAGGTGGACTGCCGTGAAATTTTCTATATATGGTCAAAGTTCAATTTAAATTAGGTACAGTCATTCATATTATCGGCAGTATTATAATAATTTGTTGACTTTTCATCAGCTTCATCATAAGGTTTTATGACACTCTCTGCGTAACCTATGCTACAAAAACTGTTAATTTGCTGTTTCTTTTTTTCTGTTTTTGTCTCCATTCGTCTCTCTTGCCTCCATGAATAAGTGGGAGTGATGTCCCGATCCTTCATCACACCGGGAGAGAAAGATTGGGATAAAGAGACGGAGAAGGGAAGAGAATGAAACTTCCGACCATTCCTCATTAGCAGCAGCTTTTTTTTTTTCAGAGCGGATCTATTAATGTCTTTTATTCTGAAAAGTCTCGACATGGAGAGGCAATGACTATAGTATAACAAAGGGCAGCATTCAGAACGATGCCATCTCTCTCAAACACAAACACACAGCCATCATGATCTAGTGCTAAGTGAGTGAGCCATACGAGCGCAGCCATGGTTAATGTGGTAATGATATTTCCACTCAAGGCCCAGCGGTGCCTGGCTCCTCGCTGGCCCATCTGCAGCAGTTAGCTGCTCTAATTTTAGCCCCGACAGTCGGAGGGCGGCTGTGATGCCCGGGTGCCATGGCTCATTTAGACACAGGCTTAATGGAAGAACATCTTTCTCTCTCACATACAGACATGCAAACATTGACTCATTATGTGCATATGAGTGTGTGAAGAAGAGTGTGTGTGAATGTGAGCTAAAATAACTGAATTTCTTTCATGTGCAAAACATAAATGCATGTTTATTCAACAGTGTATTCAATCGTGTCTATAATAAAATGTGGACTGATGATCAGATCATGAATAATCTGTTGTTGGGGTTGTTTAGCAGTCTTAGGCAACTTATTTGTTTACAAGGCAGAAAAATCGATGCCAGCTAGTGGGAAGCAGTATATCGGAGGGTGCTGAGACATCACATTCTGTGAAGAGCTGGTTATGGGTTTTATTTAATTTTCATTCATTCAGCATCAACTCAGTCTCGGAGGTCCATCGGCTATTGTCTAAGCCTGACGATGATTTAGATAACAGATATCCAGGCCAAGACTCCCTCTGCAGTCCGATTAGCAACTTGATATGAGAAAATGATGACACGTTTTTGTTCGTCTAAGTGAACAGATAAGTGCACAAGTGCAGATAACTTAAAATCTCGTCATCATCAGACGATAGAGATTGCGTTCCACCTCTTTTACTCCATACGGACTGCTGCAAACGAAGCTTCCTCAAACGTGACTGTGGTTAATACTGGACTTACTGCATTTATATGCTTATATATATATATATGTTTATATATATGAATGCATCATCAAATCGTACATCTCATTTGATTAAATTTGAACTATAATAACCAATTCAGAATTTAACAAGAGGGTAGAGTTGTGCTAAGAGCTCTGTCAGGATGTAGTAGTAGGGCTTTAAGATAAATGCTAACTCAATGACAATGCTAACATGATGTTTGTTACCTTTGTTTTGCGCATTAACTAGCACTAGACACTAGTTTTGTGGGTATTTAGCAAGCAGCAACGTCTGTGTCTGTGAAGTGAAGCCAATGCTGAAGTGCCAAAAACTGCAGTTCCTCAAACGTCCACTTGAGGCTGGCTACAGAACGAGTCAGTCTCCATAAGCCCCCATGTTAAAATGTTCCAACTTCACAGCAGAAATAAACATGTTTACAGCCTGGTACAAAAAGCAGTTTTGGTCTCTATAGCTAATTTCCCCGTTCATGTCAACTGTACTGAGTCTGAATTTTTATATAACTCACCTGTTCAAATTATATTAAAGCTCAAAGTTATGAATAATTAACAGCGAGGCCACTTTGAAAGGTGGGAGCCGTAACAGATGGCTTGTTTGAGCGCCTAGGAGTCATTCAGCCCGCCTCAGTTCCACCGACGATCCACGTCTTTGACGATTTTTAGATTAGCGGGGAGGGCCAAGATGGCGGCTGCCAGTGCGACAGATTTCGAGCTTCAAAACAGCTCTTCAGAAACCTGTGGTGACGTCAAGCATACGCTGTCCATTCTTTATACAGTCACCGTGTCATACTGACACCATTCTTGATCTAACACACCTTTAAGCTGCTAAATCTTACATTCACCAAAGCAAAGAGCAGATCATTGCTAGCTTAACCAGATCTACATTGTATCTGCTTAGGGTAACCTAGAATGGCCAAAAATCTCAAAAGATTGGTGTTTTTTTGTGTGTTTCTTAGCTTTATGAGCTATATTAGTGTTTTGACACACCCTTAACTGGTGCATAATGACACCAAGACTCTGCAGGCTTCCCAACTTAATGGATCCATGTGAATTGAAGCACATATGTGTTGTGTTGTATCGTTTGTGTCACGACACAGCTGTCCGATGTCACCACAGGATAAAAATAACTGCCATTTTCTGTTACAGTTCAATTCCTCTTATCTGCTGTTGGTTTCCCTTCGCACACACACAAACACACACATACACAGTCAGTCAATCAGAGGTCAGAAAAGGGTCACCTTTGCTTACCTGGTCTCCCGGGTGACAAGGAAGAAGCTGTCATCGGGGGCATCGATCCAGTTGGGGCGTCTCTTGCGGATCATCACACCTCCCCGGGTGTTTCCACTGCCGCTGTTGCGTCCATTATGCTGCACAAAAATACAGTTAAATGTGATTTTATTTTAAGAAGTAGTAACGTCGTCGTCCAGGATTACTAAAAAATAAAAAGTATAAGGCACCTACCAGGAGGGGTCCACTTGTTGTACCTGGGTTCTCTGCAAAATCATAAAAAAAAGATGCAGTATGCATGAGGAAATCTGTCTCTTGTGAATAGTATTGATTACTTTTTCCTAGTTACAAGTGGTGCAACAAATGACTGTGTTTCAATTTCAGTAAAAATAGTGAAGTTACCAATAAAAAACAAAGTGTCAGACTGAAGTTGAATCATCCAAATTATCCAAATGACCCCCATCTGCTGATTCGTTTTCATTAGAATTAGTTGTCATTCTCTCCAACGAGCTAGTTTAGATAAGAAATGGCAGAAAAGGTTATCAACTCCGGGTGTATCTCCACTAATTTGATTTTATCAAGCAAAAAGGATGACAAGGACATTGGATATCAACACTGTTTGGTCCCCAAGGTTCATTCACATCAGAAGTAACTTATTTAAAAAGCAGGACCGGATGCATTTTCCAATTTTTTGGGGGGGTGGTGGTGGTTTAACAGATGTAATACAAGTAATGACTTTCTGCTTCAAGGCAGGATTAAGTTACAATAACAGTCTTATTGAAAAACATAATAACTTTGGTGGTTCAGCTGTTTTTTCTTAAACAAACGTGCATCTGTGTGTGTGTATACCTGAGCGCCTGTCCGGCTCAGCCCTGCTGTGGTGATGGTAGCTGCGTTTTCCCAGCATGCCGTGAGGGCCGTGCGGGAGAGATGAGAGGAGGCGTCGAGGGGGAGGCGTCTGCAGGCCCGGGGTGCGGTGGGAGCGAGGGGCGTGGGCTGCCGGACGGGACTCTGGAAGAGACACCACACTGGAGCTGCATCAACTCGGCTCCTACAGACCATCTACTCATATTTCTTTGATTTCAATGCGATGGAGTCACATTTTACTGTTTGATTTACCTAGAAACTGCAGAACACTGGTCAGAGTGCTCCTTTGGGCGGCTCTGGTTTTTGGTAGGCGAGTCCCCTGCCCTTCGGACACCCTTAACATGTCTAAACCAAACACACACACACACATTTTACAAACAAGTGCAGTGTCTCTCAGACTGCATGGCCTCCCTCTATCTGCTGAGACACTGACTGACCAAGAATACTAAACACTGTTTAACATTTCTGCAGACTCATGCAAGGAAAAACCAACTCAGTAGGTTTGCAGACTTACATAAAACTCAGCTCTAAGTTGTTTATGATTTGAACAAGGATGTTTTACGTAGATGAAAAACCTATTTTAGGGTTTAAAATGATGGCAGAGCTTCGACACGCGACTCAGGAGTCAATGCACGTGAGCAGAGCGCTCTGAGGTGTTAATATGGTGACTTACTTTAAAGGATGGCATGTCCATTAAAGAATAATCTCTCCCACATGCACATAAGATGTAAGTACATGCTTACATGCACACACAAACAACAACAAAAAATGTTGTAAACACACATACATTCAATTATGAAGGCATTATGGCAGCAGGCACTGGAGGTTGAGTCCATGCTGGGTGAGGAGGGGGGAAGGCGTGCCTTTATGGTTCCTCTGAGTGTGGTGAAGTTGATGGACAGATAACACGGGACACATGAAGCACAAGGACTCGGAAAAGATGCTTTCAAGGTGTGACTTTATTGGAGGTCTACTCTCACACTCACACAGTGATGAAAAGAAAAGAGCAAAAAAAAAAAAAAAGAGGTAGAAGATGAGATGAGAATATTGCCAACAGTTGTTAGAAAATGAAAGTGAAGGAGGGGGAATGGCTCTGAAATCCTGTCCGCAGGATTTACGACATAATGGATTCATATGAATATTGCATGATCTGAACACAGGAGGACAGCTGAGTGGATGGTATGGCGAGAGGCCGTCCAAGAGGACACGGCCCCGGTTGATGGCTCCTTACGGGGTTAAAAGCCTGATCTTACAGGGGGAATAGATGCAGCCAGCAGCAAAGAAGTCAAGAGCAGCTAGTTAAAAAATAAGGTCCTTACTTCACGTTTTTTCAAGTTTCATCAGTCTAAAGTTTCATTTTGTCTATTACACTCACAAAAAAAAACAACACAGCATTAAAAAATGGTGATTGCAAGCACACTGAAGCCGACGTTCGGTATTTACAATAAACATTCGTGGCTGACAGCACAGAGTGAGCACGCCTGTACCAGAGGAGGAGGAGGGGGGCGCTGTGCAAAATAGAGCTTCTCTTAGTAAAATATTTTCTCTACGTCTAACTTCAGCAAATATACGGCTCAGACTAGAGTATTGGATCCTATTACATTCTACTTATTAATGACAGGAGCTAAAATGAGTTATTATGTGTGTGTGCAGGCGTGTAAATAGCCCTGTTTAACCTATAAATGTGTGTGTTTCAGTTCACAGTGACTAAGAACTGTAACAGGTAAAAGAATAAAAAGAAAAAAAAAACAAAAACACGAATGAAAAGATGATCAAAACTCAAAGTTATGAGGACAGGCAGTCTTTATTGGAAACAGGGGGTGGGAGAATACAAAAACCAAAATAATAATAATAACAATAATAATAAAAACAGAAAGAGAGACAGACAGGAGGGGGGATGAGGGGCAGAGATGGGGGCTGATGGTGGGGCAGTCAGGGTGAGGAAGGGTGCTGAGTGTGTGTGTGTGTGTGTGTGTGTGTGTGTGTGTGTGTGTGTGTGTTGTCTGCAGGTGCAGGTGTAGGTGTGTGTGTGTGTGTGTGTGTGTGTGTGTGTGTGTGTGTGTGTGTGTGTCCATGTGGCAGAAGTTAGGAGGAATTGAAAGAGCTCTTACACTCTGCCTTTATGGCCCCACAGTTAATGGGGACAAAGGGCCGGCGCGCAGCACGGCGCAGCCTGATGATGTCACGGCACATGTGCCGGGCCAGCTTGGTGAGGCGGGTGGCCTGCAGCAGGAAAGCCTGCTTGGTCTTCATGGAGGACTTGGGGCTGCCGCTGTTTCGCATCGGCACCATGTGGTTGGACTGGCGAGGGCCGTGACTCCGTGAGCGAGGCTCCTGGGAAGAAGGGAAGGAAGGAAGGAAAGACAGAGAAGAGGCCACTTAATACAGTCGTACCACTGTTATGTTTCCGATGCTGTCCTACAAGCACAAACAAATTTCTTTGCCGTTTTGATTATTTTGTTTGAGAGATTTACTTAATTGGCTTTTTCTCTCTACCACTCTCACAGGTTTGAACTGACAGTTTAAAGAATGGACGGCGTATGCGTGACGTCACCCACAGGTTTCTGAAGAGCCGTTTTGAAGCTCAAAATCTGTGGCCCTGGCCACCACCATGTTGGCAGTCCTGCCTTTTTTGCCTCCCGGCTAATCTAAAGACGTGGATCATTGGCGGACCTGAGGCGGGCTGAATGACGCTTTTTTGAACACCCAGGCATCATTCAGCCCGCCTCAGCTCCACAGATGATCCACGTGTTTGCCGATTTTTAGATTAGCCGGGAGGCAGAAGAGGCAGGACTGCCAAGATGGCGCAGAAATTTTGAACTTCAGAAACCTGTGGGTGACGTCACAAATACGAGATCCACTCTTTATACTGTCAGTGGTTACACCTAGCTAAAACTACTACATTGAGGTAATGCAGCCCGGCGATAAATCCTACCTTTATGAAGGTTAAATGTTTTTGTTGAAACAATTTTAGAGAGGTGTTACGATCACTTTAGAGGCCGCAGTATGTGGTACAGCCTCCAAAATGACCATCGAGCTGAATCAAAACGGTTTCATTGAAAGCTGAACATTATAACCTTCATGAAGGTAAGATTTACTGCAGGGCTGTTGTCTTAGACTGTGTTATATTAGTAGCAGCTGAGTAATAAATCATGGAAGGGAATCTAGTGGAACAGAAGTTGGCCATGATGAACCTTTTTCCATGGCAAGAAAAGCAAAGGTGTAATCAATAACTTTAATAATGTCCGCTGTGTTCCAGGGTTCTGGTATTGTGCTCACTAACATTTCACTGAGATATCTAAACATCGTCATGTGAAACAGTAATTTAAGACAAATAAGGTGTCTGTATGCAAATCAAACCAAAACTGGACCTCTAATCTTTAAAAATCACGTGGTTAGGTGATTTTATACATGTGTTGAGGACCTGCAGACACCCTCACATGTATTTCACTTCTGTGCCTTGTGACTGAGCTTACATTGCTTGCTGGACTGGGGGAGGTCCTCTCCTCTGGGCCCTCTGCTCTACTTGGCATCTTCAGGCCTCCGTACTTCTTCCAGTACATCCAGCAGGAAACGCACAGGCGGCACTGCATGTTTGGAGGCCCCCACGAGTACCACTGGGCCGACTGCATGGCTGTTAATGTACGAAACGCATTAATGAGATTAGAAGCACTGGAGAAAAGACACTCAGCATATTGATCTCTCTTCCACTGTCTCAAGTCTCTCCCTAAATGATTTAATCAATGTCCATGCATCAGATCAAGTCTCACCGCGTGTCTGCTATTGACTCATAAGATTTAGTGACTTAAACGTCTGAAGAAACTCCGTCCACACAAATGTATTGATGGGCAGGGTAAAAGAAAATGTGAGTATACATCGAGTATTGTTGATCCTGCCAATCACTGATTCCAGTTTTTAGCGTCTTACTTGAGCATGAAATGAAGCCAATCTGACATATTTTGTGATTCTTATCTGCGTCTAACAGATTGAACACTTGCAGTTCAGCTTCTACTAATACAAACATAACACTAAGGCTGCATTCAGACCAAATCTGATGTTGCGTGGGGGGGTGTTAAACGTAGTTGCTGTGAAACAATCAGGAAATAATTTTTGTTTCCCTGATTAACTGACTTTATCGATGCCGGCGCTCGCTCACTCTCATTCACTGTCCATGTCACTCGACCACTGCTCGCGCTCTCTTTCAAACCAAATTAAACTTCTTTGTGTCTCTATTTTGCAGCGTAAATTGTGAGTCAGACTCAGATTTAGAAGCTGGTTACATGAAATAAACAAAGCCAGAACACAACAGGTAGAGTATCAGAGTTTAGTCTATGAATCCACCTGGATAGTCTCAGTTTGAGAGACATTTCAGGCTGCAGTTGCTGCATTTTTTGGCAGACACCCCTGCGGTGGAGATGGCTGCGCCATTTGGCGCCGATGAATGAATTTATCATTGACAGAAAAGAAACAACAAAACTTTGGATAAAAGACTAAATCGCTAAAATAATTTCTCATAGCAAAAACCCCAAAATATTCTTTGTTTGCAGCTTTTTAAATATAAGGATTTGCACTTTTCTCTGTGTTATATTATCATAAATTAAAGATTTTTGGAGGTTTTTTCTGTTGGTCCAAACAAAACAAGCAATTTGAAGATATCGCTGCCTTGTTAAATTCTGTCAGGCATTTTCACATTTTTCTGACAATTTACCAAATAAATAAAAATAAATAAACAAAGAACTCTTCGCTTGTTAGCCCTAGGAACATAGTAAGTCTAATCATTGCTTTCAGAATTGCTGAGCAGAACTGAAAGCAAAGGGAGATATTGATCATTGGATTAGTAACAGCTATCCAGATTAATTAAGCAGACAAGCAGTGATGATGAAAATTAAATTGAAGCATCTCTTCCAGAGAACAGTGAGAAAGGCTGCTAACCCTGCATTCGTTTCCCTTTCATTTCTAAGTGACCAGTGCTTACTGCCCCTGGGATTCAATTTCACACCTGAAAGCCTTAAAAACACACAAACTAAACTCACTGTAGCAGCTCTCGCAGGCTCTGCCTCCGCCTGCTGCATGGTAGGCACCGGGGCCTGCTCCATTCACTGTCGCCATCTTGCCATTGGTCATTGAGATCTGGTTGGGGTTGGGCTTGTTACTGTCAGAGAGAGGAAGAAGGAAGAGGAGGAAGAGATTTAACTTCAGAGAGAGACATTTACAAGATTTAAGACTGACTGCAGCTGCTTTAAATTAAAACATATCAATTATGCATAAAACAATGATCATCTAGCCGCCAACAGTACACCAGAGTGGATTGAAGTGACTTACTATGTGGGGATATAAACCTGCTTCAGTTTGCTCTCTGCCTCGGCTGCCTTCAGTCTCTTCTGCTCAGAGAGAAACACAGTGGATTGATGCGTTAATAACAAACTAAATAAACCGTTGTCCTTCAAACGAATCCTCTCAGACAGTTTGACACCTTTCAAAATTAACTCTGATTGGCAGCCTGAAAAGAGGACTGCAGGATTATGGAGATAATAATTGGACGTCTCATTGTCTCTCAAATGTGGGGCTTCCCTTCTTCTACTGTAATCTACACAGTTGGCATTCATGTTATATATTTAGCTGATGTTCTTGTTCAGAGTGACCTCTTCTTGACAACTTTCTAAACTTTTTCTGCATCAAAGTTCACTTCACTTCAGTTTAATGTCCCCTTAATCCCAAAATTTACACGTAAAAAGGTTGGATTACTTGTCATGGTAAGCAGCTTTTAATCTGTAAAAGCAGTAGTGTAATGTGTTCTCTGGAGGGAGACTTTAACTTTTTTTTTTTTAAAACAGAAAACCTGCATTACTAACGGGGGCATGCATGGCGTTTCAGAGATAAGAGCATTTAACATGCAGGGAAGGATTAAAGTCAGTGTAAAGTAAGAATAAATGTGTGTTCTGAGTTTGTCAGACCAAAGAAAGAAAGTGTTATTAACCACCCAGCCAAATTTAAATGATTAAAACAACAACAAGTTTATGAAATTAGGTGTCAAAATCAGGTGAAAATGAATTCTCAGCTCCAGGACTGTGGGGGGCGTGTCTGCTGAGTGACGAGTTCAGAAAATGACATGACTAACTTTGAAACACTGAGTGAGATGAAGTAATCTCTATCTCTCTGCTAGGGGTGCAGGGGTATGCTCAGGGCGGCCTCAGCGTGTCATCAAGCCACCCTTTAGGACCGCCCACAAAATCTTGAACTGAAAACTGGTGAAAAACTGTTTGAACCTCGAACTCATTTCAGTAATATATCATTCAAAGTCTTTTCACATGTTTTCTGCAACTATTTTCCAACATATTTAATGAATTTTGAAAGAAATCTCAGAATTGCCTTTACACAGACTCTGTCATTGGTCACACGCTGTAAACAATACCATTGGCTGCAGAGTGTGACAATCTGTAATAAATCAGCCAACATTTTTTTTATCCTCCACTCTACATTGATCTTGTACGTGGCCTCTGTCAACTCTGTCATATCGACGGAGAACTTTAATCCATGTATATATTGTACTATATCTGAAATATATTAAGTTATTATGTTCAATAAAAAAAAAAAAAGAAACTATGAAAAGTAGAGGTTTTGTTTGCACTCATATAAACATACAAATGTTATAAAAGTTAAGGGGCAGGCATCGAGGGTGCACAAAATGTGTTTAAGTACGAAACACTGAATGTAATTATTTTCCTATCTCTTCATTCATGAGTATTTTCCGTATCTATCGTGTGTCGTGAGCTGCTGTAACAAGTGAATTTTCCCAGCAACTTTCAACAACCTTCAACCTTCCATGACTGAAAAGATAAAAACCTTTCAGAGTGACTCCATCACAGCAGAAAACCTTTTTTAAAAAATATTTTGTTGTTTTGAAAATACTGAATTTGTCTCACCTGTTGCACATATCTGTCTGTGGTCTTCCACATGTAGTAGTACTCTATGATACTAGTCAGAGACTTCCATGGCAGCTTCACAAGAGGGAAGAATGAAGAAGTGTGGAGAGAGAGAAAGAGAGAGAGAGAGAGGCACAGAGAGCAAATTAATGATATTAATATCTCATGTTCTTGCCATCTGGGTGCGAAAGCCTTCATGTATATTCATGAGCAAGAGGCTGCGTGACCAAAGAAGCTGAAAGCTACCGGCTTTGCTTGGTTCTGAGCCTCAGACGAAAACACACACTCACACAGACAGGCACGCACACACACACACACACACACACACACACACACACACACACACACACACACACAGTGATTTACACATTTAATAAGTATTCATGAGCACCTGGTGCCACTGCATACACCCATATCCTGCCTTTATTGTACAGAAAAGGGAGACGGTGGGAAGGAAAGTTCAACAAAATCAAATAGTCATCGCCTGTAGGTTTGAAAGGCGGCTGTTAAAATTGGTTATTTTGTCTTTCACAGTGGAGTTCGTGTGGTCAGCTTGAATTCATGCAGACTATGATGGATTTCCATTGTGACAAACTCTTACTGAGGAGGAAGAGGTATCAATACATCCATAGAAACGTCTCAAATCATGTCTGCGGCATAATTAACTGTGTTAAAAAAAGACACATTTTCCAACAAAATACTGGTGCTGGAGGACACATCTGAGACTGTCTTAATACTTTTATTCACCAGCTTTGAGTCGTGTCAACATTGGAGTACACTTTAACATTCAAGCTGACCGAATTCAAGCAGACGTTCTCAGCTAAGAGTGAAACAACCGACCCTGAACAGCCTAATTTCAATCCTACAGAGAGTGAGCATTTCGCTTAAACAATGAAAGTGAAGAAGAAGTGCATTTAGTGTTAAGTTACTCTTTAAACAAGATATCGAATTTCTCAACTGAGGACAAACTGGATGTTTTGAAATGTTAAATGTTTTTCCTGTTCTTCTTGTCTCACGAGGTTTTTCAGGCGCCCAGGAGGAAAAAGATTAGCCACATTAAGGCTACATTCAGACAGGATCAGGGTAGTGCGGCGGTGTGTGGGGGTGAGGAAGGCTGTGTCTATTTGTGCTGAACGTAACCGCTGTGAAACAATCAGGAAATATCTTTTTATTTCACTGATTAACCGGCTTTATCGATGTCAGCACTCCTCTACACTCATTCACTGTCTACGTCTCTAGACCACTGATCGCTTTCTCTTAAACCATCAGACACAAACTAAAGGAAACTTCTGTGTGTCTTTATTTTGCAGTTTAAACAGCGGTGTTGACAGTTTGACATCAGGCTGCGTTTTTATAGAAGTTGAATCCGGTTCAACTTCTTCACCACAGATCACTGCGTTTTTGGCACAGCGCCAGATCCTGTTTGAATGTGCCCTAAGGGCTGGGTGAGCGAAACACCTGAACACTACAAATAACTACATCAAGCAACACATTAAAATATTTTTCTGTATCAAGCATCATGTGATGTTGTTGCAGATGATTGATATTCTACTAATCATGACTGACATGAGTGTGGGTGCGGTTATGAACACAAACTTACAAAGTCTTGTCGGATGTCGTTGAAGTCTTTGCCGTATTTCTCTAGCGCCTCTTCGAACATGGCAGCTTCCGAGGCGCTCCACTCCTCCATCTCGTCCCTGCAGAGCACCGGGCCGCCTGCTGGGACCAGTACACTCAGCGCACTGGACAGGTCGTAATTATGGCGATGCAGCGTGTCCATCGCGTGGAACTGCAACCGGCGAACACAGAATAGGAGGGTGGAGGGGGTTATAATCTCACATTATAGTCACGATCAGGTGCTGCAGGGTTTGAGCGCGTGTTCAACTCACCAGTGTGATGTCTCGTGAGGCTGCAGCGGCACTCATGTGTAAGCTCGGCTGTCTAACTGAACTGCTGCAGTCCAACGCTCGAGCAAAGGTCCCAACCGCCCTGAAAGAAAACACACACATAAACAACCATACAGAACACACACATATATATATACAAAACACACAGTAAGATTCACGAACCACTTCATCACAGCATAATTAAACAACTTTTTCAGTTGGGCTCATTGTTTTATGTTAATTGTTTTTTATAGAAAAATAACCACTTTTCTTATGAAGCAAATGATAATTTATAATATTTCCACTGACCTAAACATAAATCTTTGTATTATTAAATTTTAATGCAGTTCTCATCTATTTTTTATGTAAAAATAAACTGTGATAAATTCACACGCGTTTCTGAGAACAATACATAACGATGCAATTAAATTTGCATTATCATCTACAAACAAAGGAAAATAACAATGAGGGTTCTTAAGGTGCATTCAGACAGGATCAGGCACTGCAGTGAATCACCGCATGGTTGTCCAGCGGTGTGTCTATTTGTGTTGATTGTAATCGTTGTGAAACAATCAGGAAATAACTTTTTATTTCACTGATTAACCGACTTTATTGATACCAGCGCTCGCTCACTCTCATTCACTGTCCATGTCTCCCAACCACTGCTGGCTTTCTCTCTCTCAAACCATCGGACACAAACCAAATTAAACTTCTTTGTGTCTCTATTTTGCAGCATAAATTTTGAGTCAGACTCAGATTTAGAAGCTAGGTACATGAAAAAAACAAAGCCAGAACACAGCAGGTAGAGTATCAGAGTTTAGTCCATGAATCCACCTGGATAGTCTCAGTTTCAGAGACATTTCAGGCTGACTGTGGAGGTTTGACCGGTCTTTGACCATTTGTGCCAGATCCTGTCTGGAGTATAAGGGTACCTTAATACTTTAATAGGAATTGTTGGTGATATTGATATATCAGCTGATATTTCTTATAAATAAATAATGAATAAACAATTCCTTAAACGTGGTTATCAAACTCTTGTGACAAAGATATTAACTTCAAACAATAAATAAATATTAAATAAACAATAAATTGTATTGTCTAAAATAACATCAATGCAGTAAAACATTAAACGTCACTGTGAATTGACGATTATCATGATTATGATCATGATCACATGTATGATTATAAATAACTAGACAATTAGACAAAAACAATTAATAGATATAAGCTAGCCTCGTCTCAAGTTTTCATATCGGACAACAAACATGGCAATGTCAATATGTCTGTGAGATATCGACTGGGGTCTAGTTTCAATACAGACTAGAGGGATCAAGTTCTTAACATGCTGCTCTACGACACAGTTTTGTCAATATGGTCAGGAGGACGTCAGTGTCTAAAGGTGAAAGGTCTTACCGTGCCACCACTAGGAATTGGTCTATCTGTTTGTTGGTGAGTGGACACTCTGGATCCCACAGCTTCTCTTCTAACTTGGACTGGTCCCTGTCATCTGCCTCACCTGCAAGACACACACAGGTAACAGCTTACACACAGTGCGCGGGAGCTTGAACGCAGCCCGAAGCCAAAGAAACAGAATAATTTGGTTATTTGCTAAAATGTAATCATGACTTCGAAGCCGTGAGATTGCTGTATTAGTTTAGTAGTAGTAGTTTAAACTCTGCACATCATTTGATACTACCTGAAATATCCACATAATGTATGATGGTCTGTCCAATATGTTATATTTATTAAGAATTTATAGCTTCACGGCTTCCAAGGCTTTCAGGGCCAAGTGGGCAACAAAGAAATCTCTAATGCATGTTTAATGTAGAAATCTATTAACTTTTGTTTACACCAGCAAGAAAAAATTCTCCATACGTCAACTTTTCTGGACTCAAGTTACTATTAATCCTTGATGTAGAAGATTTGCATGAACTTTCATGAGCGAAAGCAGCTTATCAAGTCAATCATGAAACAATTTAAGTAAGTGTTCCTATAAAGTGTGGACGATCTGTAAACAAGAAGTTTATCGTGTGCTTTAACACCAAAAAGGAAGAAAAAAAAAGCTCCTATGTACGGTATAATCTCACCCCTTCAAACATCAGCTAGTCTCTCTGCTGTAAAAAAAACTAGTTTCTACACAGATGTAAACAACAAAACTTGTAGGTCTAATTAAATTCACATGTTCAGTGAATCACATGCATTTCTGACTGACCCTCTTGTAACATTTCAGGTACGTCTGCCTGAAAGCGCGGTCCCACTCTGATCTCTCCTTTGTCGGCCAGAAGCGTCTTCTGTGTCGGGTCGTACACCAGCGAGTAGAAGAACGTATCCTGAAGAAAACAACGCACCAATCAGCCTCCATATTTTAAAGACACAGGCACAAATGTCAAACTCAGTTACTTCTCTATTATACATCTGAACTTTTGGAAATTGGTCAGATTTCCAAGACATTCTCCTGGTAAACCTGTAATCTCCAGCTGTTGTATAACTGCTTTGCTCTTTTATATATCCACAGAACAATGTGCAGATATTTTGATAATCAGTTACTCATTTTTTTGTTTTTTCTTGTTGCATGTGCTCATGGATCGTGGCTACGCCTAGATCGGCGATTTGTCAAGCCTGCTGCTGTGGTCCAGCTTGACATCTACGACAAATACTATTATTATCATTATCTTTAGTCATAGCTTCATTAAAGTTTGCAGTTATATTGTATTGCGGCTGTGCATCTGTGTCTCTCTCTATTAAGTTTTTCCATGCCACTGTCGCCAAGTGCTTGCTCGTGGTGGGGATTGTTGAGTCTCTGTAAATAATATTATAAAGAGAACGGTCTGCTCTGTATGGAAAGTGTCATGAGATAACCTCTGTTATGATTTGGTGCTATATAAATGAAATTAAATGGAATTTACTTGAGGTTTGTGTTGCAAAACTTCCGAATATACTCTGGTTCTAACGTCTCTAATTTGAGGATCTCACTTTGACTTTTTTTGTCTTACGTTATAATAAACTTGTTGTTTTAGCCTTGAGGTGACAGAACAAATAAACTGACCACATCATCATGGCCGATACAAAATCGCACTGCATATTTTTCATTATTTTCCTACATTTTATAGACCAAACGATAAATGAAATTAATCAACAATGAAATTAATCGTTAGTTGAAGCCCTACATTTTTCTCTCAGTTGACACCTGACATGGAAAAAGCACATAAAGTAGGACAACACAAACCAGTAAGTGATGACAAATCAAGTTTTCTTTCCTCTGACTCACCTCTTTGTCAAGGTATGAAAGAACGGCTTCGGTCTCGTTCAATAATGCGACACTGCACTTCCCCCTAAGATGGAGAGAGGGAGGGAAAAGGCGGCATGTAAAACACAGACACAGGAAGTGAGCAGCGCTCGATTTGTCTTGTTCACGGCTGGATGGGTGACTGTCCATGGGCACTGCCTGCAGACGATGAGGTGTGTACAGTACCTGATGTGTGTCGCGGGTAGACTCTCATACTGCCGGGAGAGGAAGAGCTCTCTGTGGCGAAGCTGGTGTTTCTGTTTTTCTGTGAGATCTGTCTCTGTCGGGCTCTCCTTCTCCTCTTCCAACTCCTCTGCAAAAGGCAAACAGAGGAAACAACATCAGAAAGCACATTAATGATGAAGAACCATGACAGCGGCTTAATCGTAACAAAGACCAGCACAAATGACCTAATTCACCCATCCATCTGTAATATTTCATACAAGATGACTTAATGATATCTCATAACTGCACCGTCCTCAGTTATAAAACAATAGGCGGGTGAGATGACTCTCGAGGGCTTTGCAATCACAAACGATTGCTGCCATCCATTAAAGACGGCCAAGCTATTATGCTCAGACTATTACTAGAAATTTTAAAACAGTGTTCATCCATAAATACTGGACTGGCTTCCTGCAGATGAGTCAGCACATAAACAATTTATAACACAGTTACACAGTGCAGGAATATATTTAATAATAAGACTGGCAACTACCTATTGTTACACCAGTTGTTTCACAAGCTAAGTATATCAGATTTTAAGCTGCCAGTTAGTTACTATCGTTGGAAAACCCCTCCCCACACACACCTTTCTGAGACTTTCCGAGAGCTGACAACCTCACACCCACTTCACACTGTCACTGGCCAACTGTAAGGCAGTGTGAAAGGAGCTAAGAGCCATCTCGTGGTCAGACACGTCATACGAACTGTTTCTATTTCAGCGTAACCCAAACCTCAGTATCGTGTGTGTGATGTGACTGTCTGTGACCATGTGCATTTCCACCAAGGCCTCGCAACATGGTCTAACTCTGTCAGAGCTAAATCCTTAAAACAAATCTACAAGGATGTGTGGATACAAAAGTCTAAGGTTGCTCTGACCGGCCACACTCGACGGGGAGGCGAAAGCGCCATAGAGCGGGGCATGAATCATACAAACAGATCTTTCCTCGAGGGTGTTGCACTTGTTTAAGAGAGGAGATAAACCCCAGCTTACTTTCTAACCTTTGTACACATGCATCATTGGACAGAGCCAATCCAATTCAAACATCTGATGGTGTGAGGGATGCTGCACGATCCTCCGATAAGCACTTCAGTTGGAGTATACTGACCCCTTCACAGTGTCTCTGGTTAAAGCCTTGCTTTATGTTCAGATTTTAATGTCTCTCAATTTTGGAGCTCCACTCCTACATTATATTATGTTACTTTTATCCAACAGATAGTGGCCTTGCTGTTTTCTGATCGGCTCTTCTTTGATATATAAGTGCTGTCATTGCTGTGTAAAGACAGCTAATGGAAAGTTGTTGTTTTGTTTTGTTTTTTTGGCTGCACGCTGAAAGCTTTCCACCGTCAAACCACTGGAGGCCAGCTACAGGAAGTCTGCCTCTTATTTGTCACTGAGGTTAGCGGCTGCTAATTTATAGGTCTTCAGAGCAAGATGCGGACATTTTTCAACATTTTGTCAGTGGATGAGATGATAAATGTAACGAGGAAGCAGCCACAGACTCTGTTGAGTTATTATCAAACCTAATTTTTGAAGCTTTGAGCAATAAATTTATTAGAATGAGATACTTTAAGATACTGGCAAATAAAACTCACTGCATGGCTTAATAACAATATGTTTAGGTTGGAAAACATTTTTAGGATTTGGTCCTGACCCTATAGAGCTAATGTTTAGCCCTCAGATGTTGTTTGATATTGGGCTGCAACGATTAATCAGCATGATAAACAAAACGGCTTCCTTTAAGAAATACTTTGTGAAATATTTACACTCATTTATAAGTAAACAAAAACTAGCCATGTTTCCATCAAATGGAACGCAAACTTTAAACTAATTTTTAGTAATTTGGCAAAAAAAATGCGAACGAATACTTGATTTCATCCTTCAGTTGGATCATATGCTGAACAGTAGGTGGTGCCAAAAAGATTACACAATGTAAAGAGTGTCAGGCGAGTCCAAAAAATGTTTTAATGTGAGGAAGGTGACATCAGATCTGTGGAGCGATCGTGGATGTGTTAGGGCACATTCAGACAGGAGTCGACGCTGCGGTCAAAACGCAGGTTTTTCCATTTAATTGAGTGGAGGTAGTTTAGGTTGCGGCGGTGCGGGCAGCAGGGGAAATAAAAAGTTATTTCCTGTAGACACACACTGCAGCACAACGAGTTGAATGTTAGCTAGGTCAGAAAAAAATGTGTTTCAATCTCCCATTAAGAAAATTAACTCTTTTTCAAACCTCAAACGAGTGTAAAAACGTTTTTTCGAATCAAACTTTTCTACTGCGATGCTTCAAAATGTGCATAGAAATACGTTTATGGAAACATGCCTTGTTGATCAGTAGTTTAAATAAGCACAGCCGCTTCAGCTTTGACTCCTACAAACTCCATGTTCTGTTTTATTTCTGTAAACTGGCTGTCCTTTTGTTTCCCCCTGAACTAATCGGAGCCATAAATTGTGTGAATTCTTTCTCTCTCTTTCTTTTTTTTTTAAAAGTGTAGTAGGCAGTGTTAAATTTTATTGTTGTTTCTGTCTCTTCTGCTGACCAGCTGGAAAACGACTGACTCAAAAATAGCTTGTTGAATTGGCACAGTGCTGCGACGAACGCATATGTCCCTGCATATTGTATGGTTTATGGTTTTAGGCTTAAGCTTTCTTTATGTTGACAGACTATCAGTAAAACTGGTTTACAACAAATGCTGTGACCACACAGAGGAGAGTATTCAGCCACACATTCCTGTCTTTCCTGTCAGTGCTGAGACTCAGTCATGTAAGCTTTATGAATCGTTCTCGGGCTGGGTCTCTTGTTGTTTACTCCTCATCTCAAATGTGCTCCTCAAAGTTGTGGGTTTGCTTTGGCAGAGGGGAGTTTCTTTTATGTCCATTTATGTCGATCATTAATTTGTTTTTTTCTGACCAAAGGACGGGAAGTGAAACATGCAAACAGGTAGAAGGCTTCCCACACAGAACAGGTGTTGTTGTGATAACAACACCTTCCTTTCCTTCCTTCTCAGACAGCCACACTGCCTCCCCCCCTCACCCCTCCTTCCCCGTAATAAGTAATTGAGAAATAAATGTGATATATAAATACGAATAGCACCGGAGCGCCTATTTACGTAACCGAATGGATGCACTCTGGAGCGGTGGATGACAGAAAAAAAACAGAAAAACAACATTATACTGGCCATAAATGTGTACGAAGGACATGCTAAGTAAGAAACCCAGCTGGAAATGATTGCCTGACTGACATGCGGCTGAAAGCCCATAATGACATTTTCTGTCAGGGAGAACGGCGGAAAATACAAATGCACCTGACAACCATGCAGTTTCAGACCGGAGCTGTAACGTCCTCATCATCTGCAGATTATTTTCTCTGTTTATTATCTGCCAATTATTTTCTAAATTAGTTGTTTGATCTATTAGTTTTGTGTGCAAACTTGGAACTATGGAGATTATTTTTTTCTGCTCTACTTCACGATACATTGGGTGACCCATTCAGTTTACACTCAAGAACAGCTGTTAGGCAGCGCTAGCAAACTCTCTGTGGACAGGCCGGAGATCCAGGCCGAAGTGACGTGAAGAGGACGCAGAGCAGCATGAGCAGAAAAGACGGTACAAACCATGAGTACTGTCTGTTATCATGGGTAATGTAAGATCTCTCCCCAATGAGATGGAGGAGCTAACAGCGCTAACCAGGCTACAGAGGGAGTGTCGAGAGTGTAGCATCACAGATATGTGGATAAATGACTCGCTGGTAACTCTGCACGGCTTTCAACTTGTGAGAGCTGAAGACAGGCAGGAAAGCAGGGAGACAGAGGGGGAACGACACACAGCAAAGGACCACAGGCCGGAGTCCAAACTGGACCGCTGCAGGAAGGACTCCACCTTTTGTACGTGGGGAGCCTGCTCTACCAGTTGAGCCCCTATTTAGAATATTTTACTTATCCACCTTGTGTATTGTGAGCTGCTGTAACAAGTGAATTTCCCCAGTGCGGGATCAATTAAGTCTATCTTATCTTATCTTCAAGAAAAACAAAACACCATCACAATTTCCCAGAGCCCAGGGTGACATTACTGGACTTACTAAATTACTTTCTTCGTATGGACCACAGGGAAAAACCCAAAGATATTCTGATTACAGTGATGTACAAGAGAGAAAAGCAGAAAATATTCACATTTGCGAAGCTAAAACCAGCAAATTTATGCTTGAAAAGTGACTTCAAAGAAAGTTGATCATACAAATTGTTGCCAAATATTATCTGTTGGGTGACTGATTGATTAATCGACTCACCTTTTGAGCTCTACATTTGAGTTTTGTGTTACAGATTCTGAAGAAACTGCATTGTCTCCTGCTTGATAAAAGGAACTCAAACTTCGTGACAGGAGTTATTACTCACTTGCATGTTTGTCTGCGAGCTGGATGAGGCTGTGGGAGATGTCTCTCCTTCTGTAGAAACAAACCACCTTGGCCTCCACATTCCCACTGGCCGTCTGAAACAGAGTAGAGGGACCCGGGTTAACTGAAAGAGGTGGCGACACCTCCCCGCACAAACCTCTAATTTCCCAAGAGACTCCTGGCTCCTTTTGTGTGCTCGTCAAGCTCTGCTGCTATGACAGGCTGACCAGGGCAGCAACAGCGCTTTTGATCACATGATTGATTGATTGTCTTGCTGTGTAATTAGGCCGACAGGCTTAAAGACTCAGCTACTATTAAATGCTGTGACTGATGGAGAGTGAATGGACGTGGGAGTGCGAGGTTTGAAAAAAAACTGCTTCCAACTTTTGCTGCTTTTCAAAAATGAGGTTGTAGGTAAGAGCTTGTGTTTTTAACGCCAGTTTTCGACTGAAGGATATGGACAAAATAAGAGGAACACCTCATGATATATGGCAATACAAAGCCACAATTTATGTTTAATAAACCTTAACATACAGGCAGCATTTGCTGCATAGAGCTCCTGTTATTTTATCCACCCCCTTTATCATTTATTATACTCACATATGCTCTCTTTATTTTATAGTGTATAGCCTTTTTTTCAGGCTGATACTGATCTGACATTTTCCCACCCACGCCATCTGATAATGACACGAATTTATCAGAATATCTTGGTACAAATGTAACACAGGAAAAGCTTTTCTAACACGCCTGTTGAAGATGTTTGTAAAGTATTTAAACAAAAAAAGTCCGAGGAGGCTTTGGTCTGTTCTTAACTCGGAGGAAATAAGTTAAAACACGTTACAGCTACTCAAATATTGACAGAAAAACACGAGACCGTGCTGCTTTTCAAAGCTGGTATACACTCATATTCAGTCTGAAGCTATCCGAGCTCCTGCAGTGTTCATTACAATGATCAACCCCCACCTATACGTACAATCCGACAGGTGTGTCCTGTAATATCAACGGCGGTTAATAGGCCGTGGAACACCTGTCACGCACAT
Source organism: Argyrosomus regius (assembly GCA_946959425.1). Taxonomy (NCBI): domain Eukaryota; kingdom Metazoa; phylum Chordata; class Actinopteri; family Sciaenidae; genus Argyrosomus; species Argyrosomus regius. The sequence goes on along the minus strand of OX336900.1, from coordinate 11,206,723 downwards.
TATGAACACTTTTAGTCACAAAATGCACACAGCATTACAAAGACGGGGCGGGGACTGGAATCCTGCCTATTCGCCCTCAGGCATAAAAAGGAATAAAAACACACACACACACACGAATAACATGCAAACACCTCATTACCTTGTTTAGTTCTTCTATCCGGCGGATCAGGTATGGGTTACTGGAGGAGTTCTCAAAAAATACATAATCTGCAACAGAAAAGATACTTCTGATCAATTCACTGAAATTCAGTATTAGCCTGTGAGACCAAGGGAAAACGACACACTGAGTGGTAACCTTTCACATCCATGTCAGTGGACATGTTTGTTTTTAGATTTGTCTGTCTTGGCTGACTCTATTACGATTATTGTTATTTTCATTAGGTATACATGTCAATCAAATGCCAGCTCGGTCATGAATTACACCCTTTTAATGGCACTGTCACAGAGGTATTAATTAACTAAACATAAACTATATGTGGCTTGCAGTGGTGTTGAACTGGACTGCGTTATATTCAAAGGTGTTTCTAACGTTGTGCCCGCTCCATTTACAGACATGAGGGGCAATAAAGCAGTTCAGTAGCACCTCCAATTCAATAATAAACCTGTAGTTGAGTTAACTTTTTTCTCTAACAGTTCCAACTTAGCGTTATAATCCTAAATGGAGAATATCTAGCATTAAAATATATACGTGTACCTAATAAAATGATCAGAAGGTGTACATGCATGCAACCACCGTGCCATTCACAACCACTGACAGTGTAAAGAATGGACAATGTACGTTCTGTAGCCAGCCTCGAGTGGATGTTTGAGGAACTGCATTCCACATTGGCTTCACGTCAGAGCTACGGAGGTTAAAGCTTGTTCCCAACTCACTAAAAACTAAACTGAGGAACAGGAAACTGACTTGGAAACATACTGAGAGTCATTTATTATAAATACCATTGAGGAAATAATGGTTCGCAGCTACAGTGGAGCCAAGAATAGAAACATCTGAGTAAATGTAAAGAAAGTGTAGAGAACGGGGTTACAAGACAAACATAAAGACCATTAATTATAATGATAAGGCACCACAGCGAAAATAAAAAAGGTCAAGGTAATTATACGTGCACTGAAAGGTTCACACAGCATGTACAGGAACATTTTTCTCATGCACTTTGAATACTGTGAGCTGCTCTAATAAGTGAATTTCCCCGGTGTGGGATTAATAAAGTCTATCGATAAGTCAGACGCTGTTAACAAAATGAGCACTAACATGACTTCACTGAGCCTTAAATCAACTCAAAATATACAGTAAGTTTGGAAAACTTCAGCACAGATAAATGCTCCCTTCATGAGGTAAATATGTCAGAGCTGTCAAATGGTGTCAGTCATATAAAAAATAGGACTACTTTTAAGCATAATGAGATTTAAACGAGTATAATATAAAGTACTTAAATGCACCATCAAGTTTTAAGTTAAAGGAGGTGGAGGTGAGTAAAGGTACCCGAAGGCAGCAGGACGCCTGCAGCTGAGGTGACCATATGGACAACAAGCTGATATATATGCATACTGTAACTCCAGTGATAAACTGTTGCCCTTAATATCACCTGGGCAAAGGCGCATATTGTTTATGTTTGTGACCTGTCAAACACGTGTGACATTTAGGCTTTAAACACGGCCGGTAATGTGAGTTTGAAGCCCGAGTACGCGTGAACAGAGGTGCAAGGTTTTAATCCGACCCGACGCAACGACGCCATGAATCGAGGACTATAATTTGATGGTGAATTCCAGTAGACTGCTAACAAGCTAGCGTAGCTCACTGAAGGCAATTTGCTAATTACTTATAACTTGTGGTGAAAGTAGGTGGATGGTGTGGCGATACCCGGTGTGTAACGTTACCGAGGCCGACAGATGCGACGCTCAAACGGCGTAAAAACGAGCGCCACAGCTGCAATAATGCTAATCAGTGGAGCCGTTGGTGGTGCTAACGTTAGCTAAATAAGGACTCGTACTAATGGCTGCATGCCAGAAGAGGCAAATACAAAAGGCAGCCTCAGACAGCCCGTGGTAACATTTTAACAACCTTTAAAACACATGTCTAGTCCAGAGGTCCCACTGTGGATCAGTCTCCGATATCTCTGGTGTGATTAAGCCCAACAAAGATGCCGACAGTTGAAAAATGTTTACATTGTAGGCTAGCTTATTTAGCAAGCTGGCGGCTAGCTGCTGTGGCCACGACAGACGCGAGGCCTGACCCATTTTGAATCCCAAATATTTAGAAATTATCACCTCCCTGCTCCGACTTAACACACCTCTGTTACTGTAGCACAGTCGTATCTCACTATTTAGACACAAACAGAGTACAATAACGCCACATAAAGCCCAGGGGATGCAAAACTGGACGGGTTTCAGTTTGATAAAAAGATCCACATTGACATACATACCTCCGACCCGGTACATGTTGGCCGCCATTTCTGCCCTCCCGGAGTGTAAACCATAAACTAAGAGGAATAGAATAAATTAATAAAAACAATAAAACTGAGTTTCTTAAAAAAAAAAGGTGTAAGGTGCGATAAATTATGATCGTCGAGACTCCGGATGTGAGTGTCCAATCGGGAGATTTTTTTTTTTTTTTTTTTTTTTTTTTTTTTTTTTTTTGGTAAATCAGCCCCCCCCTCCTCCTCCGAGGATCCACTGTTCCCTTCACAATACAGTGAACTCACGGCGGCGGAAAGAAGTCCGAGCAACCCGAAAAACCACCGACTGCTGACGTCGAGAGGGGAGCCCGCGCACGCGCAAACACGAGTATAGAGGCACGCGCGCACAGTCACTCACACGCGCCGCACACACACACCTTTACACACGTTACCTTTAAAACTCATACTGTGCATTATTCGAAATAAACAATGTGTGCGTTATTTATTCTGAATATTTTAATTAAATTTTTACAAACATCATAAAACTTATATATAGTGATATTAATTCTTCTTCTTCTTCTTATCATTATTATTATTATTATTATTAGTAGTAGTAGTAGTAGTAGTAGTAGTAGTAGTAGTAGTAGGGTAGCAGTGGGATAGGCTCACTTTTAAAACGTATACTGTGCATTATTTAAAATAAACAATGTGTGCATTATTTATTCTGAATATTGTGATTTTTATCAAATGGCCATACAAACATCATAAAAATTATATAAATTTAAATAATACTAATTTCTTCTTCTTATATTATTATTATTAGTTGCAGTAGTAGTAGTAGTCGTAGCTGTTGTAGTAGTAGTATTAAGAGTAGGTTAGTAGTATATTTTGTATTATTTTTATATTATTTGAACAGTTAACACCAGACACAAGGTGTCGGGAACAATCCCTGTGCAATAACCTGTGAATACCAAATTGATTTTCTTTTAATATGTAAATATCATCACTCACAAACAATCTAATCATGCTGTGCATGCTGTATATACTGTAATATCTACCTTATGTACACAGGTGTACACTGCCTCTCGCACACAGCAAGTCAGCTGGGATAAGCTCCAGCCCCACTGCGATCCTGATGAGGATAAGCAGTTACAGAAGATGGATGGATGGAAAACATTTGATAAATATTTTATTTTATTTACTATTTTATGTCATTTTTTTCTATTTCTAGCATATCTTTTTTCTTCCATTCTTCCTCTATCCTCATCAGGGTCATGTGGGGCTAGAGCTGACTCAGGGTGAGAGGTGAGGAACACCCTGGACAAGTCACCAGTTTATCACAGGGCACATGACACAAACAACCATTCACACTCAGGCTATTTAGAGTCACCATTTAACCTATTAAGTGCATGTCTTTGGACTGTTGGTGGAAGCTGGAGTACCCGCAGAGAACCCACGCAGACACGGAGAGAACGTGCAAACTACAGAAAGTGTTTTTATTTATGTATTTTCTCATCCACCTTGTGGACTGTGAGCTGCTGTAACAAGTGAATTTTCCCAGTGTGGGATCAGTGAAGTCTATCATATCATATCTTGAAACTGTTTTTAATAAAATTCACCCATATAACCCAAGCAGCAACCTCCATGGCTGTGAATTGAAGCCAATGCAAAAATGCCAAAACTGCAGTTCCTCAAACGGCCACTCGAGACTGGCTACAGAATGACTCAGTCTCCATAAGCCCCCATGTTATGTGTCCAACTTCACAGCAGAAATAGACATGTTTACAACCTGGTACAAAAAACAGTTTTGGTCTCTATAGCTAATTTCCCCGTTCATGACAACTGGGGCTGAACCTGATCAAATTATATTAAGGCCTAAAGTTATGCATAATTAACTTTGTGGCCACTTTGATTGTCGGGTGCCATTACAGGTGGCTTTTCCCCAGTGTGGGATCATTAATGTCTATCTTATCATATCTTAAAACTAATAAAATTCACCCATATAATCAGACTACTTAAAGGACCAGTGTGTAAATGTAGTGTATGTATTGGTGTAGTGGCATTTCTCTTTCATAGCAAGAAGGAAAAACTCTGGTGGGCGAGAAAACGTGCAGAAAATGCAGAAAAGGCCCTATATAGAGCCGGTGATTAGTTTGTCTGTTCAGGGCTACAGTAGCAACATGGCGGACTCTGTCTGTTGATATAAATGGCTCATTCTAAGGTAACAAAAACACAATGATTCACATTTTCAGGCAATTATACAGTAATGAAAACATAATTATGAATGTTATATTTAATTTCTGCCATATTTTGTAAATAGATTTTGTACTAAATCTGATATTATAGAAATATCACAGGGATACTAGAAGAATAACTTATCTTAGTCATAATATAAACGTATCAAAAGATTTAAAATGTGTTTCTATGAGGAAAACTGTAAGATGCACCTATAATACATATTTGTATTATTCTGTATCCATGGAGTCAGCATCTGCTCTGGAGAGCTCTGGAGTTTTTCCTCCTTCCGTGCGTGTGTCCATGTGACATCACTGTTGGGATTGGCTCCCCCTGACTGGGGTGGAGAGTCTCTTCAACAGGCTATACAGAGGGAGAAGAAGAGGAGTGAGGGATAAAGGGAATAGTTTCCACCAGCCACGGAGCTCAGAGCAGACCACCTCCACTCAAAGCGAACCACACCCCGGGGGACAGGGGAGACTGTGCCCCCCACCCCCCTTCCTCCTCTACCTCCAACAAAGTGTCCAAACTCCTCTTATGGAAGGAGGAATGGACGGTGAAGAGGAGTTTTAGTCCGGCTGACAAGATGAAGTTCGGGAAGAGCATCTGCGTACTCAACGTAGGGGGAACCCGGTACGCCTTCACCCGTGAGGTGATCAGGGATTTCCCTCTCCGGCGCGTCAGCCGCCTGCATGCCTGCGCAACCGAGAAAGAGGTTCTTGAACTGTGCGACGACTACGACCGGGACCGCAATGAGTTTTTCTTCGACCGCCACGCACAGGCTTTCGTGTTCATCATGCTGTACGTGCGCTCCGGTAAACTCCGCTTTGTGCCCGGAGTGTGTGAGCTGTCCTTCTACACAGAGATGCTCTACTGGGGGCTGGAGAGTGCGCACTTGGACTCCTGCTGCCAGAAACGCCTGGACGACAGGATGTCCGAGGTCGGAATGGACAGTCTATCAGAGGAGGACATAAGAGTGTCGGGGGATGAGCCTCAGAGCCCGGGCGAGCCGGTGCAACGGACTGCGCTCACGGGTCGCGCCAAATGGCTGGAGATGATGCGCAAAGCTTTTGAGGAGCCCAACTCTTCTCTTTTGGCACAGCTGCTGGCTTCAGTGTCGGTGATCTTTGTGATTGTTTCTATGGTTATGCTGTGTGCTAGCACCCTGCCGGACTGGAATACAGCCAAGAAAAACACTGTGGATGAGCACAGGTAGGCAAGAAGGGATCCCCTCTCTGAGGATGCTATAGAAACAAATATAAAAAAAACACTGGAGAGCACCTTGATGCATGGAGGTTTTTGTCATTTTGCAGATTTATGAGTTTGTTTTAAACATAAAAATGTCCAAAAAACAACAGCATTACACTTAAAATGTTGATTACATTTAGAGACATTGTCCTTGTGTTCAGTGACTTGACGCCCCTTAAGTCAATACAGCCAGTGACAAGTTCCAGGAAGCACATTAAACATTAGGACAAGCTCCCAAGGAAGCCAATCAATAACCAATCCATATTATCTACAAAAAGTGTAGTGTTAATTATTACACAGAAAGCCTCCTCCTCCTCCTCCTTCACAATTCATTTGAATATTTTTATTGGCTCAGTTAGTTTACATTGCACAGTACACAAGGAGGACAAACATATCGGATAATATTCATAATATTCCAGTGGGTAATGAGCTGAAACGTTGAAGGTGTACTGAGGGATTATATATTAGTGTAAGCAAACAGAGATGAATTAAAGTAAGGGGATCACCTCTAATCTACAAATCAGCTCTTGGCTCTGGTTGTTGAAAAAGTGCACCTCTCTTTCCACATTATTTTGGCCTCGGCTCTGTCGTCTAAGAAGCCTGAGGCGGCCTCTCTCTATATATGGCTAGGTTATGTTCACTCAGACTCGGACATAGTTTTGGATCAGTTACAGTGGTTAGATAATCAACTAAAAGTGTAGTTTATACTCTGTGTCTTTGCTGCACTATAATTTGGTTTGGTCTAATTGTGCTAATGTAGTTATCCCTTGGTTGTGTGTGGTGTTTTCTTGGCCTTATTGCACCACCTCTCTCTAATTCAGTTTGATTGCCTTTGCTGTGCTAATCAATGGGGTAATCGTGTGCTTGTGTCACACTCACTCACCTCTTTGAAGCTTTGTAATCCCCCCCTCTGTGCAGTTTCCAGGCAATTTCTAGCCTTGTGTCCTTTCTGTAAACCTCACCCCCTCTTTGTTTACTTGTCTTAACCCTGAATTGCGTCACACGCCTGTCTTATTTCCCATAATTCATATCACCCATGCATGTACTGATTGCCAAACAGTAGGTTATCTCATACCATCCATATCACTCTGTAGCTCCTCTGCCATTTCCTGTTTACAGTGTGTTTTCTCCTCTGTAGGATAGTGGAGGCCGTGTGTATTGGCTGGTTTACAGCAGAGTGCATAGTGCGCTTTCTGGTGGCCAAAAACAAGTGGGAATTCCTCCGCCGGCCGCTGAACATCATCGATGTGATTGCCATCACCCCCTACTACGTTACCATGGCGCTGGCTCGGGCTGGGATACCCGGTGCCGGGCTCGGGGTTGCTGGGGTGATACTGCGCGTGCTGAGGATGATGCGAGTGTTCTGGCTCATGAAGCTGGCCAGACACTTCCTGGGCCTGCAGACACTGGGGCTCACGCTCACACGCTGCTACCGGGAGATGGTCATGCTGATGGTGTTTGTCTGTGTAGCCATGGCGATATACAGCGCCCTGGCACAGCTGCTGGAGCATGGCTTGGACTTGGGGACTCAGAATCCGGATTATGCCAGCATCCCAGCCGCCGCCTGGTGGGTCATCATTTCCATGACGACGGTAGGGTATGGGGATGTGTACCCTGTGACAGTTGGGGGACGGGTGCTTGGAGGGATGTGTGTGGTGAGCGGCATTGTCCTCTTGGCACTTCCCATCACGTTCATCTACCACAGTTTTGTACAGTGCTACCATGAACTCAAACTCCGCTCTGCCAGGTACGCACGCAGCCTGTCATCAGAGGTACTGCAATGACCAAAACACCTGTGGGAGAATCTCAACAAACCAGTGGGGCTGCTGATCCCATTGTGAAATAATGATCATCTTCACGCCCTGCCCTGTTCCCTGCCTGAGCTGCAACTGATTTTATTTGACCTCTCTAGTTCCTGCCTGTAGTGGTGATGATCTTCAGTCTTCAACCAGCATGCTCCACTTTCGCTGCAGAATAAAAAAATATAATTATTTATTGAACACACACGGGCAGTCCAGTTTTGACAGTAGCTTCTGTTTACACTGTATTCCCATGGTTACAACATTGGCAGAGATGGCTGCTTTTTTTGTATGCTGCATCGTGTGTGTGTGTGTGTGTGTGTGTGTGTGTGTGTGTGTCTGGCCATCAGCCTTTCACTTTGTCTAAGCTTTGCACCCAGATGGTACAAGTTACACAAGATTGATGTGCGACCTAGATGCATTCTGTTAAACCTGTGAAACATAGAAAACGAATGAACAAGTGGGTGCAAAGTGGGGATGGAAAAAAGGGGGTAACGCAGAGGGCTTAGTGTGTAGCCATGGATAATGAAATATGGAGACGGGTCAGCGAGGACTACAAGGTGGCAGACAGATAAAAGGGTGACAGATATATCAGGGCAGATGGAGTGGGAGAAATGATGGATAAAAGATTATGGCACAAAAATGACAACGATGGCTGAAGCACAAAGAATGAATAGACGGCGTTGCTTCTCCATTTGCGGGTGAATGTAAGGCATTTTGTGTTTCTGCGTCTCCAAGGCAACCTCATCCTCCAACATGTCAATCATAATGGTGGGTGATTTGTGTGCACACAAATAGGCCACATCCACACACATACACACTCTTCCTGACTTGGAAAGCAGCATTTTTATTCTGCTATTGTTGGGGAAATTACTTGAAATACTTAAGAAATAAATAAATAATAGAGGAGAAAAAAAGAGCCATAGAGGACGACACAGATGATGGTTCTGACATTCATGATTCACACATGTTCGCCTCGTCCATACTTTGCCAAGACGATAAGATTTATTGAAAAGACACATGATCCAAACAAACAAGTCAACACCTCTCCCACACAACAGTCTTTCTCTGCGTCTCCTCTCCTCTTCCTCCTGTTGCCATCAACCATCGTCTTTTTACACACACATCCACACACACGCCCTTGCTCTTCTGTTGCAAAGGAAATTAAACAATTAATGACTCTGTTTGTTATCTGTCTGTCCTTGAATGTAAAGTCTACATTTGTTATTTCCTTATTACAGCCTGTATGAGTTCAGTATGTATTGTAGACAGTACATATCTCAATAGCCTTGTTGCTGTTTTATCAACGTGCTTTTTTAAGTAAAAATGAAACATATCACCGCCCCTGCAACATCCTAATTTTCAACTCATGTGGCATAGCTTAGAGCTACAGTGAATTTTGGCCGGGCCTGATTGAAACCATCAATCAAAACTTTTTCATCAGTAAACTATGGACTTGTAATTAATGTGATCAATGTTCAAGCTTTTATAATAAAATTACAAAATGTCTTTGAATGTGTTATCGCTTATTCCAAATCAAACTGTGTCATAAAAATATAAAATAAAATTTAACTGTTAGACTCCATCTTCTGCTTTCACAGTGTTTGAATATTGATCTTTTTAACATCACTTACTCCTTCTTAATTAATCCCATACAGTAAAACCCACCAATCTGATAAATGTAAAAGGTCTTTTTGGCAATTGGAGTCTCGATGTCATACTATTTACACCTCTAAGCGTCCTGCAGGCAACAAAACATAATGTTCGGTGTTAGGAACACCTGAGCCCACAGGCAAGGGCAGTCAGCACACTCATTAGGTTCACACTGGGGTGACCACTGTGCCACAGTCCAGTTCACAAAGCACTGTTATAAAAGGAAATCGACTCTGATTCACAGACTGCTGCTGCTCTGTTCTCAGGGTTCAAACCTTTTATACATGCTGCATGTCTGTCAGCAACCTTTAAAGTGTCAATCAGCTCACTCTGTATTATATTATCCCCAATAGTTAATAAATTAAAAGGTTGAATTAAAGAAAAAGAAAATAGCATAAAGTGTCCTAGTAAGGTGTTTCTCTGAACAGCTTCAGAGATCCAAGTCTCCGAAACTCTGGATTTGAACAACATAATCTTAAAACACATGAAATCAAAGATCTAACACATGAATTTACTGAGTGTAAATTCCCAAATCCTATGTTATTTTTATCATTGCTGCTCTAATTTCCTGATTGATGGAGCTTTTTGAGGCTGCATTGAGCCTGAGAAGACCTGCAGTCACGATTCAGGGCAGGAAAATTACTTCTACCTCCACTCCATGTGTTTCAGGTCAACACCTTGAGCTCGTTGTTGTGTTCCTCAAACCATTCCTGAACCACTTCGCTTTGTGGCAGGGCGCATTATCCTGCTGAAAGAGGTCATTGACATCAGGGTTTCCATTAAAGGATACATGGTCTGCAACAATACTTAGGGAGGTGGTAGGTGTCAAAGTAACATCCACATGAACGGAAGGACCCAAGGTTTCCCAGCAGAACATTACCCAAAGCATCACACTGACTCCGCCAGCTTACCCTGCTCCCAAAGTGTATCCTGGTGCCATGGTAAGTGATGCACCCAGCCATCCATATGATGTAAAAGAAAATGTGGTTCACCTTCTTCCATTGCTCTGTGGTCCAGTTCTGATGTGACCATTGTTGGCACTTTCAGTATTGGACAGGGGTCAGCATGGATACTCTGACTGAGGTCCAGTATGTAGGTTTCAGTGGCACCTAGCAGTGAAATTGCAGATTCCAACCAAATGAATACTTTTTCGCGTCTCACTCTCTCCTTCCAAACATGTAAGAAAAACTCTGGCTGGCAACATTTACATAAAAAGCAAAGGGCCAAATCTAGATCAGTGTCAGTGTAAGGTGTTTCTCTGAACAGCTTCAGAGATCCAAGTCCATGTATCAGTGTTTGGTTTGTCTGTTCTAGGCTACTGTAGAAACATGGCAGTTCAACATGGCCGCCTCCATGGAAGAGGACCCACCCTCACTGTAGATCTAAAGGGCTCATTTTAAAACAACACAAACACTACAAAAAAAAACTATTGTTATTTTCAGGGGATTATATTGTAATGAAAACTGCATTTCTACAAAGATATACATCTATCGGTTTAAAGTTTTATGAGATAGTGTATTTTACCAAACATTCCCATACACCAGGGATGTCCAAAGTACGGCCTGGGGGCCAATCACGGGCCGCAGTCAGATTTCTTTCTTGCTTAGAATATAAAAAGACCATTTTTAAGTAACAAAATTAAAAGGTTCTTATACATGCATGAAAACATAGTCATGAATATTATATACCATGTCTGCCTTATTCTGAAAATAAAGGCCTCAAATCTTACACACTGGACCTTTAAAAGAAGTTTGGACACCCTCTGCCATACACTTTCCTTCAGCACTATATAAATTGAATTTTAAACAGGCAGCGTGGAGCCAGCTCACTCCTGCGTCACTTTCCCTCGGCGGTCACAGCAGGAGGACCCTTCACCGGGTTGTATTTAGTGGCGTACCCATCTTTCTCTTAACCTTCAGCGGTAAAATGTACTACAAGTTCAGCGGATTCACCCAGAAACTGACGGGGTCTGCTCCAACGGCCGCCTACAGCCCTCAGGTGAGACTGGGAAGCCGCGTGTCGGCGAGAGACCGACCGGTAACCGCCGGGGATGACCTTCATGTGAGCGGGTCGGGTTTAACGAGCCGTTACCGTCTTTAGCGTGGCTACCGGAGCTTTCAGCTCACCTAAAGACATTCAAAGATCTTCTTTGTAGTTAAATATATAATTATGTATTAATTATAAAACGTGTTGTGGTTTAATTTGTGAGCTTTTGTCCATAAAATGACGGTTATTAACGAGTTTCCGGTCTTATCACACGGTCACAGCTAGCTTCGTCCGAGCTTATTTAAGCTGTTTAACTCGTATAAAGTCTCCAGTCTTCACAAAAAAGCAGTGCCCTTTCTTATTTTAATCTTAATTTGAAAATTTAATAGCATTTCTTACATCACTGTCTTATCAAAAAAACCTTTTATTTCGAAAGGTCACTTCCTGTCTGTGGTGATCTGGACCTTCATGTGTTTATATAAATTCAATAGCCTCTCATACAATCTGCCAGATGTGACCTTTATTATTGCTCCTTCGTCCTTTACACTGCAGCCTACTTGTTATTCTATTACAGTGAGTTAGGCCGGCCTCAAGCTGTCCGGTGTCTCAGTTTGGAAGTCACTTATCCAACATTTAAAGGTGCAGTGTGTAAGATTTGGGAACATTATTTTCAGAATAAGGCAAACATGGACTATAATATTCATAACTATGTTTTCATGCATGTATAATCACCTGAAAATAAGAATCTTTTTATTTTTGTTACTTGAAAAATGATCCTTTTATGTTCTACAGTGGGAGCGGGTCCTCTTTCATGGAGGCCGCCATGTTGAAACACTGTGTTTCTACGGTAGCCCAGAACAGACAAACTAAATAGTGACTCTAGACAGGGCCTTTCAAGTGTCTCCTTTACACAAGGAAGGTGAGGGTGATGTGAGGAGATTGCAATGCAGCGATTACGCCACTAGATGCGACTAAATTCTACACCCTGGACCTTTAAGCTATTTAATCGAAATAACAAAATACCCGATACATAAATATTGTCTTTGGTGGTGTGTAACTTAATCTGCACGCCTGTATTTGTACTCTACTCAAGTATTTCCCTCGTAAGCTAGAAGCTATACTTCTACCACGCTGAATTTCAGAGGCTAAAGCTGTAAAGCTGTATGTATTTTATTGTTTTTTTCACTTTTATAGAGTTACATACTAGACAAACAGTCTAGAACATCTGATACATCAATGAGAAATTACCTGTAGTATATAAATTATTTAGTTACACACTGTATGGTAAGGCCATTCAATAGTTTTTTTCTATTGGTTCTTTAAGGATTATTATCAGGTTCTTCCCAGAATTTAGTATAAATAGTATTTGTCCTCGAGTTTATTTAAGGTCCACTATGTAATAATTTGAATTAAAATATTTTTAAAGGTCTATGTTGGACCGACATTTTTCTACAATAGTCCACAGAGAAACAAAACATCAGCTCTAGGATCTTTCACTTCTTTGGGCATTTTGTGGCCACTGTAATTTCTCTTTGATGCTAGGAAGGAGAAGGTGAGGCGAGGCAATCAGCAACTACACCACTATATGCCATTGAATCCTATATACTGGTCCAATTTGATTGTAAAATTGGGTAAATAACTTTAAATTTATTACTTTATATGAATAAATATCACTTTACTGATCTTTACAAGCAAAGTTATTCATAGGTGCTTCAGTGGCAGCTGTAACAAACATTAAGAGAGAAAAATAAACTGTACAATCAAACCAGTTAATTTCTTTTTTTTTCTTAGATTTCTTTATTGATTTTACACCAGTATCAAAACATTTCGAGTATCAATACTGTGTCAAATACAACAAGTAAAAAGAGAGACCAAACATTAAAGGGAAAGGAACAAAAAACAGGTCTCCTCCTCCTGTTGAGTTTTAATTTTATACTGAGGGGTTAGCTGCAATGAATAGATAAGATTGTATAAGTGTAAAATAGCACCCTTTATGGGAGGAACTGGAGCTATGGACTTGAAGATATCTAAAATAAAATGTTGTCTAGGCCAACAGAAAGCAGCTAAGATGCCAAATGTTGGACTCTCCTGTAGATTACGATGTAAATACAAGATTCATAACTTTTCATATTGCCCCAAATTGAAGAGAGACTGGTGCTAACATAAAATCTAATATCAGATGAATAAACCATAAATGATCTAATTTAGCCTCTTTGACCAGAACAGGACATTTATTCAAACATAACTGAAACAAGCCGCTCTTTATAGGGTGTGGATGACTTGTTCATTTCCAGCCTCTTAGTGCAACACAGATTATATAACCACACGAGTAATTTTTTTTGCCAAATCGGTATTAACCTTAATTGAGATGTGGCTTCACAGCACTTTATCGAATCTAAATCCAGTTCCACATCCCTGATCAAATCTTTCTGGGTAATTTGCTCGGTGAGGAATGAAAGCGTCTTAAGTAGCAAATATGTACAATTTCTATTACGCTGAGTACTAAACCACAAAACCGCAGAGATCCTGCTGTCCATTTACCCTGCCCCAACTCATCTTTCCTTTTACTACAAGGGAAAACTACATTTGCTCCTCACTGTGGGAGCTGTGCTACAGCTGCAGAGGAAAACAATACTACTAAATCTCTAAAATTTTAATAAGAAATGTCAGCAAATATAAACAAGTGCATAGAGTAGACCTCCAAACTATTACATTCTGTCAGTTCTAGGTATTATGTGATTTCATTTCCCTCCCTCAAACACACCCTCCAGCTCGTCAGCTATCCCGTTGAGGGCGAAAACGCAGGTTTTTCCATTCATTTGAGTCGGGGTGGTGCGTTTTTGCTGCAGCGGTGGAGGCCACGGGTGTTTCTGCCAAAAAATGCAGCAACCTGCGGCAGAGAAGTTGAGCCGGATCCAACTTTTGGAAAAACGCAGCCCGATGTCACACTGCGGCCACCAATCAGATCGGTCAGACCTCCACAGTCTGCCTGAAATGTCTCTGAAACTGAGACTGTCCAGGTGGATTCATGGACTGACACTCTACCTGTTTATCTTTGTATCTTTATTTCATGTGGCTCACAATTTACGCTGCAAAATAGTGACACGAAGAAGTTTAATTTGGTCTGAGAGAGAGAGGTCAAGAGACAAAGACAGTGAATGAGAGTGAGCGAGCACTTGTTGCACTACAGGTCATATAATATGATGTAACACCATCAGTAGGTTGTCCTTCTCTTGTTATCAAAAACACGATGGATGGACAATAATATTTTAAACAAGGAACATTTGATAAATTATCCGTTGGCCGCGAAGCTTAATGAATCAGGGAACCAAAATTAAATTGCCCTTTGGAATCAATCCCTAAACCTTAGACTTTATTTACTAAAATAATATAAATGATCTGCATTGAGATTCAGTCAGGTTTTATAAATGTATTCTATTCTTGTATTAAAAGATCTGAACCAAACATATTGATGCCTGTAAAGTATTAGCTGAAAAATAAAAGCCCGTAGCTGAACTTCATCTCTGAACCTCGGTGTAGGGTAATAGAAAATCTCACCTTTTATTGTTGACACAGTCTCTTTTTACAGCAGCAGTTGCAATACTATGGCAACGGCATCCTTTTCCAACATACTCAGCAATTATCGCCTTTTAAAGCCGGTCATGTGATCTCAGCTCAGTCTGTTCTACCAGCACACACTTAGCACTGGATCGATAGAAAGGATGTTAGTCTGTCGAAAAGTTAAAACACAACAGCAGTCACACTTCAGGCGTTGTTTGCATGTGTACAAGTCGTACAGGAGACGCTCCAAAAGGTGAAGCGTCTTCTCGTATAATGCACAAACGTGAGTTCCTGCTGGGAACACTTTGAGTTAAGCCGTCTCTTAAATGGCAAGTAAAAATAATCTGCTGTCAGTGCCTCTGCATTTTCATGTGTCAGATTTAATTTCCCCGCTCCCACACTATCTGCCTCCACACACACTCTTAACAAGGTAATGGGTCTCCCAGTCATTTTTCAAACCTAAGGTGGGTGAGAAGCTTCTTCCAAGTGAAATATATGAAGGAGGAACACTTCATTAATACCGTAATGTACCACTGACTTATTTACTTACAGTATTAAGATCCCACACTGGGGAAATTCACTTGTTAGAGCGGCTCACAATACACAAGGTGGATAAGAAAAATGCTCTAAATAGGGGCGGCCTGGTGGCTTAGCTGGTGGTGTGGGTGCACCACAAAAGGCTGAGTCCTCCCTGCAGCGACCCGGTTCTGACTCCGGCCTGTGGTCCACAGACGCTTTTCACAAGTTGAAAGCTGTCCAGAGTTACCAGCGAGTCATTCAGCCACGTCTCTGTGATGCTACACTCTCCACCCTCCCTCCAAAAAAATACTAAAAACACAAAAAGGTGTTCAAAGCTGCTACCAGTAACAGTGTGAAATGTAACTAACTATGTAACTGTCACATGCCCCCTGTCTAAATAGTAGAACAGCATGAACATTAATGATAATTTCCCTGCACTCATACAGCTAAATGGCTACGGTGTTGGTGTAGTGATCCATAATTCTGA
Organism: Argyrosomus regius; assembly: GCA_946959425.1. Taxonomy (NCBI): domain Eukaryota; kingdom Metazoa; phylum Chordata; class Actinopteri; family Sciaenidae; genus Argyrosomus; species Argyrosomus regius. The sequence continues at coordinate 11,190,839 of OX336900.1, read as the reverse complement.
TTGGGAAGTGATCATGTAGCAAAAAGTGCCAAGAAAGACCAAATTCTTCTCTTATTTCTCTCATAAGTGGATATAAATATTGGCCTTAATGTCTACAGGTGTACACTGTCTAAAAACGTCTGGCTGCATTTGGCAAAGAGCCCAATATAACATTAAACAACTTAAGGCTGCATGTTAATACACTGGAGTTTATAGTGTTGTAGTGCTCTTGAGGTGCTCTTTAATAATCTAAGCAGGCACTTAAACAGCCTCACCAGTGGAGGCATAACTTGGATCGAGTACTCATGTAATCATCAGTTCACTACAGTGCCTACAGAAAGGATCTTTGTTCTCCCTAATACAGATACATTTTAAGAGTCTTTGAGGGTTTAGGAAAAGTTTCTACTGACCTTTACAACTTTGTGTCCTCTTTCTTTGAGTTTTCTAGATGTGACGTGAGGTGGAAGGGATGTAGGGGTGTTTTAAACACAGACAAACACTGAAGTTAGTTATTGTAGTTTGGCTCCCCGATTTGATCAACTCAGTCAACAGTGGCTCTGACATACAGCTTGTGGAGGCAATTAAGACACTGGAAAACTCACTCAGATGTACGTGGCGAATAAATGTTCAGAAATCAGAAAGATGTCTTCAGTATCAGAGTAATCCAGTGATTATAAATATATTATAGTTGTTTGTGCATCAATGCGTACACTACTAACAAGAACTACTCATAGCTGATGAATTAAAGGTGGCAGTTTGCCAAAATATGAACAAATACTGACTAAAAGCTCAAGATGTAGCCCAAAGCTAGCTAACAATATACTTCTGTCTGCATGTTAGGGTGATTATCCCTCAGATAGAAGTAAGACAAAGAACAGTAATAGGAGCGACGACATCCATCTTGCACATCGGTATAGTTCACAAGACATTAAATGTCCTGGACAGATATTTGCCAATCTCTTAGGGCTAAATGCGGCCGCCGGAGCTGTATGCAGCCACTTTAGTCAACGCTTCAAACCCTGGAAGGGCTGCGATCCGTTTCAGAAGTGGACCTCCACTCGGCTCTGCCAAGAATACACAGCTGTTCTATTTTCGATGGACGCCGCGAGCAGCCCGTGTCAGTCAGCACAGAGCAGCTTCAGCTGCCCGGAAGTTCTTGTCTTTCACTGCTTTGCTGGCTCGGCGCCTTATTCTGAAATCAAAGCATGTTTCACTTCCTGTATTTGAAGATTGGGTCACAGAGGCACTGAGCTGTGTCCGGCTGGAGAAAATAGAATAAACAGACCTGCATCTCTTTACATGCACTGTGAATTAAGTTTGTAAAAGCCGTCAGAGGGACGGGAATATTTAATTTAAATATTTAAATTACGTATGTGCATTGTTGTGACCACTTGGATGTTTTTATTCAGGGGCTGAGGCCAGGCGTGCCAGCAGAGGCCCCAGCCATGATCTTTGCCACACCCACCAAGGTGGTGTCAGAGGCCGGGACAGCGGTGGAGTACTTGGGAGCAAACAGGGTTCCTGATCTCCAGAGGATATTCCAGGTAATGAAGAAATACATTTTTTATCAGCTGACACTTCCTCAGAACGAGGGTTCATGACCCGCTAAAGTGCCTGTCTGATGGGCTTAAACTTCACAACACTGAAGATGAATGAGTTTTAGGTGATGAGTGGTATTCATTTCTCTGTCTCTTAATGGCCTCCTGCCTCCAGCTTCAATAGTCATCGCACAGGAGGCATTGAGGGAAATAATGAGCTGGGCAGAGCAATTATTCACACAAATGGAAATCACAGTATTGACTGCTGCAATTTTCTAATTGCAATAACATTTATTTTAGTCAGTCAAAGGTCTACCTAAGCAAACTACGCGCAGGAGAGTCTCTTTTCTTTCTTATAATTCAACTGTCAATTCAGTGTTTCTAATCAAAAATGTTCAGGGACAAAGAAGATACAAAACTATTTCTAAACTGTTTCTATTGTTGTCTTTGTTGGACAACCCAGTGATTCCTTACAGAAGATATCGTTGGTCTCTCTAACATCAGCCCTCTGCCTGAAATCTAGGTATACTGTTTGATTCAGACCTCAGCTTCCAACCACATATCAATAAACGTATCCAGTCCTGCTTCTTCCAACGAATCAATCAACGAATCAAACCCAAACTCCCACAATCTGACCACAAATATATAATGCACGCTTTTATCTTTTCAAAACTCAACTACTGCAGTTCGCTCCTCTCCAGCATCATCAGTAAATCACCTCCGACTAGTCCAGACCACAGCAGCTCGGCTTCTTTTAAACAGATGACATCACATCAGCCCGATTTAAGCTTCCCTCCACTGGCTCCCTCTGTGATTTTTAAGATTTTACCGATCACTTTTAAAGCCTGTGGGGGTCTGGCCTACATCATTATCCCCATACGAGCCTGTTTGCAGTCTTAGATCCTCGGGCGGGTCACTAATGGCTGTTCTGAGGTCGAGACTCAAAAGTAGAGGTGACCGCGGCTTCTCCATCAGGGCCCCTCGACTTTGGAATGACCTGCCCGAAGAGTTAAGCCTGAACTCTTTTAAATCACTTCTAAAAACTCATTTTTACAGACTTGCCTTGACCAGCCTTTTTAATGTCAGCTTCTCCCTTTTTATGCCCCCATGTTATATATTTGTTCCACTATTCTTTTATTTCAAAGCTTTTAGACATCAAACAATAGCCGTTTCTTGATCTTAACCTGTGTGACCCTCTGTCGGGTCTGCTGCTCTATAAAGCAGTTTGTACACCCTGTTTATTTGTTGTGTAGTGGAGGATATAAATAGTTACAGGAGCATGGTGTTCTGACCCAAATAATTCAAAGCCCATCTTACACAGCACAATACTGAGAATATTCTGTACACACTGTTAAAACTTCATTATTGTGTTTTTCATATTTTTTTCTCTCAGACGTCGGATGGCCTTCCCATTCATCTGAAGCGCGGCTATCCCGACCGGCTACTGTACCGCACCACCATGGCGCTCACTGTAGGAGGCGCTCTCTACTGCCTGGTGGCTCTTTACATCGCGTCTCAGCCCAGCAATAAGTGACCAACACAACACCTATGGATCTTTCTGTAACATCTCCAACACGTCGCTGCTCTAATTCATCCACCCAGCATTCCTGGTCTTCATCCTGCCCTCACCACGACCACCTCTTGGGACTTTTAGATGAGAATGAATCTTTATCAGAACATTACAACAATCGAAAAACAATAATAATGTCTGTCTTCTTTGTCAAAAGATGTCTAAGTTAATAAATTTTAAGAGGAAACAAATGTTTGTTTGTCTTATATCTTCTATTGTACGTCACTGAAATATCACTCACTGGAGCAGAGGTGCCAATCAACCAACAGATGCACGGACATCATGTATGAACCGGTCTATAGGATGGACAGTCATCTCTCTCAGCTGTTATCAATGTGAAAATAGAAGCGAACATGTAAAGATAGTTTTTTTTTTTTTCTTTATGCTAACAGCTTTCAGGCTTGACCAGCATTGTGTGTGTGTGTGTGTGTGTGTGTGTGTGTGTGAGAGAGTGCAAGCATGATGGAGACACCCCGTCTGGAACATAGCTGCTGCTCACTTGGCTTAAGTATCGTCTCATACAGTATTTATATGTGTGGGCTCTGGTGTGATGTCAGATGCTTCACGCCGAGTTCAGACAGAGAGCGAGAGAGAGGTTTGTTTCAGACAGACATGTCTGCAGTCCCACATCAAGCTGCCGAAACACCGACGATCATCTTAGCCTCTGCTTTAGTACATGTACATTGATATTTTTTTAGATGCAGAGTAGTTTTGTTGTAGCAATATCAAAACAATACTCTGTTACAAGTAAAATCATGCATTTAAAATGTTACTTAAGTAAAAGTACAAAACTATTAGCATCAAGGGAAAGCATTGAGGGAACTTGACATTTCCAACGTGTAGTGGTGCAAGAAATGAGGTTTTCCATGAAGTATGTTAAACTTTTATTGATATGCAGATTAAAAAACACCTACAAAAGCCGAGTGCACTGAATGAATGATGTATAAACAAATTTGAATAAATATGAACTATGATTGCACAAATAACCTGCACAGACGCACATCCGGTTGGAAAACTGTGTGGGTTCCCCTGTGTTTAATTCCCTTTTTACCTGTGACTGCCCGGTGTAGGCTACATGACTTCTGTGATCAGGTGTGCAGGTGACATAGCAACAGCAACATACTCCACATACACTACCTATAGCACACATCAAAATTGGCTACAATAATATATTAACAATCAAAATCTATTTGGGGCTTGTATTTTGTATTAGTAACTAAATTATTGAATGTAGTGGAGTAAAAAATACAATATTTGATAATAGATGTGTTATTAATGTGCATGAATCAATATATTAACCAAATTAGGTTCACTATCCTATGTTTGTTTAATTTCTGTACTAAAGCAGCCTCTGATGTGAAGGAACCTTATTTTTCAAGGTTTTATATCATTGAAAAGTCAGTCCAGTTATGATATAGTAAGCCGTTACATTCTTGATAACAAGATGACCTTGATCCATTGGTTTGGAGTGTATGGTATGTTTTAAACTTGCACTTGCAGCTTCTGTGTGTTTGTATTGATCGCGCAGTGTAGCGTCTGCAGCTCACAAGAGGTGGCCTCCGCTGATTTAATTGATTGGAGGTGTTCTCGCAGAAAGCTCATCCACGTGTTGCACACAGTGTGTACGTGTTACAAGGTACACATGCAGTGCAGTTATTAGGACGTTGTGTTTCATCAGCTCTATACTCCAGCCGTCACGGATGTAAAACGTCAGATTGAAGCTGAAAGGTGGCGTTTTAACCTCATATTCAACCGTTTGACTGTGCAGCAAGACGACAGTCCTAATAGAATCTATCAGGCCATTGACCTCAATCAGTCTGTTCATTTGTTTCACTGCTACCAGACTGAAGACAAAAGATCCCCCTGCAGTACAGGCCTGACAGAGCATCACATTGCCAGATTGCCCAACTCCATTTCTGGCACGACACCAACTCTGCTCCTCATCAGCATTTGCTGAAAACCTCCTCTTCCTAGTGGTCCAATATGGTTATTTTATGGTAGAAAAGTTACACAATGGGGCTTTAAAATAAAAGAGAAGGGATCTCCATAGTCAGCATCCTTTGGAGATTATGAATGTCAGTAAATAGACAGAGTTCTTGAGATATTTCTGTCTGCATTAACCAACAGGCCAACAATGCCATCCCTAGCATGGCTAAAATCTTAAACCCTTAAGATTTCCTTTGTGACCTCTTCGAGAGTCCTGACCCACAGAATGGGAACCCGTGTCTTAACGTATCTGATAAATTGTTGTGTGTAACATCAAAGTGATTCCCTTGAATTTAAGGTGTACAAAACCTGAACTGATCAGTCGTTTCAACAAGTGCTCAGTCTTTTTTGTTTCAACTACTTTTCTCCTTTATTCGGTCACAACCCTTTCACCAAAGCTTTTCTCAGAAACATGATCACTGTGTGCACACATTGACTTGTTATACACCTAATATCCTGTTTTGATAATAAACCTTGCACCTGCTTTGCATCAAAGAATACTTTAGCATCATTTTAATTCCGCCCCTCTGTCTCTCCCATCGCCCTTACGTCATGACAGCCCACTTGAGCATCCCTCAGTAACAATAGATCCTTTTGTTGTCGCTCTTAGACCCGACAGAAGAGACATGAGAGCTCTGCAATAACATGTTTGCCACTCAATAACACAGCACTCCAACTGTTAATGAAGCACACACCGGGGGGGGGGAAGCGTGAACACAGGAAACTGGGGCAAAAGGGAGGAACAGAACACAGGAAGCAAGAAGTGAGGTGTGATGAGGGGAGGATGAGAGTGTAGGAAGGAGGTTGTTATATGGAGGATGGGTGTGACTTATTAGGAAGAAAATTAAAAACTTAATCCCTCTTTACAGCTACTGACACTCAGCAGCACCAGATGCTGTTACACCTTACACCATGAGGCATCACCAGTGTGATAACTATTCCGCCTTTATTATTTTAAATTATTCTAATGATTCTTTAAATATGACATAATCCTGGCTTTAAACATAACTATCTAGAGTAAACTAAAATTATATAAACTGGTAAATGGTATCGTCTTTTTTACCCCTCTTCTTTAGCTATACACTAAAATACAAATATTTATTGGTTCGTCTTTCATTTTTAAGCTGAATTAACTGATTTTTTGGCCACAAGAGGGCAAATGTGAAGGTGAGAAGAAGTGTGTCACATGGACAATGGGTGTGACTTATTATAATAAAAGATTAAGGAGGTTAAAGGTGGGATATGTGAGAATTGGCCACCAACTGAACTGATACTCCAAACAAATAGGGGGCAGCGAATCAGCAGGCCATACTGAGTTTATTTACAGTGGCTCCGACCCTGAGACGAAGAAAACATGGCAGGGACAGGAGAGGCATGAAATGGGAGAGGAGTGAGAGGGACGTCGGACATCAGTCAGTGCCGAAGCGACAACCTCTGTGGCTGTGAAGTGAAGCCAGTGCGAAAGTACCAAAAACTGCAGTTCCTCAAACGACCACTTGAAGCTGGCTACAGAACGAGTCAGTCCCCATGTTAAAATGTTCAACTTCACAGCAGAAATAAACATGTTTACAGCCTGGTACAAAAAACAATTTTGGTCTCTATAGCTAATTTCCCCGCTCATGACAACTGTACTGAGGGTGAATTCTTATAGAACTCACCCGTTCAAATTATATTAAGTCTTAAAGTTATGCATAATAAACAGCATGGCCGCTTTCATTGACAGGTGGGTGCTGTTACAGAAGGCTTGTCTGAGCACACTGTGGGTGACGCCACGAATACAACGTCCATTCTTTATATTGTCAATGTCTGTGACCACTAGTGAGCAGAAAAACCTCAAAACAAACACAGCCACCACTATGTCTTATAAAGTTGTCCTGGCTAACGTGTTATCAAGCAGACATGTTAGTTAATCAGAACTTGCTACCTGAAAGTAGCTGCCTGCTGCAGCTGGAAACCGAGTTAATAAGAGCTGTGAAACTGAACCTTACATTTAATTTGAAGGCTTTAAAACCAAGATGATCTAAAAGAGGCTGAAATGACTGCATAGAGCTGCAGAGATGGGTGTTAATTCTTTGTGTTATCCGCATCGTGAGTAATGTGTTGTTGTTTAATTTCTTCATTTATCGATTAAGGCAGAGGACGCATCTTAATTCACAATATACAACTCTGTTTGTTTCTCCCTCCTCAGAGAAAAACAATGCAGGCAAAGAGCAGCTCTGCAAACACCAAACACATCAACCGGCTCACAGGAAAGGCTGGAGCGAGAGGAGAGGAGGGGAGGGGAGGGGAGGGGAGTGACAAATTACCTCTCCCCACAATGCCCTGTGACAATAGCGCAGCTTGAGCACAAATAATGAATAAATAAAGTTCTCTGAGATTGAATGAGGAGAGCAATTTGTGAAGCGGCAAGCTCGTCTCTCGGATGAAACGACCACAAGTGGAATTGAGCGCATGAACAAAGCGACTGTTTCTCGTTTCTGTCCACAAAGTACATCGATTACACTCACGAGAAGACTTCAAGGAGGCGAGAGGAGGAGAAAGAAAGACCCTCCAGAGGTGGTGATATGTTTCACTCATCTGAAATCTAAAAATATACACTCACATGACATGGAGAATTTGAAAGCGAGATCAATTTGATCGCACCTTTTGCTCTCCAAGGGCCCCCATGCTTGCCACTTCCTCTGCTCTCCACAGGTAATGCTGTATCAGAGCTGAGGTGGAAAATAGAGAACTGAGAACAAGGTATTAACCTGCAGTTCCTCAAACGAGGTAACAGAGTGAGTTCAGATTGAATTCAATCAGAGATGGAGAAGAGACATGGAAAAGGTGTGTTGATTGGTAAGTGTATGCACTTAAAAGGCTTTGAAATTCTCTCTCTTGGTGTGTGGTTTTCTGTGGGTTTTTTTTTTTCCTCCAGGCTATTTTTTCTCAGCCTTTTCCCCAGCAACAACCTTACATAAGAGTTCAAACATAGGGCAAATGGTAAGCTCTGCCCCTTGGCTCTGTGTTCAAACTGCCCACCAATCCCAAAGTGCAAAGATGAATTTCATTTTTGTCCTTACTGCACATAATTACTTAAGTTGTATTATGTTACAAGTGTCTAGACCAGTCTCCAAACATCATCCCTCTTATCGATTTGACACTGCAACACAGAAAATGTAAGTCTCATTGTAGTTACTGGCTGGGAGGGAGAACAAGGGGATGTGGGCGGCATGAAAGGAGGAAAATGAATGTCCCTAAAATGAAAATGAATCAATATGGTTGCCCCAGGACATGAAAAGGTGGAATGAGAATGAGAGCCGGAGAGGGAGGGAGGGAGGGTGTTGGAATAGAGCTAGAAGAAGATTAATGGTTGTTTAAAAAGGAACAGTATTCATCAGTAGTCAGCTTCAGGTGCAGAACGGCGCCGGTGTTCGTGTATGTGTGTGTGTACTTTGCAGTAAGTTTACACTTTGTCTTTAACTTTCTAACGTCTCTCCTCATGACTCTTTCAATAAATGACCACCCAACCATAATACTGATTACTTTGTATTACTCTGCAAATGAGAGTGAGGCTTGATTTCTTCTCTTCATTTAAAACTCTCTGCGCCTTCACACACATATACAGGAGGTGATCCAACAGCGCCACCTACAGCATTTTTAGATTCAATCATTCAAAAACGAATCATTGATGTTGAGGAAATTTCAGTTATTAGCTCCAAACCTTTAATTGAAGCTTTTTAACAGAGCTTCAGGAGCAGGACCACACCTCAACCGTGTCACTTCACACTCTTGTTGAGATGATGCTGATGAGAGTCAGCTCCCTCTGGGTTGGGAGCAAGTTGCTGCCCCAAGCGAAGGAGTTCAAGTATCTCAGGGTGATAAGAAAATGGAGCATGAGATGGACCGGTGTCTGCAGTACTGTCGACGCTGTACTGGACCGTTGTAGGGAAGAGTGAGCTGGAAGGCAAAGCTCTCGATTTTCCAGTCAACCTATGTTCCAACCCTCACTGCATGAGCTTTGGATAGTGACCAAAAGAATGAGATCAAAGATACAAGCAGCCGAAATGAGCTTCCTCGGTAGAGTGGCCGGGCTCAGCCTTAGAGATAGGATTAGGAGTTCGGACATCTCAAGGGAGGTCGGAGTAGAGCTGCTGCTCCTTTGCGTCAAAAGGAGCCAGCTGAGGTTCAGCCATTTGATTAGGATGCCTCCTGGGCGCCTTCATTTAGAGGTGTCCAGGGCACGTCCAATTGGTAGGAGACCACGGGGCAGACCCAGAACCTGCTGGAGGGACTATATAGTCCAACTAGTCTGGGAATGCCTCGGGATCCCCCAGGAGAAGCTGGAATGTGGTGCTTGGGATGTCTGGGACACCCTGCTAAACCTGTTGCCACCGCAACCCAACCCCGGATGAGCAGAAGAAAATAGATGGATGGATATTTTGCCCCATTCCCCCACTTTCTCCCTCTCCTTCCTTCTCTCCATAAAGTTCTCAGGAGGGTCCGTCCTGCCTGGTTGCTACACTCCATCTGAGTCCAGACAAATTGCCACTCAGCTCTTCTGCATGTACGCTCCTTGTCCAACATTGTCTACTACTCCTGTCACTCCTTCAGAATCTGAGCCTTCACCTCAGCCTCCCACAATAGCATCCCTGAACAGTTAATACAAATCATGGATGGTTGGTCCTCCTAAGTGGATCACCACTACATTCATTCGGATCTCTTGATCTCACATTGACACCACCTTATCTCAAGTAACTGGAAGCTTTTGGGGGTCCGTCTTTCCCGATGCTACAGCGGATTTCTCATTGAAGCTTCCCCAGAATGCAGCAACAGACCGAAGAAGTACAAGAGTTCATGCTTCACTCACAATCTTTTTTTGTGTTAATAAATCATTCTAACTTATCTTGTTGGTCCTTGCAAATGAAATTCCAAAATAAGTGCACACCATGAAAGAAGTAATGGTTTATTCATGTCAAAAATCTTCAGGAACGTATTCAGCCTCCATCTGTACAAAATAATGCGTCTCATAAAGTAAGTGTTACAAAATCATCCTTCCTACAGGTTGCAAACGGAGTGAATGTTTCCAATAAATAGTCAGTATGAAATTAAAAGAATTACAGCAGGAATACGAGAAATACCCTCGCGGTCACATTCACACGTGTCTGTCCATCACTTGCACTTGTATGTGAGCTGTTTGCGGTGATAGTGGATCCACACAGGAGCAGCGACAAGCCCGGTCAGGAATCCAATCATAGCGCCGAGACTGCAGGAAACAGGCCAAACCTGCAAGAAGCAAGACAAGTCGTGATCGTCCACGGCCACAGTGTCAAAAAAAAAAAAACACCCAACACTGCACTGATAGATCAAGAGGAGCTACACTGTTTGATAAGTTCATCATTTTTAGCCCTCCACAAGCTTTTAGCGTTCAGTTAATTTAAAGAGAAACTTCTAAAGGAAAAACTACAGCACCAGTGTCATTTAGAGTTATGCTCCAATTACCGCTGTCTGCCTCTAATTTGCATTTTGCTCCAGTCGTTCTGCAGAGAACTGCCTTTGCAATTATAATTTTAATCTTTTCCTTTTCCATTTAAAAATAACAAATTAATTAAAAGAGAGGGACAGATTTAATGGTTATTGTGTTGAATTATTATTTCATACTGGTGGAGTCTGTATTTAATAGTGTTCAGTGATGAATGGAAACCATTCTTAACAGAGGAAAGTTAAAAAAAATCGTTAAAATATTCCTTTCATTGATAAAAGTTGTGCGCCAGTTTCAGAAACTCAATATTAGGGACATGCTGTGAATTTTCTTTGTCAGGTTGTTTTATTTTAATACTTTTGTGGGACTGAAGAGGAATTATTGCTCAGTAATTCACAAGCAAAACACTAAAAAGTCTGTGCGGCATGAATCTATTTTTCAGCTTTTCTCTCCTGTTAAATATCTCAAAACCCCTCAGGTTTATTATTTTGACTCCTTTGAGGCCACCTGACCCACAGGCCAGTGTTATGAATGACCACAGTACTCTACTGATACACTGGGCCCAAGTGGCAACCTCCGTGGATGTGAAGGGAAGCCTAAGGGGGAGTGCTAAAAACTGCAGTTCCTCAAACGGCCACTTGAGGCTGGCTACAGAACGAGTCTCCATAAGCCCCCATGTTAAAATGTCCAACTACACAGCAGAAATATTTACAAATATTTACAGAAATATTACAGAAATGTTTACAGCCTGGTACAAAAAACTGTTTTGGTCTCTATAGATTATTTCCCCGTTCATGACAACTGTACTGAGCATCATTTAGCCCTCCTCGGGTCTACGTCTACCACTGACACTGATAAACTTAAATCTTTTTCTCTGTGAAATTCTTATTTTTACTCTTCTGTAACATTTTTATAAATGAAAGTCACGGAGCGGAACAGGTAGCCTCATATGGCAGTTTTAGGGGCATCGATTCATCATTCAACAACTGATTTACGACTCATTTGAGCAGTTACAAGAGTTTGACGTACGAGTAAAACTGACAGAAAACTTTAGAATAAAAATAAAAGAATGTCTTCCCAACAGTTCATGAGATGATTTTCAGTGTGTTCTGACCTGCCATGGCCTGTCCCAGTCTAGAGGTATAGGAAAGGCTCCCACCCAGGCTCCTACCACTGTGCAGGCCACTGTAATCTGTAGACAGGTGTCCCACACAGACATAGCTCTGGAGACGAAGCAAAGAAAGGACAGTTAATATATTTAATAGCACATAAGCATGTGAAACATATGGCAGAAGGACAGGAAAAAAGAAAGGCAGGTTTTAGGCTCACCCATGTCGACTGAACACTCGAATCCAGGCCTGGACGTTGGGGCCGAGGACACAGAGACACCTCAGAGTGGTTAGCGAGGTCAGCAGCACAGCTAGGGAGAACGTCTCTAAGGCGGATCTGAAACACACACGAGAAATTAAAGGCTCGGGGTACAGTTTATTAAGTGATACAAACATTTTTATGGAGGCAGGACCTGAGTCGACAGAACAAACTAAAGAAAACAGCAATTTGGGAGTGATAATTACAGGGTATGAAACATGCAGACTAAATGAAATTCTATGAATGTGTAGCCTGTCAAAAAGTGTGAACATTTCTGTAGCTGGCTGCTAACTAAATAATGATTATTGAATACTCAGTAAAAGCTGCATTTATTCACTTGTTTTTCTTCCATTTGATTATGAGTGACACATTTAATGGTTCTCTGCAAACCGACAACAACAAACCTTTACCCTGTCCTTCAATTAAATACACACACGCTGGTAGATACATGAGCGTCACCAGCTACTCACTCAATCAGCGGAGCTCCATAGAGAACCACCACAGTGTGGAAGAACAGGCATGACAGGAAGAAGTACAGACAGGAACGAAGCAACCTGGACAACTGTGGAAAGAAATAGGTGAAGAGAATTAAGATGATAAATCATCAAGAGTTTGAAAAGTTCACTTCCTGGGGAGATGGTCTTGATTAACTGGACATGCAGGGTCAAAAACGTTGGTCAATTTCAAAGAGTCGAGTATTTACAAGCCATCGTTCATGTCTAAGTGGCATAATCAAGCTGATCTGTCTGACTGAGGAAACCAGGTATTGGAATAATGATGGATATCTGTTATATTTAGCACTGCCGATCCACAATATACAGTTACTTTGGTTTTTGTCTTTGGCTCAGTGGATGCCATTTGCTGCTGTATAGTGTATAATTATTAACATATGCTGTATGCAGCTCTGTGAACAGCAAGCTGTCTCCATTACTCTCCATCTTCTTCATTATGTACTATGATCTGTGCTCCATGTCTCCGGTTAGCAAATTAAAGACGTGTTAATCTGACCCAGACTTTAATCTTAATGCCATGTGAGGTCTGAGTTGGGTTTGTGGAGCAACAAAAGCAAACATCCAGTTAAGCTCAACTGATAAAGTCCTTATCAGGGTCTCGGTTACAAGAACTGTAACTGAATGTCTTCTGTGACATTTCTCAATTTTCAATCAGAGTCAGAGTATGGCAGGTCTTCATGTGATGTCGGTGTGCAAAAAAACATAATGCACGTACAGCAGATCTCAGATGCTCTGCAATCAAGCGGCAACCTCCGTGGCTGTGAAGTGAAATCAATGCACGAGTGCCAAAAACTGCAGTTCCTCAAACGTCCACTTGAGGCTGGCTGCAGAACGAGTCAGTCTCCCCATGTTAAAATGGCCAACTTCACAGCAGAAATAAACATGTTTACAGCCTGGTACAAAAAACAGTTTTGGTCTCTATAGCTAATTTCCCCGTTCATGACAACTGTACTGAGGCAGAATTTTTATATAACTCACTCGTTCAAATTATATTAAGGCTTAAAATTATGCATAATTAATAGTGTGATTGCTTTGATTGGCAGGTAGGTGCTGTTACAGGTGGGTTGTTTGGGCACCCAGGCGTCATTCAGCCACGTTTTTGATGATTTTTAAGATTAGCTGGGAGGCAGAAGAGGCAGGACTGCCAAGATGGCGGCGACCAGAGCCAAAGATTTTGAGCTTCAATGTGACTCTTGAGAAACCTGTGGGTGACGTCACGCATACTCTGTCCATTCTTTAAACTGTCAGTGGTCACAAACCTACGTCCACATAGGCTTCAATCCATTGTCATAATGGCTCACCTGGTCATGTGTAATTCACTCAGGAAACAGCCAGCCAATCAGAAAACAGCCTTATTAATATTAATGAGACAAAACTTCAACATATATTTGGTACTAAATTCTTAAAACACCTGAAAAATGTAAAATATTGGACCTTTAAAGTGCTTCTTACACATTGATACATCAGTATTAACAATTTAATAATGTAATAAATTATAATAGTGCTTTACATTATGTACATTACTATTATTAAGTATTTTAGTGAGTATTTTAACATGTCAACATGCAACAGTCAGCTCGCTAATGCTACCACGGTCACAATGAATGGAGGTCAGCACCTTGTATCCCAGTGTGTGCTTCTTGGTGGGCGGTGTGACGCCGAGCAGCCAGAAGACGGCGACACTGACCGCGGTGACCGCGCCGGAGGTCGAGTAGATCCAGAGGAGGTGAGTGCCGTACACCGAGAAGCCCGGCACGAACGCCGCAGGTAGGACGGTCGCCATGAACACCGAGGCGGCGATAATGGCGTGAGTGGACGCCATGGCTCTGATTTCATGGTCCCACATGATGAGGACTGTGTCTATCCACAACAATACACCGAGACAAAGTCCAAATAAAAGACTTTCAAATGTTAATTTACTGACTGATACACAGAGCAGGTTGCATCCATCGGTGAGTCTCTCAACCTGTCTTCCGTAAACATGGAGTGAGAGTGACTTCCGCTTGGACTTCACAATAAAAGTCGAATGCTTTATCTTAATGCAAGCTCAGATAACAGGTTAAACTGAAATAAAACCAATAAAAGAATACTATTTTATTTCAATTGTCAAATCATACACCCTCGTGAACCCTAAATTTACTGTCATATACATTCACTTTATTTTAATGTTGCCCAAGAGTCAGTATGTCTGCATAATAATACTTATGCCAAATGTATTAAAGTGAGTCTAGTGTTTTTTAAAGGATAGATTCAATTATATTTTCACGCTCTAATGTATGCTTTCTATGGGATTATATTGACCTCTCCTAAAAATGCTGACCTGATTGCACAGGTATTATGCTTCCTCCTGTATCATATATGAAATATAAAAACTCTTACTCAACTCAACTATCTTGTAGTTGGATCATTTACGACACAGTTATTTAGCCCAGTGTTTTTATATCTGTTCTGCTTTCAGAGACACAGAGGAGTTAACGGACCTTTATTTTGAAGAAAAATTACAGGTCTCCAGCAAACAGGAAGTTTTATTTTGTAGGTACCTTTACAGGTTTTAGTTAAAGGCATCTTCTAACCAATCACAGGAGGTCAGTGAAGTCATACTGGGACCTTCTGTGACGGACAGTAGTATAAGCCAATGAAATCTGAGATTTACATAGCTATAACCAATCAGAAAGAGAGAGCGTCATAGAGCGTTAGAGGGGAAGAAACGACCGGAAGTTTACAAACATTAACCGAGCAAGCTAAGAGCTAGCTGACGTTTTTATTTTATTTTGACCAGCTGTTAAAAAGTTTCAGTTTAATCAAACGACAAGAGGAAAGATGGTTTGTGAAAAGTGTACGTGTCACGCTGTTCAGATGTTTCCTAACTTCAAATCTAACCTACATGAGCGGAAACTGGAGTTTATTGGAAAGCTAACGTTGTGTTGCTAACTGTTGTCCTCATTAAATAACCATATTATTATATTATATAAATATATATTATAACATATCATATTATTTATTGTTTCAGGCGAGAAGAAGCTCGGTAAAGTCATCACACCTGACACCTGGAAGGATGGAGCACGGAATACAACAGGTGAGCTATTAATGCACACAGACAGACTCAGTAAACATGTTTGTGTCGGTAAATATTGTGAATAAACTTTATATAAACACATGTATAGCTACATTAAACATATATGTGAATATAAAACAAACACAGAATGGAAAAGCCTTTATAATCTAAGCTCTCTTTATAATATAATAATATAAAACAGGATTCAAATCATTGAGAACTCCTGTTTTTTTTTTTTTAAATATGCTCTCTGATGTGTTGTGAAGTTTTAGGCCTGAAAACACTTTAAAAAGAAACAATATAAAAGGTTGTACTACCTCTTGTAAAATGGCTTTTATCAAGAGATCACATTTAGTGTTTGTACATCCAATTATATACACTAACTAAGTCCTATAGACTATAGTTTCATTTGTTTGTAACATCTCAACTGCTTTGCTTTGTCTCTGGATGGTTAACAGATCTACACTCAAAAGAATGTTTTGGCCACAATTACGTAGAACATTTCCATCCATTTGAATTACATAGGTTTAATGTAAATTAACTAACAAACTTAATGTGAAGCAAGTAATAAGATTTATGTAATAGTACTAATAAACTCAAAATGACTGCATTCATTTTCGCTGTTGGGTTTTGACAAACAAGTTGGCTTTATGTAGTGGAAGCACATTGAGTTTATTAGTCACATCAGGATTAAATCATCTTTTATATTGTTTGTCATTTCTGCTTTTCTTTAAATTATGACACTGTTATTGCTGAGATGATGATGTTTAATGCTGCTCTTCTTTCTCTCAGAGGGTGGTGGACGTAAGCTCAATGAAAACAAGATCCTGACTTCCAAGAAAGCCAGGTGAGTATCTCACTAAAACTTTAAATCAAAATGTTATTTGATTGTTAGAGCCGTGCCGTTAGCATGACTTGTAAAACATTTTGGCGCATCTCCCTCTCAGGTTTGACCCCTACAGCAAGACGGGCTTTGCTACCTGCAGGATTTGCAAGAGCTCGGTTCATCAGTCTGGATCACACTACTGTCAGGGCTGCGCGTACAAGAAAGGTATTCACTTGCTCACACTGGACTCCATACTGAGCTGATGTGTTTCTCTGATCGTCTGATTGGCAGCTGCAGCGTGACATCGGGCTGTGTTTTTCCAAAAGTTGAATACAGCTCAACTTCTCGGCTGCAGGTCACTGCAGCATGCACCTCCACAGTATTCCATGTGACAAACTCACTTTGCTTCACCTAAACTGAAAGAAAAAGACAATTTCTACTCCCCTCTTCTCAGCAATGTAGCAATGCAGATAGTTTTGGATTTGTTTAGCTAGCTTTTAATGTCCCGGTTATCCTGTAAAATCCACACACTTCACTGTGATCTGGTAATATTTCTTTAGTAGACACAGTTAACAGGGAGCTCTGTGGCTTATCCACACTGCAAGAGGTTCGGTTTGTTTCATAGGTTTGTTTGAATTTAGTGTGTTAGCTGGTTAGCCAACTTCAGTGTCTAACATTTAGAGTGAATGATGAAATCCAAATAAGGGTTTCAAAAAGCATCAATGAACCTTGAGTCTCCGCTGCAGAGAATCAGGCCAGATAAAGCTGCAGAGGGCACACAGGAGAACAGGCATAAATGTGTATTAGTGCATAAATGGCTCAACAAACATGATGGTTACTTCAGTGGACTCCAACAAACTGTCCCCAGAACAGGACAGGTTAATTACAACTTGTATGTGCCACTACTTTAAAACAGAAATGTTTTTCATTCAGGCACCATCTGTAGTTCAAACAGTTTATATTCACAGTGTATGTTTCAAACTGGAAAGACCTCACCATCAACATTTTGCTTTATTTTACTGATGATCACATGAATTTAGCGTCATCAGTTTACAAACCACACTGCTGTGGATTGCTTTAACTTTAAGCCTGCAAATTCACTGGTATGGTTGTTTACACGCACATACCTAATACAAGAAGTGACATTGGTCTTCTCTCCTCCCTTTTTGTGTCTCCAGGAATCTGTGCGATGTGTGGAAAGAAAGTTTTGGACACCAAGAACTACAAGCAGACGTCTGTGTGACGGCGAGCTGATCAGAAAACAGTGCTACGAGTGTGAGGATGAGACCGATGGTGCATGTTTGTCATCTTGTCACAACGTCCTGTTGTCGACAGCTTTAACTCTTTATTGTAATCCTTCCCACCTGTGTGAAAGAGGGGGACTTGGAGGTGGCTTTGCCCTCTTATTATATAATATCCTATAATGCTGCTGGAACTATTACAGTGGCCGTAAACAGGGAAGCACCGTTGTCTCTAAACCACACCACCAACTCAAAGCTTCTAGATTTTTTTTGTATATTTTAAATTCAATAGTTTTGACTTGATTCTTTGCTTTTTAAAAGTTTATTTCTGTATGTAATATATCAAGTGTTGCATTTTTGAGTGAATTAAAGCATTCTATACGAGGACATTTGACAGGATTCATTTGTACCGCTGCCTGAGGCCACAAATTTCAGCCTCTTACGCACAACATACCCATATTTGTCCTGTATGCCTCTAATAATTGGTTTACCCTTACATAATCATATTTGGAAACTGTTTGCAGCACTGCCATCCCTCCCCCACTTTATTGCTGTCAGAGATAGAGGTTATAGTTCACAGGCTGTCTGACGCCAGGCTCCTCCCTTTGATATTTAAAGGCCTTGCCTTCCCTCAGGCCTTCGACCACGTTTTTTCTGTCACATTATTGATTTATGCTGTTGTACCACACCCCAAAAACAGCTCCAGCGTCACAGTAGGTGATGTTTGGATGTAGCAAATGAGTCAGACGCTAACGTCTCTATAAAGGTTAGCTTGTTAAATCATCCTTGCCCCTTATGCTTCTGTTAATCTGTGTTGTGGTGCATTCAGGAACATCAGTATAATGTACCAGTTTATACCTGTTACGCAGCCAATCATGCCAAATCAATTTAATAGCTGTGTCCCACTCCCAAGTCCATGCTATGTACTAATAAATAATGTACTATACACAATATATATTCCTTTTTGTCTGGAGAAATAAATGTACCTTTTTGTACTAAGTGTGCAGATTTAGTTTGTATACTGACTTTTTAGTGATGGCATTGTTAGTCTGTCAAAAAAAAACGTATGGATTCATGATCACCTGAGGATGAAGCATACTGAACCCCTGACTATTCCTCCAACGTCACCAGAAGGTCAAAATTTTTTCATGTGCGGTGATATAAAGGTCAACAATTACTAGTTGGATTGGCACAGACGTTCATGTTCCCCAGATGATATATCGCCTTAGACTTTTGGTGATCCCTTGACTATCATCGGGTAAATTTTTAAATATTTTTTCAATACTTTTTCTTCATGACCAAATACCTGTAGAGCTAATAGCCAGTAGTGTAGCGATGCCTGGAGAAGTGGTTTTCCATCCAGTGTGATGAAGCCAATGCAGAAGTGCTAAAAACTGCAGTTCCTCAAACGTCCACTTGGGCTGGATACAGAACGAGTCAATCTCCATAAGCCCCCATGTTAAAATGTCCAACTTCATAGCAGAAATAAACATGTTTACAGCCTGGTACAAAAACAGTTTTGGTAGATAATTTCTCCGTTCATGACAACTGTACTGAGTCTGAATTTTTATATAACTCACCTGTTCAAATTATATTAAAAATTATGCAGAATTAACAGCATGGACGCTTTGATTGACAGGTTGGTGCTGTTACAGGCGGGTTTGTGTCATTCAGCCTGCCTCAGCTCCACCAATTATCCACAGAAGTAGGCAGAAGTGGGACAGCCAATATGGCGGCAGCCAGAGCCGCAGATTTTTAACTTCAAAACGTCTCTTTGGAAACCAGTAGGTGATGTCACACATACACTGTCCATTCTTTATACTGTCAACGGTTATAAATGCTGACATGTGAGGCTACTCTTGCATATTTAGCTCACCCAAAAATGGGCTAGTAATATTTGGATATTTGTCACTTTACCTCTGCTGCTAGTAAGGCTGCAAAGTCTTACTAGCAGTTCAATATATTAAGTTAATACTGTGTACTATAAAGTACAGTTAATGTCATTAATACCACAAACATAACATACTGTTATCGACATACACAAAGTAAGGTTCACAACTTTTTTTTCACGTTTCTATCATTTTATTTAAGCAAAGAATTTTCAAAATACGTGCTACAGTCATCATTGATAAAACCACACATCTATTCTGCTCTTTGCATTCCAGATATAATCATTTGATTTGTATCTTTAAAAACACAATATATTACAAAGACTTTATAAATGCATTTATAAATGACACAGTTTGTTAAATTATTGAAATTGTTTGATTCTAAATAATAAACGCAGGGAAAGGTGTAAGAGCACCATTGAATTTCCCATAAAAAAAAAAGAAATATTGTCACAATACAACATTGCACTCAAGTTTCACACTTTAAAACAACAATATTGCCGTGTACGACTATAAAATATCTACCAAAGGCACCAAGAATGTGGTAAAGTCTTGTATTTCCTATTATGTTCACAGTGATTTCACTTGATTTCTGCAGCAGGACTGAACTCTGATCAGCCCTGTGCGTATTGAAATGAGCCCCAGAGTTGGCTTGGATCGGCATCATATGCAGACCCGCCGTTAGCTCTAGAGCTCCCTGTGTGCTGCTGTATATGGAGGCTCGGGAGTGAATGGTGTTTGTTAGGCGTGCTGCGAAAGAGTCAGGAACTCCTCCCGAGTTTTGGGATCCTCTAGGTAAACTCCCAACATGGTGCTCGTCACTGTGCGGCTGTTCATCTTCTGGACGCCACGCATGACCATACACATGTGCCTGCAAACACACACATATACACACATGGCTCAGATTTGCGGCGCAAAGGTTAACATGCTTTGACTTGTGGAACGTGTTCAAAGGGGAACGCCACCAATTTTACACATCAAAGTGATTTAGTTTACAGATATATGTGAAAGAAGTTGCATAAAGGCAGCGTTGGGCTGAAGACTACAACTTCTGGTGGTGTGTGTGTGTGTGTGTGTGTGTGTGTGTGTGTGTGTGTGTGTACTTACGCTGCTTCAATAACCACAGCTACACCTTTTGGCTGCAGAGCCTCTAATATTCCCATGGCGATCTGCTTGGTCAGACGCTCTTGAACTGAAAGACACAAAATAATGACACACATATAAACATGATAATAGCAGATTCTATTAAGATTATTGTGTTAACAAGAAGAAATCAGTCTGTTAATATTGCATAATTTTTTTGGCCGCTTACCCTGAAGCCTCCGACTGAAGATTTCCACAATCCTGCAGAAACCAGAACACAAGCAAAGCGGAGAGGACTGATTACAGATCAGACGTAATAACGAATGATTAATCTTTTGATAAACAAGGACTGGCATCGGACCCCTGGCCTCTACTCTGGCCATGCAGACCCTTCATCTGTGAATGATTCACCCTACAGACCTCTCTGAATCTGTCGTGCAAGATTCAACCACAGGAAGTTTGTCTGACTGTCTGTTACTGTTATTCTGGGTTTTGTGTGTTCAGAGACGGTGTGATATTTTAGGAAAAAGGGGGAGAGAAGGAGACAGACAGATTATCAGGCTGTGATAATAACTGCTGATTCCCACAGGTCCGAAGGGATTTTCTCATGGCTCGAGAGCGGATAGAGTTTAGATTTGTGTCTGTGAGTGTGCTTGATGAGGGGACTAGATGATGGCCACTGGGCTTAGACTTAAGCCTCCAGGTCAATGCACTGAGATAACAGAAGAACGCAGCCACCCGGCACTAACACCAGAAACATACAGCCACAGTGGCAGCATGAGGGTATGATTTGTGTGTGTGTTCGTGTGTGTGTCTGTGTGTGTGTGAGTGTGTGTTACCTTGCCAGCTTGCTCAGTCCCACCACTTTTTTGTTGGGAATATACCCGATGTGAACCTGCAGAGAGATCACAGAGGTCACACAATCAGAGCAAAGGATTGTAAATATTAGCAATTCAATGATTAGAAACACACACACAGACAGGACAGTGACGTCCACATGCACAAGCTTGCACAAAGAGTGTTTCAGCTCAGTTGTTTGTCTTTTCAGGACTGATGTGGAACTTTTCTAATATCAATCATAAACTTAAAATCATTTTTGGTTGACACACACACACACACACACACATACACTTACCTTGCCAAAAAATGGCACCAGATGATGTTCGCACAGTGAAAACACGTCTATGTCCTTCACAATCACCATCTCGTCATGGTCTTCATCAAATATGGCATTGTTTAAGATGTCTGAGGGCAGAAACACACACACATAAATATATATATTTTAAGAAATAAGCCCATAAGGTAGTAAGAAAGTATAAGAAAGTGTTACAGCAGCTTACAATACACAAAAATACTCATAAATAAAGATATACTAGAAATAGAAATCATTGGATGGTGTGTAGCATTATATAGCACAATACTAACATTCACATAGATCCAATTCAATCTGATCCAACACAACAACTCTGTCATAAATTCAACTTTTACGAAGCTTATAATGTTTCAGTTTTTGTTGACACCATCAAAGGTATTAATTCTACTTTATGTTTATTACTGAGGTCTTAGTGGGATAAAATATCCTGCTCATCTTTTATAGCTGCTGTAAACAGATTCAGAAATCCATCTAAGTGCCTAAATCATATGAAGGTGTCTATATCTAACCTATATAGAGGAGCAAACCTGTTAGAAACCACCAACTACAGCTGTTCAAAGTTGAATTAACACCTATAAGTTTAATTACTTTAATTAAGGTTTCTGCTTTTCAATAAGATCCGAGAAAGAGGAGCCCTAATAACACCAGAGTGTCCCCCACAGAGAGGGGACCTGTTGACTCACCGTCCACGGTCTCATGGTAGCCCTTGGTGAGGAACTGCATGGCTTTGGCAGCGCGCAGCGGCGTGCGCAACAGCCCCTGCCGGTCCGTGTCCTCTCCGAGCTCCCGGAGGATGCTCGTGTAGGCGGCTTCGATCGCAGGTAAGCGGGACTTGTCCTCGGCTTCTTTGCGGGACGTCTCGTGTTTGCGGTGCACGGCGGACTTCTTGGTGTCTATGATGAGGTCGCTGAAGCCGTTGTTGCAGTGGCACTCCTCCACGGTGTCGTTGCAGTGGCCGTTCATGTTTTTTGTTTTTTTTTGGAGTCTGGACGCAGAGAAGATGAGATGGTCTCTGTTGGAGGTCTGGTGGACTACTCCTGATCCCGGTACCCAGCGCGTTTATAAAGCCCTCACTCGGTGCCGCGTGCGCATCGGTTTCCTATTAGTCAAGGTGCGCCTGCGTCAACGCTTAATTTCGTCAGCAGACTTAAATGTCAGCCTCCCAAAGCGAGCAGGTCATACAACCGAATTTTCTGCAGCTCATCACTTGACACAAACTGTATCATCATCCGTCTCCGTTCATTAGTTCTGATGTTACTTCAGCAGAAACGACACAAACCAGCCTCAAAGCTCAGCAGACTCATGACTTCACGTGGAGCTCAGGCATGATTGTTATCCAATTATGCCTGTTATGGTCTGTTATGGAAATTAAACTCCCTTTAATCCGACCTCACAGCTGCGTATGAAGAAGAAGGAGCCATATATCCACATTAAATGCTTTGACAATAAATTAAAATGACACAATGCACTATGATTATTTGCATGATGTGCGCACAGATTACATACACTTTAAAAAATGCCTGTAGATTTTACAGTGGAAAAACTGCCAAACCATGACACACTGTAAATGTATATATCAGCCGAAACAGAAACTTTTTTTCAGAAAAATACATGACTGCACTGTTAAATACTGCACTGTGTTTAACTCTGTGTATAACAGAAATATACTGTAATTTATATATCAGACAACACTGTAATTTTTGCACAAATAGGCCTGCTGTTCTTACTTTTAATTTACTGCCCTGCTGATTTTTTGCATGATGGGAGCACAGATTTCATGCACTGTAAAAATTGTCAGTGGAACAGTGGGAAAAACTGCCAAACCATGACGGTAAAAGACTGTAAACTCTAAAACTAAACTAAATACAATACAACAAACAGTGAAACGCCGTGACTGTACACTGTTGCCCATAAAGTTGGAATAATTTTGTTTTCAGACACATTCCTCTTTTTATTCCTATTTATTTAAGACTGATGAAGACACTTTATCTATCAAGAACAAATCACATTGTCACAATCATTTCATGAGAAGAAGTACAAATATTTTTTTCCAACTTTATGGGCAACAGTGTGTCATCAGCCAAAACAGTCATTTTTACTTAATGTTACTCTTAATGTTAAATACTGTCGGGTACTGAATACTGTACTGTGTTTATAACTGAAATATCCTGTAATATACTGTATATACCAGCCAACACTGTAATTTCTGCCTGAGTAAGCCTGCTGTTCTCTTCTCTTAATGTATCAAAATGAAACATTAAATAATTATTTTGTGATTAATCAAGCTGTAGTCTCTTTCACTCAGTCACACACACACTGAAGGCGTGGTAAATTGTCATGGTTTTGTTTTTGCTCTTTTGATATTCCTTTGTGTCATGTGTTACTTAACTTCCTGCCTTTTCATGTGTTTCCCACCACTTACGATTATCTCTTCCAGCCTGATTAGTTCCACCTGTGTCTTGTTGTCCTGTCTTTAATTTTGTATTCAGTTCCAGTGTTCATCCTACTTTTATTGTCCCCTGTTTTGGACTTTTGTTTGTACTGACTTCCGATTTGCCTTTTCATTATTTTGTGTTTGCCAACCTGTTTAGTAAGTTATTAAAGTTCTGCTCGTCTGCTTTTGGATCCATCTTTGAACTGAAATGTGAGAGTAAATAGACTTTTATGTGGCTTTTCTTTCACATTACCTTCATTCAACCATTCATACATTGATGGCCTCGCTACCATGCAAGGTGCCAACTGCACATTAGTCAGCATTTAATTCATTCCCACACCAAACAGTGGGGTTCAGTATCTTCCCCAAGGACACTTCCACATGCACTGGATTCACTGAAAGTCAGTAGCGTTGAAATTCTTTTATTCTTGGGATCAGATGACAAGATATCCATTATTAGAGAATAATCTGATAACTGATGATTTATAATGAAAAAAAAAAACACATCTGATCAAATAACCACAGTATCACGGTGTAGTCACACCATCCTGAGATAAACCAAGCACACACACACACACACACACATTTTGGTAGTTGACAATGAAACAAAAAAAGTGTCTCTTGTTCAAGAAACACAGGACATGTGTGTGTAATGGGCTGTAGATGATGACATTAGTCATGCAGTTTTCTTAGAAAATCAATGGCCGCATGTGTTCCTGGAAATAAAGAAGCAGACATGTCACATATTCTCACATGGAGCTGTATAATTACCTTCACTCTTTACTGTTCAATCAACAGAACAAAACAGAACAACTTCTGTTTTTTATTTTATTTGTTTTATCTTGGACACATACACTCACGTTCTGTAGATATATAATACCTGACAACTGTTCAGTATAATTCTTCTTCTACCTGGTTATACATGTTTGGTTTCCTGCTGTTCCTTGTTAACCCTGATTCCAAAATAGTTGGGACGCTGTGTAAAACATGAGGACCTTTTTGACGTGTGTTCATTTGAATACAGTACAAAGACACGATACTTAATATTCTTGAATTTGATGCCTGCAACACTTTCCGATAAAGTTGGGTCAGGGACAACAAAAGTTGTTCCAAACTCCTTGAAACCTGTTATTTACCTGTTATATAATTTCACAGGTAAACTAGTTCATTTGTATCAGGTGTTAGTACCACAATCGAAAAACCAATCGAAAAGGAAGGACGGGCGAGGTTCAACACAAAAACTGCGTGCGCAAGTAGGAGACTCTCGATAAAAGATTGCTAAAAATTACAGAAGATGGTGGAAAATTAATTTAGTTTGCTAAGAAGATGGATTCTCTGTTGCCCCTGTTTCACAAAAGCCTCAACTTTAAAGGACCAGTGTGTAGGATTTAGTCGCATCTAGTGGTGTCGTTGTTTTGCTCCTCACCTCACCCTTGTTGTACATGCATGAAAATCATAGGTATGAATATTATTTTCCATGTCTGCCTTATTCTGAAAACAGAGGCCCCCAATCTTACACAGTGGAACTTAATATAAATAATTATATTATTTATATACACTACCGTTCAAAAGATTGGGGTCACTTAGAAAATTCCATGTTTTCAAAAGAAAAGCTTTTTTTTTTGTCCACAAAAATAAATAAATTGATCAGAAATACATTTTAGACATTGTAAATAGTGTAAATGACTATTGTAGCTGGAAACAGCCGATTTGTAATGGAATATCTACATAGGTGTACAAAGGCCCATTATCAGCAACCATCACTCCTGTTGTTCCAATTGCATGTTGTGTTTGCAAATCCAAGTTCATCATTTTAAATCGCTAACTGGTCATTAGAAACACCTTTTGCAATCATGGTAGCATAGCTGAAAACTGTGCTGATTAGAGAAGCAATAAAACTGACCTTCTTTAGACTAGGTGAGTGTCTGGAGCATCAGCAATTGTGGGTTCCATTACAGGCTCAAAATGGCCAGAAACAAAGAACTTTCTTCTAAAACGTCTCAGTCTATTCTTGTTCTGAGAAATGAAGGCTATTCCATGCGAAGAATTGCCAAGAAACTGAAGATCCTGTACAATGCTGTGTACTATTCACGTCACAGAGCAGCGCAAACTGGCTCTAACCAGGACAGAAAGAGGAGTTTTAGACCCCGGTGCACAACTGAACAAGAGGACATTAGAAGTACATTAGAGTATCTAGATGCCTCATAGGTCCTCAACTGGCAGCTTCATTAAATAGTACCTGCAAAACACCAGTGTCAACATCAACAGTGAAGAGGCAACTCAGGGATGCTGGCCTTTCTAGGCAGAGTGGCAAAGAAAAAGCCATATTTCAGACTGGCCAATAAAAAGAAAAGATTAAGATGGGCAAAAGAACACAGACACTGGACAGAGGAAGATTGGAAAAAAGTGTTAAGGACAGACGAATCCAAGTTTGAGATGTTTGGATCACAAAGGAGAACATTTGTGAGACGCAGACCAAATGAAAAGATGCTGGAGGAGTGCTTAATGCGATTCGATCTGTCGAGCATGGTGGAGGCAATGTGATGATCTGGGGGTGCTTTGGTGGTAGTAAAATGGGAGACTTGTACAGGGTAAAAGGGATCTTGATGAAGGAAGGCTATCACTCCATTTTGCAACGCCATGCCATACTCAGTGGACAGCACTTGATTGGAGCCAATTTCACCCTATGGGTGCAATAACTATTTAGGGAAGAAGCAGTCAGCTGGTATTCTGTCTGTAATGGAGTGGCCAGCACAGCCACCAGATCTCAACCCTATTGAGCTGTTGTGTGAGCAGCTTGAGAAGGGCCCTTCAAGCCAATCCAACTTGTGGTAGGTGCTTCAGGAAGCATGGGAGGCAATCTCTTCAGGTTACCTTCACAAATTGACAAGTAGAATGAAAAAGGTCTGCAGGGCTTTAATTGCTGCAAATGGAGGATTATTTGATTAAAGCCAAGTTTGAAGGAAACAATTATTATTTCAATTAAAAATCATTATTTCTAACCTTGTCAATGGCTATATTTCCTATTCTATTTAAACTAATTTCTTGTATGCTTTCATGGAAATATATATATATATATATATATATATATATATATATATATATATATATATATATATATATATATATATATATATATATATATTATTTATTTATATTTTATTATTCTCTTATCCAGTAGGTGGAGGTACGCACCTTTTAACGTTGGTTAACGAGCCGCAAATAGACACAACGAAGAAGAAGAAGAATAATGACGTAGTTTCCTGTTTGACTACAGTGGTGGCGGGAGATTCCAGCATGGCGGTGCAGCCGAAACAAAACCTGTCCATGGACAGTGCAGCCGAGCACGGCTTTCTAAACTTCATCTTCTCCATGCCGGAGAAACCGGACACGACTTTCAGGATATTCGACCGCAACGACTACTACACGGCTCACGGGAAAGACGCCATTTTCGCCGCGAAGGAGGTTTTCAAGACGAACGGCGTCATCAAATATTTGGGCTCAGGTAATCTCTAGCTAGCCGAGTAGCTGCTTCATGTGGAGGACACGTAGTGAACACACAGGCTGTCTCTAATGTTAATCTGTTGTCTACAGGGAGTCGTAAGCTGGAGAGTGTGGTGCTGAGCAAGCTGAACTTTGAGGCCTTTGTCAAAGACTTGCTGCTGGTGAGGCAGTACAGAGTGGAAGTGTACAAGAACCACGCCAAGAGCAGCAAGGAGCACGACTGGAAGGTCGAGTTCAAGGTACTGTGTTCATCATCTACCTCTGTGTATGAATGTAGATGAGCTTCATGTTGTTGACGTGCTTTTATTGTGGCAGTCGTCCACTACAAAGTACATTACTAACGGTTAGCGCCGACCGAGTGATCGACGAGAGGCGTTCCATGAGTGCTGATATAGAGAATAACAGCACGGCGACTGTCACTCCGCCTCACAGGCGTTCTAACGACCGTTATACAACAGTTAGTTCCGACCGAGTAATCTGATTGGACGAGAGGCGTTCCATGAGTGCTGATATAGAGAATAACGGCACAGCTCTGCTTTCCAGGTGTTTTAGCGACCGTTACATTAGCATTGCCATCATCTTTTTTTTCTTGGCCTTTTTCAAGCGTTATTTTGATAGAGACAGCTGAAGAGTGACAGGAATGTGGGGGGAGAGAGAGAGAGAGATGGGGAATGACATGCGGGAAAGAGCCACAGGTCGGATTCGAACCCTGGGCTTCCGCAGCAAGGACCGAGCCTTCGCACATGGGGCAGCTGCTCTACCAACTAAGCTAAACGCCGGCCCAGCATTGTCATCATCTTATATTTACATTTACATTTAGTCATTTAGCTGGCGCTTTTATCCAAAGCGACTTACAGGGAGCAATAGGGGGTTCAGACCGGAGGAGCTGGGGATCGAACCATCGATCATCTGATTAGTGGACGACCCGTTCTACCTCCTGAGGCCCAGCCGCCCCCATCTATCTTCGATTGTAACAAAGTTTGCACCACAAAGATGAATTTATTTCTACACTTAGTTTACAATCACACACAAGGGACAACGTTTACAGAATACTTCTTGAATTTCCTTCAGGATCAATAAAGTATCTATCTATCTATCTATCTATCTATCTATCTATCTATCTATCTATCTCTGGGCTGTAAGCATAATGTAAACACATAACTTTGCATACCTCACTGGCCGTGGTAACTCAACATCGCAATGCAGCATCATAACGTAATATCGTCCAATTAACCTGCCAGGTGCTCTGTCACTTGTGCGATATGTAAAGTGAAACTAAAAAAAATGACACGATCCTCTACAACACAATTTAAAAACATTTGTTGTGCTCTTACAGTGTTACACACATGCTGTGCACATGCTCTTAAAGTACACTTAGGTCCATTAACAAAAATATGATTTATTAAAACAGAAATTATTAAATTAACTTAAACCCTATAACTGACTGTCGACAGCTACGCCGTCAGTAATCAACACACAACCATTAATCAAACAATAACTAACAGCAGTCAACCATATCATACATAACAGTTACCTAGTGTTTCTCTAGCGTTGACAAAATGTTAAAAAAATAAACATTTCAGCAGTTTGAATTAAACTAAAGCTCTCTCTGCTGTCCGGGGAAAATATCACACCAAACTCTATTTAAGAAATATGACATAAACAACCTCTAAACACCTCACCTTCACCTCAAATTCACCCATTCATAGGTGCCAACTACTCATCAGACAGTAGCTAATTCATTCACACACTCGGGACAATGGGGTTCTGTATCTTCCCCAACGACACTTCGACATGCAGACTGGAGGAGCCGGGGATCGAACCGCCGATCCGCCCAAAGCCACTGCAACACAAAACGTTTGCTTGGAAACAATGTAATCTCTTTTTATCATTTTACATTTGATTAATTATGAAAATCTCTGCCAGACTGCTGTCAGATGAGGTTCACTGAAATGTCAGACGTGTTGACCTGAAATTCTTTCATTCTTGGGATCAGATGGCCGTGACAAGACGTCTGTTTATTGAAGAATAATCTGGTAAACACTAACTGATGATCTATAGTGAGAACGATCAAATAACCACAGTATCACGGTGTAATCACACCATCCTGAGATAAACATTTTGGTAGGTGACAATGGAACGAAAGAGCCATTGGCAGGATCTTGTGTTGCCCAAAGACACTTCGACGTGCAGCCACCAATCGCCGCCCCAAATGTACTATATATGTTGCTTTTGTGTTGCATGTTTTAATTGGTACTTTATAATGTTGTCCTGGCTTTTTCATACTGTATATATGAATAATCCCCCTCACATTGGGCATTTCATTAGCAATTAACCTGCAGGTTATTTGCCTAATTAACTGGTTAATTATTGTGTAGCTGTGAAATGTTGAAAAAATAGTGAATGGACTATTACATTTCTCAGGGCTCAAGGTGAAATCTTAAAAAATGCTTTATCAGTTCAAAATCTTTCATAAAACTATTGTTTATAACAAAGACAAGCATGAAGTCCTTGTGTTTGTGAAGCTGGACTTGAAAAATGGTACACCATCCCTGCTAAAGTGTATATAATCGATATTTTCTAGTAACAGTGTACCAAAAGAAAACATGGTTTAGGGAGCTTTAAAAGAGATTTTTGGGGCTTTTGAACCTTTTATTGTATAGTAGCAACTGAAGAGGAAAGCATAGAGAGAGAGAGAGAGAGAGGGGAATGGCATGCAGTAAATGGCCACAGGTCAAGTATGAACCCCAGGCTGCTGTGGCAAGGACTGAACCCCTTTATAGCAAGTTTAAGCTCATTATTTCACTGTCAGATTCACAACTTTATTGCTTTGGTTCACTCTCGCCGCTCTCGTATCATCATTTTTTGGTCACAGCAGGATGTTGTTTTAGCAAAAAAAGCTTGAGTGTTTAGCTGGTGAACATCGTGCAGAATTTAGCTACCATAGAGATATATATATAATATACAGATATTGAGGAGTTGGTAGAGACCAAAATCAGAGTTAGAAGAAGGCGAATGTTGCTCTTAGATTTGCTTCAAGGCCAGAAGGATGAATCCTAATGAAAGCGTTGTAACTTCTAGATGTGTAAATTGGCAAAAAGTTTGTCATATCGCCTTTAAAGGTGCAGGTTTAAATAAACCAATAATTTCTGTCTGTCTTCCATTTTGACTCTCAGGCCTCTCCAGGAAACTTGACTCAGTTTGAGGAGATCCTGTTCGGCGGTGGAACCGGAGCGGAGGGTTGTGCAGGAGTTGTAGCCGTGCGGTTCGCTACAGGAGCCGACGGACAGCGCGTGGTCGGGGTCGGCTATGTGGACGCAGCGCAGAGAAAGATGGGAGTGTGCGAGTTCCCGGACAATGAGATCTTCTCCAACCTCGAGTCCCTGCTTGTCCAGATCAGCCCCAAAGAGTGTCTCTTAGCCCAGGGCGAAGGCAACACCGACGGCAATAAACTACGGGAGGTACGTGGTGGGCAACGTTATATGACATGATGACAGAGAAACATCTCTGCTCCGTCTGAAAGAAATAACACGGGGTGACACAGAGGTGAATACACAGTGTGATGGAGGTGTTATTATGTGTTTGTGTAGGTGGTGCAGCGTGGCGGCGTGCTGGTCTCTGACAGGAAGAGAGCAGAGTTTAGTAGCAAGGACATGGTCCAGGATCTCAACAGGCTGCTGAGGGCCAAGAAAGGAGAGACTGTGGCCAGCAACACGCTGCCTGAGCTGGACAAACAGGTGAACAAAACAAAGAGCCCCCTGGTGCTTGAGACAAATAAGAAACCCGTAACAGCACAACAACACAATAATACTGATAACCTGATTCTTAACTATAAATATCATACTTTAAGAGATAATACTCTTGTAACTCTCTTTACTTTTATCCTGTGTGTTTTATTTATTTGACGTTGTCGTGTTGTTGCAGCTGAAGGTGTGGATTAATGAGAAGAGGTTGTTGCGTTCATGTGGCGTTGTAGAGATAAAGAAACAGCCTTTCTCCTGTGAATGTTGCTCGAATAATTCGAATAGTTTTTAATGCAACAATCAGTCACATTTATATAAAGTCTGATCTTTGTGGCCAAATAAATTGCTGCTTGCTATCCACAACACACATGAAATGGTCCAAAGAGTTTATTGTTGACAACATCCTAAAATATAAAGTAAAAATTCCTGATTGTAACTTCTCTTTATTATTATATAACGTGTGGTCTGGTTCACAGGTGGCTATGTCGTGCTTGGCTGCAGTTGTGCGTTTCCTCGAGTTGCTCTCTGATGAGTCCAACTTCAACTCCTTCAGTCTGACCACCCTGGATCTCGGTCAGTACATGAGGCTGGACAACGCTGCCGTGAGGGCTCTTAACCTCTTCCAGGTCAGTAACAGGAGCTCGCATTTCCTAAATCACAACAGAAACACTCTTTTTTTTTTTTCTTATCTCTAGCGGCGTCTGCTCATGCAGATAGTTTGGTTTGTTCGATTTTTCAGCGATCGGAGGCTTAGCTTAGCACAGAGACTGGAAATTGGGGCAAACGGCTAGCCTTCAGTTCAAATGAAAAACTTCAGCGCTTCTAAAGCTTTTTAATTAACATGTTGCATCGTTCTTGCAACAGAAATGCAAAGAACAATTCAGAGAGCAACAATATCTGTCAGCCCAGCATGATATGTGACACGCTATCCCTTCGCCCTGGAGGTAGAAGTAAATAATTCAGATCATAGATGGCTGGTTCTGCTAAATTTATGGTGTACTGCTCTGTCATGTAATAATATTGCGCATTGATTCTCCAGTTATCAACAATCCTGTCCAGTCAAAGCTCCACCCCAACACTGAATACGAAAGGTCAATATACTTTGAATAATAGGGCTTGTAAAACACATTAAAACGTCATAGTTGGGCGTGCATTGCCGAGCTTGTTTCCAGTCTCCTTTAGTTCTGTCAGTGAGTCAGGGAAAAGGAACACGTGTTCACAAGTTAAGCGAAAGAGCCCATCACCTTATTTGTTAGCGTTAGCCTGAGAGTGAACCTCTTCTTTCAGCAGCTGCTGACACACTTTATGAGTGTGGATGTCACAGGACGTGTTGTACGTAACGTGAGAATGATCAAAAATGGATCATTTGTTGTTCAGGTGTTTTTTTTGTTCCCAGCTGTCAGCAGTAGTGAGATCATTATCGTGTTAGAGTACTTGACGCACGCTGTTTGAATTGTATCCTCCAGGGATCCCCAGACGACACCACCGGAGCTCATTCGTTGGCCGGTCTGCTGAACAAGTGCCGTACGCCGCAGGGTCAGCGGCTGGTCAACCAGTGGATCAAACAACCGCTCATGGACAAAACTAAAATAGAAGAGAGGTAACACAGTTTCTATAGTGTTTAAATATTTCTAGCACAAATGCCTCAAAGCATCGACTAGAAAACAGCAGATCAAATTCACATTTTTGTTTTTAATAAACTTTTGTCCACCTCAGCCTGCTGCGCTGCTCTAATGACAGCCAGGCTCTGCAGTGCAGCATCTCACCTGCACGCGTGAATGTGAAAATGTATTTTCTGCTGTTAATAATTAACACAAACGTCTCGAGTAACTTGACGGCAGGCCAAAATCAAACGTGTCTGCTCTCTCTGTAAGCCGGAGAGTGTTTCTGAAGCTCCAACACTTCAAGGAGCTCCAGGAGTTTGGAGATTTAGTCTCCAGCTATCATTTTAATGCGTCCGACACATATTTAATCAACATTTAGGTAAATGTAAGTGTCACATTGGATCCTGTATAAGTAGATACCCAATATTGAAGGACTCTGATCGCGACCCGGATCAGGACGTCCCTGATTTTGCTTGATTCACAGTAGATGCAGGATAATTGTCATAAATTAATTCAGTGCACTCATAGGACAAATTTTGAGGATGTTATCAGCACTTTAATGTTTGTGTATATGTCTGTTTAAATAGGCTGGACCTGGTGGAGAGCTTTGTATGCGACTCCGAGCTCAGGCAGACCTGTCAGGAGGACTTACTGCGGCGGTTCCCCGATCTTCACCGTCTGGCCAAGAAGTTCCACCGTCAATCTGCGACTTTGCAGGACTGCTACCGAGTCTACCAGGCCGTGAGCCACATCCCCGCCCTCCTCACAGCTTTGGAGAGATACTCAGGTACACACAAAGCTGCCTTTGATCCAGTGTGAGCATATGTACTGTACACAGAGGAGCCAGTTTTATCAGGTACATCTTTGTAGGTGTGTGTCGCTCCTCCTTTGGACCTCACAGCATTTATTCGTATGGGTACTGATTCTGTAAGATGCTGGATCTGTTGAGCAGGACTGGTTAATTAACAGTGGATTCATTCATACAACCTGTTTTGATGTCCTGTGTGTTGCAGGAAGCTACCAGGTTCTGTTGGAGGCGGTGTTCCTCTCTGCTCTCAGAGACCTGCAGACTGACTTCACTAAGTACCAGGAGATGATTGAAACCACTCTGGACATGAACCAGGTCTCTTCATTAATATTTCTGCACACATGTGCAACATAAGAATTCTGCTCTGTGCATTATATTTACACAGTATGGACTCTACTTGTTGTTTACATGCATCTCTTTTCATGCAGATTGACCACCATGAGTTCCTGGTGAAGGCGTCGTTTGATCCAGTGTTGAGCGAGCTGAGAGAAAAGATGGACGCGCTGGAAAAAAGCATGCAGGCGGTGCTGAACAGTGCAGCCAGAGAACTAGGTGATCTCACACACACACACACACACACACACACCAAGCAGTCATCATGTGCCATCTTTCAGGTCACCAGATTCTGAAGTGCACAGGCAGCCAATGCAGAGACTTTAAAGTTGCTGTAATGTGTGCTCTCTTTCTGGTCTTCGCCAACAACTGAATATTGTAATAACCAGACCAGATGTGTATTAAATACTATGATGTTTCAGGTCTGGATGCCGGTAAGACGGTGAAGCTGGAGTCAAATTCAATGCTGGGTTTTTACCTGAGAGTCACCTGCAAAGAGGAGAAGACTCTGAGGAACAACAAGCGCTTCACCACGCTGGACGTTCAGAAGAACGGAGTGCGCTTCACAAACAGGTCCGTCACACACACACACACCAAATGTCAGGCTGGGATGACTCCCGCTCCTTCCTGTCAGCTGATGGTCACCTCTCTTTCATGTGCACTTTCACGTCTGCAGCAAGCTGAGCTCTCTGAATGAGGATTACACCAAGAACAGGGAGGAGTATGAGGAGGCCCAGAACGCCATCGTCAAAGAGATCATCAACATCGCCTCAGGTGAGGAGTCTGATCACATGCAGCTCACTGTAACTCATCAGCATGGCATTGATTTGACAGAATGATAATCTCTTAATTACATGCAATTCCAAAGTGACCTTTTAAATAATTGATTTCATTCACATCTTCAACAAAGGCCACTAAACTGTGGCATTCTTTAATTATATATATCCTCGCTTTGGAGCCTGCACATGCTGCAGCCTCCCGTCTCCGTGATAATTCATGCGACGCGTCGAATCGCCAGGTTACGTGGATCCCCTCCAGACGCTGAGCGACGTGATCGCGCAGCTCGACGTGGTGGCGAGCTTCGCCGTGGCGTCCGTCTCCGCTCCCGTGCCGTACGTTCGACCCCAGCTGTTGGCGGACGGCTGCAGGCGAATGGAGCTGCAGCAGGCCAGGCACCCCTGCATGGAGACGGACGCAGACACCGCCTTCATACCCAACGACATCACCTTCGTCCAGGGAGAGAAGAGCTTCTACATTATCACAGGTGAGAACGGAGGCCACGTGTACATGTTGTCCATCACACGTGATACACTTTGTACAACTCTCTCTTGTTTTCAGGACCGAATATGGGAGGCAAGTCGACGTTTATCCGGCAGGTCGGCGTCATCGCTCTGATGGCTCAGATCGGCTGCTTTGTGCCATGCGAGAAGGCGGAGCTCAGCGTGATTGACAGCATCCTGGCCAGGGTGGGAGCTGGAGACAGCCAGGTCAAAGGAGTGTCCACCTTTATGTCCGAGATGCTGGAGACTGCTGCCATCCTGCGGTAAGAACAGACGCACCAGCTTGTTCACGCTAAAGAACGATACACAAGCATTCAGTCTCATCGTCAGCGTTTGCCCTCCAGCTCGGCCACGGAGAACTCGCTCATCATAATCGACGAGCTCGGCAGAGGGACGTCCACGTACGATGGCTTCGGTCTGGCCTGGGCCATCAGCGAGCACATCGCCTCCAAAATCGGCTGCTTCTGTCTGTTCGCCACTCACTTCCACGAGCTGACGGCGCTCGCAGTGCAGCACGCCTCCGTCCACAACCTGCACGTCACCGCGCTGACTTCCCACAACACACTCACCATGCTGTACCGAGTCAAACCAGGTGAGCACACATCCAGGTGTGGCTTTTTCTGCATTTCCCAACCTCTAATTAATGGATATAAAGGAAGAAATATTAGATTCGTTAAATCTGGGGCAAGTTAGTTGTAGATCTATGAAGACCTTTCACCTCTCTTTCAAGAGGCTTCTTCAGTTCTAACTGACTGGTGGAGAAACCCAGGTATTTAGCCTAGACGGGCTCGTTAACCAGGCCATAGTTTCCTCTCGGTTCCTTAGTGATCCCTGTTGTGACGACTGTCTGAGTCGATAAGGTCACCTGAGGTTTGATGTGGACGACGGGCGTTGGAGTCACATGAGGCCGAGTGTTTACTGTCGCTCAGTCTCCTGGGAAGGGATGAACGGTCGGCATTATAGGTGGAGGGTAAGTGGTGTCTGAGGCCTCCTCCTCTGTTGGATAGCTTCTCTACTTTTACACAGATAGCCTCCGTCACTCCTCTTTCAAACCACCTGTCCAAAACACAAACATAGTCACTAAAAGAGTGTCCTCTGTTGAGCCGTAAGTTTGTTAAGTGGCTGTCTCACCGATGTCTAGGTCTGTGCACTCCTCACTGGACTGGACCACATACACCAGATTGCTTTCCTGAGTGTGAGGCGTGCGGTCTTTGGGGTGTACCAGTTTGTGTTATCCTCCTGAGACTTGAGAACCTTCACAGACAACAACAAGAAGAAATGTTGTTTTAGTGACTTCCTGGAAGACTTCTTTGGACAGTTAAATTGAGTGAAACTAAATGTGATTCAGTCTGTCTCCAAACTCATCCAGCCCTAACTGTGTGTTCAGGTGTATGTGACCAGAGTTTCGGGATCCATGTTGCAGAGCTGGCTTGTTTCCCACCTGCAGTGGTTGCCATGGCAAAGGAGAAGGCGGAGGAGCTGGAGGAGTTTCAGGAACCTGCAGGGGAGAAGTCTGAGCAGGAGGAAGAGCCTGAGGCCAAAAGACGCCGGACAGACAAACAAGTAGGACTCCCAATTCTCCGGCATCCTGCTGTCATCACAACTTATAGATGACACGGTCACACATAATGACCTCATAGAAACTCCTCTGTAGTCACCTGATTCTGTAGTTCTTCTCGGAATACATCAGAAAAATGTGTAGCAATCAGTAAGTCAGTAATGTAAAGCATGTATGGATGTGTGACTATGAAGAGAACAAAAAACAGGCTGTCGTGATTTTATAAATCTGTTCTGTCGTGAAATAAACGAACAGGATTTTGACATCATGAAATGATAAATGTGTAACACTGATGTACTGCTCGTCTTCAGGTTGGGGAGAACCTGATCCAGGACTTTCTGGAGAAGGTGAAGTCACTCCCTGCTGCCACCATGAGCGACGAAGAGGTGAAGTCGGAGCTCCGGAAAATGAAGCAGGAGCTCGTCGGCAAAAACAACACGTACATCGCAGAGATCCTCGCTCGCTGCACTCCTGCAAAAACAGCTTGACTTTTAGACTTTACATTCTCATCATGACCAACAAAGGTTCATATGCTGTAGGCAGTTACACTAAAGCTCTTATATTGTACAGTTTTTCAATAAAGAATATTCCTGGATGTGCTGTTGTTGTTTTTTTTGACCCAGTTATTGTGGTTTCATAGATGATTATGCCGAGTGTCATGAGCTTGTGTCATGGTTGTTTTCCACGAACACGTCAAACATAATGCAGCATAATGTGTAAACAACTTTACTTAAGAGGCACATGGGCCAACATGGCATGTTCCATGTAAACAATGTTTTAAAGGAGCTGGTCCACTTTAATATTCATCAAACTAAACTTTATATTCTCTAGTGTAGGTTGAACTTTGGGTGTCGCACTGAATTTCACTGCATCTACAGTGAGATATTCAAATCTAAAGTTTTCTCTTTTTTTGGCCTTTTATTTGACGGGACAGACAAAGAGAGACAGGAAAGCAGAGAGAGCGAGGATGATAGGCAACAAAGCACCACAGGCTGGACTCAAACCTGTGTCGCTACAGCAAGGACTTAGCTTTTTGTACATGCTCTACCAGTTGAGCTACAGGGCGGCCCAAATCTAACGTGTTTTTAAGGATGCACTGTGACTTCATGTGCAGATTTTCTAGACATGTTCTGTCGCCACACAGCAAGGTGGTTACCGGTTTCAACCTCGGCTGGAGCCTCCTTGTATCTGCATGGGTTCTCTCCGGGTACCCCGGCTTCCTCCCACAGTCCAAAGACATGAACTTAACAGATTAATTGGTGACTCTAAATTGCCCATGAGTGTGCATGTTTGTCTCTTTGTGCCCTGTGATGAACTGGCGACTGGACTTGCCTCTCCCTGAAAGTCACCAGGGATAGACTCCAGGCCCACCATGACCCTGATGATGATAAGCAATTACAGATAATAGATGGATGTTCTGTGTACCCAACTAATGTACCCAAACCTAAAGATTTTACTGCACAGTGTACAGCATGTCACTAAATAAACTCTACATTGTCTCAATCCGAAGAGCGTCATTGCATATAATACTGTAGTGGAACGCACAGAACAATAACTGTAGCAGGGAGACGTTTTGAACTTCTAGACAATGTAGACAGATGTATTATAATGCAAACCACATGTTTGAAATTTAGGCAGCTTAAATCTCTACTGATGTCGAAAGTAACTTCCATATGTAACCGGAGAAAATCACAGCTGAAACTACTTAAAAGTTACCATAAATGAACCATCTTGATACTCGATTGCCTGTTTTAGTAAGTAGAAAATCTTCTCTAACATGAATATTTGCCTGTTTTCTGAGACCTTCTATAACATAAGACAGACTTTAATGGAAATTCACTTGTCACAGCAGCTCGTATACACAAGGTTGATAAGAAAATACTCATAAATAAGACATATATAGAAGAAAGTCATGAAGTCATGCTGGTGTTAAAGAGTCTGACAGCTGTTTGAATGAAGGACCTGTGGTAGAGCCCCTTCTTACATGGTGGGAGTATCAGTCTGTTGCTGAAGGAGCTGTTTAAGGCTTTCTATGATTAACTGAACAGCTGTTTTTTGGACTGGTGGTCGAACAAAATTATGCATTTGATGACGTCATCTCAGGCTCTGGGAATGTATGACCATTTTTCTGACTTTTTAACGACTCAACAATGAATTTTTAAAAGAAATAAATGTTTCATGTTATGAATTTGTTCTATGAAGAGTTTGTGGCAACGCAAGTAAGCGGGAGCAGCAACAAGTAGAGAAGTTGGAAACTTTCCATGGGAATTAACAGGAATAATCCGTGAATTTACAAAATTGGAAGGTTGGCCCTTAACAGGGAACTTAAATATAGTTGGGGAAAATATATTTAAGTATAATCTTGACTAAAACAACCAGATTTCATTCAAGAACACGTGAATATCTGTGATTCCTCAATCACATGCACATAGCACACTGCTACTGCAGGGCTAATGAAGCCACACATTTGAGCTGTGGACAACATAAAGTAAAGTTTTGATGATGTAATGGGGTAAGTATATTTGATGTATGGTATTAATGTATTATGTGTATATATATATAATAGCACATGAAAATGTATTCACACAGTAGATAGCTAGCTGATAAATAAGATATAGCTTCCAGTTAATTCCCATGGATAGTTTCCCAGCTTAACTTCCCATGAAAAAGAAATTTTCCACCCCTTTGCAACCCTAGTCTGAATATTTACTTTTACCTCCAGGGCGAAGGCTAAAAGAGGCGTCACATTCTTTGTCCCATCTGCTTAACAAGCTCTGATCACACAGTATTTCCAGTTTATTCCCATAAATCTCCATGGATAGTTTCCAATTTGGAATATTTCCAAAATTCCCCAGCTTCACCTCACACAGAAAGTTTCTGGAAATTTTCCACCCCTTTGCAACCCTACCAACAAGTCAGTTCTGAGATTATAAATCACGATCAATACGTCTTCAAACAATATGTGACAGCTGAGTAATCATCAATATTTCCTCATTTTGAATAAAGGTCACTCGTACATTAATATGGACGCTCTACCAACCCCAAAAGATCATCAGCTTTATGTCTAAACAGCAGTTTGTCAGTGAAATAAGCTGCTCTGCGTACCGTGCGACATCTGAATCATTCACTTCAGATCTGACAGACGATCAGAGCAGCTGTAAGCTTCAGGAACATTTCGTGGTCAGGATGAGAATTTAAAGACAGACACCTCTGATCTAATAAAGTTTTATTTTCTTAGAAATGGCCAGTTTCCTGTTTTCTTTTTTTGTCTTTCTAAGAAAGTATACCCCTTTTTGAATTCCAACTAGCATCTACATAATGGTTATTGAATACTTCACAATATATTAAGTCTAGATGTTATGGTACATGCATACGATTCAGGCTGCATGAGGAGCCACAGTCACCACGATACACGGGGGGGGAGAGAAGGGTTGGGCGGTGGGACGGGAGGGGAGGACGGGGGAGGAAGGGGGACTGCAGATTGACTCAAAGTTCCAGTTCAAAGGAGCTCTGACGCCTCCTATTGAAACCCTCTCCACAAAACACTGACTGCATCAACTTATAAACATATACACACACACGCACGCACACACGCAACTTTCACTGTACACAACACACATTTACACACTCACATACACACCTTTATACAACTGTGGAGCCCCTCCACCTGCCATGTAAGCTAATATACCGGAGAGGGTTTTTTTTTTAGTGTTTAAACGAGATTCTCTTTCACAGAAAGAACTTCACCACTGGGACGTTTGAGTTTCTGCAGTTTGCCTCGGTGTCGGGGTGGGAGGAGGGACGCTAACCAAAGAAAAAATAATAATAATTATAATAATATATAATAAAATAAAAGACATTCAAATACAGTCAGCTTTTTGCTTGAAAATACAAAACTACATGAGAAAGCATTGAAATAAAATCCATTGATCAGAACATATTTTTTTTTTGTTTTTTTTTAAAAAAAAGCCCAAGTGCTCCATCACACACACAATCTTGCTCTTTATCCACACACAACAGAGCAACATCCGCCCATCCGTTGCCTAGTTACAACTGCTTGGGCAGCCAATGGGGATGGCAGCTGCGAGGAAGCAGGAAGTCACTTTGACAGCAGTTCTTGTGAAGAAGAAGAAGAAGAAGTAGAAGAAGAAGTGGGCCGGGAGCCGAGGATTAACGCTGGCGCTGGGGGGGGTGGGGGGAGGAAAAAGGGTGGATGTGTGTGTCTACACGCGCTGCCAAAGGGGGCGCAGGCCGCCGTTGACAGCCCCTCTGCGGAGCCCTTCTTTTCCCATCTTCTCTTTGTCTACAGACTGCGATAAGAAATACTCGAGCGAGGAATCTCTTGTGGCCTTTCTGTCAGTCTACCCTCAGCTCCACTGCTCTCTCTAGTGGAGTCTGCCTCCGCTGCAGCAGCGTGTCCGACTGCAGCAGGCAGGAAGCTGCTTCCTCTGCAGCCTCTTTCACCTCGATCCCATCCGAGAGCGCCGCAATCGCAGAGTCTCTCTGGGTCCTTATGGCTGCAAGTGGATGTGTGTATGTAACTATGTGTGTGTGTGTGTTTGTCTGCGTGTGTGTGTGTGTGTGTGTCTGTGTGCAATGTGTTTGTATGTGAGAGTGTAACTAGACTGGATGCCTTCAGTTATGTTGCAGCGTGTTGGACTCGATGGGCGGCGCTGAGTCATACAGAGTGTCTGTGTCGTGTGTGGGCTCTCCGGCCAACGTGCACGGGTTGGACAACGTTCCCGCTCCGCAGTCACAGAAAAACCTAAAAAAAAAAAAAAGGGAGCAGTGATTATAACCAGAGTCCCTTCAATTAAGTGAAAGCAGCCATTTGAGTACATAAACAGTTTAGACTACAGGAGTGGTGGCTTACCGATCGTGCCGTATAAACTCTACATCGTGCCCTTGGTGGCATTTTTTGATGCAGTTTACACAGATGGCGTTCCTATCTGTTGTATTACAGGTGTGACATCTGGGGAAACAAGAACAAACACAGTGAGGAAAAATAAAAACAAATAGGAGACAATTCATTGTTTACTTACTACTAATCTACTAGGCATTTTACCATTTCTTAACTGAACTGTTTCAGAGCTGAAACTAACAACTTCTATTGTCTTCTTCATTCATCGATTGATTGTCCGTCAACAAAACGCCCCTCAACATTTCCTAAAACTCCTGATGGGCCTTCCAGCCTGTCACTTGATTGGTGGACTTGATTCTATGCGAGTTGTAATTATTGCTGCACTAACATGTCCTCTCACTGTACCTCGATTGTTTCCCTTTTTGTAAGTCGCTTTGGACAAAAGCGTCAGCTAAATGTCTTCAACATTTTAGTTGTCCAACAGACAAACCCAAAAGAAATCAAACATATTTAAAGCAACAAAACTAATAATGTTTGTCAATAGTTACAGATGAGTTTTGTGTTGTTTCAGCTCTACTTAAATGTACCATGAACCTTTTTATCTGACAGTTTACCTGTAGAAGTCGTGCATGGGGTAACTGGTGTAGCTGGAGATCTTGTAGAGACACTGTCCTCTGCTCACTGCCTTTTCAATGGCATCCTGGTTATTCAGAATCTTATTATCTGACAAAGTGAACACGGGAGAGCGATTAGAAGGCAGCTTGTAACCGAACTGGGCAAAGCTTTACTGGCTACAAAGCAGCGACTTACCTTTCATGGTGACGTTGACTCCCGAGGCCAAAAACAGGCCTCCGAAGCGGTTGTTGAAGATCTGGTTGCCCTCCAGCGTGGCTGTGGCGTGGTTAGTGATTTCAATACCTGCAGAAGGAGCGGCAAAATCAGCACCACGAGGAGATATGAACAGAGATGTTAACGTGTGGACGTATGGGGTTGAAAGCTAACCTGCTGCAAAGCCGTCGAAAATGCGGTTCTTGCGGAGTATTGGATGGCTGTTGGTGCTGATCAGCACGCCGGCCTGAGCGTTCCTGAAGATGTCGTTCTCTTCCAGCAGACCTGCGGAGAAGAAAATAAACCATAGTGAGAACACTGAGGTAAAAACACCAACAAGCAGTCAGTCTCGAGATCGAGTTAAAGTACCTCTGCCTCCGTTGAAGATGCAGATGCCTCCGTCTCTGCCGTCGTGAATCTTGTTTCGTCTCAGTGTGGGGTTGCTGTCCGTCTTGATCCACACCCCGGCCATGGCATTGTCGAAGATCTCATTGTCCTCGATGAAGCCCAGACCTGTTATTATATTTATATTATGACAGCAGGATTAGACTACACAAGTACACATGAATGTGAGTCAGACAGAGCGGCAGTGTGAGAAATACAAACCTGAGTTGTAGACTAAAATCCCTCCATTCTGGCCTCCCCATATCTTGTTGCGCCTGATCTTTGGGTTGCTCCCCGTCCTGTCAGGATTCAACAAACAAAAATCACATGCTGAAGCTTTCACGTACAATCATCTGGTTTAATAAACGTGTCTGAAGAAGAAGTCAACTTACCTTATTTGTACACCAGAATACATGTGATTGTAGATGTCATTGTCTTCCAACACGCCGTGCCCGTTGTCATAGAAATACACGCCAACCTAAAATAAATACATTTCGTCAGAACAGGGAAGTGAACTCTGAGAGTGACTGTTGGGGAACAGAGGGAAGGCTGAGTGAACTGAAGACTGGAGACGTCAGTTAGTTTCTGATTATCAGAGGATATAAATGATGATTTACGCTGATGATAAATGATGTTCTTGTTACATTACTGTCTATATGTCTATATCTTTACACTTATATACATCCGAATTTCTCCCTTTGGGGACAAATAAAGGCTAATCATACGTTAAGAACTCACTGGGGATGAAGTTTATGTTAACCTATTATCCCTGTGTCCAATAACAATAGACCTTTTAACATGAAATAGTACGGTCAACACAGGAGCAGACTTAATGTTTCATATGGTCTTTACAATGTTTAAGCATGTTAATTTCACCTGTTTGCCACTGTGGATGCGGTTCTTGCGGAGGACAGGAGTGCTGCCCGTGGTCACCCAGACTCCAGCCAGTGTGTTGCTGTAAACCTCGTTCTCCTCGATCACTCCCTGGCCTTTCTCGTGCTGAAACAAAAAGCAGCATCAGCCGTGAACAAAACATCTGACGGGAGTTTAAGCTTTTATTCGTGTTGCTAGAAACTAATAAACCAAATATAATAAAGATATTTCACATGTGCAGGTAAGCTGAAGAGTTTATTTACCACA
This sequence comes from Argyrosomus regius, assembly GCA_946959425.1. Classification (NCBI taxonomy): domain Eukaryota; kingdom Metazoa; phylum Chordata; class Actinopteri; family Sciaenidae; genus Argyrosomus; species Argyrosomus regius. The sequence continues at coordinate 11,146,701 of OX336900.1, read as the reverse complement.
TAGATGCCGCCGTGCTGTCCATCGTGGATCTTGTTGTGCCGTACAATGGGGCAGCTGTTGGTTCGGATCTGGATTCCCGCCAAGGCGTTACCATAGATATCGTTACTCTCTATCAAACCCCGTCCATCTCCAAATATGTACACCCCTCCTTGGTTACCATTGAATATAGCGTTTCCCCTGAAAATATAACCAAAAAAAAAAAACAATCAGTCTACACGACCATCAGCCATGTCAACCCACCAACATTGAAACCACTACACAAATCCTCCGTGTCCCTCTATAGATTTACTACAAATGTCGTCCTGTGTCCTCACCGTATCGTCGGGTCACTGTTGGACGTGATCCACACGCCAGCAAAGTTATTGGCATAGATTTTGTTCTCTATAAACTGTCCCCGTCCCTTCTCGTGGACGTAGATGCCTCCCGTTTGGCCATGATGGATCTCACAGCGTACCACTGTGGGGTTGGCGTAGGCCTTCACCTCAAATCCTGCTATACGGTTTCTATGGATGTTACAGTTCTCAAAGTAACCCTGAAACACAGAGAAGAGGACATGTTAGATGATCTGTGACGCGTCTTCAAGCAGAAAATGTACAGCGTGGTGTGGCCGGTGTGTGTTTACCATGCCGTGGTCGAAGGTGAACACGCCGACGTCGCGTCCGTGGTGGATGTGGTTACGTCTAATGATGGGATTACCGTGGTTCTTCACCCAAATTCCTGCTAGTGCGTTGTTGCTGATTTCATTGTCTTCATAAATGCCCTGAAACGGACGAGAAAACATGGAGTCAGAACATTAACATCAAAACATTAGTGTGACTATCGAGAGAGAGGAAAAGTGTTTTGTTTACCTGTGCGTGATCTGTGATGTAGAGTCCTACGTTCTCACAGTCACTGATGTTGCAGTGTTTGATGGTTGGACACGCTCCCTGGCCGCTCACACACACAGCTGAACCCACTGAAGACAGAAGAAAACACAAGTGTCACACTATAGCCAGGCTGCAAGTCACTTATCACTGCCTAAACGGTATTAAATCAACGATGACATGAGCAGGCACAAGCAAAGAGATCCTTACATTTGAGAAGCTGAAATATTTCATGAATACTTAAATCATTGCTACAGTTTACACAGTATGTGGTAAATACTTGCACAACTGTACAGCTCTCCATTTTAAAACATTTATTTATTCATATTGTTTGTATTTTTTAATACTTGATCTTTTATCATGCTTATGTTTTACTTCATGTTTGTCATGCACTGATTACACCAAGACAAATTCCTTAAAAGTGAAAAAACCTACTTGGCAATAGATCTGATTCTCATACAGTTGTTATTATGATTCTGCTGATTAACAGTCATAAAACTAGTGCATGTACACACATGTTCATATAGTCTATCGGACATGTGGATTAGCGGGTTGCCACACATGTAATACGTGGACCACATCAGGTCTACATTACTGATAAAATGCAGATTATTCATAATTAAATAATGTTTATTTACCAGTTATAAAAGTAGCATTTCTGTGCAACACATGCATAAAAAGTAATATTGTAACCTCAGTGCTGTCAGGTCAAAAGTTTACCTAGAAATGATGTTACGTTTTACTGATGCTTCACCTGTCCTGTGCCCCAGACTGATAGAAACTAAGCGCCAATGCGTCAGCGTGAGCGAGTGTCAGTTACATCGTGCAACACTGGCACTGATTTTTCCAGATTTTCCATCGCTGCAAACCAACAACCCGCCGTTTTCCCATCAGAGAGAACAAACTGTCATAATAAAAGCTTTTGCCAAAAAAACTACAGCTCTTGGGGTTTTTTTTTGGTTTTGAGTCCAAGACCCAAATGACAGATTTAGTCTCTCATCTTGGGACGTAATGAACACACTGATCATAAAATGATAAACCAAAATTAGGGACACTGTGTGCTTTTCAAAGCATGGAAAACCTTGGCTGTAAACTATACAGGAGTACACACACAAACACGCACACCCCATGCAATATTATGTAAAATACTGCAGTAAAGGTGAACGTTGCATCTGTCAACAAAGCGCACATTTAACTCTCTTAAAAGGCTGTACATGTTCAGGTATGTGTGTTGTTGCGGCCTCTCGCAGTAACAAGCGGTGTGTACGGTGTGTACCTGTGCATGTGGAGCGGATGATGCAGTGGTCGATGTTGGGGCTGCAGTTGACGGTGATCTCCAGACAGTGGTGGGCGTTATGGTGCTGCGCTGACTTGTCATCAGGATTAAACTGAGGAGAGAGGAGCAGCAGAGGTCAGACAGTGGCGGAGCTTTCTGACAACACATCAAGCGTCTTTCCGCCCACCACCACCAGCACCATCCACATCCACACCGAACTCTCCCTACTGGAGGCATCAGTGCCACTAACACTTACAGCTGAAAACAGGATATAAATCAGGATGCAGTTGATATCTTACACCGCGAGAGACATGAAATAATCAATACAATGTCACGTGATGCAGACAGGAAACCTTTACATGTTTGCCTTTTGTCTTGGACCTTTCAAACATAAACCCACATCTTATGTTTACTGTGTAACTGGCCTTATAGCCTGATTTCTTCAACATACCCACTTCCTAAGCTCTTTAAATCTGACACACGGCTTTTGCTTGCAATTTAAAAATATCATCTGATTAAAAGCTGATCAGCAACTAAAAAAAATCTTGATCTAAAAACATGGCGATGAAGCAGCTTTGAGCTGTACCAATATCTTTTATAGGTTGGTCACAGCGTCCAAAACAGCAGAGACAAACCATCTACTGGATCGCGTGTATAACTGCCATAACTTATTATTATTTGCTATTAGTTTAATGATTTGTTTACAGATCATTTATTTGATTTATTTTCATGAATATTTGTTTGTTTTGTGCACTAGGTGGGAACTAATATTAATATTACGCTGGACTTTCCTACTAAGAATACACAATTTAACATTGAATCTCTGTGATGGGACTATAAAACAGTCTTTTAATATACAACCAGTCTTCAAGTTTGTTTGAAAGTCAAGCTAAAGGTGCGTTTACCTTGATCGTCATGTATCCCACGTAGGCATCCTCCGAGCCCTCCATGAAGACAAACGTCGAGTCTCTAGTATTCTCTATCACCACCTTGTCTGCTACTTTACCGGGAGCTGAGGGAAAAAGCAGCAAAAACTCATTAACACCCTCATACATATGGACGTAAACACAGCTGAGAGTGTACCCCATCTTGAGAGAGAGAGAGAGAGAGAGAGAGAGAGAGAGAGAGAGAGAGAGAGAGAGAGAGAGAGAGAGAGAGAGAGAGAGAGAGAGAGAGAGATATTGATTGCATGCAGTACAAGCATCGCGGTAATGTCTTAAGTACTTTTCAGTACGGGCGACACGCTTACCTGCGCCAATCATGGTGATGGGAGACTCTATATAAATCCACTCGTCCGTATAGATGCCGGAGTGGACGAAGATTAGACCGTCGAAGTGGGCCTCTTGTACTCCACCTAGCGCATCCTCGATGGTGTCATAATACTGCAGGAGGAAGACACACGTTGAGGGAGAATACACGCACGCCTACAATTAATCAGGACGTAGTTGGGGAAAGCAAGCAGGTGTTAACATTAGCTGTGCTTTGCATAAATGTCACTACTATGCCCAGTGAAATAAATCCTAAAAGGGTTTGTCTTTAGCGATGAAGTTTTGACTTACCAGCATATTCTCTCTGCCTTTGTATCTGCCGGGGTTACTGTAGAAATGCTCAGCAAAGCCTGGTTTTACGTGAGCGCCTTTGTACTGCAACACAGAAAAACACCACGATTAAAACACATTGCTGGGTCCTGAAACGACCAAAAGGTTTGACTCAAACACATCATTTCTTTAGGCGCTAAAGTGAGCTTTATGAATAGAAAACACAGAGCGAAGAGAATGTGCTATACAATCAGTGTTCTTGTGACCCTTTAAAACAAAGAAAAAGACCCTGCGTTGGCCGCTACATGTCAACACTTATTGAAGCAGTAAATCCAACATGTCACTGGGAAACAGGGTCTAATTTTGTGTAGCAGTAATCTGTTTTTTCTGGATCCTGTCCTGTGACCCCCAAACTCCAAGTTAGGAACCACTGGCATCCATAAATACACGCAAGCCACAAACCAACCACCACAGAACAACAACAACACATGCTGGGGTACAAAAGATTTCACAAAGACTTCAGAGTGACAGCAAAACACTGCATTCTTTAATTTCTAGACTTCACAATTATGGGCCACTTACAGTACCAAAGATCCACAATCCAAGATGGCGCCATGGATGGCAGCCGCATTACTGCGCTCTCTGCTATTTTTTGTGTTTTTGTATATTTTTATTTGTGTTTTCTGCTCGCCCTCTCTGGTCACATACACCAACTTATAAAGTTAGATCAGACTGTCCGCCAGCAGAACTTTCTCATCCGTTTTCTTCAAATGTTATTGTTGTTTATACATACATATTTAGATACACTTATTTATCTGTACATAGTTTTTATGTTTACCTGACAAGCTCCTTGTTTTTAGCTGTACTGTGTCTACATCTGTATGTACATTGAGAACAACGTGCAACTTTAAATCCCTCGTGTGTGTGTTTACACATACCTGGCCAATAAAAGTGATTCTGATTTTGATTGAGTCAAGTGATCATTACAAAAAAAACTGATCAATGTTTTGCTTTCATTTTTAATTTTCCAGCTACATTATAATTAATAATGCAAACATGTTTGTGTCTCATTACCCTGAGGACCTTAAACAACATATTATTTTAGATATTGAGATTTATCCCACTGTAAGGACTCGTACACATATTGTTTATGTAGATATGTGTGCATATTCATATGCCCCGTCTAAATGACTTTATTATGAGCTTGTACTTCTGAGAGATAATGTATATGCAGTTTAACAACAGCTGACAGCCACTGGTCATCAAAGTTTGACTCAAAACATGTAAATTCTGAGCAGCTTGTTGGCGTTTAACACTTAAGTAAAAGCACTTTTAAAGTCTGTTCCAGTTAATCAAACACATTTCCTGCTCGTCCGTGTTATACAGTCAAGTGATAGCTAAGCTGCCATCTCTCCCAGTGCATATAGTGACATTTCAAAAATAAATATACAGACGTCCGCTTTCTCAAGTGTGTGTGCAAAGTGTTTACATATGACTTTGCAGAAACAGCACACCAAACATTATGAGGGCACACTCACCAGCTGTTGGAAGCTCTCCTTCCAGGGGTTTGGGTGTTCATGCTCCTCTGGGCTGACTTGGTAGAACCTGCCCGGCTCAGGGTGCATCATGGGGCGCGTGTACTCAAACACCTCCATGTATAGTCGCTTCCTGGAATATTAGATACCACATAAGCTAAGTTCAGTTGTTTAACATCATTTAAAACTTTAAGTTTGCATCTCTTCAGCAGGACTGACCATAGGATGGGGTCATTGGCTAGCTGGCTGAATCTCTTGCAGACACAAGCCACCTGACAGAGGTCCTGTTCCAGTAAGTAGGAGAAGATCTTCAAAACAACCTCATCTGGAAGCTTCTGCTGCAGATATTGCTCTGCTGGGGCTGCTAAAAAAAACACACAAATACAAACACACAGACACAGACACACAATCGTAACATACGCTTTAGGAAAAATCTTTCATCTCAAGCACATTAAACTGGAGTCATGCTATTTAATGGATTGCAAAATAACAAGATTTACTAGCACAGACAGGAAAAAAAATCAATATAGATAAAAAAAACAAAAAAAAAAACAAAAAAGCTAACACTCTCCTTGCCCCAGTTGCGGAGATTTAACACACACCTGGCAGGTCGTGGCTCTTACCGGACACTCGTGCCCGCTTGGCTCGATGGCCAAAGGCCTCTGTTGATGAAGTGGAGGCTCCCTGTAAAAAAAAAAAGAAAAAAAAAAGAGGGGAAATAGGATATCAAGTTCATGCCAAGATTCCAGCGCTAAGTAATCAACTGGGAAATTTAGTGCGCTGTCAATCATTGTTCTTTCAGCAGGAGGCCACAATCAATCAGCAATTCTCTCTCATTCACAAACATACACACATTCAAAAATCTGCACACACACACACACACACTGCAGTCAATAAATGAACTCAAATGTTTGAGTCTAACCTCCATTGGGCCCTTGCTGGGGCAGGCAGAGGCGGTGGCAGAGGCAGCAGCGGTTCTCTTGGGAAGCAGGGTCTTGCGTCGAAGCTGGTAGGGACTGTTCTGAGCTCCTGGGCCGGACTCCTCAATAGCCATTTCTGCTGCAGCTGCTGCAGGAGCCTCCTCATCTGGACACACAGAGCAAAACACATTTCCTATACATACATCCATTTTCCCCCCCCTCTCTTCTCCCTTCAATGCACAAAGCTGCAGTGTAAAAGAAAGGCCCAAATCATCTCAGATATGTCTCCAGTAATTGCAAACACAAACTAATGTCACAATGGTGTGCATTCAGCAGTCACACTGCGCAGGCTAACACACAGGGTAATAGTTGGTAAGGCAGACAAAGGTTAGTGATTGATAATGGCAGATGCACCCCCTGCAGCCACATTACCAGGCTTTCATGTCTAGTCATTCCTTATTGATATCGGGCACTGTTCGTGTGTGTGTGCATTTGTGTGTCTGGGTCCTACATGAGCACAATCACACTCATCTTTTTACGGTGCTGTCAAATTAAGGGCCGCAGATGAAGTCGATCAGACGTGCGGGGCTAATGGCTAAAAAACTGAAGTGCGTAGCTGGCAAATCCGCGGTGTAAACAAATCGAGCTACGAGCTACTAGCGCAGGCACCGCGAACAAGGAAGGGAGATATGGGCTCAAATCTACTCGGCTTGCTTTTAAAACCACAAGACTACAAGAGCAGAAAATTTGCCACACCGTATCATCTATCACAGCTGATCTTGTGTGGCCCTCCTTGAAGCTTGGGGGGTGGGGTGGGGGGGCAGATAGCTTAGCATTGCCCCCATTCGCTGCTAATGTTTTTGTTAACGTTACACCCCAAAAATGGCAGTCCAAAAAGACACCGCAGATTTACACCCTCTGAATCGGTAGTGACAGCTGGGAATGCAACGGCCGAGCGAGGCACGCAGATTGTGGTTTGGACCGTGTGAAGTCGATGCCCATTCGCCTCCAGCTGAGGTTACCTGAATAAGAGCTATTAATGTTGGCCGTGTAGCTACATACGCATTACGTTAGGCGAAGACAACCCCCAACCAACATCCACATAACCTGGTGGAGCTAGCTCGCTCGGCTAGCGGTGCTAGCTAGCCCCAATCACTCAAGCCAAACAAAGCGCGGCCTGGCCTAAGCCACAGAGCGAGAAGCCTCGGGTTTTCCTGCTCAACCCGCCGCCTCTAGTGGAGTGGAGAACAGGCCAGTAGCACACAAAAAACGAGGGCCGTGTGAAGACTCATGTCCCCCGACACGGCTTCGTCTTAAATCGTTAGCTGACCCGCGGCCTAGCTTACCTCTATCCCCGTTGTTCCGTTCGGGCTGCACCGGGCGCGGCCTCGACACTCGCCTGGGTCTCCTGTTGGTGGCTCTGACGGAGTTCATCTGGGGAGTTGGTTGTTGGAAAAATAGCCTGCTATCCTCGACCGCCCGCTTCTAAATTTAGCCCTCGACCCAAACTACCACCCGGACAGCCTTTTTCCCAGATACACCCAAACAATTGCGATCAAAAACCCGCTGGTATTTGGGGTGTAATCGCCTTTTTTTCCTCCTCCGTGGTGTTACAGCTCCCCCCGTATCGCTGCTCGGTGCCAGCTCCGTCTCAGTCTGTAGCAGGAGGAGCCATTAACCCACACGGGAAACAATCGCGAGAAAAAAAGAGCAGAGTGTCCGTTCGACCAATCACAAAGCGCGTTTTATGATCTCTCCCTGCAGCAGCCAATCAGGAGCCTCGTATCAAACGACTTGACAAACCTTTCTGTTGAGGTTCGGGATCGGTCAAGCGGCGATTTGATCAATTCACGGGCACACCGATGGACTCCAGACACCATAATAATGTACATTTTGCAGCCCATGTCCTTATTGTCACGGGTACATGAGCACTGTGCTGCATGTTAGTGTATCTTGTCTTAATCTTTAATGTTAAACATGTTTCAACAAAGAGCATAACCATGACTTTGTCCAATTGTCTTCCGATTTAATTGAAAATTGACATTCATTGTTTGCCCTATATCAGTGAAACATATCGGCATATGGAGGGCAGCTTCTTTAGGTTGTGTTGCAAGAAATGTTTATCTGTTTCCACACTTTAAAACCTTTAATTTAATTGGAAATGTGAATGTGAAAGCCCCACTATGTAAGATTTGGCAGGCTTATATCATATCATATCATATCATATCATATACATAAGAATCATTATGTTTTTTTGTGTGTAAATGAGTCTTTCATATCTACAGACACCACAGGCCCAGACAAACTAAACACTGGCCACTAATATGGCCAACGTAATTTCTCGTTCATGCTTGGAAGGGGAGCGTGATGCGAGGGAGTTGTGATTCAGTAACTACACTGCTAGATGCCACTAAATCCTACACGCTGCTCCTTAAAAGAGGAGACCAAGCAGCAACCTCTGTGTCTGTGAAGTGAAGCCAGTGCAGAAGTCCTAAAAACTGCAGTTCCTCAAATGTCCACTTGAGGCTGGCTCCAGAAGTGAGTCAATCTCCATAAGTCCCCATGTTAAAATGTCCAACTTCACAGCAGAAATAAACATGTTTACAGCCTGGTACAAAAAACATTTTTGGTCTCTATAGCTAATTTCCGCGTTCATGACAACTGTACTCACCTGTTCAAATTATATTAAAGCTTAAAGTTATGCATAATTAACAGTGTCACTGCTTTAAATGGCAGGTAGGTGCTGTTACGGATGGCTTGTTTGAGCAACCAGATATCATTCAGCCCGCCTCAGGTCTGCAGATAATCCACGTCTTTTTTAGATTAGCTGGGAGCCGGAAGAGGCAGGACTGCCAAGATGGCAGCAGCCAGAGCCACCACACTCTTGTGAGTATTGTGAGACAGAGCATGACAGGCACATACATTAATAAATGGGACAACAAAAATAAATAAACAAACAAACAAAAAAAACAAAAAAAATTACCTTATGGTTTAAACAGAATGATTCACTATTATAATGATATTTTTGTCATTATATATTAGGTTTTTAATATGTCATTTAAATTGGATTAATCAATCTATAATTAAAATGTATCAATGTATTCATCAATTATTATTGAAAACTGATTAAATATAACTATTTCAGTTGTATTGGAAACCATTTTAACTCACACAACAAGTAATCATTTATTACTAATAACTAATTTATTTTTTGAATGTCTCATTATATATTTTGGGTGGTGTATCACTTTAATAAACACGTTTGCTTAATTAGTATCATTTTATGTAATTGGACCACCAGAGGGCATTGTTTGGCTGCAAACGATTAGACTCTGATCTCAAAGTATTTAAAGACACAGCATCACACTGTGCTGTTTTCTGTGTGATCCGTATGTAAGAGCTCTTACACATTTCCAGCGTTCAACAAAACCTAATCTAACTAATTATTCTTCGTAATCATTGTCTATGAGTGTGAGATGATTACATTTTAGTGCTTACTAAACAGATACTGCATGCAGAGGTGTAGTGGTGCCTGGAGAAGTAGGTACACTTCATTGATGCCCCAATTTTTTGTTAACACTCTGTGTTATAAACAGTCACATGTGAGACTACTCTTACATATTTAGCTCACCCAAAAATGGGCCAGTAGTATTTGCACATTGATCACTCTGCTGCTTGCCTTCAGGGAGCATTCATTCATTATGAAATCAACATAAGCTACATAAGAGGTGCAGATTTTGCCAGAAATACTGGCCCACAGATGGTGAGACTCCTACAAAATGAAGTATTCACTAACAAAGACCAATATGGATTCAGATTTAGACCGGTTTATTGCATGTTGTGGATAAGGCTGAACTGAGATGATGTAGGACTGTAGGAGGGATGAGGGCCTAGGGATGAAAGGAGAAATTGGGGTCGTTGATGGATGGCAGGGTTCGGACATCAACCGGTGTCGGCTGGTGGAGGGAAAACAGAAGGGTTTGGGGTAGTGATGTGAGCCAAAGAGGAAGTGGATAAAGTGTGCTTAAGTACATGAGATGTGGAATTGGGAGTTCAAGGCATGGTCTCTCTTCATGAACCTAGTTATTAAACTTATTTTTTGAGTGAAGTATTTGTTATTATTTACTCCATCTGCTCAGAAAATTGGAAACGCAATCGTCCTCATACCGGGTGATCTCAAATAAACTCACAAAAACATTTTTAACCAGTGCTGCTGTACTCAAGGCCGGTCTCAAGACCACTTTTTGAGGGTCTTGGTCTTGTTTTGGACTCAGCCCTGTCCCGGACAAAGGTCTTGGACAAAGATGTCTCTGGATTTTATTTATTACAGCAGGATGTAAATTCTGCAATGCAACACTTACTGAGACACTGTTGCACAACACTGAGAGTGCTGGGACAACGCCTCACCCAAAGACATTTAGAAAACGTTAGCTACATATTAGCTACCTGAGGCTATATACTGTCTGGTCTTGGTCTTGACTCGGTCTTACTCTGCTTTGGTCTTTGTTTGGACTTTGTCTCAAACCCTCAAAGTCTTGGTCTGGTGTTGGTCTCAATACAGTCTGGTCTTGGCCATGACTTGGTCTCTTAGGTGGTCTTGACTACAACAGTGTTTTTAATGTTCTGCTGGTTGGATGTTATTTCTTTTTTTAATGTCCTTCTTTTTTATTAGATTGTTTTCACTGAAAGGAAAAACAACATGCAACAAATTAAGGTCAACAAGATGTGGTGAATGTTATTACGTAACACGCTTTTTCTGAAAAGGAACAAACCAGCTACTTTGAGTGCTTGAGACTATGAGGTTTCCCCACTAAAACTGTACGATTCACAAAAGATTAATTTCATAAATTCTGGATTTTTGTTGGGTTTACTACATTAGATTCACACCGACACCTTTTCTAGCAATAACAAGAGCACAATCTGCGAATAAATCTGTACGTTAATGCCTTTTTTTCTGTAGGTTCCCATGTGTCACATTATTCCAGAGTGCTGCTCTGTCTGAGATCATCAGCACTGGATGTGCTTTTCAGTTTTTCATAGACTGTCTCCAGTCCTGAGCTGCAAACAACACCTTAACTGAGACTGTTAAAGTCTAAATTTGATGTCAGACATTCTCATAAATAGCATTATTCCTTGCTGCAGTGACAGTGACAGTGATCATTTTTATGAAGACATATTAGCAAAGAAGACAGAATACTACATTTTATTGTTATTGTTCTCTTAAAACGCAACTTCCACACTGACTTAACTTCTCCATAGCTGTCCTCCGGAGCTCTCCCCAAACGCTGACCGCACTGATCAAATCACCTTCAACTCCCTCCACAAAAACACACTTTTTAAAACTTTCAAATACTTTTATTTGTTCAGATTTTGTGTGGACACAGAACAGATGAGGTTTAGAGTATTAGATCCACATCAGAAATTTGGGAAATAAGGAACATGAGCAGTATTTATCTCCCTTCTCCTTTTGTAGCTGAATAATGCAGAGAGAGTTGATTATGCTAATAAAAAGGGTGATAGTGGGAGAGTTTCCTCAGCCATAAAGATCTTCAGAAGGAATGTGTCGTTCCTACTGAGGCCTTCAGGAATATTTCCAAGGTACAAAAATGAGAAATCAGATCTCAGGTCCAGGATCTCTGAGACCAACTGGCCCACTTCTTTCCAGAAAGGGGTTAACATATAGGCACTACTAGATAATGGGAGCATGGTTTGCCTAAAACCGATCCACACTCCACCCTCCAAAGAAGTTAGTTAGTAAAGTTGGATGAAGTATTTGAAGCCATGCTTCCTCTGGAATTGCAACGTTAGCTTCCTTTTCCCAGCGCTGCCTTATGTAATTGGTTTAAAACTGCTTTTAATGTTTAACTTACTGTATGTTTTATGTGTTTGTAGTGTATTGTTTTGATGTTTTGATGATTTTACAGTCTTTGTACTACTACTACTACTACTAACTTACTTAAGTAAAAGTACTAATACCACACTGTGAAAAGACTCCACTACAAGTTCTGCATTTAAAACCTTACTTAGGTCAAAATATGTGTTATGAGCAAAACATAGTTTAAGTATCAAAAGTAAAAGTACTTATTATGTAGAAAATTTGTCAGTGTTTTACTATTATATATGATGTTTTCGGATCAATATTGCCAGTGCATTAATGTGTGTGTTGAGCTAATTTGAACTACTTGAACTAAAAGACGTTTGTAGAGTGAGAACCACTCTAAAAAGTCAACATTTCACAAGCTCAGAGAAACCTTTTCTAAAATTTCCATTGGTGGGTTTAAATAGTTTGCTCAGCTGAAGAAGTAGGATAATTTTCTCAACCTTTTAAGGAATATTTAATCAAAAATCAGAAAAACTCAAAATCACAGGACGTGCATGAAATGTTGTAATCTGAAAAGTAACCAAGGCTGTCAGACAAATGCAGTGGAGTAAAAAAAGCCTCTGAGATGTAGTGGAGTATAAGTATAAAGTTGCATACAATGCAAATACTCGAGTATAGTATATCAGTTTTTGAGTAAATGTACTTGTATGCTGCTGTTCAGAGGGTGACATAGAGCAGAGATCAGTAGCATCACCTGCTGGTTAAAGAGCATAAATGCACGCACACGTTTCATCGTCGGCATGTAGGAGGCAGTGTATCCATATCAATGAGATAGTCTTGGATTCCTTTTTGCAGCTGCGGCCTTGAAACCCTGAGTTCTTGTTTCTGAGTCTTATCTAGCTGCCATATCCATCGTCCTGTAATAAGCAGAAAGAGCAGCTGTGTCGTCTCCCCCTCCCAAATTCACCCACCCACCCATATTGGCACACAGCACAGAGGTTGTTCGGGTCACTTTGTCCTTGAAATCTTTGGATGCTCTGAAGGACATAATCTCTAGATAAAGAGGTTTTTTTTACGGTGTGTATGTGTGTGTTTTTACCTTTTGTTGCTTCACCTCATACACACTCGCTTTACAAAATCTACTCAAACACAGAGGATATAATAAACACGTTTATAAATGAGATTAAAAAAAAACATTAAAAAGATATATTTTGTACGAAATATACAGATATAAAAAAATTCATTTACAAACATAATTACTTACAAAGACACGTCCTTCACTATAAAATGTAGGGAAACTGAAGGGGTGTAGAGTCATGGAGAGCTACAGCAGACAGAGTGTATGAGAAGATTATTAATCAGTAGGTCCCCGCGGTGGGCTTCTTAATGAATATCGCTCAGTCACGATGTAAAATGTTAAATAAATGTTGATTTTTTTGATGTGCATATGCTGATAACCTGAGTGTCAAACCTTTATCAAAGCATACTTCAGCTTGTTTCAGTATCTTGTGAGCACCAGATGGATGTTGTTTCTTTATACGCAAGTACAATGCACGTAAAAATCAGTTTTCCTTCTACTTCTACTCTTTCTACTTGTACTTGTGAACTCAATTGTTACGATGCAATAAACTCCACCCATCTGAAGTCCCAATCAAGTTAAAATAAACACGAGGAATTATCTAGGGCAGCTATTTGACCTAGATTTGGTCAAAATATCTGCAGTTGTTCTGTAGCAATCTTTACTTGGATTTCTATACACGCTGTACATACAATCAAGGTTTACCCATGGGTCACATTGTTGTTTGCAGGTCTGACGATTGAGCAGCTGATGTGTTGGCCAATATACTGGCAACATATTGGAGATACATGACAACCAAACAAAGTTCAATGTCGTCTACAGTGTAAGAATGATCAGTTCGATTTAGCAGTCTGTTTGTTATCTGCACAACCTGCACACATCTTCACATTCTCTAAAAGGAATTACCATTATTGGCCTGAGAGAATTAGGACCTGTGTGAGGACAGAAATAGGTTGACAATCCAGCAAAAAGTCTGTTTTTCAATGACAGTCAGCACTCTTGTTTCCCATCTAGACTTAACGTATTGGCCAAGGAGTACAGCATCACATGGCTGCTCTTTGGAGAGGTCCATGCCGGCTGCTGACAGGAGGAACTCTCTGTCCGGTAAATCTGCGCCCGGGTCTTAAACAGGCCAAAACGAGCTGTGAGGAGAAAGAAATCACGCCTGAAGGTGCGTGTGAAGAAGGCATACAGGAAAGGATTGGCGCAGGAGTTGATCGGGTAGAAGAGGACCAGCAGGAGTTTGGCGTCTGAGACGGTGATGAGAGGGAGCTTGAGGGCTGCTGAGATGGCAAAGAAGGAGATGGGAGCCATGCAGACGAAGTCGGTGAAGATCAGGATGGCCATGCGTTGGGCCACGCGGGTGTCTGCGTGGGCCGGCGCTGACGAGGGGTTGCGGACGGTCAAGTAGATGCTGAGGTAACAGCCGCAAACGCAGAAGAAGGCCAAGATGTTAAAGAGGAGAAGCGACACCACGTAGACTTGAGACCCCAGAAACTCGACATCCATGGGCAGGCAGATACTCACCTGCAACACAAACAAATATAGATATACTCAAAAATCTCTGTACAGTTCTGGACCAGTTTTTGTGGAGTTCATGCACCATTTTGTATCCCCAATTGCATCAATATTTACTCTCACAAACCGGAGAGCACAGAGGAGTTTAATGGAGGATGAAGCACCCACCTTGCCATAGCTGCTGACCCCGACTGTGGGCAGCAAAGCAGCGAGTGAGGAGAAGATCCACCCTGCTGTCATGACGATGCACGCGTGTCTCATTCGAAGTTTACGGTCGAGCCGCAGAGCATGTGTGATGGTGTGCCAGCGCTCCAGGGTGATTGCTGTTAATGTGAACACCGACAGCTCGCTGGCAAACACCTGCATTTGACGCACAGACGTGTAAATCTCTATTCAGACATGCATGTTTACTGTTAGTGTTGTTATTCATGTATGTAAAGGATGTCATGCATGCATACACACCGTGAAAAAGCCCGCAGCACCACAGCCCAGGCCCGTCTGCCAGTCTATGGCGTGGTTATAGTACCGGCCACGAGTTAGCATGTCTACAGTTGCTATGACGACCAGGTAGATGCCCATGCAGAGGTCAGAAAAGGCCAAGTGGCACATGAGGAAACGAGGAACAGTCAGTTTGGTGCGGCTGCCTAAAAAACAGGAAGAAAAAAGCGAGAAAAGTGACTCTTTGCCTTTATACCCAAAAGAACAGTGAAATGTCCTTGGTTGAAAAAGAGCCATTATAATTGTAGTTTTGTGCAAAGAAATTGGAGTAAAGAAACTGTCAAAAGGAAGGAAATTAGGAAAGAACACAAGGAATGAAAGCCAAAAGTAACAAAGAAGAAAGGAAGGAAACAAACAAATGTTTAGAGAAGGTAGGACATGATGAGACAAGGAAAGTAAAAGAAAGAAAGGATAGAAAAGAAGTGAAGAATTATTTATTAATCTCCTGTTTAATCTGTAAACACTCAATCTAAAAGGTACAGTAACTAGATTAACCTAAACTGTCAGGTAAAGAGTACATTTGCTTCTCAAGTGGAGGACAAGTTTAAAGTCTCACAAAATGGAAACACTAAAGCAAATCCCTCAAATTGACTTGACTAGTGTGTTTAGCTGTAATCTGTTGCTCTCTGCCTCTAAAAGCAGGAGCACCTGACGTGTGCAAGCAGGCACGAAGAAAGACAAGATGTTTTTTTAACTCGACACAAAATGTGTCCATGGAAATGCCGAAAAAACCTGAGCTACAGTATGACCAAACATGAATTCTGCCTTCGAAAATTCCATACCTAACAAGACCAGAAGTACGGCTGCGTTCCCCAGAAGCGCAAGGATGGAGATGATCCAGATGAGGATCCGTAGGGGGACGCCGGACATGATGTCCTCACAGGGGTTAAAGTCATCTTGGGTTGGGGTGCAGATGATGGAGGTGGAGTTGGAGCAGTAGTCCCTGTAGAAGTGTTGGTTATCCTGAGCCTTGGGGTGGGAGCACAGGGAGTTCCACCTCGATCTAGCACACATCGACACACATGAAATCATCAAGTTTTGACACATTTTGATATGAATTCATGACAAGAAAACTTCAAGAACAAGGCACTGTGGTCAATACCACAATGTGAGTTAATTATAAATATTTATACACTACATAATCTATATAATCCTGTAAGTCATTTATGGTTAAATCTTTATAGATGAATGGTGTGGTTAGTAAAGTTTCTTCTGAGATAAATGTTATTATTTCCACACAGAAATTAAAAGCAGTCCGGCATATAATCCTTGCACCAAACTAAAAAGTAAAAGACTTCAATCTGTTCTTTTAATCATAAGATGTTCAGACATCTTCTGATGATAACACACACGCGTACCTGTTCCTGTGAATGTTTTGGAAGGCGCAGCAGTGTGACGAGTACGTCAGGCTGGCCTGGTGGAGTTTGGTGAAGAGCTGCAGAGGAGGAAGTTCCTTCAATTGGTAGGCGGACTCTGCGATCAGCTTCTGGAGACCACTGAGGATGTAATCCGGCAGGGAGCTGAGGGCAGTGTGGGAAATGTCCCTGCACAAAGAAATACAAACATTTTATTAGCACAATTCGTGCTAATTTCAACAGACGTCCTCTCTTGCTATATGTAATAAAGATTTGAGCAATGATCATGGAATAAAGAGAAGAGGATCTGTTTGTTTATCAGGATGTGAAGTGAAAAAACATAACAGCAGCGACAGCTCAAAAGAAAAGCAAATAGGCGTCTCTTTGTTTGGGGAATACACAGGTAAAAAATGTCTCGCTTCACCTGCTCTCGGTTTATTTTTACCTTTATTCTGGCAGGTTTCTAAGTTTCTTTCTCTCTTTTGAGTCTCCCCACACATGCCACATTGTCTCTTGTTATTCTCTCTCCTACATCCTGAGTTTAATAAGTGATGATGAGGAGGGTGAATCATGTAGGCATGAGTTACTGTTGGATGTCATGCTTACAGTACCACCAACTCACTGGAACCCACAAAGGCACTGGGATGGATGTGAGTAAGCTGTTTGTTGCCTCTTAGGAACCTAAGAGAGAAGGAGAAAAAACGCAGACTTAAATATGTGAGCTATTTTCTTTTTTTTTTTGGTTGTTGTTGTTTTGTGGTAAATCTTGTTTGTAATTGTGTCTCCGCCTGTGACTCACAATCTGTGCATCTTTGTGCCGTTGAAGGCGTCACTTGCCACCTCCTTGATGCCATTTCTGGTGAGCCGTCTGTCATAAGAGAGGGAAGCCAAATTACAGTCATGTGAACACAGAACAGTCCCAACAGCAAACTTATCTGAAGTATCAAAGCTAATTTTAGTGTGTGCAGTTCTTTTGTTCTCTAAAGCTGCATGATTACACAGAACACATTAATAAATTGTATTCATTATTACGTAAGACTTCTCCTCCTCCTCCTCCTCCTCCTCCTCCCCTCTTCTTCTCTTTCTACCTTTTCTGCTTTATAACTAGACAGGTCTGGACCTTGAAAGCTGAAGACAAACTGCATTTGTTGAATAGATTTGACAGTGGTGGAAAACTTATTCCAATTTTTATTAAATAAAAGTCCTGCATTCAAAAATGTTATCCAAATCCAAATGTTACAGGAAGGAATAGTCTGATTCATGCATAGAGAAAGATGAGAAGGTTGATACCACTCTGTTAAATATGAAGCTACAACAGCAGCCAGTTAGCTTAGCTTAGCATAAAGCCTGGCAAACAAGGGGAAAAGCTACCCTGATTATCTCCAAAGGTAATAAAATTTGCCTACAAGCACCTCTAAAGCTTGCTAATTATTAAGAAGAAGAAGAAGAACGACAATCCGACTATTAAATCTCTATTTCCTGCCTCTGTGTTGTTGCCAGGCAACGAGCAGAGACTCCAAGAAGTTGCTAGTCCATGCCAATAAATTTTACAGGCACATAATGCTCCATAAAATGACAAAATGTAGCTTTTAAACTTTGGTTTCTGTAAGGATAAAACAACATGTGTATAATGTTTTCATTAGTAAGCTTTAGAGGTGTCTGTAGAAAACCAGAGCAGTCTTTGTGCTAAGTTAGGCTAACTAGCCACTGATTTAGCAATCTTCTCATCAAACTCTCTCTAGAACAGTGTTCCTCAAACATTTTATATTATTTCCGATATTTCCTGTTTTTGAGTCACGATATATCAGAGATTACACCAAGTACCACTACAAGGAGGTCGTGTACATGTACTACAGTTTGAGAAGCAGTACTCCAGAATAAGCATATTTCCCAAAGTGTCTTTAAATAAAATTATCAATACTACAGTTTAAAAGCATATTGCAAATTAAAAGTCAAAAGGTTATTCAGGTAAATATAAAAATGTTGTCAGAAGCAAAATGCACTTGTAGTTTTGTGTAATCTTTGCATATTTTGTGCAAAATATTTTGTTGAGTTCATGCACCATTTTGCATCCCCTATTGCACGTACATACTGGAAAGCACAGAGGAGTTAAATGGAGAATAAAGCACAGTATTAAAAGTAAATATAATTATTATTTACAACTGCATCAGTGTTTTGTTACTTTCTGTTATTTTTACTGATGCATCACCGTTTAAGCTGCATTTTAATATTCTATTTTCTGTTCTGTTTGCATCCTATTTTATAAGCTAATGACAAGGTTTGAGTGATAGATATTAATTTGCAATGTAATGAGTAACAACACTGGTCAGAAAAATGAGGTGGAGTAAAAAGTAGAATATTTCCATATCAAATATAGTGGAGTAGAAATAAAGAAAAAGAAGTAAAATATATACCACTGTTGGAGTATTAGCAGTAGCAGTAGTGACACTGACTGTAGTATTAGTGACATCTGAGTTTTATTTTCTCAAACTGACTCCCAAATTCAGATTTACTGATAGTAGGTGGCCGACATGTGTGGTTTTCAGCAGGATCTACAGTTTAAAAAATAAAGAGGCGATACAGAGTGTAGCAGTAAAGAGGGCAGAGAGCATTTCAGGGAACATTCATCATTGCACATGTGATGCTCGGAGCTGTGTGAGGGCGGAGCGCATGTTACTAAAAAAGCGATGAATCTCTTACATCTCAGTGATAGTTTGAGTGCAGAGGCCTCTGAAAGCATTGGAGGGGATTCTCTCTATGTGGCTGTTCTCTTGCAGGTCACTAAGCATCACATGGATCAGAAACACATGATAAACAACAAATAATGAGATGTAGTATACAACCATTTTAAGTAGATAAACAGCAGATATATGTACAACTAGGGTGGAAAATGTTAGGAATACATGCTACAATCCACTTCCTTTTTGAAGCTCATACATGTCAGATGGGAGACAGTTTGAAATTAGATTTTTTAAGGCTGCAGACGAAGGACAGATGGCTTATATCCCTCATATTCTGTTCTGTAAGGACTACCCAGTGCGTAGGTTTTGTTGTGTTGTATGTTTAATGGTGTGATTTCTTCTGGGCATATTTCACTGTGTGCATACAACAGCCTATATGTTCAAATGCATGTGGGAATAATGGTGTGTGGGTGTGTGTGTGTTTTAGCATGCATATTGTATAGTGTGTAGAGACCTACAACAGGAAGCTGTGGGCTGTCGAGTGGATCTTGGTGAAGTTTGGAAAAATCCTCAGCCCGGTGTTGGAGATGGTCCTGTGACGTGCAGATTAAGCACCAAATGTTACTACATTCACACCGCGACCTCTGAAAAACAGACACTCTGTGCAGTGAGTCATAGTGATAAATTCAGACAATGTAGCATTGATTGTGTTGACCGAGATAAAAATAAATAAATTAACAAGTGAAGACGATTCAGGGAGAAGCTCAGGTGGCAGAGAGATAAATCAGACACTTAAAGAGCTCTTTGTTCCAAACAACTGTCCTTTTTTGAAACAGTATCCATTTAACAGTCTGTAACACACTGATTATTCAGAACTGAGACAAAACAATGTGTCAATTTGGAAACTTGATTATTTCAAAACAAGATTAAGAGTCTGGAAGTACTGCGAGGTAGGCACAGTGGTGCTCTGGTTTGAGATAAATGTTAACATCAACATGCTAACATCCTCATAATGATAAAGCCAACACATGCGGATGTTTAGCAGGTATAATATTTATATAATATAGTTCTGTGTGTTATTATGATAATATAAGAACAACACAAAGAACAGCTGTGTCTTTAGTTCTGTATTGGCCACACTTTAACTTTGACCTGATGGTGGCGCTAGATGAAAAGTCACAGGTACACCAAATTCACATGGATCCATCCTCCCGGGACCATGAATATCTGCACATATTTTAATGGCGATGCAACAAAGCGGCATCCTCTGTGGCTGTGAAATGAAGCCAATGCAGAAGTGCCAAAAACTGCAGTTCCTCAACATTTAATCATATAAAATCTGAAATATTTTAGATCTAATTCAAAAAAAGAATTCTGCTAATGTGCCCTGGTTTAAAATTTGTTAATAGTTTAATGTGACCCAGTTCACAGTAATAGTTATGATAATGTCGGTGAGTCCTTTATAAGGCAAAAGTTTGTTACGCAGCAGATAGATTTAACATGGCTGAAATGATGGTTAGTGGAAAAAACCTTTTCTTTTTTTCATGAGATAAAGTGTGACACTTGATTTCTCTTCCAGGGGATCCAAGCTAATTAAAAAATGATCAAAACCTCTGGCCGTGTGGGGGCCCGTCAGAAGTAGGCCTGTCACCCATGACCCATTTTGGACTCACAATCAGTCTGAAAAACACAAACTATAGAGGAGAGTCTCTCACTGAGTACTCACAGATACCGTAGCTTCGCTAAGGTCTTGAATGCATCCGGATGAATGTGTCTCAGGTGTTTTGACTTTGTTATAGTTCTGAAAGAAACATTCAGTCAGGTACTCATTAATATAAATGACTTGCAATTAGAGGGTTTCACCACAGCCATTATCCTGCCAGTTATACTTACATCTCAATGAGTTCTGGGAGATCAGAGAAGGCGAAAGCTCCGATACTCTCCAACGCAACATTCTCAGAGATGAAGCTGACGGAGAAGCAAACACAAATGTATAAATGAAGCATGACAGGTATTAAAAAAATCAGATGTTAGGTCTTCATTCACACTTATTCTTTGACATATTTTGGCTCCACCACCCTCCAGAGTTCACTCTTCAGCTGTTTGGGTGATGAGCTTTCTCAGAGTTTCCAGCTCTTCTTGTTCCATAACAAAGACTAAACACACAAGCACGTCAGACAAAATACGTCACGAGCTTTTATACAACTTTTATACTCACATATCGGCGAGCCGAAGGAGGCCGGCGAAGGTAAATGCATCGATACTCTGCAGCATGTCGTTCTCCGATATGGTGCTATGGTTGGAGGTAGTGGAGAATCACTTGTTAATCACCACGCTGGTATGCTGAGGTACACAAAGGCCAAACACATTAAATATAGAGAAAGGAATGTTCTGAACACCGACGTAAGTATTTAAAAATAAATCAAACCAGACAGAATGGAATCTCAAAAGCAACAGCAAACACGTCAAACCTGTGCTTTTTCATGCAGGTACACGTGGGAAATACCATTCACAATTATATTTCCCAAGGTCAAAATACACAGGAAGCTCCACAGATGCAAATAATAAAGATCAATATAAAAGAAATACAGAAATCAAAAGAATATATGCTTCCTGTTATCTTTTCAGGTTCCTTTTTCTAAAAATTAGACTGTTTTGTTTGTTTGTTTTAAATGATTGTAAACTGAATATATTTTGGTTTTTGCTGGAAACTGTAAATGGAGATTTCACAATTTTCTGACATTTCATAGACTGAATAGAGATTGCAAAAAATAAGTAGTATAATAGTAAATAGTAAAAATAAGATAGTTTAATCAGTGATTGAAATCATTAGTATCGTAATCGTTTGTAGCAGCCCTGCTTCTTTTAAAGAACATGCAAACACATTAATAGAGAATAAAAAACAAATCACAATGAAGTATAGTGTGAGTATAAACCCTAATGAAACTGAAAAACATCATGAAGATATACAACAATCTGTGTCTCATCATTCTGAGCATACAATGGGACATTGATTTTTTGCATGCAAGTTTGTCATGATTTTTGTGTTTCTTCTTTAGCATTTCCTGTTTTATTATGTTGAAAGTGTTTGTCCCAGAGTGTCTTGTGTCTTGTCAGTTTTCAGGTCGTCTGTTTAAGTTCATTGGTGCTGTGTAGGTTTCCGAAATCTCCGATTATTAAAGTCTTCTTTTGTTCGTTATTACCTCCCTGTCCCTCCTTGAACCAAACCGTGACAGAGATTATTATAATATTATTTAATTTGAGCTTGTACAATAAAAGACACATGTTTGTAGTTTTCAGTAGTTTCAGGTATTTAAAAACTTGTGTAGAAATACTATGAATGTTGGGGGACATTTTTCACTGCAGCCATTTTGACATGAAATAGTTGGTTCCAGTGAACCAGCATGCACCACAGCAGAACCCTGACTCTGTTTGACCTGAATGGAATGGGACCTTAATTAGTATCATTGGTAGCTTTATGCACTGTGCATGGAATTAAGCTGTAAATCTGTATTACCACAAATTAAGAGGGATAAAACCAATTCTAGTACAGAGAAATTTGCCGATGACCTCCTCATGTTTCATTATGTCCCACATCAAAGAATAAACATGAACAACACACACACACTTACAGTTTCCTGAGGTGCTGCAGGTTGTTGAGGGCACCCTGGGGAATCGCTCTGATCTGCGTCTGCTTAATTTCCCTGTTGATAAAGAAACAGTCACTCATTCTCAGCGATACACCGATAACAGGAATGTACTCGCGGACGAGAAATCCTTCAGGAATCCCAATTTTGTTGTGTGTTCGGGACCTGTAAAGCCCACGAGGCTACGACTAGTTACTCACTCATGTTGGGGATTTTCTTTTCATGCACAAAGCATACTGTTTTGTATACAGAATGTCTATACAAGATCTGGTCGTTGTAGATGACATCTGAAATGGCCATCCATTGCTGCGTACTTGTAAATATCCCCACTGTTCCTGAGCCTTGACCTTCAAGCAGAGCAGAACAGATGAGAACACACACATAGCCGGCTGGGAGTTCACAGTACGTCTCTTGGGAATAGTCGCTACTTCTGCCACAAAGTACGTCCTTGTCTGTATTTATTTGTATGCTTTTTGAGTACAGATTTTGTGTTCTTGTGCAAAAAGCTTCGGGTGATCCTAATCTTTATGCTCACCATCCACAGCCACCTCTCTCCTCCTCTCTCCTACTGGCCTTGAGATTCCTTAAAAACATTTCAGCGGCCAAAACAACAAGCCAGTGTGGCAATCACCCTCTCTTGCCTCTTCCAGCTGTGTGTCACCGAGTCAAAAACGCCTAAACCACCCGCAGTGCCTTCAATCAACACCTTTGGAGGCCAAAGCAACATGTGCGTGTATGAAACGTACAATATTCCTCTTAAAGGAAAGCTCATCTACGGAAGCCCCACGCAGTCATACATTAATACATTTTATTTCCTCTGTTTTCTCGTGATAAGTTAAGGTGGCAAATGCTGGCAAACTTGATAGACAGACAGATAGATAGATAGATAGATAGATAGATAGATAGATAGATAGATAGATAGATAGATAGATAGATAGTGGTGCGAGCAGGTAGTCAACGCGATACACAGCCCTCCCACCAGATTCATGCTCTTCCACCGGTCGACAGTTGGCAGTAAAGCACAAATGCAATGAATAGGAAGACTGGAAGCCAGTAAACATAGATTTCAACAATGCTTAATTTCAAACATTCAAAAAATAAGCTTTGGAAAATGCTTTCAACACGTTTGTTACACTCCAAGGACACACACAATGTGTTTTGCATCTGTAACCTGGAGCTACTTGGTGGTTGTAGATGGCTGTGGTTACTCTGGGAGTCGCTAAAGACGAGCAGACACGCTTTGCATACATCCCCTGAATAGATGAATGTTTAATAAAACCAGAATTGGCAAGTTCAGTGCAAAATTCAGCCAAGGGGAGATGAGCAAGGATTAGAGAGGAATGATACAGGAAATGAAGTCTAAATGACTGCATGCTCACTAGACGGGATTATGAATTGTAAACATGCCATACCGCCTGAATCTATATTAGAGTAAAATGGCGAATGAGAAATACTATTCTGGTACGTATAGTCTGCAATATTAATCTATGACACTTGTTGTAGCTGAACAGAGGAACACTACATCGATAAAGAGTACTACTCAGACTCTGAAATCATCGATATATTATATTCTGTGGCTCTACAGCCAGTCTCAGAGTCTGAAAACATAATCCTGAATGATAAACTCAGGGAAAGTCTGCATTACAAACTGTACTGTAGGTGTGACGTTTCAAAGATGAGGACATTTACCAGACACTAAGGGTCCAACAAAAGATGCTATTGCAATGCAAGTTGTATTATGGGAAATGTAGGATCCAGTGATCTATACTAGAGACAGAAAGTCAGGATATTGTGGTCTTTACTGCTTCAACTTTGTCCCATTCATCCATTTTCTGTAACCGCTTATCCTCATCAGAGTCACGGTGGGCCTGAAGCCTATCCAGGGTACACCCTGGACAAGTCGCCAGTTCATCACAGAGTCATCAATTAACCCACGTGTCTTTGGACTGTGGGAGGAAACCAAGGATCCCACACAGACACGGGGAGAACATGCAAACATTTGTACCAGGAACCTTCTTGCTGTGAGGCGACAGTGCTAACCACTGCACCAGCATGCCGTCAATTTTCTAATATGGTTTATATAGATAACACGGAAGCTGTAAGTGGTCATGCATTCGCACATTTGAATTAAATTTGTTTTACTCAAAATCTCAAGTTACTTGTGTCATTATTTCATCTTAAATAACCTGAGATCTCGAGAAAACAAATGAAAACAACTCATTATCACGAGAAAATGGAGGAAATAAAATGTATGAATGCATGACCTGTTAGGGCTTCCATAGGATAATGTAATATGGGAGCCCAGAAGCTTCACCGTTATCTCGAGATCACAAGTTAATAATGTTGTTATCTCTTAAGAAAATGAGATTAATTAACTTGTGATGTCGGGATAACGGTGTTAAAAAAACGAATCGCAAGCATGGCCGTTCTCGGCTTCCGTATTATAATTTAATGTAAGTACAATATTACATTTCGGAAGCAGCCCTTTGTAAGTACAAAAAAACAAAAAAGGAATGAGACAAAAAGAAAACAGGAGAAACCATCACATTCACAGCAGGTAGTTGTCCAAACTACATTTCAGTTGAGGAATTGAAATTTGAAAAAGTAGAAGAAGGATGGGTCAGAGCGCATTGTTGTTGTTTCTCCCCTGTTGTGCATAGAAGGACTTCATGTAAAGCTCCATAAAAGCTAATCCTGTGGTTGCAAACCAGAAGACGGACGAATGAAGAGCTAAGCAGCATTATTATCACCTGAAAAACCACAAAACAACTTATGGTTTTTAGTATTCAAAGAATTTCTAAACAACGTCTGCGAGACGTGGAACAACTGTGCAGCTGTTCAGCGAGTATGTAAAGTGTAAATGTGACTTTTGTCCATACTCACAGACATTGGGTGTTGCTGGAGATGTTGGAGGGGATCTCAGTGACCCCGGACCTGAGTTGGTAGCAGGAGCGCAGGGTTCGTTTGGCCAGGCTGGTCTCCACTCCGGGTTGTTTAACGTCCATCTCAGAGCCAGGCGCCGAGGCTGCTGCCGTCTTTATCCTCACACTCATTAACATTATGAGAATCATCACCATCATCATTGCAGTCTCTCCTCAGTCTAGACCTTGTCAGAGTATCTTGTCTGTGTTTACGTGCGTGCAGGCCTTACAACAGTCCACCGTGGGTTCACCAGCAGGTCGATGAGAGTGTGAAAGTGGTTTGTTGCTTTCTGCCTTGCGGTGGTGAATGATGGGGGCGTGTGAAAAGTTTTATGGGTGTATGAGGATGTAGGAGGTCTCTGCTGGGTCGCATGTGTGCATGTGTGTGTGTCTAGAAGAAAAATCTGTTTACACTTTTTTATTCCACTTTGGCCTTCAAACCAGATCGCACAGAAATTAAATGATTAAATTTAGACATGTGTCCTTGAATTTATTTGAAAATCATACATTTCACAACTCACCTCATTTCTCACCTAAAAACTTGCATGAAAAACTGAACACATAATAAAGTTAAAAATCAAATATATTATACAGAAATGAAATAACGTAACCTCCCTGCTGGGCAAGAGCATTTTTGTTGACTGAATTTGGATTATTTGACTCAACAAAAATGCATTTTTAAATGACAAAATCACAAAAAAAGCAAGTCGGCAAAGCCAGCAAGCTAACACTGTTTGAACTTGAACTAAACAAGTTTTTTTTAGTTTAGTTTAGTTGATATAAGTGACATTAAGTCACATACGTACATCCACAAAATATTAGGGTTAACAGAAAATTCAACACTTATTTTCAATGTGATCCATCCGTGGTGTCAGTGAACTACCAGGTGGCGTTAAGTGGCTAAGTAGCTAACGCGTTAGCTACTTCACTCCCTCATGAGGCTCCTAGTTCTGTGAGCGAGTGGGGATTTTAGCATGTTTAGTATGTTTAGGTTTCTGCTGTATGGAGTAGGTTATTTGTTTTACCATAGCAGTCCACGAAAATCTGTTTCTGAGCAAGTTTGAGGCAATTGACAAACAATCAAGCCTGGATTTGCCCGCCCACCATGGCCTGAAAACCTCTTTCACAATTAACTGCAACAAACACTTGTCGTGACTTTTCCATGGCTGCTGATGTCGGTCTGTGGATGCTTGAAAAGAAAAGAGCCGCAACTCATCTTGACTTGAATAATTAGGACTTTATTCAAAGAAACAAGTGAGTTTGGGATGCATCCCCTGATCGGATCCCTTCCGAATCTCCATGCCGAATTGCCCCAATTGTTGTCCAAATTGTTGTACCCCTCTTCTCCCGGGCTAGGTCTTACACTCACAGGAAAAACATGAATAAACATTCTGAAAATGTCCTTTTAAGGAACCAACTTCCGTCATTGTCTTTCATAACTTACTTTACCACATCTGTTTCATTACCAAGAGAGAGATGGCCAAAGGTCATCTCACAAACCCTATAACTCAGAGAGAGAAAGGTAAAAAGTTCAGCAGAACCTCTCACCATTTTCCCCAGAAAGATCGTAAATACTATAGAATGTTTATTCTTCATGCAGAGAGAGGTCATTGCAAATTCTTACAGACATATTCAACTTTAACCTTAGGAGAGACCAATGAAATACTATAGAAGGCTTATAAGAAAATATACCACACACTCTACCCTAACAAAGTAGCCATACGATTAATGTTTGGAAAATGAAATGAAATGAGCTAGTAAAAGATAAATAGAAGACAACATTAAATTGAGTTTGAAACTATTTTATGAAATGACTGGCTGGCTAAAATCTGGTGAGTTTCAGAGGTCTATAGCTTCAATATGTAAATAATCTTTTTCATAGCTTATTGTTTGTTTGTTTGTTTGTTATAATGGAAAGTAAGTCTGCATTATTTATAGTTGTTGGAGTAAACAATACAGATAGTAGGGAGCTATTTATTTCTGAACGATTGTCTTGTTTTTAGCTTCAAATTCATGTCAACACACTGACATAAATATATATATGGGGAGCAGGTGTGAATCTGTTTTGTCTCCTGTCTCATATTTGTGTTGAAAGATGAGCACAGTTTGATAGCGATGGACATAATATTCCTTTTCTACTCCACTCCCCACATGTCAGTAGGACAGCCAGCTTGCAAGGACGCTCTTTGTGCATTCACACACACACACGCACACACACATGCACACACACACGCACACACACACACACACACACACACACACACACACACACACACACACACACACACACACACACACACACTTATGTAACTATCTTTTTTTGTCATTTTCCTTCAAAATCATCTCCAGCTACTTTCTCTCCTTGTGTATTGTTGTCTCTCGTACTGATACATAGTTGTGTGTGTGTGTGTGTGTGTGTGCGTGTGTGTGTGTGTGTGTGTGTGTGTGTGTGTGTGTGTGTGCTGTACTGTGGGAACTTCATGTAGAGGAACAGGAGCTCTTTATGATTTATGCCACAACAGGAAGAAAAATGCAGCCTTGAGCTCCTGACATGACCACACACACACACACACACGCACACACACACACACACACACACACACACACTCTTTCAGTCACACACTCCCACTGTTTTGCTTTGCTTATACATAAGGCAAGAAAGAAACAGGAGAGAGAGAAACACAGGAAGATAGACGAAGTGTGACAAATCCAGGTGCACAAGGGAGTGGATGAAGGACTGAGGAAGAGGAAGATCCATGGCATCTGTGTGTGTGTGTGTGTGTGTGCTGATGCATGATTGTTAATTTGTTGCTGATTGCTCTGCACCTGTGCAGGGGAGGTCTGGATGAAAATATTTCTTAACTCTGCAGAATGCAAGTAGACAGTCAACAAGCCAATAAACTCTGATAAAAGATGAAAATGTCAACTGACTTCTTTTCAGAGCGGAAATTTTCAGTTTACTTCATTTTAGCATTACGTAGAAATCGGTACTTGAGTGCAACACCATTCTAACAGCCAAAAATCAGTCAAGGTCAACAACACAAGACATAGCAGCCAGCTAATAATACTTACTAGTCCAACAGCGAGAAGCCCAGCTCGGCATCTGTCTTTCAGTCTTTTATTTCATGAAGCTCTCACCAACGACTAAAAGTCAGTGCCAGGTTTACTCTTGTCCTGCAGCTTCTTGCTCTGTCACTCTCTCCGTTTCTCTTCTTAGCTTCATCCATCAATGTCCTCTTTGGTTTCTTCACCTCTGTCACTATGTCCAAAGAGACTGCAGAGCCCGCTAACACTGCCCACTTGCCCAGCTCCGGTTCTGGCACGACACTGACTCTGCTTGCTGTCAGCATTCCACCAGGCCCCAGGTCTGAAATCCTCCTCTTCTTCCCGGTGGTCCAAAACATGTGTGGTACAAACAGTAACATTCCTACAGTGCTCTGAGCTCGCAGTCTAGGGAGTGAACAAACTTAGCAAAACATTAGCTAACAACAGCTAACTTTACTGTCCATCAGGAAACTCTGTAAATCACAATGCAGAGCAGCCAGAGGACGTCAGAGGGAAACCATAAAATAAGATCCAGTTTCAGTCATACAAGTACAATCGTAGGGAAATTTCCGTAAGCTTCTACAGTTTGTTCAATTAAAAGTAGTCATATTAATAATAGCAAATAAGTAATAATAATAACGATAAGTAAGTAAGAAGAGTATTCTTCAGGGTGCAGTTGAAAGCGGTGTCCTCATTCAGGATCCCAGTGACCTGATAGTAGACACTCGTCCTGAGACTTTCAGTGCCATTACAGATGGCTCGTTTGAGCACCTACGCTTCATTCAGCCCGCCTCGGCTCCACCGATGATCCACGACTTTGCCGATTTTTAGATTAGCCGGGAGGTGGACGTGTTTGTGATGTCATGGATACAAAGTCTGTATTTATACTGTCTCTGATAATTTAGCAAGCTAAAAAGCTCAAAGTTACATGTCAGCATGTGATGGTGTTGATATGCTAACATTAGATCAGCTCAAAGTAGTCTCACAACGTATGAGAAGTCCTAAAATCACATCTGTAGAGGATAAACTCTTTAATTTAAGGTAACATGGCATTGCTTCTGGTGGTGCCCTCAGGCCAAACTTCACATTTTTTAATCTAGTAACAACGGTCTAAGAATAGTAAAGCTCTCTCTCCTGATTTCATCCACCCTGATGTTATTTTCTGGTGTGTAATGAACATTATGCGGCTGCTGGTTTTGGTTTGTTCTGTCTCTAAAAGTTCCAATGACTGTTGAGGACTGGAGCTGTTTTTTTTCTGTACCCCACAAATATAGCAGGGCTGTGTCTTTATCTCTGTGCTAGCTGGCTGCGGTCAAGGACAGCACAGCGGCAGATGGCTACAGCCTAACACAAGCCTTTTGTTCAGACTGTTCAACAAAAGACACAAAAGCAAAAAAAAAAAACAGTGAGCGAACAAGACAGTTAGATTTGGGAGGTGTTTATTGAAATAGCAGGTCCTTGTAGCTCCTCTCACCTGAGGATGCAAGCTCCACTCTGCAGTCTCTGGGATCTTTCATCCGGCAAACAGCAAATCTGCAGAGACTTACACCGTTCACTGCACTGAGTCATACTTCAAAGCCCCGCTCGGTGTGTGCGAGGGGGTATTTATGTGTGTCTACTGTCCCAGTTAGACAGAACGGGACTTGGAAAAGAAAAGACGCTTCGTTCTTCACTTTGATGAAGCAAGAATAAAAAGGAACAAGATGAATGTCGGGAAATCTAAAACGTCAAGTAGATTAAAGGAAATTTGGGAAATACACTCATTCGCTTTTTGGTGAAGAGTTAGATGAAAAGATTGATACTACCTTCATGTTAAATATACAGCTGGAGCTGTAACTAATGATTAATTTTGACCGTAGATGAATCTACCAAGCAAGACCAAAATGGAACCCAAGAAAGCACAAAAATATAATTATATTATTGCTACAAACGCATAATAGCAAACATGCAACAGAGTTCTGTTTGCTGAAGTTGAGTTATAATAATGTAGAATAATTAAATTACATGAAGAAAAGTTTACTTTCATCTTTTTATCTTTATCTATATTTTTATTTGTAATTTATATTCTGCATTAAAGTGTCCCCAAAACTTTTGACAGAATTTTACAGTAGAACACATTTTCTAATATGGTAAAAGGATATTAGGACTGTTGATTATACGTTTAAGGTTGGCATTTTATTCCATATTTTGCCTTATAAATACAACAAAAAAGAAAACTAAAAAAATTGACACGAAAATACCATATGAATGCCGTATAAAATAAAGGTTTTGCCGTTAAGTATGACTGTCTTACTGTAAAATGAAATAATATTATTACGGTAAAAGGATATTAGTACTGTTGATTTCAAATTTAAGTTTGATGTTTTATTCCATATCATACCGTATGAATACAAGTTTTTTCATCAAAAGAATATAGCTGACATTACTTTTTTAATTAATTGAATCTACTTGCAGAGTTTCAGTAGCAGGACCATACATCAACCTGCCACTTCCGACGTTCCTAAAAATACCCTCCAAACCTTTTCCTTCTCTTTCGTTCTCATATTCTGCACCACCCACACCATTTCTTTCTCCCATTTCTCCTTTCTAGTCTCCATATAGTCCTTAGGAGGTCCGTCATACCCTGGTGCTGTGACAGATTCCCCACTGAAGCTTCCCCACAATGCAGGAACTGACCGAAGATTTCATGCTTCACTCACAATCTTTTTGTGTTGTTAATAAATCATTTGGACATGATGAAGGTGTGGTCCTTGCTAGTGAAACGATTAATCGTGTCAACAATCTCCTGTTACAAACTCCCACAGTAACGTCTTCAAATGTCATTTGACATTTGTAACCATGCTAATAACAACAGATCCTGCTTTGGGACAGAGCCTGTCTCAACATTATGTCGTGTCGTATGTTTAGATAAACCTTTAACAAACCCCATTTCCCATAAGACCCAGACCTTTGCGGGCTGACGTCATGGCTCGACAAAAGAGCTGAATCCATGGGAGAGTGGAGGGATTGTGGTCTGTTATAACAGCATGACAGAGAGCTTGTTTCCTCTGGTTAATATTTGCAAGAAACCACTGCACCTGAATGAAAACAGCCAATCAGAGCCAGGAGTCTCTAACGCAGTGTCAATCACTGCGCATGGTCTTATTCAGTCAAGCTCAATATCTTCAGCGTTCGGCTCCAGGAGGAGCTTTGCAAACAAAATCAAACATCCCTTCAGCAACATATAGTACAAAACACATGTGCAAACATGTCCCGGCTTCACGCCGAGCTTCTGGCTCATTATGTTCGATGTCATAGCGCTCAAATCAAGTGGCAGAGGCATGATGATAAACAGCAGGGAATAACTTTCGAGGCAGGACAGTGGTGTGTATGTGGTGAACTATCCTCTCATCCCGCTGTTAGATAGGTCGCAGCTGCCTCTGAAGCCTGGGGCGCGCTGCCCTTAGGCCGCAAAGTGCTGGAGGGGCTTTGAGAACACAAGTCACACCAAGAGGGGACCGGGCTCTTGGCGAAGCTCACACTGTGGAGAACGAACCCTACGAGAGATGAGGTTTTGCAGGGCAACCTGCTACTGCTACTGCAGTTCAACCAAGCGGCAACCTCTGTGACTGTGAAGTGAAGCCAATGTGGAAGTGCCAAAAAATGGAGTTCCTTCAATAGCCACTTGAGGCTGGCTGCAGAACGAGTCAATCTCCATAAGCCCCCATGTTAA
The DNA here is from genome assembly GCA_946959425.1 of Argyrosomus regius. Classification (NCBI taxonomy): domain Eukaryota; kingdom Metazoa; phylum Chordata; class Actinopteri; family Sciaenidae; genus Argyrosomus; species Argyrosomus regius. The sequence continues at coordinate 11,114,293 of OX336900.1, read as the reverse complement.
AATGTCCAACTACACAGCAGAGATAAACATGTTTACAGCCTGGTACAATAAACAGTTTTGGTCTCTATAGCTAATTTTCCCATTCATGACAACTGTACTGAGTCTGAATTTTTATATAATCCATTCAAAATATATTAAGGCTTAAAGTTATGCATTATTAACAGCATGGCCGCTTTGATTGACAGGTAAGTGCTGTTACAGATGGTTTGTTTGAGCAACCAGGCTTCATTCAGCCCGTCTCAGGTCTGCAGATGATTCACATGATTTTAGGGAGGACTACCAACATGGCGGTGGCCGGAGCCACAGATTTTGAGCTTCAAAACGAGTGTAAACTACAGGTGATGTCATGCATATGACATCTATTTTATTCACTGTCAGTGAGTTCAACCTGTAGGTTTGGTGAAAGGGGCTTTACAGTGTGTATGTTTAAATATTGCCTGTTTTAATCGATCGTCAAATCTTTTCTATTTTCGATTCCCAATTAATCAACTAATTGTCGGAGCTTTAGTCCAAACTTAAGGATATAAAAATGACAGTTTCACGTGGAGTTACCTTCTGGACTAGCCTATTTCTTGGCTCCGAGCAGTTGCCAGGCAACCACCGAAGTCTCCAGCAAGTTACAGCTCCCAAAAAGAAGAAATAATTAGGCACATAACCCATGTCAAATAGCAAATTGTCAATTTTAGAGTTGTTCAGATAAAGCAAATAAGATATAATGTGTTAATTAGTGAGCGTTAGAACTTCTAACTTCTAACATGGACTTTTTAAAAAAATTTCTGGACAGTTTCCGGCCTTTATGTTAAGAAAACCGGCCACTAGCTACAGCATTATATCTAACAAACAAACTCAAAACTCTGTGGCACAATGTAGAACTGTTCCTTTAAGCTCTCCGCTCTAACGCAACGTGGGGTTTCTATTAGTTTGTCTTAATTAGACACTGATCTACTCTCATGGTTGCGTGGGCGATGTGAGACAGACACAGTATTGTTGTCTACATGCAGACAGGAGCAAAAACCAACACACAAAACTCACTCCGGGCTCACTTGGGTAATATTTTATTTACTCGTTAATCTTCAAAACTATTTTTCATAATAAATTTCCACTTTATGTTCATCAAAGAACCGTAACAATAAAAATAAAAGTAAATACTGTAGAAAAATTGTACATATAGAAAATAAACATGGTTAATGAACACCTAGATGTAGAATCCCATTGGTTGAGACACCTCCTTTTTGTTTCAGATGGCAACACAACAGATATAGAGGGAAAAGAAAGCGATAGACATGGAGGAAAATGGGGGGGAAACGTACTTAACAAGGGGAAAACAAGAGAAGGGAGGAAAAGGAGGTCAGAAAGGCCAGTTAAGGACGGACAGATAAGGGAATATGTTAAGTTAATTTTGACATTATACTTTGAAATCTCACACACAGTCCTTCATGTCCTTTCTCGCCCTTGTCATTTTGCATGCATCTGACTGATTGGAAGAACTAGAGGGGCTTGTTCATGTCATGGCACTGTTTGTATCGATGTATCGTGGAGCTACAATTCTTCAGCTGTAGAGTGCTCAGACACGGCAAAAAAAAAAAGGTCCATAAACAGATAATTATACTGCAGCCCGATGGGATCGGAAAACCCATCTGTCTTGTGTTGGTTACACCATGGGTATTGATAAATCAGTCAACCAATAGCATGAAGACAAAAGGGACGCAAAGAGAAAGAGAGAAAAGGGAAGAGAGCCAATGAAATCAAAGCAACTCAAGTTGTCACATAGCCAATGGCGTCATGAACTGGACTTTTCTATCTATTAGCAACACATGGTAACATTTACTTCTGTTTTTGATTCTTTTCCTCGGCTGGTTTTTGCTAGAAAAGGTGGTCGGTTAGAGCAGGTATAGTGGGTGTGGCCTATAAGACAACAGGCTAGAAAACAGGACGTGGCCTGTGGTGGGCGCACACATCCAGGCGTTGCGCTGGAGTTACATTGCAACACCCGCAACACACACACACACACACCACACCCTCCCCTCCTCATCCTCCTCCTCCTCCTCCTCCTGCTCCTCCTGCTCCTCCTGCTCCTCCTCCTCCACACACAAACAAACAAACCTACCACCACCGCTGGACTTTGTGGGACACGCCACCACTTCACAGCACAGCTCAGAGACTCAGGCATGCAGCACACTCGAGATGGTCACACTTTGTCGATGAGGATTTGAATCGTTGTTGAATCCCACAGACTGAAAACCATTTGAAGTGCGTATTTAGGAATACTTCAAGCCAAGGTGGTAAGTTTATGATGGTGGTGTGTCACGGTGTAACCTCTGGAGTTTCAACGCGGTATAAATCACACGGAGTAAGATAATTCACGTGCAATAAGACCCCCCCCTCCCTTCCCCAAAGAGTCTATACTGCCCAAATGTTCTTCATATTCATCATTGCCATAACAATTATCATAATGGTCTTTGTCATTTTCACCATTGTCTTCTTGTATAGTTCAGTCTTATGAAGATATGGTGGGTCTTTAGCATTGCAGGTATGTGTATGTCTACATGTGTAGATTGTTTATATTTTGGTGTGTGTGCATGTGTTTGTATATGTGTTTGTGTGTGTGTGTGTGACACCGCAGTCATGCATGACTGGTGTCTGTAGGTAGCATCTGAAGTCTCAAGTATCCTGTCCAGGAAAATATCTCTCAGTTTTCCGCTGATTCCGCCTTTGTGATTTACAGGGTGCCGTAAAACATCAGCTCTGCAGCGTAACAACCACAGCCCATCCGTTATATTAATGGCCCCAGCCCTGCCTCTGCCTATTCGCTCGTGATTCACTGTCTCTATGGCTACACCCTGATTTTCTGTCCCGTTCCTTGGGGTAAAGGACTTGGACCGTCGGTGTGCTTCTTTCTTCGGCGTCCTCGAGTGCTTCATCGAGTCCCGTCTGCTAACAGGGAGGAAGGCCAAGAAGCTTGGAAGAGACACTTAGTGCTTTTCTTGGTGCTTTTACATCATCTTTGTTCCGGTGCTCTGCCCCTCTCACTCAGTCTGCCATGTGATTCACTTAAAGTCTTCCTCTGACCTCTCTGAGTCCAACAGGAGAGGTCTAACTGTGGCAGGGGAAGTGACTGGTCTTTTTTTAATTTTTATATTATTTCTATCTTGCTGGCCCCAAAATGGTTCTTAACTGGGAGTTGAACTGGTGCTTCTTTAAATCATTTGGAATGGTGTTTATGTTCATAAAACGAGCCTCTCTCAGAGGCTCTGCTCATTGGTAAATACTGTACAATAAGGGTCCGTGCCCTTGGCCCAGTCTGTATGTGTGTGTGTGTGTGTGTGTGTGTGTGTGTGTGTGTGTGTGTGTGTATGTTTGTGCTTAATGTGTGTGTGCTTGAATGTCTATATGTTTGTGCTTGCCAGCATGTGTGCAGGTGTGATTATTGTAGAGTAAACATTAACATCAGCATGTCTATGTCAGTGTGTATGTGTGTATTTTTTTTTTTTTTAGAATATATCTATTTATGTACATATACCGTTATATATAAAGGTGTATGCGTATATGTCTGTGTGTCGTCGGACGTCTTCCGCCTCAGACGTAGTACTCCTTGTCTTTGTTCTTCTTGTTCTTGGAGATCTTGGCGATGCCCAGCGGCTTGTCCTTGGTGCTGCCGTTGGGCTGCGTGGCCGAGTTGCTGATGTAGTTGCGGCTCTCGTCCACGTGGTAGGAGCCCTCGTCGCGGTTACGGTACTTGTACATGGCGTAGAGGAGGATGAGGATGCAGAGGGCCGCGGCCGCCACAATGCCCACCACCATACCCGTGGTGCTACTGCTCTCCCGCACCACCTCAGACGGACCCGGGAACACCTTCACCTCCGGCAGGGGAGGACGAGCTGTAAAGGGTGGGAGAAAAAGGGGGGCATGTGACGTTAAACTAGTTTACTGCATACATTATTATTAATTTGTATTACATGTCAAGGTGATGGGTGGAAAGCTGCAGGATGGAGATATAATGCATCATCACGATGAATTATTTGACATGCGTTTTGCATAATTCTACAAGCTGGCAAGGGAAGGCTGCAACTTAGAGCCAAAGCTGTTTTCATATTATCACATAATGTGTAAACAGATTACATTACACCCTGTTGAGTAGAGGGCCGAAGCACAGGTGCACATTATATCAATTTTTATTACATACATCTGACACTTTACGACATGCGGAGGCAGCGAGGGCTGCAGGACGGTGATGTACGACACCGTATTAAAAGATTGTTGGTAAAAAATAATTTGCATGTGAATTCTCTGGGCTGGATGGAGATGAAATGAGGAGGGGAAGAGAAGGAAAAGAAACACAAAGGATAAATAACAAGGGGGAGGAGAAGTGAGGGGATAAGGGGGTGAAGGCGAAGTAATGGATGGAGAGTGAGATTGGGGAGTAGATGGAGAGTGTTAGGTAATGCCTGGAGGCATAAAGCTAAGTGGAAATGAAATATTCATTGTAGCGAGCGACAAAGCGGTGGGAAAAAAGTGTGCGAGGAAAGAGTGTGGAGGAAGGAAAGGCGGTGTGATGTGTGTGTTTGTAGGGGACGCTCTCACCTGAACTGGGGTCACAGGGGTCGATGTCTTCATCATCGCTGGGACACTCAGCCGACGCCACCAGCAGGTCGTCTGCCGACTGTGGAGAGAGAAAAATTGGGGACATAAACACACAAATATATAAAGATACAAAGTCATCATCTACAATATTTCCAACACAGCTTGTGCTCCACACCCCTTCTGTTTATTTTCTACATGTGTGAGCACACAGCACCGATCGTCGCCCACCCGTTCTCCAGTTTGCCACAAACACTTTTGTCTGTTATGGCCTCCAGCAGTGGCAGGCGGCCAAAACCATGGAAAGAAGAAGAAAGGAGGAGGGAGGAGAGAAAGATCGAATCCTGTTTAAAACCACGAGAGGACAGACAGTTATCATCTCCTACTCTCTTGATCCTCCCCCCCTCTGGCCTCTCTCTCTATCTTCCACACCTCCATCTGATAATGGCTCATCTTCACCTTTATCTTCTCCCCTGAGTTTTCATTAAATATTCCAGCGAAACTACTTGATGGTTCATTTAAATTTTATTAATCCAACTCCTCCCCGTAAGCACCGTGTCAAAAAAAAACGGCTTACATTCAACCTCTAACCTACATCAACCAACTAATATCTCTAACCACCGCTCTTTTCTCCGTGCCTGTATGGGGAAAAAAAAAGGGAGCCCTTATTCCTCTCCATCCTTGCTCCTCTTGTTGCCATGGCAACTCTAAGTTCAGGCTGTTAAAAATGATGGGGAATAAAAATAAAAAAAAGGAGTGTGTGCACCCTCAGTGGGGACCTGTGCATTGATTTGCCATTTCAGCCAGAGTGTGAGGGGGGGGAAAAGGGGGGAGGGAAAAAAGGGAAAGAAAGATGGATAAAAGGAATTTTTCAGGAGGAGGCAACTGAGGAGAAAAGAGGGGGGAAAAGATGGATGTGATTGGAGGAGGAGGAGGGACTTCAAAGTGCTGCGGTCTTTACTTAACATCGTGCTAATGTGCTCCGCATATTCATGAACTACTGTTAAACATCGCCCGCCTTGGCGCTTCGGCATGAGAGATATGAATGTGTGTATGTCTGTGTGTGTGTGTGTGTGTTTTAACCACACTGGGCGCTCGGTGCCAGCACTAAATTAAAATTGGATTGTGATGCATTGCAGTATGTTAGTAACCCACAGGATAAAGGAGCAAGGAGAGAGCGGCAGAGCTATAAAAGAAAAGAGAGCTCCAGAGGCGGATTACAACCAGACCAGAACAGAATCTGAGCCAAATCAAAGTACTAAGTGGTCGATGATGTCTCAGCTGAAACCCAACAACAGAAAAGAAATTCACTAAGGTTTTCCTCCGTCCTTGGTCTCTCTATTTCCTCGCCTCCTTCTCTTTATAAGAACATAGATTACATAAGGTTAGAGAGGAAGCCACTTAGTTTATTCACGTGAAAAAAAAAAGCCCACACCAGCCCTGCACGGTGTGGTCTTGGATCCTGACAAGTCTACTGTGGTTTAGTTTGGCCTGAAACATACATTAGGTTATTGATGCTTGACTCGGTCTCTTTCCTCCACTGCCTTTCCAATCAGTTCTGCCCACTGGGCTGTCAAATGCTGCTAGGGTGAGCTTAGCCTCTGGAATCCAGCCAGTCAATAAACCTCTGTGCCTTTGCCAGGTTCCAAATAGCACAAGAACCAATCAGCCGGTAGGAAACACATCACCCCCCTGACTGTCACCGATCAATGTCGAAGCCACCGTGCTTGATTATTGATCCAAAGACACCTGTGTGCCCTCGGCGGGAACCCGTTTTGAATCCCGGTATAGGCTAAAACAAAAGCAGACAAGTAAATTTACAAAGGCCCCTCCTCTGATCTGTGACATCTCCCCGTCAGCTGACCGAGCCATTAAACCAGGAAAGTGTCAATTGAACTATTGATCCGCCTATCACATGGGAGACATTGAACACGGGGAAAGCTAGAGACATGCCGAACACAACTTAAATCACATCAATGAAGCGCAGAAGTTTATAGATGCACTAAAGAGATGTATGCCAAAGGAACCTCCGCCCCTCCAGCTCACCCTCCTCCTGTCCCTCCCTCTTTGTCCCCATCTTTTCATAGTCTATCAATAGTGCATGCTGACATAATGATGGACACAGATGCGCAATGATAGATTGCAGAGATACAGGGAGGGAAGAGAAAGGAAGTGAGCGAGCATGAAGAGACGGATATCAGCATGCTGAAAGAGCAAAATCTCTACCTGAGCAGCCGAACAGTGCCAACGACCGTCCATGCCTCCCTGACTGCCTAGTTCACACATAGTAGCAGCACACTCTCCTCACACACTCTTGCAGAAGATTCAACAGCTTGTCTGCTACTTTCACAACTGGAAATCAAACACACACATGTACATACACAAGCTCTATAATAGCCAAACGTGCTCCATTGGTCTATTTTCTATTTAGAGACATCTACACAGACACACGAGCAAATCAGACTGAAGTTGGCAGGCTGATGAATAGATCCTGACGAGAGAGGAGAGAAGCTAGCTCCACTACTGCAGATGGTGAGATAGACTCATACACCGCCTGCATTAACAGCCTATCACTGGAGCTCAACCACAGAGAGGGAGGGAGAGAGGAGAGGAGGAGGAGGACGAAGAGGAGGAGGGGAGTGACGGGTAAATATGGAAAGATATGGAGGGAGAGAGAGAGAGAGAGAGAGAGAGAGGAAAGGAGAGTGAGAAGAAAGGAAAAGAGAAAAGTGAGCGAGGGAGGAGGAGGGAGAAAGTATCTCCAGGAGATGGATGGCGAGAGGAGGAAAGAAAAAGATTTGGAGAGGGTGAAAAGAGATAGCAAAGAAAAGAACCAGACAGGGAGGGAGGATGGGAACGAGTGAGCGATAGATGTTCAGAGAGCTTGTGGAAGTGTCAGCTGATTCCTGAGAGCCAATCGGGCCGTCGCTGTGAGCTTTAGGCTTCTTCTATCAGTCTTCCCATCAGACACAGGTACACACATACACCTGAACGCAAACACACACACACACACACACACACATAGACAGACATCAAACATCAAAACTCAAGCTTTGTGACTCAGTACAGCCTCTAGCATAAACACTCACACACTCTCTCACACAACCTCACCCTCTCTTCTCCTCGCTGGTGCTCAGCTGTCATGCATTATTAATCCTTTCCACTTTTCATCACACCAAAAAAAAAAAAAAAAATTCAATAAAAGTGTGGACTTTAGGAGGAGGAACATAACAGATTGTTACTGCACAAAGTATTAACGGTAGGAGTAAACCCACGGGGCGATTTAGGCAGATCCACTTCCAACTCGCACCCCAAAAACTCGGGCGTGAAATCGATAATTCGCTCGGACCTGAAGCACCTTTTGGAAAGAAATCTCTCACTGCCCCTCCTGTGATGCAATGTGCTGCAATTCAAGCCTATTGTTCTCAATTCACCTGAGTGTTTGTGTGTGTGTGTGTGTGTGTGTGTGTGTGTGTCTACATTTTTATGTGTGCACTGGTTGAGGCCAGGTTGGTTGCCAAGCAACACTAGGCAGCCTCAATGGAGAAAGCTGTAGATTCTTCTTAAATAAGACAAACACTCACTCACATAGAGAGAGAGAGAGAGAGTTTGGGGGCCAGCAGCAGTGATTCGACTCACACCAACTGGCAAACACACACATATACACACACACACACACTACACACACATACTGCAGCATGTCGAGCATATAGCGGGTCTGACCTACTTCTCACACAGTGATATTGACTCCAGTGCACAACTCTGCATCCCAGATTTAGCACTGACATCAGCATACCATGAAAGCAGATATAGTTCGTCTAAAACGCGTAAACCGGGGGGAGATTGAGAGGTAAAGTGTGAAAACAAGCCCCTGTCACTCTGCAGTGCCATCCATCCAGCTCTCATATCCATTATTGATGCCTGAGGCTTAGCTCACAGCTCTCTGCGTTCTATTATTTATGTCTGAAACAGCTGGCGGTTGATACACAGAGGAGCTATTCTCTATGGGAGTCTGGGATGGGAGAGAGCAAGCGAGCAAGCAGCGGGTAGTGGGGCTCACTATCTCCATGGCAACTTGTATCATTGGGATGAAGAAAAAATTCAGTGCGGCAGGCAGCCACAGTTTTATAACACAGAAGAAGAACTGCAGCACACACAGACGCCCACAAAGAGCCTGACAATGTCTCAGTAGTGATCCGAACAATAGAGCAAGAGTCTGTGGTGTACCTGCTCATAATGTATCCTCTGACATTAGCATCGACTCCGCTGTTGCATCCACTATAAATACGCCTCAATAACACTTATGCGTTTCTATTGTAGAGTCCCATTTGCATCAGTTTACTAGACGCATATAATGGAAAAGCCATTACAGCCTCCATTAACACAAACATTTCTCCTCCTTTAATTTAGTGGGTAGGGACCACTTAGTGGAGAATTCGCCATCTAATCCATTTATGTGAGTGTGCTGTAGCAGAAAAATGAGTTGATGTGTGTGAGTTTTCTGTTGATGAATGTTTTTCAGCTCTGTTTATTTCTTTTTAGATTTGATTTGTATGTTGGTTTTGATACGGATGATGTTACAGAACAACTCAGAACGCTGAAAATCATCAGCGTTTTTTATGACACCTAATTGTTTGTTTGTGTCGATTTTTCAGGTGTCTGGTGTTTATAGATTTGGAAATCGGTGATTAAAGTATTGTTTAGTTACTCTGTTCCCAGGAGCTGACATAAGACTTTTAAATCGAGGTTTAAAACTTTAATGTTTGAACAGCCTGCAGGCCCAGGAGGTAAAACACTGACCGTGTAATCTCAATGTTCATGGTTCGAACATAAAAACTAAAAAAGCCAAACAACTTCTCTGCAGTCGACTGAATATTGAGCATTCATTACCATCCACCTGGTGCTTTGATCCTGAACTACCGTCTACGCCTACGTCTACAAAGGGCAGGAGGAAGAGCAGGTCGTCCACTGTTAGAATGTTCATCCCGGGGTGTTGCCCCCGGGGGGTGGGGGTGTGAGTGATCGGTCTAATAAGCGGCAACACACAGCTATAAGGACGCTTTGCTCTCACACGCGCTGCATTTATAGTCACACAAACACACACACACACGCGCAGTCACTCTCTACTCTAGTGCGCGGTCTTGCTCCAGATTCCGGGAGATTGGATCTCATTTGCGGGCGTCAGGGAGCCGCTATCAATATCAATATGCAGGAGACTTCCGGAACTTCCAGGAGAGTTGGGATGTCTGGATAAAGATAGGCATAAAAAGGAAAATTTCCTCCCGTTTGGCGCGCCCCACCTGTCACGTCTCTATTCCCCACCAGTGGGGCGCGCCCCACACTTTGAGAACCGCGGCTCTCGGTGAACCATGTGACCTATGACCTGTAGGATATTTATCGTTGAAGAGGCACCCTCTGTCTGGAAAACAAGCCTAACAGGGCACAGTCTTAGGTTACGGAGAAGAGGCCACCTCAGACTGAAGTTTCCACATGAGATAGCAAAAAATAGAGCTGTGTCTTGGACCACTGTTCTTCCAACCTTGAGACTCCTCTTTTCTTGACGCATCTACCACACCCACTCCACTAAGGAGGTGACCTTAAGCAAGATACTGACCCCCAAATTGCTCCCAATGCTTCAACATCGCTGTGCGAATGTGAATTGATGACAACTGATGGCACCTTGCGTGGCCGCCAACGCCATCAGTGTATGAACGTGTGAATGAGATATGTCGTGTAAAAGCACCTTGAGTGGTCATATAAGTACAGTCCATTTACATACCTTCTTTATTTATTCTGAAATGTTTTCCCATAATTCTGTGTTCTGTTTTAGCGTGCAACATAAATAAACTCGCCTTGCCTGAAGTGGAGTTCAAAACATATCTTTCTATCCTGATTAATGGGGCTGCGCGCTCGCTAATCCTCTTATTGAGTTCCACAGAGAAACTTATCAAGGCAAATGAAGACTTTTTAATTATCCGTTGTCACACCAAAGGATGATGGGAGTGAGGTGATAGGACATGTATCACAACACAGCAGGGATTTAATACGTTTTCCCGCATTCATTTTAAACTGTGCTCTGACCTGCTGTGTGGTGCCCTGCTTCCTGTTGGTGGCCGTGGTGGTCGTGATGTCACTTATGGAGGGGGCGGAGTCGGAGCGGTTGCCTCCAGCTGCAGCGCTGGACTGCGGGGTGATGGAGGAGGACGGCATGTCACCGACCAGTCTGGCGCTTCCCTCCACTTTGATGTGCGGGTGACCCTCGGCGGCCATGTTGAGGATGCGGAGGCCGTTGTAGTAGAGGCCAGACAGCTGACCCTGGAACATACCTGCACTTCGCTCACCTCCACCCACGCGCACCGTCGTCTGGCTGTTGAAGATGGTCAGCTGGCGACCTACATGGACGTGCACACCCACACACACACACACACACACACCAAACACACAGAGGCACGCCAGGAAGGAAGGTGGACGGACACACGCGAAAAAACAATCACACACACACACATACCAGTGGTCACATACGTGCATACATACACACACAAGAGTGTTTGAGTGTTACACAATTCACCACCCCCAAGCCATGGTGAAGAGGATGGGATAGATTAAGCATGGCAGAGCAAATCGAAGCCGTGGAGAACCGTGGAGACTGAGAGAGATAAGAGAGGAAGAGGAAGAGGAGGAGAGAGAGGGGTGAAGAGACGGAGAAGTTGAGGAGGAGGAGGAGGATGAAGAGGCAAAGAACAGAAGGAGGAGAAGGAGGCAGCAGATGAGAGGAGTCAGAGGGCCCTGAGAAGACGGGGCTGACAGATGGTTGCTATGGTGATGGCTGTGCGGCACGACATTGTATTTGAAGGAGCAACAGACAGGCAGACAGAGAGACAGAGATCTAGAGAACTGTTGTAACAGCCCTATGAAGCATGCACAGGTTATAAGCTCTAGCACTGCTCACTGTTAAAGGGACTAGAGGCTAATTTAAGGAGCTCTGCTGAAGTTTAGGAGGAAAACTTTTACATTTTTTCAAAAAATAAAAAGCATTGCTCTATTATTCATTTCAAATTTACATAATTCTTACATGTCACAATACTTTGCATGTATTTTAATTTGATTACAAAATATAATCTTTAGTAAATGCTTTATTGTTTACAATTTGATAATAAACAAAATTATTTACCAGTCTTAATAAAGCATCTTTTATCAGTACTTCTTTTCTATTTTCTGATTTATTCACATTTAAATCTCTCCATCGTCCCTTTAACCTGATATTATCAGATACACACTAACAAGATACGTTCACAGGCACTACAGTTTACACAGTATTACACACTACAGCTGCCCAACTTTTAAATACTTAGTTATGGATTTAGATTTTTAGATGTTAGTTGATGGTGCACAATAAAGTATATTCAACTGTCTTCAAATTGTATTTTTTAAGCTCAAAGTTTTAAGGAATTTTAATCAGGGTTTTTACCTTTGTCGAGTAGCCAATCGTCAACTACTCGACCGAGCCGATAGGGGATTCGCTGTCTGGCGATGGCCAGGCGCTCGTTATCAATGTTGCCTTTAATTTAGAGATGAAAACACAGTAGTAATTACGCACATCCAAACGTGGTACAGGAGCTGGATACAAAAAGAACAGCAATGAAAAGAAAGTAATGGTCTGCTCATTGTTAGCATGTCACTGCGTTAAGGTAAGCTTGATGCGCCAAGAGAAGAGGAGCTGAATTCACTATGTTTCCAGTGAGCGGACTCTTACTCTCTGTTCATTGGGTTTAATTTAAAGAGACATTTCAGGGGTTAACATCTGCAAGAGCACAGGGAAATAATGTTACAGCTGCCACATACTGTCTATATGACTGACTGAGTTTAGAGTTACATACAGGAAGAACCCTCACACACACCTCACAACAACTAGCATTTAGCATTTTATCTAGCAGCTATCTAAAGCCTGGATCTCATTGTGTTAAAGACTACTACCTAAGATTACCACTTTAAATATAAAAACCAACAAATGTAAAAACAAAGTTCAACAAAATACACTTTTACACTTTTTCTTTTTCTTATTTTTTCTCTCTAGTTAAACATTTAACTCAAAATATGACATGTTTTTAAATTATTGTTTGTCCAAAAATGCACCAACTGTTATTATTTTCTTTTATGGTGAGAAAAACAACTGACTTGACCTGAATTGAATATTTTCATAAATTACCTTTAACACTATTTAACAGGCCTAACATGACATAGCTGGCTAGTGTACAAGCTATTGTAATAACTATCTCATTTTATGGTTTAAAAAGTCATGTTTCATATCAGATCACACATATTTCATTTCAAACACAATAACATAAAACAAATCTGCAATTATATATTTCTCAACCTCAGTGTTTGAATATAAACATTGATAGGAACACTGATGTGAGTCATCAATCAGGAGGTGGGTTGATTTGGACTAAAGTGTAGTTAGCTCTGTCCCAGGACAGGCAGTGCTGTGGTGGGCCGGTGGTGGGTTGGGCTTATGTGGGCGGGGCAGGGCCTACCTGAGGGATAACGCTCTATGACCGGCAGATCGTCCAGTTGGAGGGTTGCATTGCCTCCGCTGCGGGTGAACCGTATTATGTGGTACTTCCCATCGTTGACAAACTTGGAGCTCTCCTCGATGTTGATGTCATCAGTGCCAACATTAAACACTACTCTAATGTTGCCTTTGTCCTGAGGAGGAGCAGAAAGAGGAAGAGGAGGAGAGATAAATGCGTCATGACGATTGTAACTGTCAGGCAAGAATACAATTCATTTCATGTTATTAAGATACTCGTTTAGTGTGCTCGATGCCTCAAAGTTTGTGTTTCCCTGCCTCTATTTTTGTGTTAAAGGAGAACTTCACTGATTTTCCACATCAAAGTATGTTTCCAGGTCTCTGTCCGCATCATACACTGTATAAAACATGGACATTGTCTCTGTGACGACACCCACAAGTTTGTTGTGAAGCTCAGAGTGGTGGCTTTGGCCGACACCGTCTTCCGCCTCCAGGCTAATCTGACCTGAGGTGGGCTGAATGAAGCCTGGGTGCTCAAACAAGCAACCTGTGACAGCACCCAACTGTCAATCAGTTATATAAAAAAGTTATATAAAAATTCAGACTCAGTACAGTTGTCATGAACGGGGAAATTAGCTATAGAGACCAAAACTGTTTTTTGTACCAGGCTGTAAACATGTTTATTTCTGCTGTGAAGTTGGACATTTTAACATGGAGACTTATGGAGACTGGCTTGTTCTGTAGCCAGCCTCAAGTGGACGTTTGAGAAACTGCAGTTTTTGGCACTTCACAGCCACAGAAGTTGCCGCTTGTTCTGCATATGTGAAAAAGGTTTCATAAAGTCTTTTGTGGTTCTACAGGGCGCTCACATGATGTGACTTTGTCACGTTGGTTAGTTGGTTAAAAAAGTCAAAAATCTCTGCTTGAGGCCATCAGCTCAAGGCTACATTAGCCAATACCAGCATAACACACCTGACTCCGGCCTGATCTGTGGCTGAGTTGCATTGTTGGAAACACAGGCACAAGGTTTTGACAAGGAAGAAGGATGTGTGAAATAGCGAAGACAATATCTCTTTGCTGCATCTGTCCGTCGTGAGCCTGAAGGACTACAATGCTAAATCGGTGGAGTCCTCTTTTAACCCTTTAAGACATCCTGAGACATTTTGTGCCCTTCATTTTCAAGCCATTTTAGCTGTGTTGAATGAATATAGCTTTCATTTGCCAGAAGATATATATATTTTTTTAATTTAGAATTGTCTCAATTCAAGTTTACATTTTTCTCACAGATCTATGAAAAAGAGGGAGAATAACTCATTGTTTGTGTGTTTTTTTTTAATGAATAACAACAGTGACATCAAGTAAGGAAAATGACATTTAAAGGGTTAAAATCCTCAAAATGGTTGAATGTTTGGTGGTTTTAAGCAGGGCCGAAGTTGTTTAAGATATTTATGCAGAAAAAAATATGAATTTGTAAAGTTTTTATAGCAGTTTTTTTGGAGGTGGATATTTTTGTCCTTAATGACTTAAGAGGTCGGTAAATTAAACTGACGGTGGGGGTGAAGATTTCATTTTGGACCACTGGTTCTGTAATTCTTATGTTTGTGCACCAGATTGCGCCACTTTCTCCTTTCAAAGCATGCAGCAAAGTTTCATACTGTTTTCTGAGAGGGTGCCTTGCTACTGAAATGATAAGTGTGTGTCACTCTTGATGTTGGATAATGGTATGTGCGTAAAAAAAAAAAAAAAAAAAAAAAAAAAAGTGCGTGCGTGTGTGTGTGTCCAACTTCAAAAGTCTTTTCTCTTAGAAGGCCAATAATAAAAACGATGAGTAGCAAGAACCAAAACAAAACTGGACTTTTGGTTCTCGTTCAGGTTGTTTATGCAGGTGCACTGCAGACATCGTCGTCAAGTATGAGCAGTAGAACCAACAGCGACAAAGTTGGCAACAAAACTTTGTTTTGCGACTGTTTTTTTTTTTTTTTAAACAAGACTGGCGACAACTCTAGCGACTTTTCTGGTGTTGTCGTTGGAGACTTTTGGAGACTCCGACATGAAAGCATGTTTACTCTTCCCTGCTTGCAGCGTGTGCTGCCGCTGGTCCCTCCCCGATCCCAAAGCACTCACGGCCCGCCCCGTCCTCTAGGGATGTGTCGTTGGCGGACGAGCTGGCTCTAAGAGCCGATTCTTTGTAGTGAACGAGAAGACCCGACTCCCGTCGGGGAGAGGCGAATCTTCAGCTCATCTCTGCTAAAGATCCATACAGCCAATCGGCCAATCACATGCCAGGACAGACTAGGATCATACCATTATGTGAAAGAAGGAAGGGTGGCAGACACTCCAAAGACAGCGAATGTAGTGGTACAGGCCAGGTACACACAGAGTGACAGAGAGACATGGGAGCTAGATTTAAATGCAAGTGTGTCAGGAAAAAGTAAATAAATGAAAGTGATATTGGAGACTGCAAAGCTGAGTGCAGAAGTTGTAAGATGAAAATATCCATCAGAGCAGGGTCAACAACAAACCTGGACAGACTGAATGAAAAAATTGCATACCAACACACACACCATTCACAATTGCTAAATTAGGCTAAAATACAAGGCTCCGAGTGATACTAAATGAAGAGCCATAACCCCCAAATGCCTCCGGGGTGCGGATGCACCAAGTTACGTGTGCACTGCAGTCGCCGCAGCAATACACAGCCATTCTAGTCAATGTTTCAAACCCCACCAGCTCTGCCGCGATCTGTTTCAGAAGCGGACCTCTGCTCGGCTCGGCTTCTGAAATGCTCCAGGTGGGGTTTGAGGGCGTAACAGTGTGACAGAGACGTGCCTGGTGGAGTATCGGGGTAAGACTCAGCTCTTCTTAGGGAGCTGAGCCAAAAGAGCCGAATCTTTGAAAAGAGTTGGACTTCCCATCACTATATGGGACAGCCAATAGCTACTTTCTTTTCCGAGGAGTTGGCAAAACTGGCGGGAGTACTCATTGTAGAGATGGCAACAGAGCAGAACAGCGCGCAGGAGATGGCAACAGAACAGAACAGCGCGCAGGAGGCTCAGGAAGTGATCATGGATGATGATCATGAGGATGACTCTTCATCCTCCACCGAGGTCTCTGAGGCTGAGGAGGAGGATGAGGGCTCAGAGGTAGACACAGACAAGCTGGAGTCAGAGTCCGACTCATCTGAAGACTCTTCTGAAGAGGAGGACGGAGAGAAAAAGTCCACTCTGCCTCATCTCCAGGCAGAGTGGACTTCAAAAAATGGGAAAATAGTTTGGTCTCCCACAAACGATGAGACGCTGCACTACGTCTCTCCAACCAAAGGTTGTTTGAGACCAGGGCCTACACACTATGCCACCGCACGAATCAGTGACCCGCTGTCCAGCTTTGCACTGCTGCTGACAGATGAAATCCTGCAGCATATCGTGGACATGACAAACCTGCACGGGAGACGCTCAGTCGCAGGCTGGCGAGATGTGGATAAAGAGGAGCTGCAGGCGTACGTGGGGTTGCTCGTTTTGTCCGGTGTTTACAGGTCAAAGAATGAATCAACCCTCAGCCTGTGGAATGAGAGATGGGGACGGGCCATTTTCCGGGCTACGATGTCCCACAAGAGATTTCACCTCCTCACCCAAACGCTGCGCTTCGACAACGAGCAATCCCGACGACGATCATGTGACGACAAGATGGCTGCCTTCCGCAAAGTCTGGGATATGTGGACGCACCGCCTGCCGATGCTGTTCAGCCCAGGCAGGGACATCTGTGTGGATGAACAGCTTGTCTCATTCAAAGGCAGGTGCCGCTTCAAACAGTACATGCCAAAAAAGCCGGCCAAATATGGCATAAAGATTTGGGCTACCTGTGATGTCAAAACATCCTACGCCTGGAGACTGCAGGTGTACACAGGTAAAGTAGGTGGCAAGTCTGAAGTCAACCAGGGGATGAGGGTGGTCCTGGATATGACACGGGGCCTCAAGGGAAACGTCATTACCTGTGACAACTTTTTCACCTCCTTCGCACTGACAGAGGAGCTGCTCAAGAGGAAACTGGCCCTGGTTGGCACAATTCGCCGAAACAAGCCTGAGCTTCCTCCTCATCTGCTCCAGGCAAGAGCGGTCTTCTCCTCCACGTTTGCTTTTACGAAGAACCACACACTGGTGTCTTACATCCCCAGGCGGGGCAAGAATGTGCTGCTCCTGAGCACCAAACACCGCAGTCCAGACATCAGCGACGACACGAAGAAAAAGCCCATCATAATCAAAGATTACAACAGATGCAAAGGAGGTGTCGACACCCTTGATAAGGTCAGTGCCATTACGCATCAGTTACGCACACATTTATTTATTCTTACTCTTAATATATTCATGTAGGTTTTATATGTATGTGTATCGTGAGAAATAATACTTGTAACATTTATTTATGTTGTCTTGTTTCATGTTTTTTTTTTTTTTTTTTTTTTGTCAGGTTGTTGGCACCTACTCCTCCAGAAGGAAAACAAAAGGGTGGCCACTGGCCCTCTTCCACAACCTGATTGACGTTTCACTTTACAATGCCTTTGTCCTGTGGACATCAGTCGACCCATCCTGGAACCAGCAGAAGGCATACAGGAGGAGGCTCTACATTCAAGAGGTGGGAGAAATGCTGGTGACCCCACACATCAAAAAGAGAAGGCACCCTCCCCGCTCATCAGCCGCGACAGAATTAGTCGTAAATCTGCAGAGTGCTGCTGCAGGCCCCTCTCCCATCAGTAAAGTTAAGGGCGGCAGGAAGGTGTGCAGACTTTGCACGGGTAAAAAGAAAAAGGTTGCAAACACCTGCTGCAAATGTGGGAGGTTCACATGCAAGGATCACAGTCTGATCATTTGCAGCCCCTGCTCCGCTGGCACCTGAGTTCCACGCCTAGACACATACACTCTCTCTCTAGTGTTCATCTTTCAGTGTTCATCTTTCTAAAATAAATGTTTTTCTGGTTCAAACTGATCTTGTATTTTTTTTATTTATTTATCTTTAGAACACAACAGGGAAAAACCTTTTACGTGTAGTAGGAGAAGGCCTCGTGAAAATCAACATGTATCATTATAGAAGATTATTAACTTTAATCTGCCACTGCAAAAAAAACAACAACAACAAAAAAAAAAACAATACATGAGAATCAATGTTGCTGCCAATCATTGACCCATCTCAGGGCCTAATAATAATAATAATTAAATACTCCTTAAAATGTATTTTATGGAAATTAATTTTATTTGGGTTTTTTTCTGATAAAAAAAAAAACTGATTATATACACATACTGGCCTTTAGAGAGTTAAAACCCCCCAAAATATAATTAATATTTGACATGTATGTTTCAGGTCAAGTAGCTACAGGGCGCTCACGTGATGTGACTTTGTCATTTTGGTTAGTTGGTTGAAAAAGTTAAAAATCTCTGCTTGAGGCTATCAGCTCAAGGCTATATTAGCCAATACCAGCATAACACACCTGACTCTGGACTGATCTGTGGCTGAGTTGCATTATTGGAAACACAGGCACCAGGTTTTGACAAGGAAGAAGGATGTGTGAAATAGCGAAGACAATATCTCTTTGCTGCATCTGTCCGTCGTAAGTCTGAAGGACTACAATGCTAAATCGGTGGAGTCCTCTTTTAACCCTTTAAGACATCCTGAGACATTTTGTGCCCTTCATTTTCAAGCCATTTTGGCTGTCTTGAATGAATATTGCTCTAATTTGACAGAAGATATTATTATTATTTTTATTTAGAATTGTCATCTCAATTCAAGTTTACATTTTTCCCACAGATCTATGAAAAAGAGGGAGAATAACTCATTGTTTGTGTGTGTGTGTTTTTTCATGAATAACACATCAAGTAATGAAAATGGCATTTAAAGGGTTAAAATCCTCAAAATGGTTGAATGTTTGAAGCAGGGCTGAAGTTGTTTAAGATATTTATGCAGAAAAAAATATGAATTTGTAAAGTTTTTATAGCAGTTTTTTTGGAGGTGGATATTTTTGTCCTTGATGACTTAAGAGGTCGGTAATTTAAACTGACGGTGGGGGTGAAGATTTCATTCTGGACCACTGGTTTTGTAATTCTTATGTTTGTGCACCAGATTGCGCCACTTTCTCCCATTCAAAGCATGCAGCAAAGTTTCATACTGTTTTCTGAGAGGGTGCCTTGCTACTGAAATGATAAGTGTGTGTCACTCTTAGGGTGGCCATTTCAACAACACCAAAAATGAGGACGCTTCAGTCTTCAGCATTTAGTGAGGAAAGAAAAATCGCAACATACAACTCTAGTGTACTCCCCACGACAATACAATTTTGTACATGATAACGATGGTATCATGATACAGTGATTCTGAGATACTCTGTTCATCACAAGACAATTTATCTATGATATATCATGATGTATGTGTAACAGAAGAGGAAAATTTGTTCACAGTATTTGTATTTACTCAATACATCTGTCTTGCAAAGTGCAGTGCCACAAAGCAGAACATTTATGGCCTTAAATGTGCAAATTAAATTTACATAAAAATAAATAAATGAATGCAAAAAATATACATTCCAGTTCTTAATAAGCATATAGGACTTTTTTTTATGTAAACAACAAAAGACAGTAAGAAGAAGCTTTTTCCATGCTGGCATGCCTTTCAATGGCCGCCTTTCCTTGTGTGCTACCGTCCACATCACAGCGACAAAGTGCGCAACACGCATGCAAATCATCTTGCTACTTTTGCTGACAAACGTGTGCTCTTTTCACCATTCGGCATTAAATGAGGTCCGTCTTTTCGGCATGTTAACATTCAGTTAACGAGATGAGTGACACAGCTCGCACATGGGAACAGGGGGCGGCTTGTTTACATTTTCAACCAATGAGAAATCAGAGAATTGAGTGACACCGCTTTTAGCCAATCAATTTTAACCAATCTTTTTTTTTTTTAACCGAAAGTCTTACACCATTGGACGATATGCAGCGTTGCGTTCAGGTGCAACTCCAAAGAGTAGGACAAATAAGCATCCGGCTTGAGGCTGCGCCAGGCGCCGGGCAAGACATTTAAAATCCGGACTGTCCGGCCTAAGTCCGGACGTATGACCACCCTAGTCACTCTTGATGTTGGATAATGGTCTGTGTGTAAAAACAAAGTGCGTGTGTGTGTGTGTGTGTGTCCAACTTCAAAAGTCTTTTCTCTTAGAAGGCCAATAATAAATACGATGATTTGAAACAAACAAAGCTGGACTTTTGGTTCTCTTCAGGTTGTTTATGCAGGTGCACTGCAGACATCGTCGTCAAGTATGAGCAGTTGAGCCAACAGCGACAAAGCTGGCAACAAAACTTTGTTTTGCGACTGTTTTTTTTTAAAGACGACTGGCGACAACTCTAGCGACTTTCTCTGGTGTTGTTGTTGGAGGCTTTGGGAGACTCCGACATGAAAGCATGTTTACTCCTCCCAACAAGCAGCGTGTCCTGCCGCTGGTCCCTCCCCTATCCCAAAGCACTCACGGGCCGCCCCGTCCTGGGACAGCCAATAGCTACTTTCTTTCCCGAGGAGTTGGCAAAACTGGCGGGAGTACTCATTGTAGAGATGGCGACAGAGCAGAACAGCGCGCAGGAGATGGCGACAGAGCAGAACAGCGCGCAGGAGATGGCGACAGAGCAGCACAGCGCGCAGGAGGCTCAGGAAGTGATCATGGATGATGATCATGAGGATGGCTGTTCATCCTCCACCGAGGTCTCTGAGGCTGAGGAGGAGGACGAGGGCTCAGAGGTAGACACAGACAAGCTGGAGTCAGAGTCCGACTCATCTGAAGACTCATTTGAAGAGGAGGACGGAGAGAAAATGGTTGAACCATCGGCAGAGTGGACTTCAAAAAATGGGAAAATAGTTTGGTCTCCCACAAACGATGAGACGCTGCGCTACGTCTCTCCAACCAAAGGTTGTTTGACCCCAGGGCCTACACACTATGCCACCGCACGAATCAGTGACCCGCTGTCCAGCTTTGCACTGCTGCTGACAGATGAAATCCTGCAGCATATCGTGGACATGACAAACCTGCACGGGAGACGCTCAGTCGCAGGCTGGCGAGATGTGGACAAAGAGGAGCTGCAGGCGTACGTGGGGTTGCTCATTTTATCCGGTCTTTACAGGTCAAAGAATGAATCAACCCTCAGCCTGTGGAATGAGAAATGGGGACGGGCCATTTTCCGGGCTACGATGTCCCACAAGAGATTTCACCTCCTCAACCAAACGCTGCGCTTCGACAACGAGCAATCCCGACGACGATCACGTGACGACAGGATGGCTGCCTTCCGTCATGTCTGGGATATGTGGACGCACCGCCTGCCGATGCTGTTCAGCCCAGGCAGGGACATCTGTGTGGATGAACAGCTTGTCCCATTCAAAGGCAGGTGCAGCTTCAGACAGTACATGCCAAAAAAGCCGGCCAAATATGGCATAAAGATTTGGGCTACCTGTGATGTCAAAACATCCTACGCCTGGAGACTGCAGGTGTACACAGGCAAAGTAGGTGGCAAGTCTGAAGTCAACCAGGGGATGAGGGTGGTCCTGGATATGACACGGGGCCTCAAGGGAAACGTCATTACCTGTGACAACTTTTTCACCTCCTTCGCACTGACAGAGGAGCTGCTCAAGAGGAAACTGGCCCTGGTTGGCACAATTCGCCGAAACAAGCCTGAGCTTCCTCCTCATCTGCTCCAGGCAAGAGCGGTCTTCTCCTCCGCGTTTGCTTTTACAAAGAACCACACACTGGTGTCTTACATCCCCAGGCGGGGCAAGAATGTGCTGCTCCTGAGCACCAAACACCGCAGTCCAGACATCAGCGACGACACGAAGAAAAAGCCCATCATAATCAAAGATTATAACAGATGCAAAGGAGGTGTCGACACCCTTGATCAGGTCAGTGCCATTACGCATCAGTTACGCACACATTTATTTATTCTTACTCTTAATAAATATATGTAGGTTTTATGTGTATCGTGAGAAAGAATACTTGTAACATTTATTTATGTTTTCTTGTTTCATGTTTTTTTTTTTTTTTTTTTTGTCAGGTTGTTGGCGCCTACTCCTCCAGAAGGAAAACAAACAGGTGGCCACTGGCCCTCTTCCACAACCTGATTGACGTTTCACTTTACAATGCCTTTGTCCTGTGGACATCAATCGACCCATCCTGGAACCAGCAGAAGTCACACAGGAGGAGGCTCTACATTCAAGAGGTGGGAGAAATGCTGGTGACCCCACACATCAAAAAGAGAGGGCGCCTTCCCCGCTCATCAGCCGCGACAGAATTAGTCGTAAATCTGCAGAGTGCTGCTGCAGGCCCCTCTCCCATCAGTAAAGTTAAGGGTGGCAGGAAGGTGTGCAACCTTTGCACGGGTAAAAAGAAAAGGGTTACAAACATCTGCTGCAAATGTGGGAGGTTCGCATGCAAGGGTCACAGTCTGATCATTTGCAGCCCCTGCTCCGCTGCACCTGAGTTCGACACCTAGACACATACACTCTCTCTCTCTCTCTCTCTCTCTCTCTCGCTCTCTCTCTAGTGTTCATCTTTCAGTGTTCATCTTTCTAAAATAAATGTTTTTCTGGTTCAAACTGATCTTGTATTTTTTTTTATTTATCTTTAGAACACAACAGGGAAAAACCTTTTACGTGTAGTAGGAGAAGGCCTCGTGAAAATCATCATGTATCATTATAGAAGATTATTAACTTTAATCTGCCACTGCAAAAAAAAACAACAACAACAAAAAAAAAAACAATACATGAGATTCAATGTTGCTGCCAATCATTGACCCATCTCAGGGCCTAATAATAATAATAATAATAATTAAATACTCCTTAAAATGTATTTTATGGAAATTAATTTTATTTGGTTTTTTTTCTGATTAAAAAAAAACTGATTATATACACATACTGGCCTTTAAAGAGTTAAAACCCCCAAAAATATAATTAATATTTGATATGTTTATTTCAGGCTCAAGTAGCTACAGGGCGCTCACGTGATGTGACTTTGTCACGTTGGTTAGTTTGAAAAAAGTTAAAAATCTCTGCTTGAGGCCATCAGCTCAAGGCTACATTAGCCAATACCAGCATAACACACCTGACTCCGGACTGATCTGTGGCTGAGTTGCATTGTTGGAAACAGGCACCAGGTTTTGACAAGGAAGAAGGATGTGTGAAATAGCGAAGACAATATCTCTTTGCTGCATCTGTCCGTCGTGAGTCTGAAGGACTACAATGCTAAATCGGTGGAGTCCTCTTTTAACCCTTTAAGACATCCTGAGACATTTTGTGCCCTTCATTTTCAAGCCATTTTAGCTGTGTTGAATGAATATAGCTTTAATTTGCCAGAGGATATATATTTTTTTTAATTTAGAATTGTCATCTCAATTCAAGTTTACATTTTTCCCACAGATCTATGAAAAAGAGGGAGAATAACTCATTGTTTGTGTGTGTGTGTTTTTTCATGAATAACACATCAAGTAATGAAAATGGCATTTAAAGGGTTAAAATCCTCAAAATGGTTGAATGTTTGAAGCAGGGCTGAAGTTGTTTAAGATATTTATGCAGAAAAAAATATGAATTTGTAAAGTTTTTATAGCAGTTTTTTGGAGGTGGATATTTTTGTCCTTAATGACTTAAGAGGTCGGTAAATTAAACTGACGGTGGGGGTGAAGATTTCATTTTGGACCACTGGTTCTGTAATTCTTATGTTTGTGCACCAGATTGCGCCACTTTCTCCTTTCAAAGCATGCAGCAAAGTTTCATACTGTTTTCTGAGAGGGTGCCTTGCTACTGAAATGATAAGTGTGTGTCACTCTTGATGTTGGATAATGGTATGTGCGTAAAAAAGAAAAAAAAAAAAAAAAAAAGTGCGTGCGTGTGTGTGTGTGTGTCCAACTTCAAAAGTCTTTTCTCTTAGAAGGCCAATAATAAAAACGATGAGTAGCAAGAACCAAAACAAAACTGGACTTTTGGTTCTCGTTCAGGTTGTTTATGCAGGTGCACTGCAGACATCGTCGTCAAGTATGAGCAGTAGAGCCAACAGCGACAAAGTTGGCAACAAAACTTTGTTTTGCGACTGTTTTTTTTTTTTAAACAAGACTGGCGACAACTCTAGCGACTTTTCTGGTGTTGTCGTTGGAGACTTTTGGAGACTCCGACATGAAAGCATGTTTACTCTTCCCTGCTTGCAGCGTGTGCTGCCGCTGGTCCCTCCCCGATCCCAAAGCACTCACGGCCCGCCCCGTCCTCTAGGGATGTGTCGTTGGCGGACGAGCTGGCTCTAAGAGCCGATTCTTTGTAGTGAACGAGAAGACCCGACTCCCGTCGGGGAGAGGCGAATCTTCAGCTCATCTCTGCTAAAGATCCATACAGCCAATCGGCCAATCACATGCCAGGACAGACTAGGATCATACCATTATGTGAAAGAAGGACGGGTGGCAGACACTCCAAAGACAGCGAGTGTAGTGGTACAGGCCAGGTACACACAGCGACAGAGAGACATGGGAGCTAGATTTAAATGCAAGTGTGTCAGGAAAAAGTAAATAAATGAAAGTGATATTGGAGACTACAAAGCTGAGTGCAGAAGTTGTAAGATGAAAATATCCATCAGAGCAGGGTCAACAACAAACCTGGACAGACTGAATGAAAAAATTGCATACCAACACACACACCATTCACAATTGCTAAATTAGGCTAAAATACAAGGCTCCGAGTGATACTAAATGAAGAGCCATAACCCCCAAATACCTCCGGGGTGCGGATGCACCAAGCTACGTGTGCACTGCAGTCGCCGCAGCAATACACAGCCATTCTAGTCAATGTTTCAAACCCCACCAGCTCTGCCGCGATCTGCTTCAGAAGCGGACCTCTGCTCGGCTCGGCATAGAAGCATATTTAAAAGCACATAAACCAAGGAAAATGACCAAATCTGAGTAAGTAAACAAAGTCTGGTGGGCTAATCCCTCCGCTTCTGAAATGCTCCAGGTGGGGTTTGAGGGCGTAACAGTGTGACAGAGACGTGCCTGGTGGAGTATCGGGGTAAGACTCAGCTCTTCTTAGGGAGTTGAGCCAAAAGAGCCGAATCTTTGAAAAGAGCTGGACTTCCCATCACTATATGGGACAGCCAATAGCTACTTTCTTTTCTGAGGAGTTGGCAAAACTGGCGGGAGTAGTCATTGTAGAGATAGCGACAGAGCAGAACAGTGCGCAGGAGATGGCGACAGAGCAGAACAGCGCGCAGGAGGCTCAGGAAGTGATCATGGATGATGATCATGAGGATGGCTCTTCATCCTCCACCGAGGTCTCTGAGGCTGAAGAGGAGGACGAGGGCTCAGAGGTAGACACAGACAAGCTGGAGTCAGAGTCCGACTCATCTGAAGACTCATTTGAAGAAGAGGACGGAGAGAAAATGGTTGAACCATCGGCAGAGTGGACTTCAAAAAATGGGAAAATAGTTTGGTCTCCCACAAACGATGAGACGCTGCGCTACGTCTCTCCAACCAAAGGTTGTTTGAGACCAGGGCCTACACACTATGCCATCGCCCGAATCAGTGACCCGCTGTCCAGCTTTGCATTGCTGCTGACGGATGAAATCCTGCAGCATATCGTGGACATGACAAACCTGCACGGGAGACGCTCAATCGCAGTCTGGCGAGATGTGGATAAAGAGGAGCTGCAGGCGTACGTGGGGTTGCTCATTTTATCCGGTCTTTACAGGTCAAAGAATGAATCAACCCTCAGCCTGTGGAACAAGAAATGGGGACGGGCCATTTTCCGGGCTACGATGTCCAACACGAGATTTCACCTCCTCAACCAAACGCTGCGCTTCGACAACGAGCAATCCCGACGACGATCACGTGACGACAAGATGGCTGCCTTCAGCAAAGTCTGGGATATGTGGACGCACCGCCTGCCGATGCTGTTCAGCCCAGGCAGGGACATCTGTGTGGATGAACAGCTTGTCCCATTCAAAGGCAGGTGCAGCTTCAGACAGTACATGCCAAAAAAGCCGGCCAAATATGGCATAAAGATTTGGGCTACCTGTGATGTCAAAACGTCCTACGCTTGGAGACTGCAGGTGTACACAGGCAAAGTAGGTGGCAAGTCTGAAGTCAACCAGGGGATGAGGGTGGTCCTGGATATGACACGGGGCCTCAAGGGAAACGTCATTACCTGTGACAACTTTTTCACCTCCTTCGCACTGACAGAGGAGCTGCTCAAGAGGAAACTGGCCCTGGTTGGCACAATTCGCCAAAACAAGCCTGAGCTTCCTCCTCATCTGCTCCAGGCAAGAGCGGTCCTCTCCTCCACGTTTGCTTTTACAAAGAACCACACACTGGTGTCTTACATCCCCAGGCGGGGCAAGAATGTGCTGCTCCTGAGCACCAAACACCGCAGTCCAGACATCAGCGATGACACGAAGAAAAAGCCCATCATAATCAAAGATTACAACAAATGCAAAGGAGGTGTCGACACCCTTGATAAGGTCAGTGCCATTACGCATCAGTTACGCACACATTTATTTATTCTTACTCTTAATAAATATATGTAGGTTTTATGTGTATTGTGAGAAAGAATACTTGTAACATTTATTTATGTTTTCTTGTTTCATGTTTTTGGTTGTTTTTTTTGTCAGGTTGTTGGCGCCTACTCCTGCAGAAGGAAAACAAACAGGTGGCCACTGGCCCTCTTCCACAACCTGATTGACGTTTCACTTTACAATGCCTTTGTCCTGTGGACATCAGTCGACCCATCCTGGAACCAGCAGAAGGCATACAGGAGGAGGCTCTACATTCAAGAGGTGGGAGAAATGCTGGTGACCCCACACATCAAAAAGAGAAGGCGCCTTCCCCGCACATCAGCCGCGACAGAATTAGTCGTAAATCTGCAGAGTGCTGCTGCAGGCCCCTCTCCCATCAGTAAAGTTAAGGGCGGCAGGAAGGTGTGCAAACTTTGCACGGGTAAAAAGAAAAGGGTTAAAAACACCTGCTGCAAATGTGGGAGATCCGCATGCAAGGATCACAGTCTGATCATTTGCAGCCCCTGCTCCGCTGGCACCTGAGATCCACGCCTAGACACATCACATCAGTCTCTCTCTCTCTCTCACTCTCTCTCTCTCTCTAGTGTTCATCTTTCAGTGTTCATCTTTCTAAAATAAATGTTTTTCTGGTTCAAACTGATCTTGTATTTTTTTTAAATTTATCTTTAGAACACAACAGGGAAAAACCTTTTATTTGTAGTAGGAGAAGGCCTTGTGAAAATCAACATGTATCATTATAGAAGATTATTAACTTTAATCTGCCACTGCAAAAAAAACAAAACAAAAAAAACAAAACAATACATGAGATTCAATGTTGCTGCCAATCATTGACCCATCTCAGGGCCTAATAATAATAATAATAATAATATTTAA
This sequence comes from Argyrosomus regius, assembly GCA_946959425.1. NCBI lineage: Eukaryota > Metazoa > Chordata > Actinopteri > Sciaenidae > Argyrosomus > Argyrosomus regius. The sequence goes on along the minus strand of OX336900.1, from coordinate 11,086,757 downwards.
ATACTCCTTAAAATGTATTTTAGGGAAATTAATTTTATTATTTTATTTGTTTTTTTTCCTGAAAAAAAAAACTGATTATATACACATACTGGCCTTTAAAGAGTTAAACCCCCCCAAAATATAATTAATATTTGATATGTATATTTCAGGCTCAAGTAGCTACAGGGCGCTCACGTGATGTGACTTTGTCACGTTGGTTAGTTGGTTAAAAAAGTTAAAAATCTCTGCTTGAGGCCATCAGCTCAAGGCTACATTAGCCAATACCAGCATAACACACCTGACTCTGGACTGATCTGTGGCTGAGTTGCATTGTTGGAAACAGGCACCAGGTTTTGACAAGGAAGAAGGATGTGTGAAATAGCGAAGACAATATCTCTTTGCTGCATCTGTCCGTCGTGAGTCTGAAGGACTACAATGCTAAATCGGTGGAGTCCTCTTTTAACCCTTTAAGACATCCTGAGACATTTTGTGCCCTTCATTTTCAAGCCATTTTGGCTGTGTTGAATGAATATAGCTTTAATTTGCCAGAAGATGTTTTTTTCTTTTTTTATTTAGAATTGCCATCTCAATTCAAGTTTACATTTATCTCACAGATCTATGAAAAAGAGGGAGAATAACTCATTGTTTGTGTGTTTTTTTTTTTAATGAATAACAACAGTGACATCAAGTAATGAAAATGGCATTTAAAGGGTTAAAATCCTCAAAATGGTTGAATGTTTGAAGCAGGGCTGAAGTTGTTTAAGATATTTATGCAGAAAAAAATATGAATTTGTAAAGTTTTTATAGCAGTTTTTTGGAGGTGGATATTTTTGTCCTTAATGACTTAAGAGGTCGGTAAATTAAACTGACGGTGGGGGTGAAGATTTCATTTTGGACCACTAGCTTTGTAATTCCTATGTTTGTGCACCACATTGCGCCACTTTCTCCCATTCAAAGCATGCAGCAAAGTTTCATACTGTTTTCTGAGAGGGTGCCTTGCTACTGAAATGATAAGTGTGTGTCACTCTTGATGTTAGATAATGGTATGTGCGTAAAAAAGAAAAAAAGTGCGTGCGTGCGCGCGCGTGTGTGTGTGTCCAACTTCAAAAGTCTCTTCACTTAGAAGGCCAATAATAAAAACGATGAGTAGCAAGAACCAAAACAAAACTGGACTTTTGGTTCTCGTTCAGGTTGTTTATGCAGGTGCACTGCAGCCATCGTCGTCAAGTATGAGCAGTAGAGCCAACAGCGACAAAGTTGGCAACAAAACTTTGTTTTGCGACTGTTTTTTTTAAAAACACGACTGGCGACAACTCAAGCGACTTTTTCTGGTGTCGTTGGAGACTTTTGGAGACTCCGACATGAAAGCATGTTTACTCTTCCCAACGTGCAGCGTGTGCTGCCGCTGGTCCCTCCCCGATCCCAAAGCACTCACGGGCCGCCCCGTCTTCTACGGATGTGTCGTTGGCGGACGAGCTGGCTCTAAGAGCCGATTCTTTGTAGTGAACGAGAAGAGCCGACTCCCGTCGGGGAGAGGCGAATCTTCAGCTCGGCTCTGCTAAAGATCCATACAGCCAATCGGCCAATCACATGCCAGGACAGACTAGGATCATACCATTATGTGAAAGAAGGAAGGGTGGCAGACACTCCAAAGACAGCGAGTGTAGTGGTACAGGCCAGGTACACACAGAGCGACAGAGAGACATTGGAGCCAGAAAAAAAAGTAAATAAATGAAAGTGATATTGGAGACTGCAAAGCTGAGTGCAGAAGTTGTAAGATGAAAATATCCATCAGAGCAGGGTCAACAACAAACCTGGACAGACTGAATGAAAAAATTGCATACCAACACACACACCATTCACAATTGCTAAATTAGGCTAAAATACAAGGCTCCGAGTGATACTAAATGAAGAGCCATAACCCCCAAATACCTCCGGGGTGCGGATGCACCAAGTTACGTGTGCACTGCAGTCGCCGCAGCAATACACAGCCGTTCTAGTCAATGTTTCAAACCCCACCAGCTCTGCCGCGATCTGCTTCAGAAGCGGACCTCTGCTCGGCTCGGCATAGAAGCATATTTAAAAGCACATAAACCAAGGAAAATGACCAAATCTGAGTAAGTAAACAAAGTCTGGTGGGCTAATCCCTCCGCTTCTGAAATGCTCCAGGTGGGGTTTGAGGGCGTAACAGTGTGACAGAGACGTGCCTGGTGGAGTATCGGGGTAAGACTCAGCTCTTCTTAGGGAGCTGAGCCAAAAGAGCCGAATCTTTGAAAAGAGCTGGACTTCCCATCACTATATGGGACAGCCAATAGCTGCTTTCTTTTCTGAGGAGTTGGCAAAACTGGCGGGAGTACTCATTGTAGAGATGGCGACAGAGCAGAACAGCGCGCAGGAGATGGCGACAGAGCAGAACAGCGCGCAGGAGGCTCAGGAAGTGATCATGGATGATGATCATGAGGATGGCTCTTCATCCTCCACCGAGGTCTCTGAGGCTGAAGAGGAGGACGAGGGCTCAGAGGTAGACACAGACAAGCTGGAGTCAGAGTCCGACTCATCTGAAGACTCATTTGAAGAGGAGGACGGAGAGAAAATGGTTGAACCATCGGCAGAGTGGACTTCAAAAAATGGGAAAATAGTTTGGTCTCCCACAAACGATGAGACGCTGCGCTACGTCTCTCCAACCAAAGGTTGTTTGAGACCAGGGCCTACACACTATGCCATCGCCCGAATCAGTGACCCGCTGTCCAGCTTTGCACTGCTGCTGACAGATGAAATCCTGCAGCATATCGTGGACATGACAAACCTGCACGGGAGACGCTCAGTCGCAGGCTGGCGAGATGTGGACAAAGAGGAGCTGCAGGCGTACGTGGGGTTGCTCATTTTATCCGGTCTTTACAGGTCAAAGAATGAATCAACCCTCAGCCTGTGGAATGAGAGATGGGGACGGGCCATTTTCCGGGCTACGATGTCCCACAAGAGATTTCACCTCCTCAACCAAACGCTGCGCTTCGACAACGAGCAATCCCGACAACGATCACGTGACGACAGGATGGCTGCCTTCCGTCATGTCTGGGATATGTGGACGCACCGCCTGCCGATGCTGTTCAGCCCAGACAGGGACATCTGTGTGGATGAACAGCTTGTCCCATTCAAAGGCAGGTGCAGCTTCAGACAGTACATGCCAAAAAAGCCGGCCAAATATGGCATAAAGATTTGGGCTACCTGTGATGTCAAAACATCCTATGCCTGGAGACTGCAGGTGTACACAGGCAAAGTAGGTGGCAAGTCTGAAGTCAACCAGGGGATGAGGGTGGTCTTGGATATGACACAGGGCCTCAAGGGAAACGTCATTACCTGTGACAACTTTTTCACCTCCTTCGCACTGACAGAGGAGCTGCTCAAGAGGAAACTGGCCCTGGTTGGCACAATTCGCCAAAACAAGCCTGAGCTTCCTCCTCATCTGCTCCAGGCAAGAGCGGTCCTCTCCTCCACGTTTGCTTTTACGAAGAACCACACACTGGTGTCTTACATCCCCAGGCGGGGCAAGAATGTGCTGCTCCTGAGCACCAAACACCGCAGTCCAGACATCAGCGACGAAACGAAGAAAAAGCCCATCATAATCAAAGATTACAACAGATGCAAAGGAGGTGTCGACACCCTTGATAAGGTCAGTGCCATTACGCATCAGTTACGCACACATTTATTTATTCTTACTCTTAATAAATATATGTAGGTTTTATGTGTATCGTGAGAAAGAATACTTGTAACATTTATTTATGTTGTCTTGTTTCATGTTTTTTTTTTTTTTTGTCAGGTTGTTGGCGCCTACTCCTGCAGAAGGAAAACAAACAGGTGGCCACTGGCCCTCTTCCACAACCTGATTGACGTTTCACTTTACAATGCCTTTGTCCTGTGGACATCAGTCGACCCATCCTGGAACCAGCAGAAGGCATACAGGAGGAGGCTCTACATTCAAGAGGTGGGAGAAATGCTGGTGACCCCACACATCAAAAAGAGAAGGCACCTTCCCCACTCATCAGCCGCGACAGAATTAGTCGTAAATCTGCAGAGTGCTGCTGCAGGCCCCTCTCCCATCAGTAAAGTTAAGGGCGGCAGGAAGATGTGCAGCCTTTGCACGGGTAAAAAGAAAATGGTTGCAAACACCTGCTGCAAATGTGGGAGGTTCACATGCAAGGGTCACAGTCTGATCATTTGCAGCCCCTGCTCCGCTGCACCTGAGTTCCACGCCTAGACACATACTCTCTCTCTCTCTCTCTCTCTCTCTCTCTCTCTCTCTCTCTCTTCATTCGTGTTCATCTTTCAGTGTTCATCTTTCTAAAATAAATGTTTTTCTGGTTCAAACTGATCTTGTATTTTTTTTTATTTATCTTTAGAACACAACAGGGAAAAACCTTTTACTTGTAGTAGGAGAAGGCCTCGTGAAAATCATTATGTATCATTATAGAAGATTATTAATTTTAATCTGCCACTGCAAAAACAAACAAACAAAAAAAAACGAGAGAGAATCAATGTTGCTGCCAATCATAAATGATTTGTTTTTTTTTCCTGATTAAAAAAAACAGTGATTATATACACATACTGGCCTTTAAAGAGTTAAAACCCCCCAAAATATAATTAATATTTGATATGTGTATTTCAGGCTCAAGTAGTTTTAAAAGACTGAAAAATATTAATATATAATATTTTCACAACAGTTTTTGGGAACACTCCTAAGTTTCCATTTTGGGCAGGTCTCTCTCTAAAGAACACACTTGTAATATGCGAGTAGTGAAATGCCAACTTGTGTGATTGATTGCACGCCAAAGATTGATTAATGAGGCGCAAATACAAATACATGGCTAAATGGGTTTGATTAATTTTCTCATAATGAATAAATAAGTAGGATCAAGCATATTTACCACGGTATTATGAATACGCATATTCATGAGCTGAGAGTGGTAATTCAATAAAGTAATGGAAGTATTTAAGTCTAGTGTACATAAAAGAGACAAAACATGATAATATTTTTGATGTTTTCTGTCTGATAACATTTTTAAAGAAGCAATATATCTGTCGAATGCATTTCGGAAAAGATATGATGTTTAATAATTCATTTGAAATCAGATATGCAACATTATTCTTATAAATCTCACAGATTTTCAAGCCATCTGTGCAGGTTCTGCCATAATTATGTAGTTGTTATTTGGATGTGAATGATAATATTCATACTGAATTCAGTACGTGATGAACTGCAATGACCACCAACTACTGAACCGGTGTTGCAATAGATCCCAACAGTGTTGGGATGAGTGTGCATCGAGTGTTGGTTGAGCGTACTGGCTGTTTTTCAGATGTAGGACACACTTGTCTGCTACCTGATAGCACATGCAGTGTGGCTAATGGGACAGAACCAATGTATCTCATGTGGCTAAACAGAATAAATGAAATAAATAAATGAAGCATGTCCGGTCAGTACATGCGTTGGAGAAATGAATTCCTTGAGGAAGAGCCTAGGAATGAAAAATCCTATTTTTTTGGCCTTGTGTTTGAATTTCAAGGGTGTGTACTTACTATCTGCAGCTGAAGGTAGTCTCCCAGGCCAGACGCGCTGTCCACCCGGAGCAGAATGGCGTGTTTCTGTTGGGTGCTGAACCCAAGGGCAAGCCGGTCTGCTCTGGTGCTGGGACGTTCATTAGGAGGCCACGTGTAAACCACCACACCTCCATCACGGCCAAAGATATAAGTGGTCCCAGCTGGTGCACAGAGATTTAAACAAATAAATAATTGCAAGCATGTCTATATGACATAAACAGTGATCTATCATCAGAGGCTCCCTGCTGCAGAAAGTTTCATATAAAATTGGAAAATAATTAGAAAACTCTAAAATGTCACAGATGACTGGCCTTCCACATTTTGCTTGGTCCTCCTACATCAGTACTTCCCAAACTACTTCTCAACATTGCTGCAGGAGGCTGACTGTAATGACTGACTCATACAAATAACAGCATACAATTGTTTGACTCACTGTAGGGTGACTAATTCACCAAGTATCTCACTTGTAAGGCCGCTGAGGATAATTTAGTGTCGACAACTAGAAAATGTAAAGAGGCTATTATTACATGTTGCGGAGAGAGATCAGATTAGAATAATCAAACTAGACACTGAGCAGGTAGTATTTTTGTGCCACTTCAGAATCAACAGATGACAGTGCCCTCACGTGGTGGCTCTGTTAAAATGCACGTAAAGATTCAGTGTTTGACGCCAGTTTGAGATCTGCAGTTCCACAGCAGGGTTAAAGTTAGACTGGGTGTGTTTTCTACAGTTTAGAGATATTTTAGGTGACAATTAAGAGCGCAGGACAAAAGGTCCTGATACAGGCTGTGGTCATCTCAAGGCTTGATTACTGTAACGCCCTCCTGACAGGTCTCCAAGCCTGCACAGTGAAACCCTCTCAGATGATCCAGAACATGGCGGCGCGCCTGGTCTTCAGTCAACCCAATACTCTACTGACTACCTGTAGTCGCCGGCATTGAATTCAAATCTCTAAAGCTTGCCTACAAAGTAGTCTTCGGTTATGCACCCACCTACTTGAATGCCCTTCTACAGGTATATGTTACCTCTCGACCGTTGCGCTCATCCAATGAATGACCTGTACGGTCAAGGCAACCCAAACCTTCTTGTCTGTTGTTCCCTGTTAGTGAAATGTCCTACCAGTTCCTACCAGATCATGGGCGTCCTTCAAAAAACTCAGCTCTTCAGAGAATACCTCTTCTCACACAACACTACCAACAAATGGACATGCTAAATCTATCCCTCTCTAGAACTGTCACTTGATTTAATGCGAATAGTACTTATTGCTGCACTAACATGTAACATGTTGCACTGTACCTTGATTGCGTAAATGACTAAATGTAATGTAAAAAGGCATTGTACACATCCAGAAATGCATGTTTGCAACCTGATAATCTATGATCTACATACCCAAACTCATATCTATAAAGTATTCAGGGGTCACACATGCTATTACAAAGACTTCCATATATTATTTGAACTTTGAATATCAGAATAAGCTCTTACTGTGGCCGTCAACACCATTAAAAAAAAGAAGAAGCAAAGACTCACCGTCATTGCATAGCGGCCCAGCATACGAAGTCATGCTGCAGTCACAGGTGAAGCCCTCCCACTGCTGCAAACAAACTCCCTGATTTGAGCAGGAGTCTTCTTGACATGTAGTGCTGGGACCTGCAGTGAGAGACGTGGTGGAGCGGGAGGGTGTGAACGTTAGGACAAGATAAACAGACATACTTTTTTTATTATTATTATTTTGTCTGGAGCCCAGTATGCCAGTACAGTACTTTTACACCACATTTCCTTTTGCATTTTGAAATGGCCGGGTAGACTGTTGTGCTGCAATGGTGTCATGATTAGTAGTATTAGTATTGTGGATAGGCTCCCATTCTTTAGTTTCACACTAACGAAGATGTTAGATTATTTAAACTGAACTGAACTAGGTGAAAGGGGCCAAATGTGGACAGCATGCAGGTGGTGAGGCTAGATGAGTGGGGCAAGGACATGAGGAGTTAAACATAAGAGGGCAGGGTTATGTTTAAAGGCCTTCATCTCAATACTCTTTCTTCAGCAGTCTGTCACCATTCCCTCTTTGCCTCGTGCACACAAGAGGAGAATGTCAAAGCTCTAAACTTAGTTCTCCTTCGTTGCACTTCTTAACTCGAGGCGTGGAGGAACGGGTGCGAAAATGATTCACAAGTGGAGTATTGAAGTTTAGGTTGGGAGTCAGTAGGAGGAGGGATTAGACAGCATGCTGCTAGGCAACCCGGGTGGTGGAGCTGTGGTCAACTCAAGTCAAGCGGTGGTGATGAAGTCACTATGGTGGCTAGGAGAGGACAGGTCACCTCTGACCTTTGACTCTGGATCACTGGGATCCACACAACACTGGACAGCACTGGGTAGTTTCAACACACGCACACACACACACACACACACACACACCTTCACACACACTGTCACCTATACATTTTCCCACCCTCACACACACTCTCACGCACACGTGTCTCACATGCTCACACAAAGCGATATACCTTGCAAGTCAGCTTTCATCAATGTAACTTTTGTCAGCCCAACAAAAAAGCAAACAAGCAAATTAAGTTAGATGGTTAGTCAATGCACACAGATGCCTGTGAACTGCTGAAAGAGTGGGACAGAAAGATTGAGAAGGAAGATGAGAAGAAAGAGTAAAAATTTCACATCTACTAGACCAGACGTTGGGTTAGTGGGTTATCCTGACAAGAGAGAGAATGAGTTAAATGAAAACTGAAAGAAAAAAGCAGTAGGGACACCGGGACCAGGACGGATCTACCGGTGTGTTTGCACCTCACCTTCGCAGCCTCTCTCTACTTGTCCCATGGTTGCCAAGGCATCAGCCAAAAGGTCAGGGAGACGGCCATTTAGATCAACTGTTGCCAGGCAACCCTGGAATCCCTCGCGGGAGTGGACCAGCTTAGGCAGGTCTCGGTACATCTCTTTGGAGATGCCCCCGATGTACAGGTCACCTGACGAGGAGCAACACAATGAATGGCAGCTTAATGAACCAATTACAGTGCCAGACTGTATCAGTGTCAGGGCTGCAACTAATCATTTTCATTGATTGGTCTAGCCATTTGTTTTTTCAATTAATTGATTGTTTTTTTCTTTTATACATAAAAGGTTAAAAAATGTTTCTAGTTTTGTCCAACAGCTCTGAAAAAAAGCTGCACATTTTCTCATTTTTAAAGCTGAAATCAGGGAATATTTGGGCTCTTTTTGCCCCCAAAATATTACAAACAATTAATTGATCATATAAGTTGTTGCCCATTCATTTTTTTGACCGACTAAAGGAATAGTTTGACATTTTGGGAAATACACTTATTCACTTTTTTTTTTTTGCTGAGAGTTAGAACAGAAAATTGATACCACTCTCACGTCTGTAAGGCAAAAATGAAGCTACTGCCAGGAGACAGTTAGCTTAGCTTAGCACAAAGACTGGAAACAGCTGGCCTGGCTCTTTTCCGAAGGTAACTATATCGCAAAATCAGCCCACCAGCACTTCAATTCACCGGCCAAGAAATAGTCAGGCACACAACCTCCCATAAAACAGCAAATATTCATTTGTACTCTTCAGAGTTTAAAGGGATTAAACAAACAACATATAACATGTTAATTAGCGATCTTTAGAGGTGGTGGTAGCTTCATATTTATCGTACAGACATGGGAATGGTATAAAGAATAAGTGTACTTCCCATAATGTTGAACCTTTCCTTTAACTGACTAACATACTTCAAATCAGCCTCCTGCAAAGCACCCCTTCACCTATATAAGCGACTGTACTCTACTTTTGTCCATACCCTTCAGGTCGAGGTTCTTGGCGCCCATGGTGGTCTGCGTGGTGACTTTGGTGTCAATCTTGACCGTGTGGAGATTGTTAGTGTCTCGGGATATGTGCACGTTGTGCCAGTGGTTATCGTTCAGAGGACTGTTAGAGTTGCCTTTGATCAGATGTGCTCCATTGCCCAGATCAGAGATGTAGTGTAGGTAACTGGAAAGGGAACAAGGAAAGGAGAGAGGAGAGGTTTAAAACACTGAGGAAATAAAAAGTCTAATTAATCGTATTCATGATGAAGAACAACACGGGGTCGTATACTTCAGGGCATTATAATCTGTCTTGTAGAAATGTAATTACAAATGTGGAAAAAAAGCTGCTTGACTCGTGCATTTTTCATATTTGACATTTCAGCTTCATTGACAAGAATTTTCTTTTTGTTCATCAAGAAAATAAAACTGTAAATCAGTAAAACGTCCAGCTCACCCTTTAACCAACTCTATCACTATGAAGTCATTGCCGTCTCCCCTGTTGTACAGAATAAGGCCATCGGGGGACGTTGTCTTGAACTGCATGAAGAGATGCATGGAGTAGTAGGCCTGCAACGTGGGCAGCGTGACGAAGCTGGACCGTGAGCGGAAGGTGACGGGGTCAGCCACGATGCTCTTGTAGCCGATAACAGCGTTGAGCTCGCAGTAGTCGATGTCGCCGTTCTTGCACAGGTCGATGTAGGGCATGCCGTTCAGTGCCAGGCCCTGAAGGTGGCCGATGAAATTGGAGGGGACGGCAGGCATGAAGCGCTTCTCCGTCACAATACCCGTCTCCACATTGTGGAACTCCAACTGGGTGTGGTCGCCCGCCATCTGACCTGGTGGCGGGGGTAAACTTCAGAGGTGAGGGCTACGGAAAGTTACGTTTCAAGTGGAACTATTTAATACTAAAACTAATCCACTAATCCTAATCAACACTTGGACTAACAGTGACAGACTGCTAGTTTTAGATGTAACAGACACTATTACTAATACTAGAACTAACGTAGCAGTGTAGTTAGACACAGTTGGGATCATGATTGACTTACACAGGTACAGATGTTCTCTAAAAAAGAAATAAAACCCTTGATGTTGGTCTTATAGCATAAAATCCCCAAACATTTTCACACACTCAAGGCCTAGGTTGAGTTTAGGAAGTCATTTTATGGTGACAAACTAAAATAAGTACAAGTAATGCTGCTATGGTTACCTTCAACAGGCTGCAGGTCGTCAACGGTGAGTTTGAGGCTCTTGCCACGCCGGACTACCCTCACTGTGTGCCACTCATTATCATTGAGGCCCGACCCCGCAAAGATGGTCTCTGGGCCTTTACCTACACATAGCCCAGAGCACCATTAACATAATGCACAGAGAGGTGGAGAGAGACAGATAGAGATCCAGAGACAGAGACAGAAAAAGAGTAGAAGAAGAAGAAGAATCCAGGCAGGTTTGAATTAAAAATTTAAGGACAGGAAAAAGTGAGGAAAATGGAGGGAAGTAGCAAGAGGGAAGGAGGAACCATACATATCCTGGGGAGACAAACACCTTCATGTCAACACACTCTCTCCACAGATAGACAGACAGGTCTCTTTGCAGATACGCCAGCGAGACAGATGATGTGACACAGACAGACAGATTAACATAAATGGATGCCATGGGTGCCTAAGATGGAGACTGTGAGTCACAACAGGCCCACGCTGAGACAATCCATCTGTGGACAGATCACACCGCCATGATGACCACCTACTACCCACACACGCACAGACAGCACATTCACACCCCCTTGACTCCTAAACCGCTCACCCCCGCACGTATAACATATATTAGCCCGCGTCTACATGCAGGATGTTTTATTTTAATTTTCCACAAGAGCGCAGTACCGCAACAAGCCTCATGGTGGCACTAGACACACAGCAGAGCGTCGGAAAGCTCTCTCCAAGGTGCTGATGTGCAGCAGAATGAAAGAAGCTGAGCTGTCCTCTTTATGATGTCTCTCTCTCTGCCCATCTACCAGCTTGTATCTTCACATAGTCGACTGCACACATTTGACAGACGGACTCTGTCCCCTTCTTCCTCCTCCTACTCTCTACAAGCACCCCAACACACACTCCCCTGCCTCCCTCCAAGCCCTGTTGGTTTGAGGAGTGCGGCGAGTGAGTCTGCTTACGGTGACCTATAGGAGGTAATGATGGGGGAGGTGAGAAGTAAACTGACCCGAACGAATTCTGCTGCAGAAAATGTCAAGCATGTCTACATCACTCATGGAGGCACACACACTCAGGTAGAGAGGCAGAGAAAGAGAGAGAGGCCTGCTGCTGCCGTGCAAACATAATTAAACAAATATGAGAAGTCAATCAACATGGATATGGCGGTGTGAAATGTGTGTGTGTGTGTGTGTGTGTGTGTGTGTGTGTTTGCAAGGGCTAAAAGAGTGTGTTGTGCGTTCAGAGAGGACACAGGGTTCCCCTGAGGAGACTCAGCTGTGCTCTGGGCATGAGCATCTCATCCTGTTACCATGGATCACTGCCTAACACTGAGCGAAGGAGAGAATATGTGTATGTATGTGTGAATTTTTGAGTGTGTGCGTGTGTGTGAGTGTGTGCTTTTTTGCATATGTAACCAAATACTCAAAGAACGAGCAGACGTGGCGCGAGGCAGTGATCTGTGTCATCCTGGGAACAGGGAGAGGCACAGATACACACCAATAAACGCTCGCACACGAGCACCTATTTTAGGTCAGCGCTAACAGTGCGTGCAGCAGTATGGTGAGCTAGGTTTAATGTTGAGCTACTGCTAGACAGTCTGTGCTGTTAAACCGAAAGACAACGAGGTGAGACAATTCAAACAGAGAGACAAAAAGGACTGTTTTTTTTGTTTTTTTTCTAGGTTGCAGTGGAAATGCAATTCAAACCAAATGACAAGCTATTGGAGATTATAAGAGCAGGATAATGAAAACAAAAATGACAAAAAGCATTTCATATTTCATTAGCTCTAAATAACAAATGGCTTTTCTGCCGGATAAGCCTCAATCTCTCCCATGCCGAGGCTTTTATTTGACTGCTGAGTGGACTGTTTCACTGGCGCCTGGCTGTTAAATACATTTTTTTTTCTCCCCCCTTGAATATAAGATGTATAATTTATTGTATGCACACGGTGTGCCAGAAAAAGTGGCTGCCTACTGAAATGTTCATTGAGACAACCGGTCTAAAATTGGCCGTCAGGCATGCGGGATAGAACAGCGCTGTGTGGCTAGTAGGGTTTCTATGGCAACTGCAGTCGTCCATTTCACCACCTCTTTGCCGTCACAGAGCATTCGTCTCTCTCTCTCTCACTCTCTCGCTTTCTCTGTGGTCGTGACAGAGAGAAACTCCACGTGAGGGAATTAAACTTCATCAGGGATTCAGCTCCACTCACAGCAGCATGAACACAAACACACACACACACACACACACACACACACACACACACACAGATGAGCAATGAAAGGAATACACTCACTCACACACACTAAATAAAAACACTCCCCAAAAATCCCTCATGTACAGTTTAGAGAGAGACAACAAGCAAACAAAGAAAGCGACCAGACAGACATCGTGGATGAAGGTGCGACGGAGAGAAACAGAGGGATAACACGTCTTTTGTCTCCGGCATGAAGGAGAAGTAATTACCCTGCAGCTCCACCAGTTACCACTCTTTAGCTCACACTTCCCAACACACCTAATTTTACCTCCACACCTCAGATTCTGTCCTCTTTCTTCTTCTTCATCTCTTTCATTTCTCCCCCCCCTCCTCCTCTCTCCAACCCCCACCGTCCTCTCTTCCGTCTATCCTTCTTTGCTAAAATGGCCGACCTGGAAAACCCTGGCCCTCAGCAAAAAATCGCAACACTCCTGTGGTGTAGCTGAACATGCAGACACAAACACGCATATGTGCACCCTCCCCTGTCCAACACACACACACACACACTCGTACACACACATATATGTACGTAGACACGCAACAAAGATATGTTGAATACAAGCAGATGGACTGACAAGACAGAGACAATAAGAAAAACACACACACACACACACACACACACATACTGAGGAGGAAGAGGAAGGGGGTGGAGGGGTTAGGTGAGATGGAGGATCACTTACTGGTTGTACAGTTTATCCTGATACAGTCTGGAGGGAGAGCAGAGCAGAGGGTTAATGCTGCACACATACATATACTCTCCACGCCCTGGGGACGCACACATCGACACACCCTGCACGCATACAAACACGCACACACACACTGCTGAGAAAACACACACTCTCCTTTGTCACAGGACCTCAAGCTGGACCGTGTATTTTCTTACATCAGTGTGCAATTCACAATCCAATCAGTGATTTTGTTTAGCCAATCTGGATCAAGTTGATGGATAAGTTAAGGAGAGCGGCGTATCCCTGCAGGAGCTGTGTGCTCATTGGCTGCTCTGGCCTGAGCGACAGTTTCAGTCACCAATCAAAAGCACCAGGAGACTGAGATGGGTCATGTGTATCAGTTTGTCTAAAGACATCGAACACATCCCATAATTTTTGTCGCCCATCCAGAGCACAAATCTCCGCAAATGATCGGAAGATCCGGCCCCATTATTATATACATACGTAAACATACTGTTTTACCCATGATGCCTTGGTGTGTCGTGTGGCGTCAACCACAGAAAAGACGCGGCTGCAGACAACCAGAGACCAACACATGCACCCCTCTGTAAAGTCTATGTGTGTGAACGTACCTGAATGCATGTGAGACTGAGTGAAGGTGAAAATGTGTGAGGAGAAATGTGCTTCAGTTATCTGTGAAGTATACAAGATGTGTGTGTGTGTGTGTGTGTTTGTGCGGTTTGTGAGTCTTTGTGTTGATTGTTGAAGGTGTTATAGGGATGCACAGGTCCACTGGGAGTGAGCAGAGAATGCAGCTTGAGGCTTGACCCTCTGTTCAACACAAAAACAACGCTACTAACCTTCAGTTGTGTATAAGTGTGTGTGTCTTCAAAGATAAGCTGTGTATGCACGGTGAAGTCACTGAAAATGCTAAAAAAAAGTATCTGCCACAACCTGAGAAACCTGTGTCTTAAATATATAGTATGGATATCTGGAAGAATTATCAGGGAATAATCAACATTTAATGACATTCCTATGCAAGAAAGGCCGCAATCAGCTGCACCCCTTGACTTGTAATCAAAATAATGTTTGAGGATCTACATGTTTGCGTGCCGTGTGTGTACCTAGGTTGACAGTGAGTCGGACACGGCCCCCATCCAGCTCCAGACGAAGGGTGTCTGCGGAGTTACGGGATGTGGTTGCCATGAGAACGCCATAGGCCCGCTGGGAGCGAAAGCGTAGCGAGACGTCCTCCGCCTCGGTGTGCATCGCCACAGGCAACTGCACCTTCATAAACTTACTGCCGTCGTACGACAGGATAGTCGCATCTGTACAAGACGCACACACACACACACACATAGATATAGACAAGGACAGAGGATGAGAGAGGGAGGGAGGGAGGAAGTGAAAGACAGGCGGAGGAAGACGGAGATGTTGGTGGAAGGGGAATGAGGTGGGTGGAAACAAAAAAAACAGACGAGATTGACAAGGATAAAACACACGAGGTGGGAAGAGACAAAGCAAATTTGACATTAAGTGAATCAGACTAAAACATGGCAAAGTATGTCGCAAGCATGGCTCCACTCTCTTGTTTCCCCCCCGCCGCCACGTCATGTTGAAACTCAAAACTGCTTCCTACTAAATTACCCCATTGCCTTCAACCCTTAATTCATCATCAGAAGAGGGTGTAAAAATAGCCGCAGCTGGTTGGCTGGCCCTATTATCCGGTTAAATCAAAATGCATGGCGATGAGTGTGTTAGCCACCGTCGCTGACATCCCAGACCCTGGAGTCATAATGTAACAAGCTCAGGTGATCCCGCTTTAATGTCTTTTGCATACTCATTTACATATTCATAATCTTCTCTCACTGCTACCTGCTGGGGCCAATCCCCAACCGCTAAACTGTTTACCTCCGAGGACCCTATTTTTTATTGGCCAATTACATACACAGCTAAACACACTCTCCATGTCTCTGTGTCTTTATCTCTCTCTCTCTCTCTCTCTCTCTTCCTCCTTCTTATATCTCTCCATTCCTTCTTTCGCTTTCTCTCCTTCTTTTTCGCTTCTCCCTGTTTCCGTGGGAGACGGTTGGAGCCAAGGCAAAAACAAGAGAACAGGAAGAGAGGGAGGCCTCATGAATACAGATGAGCCGAGAAGGAGGGGAAGAGAGAGATAGTGTGTGTGTGTGTGTGTGTCAGAATAAGTGAGTGAATTTAAGTGTGAACAGAGGAGGGTTTAGTAAAGTGAGAGCAGGGGGAGAGAAAATAGGGACAGAGCAAGAGACAGAGAGAAAGGAGGAGGTGGTGGTGGGGAAAGGGAGAAAAGCTCTTGGCTAAAATGCAAATGAACCCTCATTAACTTGGGGGAAAAAAGGAGGTGGTTGGCCTGTTATATCACAGATAACATAACTAACAGCTACACACACACACACACACACACACACACACACACACACACACGTGCACACACTTCTGATAAGGGAGACAGCTGACTAAATTTTCCTCACCACAGCACCTGACTCACTTTTACCTAGGCAAAACAGAGGAGGGAGTGTTGGCTAGGAGGAAGTATGGAGGCCTATTTATGCCAGGAAAAGGGAGAGAAAAAAAAAATCGACAAAGTGCAATGAATGCTGTCGCATACCTTTACATCATTTGACACATGTAGCACACACCAGATGTGCCACATGCTCCTGTGTTGTCAATGATGAAAAGACTGACACTAACAATGTGTTAGTCCATCTCTCGGTGCTTTCTAACTTTCTTGTGGCACTCAGCGCAGAGCCCGCTGAAGAAATGATTTAAAAATGTCCCGAAACAGCTGGTCACTGTTGTTTTTAGCACTCAAACAGGAGGGAATGGTGCGTTTCTTCATGCACTATCTGTGTATTTATGGCAGCATATGGACACGTCATACCCTGACCTTTGCTATCGCATAATTTTAATCAAGCAGTAAGTGAAAATCTTCTAGAATCTAACGATTTTGTCATATTTTGACTTCATTTCTCATTTCACTTAATCATTTGACGTGGTTTCTCATCATTATCAGTTAGCATCAAGCGGCAACCTCTGTTGCTGTGAAGTGAAGCCAAAAACTGCAGTTCTTCAAACGTCCACTTGAGGCTGGCTCCAGAACGAGTCAATCTCCATAAGCCCCCATGTTAAAATGTCCAACTTCACAGCAGAAATAAACATGTTTACAGCCTGGTACAAAAAACAGTTTTGGTCTCTATAGCTAATTTCTCCGTTCATGACAACTGTACTGAGTCTGACTTCTTATATAACTCACCTGTTCAAATTATATTAAGGCTTAAAGTTATGCATAATTAACAGTGTGGCTGCTTTGATTGACAGGTGGGTGCTGATACAGGAGGCTTGTTTGAGCACTCAGGCTTCATTCAACAGGTCCGCCGATAATCCACGTCTTTGGCCATTTTTAGATTAACTGAGAGGCGGAAGAGGCAGGACTGCCAACATGGCGGCAGCCAGAGCCACAGATTTTAAGCTTCAGAAATCTACGGATGACGTCACGCATACGCCGTCCATTCTTTATACTGTCATTGGTTAGCATCTCATAATTTTGGCATAAAACTTCTTATTCGTTCATTTTGACTGACTTCTCATTATTATCGACTCAGTATCTTGTAATTTTGACATTCTTTCTCATAATATTGGTCAACTGCAGATTGACTTAATTAGTTAGTTAATTAGGGACTTTGAATATACTGTGTTTGGTTTAGAGAGAACAGAATCTGCTGGAGATTCAACCTTTAGTCCATTGTTGTTTTTTCTTTTCCTGGCAGGAATGAGCTTCCATAGAGAAATCAGGACAGCAAAAGGAAAAAAACAAAAAAGATCAGCAGCAAGCGAGCAGGAGGAAAGAACAGAAAACGTGTTAAAAAGATGTGCAAATGTGTCGCCAGAAATATGTGCGTGACCGCGACAAAATCAAATTCATCTTGGAGCTCGAGCGTGGCGACCATCTTTGTTCATTAAAGAAGAGAGAGGGGGGAACAAAGGAGCGAGCGAGAGAATGAGGCAGGGAAAAAAAAGGGAGGAGGAAACCGCAGGTAGAAGGCGTAAACACGGCCAATCACTCTCTCCATCTGCTTCTCCATCTGTGCTTCCTTTAATCCACTGAACCACCAGTTAGTGACCCCTCAATGCACACAGAGAGGGATGAAGAAAGATGTAGAGGAAAGGAAGTCAGAGCTAAGAGAAAGAGAGAGGGTGCATTGCTACGATAAACATGCACTGCGGATGTTTGTCCTCTGAAATAAAACATTTTCATATCAACGCCTTTCAGAAAGTGTGTGTGTGTGTGTGTGTGTGTGTGTATATCTCCTGTTAGATGATAGTACAATCATCACTTGAGATGCGTCAGCAGTTGTGGCACAAACAACATATCTTCTCTTCTCCTTGTCTGACTCCATCTCGCTTCTTTCAACAGACCTGTATCAGTCGCTGCGCCAATCGTTCCTACTTTCCATTTCTCCCTCGACCTGAACTCGTACCTTTTCTCATAACTCTCTCTCTCTCTGTCAGATTTTCTACTTCTGTCTACCATTCCTCCTCATCTCCTCACCTGCTGTCATATGGCGGTTCCAGCCCGGTGGTTACACCCTCCTCTGTCACAGCTCCTGCTCCCTGCTTTCTGCACATTTCCTCTCCCATCGATTCCCAGTCTCTACATCCATAGCAGTCCAATAGTCCTGTCTGCAGCTCTGCTTCCTCCCACCTCTTCTCCTCTTCTCTGTCACCCCTGTTTGATCCTCTCCTTTGCCTGCCTCCACCTGACTACTCTCACTCTAACACAGGAAATTTGTGTTTTTTTGAATTAAACCAAAAAAGATACAGCCAAAGATAGAAACGCTGCACTATTCTTATTTTTCATTGTTGAGGAAGCTGGCTCATCTTTTCCACCTCTGGCATCTCTGCCATTTTCACCTTCCTATCCTCCATCACCAGGGATGTAGTGGAGGGTAAACTTACTTAATTTGCAACCCTTTTTATTTGAATAGTTTAGCCACATTTTTATCTGCTATAAATCTTTATGAGGGTACCTTTCAGCGCACATCAGAGTAAGTACTATCAAACTGGTGTAATCTGTTAGGATGGCTCTTTTAAAGGAAGAAAAAAACATAACTTAAAGGTATAGTGAATAAAATTTTTATTGCCCAATATAACTGATGAGCATAATATATTTTCAACGGTTGATGGAGTTATTTCTGACTTAAAAACTTCAGACTCTCCACCCCATACCATCTGTCTCCTGTCACTCATCCCTTTGGCATTACTCAATGTTCCCGAGCCAAAAAAGTGAATGACAAAGCTGTTATTATGACTATATTTTTCTCCATGACATATTATTAATTTATCACAAAGTGTTGCTGCCTAGTGACTTGAATTAGCCAGCTTACTCATCCCTATTGTGAAAATGTGACTTGAGCGTTCATGCCAATTACTACGGGATGCCAGAAGTCCAGCTGAAGTGTTATTCTCGTCCTCTTCCTCTACAATCACGTCATTCTCACCTCTCTCACAGGAGCGTCCCAGGTATCCTGTCCCCGAGCAGTCGCAGACGTAGCGGTTCCAGCCCTCCCTGCAGATGCCGTTGTGCTGGCAGGGGTTGGACAGACACTGTTTGGGTGGCTCTCTAGAGCACGAAGGCTTCACACCCACCGCTCTCTGGGCCTCTGCCAGCCGTCGGATGTCTTTGCTCTGCCCGTCCACAAACAGGTCTCTGATGCAACCCACGTAACCGTAGTTCAGCAGAGCCGTCCACACCTGAGGAAGGAATAGTGGACAGTGTTGAATAGCTTAACTTAGAGGAATTTGACCACGTTTTGCAAGTTTGTTCAAAGAAGAGTTGCCAGCTATTTTTGGCTTTGGAAACAGAGACATTTTTTGTCATAGTTTAGTTTATTTATTCCTTATAATTGCTTATATATGCAACTATGAATAAATTAAAGGACCAGTGTGTAGGATTTAGTGGCATCTGGCTGTGAAGTTGACTGAATACGGTTCTGGCCTCTTTTCCAAGCATACAGGTGAAACTACAGTGGCCGTGAGACACAGAGGGCCCTATCGAGAGCTAATGTTTGGTTTGTCTGTTCTGGACTACTGTAGAAACATGGCAGACTCTGTAGAAGAGGTCCTGCTTCCTCTGTAGATATATAGGCTCATTCTAAGCTAAAGAAAACAGGTGATTATACACAAAACATACTTGTGAATATTCAAACAAAATCTACAAATAAATCCCCCAAAATTCACCTTTAAAATGTCTAAAACTTTACTGTTTTGTTGAGTTGTTTATTCATATTATCCCAAATGTTTCCAACCAATGTTCAAAACCAGAGAAATCTTTAATTTTATTTGAGGAAACAGTTTTGTCACATCACCTTTACCTCCTCTAGTTGCTGTAACTTTGTGATGCATTAGAGAGTGAGGAAGGAAGTCAGTGAATTTGACTAAACCTGAACATGAATAGAAATTTGATTAATTCCCTCCTTTGTGAACATGATTTCTGCCTGATTAACATCAAACTGATTTTCACTGTGGTTGTTAAACAATAAAGACAACAATTCCCACGATCCCACGCTACTTCATGACAAACTACGTCTTTTGTTATTGCTTTGATGTGAGAGAGCCCCATAGCGGCAGAAATTAGTCAGGTGCTCGAATCAATTTAGAAGATTATTCACTATCAAGTTAAAATTTAAGTTTCATCAGAACTTCAGACTGTAGTCTAGTCAGCTTTTGAGCTTTCAGCCGCATATCATGATCTTCTTCTAACAGTGAAATGTTGAGAAAGAAAGCTAGCACTCATCTGTACTCCCAGGCTAAATGTATTTATATTTTATATCAACTTTAATATCTTATATTTATACCCATTGTATCGATTTTTCTATTTTACCCCAAAATACTCAACTTACTACAATGTAAGACAATAAAAAGCAGCAAATTCTATATTTTAAGGAACTGGATCCATCAAATGTTTCACATTTCCGCTTGGAAAATGATTTGATTATCAAAACATTATCTGTCTTTCCGTAATGACTGATCGATTGTTGCAGCTCAGATATGAAACTTAGGATGTCACACATCATAAAAACACAAACCTCTGTAGGGAAGATGAGTCCAGCGCGATCCTCAGGTAGTCCTCCAAGGTACAAAGTGTCATCCAGGTCCAGGATCTCACTGTCTCCCGGAGCCGTGTACGCTGTCCTCACACTGTTCACCGAAATGGTTCCTGGATTCACCGCAAGGCATCAAAAACAACTTCAGTAATCGCTCTGACCTTCACTGTGAATATCCTCATCACAACGCTCACTGTCACCACCACCGTTATGACTACAATCATCGTCTTTATCATCGTCATCGTTCCCCCTCTTTGTCCTCCTCCTCATCATCATCACCACCACCACTTTTCACTGCTATAATCAGAAGCAGGCAGTTAGTTTAAAAGTGCCATGTCCAACATTTTGTCCCCAATAAATCATTAATACATTTATTTTTAGATATTTGTACAGTTACAGTAAACAAGCAAGACTCCTATTGAGAAGACAGAGTCTTTACTGTGGGTTTCTAAACTGTAATTAACACTGACATGCAAACTATAACTATAAAAACATTAAAAATCCTGGTTGTGTGGTTGGTCTTCAAAGAACTGGGATAAAATACATATAAGAAAAAGATGTGAAGACACTGTGCAAGCGTGTTTTATGTATCTATCCACAGGAGGCGGAATTAAATGGTTTAATGACAAATGCAGCATCAGAAAGAGGCAACCCATTGCTTTAATTATAGTCATATGACGTTACAATAAATATACATTGCTGCTGTGTATTGATTTTGTTAAAAATGGTCCATAAAACACCTTCACAATCAGATTCAATAACCCCAGTTTGTCAGGCGCTGACTATAAAATGTTGAAGTACAATCTTGTCTACTCATTATCCTCCACCTCCTCCTCCTCATCAACCTCCGTGGTCAAGGTTAGCATCGGCGCCATGAGCGTACCTGAGCGTCCGTCCCTCTGGAAGTCCACATGATACCATTCCCCGTCATTGACCTTTCTGTCGATGGCCTTGGTCTTGGTGGTTCCTGAGCCCATGTCCAGCAGCAAGTAAAGGTGCCCGTCCAGCATCTCAATGGCGAAAAAATCCACCTGTAGGTCAAGAGAGATGGAGCATCAGTATTCTGTGGAAAGCGGGGACATTGATGGCTTGCAATAAAAATGCAAATTATAGCTGCGAGTTACAATAAGGTGATTGGGCTCCAGTCTAATCATTTATAATCAGGTTCTTTATCCAGTGTCATTCAATTTTAGCGGAGATTAGTAAACTTATACATTTTTGGAACATACAAAGAGATTCGACTGAATGAATGGGGATTTCTAGATAGCTTAGAGTCATGATACCAGGGTACCAAGCCAAATTTTCAGGGACACTCAGATCAGGCATCAAAAGTGGTTTAAGTGGTTAACTTTTCATCTACAAGGCTGCAAAACTGATGACATTCTCATCCGTTCAGTTAGTCTTTTGTAGCGTGTTTTGTTAAAAAATAAACTATATTTTCACCTTGACTGTCGGAGGTGTGCGTGGGTCCTTGCGTTGCAGCTGTCGGGGTTTGCCGTGGCTGAAAAGCATCAGCCCATTCGGCTCTGTGGTCCTGAAGTCGAATGAGATAGATCCCGCCTTCTTCGCCGTCCATTTGCTCAGTGCCACAAAAGACTCCGGGGTGTCAAAGGTTACGGGGTCCAACGTGGCCACACTCTCGCACTTAAAGGACACCACCCCGCTTACCTTGTGTAGGTAGAAGAAAAATAAACGTTTAGGGGGTTTAAGCATTACAAAAAATGAGTTCTTAAACTGATGTCCAGTGAATATCAAGAACAAAATGGTTCCTTTGTAGTCTGGGATTGAAAGAAAGCCAATTCCTACCAGCTGTGAAGTGACTAAAAGACAAAAGCTTGTGGCTACCCCTCAAAAATATAATCCCATTCACTTAAAATTCCTACACTGTAAGCCTTCCAGGGCCTGACAGGAGGTTGTGGTACAAAACGATGTCTGTGTTCAGTGTATAAGAGGATAATGTCTTGCCTGGCTGTACATGCTGTTGAAAGTGCATACCTTCATCTTTGGGTCTCCCTGTTTAGCCAGTCTAGACAGCTCCAATCGTACGTCATTGTTCTTGTACACAACCTGAAAGGAACGGGATTGAAGGGAAGAGAATCAAACATTAATTGAGCATAACTGGACACCACTGGACGAGTTTTCTTCATTTAACCCTAACTTCTGAAGCCCCAGCCTCTTTTTTAAGGCCTCTGCTTGAAAATGACATACCTAAAATGAATAGAGCATATCTCTGCAACCACAAGGTTGGTGTCATAATGAATAAATAAATATTCTTGGGCCTGAGTTTTCATAATAGAGCGACACTGATGGTAACTGTTGGAATCGTCACAGTCTCAGCTTTCATTTGACACATCGTTTGTCTGTGTAGCATGTCAGAGTGTGTGTCAGAGCACTAGCGATGGAAATTTGGTGAGTGGGTTGACTTTATGACGCTATACAGATTTTGATATTTGATCAATAATTTGCTCGGTGTTGGAGCTGTGTTTGGTGTGTGTAAATATGACTTATATGTGCTTGTAGCAGAGTTTCTCCTGTTTAATCTAATGTGCAATATGACTGTATTGTTACGTGATTAGTACAGTGTTTCATGCCCCCGGGGCTTAAGAGGTTGAATAATTAGCAAAAACAAGCAAATGGAAGAAGACACGCTTTGATTTTCCCTTTCAGAAGCTAAAAACAGAAGGGAATATTAAAGGAAAAAAAAGGGGGAAAGACACTTCATCCATTATTCTTTCAAACCACAAAACCTTTTTTGTTAACATTTTTTGGTATTTTTGTAAGAAAGTGACAACCCCAAGACGAGCGAGCCACTCCAGGCTCATCTTTTGATAACTCCCATTTGTCCCTGCCACTTGCATGATTGCTTTTACTCTTTCTCACTTCTTCCCTTTTTCTGTATCTCTCTTTCCTCTCCCTGACACAATACGCTCTCTGACTGAGCAGCGTTGAGTGTAAAGAGCGAGCTTGTGCTGAGCATTTTGATGTCGGGCGCACACAGGCTCTGCTTTATTAATCCAGACCTCCTTCTATGACCTGTGAGCAACTCGGCAACATCATAAAACTTCTCCTCTACATTTACTTTTCACCTCTGTCTTTCATATTGCGTCTGTGTGCAGGGCAATGAGGGTGATTCTTGAATATAAGAAGCTGCAAGTGTGCAGCAGTCTGTTAGCGTGTGGGTGTGCAGGAGTGTGCCTGTGCCGCATCAAATGCACGAAAATTGCTACAGCCGTGTGATCGTTCATGCGCCTGATTCACTGCATACATCTTAATTTGCTCACACGGATTATCATATCATCGTATTAAATATGTAAATGTGCCAGTGGAGGGTTCACTTTGACAGCGGCAGCCTCGTTTAAACACCATCAGTCTTAATGAAGCAACACAGAGTGCTTTCACCACTGATACAGATAGCTCTCTGTTTGGCACATCATCTGTCGGCTTGTTTGGTTGTTTGTTTATGCCTCTGTGTGAGTCTGCGTGAATGAAAGTGAGATTCAGACACGGTGTGTATATAAGCGGTGTGAGGATGTATTCGGGAGTTTTGTTGTGTCTCTGTATGCATATGATTATTTGTGTTTGGATTTTATTGTCTGTGTGGGTATATTTGTGTGCGCACGCATCTGTGTATACATGCTAAGATTGTGTTTGTGTGTATACGCAAGCGTGTTAGTGTGTTTTGATCAGTGTGTCATGTGAGTTTTTGTTGTTGCAGTGTTGTGGCCCATTTCAAGCACAGCGGATGGATGGAGCATCTCTGTGGCGTAGCTAATTAGCATGTTAGTGCTTAGTGCTGTATCTACTCCCTCAACGACACTCATCACTGATTCTCTCTGATGCTGAGGAGGGTGTGTGTGTGTGTGTGTGTGTGTGTGTGTGTCTGGGACTGTTTGTGTGAGTCTGCCAAATCTGTGTGTGAGTGTGTGTGCTAAAATAATGTGTGTAAAATGTTTGCGTGATGTGTAACAGGGAAAGGAAGTGAGAGAAAAAGACAGAAATATGTGCAGCATGAGTGCATGAATTAGGCAATAATTAAATATTATCAGACTTTCAGTGGAATCATATTGTGAAGAAATAATCATGTGGAGATTATATCTGTAGCTCATTCAGTCTAAATTAATTCTGAGCAAATTGTAGTTAAAACATTTTATGTGCAGTGCAGAGTTTTTTCAACCCCCCACTGTCTAGCACTAATATAATACAGCAAACGTGTTTGTTAATTTAGTACTACGAAGGTTAAAACCAGAATGGACAGCGTATCCGTGATGTCACAGACAGGTTTCAGAGTTTGTTGGCTCTGGCTGCCGCCATGTTGCCAGTCCAGTCTTTTCCGCCTCCTGGCCAATCTAAAAAATCAGCAAAGACAGACGTGGAGCTGAGGCGAGCCAAATAACGCCTGGGTGCTCAAACAAGCCATCTGTAACAGCACCCACCTGTCAATCAAAGTGGCCACGCTGTTAATTATGCATAACTTTAAGCCTCTGGGTACGGAGAAACCAAGCTGCATCCTCTGTGGCCGCCTATGCAGTTACATTGCCCACTTGCCCAGCTCCAGTTCTGGCATGACACTGACTCTGCTCCTTGTCAGCATTGCTCCACACCCCAGGCCTGAAAAGCTCCTCTTCCTGGTGGAAGGGGCAAACTCCGGTGCTGGGAAATGAAGCCAATGTGAAAGTGCAGTTCCTCAAGCGTCCACTTGAGGCTGACTATATAAGCCGCCATGTTAAAATGTTTTTGACAGGTGGGTGCCCTTACAGATGGCTTGTTTGAGCACCCAGGCTTCATTTAGCCCGCCTTAGCTCCGTCTTTGCTTATTTTTAGATTAGCCAGGAGGCGGAAGAGGCAGGACTACCAACATGGTGGCGGCCAGAGCCAGATATTTTGAGCCATTTTTTTCAAAATGGCTCTTCAGAAACCTGTGGGTGACGTCACGTATACGCTGTCCATTCTTTATACTGTCAGTGGTTTTAACATTCATAGTACTAAACTAACCACTTTCTTTTTTTCTTTTTTTTTTTTTTTGCTTGTTTTGTTACAGAAGTGCCAAACGTGCAGGTATACACACATATGTGGATCATTCATTCATTCATTCACCCCACCTCTTTGAGACATCCCATGAAGTTATTGCTGACTGGAGAGCCGGGCAGATCAGCTGTGCTTGGGCTCCCTCCCACGTAGAAGAAGTCGTCCGAGCCCAGCATGGTGTAGTCCTCCTGGGTGTAGCCTGTGGTGGTCAGGATGCCGTCCACTGAGATCGTCACCTACACAACAAAGCACAGGGAAAGGACACGCTATATACTCACACCAAAGGCAGCGCTAAGCGCTAGCTAGGCGCTGACCAGCCAAATTAGCCCCCGTTACTCTGGTAACCAATGTGTATGCATTCTGGTGGGGAGAGGGCCCGATTGGTTTGGGGAATTGGCTAGTTGTTGTGCTGTTGAGACTTTGATTTGGTATGGTTGGATCAGTACTAACTCATAGTGTGTGGTGTAATTGAGTTGTGCTGCCTCTTGGCTTACACTGCTAAATGCTACTCACTCTGCCTATCCTCAGTAAAACACTCTGCAGCCCCAACTACTACT
Source organism: Argyrosomus regius (assembly GCA_946959425.1). Classification (NCBI taxonomy): domain Eukaryota; kingdom Metazoa; phylum Chordata; class Actinopteri; family Sciaenidae; genus Argyrosomus; species Argyrosomus regius. Next base: position 11,060,522 of record OX336900.1, on the reverse strand, counting down.
TGTACGTGATCTGCCTACTTCTGCCTGTCAACAGCGGTGAGTCTGCTATCCAGAACTAGATCCTGTGTGTGATTAATACAGATTTACTGATACCCAAAGCTTCAGGGCCACCATGTGACTCTCCACACCAAAACTTCAATCACTGCATTGCAACGACTACAAAACTGACTGACCCAGCACGACTTGTACACTAGTTCAGCTTTTAAATTAACACTTTTCCTCCTTATGACTCCGCCACAAATCAGCTTTATCTAGTAGAAGATACACTTCCCAATATAACAACAACAACTTTCCTTAATGCTTCGACTAAGGTGACACTGACCCTGGTGTTGTTATAATTTAAACAGCCCATTCTGCTGTTATAATAGCCTTTATGGGGGCTTTTAGCTCGCACTGGTTGCAAACCCTGTCACACATAAGTCACAGTTATTGGTATGTTATCACCCTGATATTCTACAGTACATTACTGACCATGTTCGACTGCCCATAAAGGTTGTGAGCTGTTTATTATCCCGCTACAGTATGTTCCCTCTCACTGATGGTGCTTATCATTGCCGGGCAAACTTGCCCAGCCAGGCAGGTGTTAGTAAAGTCTCCGCAGGCTTCTTCGTGCTACACAGGTAGTTGTTAGTACTATTTACTTGTTAGTAGTTGTTAGTTGTTGCACTGCTGACAGCCACAGTAATGTTACTTGTGTCAGGCCAAGCTGTGTTGGGTTACTGAGGTTAGGGTTAATGATGTCAATGCTGTTAGTAGCTGTGATGATGTTATGTTATTGTGTTGTTAGGGTGAGTTGTGATGATGGTGTTAGTTCGTTAGTTTGTGGTTTGGGGGGGTTTGTTAGATCAGCGATTCTGAATGAGATGACACATGGACGAACACACACATATTGATGTACAATCACGCACAGGTGTTAGATGGGTTACAGCTCATTCCACACATACACGCGCACATTAATATATAAAACATGCAGCCTGTTCCTCTCTGCATGCAACCACTGGCAAGGAGGACACAGTCGATTTTAAAAAAAAAAAACCAACAACAACAACAAGAGGACGGGGTGAATCAGAGGCACCATGGAGAACATGCAGTGGCAGAGTGGAGGACGGAAAATCAAACGGAGAAAAAGAAATTTAAAAAAAAAAGAGAGAGAGGGGGGGGGGGGGAGGAGGGAGCTCTCTTTTCCATTTTACAGACCAATCAGAGAGGGGAAGGGTTTCTGAGTCACGCCATGCAGGAAGGGAGGTGTAAGGGGAAAAGGGAGGGGAGTGGGGGGGGGGGGGCTCGCCATTTGCGTGCAGGTGAGGGATGAGCCAATCAGTACACGCCTACATGTCAGTCACAGAGTGATGGGGTGGAAAAAAACGGTAGAGAAAGGGGAGGGGGGGGGGTAAAGGATTTAAAGAAAAAAAAAGTGGTTGGCAAGGAAGGAAGGGTTGGGGTGGGGGCTTTTTTTTTTTTAGCGTAAAAGATTACCAACCGCATTTATCCTTTTATTGGTTTATTTTGGATGTCTATGGTTCAAAAGGAAATAGACACGGGGCAAACCCAAACTAAGAAACAATTAGAATGATATCTACCGAACAATGGAGTTTGTTTACCATAGCGTGTCCAATGCCTGAGTGCTTTGTAGGAGAGGGGGAGAAAGGAAAGCAAAAAACTGTGAACAGAACAACTTCGGGAACAAAAAAAGGAAAGCTAGAAGGCCTCTGGTGAGGTTAGTAGGTTGGTTGGAGTGGTTTCGCTAGGAGAAGGGCACAGGTTAGGTTAGTAGAATGAATCATTCCATGGATGGTGGTTAGTTTCACTAGCAGGTTAGTAAAGTTAGTAGTCAAGTTAGTAGTACAAACAGGCAAACGGTAGAGGCAGAGCACAGGTGGGTTACAAGCACCTGAGTGCAAGTGACCCTCATTGTTCTTTAGTTTCTCTTTCACTCACTCAAACAGTCATTCATACATACATACATACACACACCACAATTGAAAAAGCACTCACCTAGAGCTGAAAGCAGTGCTGGTCTGGTGGTTAACCCACTGTAAACTAAGACCAAAACCTCAGGTATTTTCTTCCTACCACAGCATCACTGCAGTTGGACAACAGGCCACTGACCGTAGCTTCTACATTGATTAGTCTCTTGCTGCGGACTCTATAGTCCTTTTCTGCTGCCCACTGCCCCTGAAACATCTGCAGCAGTCACTGAGGTTCACCAAAGTCACATACATACTCTTTAACAAGTGATTAACATTAACGCTGCAACTGACAATCATTTCAATCTTTGTCAATCTTTCTAATAAAAAACAAATGAATAATTTAAGCTGTAGAAATAGTCAAAAATGCCGATTGTCTTCAGATTTCTTGTTTTATAATGATATAAAACAAAGAAAAGCAACAAATCCTCATATTTCAGAGACAGAAACAAGCAAATATTTGACATTTTATGCTTGATAAATGACTTAAAAGATTAATCAACATATTAAAAGTGTTGCCAATCACTAACTTAAATCCAAGCATGCGTCCATCCATTCGTTAATCTACCATTTGCCATCTTTTCGTTCCTCCCTATGACCCTTCAGATCTTTCTTCTTCGAGGTTCTATCAACATCGTAACTAATTTCGTATCTCCTCTCCTCTCCTGTTTTTCTCGGGCACTCACGTTCCCTTCCCGCCTCCTGTTGTCTGGTTACCTGTCTCAGGTTGCGGGTGACCTTGACGTCGTGCCAGGCGTTGTCGTTGAACTTGCCGTTGACGGGCTCCACCAAGGCCTCGAAGGCCCCGGAGCCGAGATTGATGACAAGCGACACGGCACCGTTCTTCAGTGCCAGGTTGACGTAGTCGGCTGACTTGCCGGTGTGCAGCATCAGGCCGTTGCGCTGCAGCGTCTTGAAGGAGAGCGTGATTTCATCGCTGCTAGACTGGATGGGGTTGGGCGATAGGTCATAGCAGAAGTACTCAGAGCCCTTGAAGGTGGCAACGTACTCCTCGCGAGCTGGGATAGAAAGGGAGAGGTGGAAGAGGAGGAAGGAAACAGGGAGGAAGAACAAAAGAAGTGTGGAAACGTTATACTCTTGTTGAACATTATCATAATGATTAGAACAAAATCCAAGCTATGTTGCTTCTTCCCACACTCCTCTTCCACACTGCTCAAAGATGATAAAATGGTGGGTGTTCATCAGAGCCAGCCGAGTAAAACAAAGCTCTGCTGGGCCTGGTTAAATTTGATTCGGATGTGCAGTACAAAACATATTGTTTAAGATGCTGAAAATGTTGTTACTGTCAAGCAAAGCCTCACTGATGCCAGCACTTGGAAGAAACACTTCCTTCCATACCTCTAATCGTACCATGGAGTAGTGTGTAAACAAGCTTTGATCACTCATGTGGGTTGGAGATTAAACAGCGTGGATGCGAAAGAGACAGTCGTGAGTCTGTAGCGTTCCAAACTTGTTATGAAACCTGCCATCCTCTCTTTTGAGAGAACAGCTGTGCTGGCAGTCTGAAGTGATGTGGTCTTGTTTGACAACATGGCATCATTTCATGATGTTCATCAAATGCCAAAAATGTGTTTGCGTGTCCGCCCATGTTACAGGTTAGAAAGGTTTCGAGGAGGAAGATGACGATGAAGATGGAGAACCGCAGCCTGGAAGCATCATGGCAGCCAAAAGCAGGCAGGATCGGCCAATTAGAATTCAGAATAACAGGCAGACAGCCAATGGCAACTTACCTTGCACACCCTCAGTGACCCCCAAGGACACTAGACCAAGGTTTTGCAATCCATCATCCTTAAGCTCACACTCTCTTATCTACTCTCTCACACCTACTCATACAGAAGTGCACAGCCGTATACGCAAAGCAAGCAGGGGAACAAATATGCACACCTACACACACATCTGCGTGCAAAAAATGATCATACTATTGTGCTGGTAAGCAGGGGTGACATTATCTGTCTCCTTCACACCCATCTCCCCCCCCCTCCACCCAAAGCATCACCCTTCCTCCGCATCCACTCGAGCATTCTCCTCACCACCACCACCACCACCACCACCACCACCATCCTTCTAACTCTCACACCTCCCTTCGAGCTTCACACCACCGCGCGTCTCCGCACATCTTGTTGGCCTCTTTTTCTCTGCTCCGTGGAGCCTCTGGCATAACCACCACCAACTTGTAGTTCACAATAATGAGGAGAACAGAGAGGAATTTTACATACACTAGGTCAGGAAGCAAGACAGACACTTGGCGAGGAACCGCTGGAGAGGAAGGACGAGGAGGGAAGGAAGGTTTGCCACATAATGAATAGTCTGAAGTGTAATAGGTTATTAAGGTAGTGAGAAGCAGAACGAGGAGTGTTGAAATGGAATCGGCCGCACATGAGTGAATATAACACAGAGAGAATAAGGAGAAGGTGAAAATATATCAAAGAGCAATTGTGGCAAATTGTCTTTTCTTTGCTTTTGTTGCATGAAAAAAAAAAGTGTGAATGCCAATATATGAGTGAGAAACAACAAGTTGTTTGCCAGCATGCGTGTGAGTTCCCCCAAGTGTGTGATTCCTTCCCTCCCAGCATGTTAATTAAGAGTGTGTGTATGTGTGTGTGTGCGCCTTGAAAAGAAAAAAAAGTGTGTGTTCCAGCACGTGAATGTGTGCGCGGACAAGTATATGCTTTTTTTTTTTTTTTTTTTTTTTTTAGTGCGCATGAAATGTGCAAGGGTGTGGGTGGGTGCTGGTCTCTGTAAATATTGGTGTATTGCTGTCAGAAAAGCTATTACCAACTCAGGGCCTCGGGCTAGTCTTTACTGAGAGGAGCAAGAGCGAGCAAGGAAGAGGGAGGGAGGGAGGGAGGGAGTGAGGCGCACACACACACACACACACACACATATATATATATATATATATATATACACACACGCAAACAGAAAGAACAGCCACCACAAATGCTAACACAATCACACAAACGCACTGACACACAAAAGCAGACACGGAGATAAATGTAGATGAGGTGGCAGAGTGAGGAGGGGAGCCAAGTTGTTCACAATGAGAACACACGCAGCCGTCCGGTAGCATTCTAGCGGTAATTTACAGAGGTGCCATTAAGTTTCAGTGTGGTGCTCCACCATTCTGTTGCTAATTTACAGACATGTCATTAGACCAGACAGGAGCACATAAAGCATCTCTGCATCGATCTGGAAGCTCTGGCCCGCAACAACAACAGCAGGCGTACACGCAGACACACAAATCAGGAATGAAAATGCATATTGGATGACAAAAAAACACGAGGAGGAACATGCGTCGCTCAGGCGTGTGTTCAGTGTACGCACGTGCACGTGCAGGAACACGCGTGCGCACGCCCTCTCGAATGGGCAGGTTGGAGTGGATCTGTTGTAGCTCAGATTAATGGAGTGAGTCAGTATTAGCTCAGAGTAAACAGTGAGACAGACACTGACATACACACCACATGTCACACTTCATCCTGTGGAGAGCACTGTCGATCAAAGCAAGCGAGCGAGGATGTGGGGGGGGGGGGGGGGGGGGTCGCAATACAGAGGATGAGGGTGGAAAGATGCAAATGAAAGAGGAAAGAAAGGGAAAGCAAGCTCACGCTAAAAGATTTAATTTGCTTCCTACGCTTTGTATAAATTTTGTTTATTCGTTGTTTAACTGATGGTTTCTTGTGGGCTGGTTATATGTAAAGACTTTCCTCTCAGCTCACCTTGATCTTAATATCACAACACGACCGAATAAAGCGAGTAAGTAAAAGCTAGGTTATCCTATCTCCTGAGGAGATTTATTATTGTCTGATGTTTTCTTTTACTCTTGTCTTGTTTCTTGCTTGATTTTTGGTTGCCTGAGTTTATATTTCTTTAACTATAAACATTGTTTTTCTATTATTCTATGCTGGTTGTGTAATTGGATGAAAATTGGATTGTAAATGTTTTACTTTGAAATAGTCTTACTTTCAAATATCATTACTATTTATGAAACACAAAGGAAAATCTGCTTTACTTTAGAGCTTTATGATCTTTTTTTTTTTTTTTACAGTAAACGTGGTATTTCTTGATTTCACTTCATTCTGAGTTTATATTTCTTTAACTATAACCATTGTTTTTATATGCTGGATGTGTGATTGTATCTAAGACCTGACTGTAAATGTTTTACTTCGTTACAAAGCCTCTTTCTTGAAGAATATTTTAACAAGACACAAAGGAAAACCTGCTTTACTTTAGAGATTTGGCAGCTTTGTGGTCAGTTTTTTAAACCAGTTTTGTAAATGTTTGTAGTATTTCTTCTTTCTTCGGTTGTTTGACTTCATATTTCTTTAATTATAACCACTGTTTTTGTATGCAGGCTGTGTGTGACTGCAGCACCGGAATGATTAGTCGATTCATTGATTGGTAATTCCCCAGAAAAGTAATTGACAACATCTTCAATAATTAATTAGCTGTTTAAGTAAACGACAAACATTTGTCGACTGGAGCTTCTGAAATATGAAGATCTGCTGCTGCTTTTCTCTAAGTGATTGAATATCTTAGATTCTGCACCGTTGGACTACGTTTCTGTTTATCTTCTGACATTTTATGGACAAACAATTGACCAGCTGAAAGAAAATATCAACAGTTTAAGTGACGCTGATAATAATCGTTAATTGCATGCCTATCTGACTGAGAATGTTTTTCTCTTTCTCAGCTCTCCCTTCAGAAACAGATCTTGATCTGAGACTGAGACTGATCTGATTAAGTTACTAAAGGAAAGAAGAAGAGAACATGAAGGAAGAAAAGAAAGGAGGAAGGGAGGGAGGTAGAAATAACCAGGAAAATATAAAAGGACCTAATATGGGGAAAGATGAGAGAAACTAATAACTATGGAGCCTATAGGCGAGGTGGGAATAGGCAAAAATGTAAAGATGGAGGGTGATTGACATCAGACTTTGATGGCTATCATTAAACCACTACTCTAATGAATAAAGCAGTCTGTGGGGAGGCAGAAGAGAGAGAGAGAGAGAGAGAGAGAGAGAGAGTGAATAACTGATCTGATGGTTGCATCTAGTGGGACCAGCTGCAACTGTACCGCCCCTCCGACAGACGATCAAACACACATCACTTGGATTTCTCTGCGTGTTTATGTGCACATGCGTGTTATCTCGTACGGCTTTGTCTCTTCTCATGGGTTTTTCTCCTCAACATTTCACACACACACACTAATTTGTCATTGCCATGGCAACCCTGTGTTACAGCAAATATGTGTGTTTGTGCATGTGTGTTTGAAGGAGAGAGAGAGAGAGAGAGAGAGAGAGAGAGAGAGAGAGAGAGAGAGAGAGAGAGAGAGACAGGAAGAGAGATGGGGAAGGAGGGCGAGTGAGAGAAAGAGTGATTGAGTGAACAGTACATTATCATGGACAGCTGTACTGAATCAAAATGGCGGATGGAGGCAGGGAGCACATCAGGGGAGCCTACATTATACAGCACCTGATAGAGGGAGCAGGGTGGAGGAAAAAATGCAAGGGTAGAGGGGAAAAAGAGGGGGGAAAGATGCATAGGGGGAATTTGAAAGAGGAAGGAATAAAAGAAGGGGAGATGGAGGGACTCATTGAGATGGGCAACACAAAATGGAAGAGAAGAGAGAACGAGGTGGAGGGATAGAAAGAGAGACAAGGAAAGGGAGTGGCAGAGAGCGAAAGGGATGGATGGCTAGAGAGAACGAAAAAGAGAAAAATGCTGGTGTATCTAAATCCTAGTGTAGCAAGCCTCAATCATGGCAGCCTTGTCATTCTGGAGATAGCACACTGCAATTCCCCTGCACCTCGTTTTTAGCCCACCATGCAGTTCTGCTATCAGCTCCTCTCAGACTGTCCACACACGCAAATTCACACACACACACACACACACACACACACACACACACACAGCATAAACTCAAACATCCTGCATGAAGGCATCCCTCCTTAATAACAGACAGGTGGATTAACTATGCACTCATACAGTATACAGATAGATGACCAGAGTTGGAAAATGTATGTAAATGTATGCTAACGTATGCATAGTCTCTATATTAAGTTAAAGTGTGAAAATCCATACAGCTCACAAGTTCACTAAAGGCTACGAATGCCGTTTCCATCTCTATTCGGTGATATACAGCATCTGGCTTTGAAACCGATTGGGCTATCACATCACTGCCAAGGGAGCAATACTGTAGAGGAGGATATTACTGTCAGGACACAAGTGACGGATTGGTGGTCTGCAACATAGAGCTCTTATTCCTTTTTTTTGTTGTTGTTGTTGTTAAATTGAGGACATTCATTCACCAACATGAGATATACTGTTTTTGACACCCGCTCTGACAAAGGTGTAAAGCTAGTGCAGAAATGATGAATTGGTTAGTTAATCGACAGAAAAGTCATTTATTAAGCATAAATCTTATTTTCTTTCTGGTTTTTATCGGTGAAAATTGAATATCTTTAAATTTTGAAGATGTTTGACTCTTGAAACTTGAAATGTTGATCACTATTTATCACTATTTTACTTTACTTTATTGACTACAAGATGAAAACTAATGATTATTTTTTACAATCTATTAAGTTGTGATATCTAATCTAACCTTTGTCTACAGAACAGAAAACAGTGAAAATATTCATCACAATTTCTCAAAGCCTGAGGTGATATCATCAAATGTTGTTTCCAAAACACAAAGATATTTAATTTATTACGCTTAAGATGATGAAAATCAACTAATTTTCACTTTAATTTGTCGTTAAATTGACAACATTCATTCCCCAACATGAAAATTACTGTTTATGACACCAGGTCTGACAAAGGTGTTACTATCCCAGGAGTAAAGCTGGTGCAGGAATTGATTAAACAGAAAATTAATCAACAAGTCATTTATTCAAGCATAAATACTTTTTTCTCTGTTTAAACTCTGAATAAATTTAGACTTTGAAACGTTTCACTCTTGAAACTTGGAAATGTTGATGGCTTCATTTTAGGATCAAACAATTTATTGGCTATATGGATGAAAACAATGATTAGTTCTAAGTGATTGATCTTTTTGTGGCATTAAGCAACAGGTTCATTCGTCTACGAGCTGTGAGTGAAGAAGAGGGACTTCTACTTGTCGGCAGAGCTCAAATAATCCATTGAGTATCGGCTCAGGCCTTTCTGTGTGGAGTTTGCATCTTCTCCCCATGTCTGCGTGGGTTCTCTCCAGGTACTCTGGGTACAAAGACATGCACTTAATAGGTTAATTGGTGACTCTAATTTGCCTCTGGGTGTGAATGTGACTGACTGTGAATGGTTGTTTGTCACCGTGTGCCCTGTGATGAGCTGGCGACTCGTCCAGTGTGTACCCCACCTCTCGCCCAGGTCAGCTGGAATAAGCTCCAGCCCCCCACGACTGTGATGAGGATAAGCGGTTACAGAAAACAGTGAAAGTGTCCACTCAAAGCATAATGTGATGTCATCAAGTGTTGTTTGTCTGACATCCAAAACCCAAAGACATTTCATTTATTACGTTTAAGACGATCATTTATTTACATGAAAAATGTCAAGATCATTCATTTTCTGATTAATCACTGCAGCTCTAATCGATAAATTGAATCTTAAGTTGCAGCCCTATAGTGAATGAATTATTTGATCTGTAAAGTGACATAAAAAAGTTCAATGTGATGTTTTCCAAACTGAAGATATTCACTTTACAGTGATAAAAGGAAGGAAGTGTATTCCAGTTAAGACTGTGTTTGAGCAGATATGGTTTTATCTTTTTTAGGTGAATTTAAACATGATTTTTTTTTCTTGAGACACAAATAGAAGTTAACAAAATAATATCTTATATTGTTACTCCTTTGAATTTCATTTTAAGAAAAACAATGAACAGCACACGTCCTGTCATTATGTTCAATCTTTTATTTCTTGTCCTTCTTTGTTTCTTTTATCTCTGCTCATCTCTCTCTCTCTGTCTGTAGCTTGAATTTGGCCTTCTCTCTGGTACCCAGGGAAACCAGCTTGTTTCCATGACAATGTCTGCAGGCAGAACAGTGTATTTGTCTTAAGCTGGATAAGATCAGAGTCAGTTTCATTCGTGTTAGACACACACACACACACACACACACCCTTGCAGGCGAGCACACAAACACACATACATTCGTCATGGCGCTAATGCACAGAGAAGAACATAGAGCGCTGAGAAGCACATGCACTGAATAAAAGCCAAAATGACGTGAAGCAGTGAAGTTAAATATACCCACACAGACACACGACGATGCTCAGATTGGCATCCACACACACGTACTGCAGTGTCACACACTGACACACACACACACACACAGACCTAATGAAACCTCTTACAGCAGGTTGTTAACAAATAACAAGAGCATAAAGACCTCTCTTCATAAAGGTAATGTAATGGGTTTTTAATGAATGCTGTGGCTATTTCAATTGTTGTAGTTATGCCAGACAAGCACCACAAATAAATGAGTTCGCTTGTGTGTGTGTGTGTGTGTGTGTGTGTGTGTGTGTGTGTGTGTGTGCGTGCGTGTACAATGCCTGTGAGTGCAAGTGTGTCTACGCTTGTTCTTGTGTTTGTTCTTGTTTTGGCAAACAGCAAAGAAATGAACTTCAAATGCCAGATGGGGTACTGAAGTGAATCGCCAATTGGGCCACTACCCTCAGCACCCGCCCAGACACAATGGAAAATGCTAGAACAGGTAAGAGACAATTGGAGCACCGACTAGCCTGTTTCTTTCTCTTTCTTTCTAAAAAAAGGGAGTGTGTGCGTGTGTGTGTGTGCGCAAGTGTGTGTTGGATGAGGTATCTGCATCGCTGATGAATACCATCCTAGCTGATGCGAGACTGTGTCAAGTCGGGGAGCCCAAGGAGAGATGCAGCGCCCCTGCTGAGAAACGCTGCAGTCTTATCTCCCTTCCTGTCTCCCTCTGCGTCTCCGACCTTCTCTTTCCAGCCCCTCTTTTTCCCACTTTCTGAATGCGCTTCCTATCTTTCCTCACCATCACTTTTCTACACTCCTTTACCCTATCCCGCCCAACCCCTCCTCCCTCCTTCCTCCGTCCTCCCTCCCTCCCTCACACACTTGCAGCCGGCCTCCGCTCTATCTTTCCCCTTCATCCTCTGTAAACGGAGACTCCGTTTGATGTCTTTATTTTTAGGGCTATTACAGGGTGCATCGGCTTTGTGTGCTCCCTATTAGTGTGTGCGAAAAAAATGTTAATGTGAACACTCGCTAACGGCATGATAATTGCATACAATTACCAATAAATGTATACATTTACTAGTGGGATTGCTACACATTTCCCACGGTGAATGCAGTAACTGTAGTTCTCCCTGATAATGTGGGGGAAGAGCTCTGTATGTGGTGCTGTGACTTTCATTACAAGAACTGCATGGGTGTTAAGCATTAATGAGCGCTGTAGTACGGTACTATAATGGGTGTTGGTATCGGAGAATAGAGGCAGAATTAGTCCCATTAGTGGAAAGGGTGTATGTAGAAACATTCGCAATAAAAAACTTTTTTTTCCCGCTTTATGACTGCTGATGGCCAGAGTGGGCACAACTTGGTTTTAACAGTTTTTTTTCACAGCTCAAGATGTGGCCATCAGCAGCCAAATTCATGCCAGTCCGTCGGGCAGGCGGCCAATCACCAGACACTTGCCTCTTAACACCAAGCGGCTCTCTCTCACCTCGAGTTGGGTACTGCTCACTTGCCCGTCCTGCTAAATTATGTAAGGATTACAACGACTGTGTGTCTAACAAATATGCTCCATTGACAAATATTCAGCACAGTGTTTACTTCAGGGGTTAAAATATTTTTTAGGATGTTCAAGAATTCATTCGACATCCATATGCATTACACAAGGTATTGCACACACTACAGTTCAGCAGAACTAGCAAAGCTGTTCTCAGGATTAGGTATGATCTGTTCCCGCTGTCATCAGGATGAAGCCACTCTGTACCATTTGTTTTGGGCCTGCCCAAATCTTCTGGAAACATTCTCTAATATCTGTAGTAAGGAGATATGAGCAGACTCAGGAATCACAGTAATTTGGAGTAGCTGCTGGAGTGTTTGCACTTCCAGGTGCACAGTGTGATGCCTTAGCTTTCCTGTGAGGTGGTGAGTGTTGAATCACTGGAAATCTGCCAGACCACCATTACACTGTAAATGGGTGGAAAGTGTTATGGCACAAATCAAGCTTGGAAAACTTAAATACTCCATAAGTGGCCCAGTAAAGATATTTTTTAATGAGTGGGAGCCTCTTCTCTCCTATGTTGTATCCAGATAATAGGTATAGGTTCCCTGAACCTCTATCTTCACCCCCAGAGTGTTTTTCAGTTTATGTGTTCTTGTGTGTGGATGTACATCTATTTTTTCGCATTGGGTTCAGTGTATGTTGTGACAAGTAAATGCACATGTCGGAATAGTCCAATAGATACATTTCTATACTACAAGAAAACCATAAACTCAGCTTGATTTTCTTTGACATTTCTTACTTATGAGTATTTTTTATCCACCTTGTGTATACAAGCTGCTGTGACAAGTGGATTTCCCCGCTGTGGGATCATTAAAGTCTATTTATCTTATCTTATGTTGTAAACAAACAAAAGGCTTCTCTCCACTGCTCTCTACTGCTGCTGCAAGCAACAATTATTTTATTAATTAATTAATTAATCCTATGTGTCTATAAAATATCAGAAATAGTGTGAAATACCCATTACACATTGCCAAATCCCAAATGATAACAACTAACAACAGGCCCCAAAAACAAAAGATATTTTATTTGCAGCGATATAAGAGCCGCAATGATTCGTCAATTAATCAATTAATAAATCGAGAGACGGCCTTTTGGGCTTTTTTTTGACAAGATAGTTAGATATAGACTCTCAATGTGTGTATTTAACAGGTATTTTTTCGCTATTTTGATTATGACATCTAACAAACAAGAGAAAATAATCAGCAGATTAATCGATCATGAAAATAATCACTTGTTTGTGACCTTAAATGAAATAAAATCCTCACATCTGAGAAACTGGAAAGAGTTACTGTTTGACATTTCTGCTGAAGAAGTAAACTAATTTATCATTTATTTATTTACACTTTTTAAAAATTGTTATCATATTTTCAACTAATTAAACAACCAAGAAATTATTTGAAAACTACAAACCTGAGTGAGATAAGCAGAGACATTATAAAGGCGTAATTAAAACAACAAAAATCTGTTTTTTAAAATTAATTTGAGTTCATTTCAGCCTGTTTTTTTTTTATTAACGAATAATCAGTGCTTGTGTGGTTTATTATTAGGACTGTGAGATGATGATGAGTAAGAGGTAGGAGACATGCTGTACTTTGCTGGTACTAACTGGTTCCTCTTGTCTTGGCGTCTGCTACCACTCCCAACCCCACATATGGTGGAGTCAGCACGGAGCTCATCCTCTGCGTGAGTGTATGTGTGTGTGTGTGTGCGTGTGTGTGTGTGTGTTTGTGTGAAAAGCACGCACATGTGTATGTCCGGGAGATAAAGAGAGAGAGAGAGAGAGAGAGAGAGAGAGAGGTGTAGGGACAGAAACAAAAGAGGAAACCAAAGAGTGTGACACCAAACATGAGTGTGTGGAGTGTGGGTCCATCTGTGTGTTTTCGCTATAAGACAATGTGTTAAAAATGAGCTGCTTTGATTGCCGACGCTTTATGAGTCACAAGTGATGACTCACAATCCACCTCCCCTGAACACACTCTCACCCAACACACACAGACACAAATATACAAACACACACACACACACACACACACCTCGTTCCCTCTCCTGCCTTCATCCACTGACCGTGAAGAATATGGGCAGGCAGCCTTACTCATGCATATTTACACTGAGCACACACACTCACTCACCTACTCAGCGGGCACTCTCTAAAGGTTATTGTGTGTGAGTGTGTGTGTCTGTTTGTCCGTCCGTTCACGTATGTATGCGCGCGTGTAAAGGTCACTTCAAGCGAGGGCTGACCACTTGTTTATGCCACGCGCAGATTGTTGGATTGATATCGAGAACACTCGGACACACGGGCAAACAACAGTTATTAACCGGACAACAACCCGCCTCAGAGCTCCAAAGAAAAATAAATTAATAAATATCATAAACGAGCATCGCCGCCAATTACGTCCAAGAGCCACTCCTCAGTCCTATTCAGAAACCTACAATCACTCATTCACCCAGAACCCTTCACGGTCTATTCTTGGCCATACAGAGAGAAGAGAAAGGGCAAAATCTGCTACTTGGCTTTAAGCACATTTTCCATCCAGATTATTGCTGCTCAATACTTTTCAAAAAAAGAAAAAAAAAAATCCATTTCCCCCTCTTCCTTTGGCTGCTCGATACTTATGAAAATCCAATTTGGCTCCCTCTTTTCTTTCTTCCCTCCACAATTCGTGCATTTTCACCCACTCAAAGTGATTAGTGATCTGTGGATATCGTTTCCAGGGAGAATGATAGCTGTGTTTTATGGAAGAGGGGGAAAGGTCCAGGGCTCCCCATCAGGGCTGATGTCCCTCGGAGAATGACTGGACTGGGAGGGCAGACGGGAGCACCGCTGTCCCTTTGCAGATACAGGCAGTTGCTCTACATCACAGGAGAGAAGAGACGACTCACTTTATCTCTCCCTCGCTTCCTCTTTCCCTCTCTACTCCCTCTATCATTCATTCCTTTAGCTCTTCTCTCACAGGCACAGTCGCTTTTTCTCAATTTCTCCAGCAAAGACACACACACACACACACACACATACACAAGCAGACACACATGCTATATATCTTTCTAAGACACCCCTCCCCGCACCCAATCCGCCCCCTCAAAGAAACTCATTTCAGCTTTGCGGGCTTCTCAAAAAGCCTCTTTACGCTGAGCTAACCTAAGCTAGGCTTCGTCTGCACCATTTGACAGCCTTTACATCTCAGTATGCAGAGCAAAAACACACAAACACACACACACGCACACACACACACACACACACAGCTTTTTCATGTGTACAGTTTCTGAAAGAGACTTCAAAGGTTTAAAAAAATAAAAAATAAAATCAGCCACACAGTTTTACTTTTCAGCCTATCACAATCCAAACATCCGTAATAGGGAGGGCTCCCACTATACACAAATACACTGAATACATTGTGTAATAATGCTGGAAACATATGTTAATACATGTCGGCGCTTAAGTAGGTGATTTAAAATGCTGAGCATAAGCCAGATGAAGCAATTACATTTTCACTGCCACCTGGATGATTCATGGCAGACATTTTAAGGCAGAAACTCCAGACCTACGAGCTTACTAAGCAATCAAAACATACACAGATAGAAATATACTTGTCAGAATAGAGATGTCTTATTGTGATAGATGGTTTGAAGACATAATTTGCACTCTATTCAGGATATTTCTATCCACCAGCTTGCATGAACATTTCATTAAATAGTACAGTTCACTGAATACATGGCGAACCCTGTCACAATGGGAGACAGCCGTCATCATGTCCTCTCTCATCCAATCAAAGAGCACAATAGACGCAGATCAGCCTGTCACGGTCAGGCCTGTCTTCATGTGGGTCAATCAGTGTACTCATCAGCGTCATGCAGAGCCGGGCCAATCCAGCAGCACCTACCTTCAGATTTTCAAAAGCACCATAGGCCGGAGCTCCTATTCAATCGCACGCATGCATGCACGCACGCATGCTCACACACTCGCACACTCGCACACACATGCATCAACAGCTTACCTTACCAAACATGAAACATTCCAGTTTAACGGCAACCGCAAATAAGAAGCCGAACAGCTCTAAAGGTCTGCATTACCATACATACAAGAGCCTGTCGATACATTCAACTTCAAAACCATCCAGAACAGCCCATTAGCCATACATATGAGAAAATCAGGGGAGGGGTACCTCTAAGCTTTCCTAAATTCACAGAGGGTGGTGTCCCAAACAGTGAGATAAAAGGGCAGAAAAAAGGGAGAAAGAGGGCAAGAAAAGAGAGGTGGCAATGTGAGTTTTGTTCTTCAGTGAACAATTTTCAAAAGGCAGATCAGTGGCACTTGTTGTTTTTGGGCTGTGTTAAAAAAAAAAATGCTGGACAACTTAGGGGTTGAGGTATAACAGCATTGCTTTCATACACATCTGTTCAGAATCACATATGCTCGCCCAGTGTGTGAGCGGGAGCCCATGTGAGGACCAGCAACGGCAGAGCAAGACATGCTGGAAGCCGATGAAAAGCTAAAGATGAATGTGGAGTGGAGTGTTCCTGTGAAAACTGCCACAGTCATTTATCCAAAAGCACACATGCACACATATGTATGCATCATGCACACACACACACACACACACACACACACACTCAACACACTCATCCCCTCAATCAAACTCTTACACACAGATGAGAGAAAATGAAATGAGGTGGAAGAGTAAAGACGAATTCAAACCATCCATGAAGTCAGTCGGTCACTCGGCCCCTTTTTCCGTGACCTGGAGCTCTGCCAGGTCTAACCCAGCCAAGCCCAGTCAAGCCGCAGCCATCTACACCCTCCCATTACCCCCTCCCACATCAGCGGCCATGATTATAGTATATATATATATATATCACAGCCGAAGTTGTTCTCAGCCTTGTCACTCTCTTTAAAAATCACACCAAAAAGTAACAGCTAAGGCGGTATTTCATTTATTATTATTCAATTGTTCTACTGAAAATGTCCAAGTCGTCAATTTCAGTTCAAATTAAAACTGAAATTTCTGACGAGACCAAATGAGATCGTTTTAAAGGGAAGAAATCTCAATTACAGAAAAAAAAAAAAAAAAAAACTGACCTTATTTCAGTGCCTAGAGAGACAACTTCCTCCCGCGCCAGGTGGTGATGAAGTGGTGGGGGAGGAGGGGTGGATACAGGGAGTTGTGAGTGTGGGAGTGAGGAGGAGGAGATAGGGGATGATGGTATAGCAGAGGACAACAGGAAGTGAGGTAAGAGGAGGCCATACCTTGGTCGCCAATCATCAGGTGTGCCAGACCTTAAAGGAAGACAAGAGCACAGTCAGCACAGCAAAGGTTCATGGGGCGTGGAAGTGTGAGTGTGTGTGTTCATATATGTGTTTATGACATGCTGTGAAGGCTAAAGTAGTAAAAGTATGTGTGCATGTGTGTGTATGAGTCCTCTAAATTATTCAAAGTCTAAAAAAAAGAAAAATAAGGCACTATTTGAAGGCACTTACTCATCCTAAGCAGCGAACCTACGCACAAACAGGTACGCACACAGACGTTTGCACACAGCTACGAGCTACGTCATACAGTACAATATCTCGGTGTGCCTATGTCTCTGTATCCTCGAGGTCAGAGCCACTTCAGATGATTTTACACATGGGATGTAGAACTTACCAGATGTCCGCAACCCAAACCTGACATACCCACACAGACCAACATACATTTACGCCGGCTACTTTATTTCACCAAAAGAAGATGTGATGAGAACATTAAGGCCAGAAAGAAGAGCGTAAAAGACAAGACGGACGTGGAAAAGATATAAATGGATACAGAGAGGGCGGATGGTGAGAATAAGATGATGATAGAGACAAAGGAATGTGTACTTAACTAAATATTTAATAAATTTAATAACATGGAAAAGAGAGAATCAGGGAGAGGAGCAAAGAAAGAGCGAGAGGAGAAACTTAAATGCAGACAGACATAGAGACAGATAGATAGACAGATAGATAGATAGATGGATAGATAGATAGATAGATAGATAGATAGATAGATAGATAGATAGATAGATAGATAGATAGATAGATAGATAGATAGATAGATAGATAGATAGATAGATAGAAGTGCAACCTACCTGGAGTGTAGCTGTGCTCTGGAAAGGTGTCGCGGCCGGGCGAGGAGAGAGAGAGACAGACATTCATTAACATGCATGCTAAGCCCTTGGGTTACCATGGCTACTTACTGTACATGCACACCCGTCCAGGGTTACCGTGGTAACATACATGCAAAGTCCACGCAAACGTCACAATGGATACCATGCTGCACTGGTAGCCAGAACTGAGGTTTGTCTATGTATATTTTTAGATATATATATACGTACACAGCAGCATTAGAATAAATAAATAAATAAGCACACTCCACATGTGTGGAAATACACTTACATAAGCGTACACACATACCCACCCACACGTGTAGATACAGAGGGGTGGAGGGGGTGTGGGCGACCATATACTTTCCTACCTGTATGTTTGGATTCAAGAGCCGTCTACCCCAGAACTTACCTTGCAGCTGCTTCCTCTCCCCAGAGCCCCCCGACAGATAGCATGCAACACACACACACACACTCTCTCACTCACACACACACACATTCAGTCTCACAGTCTCTCTCTCACTCTCTCGCTCTTTCACACATACATACATACAAACACACACACACACACACATACACTAACATTGACTATGGCAGTAATAATGATGTGAAATAGCAGGGAAACATGTAGGGATGGATTAGCAGTGCAGGAAGACGAGGGGCATGCATGGTTCAATACTGTAGGGACTGAGTGTGTATATGTGTGTGTTTGTGCATGTGACAGTGTGCGTGTGTGAAAGTGTGTGTGTTCTGAGCTGTGTGCTCATCTGAGTATTTCCTTGCCTCTGCCCTTGTGCTGGTAGCATGGCAGAAACAGGTGGAGCCATTAGCATGCTAACAGCGATTTGCCCTCAAGGACAATGCAAGCCAGGCCAGGCCTAACAAGCCGGGTTCAATCTGCCTTCACTGGAGGGCACAATGGCTTAGACAGCAATTATATTTATGCATAGCGCTGCCTAAACTCTCTTGGTTGTATTTTGAATATCTGAAATAATGATTTTTTTCTCCAAACTGACATATTGTTGTGCTTTGTAACAAAACCCTGATAAATAGCCCTCTACTCACACTGGTATGAAAGATGTAATATACTGTCTTTCAGGGGGAGAAGAAGAAATGCTTACAGTATATAATAATATTATATTGCTTGTCACAAATCTGCAAAAATATGAGTTTGGAAGAGTGGATCATTAGGGAGCCTTGAAGATATTGTGTAATTGTAAAATGTGTGCGGAAACTAGCACCGCCACAGCCAAATTGCTTATTTCTGGCTTCAAACACGGTCATAAGGATCCATTTTTTCCTCTAGCAGAGCATATTCATTTTGTATTAAAGATTCATAACAGATTTTTTTTCTAATTTTCAGAGGGTTATAATTTTATCCCAAAAGCTTTATTGTGCAGCTTCACTGAGGTTGCCGGGTTCAAGATAACAATAATTTCAAGGTACCATATAAGACATAAACCTTTATACCCGACTCTCGCCTCACTTTTATAAAACAACGACACGGCGTGGACTTACAAATAATGATCACCCTCCTTTCCAGAGAGACAGCTATTGTTCCACCGTATATGATCATTTTACAAAAAGCTTTGATGCTGTTAACATAATAGTCTCTCTTCATTCAAAAGAGGATTTTGACCTGAGCTTTTATTCCTTTTACTCCCTTTGCCATCCACTTCATTTCTCCGAGATACAATTTTTTTTTTTAGTCCAGGGTGCCTTAGTGGCAGTGAACCTGAAGAGAGATTTCTTTTGACATACTATATGTTTTTACAAGAGTTATTCACTGGAAGAGATACTGATGCATGGAGCCTGCAAATCCAGTGGTTGGAGATATCACACTGAGACGGCATCTTATCAGACAGAAATGAACAGCACATAGGGCCAGTTTAAAAAAAAGAAAAACCCACATTTTATACAACAACACTCCAAAACAGAATACATCATCTGCTCAATGCTCCTCTCAGAGTATTTTTAGAGAATGAGTTTCATGATTCAGAGAGGGCTAAGATAGGAACCGTGCATCGGAAACTGTTCTTGCACTCTCCTGTCAAAAGTTTATATTTTTGTTAACTGCCCACTTTTACTGCTGTTTATTTCTGTCTGAAAAGAAGATGCTCTTTTACCGGAACAGTATCTCAAATCTCTTTCCTGAGCTAATGTCCACGAATTACCGTAATATCACTTCCAGTGAGTAACCGAAGAAAGACATAAAGTAACCTTTTAAAACCAGTCATTACGCCACTCTAAATTCCCCACTATCATTTAACCATAATACTCTAAACCTTGCAGCAATTTCTACCTAAACTTTGAAATGAGAAACCGAGAAGAGACTAGTAAAAAAAAAAACCTGAAACAATGCACTAAGCTGGAAGGGATCTGTGTATTTGCATTTCAGTCTCACAGCAAAATTCAACCCCCAAAACAACTCCTTATGATTTATCTGAAGCTGTGTTCTTATTCTGTGCAGAATCTGAGCAAAAACAGTACAGCTCAACCCATATGCATCCATCCAAGCAGACCTCCTAACCGGAACCATTTTATGAGACTACTATTACTAACATTAGCCACTACTGCCAAGAAAAAAGAAATAATGTTAGCACTTGTTATCCACACCAACACTTGGCATCACTCACAATTGAAATGTGAGTCCATCTTTAGGAACAGAAAACAGCCCCTTAAAAAGGTTTAAGTAGCCTCTTGTTGAGCGACAAAGTGCCAGTTCAAAGCCTTTATGTAAAATGTCTGCGCCTCCTATTTAGCCTGTAGAGCTACATTGCTACGAGCTACCTCAGCGGTGATGTGACTAATGGTGGTGGTGCTGGAGCCTGCACACTGCGTGTGAATGTGTTTCTCCATGTGTTTGTATGTTTGTGTAGCACGTGTTTGTGCAGGTATGAGTGTGTGTGTCAGTGCTGTCTCTGTCTCCCACTGTGCTCTAACCAGCAGCAAAACAGCAGACTGGATTAGACTGGCTTAATTCTCAGCACAGCGCCGCGTTTCTGCAGAGGACTGATCATAGCTTCACCTGTCACTTCCTGCACGTATAGACGCCCCACATGAAAAAAACAGTTATTGATTAGTCTATCAATTGTTTTTTATTTAATCTGTCTATTAAAAATGGTCTTAAATTTACAGTTTTGTCTGACCAACAGGCAAACCCCCCCCCCCAAATATATTAAATTTAAAATGATACGAAACAAAGCAGCAAATCCTCAAATTTTAGAAGCTTGAACTGGGAAATGTTTGGGCTTTTTCGCTTAAGAAGTTGTATCTTAAATGTAAGGCTGCAAATAACTGATGGATTAATCTGTAGATATTGTATGCTTGATTAATCGTTTGGTCTATAAAACAGTGGGAAATGCCTGTTAGGGTGATATCTGATCTTGTTTTATTCAAAATAAAAAGATATCCAGCTTATTATTACATATGACAAAGAAAACCATCAAATTCTCACATCTGAGAAGCAGAAACCAGCAGATGTTTCGCGTTTTCCTTTTAATTTTTCACAATAGTTGCTTAAATTTATTTTCTGTCAAGCAACTAATCAATTTATTGACTAATCGTTGCAGCTCTGCTTCGATTATAAATGATTCCTCTGTCAATCGACAAATCATTTCAGCGCTTGTGAGCTACCTTCATCTCACCTGCTTGGAAAATTAAGAGTGGTCAAAGCATTATCGCCTTAAGGATGCCTGTCATACATACACACACAGACATACATACACACACTCACCACCACAAATATGTGAATACAGTAGATTTGTGTGGCAGACAGGAAGCATGAAGTCACTACTTGAGATAAAGCTGCACGCAGCAGCAGCGAGGAGTGCGGGAGGGGGAGGTTGGCACTGAGGAGTTGGGGTGGGGGAAGGAAAGAGCGAGGATGGACGGAGAAACACTCCTGGCATGAGGTCTTCCTATTAGTCCTGTCTCTATGGTAACCTAGGCCATCCCACTGACCACTAAACGCTAGGGTGTGATATGGTGGGTGGCTAAAGGGAGGTGTGATGCCTACAGCGGTGCAAGGCTGGGTGGGGTGTCAGGACAGGTCGGTGGCGACGTGGATGTTTTTTTGGCAGGTTAAAATATAAATCGCTGAGCTGAAAGATATTGTTGGTGTCAAAAAGACAAAACAGATAGGCGTTGCAAGCGCTATTGATTAAGAATGCAGATTTTTCTCTGTGAATGAACTGAAGCAAATCTGACGACACGCACAACTAAGCAGGGGGAAATGAAAGCATTTGCGGTACTGGCCATAACAAGGTAGCTGAGTTCATTAAGCAGCTGTTTCGTTTTTGTAATGACCATAATTACAGAGCCCTGGATATTGGCACTTGTATTGACCAAAGGCTTGTTTGACAGTATTAAAGGAGGGCGTACTTGCTGAGTTGAGATATTAAATCATTCGTGAAACAGCATTTTTCTTTTGCCTGTTCCACATAAAAGTTTTATTTTTATGTCAGACTGTTTATTGTCACAGTTCTTCATATTTATAAAGCACTACTGACAGGACACTATTTCCTCTTTTATAATGCATAAGACACAAAAACACATACTATACACTCACACATACACAAACAGAGCATCCTAACGGGCTGCAAGCTGTTTGAATTAATGTCAGGCGATAGATCGTGCACGCTTCATTTCAACACCCGATGTATGGTGCCAGTGAAGGCCGTCTAGAATCAATGCAATCCATTAACACAGGCAGCCAGATATCAGCCATGTAACAACCACTGACTTCCAGCCTCTTAGCCTAGTTCCAATTCAAGTCTCTCAACACGAACCAACAAACACATCCATAATGGATCTATATGGTCGTTGTGTTTTGCCAAACACGCCAACAGAGCCAGAATCGCATGCCAGATGAGTCAAACGCTAAACTGACTGCACTTCTTGGGGGAAGGGGGCTTAGGCCTGAGCTCTGGAGGTACAAACTAAATTGGCATTATCATTGGCAGCCATAAAAAATCAATATCAAACATAATCAGTATGCATGTCTTGCACTGTTTGTGAAGGCTGCTGGTCCATACACACCAGCTGAAGGTAGTTGTGAAGGTGTGAATGAAATATAGATGTCTACGCTGGATGTTTGTTATTGGAGGTATAAATTTGGAGATATGCATCCATAACAGTGTGTTTTTTTTTATGTGTGTGTGTGTGTGTGTAAAGGATGAGATGTATATGATGGGTCAGCATGGTTCTGGGCCTTACCTTCGCTGCAGTCGTTGCCTTGGTAACCGGTGTCGGAGCAGTCGCAGACGGCCTGGTCGTTGACCACGCTGCACACCCCTCCGTTCTGGCACTGGTGATCCGGCCCACAGCCAGCTGTTACCGTGACGCCCTCTGAGCTGTCCAGCATCACCAGCGAGCCATTGATGCTGACCGCCGTGATCCAGCCACGGAAGGCTTGGTGTTCCCGCACCGAAGGGGACGTGAGGCGCAATGGCGAGGAGTGTAGCTCTGGCGTCACCCCGCCCATGAAGGTGTGGCTGAATACTGTCATGTCTCTTCTCTTGCTCTTCACTTCCGCCCATCCCTCCAGTCGCCCGTCCACCTCCAACGAGGTGTTCCTCCAGTCCCTCTTGACACGCACCGCGTGCCAGTGCCCGTCGCTCACCGCCACGCCTGACTGCAGCTCGGCTGGCTCAGCACAGAAGATGGAGAAGCGCAGGCGGAGGTGGCCGTGGAGAAGCAGCAGCTCCAGGAAGTCGCAGAAGCCCTCATCATCCAGGTAGAGCAGCAGGCCCTCCTGGCTGTGAGTCCGCAGGCTGAAGCTCAGCACACTCTCACAGCAGGCGTTCCACACTGGAAAACGCCCCCACTGGCTGGACACACCTCCGAATTCCAGCACCTCCCCTTGGGCCTGGCCCCCCACGCTGCACAGGCATAGCCCCAAGAAGAGCAGGGGGGCTGCCGCCCAAACACACACCGCCATCACACTCATACACACTCGCTCTCACACACACACACACACACACAAAAGAAGAGAGAGAGGCTAGAGCTGGGGTGTTCCCTCTAGCCTACAGCTCATGGTGGCTACCGTAGAACACCTTCTCTCCGTCTCAGGTGCACCGTCTTGGTAGAGCTCTTAACAAGGTGAGGCTCCGACACGATACAGCTCCAGCGAGGTTCAAACAGTAGCTCCTGACGTCCTTTCAGCACGCTCGGTGGATCTTCTTCTTTTGCTCTTGGCCTGGTGTTTGTGTCTTCTCTGTGTGACGTTCAACGTCTTCTCTCCATTCAGTCTTTCATTCGTCACTTGTGACATACGAGTTTCCAGGTGTGTGTGTGTGTGTGCGCATCTTTGTGAGCGTTAGATATGTGACGGATAGGATGTGAACTCCATCTTTGTGCCCTAGATAGGGCCTTATCCCCCATGAAGGCAACTCCCCACGGAGTATGAGTGTGTGTGTGTCGGTGTGTGGCTCACACATTGGTAATGGAGAGAAATGACACCGTCATAGCAGAATTTTCTCCCCACCTCTTCCCCTGTCTTACTAGGGCAAGACTTAAAGTGTGTGTGTGTGTGTGTGGGCAAATATATATGTGTGTATGTATGTGTGTGTGTATGTGTGAGTGAGGTATGTGTGTCTCTCACTGCCACGTCATCACTCTCTCCAGCGACCTACAGAGAGAACAGAGACGGCACAATCAACCAGGGTCACACACACGTAAACACACACACACACACACACACACACACACACACACAAGCCGAGTCCGCTATTATTCTCAAATTACTCTCTCTCATGCATTTTTACACACACACACACACACACACACATTGATATCACATTGTTACATTTAACAGGCCCAAATCAACACACTCACACACACACACACACACACACACACACACACACACACACACACAATAATGACTTATACTAAACATATGTAGGCACACACACACACATACACAAACAGCACCTCCTCAGTAGAGCTCCCATCATGCCGCAGGAGATTTTTATAAGGTGGCATACCTGCGACTAACATCTTATTTTTTTTAATCACGTCTAAGATTTGACAATAATTTAAACGAAACACGTTAATTAACGACTTTTAATATATTTATTTATTTATTCAAATCATTTCGTGAGCACCTCGTGCGCCACACTGCCTTTTCCGTTAGCTCCATCACAAAGAGCGGGAGCAGCACCGAACGCGCGCTGCTGCGGCGGAGGAGGAGGATGACTCAAACCCGCCTCGCTTTATCGAATTAACGGGCTCGTTTCTAACAGCTGAACACAAGCACGCACAACACATTGGCTGCTAACACACACACACACACACACACACACACTCACATATATACATACATACATATATATATATATATATATACATACATATATATAAAGACAGTATAAGCTACACATCCTCCAGTTGTCTTGAATCAAAGCCGAAAAGCGGCGACATCATAGTTATTGATAGATGGGGTGAATGAATGCGGTTGAAATATCGATTGTCGATTTGCGGCCATACCTCCTCTCCATTTTTTTTTCTCCTCCTCTCCTACGCGCCCGTTACTTGACTACACCGGAGGTTCAGTCACCACCTGCGCTGTAGAGCTAACCGAAAACACGGTAATTGCCTTTTTTTTTTAAATTATTATTTTAATTATTATTAACACGGTTTTAATTGGCTTTCCAAGCTCTAACGGTAAACGCCCCGGTGAATAAAAAAAACAACAACAACCCAACAGCGTTTTTTTTCTCCTCAATGCGGGTACATTAAGGCTAGACCTACCTCGCGCACATCCTGTGGTTCCGTGGCAACAGTGCGGCGCGCGGCTCATCGATTTCCCTTCCCATTTGAGGAGAAGCTCAAAGCCGCGAGAGAGGAGAGAGAGCACCCGCTCACCGGGTGGTAGATGGAGCCGGTCTACCGGACAGGGACAAAATTATCACAGGCTCGCCTCCAGGCGACAAGGTGCTATTGGTCTCCCCCTCTCTCTCTCTCTCTCTCTCTCTCTCTCTCTAGCTCTCCTTCCCTCTCTCTCTCTCTCTCTCTCTCTCTCTCTCTGTCTGATTCAATGTCTCTCTCCCTCCTCTCTCTCTCTCTCTCTCTCCGCTCTCTTGAGGAGGAAAAGGTGCAGTCTGATGCTCTCCGCGAGACTCGGCAGAGGGAGCGTCACGTGGTCGTGCAAGAGAGAGAAAGTGTGTGTGTGTGTGTGTGTGTGTGTGTGTGTGTGTGTGTGAGAGAGAGAGAGAGAGAGAGAGAGGATGGGCGGGGCCGCGCGCTGCTGCAGCACCTTGGACAGCGCGCACTCACTGCCCCGCACGAAACAGAAACGCAATTACCGGAGGCAGAAAATAAGGCGAGAACCGGGGGTAGATCCGAGTGATTAAATCCGTGAGTGACAGTGACGATGGCCTTTATGTCTCTCGTGCTACAGGGAGCGAGTGTAAAGGAAGACAGCGATTCAGTGAACTGTGTGAGGGGGGGGGGGGGACGGAATGACAGGGAAACCGAGAGAGGCCGTCTCAATTTACAAATCTGTTTCTCTCCCTCACGCACATTCTCACGCAATTACACTTACAGAACACACACTTAATCCATCTGAACAGACATAAACAACTGGATAGACAGCTGTGGTCAAAAGTATATGGACACTGTACTCGTGTAGTACTTTGCCCCTATAGTTCAAATTAACAATGTTGTTGCACATTGTGTTACTTTTTAACGTTTCCCGCTACAACATGAACAAAATCAGGTCCATAACAATTGTTTTTTCCCAAGTTTGGTGTGGAAGATCCCAGAAGACAGATCCCTGTCCCCATCCAACAATTTGGGGATGCCAAATGATGAGGTCTGGCTCTCAATTGGCGTCCCAGTTCATCCTAAAATTGCTCAATGGGGTCAGGGCTCTGTGAATTTTCAGTCAAGGTTTTGCAGAGAAACACTGTTATTTCACAGATTTTCCCTGAATTATTAACGACTCTAATACTTTACAGTTATTATCGGTAAACTAGGTTACAGAAATAACTGAGTTTTGTGTACAATTTTGAAAAACAGTAAACTACTGTAAAAAATCGTCATGGGGAATGAGGACGGAAAATGATAGGGTCATGACTCTGTGAATTTTCAGGCAAGCTTATGCAGAGAAACGCCGTTATTTTACTGATTTTTGAATTTTTAATGACTGTAATAATTTACAGTTATTTTCTGTAAATTAGGTTACAGAAATAACAGTAATTTGTCATTATTGGCATAAGTCTTAAAATAACTGGTTGTTAATTTACAGATAATGTCCGTAAATGTATGATTTCCTTTTGTAGTGTATATATTAAAGAAATCATAGATTTACGGAAAATAACTCTGTTCTGTTTTTAAAATAGTAAAGTAGTAAGTATTATAAAATAATAAAGGTAAAACTTTGTTGTTTCCTGTTCCAACATTTACAAGGTTATCAGGTTCGTAACAGTTTGTTTTTCCCAGTTTGGTGTGGAAGACCTTTATTTGCCCTTTTAGGTGAAATCAAAAGGTGGCCCCTGCAGCCAGGATCCAAAATTTTGTGGAAAGTCTTTCTATAATCGTGGAGAAATATTACATTTACAGATAGCATAGTATGTATATATAATAAATTCATGGAAAATGGCTCTAAATTGTTACGGTAGTTTTATGTAAAAAAAAAAATTTAAAAAAATTTACAGACATTTTCTGTAAATTAACAACCAAGTGGTTTTTTTTTAAAAGTACTATGCCAATAATGACAAATTACAGTAATTTCTAATTTTTGTCTGAAATTACATACAAATGTATGTAAAATGACAATAATTATCTGTAATATGTGGCTCATTATATAAAAATGTATGTCCATAATAACAATTTAATGTTTTTCTTGGTAATTTTAAAGTAAATCTTATTAGTTTTACATGAATGTGTACATTCAAATTCTGTAAAGTTATTTACGGAAAATAACTGTAAATACAGTAAATAATACAGTCAATAATAATTCAAGGCAAATTCTTTGTACAACTGTGACTAAAGACATTCATTTGAATTATGATATTTTACTTTAATTTTACGATTTTTGTTCGAAATTGCCAGTCATTTGAGGGGTTTTTTATTTGAATTTGTTTTATACAATCTGGTGTATCTTAAGTACATGTTGCTTTACGCAGTATTACAATCACATATGGGTGTAACATTCAGGTGCCCACATACAATATGTATGTTAGTAATGTTTTTACATTCATGCTACATCTACAAATACAAGATCACACATGCAGATACACACAAACAAGGATTTTTTTCCCCCCAGTTTGTTCCAGGGAGGGACTCCAGCTGTGTTGAGCCCAGCTCAGAGGTGCTCTCCCTGGGCTCCAGGGGGCCAGCTGCTGCTGCTGCTGCTCTCTCTCTCTCTCTCTCTCTCTCTCTCTTCCTCAATCTGTATATGTCTGTCTCTGACTAGCCAGCACAGCTGCTTTACTCCTTTTTACTCCTGCTTTAACACTCACCTTCATCGAGTGCTGGAGCTGAAGGAGGAAGAGTAGTAGAGCTAGAAAATTGTCACAGAAGGCTGGAGCCTCCTGAAAGAAGAACAACCCTGACCTGATCAGCGAGATGCTGATTCAAGTTTCACTCAGCAGAAACAATGAATGGAGCAGCATTCAGCACTTTAATATGCACAGCCGTCAAGTGCACACACACATACATCATTTCTTTTTTGTACAGCAGTTGTCATCTTTATCCGTATCTGTTTGCAGTGGATTGTACAGTCTGTGCTGGCTGTTTGGTGCTATGAGATATTTGCTTACATGCAGTATTTACTCCAGCAAGGCAGTCAACTGGTTTACAGGCAGCTTTAATGGTTGCGCTACAGTATATCATATGACCACACAGCTGGAATGTGAAGGCCAAAATTGATTTGAGCAACAGATATTAAAGCAAAAGGGGTTGACCACAGAGACCAGTGCTGGGATAAAGAGGGGAGGTCTGAGCTTGCAGTTGTGCACACGTTTTTTGCGAGTGTTAGAGAGGGAAGAACGAGACTGGGAGGAGGAGGAGGAGGAGGAGTTACTATGGAAACTATCTCAACATCAGCACCTGGTTTCCCATTGGACTGACCACCACCACTCCTCAAACCCCCCTAAACTCTACTCTTTCTCTTCTCTCTCTCACTCTCTCTCTCTCCCTCTCTCCTCTCCATTCCCGGGCCAGGCTGACCTTTTGGACCAAATGGCATTATCAAATAATAACGTTCTTCCATCTCTTCCCTGTGCAATAAAAAAACGACGTGGAAAATTCTGGTAGAAACCACGTTTTCAGTCTCAAGGACCGTATACATATAAAATGAAAAAATCACACGCAGAGATCATTTGCTGCTTTGACAAATTAAAGTTGATGTGAGATGAATTAATGATCAAATAATTCACATTTAATAGTGAGATTCCTGCAAAAAAAATCTTATTAGGTTTATTTATACAGCCATTAAATTTGTTTTTGAAATAAGACTAAAAAATCTTCCAGTGCAATCAGATTATTTCAACCATTTACAAATACAAATCATCTTTTTTCAAGGATTTTCAATAAATGCACGACAGTATCTTGAAAGAGGGCAGAATAAAGCACATTTCTCTGCTAAAATAAATAAAAATAACACTTTAAGTTCATAACATCTATCACGTCACTTAAGAAATCAAATTTTATGACTCAATAATATGGGCTGATCATGTGGAAACGATTGCAGCAAAGATATTCTAAAATGTATTCATATTTGAAAAGAAAATCCATTCTGAGAAAGAAATTTAAGTGACAAATGTCCTTTGTGGCCGTTGTCGGAGCATTGCTTTTGCCTGGCGAAACCATAAAAGAAGATACGATTATCTGCAATAATTCTAAAAGATTGAGCAGTGAACTTCAGGTAACTTTTTGTTTTTTAAATGGATTTCGGAACGAAACTTCTTTGTCGCCGATTAAGATAAAAACGAGCTAAATGGTCAGGTATAATGGAGCCCCCCCCCCCCTTATTCAGCATGCCGCGGTGCAGGTTATCTGTTTCTACAAGAGCCATCAAGGCGTGATGTGATGCATCATCAGTCTGTAAGAGGCACAGGAAAATGCATTATACCATGAGCATTTTAAATTGCTGCGACTCTATCAGCCAACATTAACCGTGACAGATATGGGCCGGCTCTGATTGCATTAGTCTTTATTGAATGATGAGGCGGAGAAGCTCCATTCTGTACATTCCTCCAACCACGTTTGCTCTTCCTTTGCCTCTTCTCACTTCCCCTCTCCCTTCCTCTCTCTGACAGGCTGACAGCAGGCACTGACCCCTGACTCTTTGCCTACTCAGCAGAGAGAAGGTCACTGTATATATGTGTGTGTGTCTGGGTGTGTATACATATTTTCTTTATATATGTGTGTGCGTGTGTGCAGGAGCATTTGTGCACGGGTAATATGTGTCTGAACTGCCAGCAGAGTGAATATACAGCCAAAAATAAAAACTCATCTGTCAGCATCCAGTGGGTATGTGTGTGTTTGTGTTTGTGCGCTCATATTTTGTGCTTGCATTTATGTCAGTTTGTGCTACAGTGTTCGGCGCTGAGCTTGAGACGGTGAGGTTTACCTAGTTTGTGCTGTGAATGGTGACAAACGGCACAGAGGGGGGTGAGGAAGGGAGGAGTTGAGGTGCCTCACGTAGAGAAATATCAGGTTTTTAATGCTGATATGATATAAACAGTGGGATTAAATGTATGCAGCACACTTACTCTGTCATTTAAAACACTGTACTTTCACAGTGGCGAGAGCATATGATTATAAGGGTATCATTTTATGAGTCAGACAGACCCCAGCTGTCATTCAGACAGAGAGGGTGGTCTTGGTGTAAGTATAAGTGTGTGTATCTGTGCGTGTGCATAAGTGAGTTAGTGTGTGCATGCGTGAGTGTGTTTGACAGGCAACCACCCTTTTCTAAATGAGATTAAATGGGAGGTTTGTCTCTAATCGTGTTGTAATGAGTTTCTGTGTAGCTCATACATTTACTAATTCCACTTGCCAATAGTGCAAACAGCCACGTGTGCATGTGTGTGTATATGTGTGTGTGTCTCTGTGTGTGAGGTAGGAGAGGTCACCTCCCTGCAGTCTTACTCTCATTTATAACAATAGCGCTGACCTGTCCCCATCAAAGGATTGCAATTTCTAAACACAAATAACATTAGCTCGTGTGCACAAACATGCACACACACACACACACGTGTGTGGGCAAACACGCACACACGCGCAAGCACAAGAGGAAAACGTGCAGTCCATCTGTGTATGGATCTGTGTGTCATTAGAACTCTCAGCAGGCATTAGCATTGATCATCTGACCAGCAGATGGAGAGTGACCGACAAGAACCAAACAAAGCCCGTCTGATTGTGTGCACAGAAGTGAGGTTGAATGAGAGGACGGGAGGTGTGTGTGTGTGTGTGTGAGGAAGCTTGCTTACATGTGTGTCCAAGTGAAAAAAAAAAAAAAATCTTGGGATCTATAGTTCATTAGCCCTCACACCACTGATTTACGTTAGCGCGCGTGTGTGTACATGTGCAGAGCTTCGTGTGTGTCTGCGCGCATCAGAATGACCATAAATCTTGACCTACTAGCTGCTACCGGTTGTCATGGCGATGCAGCCACTCTCAGCCTGCGGCACTTCATGTCCTACAGTTAGGGGTCAAGGGTCGGAGCAGTTTTGTGCAGTGGAAGAGACTTTAAGAGCGGATAATGAACCAAGGAAACCAGTAACAAGGAACACATCGACCCCTTTTACCTTTCACCTTTGACCTCTTACCTCCAAAAATGTCAAGATAGCTGCACAGCGCCCAAACGCCTGAAGCTACATGGACCTCACAGAGCGAAGAAAGGAATCAAATAAAGTGGATACACCTGCATACACACACACACACACACACACACACACACACAGAAATCGTGAGTAAACCAGACAAACATCATACCCGTATATGAAAGGCCTTTTTGATGGAAGACATTTTGACCAAGCGGCAACCTCCATGTCTGGGAAGTGAAGCCAATGCGAACGTGCCAAAAACTAAACCCTCGAGCGGCTGCTTGAGGCTGGCTACAGAACGAGTCAATCTCCATAAGCCCCCATATTAAAATGGCCAACTTCACAGCAGAAATAAACATGTTTACAGCCTGGTACAAAAATAGTTTTGGTCTTTGTAGCATTTTTCCCCATTCATGACAACTGAACTGAGTCTGAATTTATATTTAACTCACCTGTTCTAATTATATTAAGGCTTATATTATCTATATTATTATCTTTATTGTTATCTTAATATACTATATTAAGACACCCTTGCATCAGGGATATGAGGGAAACGAAATTTCAATTCTCTGTATGTCCTGTACGTATGGCAGTGTTGACAATAAAGTTGACTTGACTTGAGAAAAGACTTAAAGTTATGCACAATTAACAGCGTGGTCGCTTTCATAGACAGGTAGGAGGCCTGTTTGAGCACCCAGGAGTCATTCAGCCCGCCTCAGATCCTCATTTTTGCCCATGTTTGGATTAGCTGGGAGGCGGGAGAAGCTGGAGAACCAACATGACGGTGGCCAGAGCCACCACACTCTGAGCTTTACAACGGCTCTCCAGAAACCTGTGGGTGACGTCATGCATGCTCTGTTTATTCTTTATACTGTCAGTGTTAATGACACACAAGGACGTGCAAGTGACGTAGCCGAACCTTCCCGGCCTGTCGACCTGTGTCGCTGCTTTTATAGGAAATAAATGCGCAGATCCTCATTCCTGTTCTGAGTGATTTGTTCTTCAACATATGAGCAACCATTCGGCAGCTGTGACACTGTCATAACTTACTGAGACACGTAAATGCAGCCATCATTAATGTCATTAGTGACAAAGTGTCTGCTGCGGAAAAGGCTTGTTGCTGAACATCTCATCCCAAAACTATCGGCATTAATCTGCTGCTTTAACAGCCTCCACTCTCCTGTGAAGGCTTCTGGAACCTGGCTGCAGGGATTTGCTCCCATTCAGGCACAAGAGCATTAAGAGGGTTGAGATGTAAGGCCCGGCTTTGCAGTCCAGTTCATCCAAAAGGTGATGTGCGCAAGGTAGTTCTTCCACACCGAACTCTGGGGAAACAGTTTCTTGCTTTGTGTAGGAAGAAAACAAACTGTTGCCCTATAGTTGTCCGATGTGTGCTGCTGTCTGAATCATCACTGTAAGCTGTAGCAATAATGAAAAACAGCCACCAGACCAGAATCACACATAATACAGTTTGTATTGATCACACACACACACACACATACAAAGTGCCCCATTTATAGGAGCACGAAGGTGTAAGTATGTGCACTCCGGCCACGGTGAAAAGGGGGGGTGGCATGAATTAGGAAGTGTGAGCGGGGAGAGGAAGGTTACTATGACAACGGGGGAGAATGTTCCAGGTGACAGTGAGATCGTTGAGATGCTAATTGTCCATTTTCAATCCTCCATAAAGTTTAACAGCCACTCTGCCTCCACATGTTATTCTAACTCAGTCACAGAGTATACCTCTGGGATGTACAGCTATTCCTCCGTCTCCCTCCTTCCCCTCGTTTTTTTCCTTTTCATTTATAATAACACCCCATCCTCCCTTCACACCCCTTCATCTCCTCTTCCCGTCACTGGGAGAGAGAGAGAGAGAGAGAGAGAGAGGGAGACTGTGTAAATATCATAGACAATCTGGAGCATATGTGTGCATCTCTCTGGAGGCCAACCAACACCTGATCATCAGACTCTCTTTCCATCCATCTCTCTCTCTCTCTCCCTCGCCTCGTCCTCGCTCTCCACTGCTTCTTAACGCCCGTCTCCCCTCTCCTCATTTCCTCCTGTCCAAATTCATCTCCCTCCAAGTTCCCTCTCCATTTCTCCCCCTCTCCTCCTCCTCTTCCTCCTCCTCCTCCTCCCGCTCATTCCCCGCTGTTTATCTCTACCGCCGCTCCCTCCCAATGCAGTGCGTTTAACCACTTTGTTCCCCTTTAAGATAAAGATAATTAAATCAGCAGCTAAATGAGAGAGAGTGTGCTGCTGGCGTCACCATGGTAGCGCTTTGATGTTCTATTTCAGCGCGATAGTATCAACATCAACTCATCAGACCCAAACTACTGTTGCGCACACTCACACACACAATCACACATATATGCACAATTCATACATTCACACCCCACGCGCCACCTCCTACCTCCTTTCTCTTCGCCCTACTCTTACAGTACACACAAAGACAGATTTGACACGCTAAGCTCCACTGTCTTAGGTCTTATTTCCTGTCATCCAACCACAGCATTCTTTATTGTTGATCTCACCCACTCCTCTTCCTTCTTCCCTTCCCTCTCCAGACCTCTCCATCTCTCTCTTTTCTAATCTTATGCCTCTCTCCCTCTCTCTCCCCCGCCTCCCTTTCTCCCGATCAGCAGGTTGCTAGGCAACTGTGCTCCATTGATCTAGAGGAGCACGATGACAAGCTCCCATAACTGTCATGCAAACACACACACACACACACACACAGGCAGCCACACACACACACACACACACGAACACACACATAGTTATTGGAGATGTCTAGTAGCACCTTTAGAATGAAGGCGTCCTCGCTTATCTGATAAGGACAAGGAACGGGAGGAGAGAAGGAGGAGGGACAGAGTGATACAAATGACAGAAGAAGAAGAGGAGGAGGAGGAGAGAATGGCTCTTTATGTTGCTTACCTACTCATACCCTCCCTTCCTTTCTCCTCTGTCTCCATTCTCATTCCTTTAGTTTTCCCATGTAACCCTTGCCATCCCTGGAAAACAATTACCTTCCCTGGTGGCCATGGCTGCATTTCCAATCTGACCCACCACACAGTCATGGCCACCTCATCATCGCAAACTACAAACTGGTTCCATTCCATTTGCACCTCCATTTCAGCTATTATAACACACGCTGTCACAATAAAAAGAAACAAAAGAGGAGGAAAGAAAAGGGAGGTGAAGTCTGTAAGTGGTAATAGGTTCAAGGCTGTCGTGTAAAATGGACGAATCCTCAGTTAATGCAAATGTCAATATGTGTCTAAATACTCTGGAGTGAAATATTACATAGGCGATGTCAGATGTCCACTTGAGGCTGGCTGGCAGAACGAGCCAATCTCCATAAGCCCCCATGTTAAAATGCCCAACTTCACAGCAGAAATAAACATGTTTACAGCCTGGTACAAAAAACAGTTTTTCCACGTTCATGGCAACTGTACTGAGTCTGAATTTTTTTCACCCATTCAAATCATATTAAGGCTTAAGGTTACAGATTGTTAACAGCGTGGACAGGTGGGTGCCATTACAGATGGCTTATTTGAGCAGCCAGGAGTCATTTTGTTTTCCAAAATGACAAACTATTCTTATAAGTTAGATTGCTTCTTAGAAGACATCATATTATTAAGTAAATTCAATCAGCAGCCCTTATGTGATATACAATTCTGTTATAATTAGCTGAGTGTAGAGCATATGGTCACCATTTCAAATCACTGGAGTGATTTTCAGTAGTAAGTTTTTGATCATTACAGTCACTAATTACAAATTTGAAAAGAGCATGAATGAAAATCCTTGATTTAAAAAGACCAAAGAATAACGCAATACAAAATTCATGTAGAAAATACAACAATTCTTTTCATTTACTCTGCCTCCTATACCGCTT
This sequence comes from Argyrosomus regius, assembly GCA_946959425.1. Classification (NCBI taxonomy): domain Eukaryota; kingdom Metazoa; phylum Chordata; class Actinopteri; family Sciaenidae; genus Argyrosomus; species Argyrosomus regius. The sequence continues at coordinate 11,024,986 of OX336900.1, read as the reverse complement.
CTTGATTGGTCAATTTACGTATACCGATGATGCACGTCCGTGAACATGAGTTGTGAATTCTTTCCTTTCCCTTCAAGCACTTTATCAGTGTCATTTCATTGTGTTCACGCTCTGTGTTATAGTGTTATGAGCGGTACACTTACTAGATGCACCATTTTCTGGTCTACTATTTCAGTAATTGCTTTTTGCATAATCTTTTTCTTTCAGACGTAAAAAAAAAAAAAAAAAAGTAAAAAATAAAATGAGGCTCTTCACAAGGCCGAGGCAGAAAGAGAAGAATGGGTCATTGAGATAAAGACCTTACAGTGCACCAGTAAAAAGACGAAAAGTAAGATCTAAGCATGTAAAAGACTTCATGGACAAATTACTATTTTGTCCTGATGGTGGCACTAGATTAAATGAAGGAGGGATTAAAATGGTTCATCCTGAGGGGGGACATGAATGTCTGTTCAACATTTTAGTGCCAATCCAACCCCTTGAGAGACATTGAGAGGTTTTACAGAATAAGTGAGAGCTTTGATCTGCTGGTGGCATAGGATTACCAAAGTCATGATGGTTGATCCTCTGAGGGCCATGAATGTACAAAATGTCATGGCAAATCCATTCACAAAAAATACAAACATGGATTGTCTTCAGGGGCTGGGACAGAACTTGTAAATGATTCATTATAAGGTAGAAAACAACAAAGAGAGAATGGCAGATGTTTTAGGAAAGGATACAATTATTTGAACTGAACATTGGGTGAGGAACACGAAGATAGACACTGATGGAGGAAGAAAAACGGACTAAACTGCCAGTCAAGATGCCTCTGTGGGGCATCTACTACAGCACATTATTTAATATGAAACAATTTCATGGTTGCAGGTCAGAATAAAAACTGCAGATGACAATATTTACAGCAAAAAAGAGCTTTTTTCTGTGGCTACCAACAGCGAGTCTGTCAAGTGTCCAGAGCAAAATGTTCTTTCTCCAGCCAGAGTGACAGACTCCCTTTCATCATATCAAATCAGGCCTCTTCACCTGCCAAGCTGAACATATTCATTGACAGCACAATTTTTCTTTGTCAGCTTCACACTGTTCTCGGCTTCTAAATTCAACACATCGTTAAGATCAGTAAAGGAATGAAATGGAGAAAGAGAGAAAGAGAACTTTCATGAATCCCCAGTCTCTTACACCTCTTCATCTCAGCTCTCCTCCCCCACTTCACTTCTGTCTCTGACTTCAGTAGAGACTCCAGCAGCTTTATGCTGGCTCTTCTCCAGCAATTATCTGGTTGGTTCCACTCTGACGCAGCTCAGACTCCACTCATCGTCTTCTTCGTCATCAGCTCGAAAAAAAGCGAGACTCCCTCTCTGACATCAACTCCTACTCATATCCAGAATGGGAATCATCTCCGGCTTTACTCAAATTTTTCTCTGGCATCGGCTCAATCTCAGCTTCATCTCCTCCATGGATCTTTGGCCAGATTAGTTCGAACACTGTGTCTGCTCTGATATGGCTATGACTCTGCTTTGGCCCTGACTCTATTTTGACCCCAAGCCAGCTGTCCACCAGCTCTGGCTTTGACTCATCTCTGCTCTTAAACCTCATACTCATGCTTGTCCAGTCCAAAATCTATGCCAACACAGTGGTAAGACTTTATTTTATACCCAAAGTTCAGGCTGAAAAGTTAACGCTATGCAACTTATTACAAGGTCAATTTTTAGCCATGTTAGCGGCGTGCAGCGAGCCATAATTGTGTGATCAATGTTGGTGTGTCAGTCAGTCCGTCCCCCGACTTGGTCCAAACTGAAATATATCAACAAACGGATTGAAATGTTGTACAGATATTGATCTTTGGTGACCCCCTTACTTTTCCTGTCAAACCACCATGAAATAGACATTTTTAGGTTTACTGAAAAGTCTGGTCTGACAACTGGTGGATGGATAGGCAGGACATTTGGTACACCCAAAAGGATGAATCCAAATGACTTTGGTGATCATCTGACCTTTCCTCTATTGCCACTAGCACTTCAAAGTTTGCAGTGAAATCCCTGAACGACATGATTTGGCAGAAAGTGTTCTACAGACATGAATGGTTCCCAGATGATGCATTTTAAAGACTCTGGTTATGCCTTGAGTTTTCCTCTAACACCAATATGAGATTCAGATTTGTGGCTTTAAGTGAACAGTATCATCCAACAACTGTATGGATTGCCATGGTGGTAATGTCTGGCGCCACCTTTACATCAAAATGTGAATTTGTCCAGTACTTTATGATCAAATACCTAAAAAATGTATGAAATTCCCATCAGCCTTTTAGTTTAGTGCTTTAACCCATTGAAGAGTAACGACTATATTTAGTACGTTAAAGCAACATTGCATAGAAATTGGTATTTTTGTGATTTAGTGTAATACTACTGCCGTATATATAGACAAGTGTACAGCTGTATTTGTTAATACTATATTACTTATGCTTAAAAAACTAGCAAGTTGACAACTTTGCTAACAACAACAACATCACGAGACATAGCAGCTAATATTACTTGCTAGTCCAGCAGCAAGAAGCCCAGCTCAATGTCTGTCTTTTAGCCTTTTATTTCACAAAATTCTCACCAATGACTAAAAGCCAGTGTGAGATTTACTCTTATCCAACTGCTTCTTGCTGGGACATTCCTCCTTTTCCTGGTGGTCCAAAACACAACACAAACACTAACACTCCCACGGTGCTCTGAGCTCACAGTCAGAGCAACAGCAACAATTAGCTAACAGCAGCTATAGTTAGTTAGTTCACAGTAGTTTACTTTCCATCAGGGAAGTCTGTAAATCACCAAGAGTTGCGTTACATATGTAGTGGCAAACAATAGTTTGAGAATTGAAGAGTTATTTTTGTATTAGTATTCCTGAGTGTTCTGTTCTGTTTCAAAATACAGCTGTTCCCAGCAATGAGTAGTGACTTTGTGACCTGGTCATCTTCCAGCTGAATGATGTTTGGAGAAGATGTTGAGCAACCAAAATATCTGTGTCTTTATTTGGAAAGAACAAGTTAATGTGCCAGAATGTGTCCACAGTCAGAACCAAATAAGAAGAGAGAGAGAGAGTGTATTGCAGATAATGTCATTTGCATCTTGCATTCTATTGTACTACTTTAAATTACTTTGCTTTGTAATAAACTTATATTATCTAAACGAGTACCTGTCTCCTGAGATGTCACTGCAGCCACACACAAGTGATCGTATCCAGAGCACAAAGTTACATAGTACAGAAACAGGTTAAGGGTGCTGAGTGGGAATGACAGAGACACCATTCACCTGAAGTCTGTGTAGCACGGTAATGATTTAACATATTTATCATGCCTTAATTGGTAGAAAAGGTAGATTTTCTTTACACTTCACAAACAGGCTGTATCTGCTTTTAAAGAGAAAATATCCAAACAGTCATACAGGTCATACACTAACCTGTATGTGCTGAAGGCCTTCATTTGTTTCTCCATCTACTGGAGTTTTAGCCTTTAGCTCTTTATCTGTTATATGTATATCTGTAAAAAAAAAACTGCCAACTTCTGACTTTGGCTTGGAGTGAGATTTAACAGTATTAGAAGCAATATCTGAATAAATTACCATTTTTTATTTATTTTAAACCAATATACAATATGAACAAGAGCAAATGCAGCAGGGATAAATCAGATTATTTTGATACCCACAACCTCGCCTCTCCCAAGTGTACAGACCTCCCATGTAAGTTGAAAAAAGCCATCTGCAGCACAAGTACACAAAGGAACATCAGCGTAAATCAATTCACTCATGCAGTGGTGGACGGTAACTACGGACATCTACTCAAGTATTATATTTAAGTACAAATTTGAGGTACTTATAGCGTACCACAGCTCAGATGTGTCTCCATGTGCGAGTGTTCAAATAGGGTTTAAATAAAGTTCAAATGTTACACATCTGTTTAGATCTTGGTTCAGCTTGATTCCAATTTCAACAAATGTAGTAAATGTATGCACAATAAACATTTTCGTGGAAGTGCTCTAACAAACTGACAGCTGTCTTTTGTCAGTGTTATAAAGAGGACATGCAGAAGTTTTGACTCTGAGCTGAGGGTTACTTGATGCAGTGTGATATTTGTTCAAAGAAATGACTGACAGCACATAAAAGCAGTAACTTTAGATAGTCCTGAGCAACAAACTAATTAATTAATATGCTTCGATATGTGCCTTGATACAGACTGAATCAATGAGGAAATAAAACAAGTGTCTGGTTCTGCAAGAAGGAGGATGGAAGAGAGACAGAGAGGAAACCAGCCAGCGAGCAGGTCCACAGAATGTTTAAGTTACCTCAGCTTCTGGAAATTAAAGCCTAGAGTTTCCCTTCATCTCAGGATCAACAAACTCAGAGTTTTTACCAACAAACTGTTGGTGTCGTCACGGAGCATAGACTTTCTAGAGTCTATGGTTTTCACTTGTCTCAACCCTGAGATGAAAAAGCAACTTTTCCATTCATTTGAATGGGGTTACTGCGTTTTGGCTACAGTGGTTTGGGCTGCAGGGTACACATATTAAATGTTTGGAATATCGCATCCTGGCGTCAACCTGATCTGTGGTGGCCAATCCAACGACAGACTGGTCAGACTCCTCCACAGGCAGCCTGAAATATCACTGAAACCGGACTATCCAGTTGGAGTTCATGGCCTAAACAATGATACTCCCTCAGTTGTGTCCTTGCATTGTTTATTTCATGTACCCAGATTCTACATTTTAAACCACCGGCTCCCAGCCTGACTCTACTCATGCTCAGAAGATTCAGTTGCTACAAGGTTGCTGGACTGGCTGCTCCACTCATGCATCACAATAATCTATTTATTTGTTTTTAACCTTACATTGTTTATAAGGAGCACACACATTTTAACACTGTACATAAAATATATCCTGTCGTATTAATCATTTGTTTCTTTGCCTTTGAGTTACCGTGGTTGTTGTGGAGGTTGTTTCCATGTGGCGCAAAAGGTGTGGCTGAGGGCTCAGGACTCCTGGAGCCAGCCCACTGGGGCAAACCATGCGCTGTAATGTCATAGGAGGATTTGGTTCTAGTTAATTTTGCCTTGTATTTAGTTGGAGTTGGTGTCCATCTTGTGTTATTATATATGTTCCCACAGGTGGCATTTAGTCAGGTATGGATGCCAACTGCTGTTAAAAAAGAAGAGAGTTCGTCTGGTGGTCATATTTTGTTGACAGAATAACAATATCAATATTCATTCTATTTGCACGAGTTTACCATTACAGAAACACCTGAGCTGTGTATATAGAGTATGTATTCTCTATTTCTAGTAGTTTATTTGTTATTTCACCGTTTTGATTCTACTTAATTCTCCACCTTTTTAATGTGCTTACGTTGCATTTTGTGAACTAACTTTACAATCCCAAAAATGAACACGTTCACATTTATTTCTTTGTATTATAATAAGCTGTTTCACAATATACTGTGACTTTGATTTGGGGGAAGAACTTTGCAGCTGTTGGCTCGTGGTCTTAAACCGCAAGCTGAACCCTCCTTTCCTCTCTTTACCTTTCTGTGTCCATGCAGGTGTTTGCAGGGTTGTATAACAGCATTTGGGCCTGTTTCTCAGCCAGCTTTCCATCGTAATTTGTTGGTGCATCGAGGTAGCTCTGCTGGAAAGTGTAAAAATATTTTTGGAACTGTGGCGGGACTAATTAGTGCTGGGCCACTACAGTCTAGGTAATAAATTGGAAACACACTCATACTTTGACCGATTTGAAAAATTTCAGTGGCGTTGCACTTAGCTCAGCTATAAAGGTTTAGCAAATATTGGCATGCTAACATGTTGAACTAAGATAGTGAACATGGTAAACATCGGCATGTTAGCGTTGTCATTGTGATTATGTTAGCATACTTACCTGAGCACTTAGCTCAAAGCACTTCAGTGGTAACTCAATGGCTGTATTCTTGTGCTACGCTAAAAACAATCTCTGCCTGAATAGTTAACAGCAACGCAGCCTATTTCTGGGTCACTTTATCATACCAGGCCCACCCTCACTGAGAATACCACTCAGATGGGGAATAATTGTAACTGCTGCTTGAGCATTGCCTTCCCTCCAAATGCTGGAGCACCAACTTGAGTTAACATAATGTCTATTGAATGTCAAGGGCCTAGACAAAAAAAGGGGGGGGGGGCACAAGTACTTGCTCTAAAGTAAAAGCTAATTTTGAATGGTTGCATCTTTTCTCTTTAAAGGTCCAGTGCACGAGATTTCGAGGGCTCTATTCACAGAATAGGGCAGAAATTGGATGTATAACTATGTTTTCACCTGTAAAGATGAATTTTTGTGTATTTTGCCTTTTATAGCTCAGAACAGACAAAGTTAATACTGGGTCTAGATATAGCCTTTTGTGTTTTTTGTATGTTCTGCAGCCATTGTAGTATCTCCTTCACATTGGGAAAGAAAGGGTAAGGTGAGGGGTTTGCAATCAGCAACTAGATGGCGCTAAAATCCCACTGGTCCTTTAAAACATAACATTTAAACCAGACATTTTATAAAACAATTTGGGGAAAGTAAATTAACATTTTTACACCCCACAAATCATGTGCGTCGCTACAGATTGTGCTGTGGAGACACATACACCAAGCAGCCATAACATTACGAACACGGCACCCCGACTGGTCCACATAAGCAATATAAGCAACAAACTGCGATGCACTGTATGCTCTGACACCTTTCTGTTAGAACCAGCATGAACTTTTCCAGCAATCTGAGCTGCAGTAGCACATCTGTTGGACAACACAGGCTAGCCTTCGCACCCCACGTGCATCAAGGAGCCTTGGCCTTTCATGACTCTGTCGCCGGTTCACCGCTTTTCCTTCCTTGGACCACTTTTGATGAGTACTGACCTCTGCAGACAATTTTGAGCTGCAGTTTTGGAGATGATCTGACCCAGTCGTCTAGCCATCACAATTTGGCCCTTGTCAAAGGAGCTCAAATCCTTACGTTTGCCCATTTTTCATCAACTTTGAGGACAAAATGTTCACTTGCTGCCTAATATATCCCACCCACTGAGGTGCCATGATGATAAAAAAGAAAATCCGAGTTATTCACTTCACCTGTTATTGGTCATAATGTTATGGCTAGATCATTTTAAACTGGACATTCCTTAAAACCATAGGGAGTCCCTTCTGATCTGACTTCATGGTTCTCACTCAAACATGCTGATAAAGTTATGGACTGGTTGGAGTACTGGCCTTATTTCTATCAATTTTTGGTGGTGGTAAGTTCCAAGTGAGGAGTATGCATCTCCACGTGCAGGAGGAATAAAAAAATATAAGTTGGATGACTGAACACTTTAGAAAATTCTACAGAGGTTACAATGACCCCAATTTAGGCAGTCAATTTATCTAACTTGAAAATTAAATGAGGGGAAAAAAGAGCACCGTTTAATTGCACTGCTGAGGTTTTACTGTTTGATATCAGTCAATGAGGAAAAGTAGCCTGTGGTTAATTATTATAAAACAAATTAAGATCAGCAGTATTCTAATTTAGTTGTTAAAAAAGACAATTTTTATAAGAAAATGAGTAAAAATGGATATTGGTCTCGTCTTTTTGGTGCAGAAAACGAAATGCAGAAGAGTCCATGTTGCCTTTGCTTCTTTTTATTTGAGTCTCAGCATCTCAGTCATGAATATATGTATTAACAGAAGCGTCTGTCATCGCATGGACTCTAAATGTTTGGCTTTTGTTGCTGCCGAGACAAAGAAGATTTATTATCTGTAAAACTTTCAGTTTTATCATCATTTCTTTTATAGCATCTACGTACAGTGTTTGAAGACGAGAAGAATATCCGTCATGCCAATGAGAACATGATTCTCATTCTATTATTCGAAGTCAATGCTTGTGCTGGTCCAACATTTTTACAAATGAGGTTTTTGCAGTCTCAGTGTAAAAACTGAGCCAAAATAGATAATATTGACTTGCTAATAATGACTTTCTTATCTTACAGTCCTTCACATCATCATTATTAGTTGTTATACTCAGAATAGAATCACATTCTCAGGCAAGTGGTGCTGATAGATGTGGCTGCATTCACCGAGCCTGTGGGAGAAATCTCAGGAGTCATATGAGCAGTTCAGGATCAAACAGTCTGAGGCCTCAGAGCCCAAAATGGCCCACTCAACTCTGCTCTCTACATATAGTGGACCTTTATGGCTCAGCCGGCCAATTTCTCACCATAGCTGCTGAGATGGAGTCAGAGGTTCAAGAGCTTTTTTGTGTGTGCAACCACTGCTGCTAGAGTGAGTCAATACGGAGGAGACCTTTGGATGGGTTTTGTAGACCTCAATTGCTGCAGGAGAACAACTACGTATTGGAGGTTAGTTATACGATCTTGCAGGTGGATGAAGGTGGAAAAAGAAATTCTACTAGCTGAATAAATCTCTTTTTGAAGCTCAACCATAGAGGAAGGAGCAGGTTAAAGAGATAAAGACCATGTAGATGTTTTACAAGGACAGGCTCAAAAAAAGCATCACATGTTTGCTCACTATGAGCAATGAATTGATCAAGTTGACCAGTGTGGAAGAAAATCTTTTATATAGTCTTAAACCTTGGCTGGAACAAACTGTGTTGAAAGCTCCATTCAGCGACGCACAATGCAACTGGGTTAAAGAGAATAAAGACTTGGCAGAAAATACAAAAGACTAAGAGGAGGACAGAAATTCTCCTGGATTTTTTTGGCCTCAACAAGAAAACACACTGACACTACAACAAAACAAACAGAGGGGAGTGCCTTCGAGTATCGTACTTCTGTAAATTTGTAGGTGTCAAAATCAACGTAGCAGAAGCTGTGATATCCTGACTTTTTCCATCTGTGCGTGTTAAATGTCCACATATTTCAAACTCCACACTTTAGGATTGTAATACAGACTTTATGTTTAGCAAGTCGTCCAAATTAAACAATGAAATACGCTGGTTTTCCGTCTATGACAACATAACCTGAATTTCTCAATTCAGTTCATTGACTCTGCCTGCCCAAAATCTAGAACTAAGAACTAAACTGGGAACAGAGGTAAGATGCAGAGTACAGACACAATCAGTCACCATCAGGCACATAACGGACAGACAAAGAAACAAACAAGGAAACAAGGAAACACAGGAACTAAATAACCATGCAGGACACCAGGTGTAACTAATCAGGCACAGGTGCATAATCAAAAACAGGCGGGAAAACGAGACAGGAAATGCCAGACACAAATAGGAAACACAAAAACAAACTCAAAACTGTCAAACACATAGACGTGTTTTCTGATCTGACACACCTACGGTTAAGGTTTAGTTAGCTTTAGGGACAGAAATAACTTGGTTGCAGTTTGGATCATAGACAGTATAAAGAATGGACGTTGTATCGTTGACGTCACCCACAGGGATTCTGAAGAGCTGTTTTGAAGCTCAAAATATGTGGCCACCGCCATGTTGGCTGCCCTCTCTCTCTCTTCCACCTCCCGGCTAATCTGAAAATGGGCAAAGACGAGGATTGTTGGTGGACCTGAGGCAGGTCAATCCAAGCGACCACACTGTTAATTATGCATAACTTTAAGCCTTAATATAATTTATGTTGTGGAGAAATTGCTGGAATCAATGGTCAGTGGTGAAGAACGGTGTTATTGTCAACATATTCTAGTCTGGAGACACAGATGTCTGTTTACGTCAATTGGAACGTCAACGGCCAGCTATCTATTATGTCTAAGCAGGCAGCAAGAGTCTCTTCGACCTTGGCCACCACAGTGTTGAGATAGACTGGCACCTACTGCTCCCACTCAAAGCCAAACAATTAGTACTGCCGAGGACCTCAAGGCCCACACGTGACCTCGTGTAACCTAAGGATAGAAAATTCCATAACAGACCTGAGGCAGGTCAATCCAAGCGACCACACTGTTAATTATGCATAACTTTAAGCCTTAATATAATTTGAATGGATGACATAAAAAAAATCAGAATCAGTACAGTTGTCATGAACGGGGAAGACCAAAACTGTTTTTTGTACCAGGCTGTAAACATGTTTATTTCTGCTGTGAAGTTGGACATTTTAACATGGAGGCTTATGGAGATTGACTTGTTCTGTAGCCAGCCTCGAGTGGCCTTTTGAGGAACTGCAGTTTTTAGCACTTCCGCATTTGCGTCACTTCACAGCCATGGAGGTTGCCGCTTGGTACAAATGAGTAAAATAAAGAAGAAAATGGTGGAGTAAATCTTTATCTTGGTCACCTCTTCGGTGAATAAACAGGTAGCGAACGAGATGGCTGAGAAACTCTCGAATTGGAGAAGGAACACAAAAAGGGGTGGAGCACGGGGAATAGAGGCTGAAGCTGAGAGGATGTTAATGTATATAAGAATAAACTAAATTTAATGTAACAATGTATGGACAATGGGAGGAAAAAAACTAACACAGTAAGACATGGGGGCAAAGCCACCTACATACCAGCACTGATTAATTGTTTCGGAATAATTTCTTATTTGATTTTGTTTGATTATCATGTTGATACAGTGAGTCTTTTTGATTACATCAGGCATAAAGAGTGGATTACAGTTAATTCAATTTTTTGAAGCCATTTCTGTAATTGCTTATGGCTACAGACTTTACAAGAAAGTGTTCATATTAATAGAAGCAGACAGAGAAATCCAACTTTTTCCCAGTAGATTCTGTTCACATTCATTCCACTTATCTTTATCTGTATCTTCATATTTACTGCAACATTTTTATTTTCCATTTTTCCAAACAAGAGATAACAAATATGCCAAATTCGCCTGGTGAAGGCACATATACTGCAGAGCAAATAAAACATATTCCTCATCATAAAACTGCCTCTTTTCTTAGGCAAACAGGCCGTACAGGGGACTATATTTCCCTAAATTTTTGTTATTTGTCATCATAATAAAAATACATACAGCTGAAACAGCAGAAAAAGACAAAAAATATTTCCAAAGACCCACATTGTCAAAGACAAACCCTGCAGAACAGGTGAGCCCACGGGACAGATTTGAAGCTTTTTGTGGTGTTGATCCACATGTAGATGAGATAACAATTTTGTGTACATTTGGTTTAAGATATTTAGAGCAGGATTTAGCCTGCAAATACACTTCTGTGTGGCTCTGTAGAGGTTTATAGTTAATATAAAAAGCTCATTATTTTCACAGTAGGGAACATTAACTATTTGAAAGTGCTGCATTTACAGAGCAGCCTGCTTTAAATTACAGGTGTTAAAACAGCGATTTAGGCAACACATAAAAGAGGGGAAAAAAACAAGAGGAATATGTTTTGAATTGGAAACCACAGGTTCATTTTCATGTATGCTTCACACATTTACACACATTTCCACCTGGGAGCTGACCTTTAGTCTGCTGCTGTCAGTCAGTGACTACCTCCACTGCACCGGGATTGGTTTTGAACACAAGTATCTTGGCAGATGTTTCCTCAGCAGCATTTTCCAGGCCCAGCTGTGGATTTTAACAACAGATCTGCCTCTTTAAACTCGAGGCAACATAAAAGGACTGCTGACTGACGAATGAGCACGGCTGCTGTTCATGGAGCTGACATTACAGGCCAGACTGTTGCTGGCTGTCCACTTTATTTGGTTCTGAATCAGTGCTCGCATGGCATACACATGAAGAGTATGTTATTTGGGAGAACACACAATGAGGGAAATAGAAACTTAGCACCCCCTGGTGTCAGGATACAAGCTCATGTTCCCTGTGTTACTTGTCTTTAAGTTAATGCAAAGGCACAAGTTGAATTTAATCGAGAATAAATTGATTTGTGTATATCAAAAGTAGCCTATAAGAAGATCTAGGAGTATATTAATTATTTGGTCATTCGGATCATAAAAAACAAAACATTGTTTTAAAGATTTAATGCAGCCTTTCTGCACAAGAGGACAAGGTCACATCAACACATTTTTTAATTAATGTTTTATTCTTTAACACGCAAATTAAAGAAATAAAGGCATGGTAATACTACTCTTAGTGGCTGGCAAGAAGATCTGTGGCTTGTTTGGTTTTAACAGAAACTTAAAGAGATTTTTTTTTCTATACAAGAAAATCTAGTTTACTCACATAAACATAAAATAAAGTAAGGTTTAGGCCTAAGATCAACAAAACAGCACACCTCTATCAGGACGTCAGGGCCATTAACTACTTAAAAAAAGGGGGGCATAAAAAAACTAATTTCAAAGTGGATGGAGAAAAAAGGGCTTATGAGCTGTGATCACTGACAGTATAAAGAAAGTTGTGATTGAACAGATGTTAGTCTGACAGGGGTTTTGCACTGTGTGGACCATTAGCCTCAAATTAGACTGAAATAGCCCGAGACACCCGGAAACGTGGCTCGCTTTCAAAATAAAAGCTGAAAGCTACAAAACGCATGCCGAAAGCGGTAATACACGGTCTACTAAAATACAATACCATAATAAAGCAACAGTGTGTTATAATTGGCGAGTTTTAACCGCTCTAGATGGCTTATGTTATCAAAATAAGCGCAGTATAATCGGGAGTTGTGGTTTATTTTGAAAATCGTCAAGCGGAAGTGGTCGTATATATACATAGTCATGATGACTTGACAGTCTTGTGCTGCTGGGGCGAATCTGTAATGAGCACCTGTTAATAGTTATCCACACTTAAATACAGGTGTAGCTGCCCGTCAGTCAGTATGATGTTATGACGGTTTAATGTCGCTGTAATCTACCCGTCAGACTGACTGCACCGTTGTCAGTTAGTCCAGCTCTTTAACCGTCCTCAACCGTCGTAACGGTGTCGTTAGCTTAACGTCTTAACGTCATGTGGGTTTTCGGTTACGGGTCTCTGATATGGAAAGTGGATTTTCCCTACGAGGAGAAGAGGATAGGTTACATTAAAGGCTTCTGCCGCCGGTTCTGGCAAGGCAGCACCGACCACCGTGGAGTACCGGGCAATGTGAGTGCTTTATGTCCTTCTTACTAAAGCTAATCCCTGATAACAGCCACCGGCTTTCTGACGCAATGTTAAAACAGTTGTTTGTCCAAAAGGGGCAACAATGACATGAAAGAGCTCCCCTGACTCACGTTAAACATCTAATTTAATGCCATAGGTATCAAAGTGTTATAATACAGCAGGTTATGACTGTTACAAACACCGCTACTACTATATTATAGAGTTTAGTGAGTACAAAGTTACTGCATCCACATGTACTACAAGTTATCCATCTTTTAGACCTCACATAGCAGCTCATGACAGTGTTATTTCTCACTTTATATAAAATGATTTAATAATCTGGTTTGCTTGCTTGTTCGTCTGTCTGTGTCCCTTACAGCCTGGCCGGGTCGTGACACTGGTGGAGGATCCTGAGGTGAGACATACCCCTGTTACTTTGTAACACAGCTGCAGCTAGCAATTCATTTCAACGTCTATTACTTTGTCAATTACTTTCTCGATCGATGGTTCAGTCTATAAAGACCATAAATGTCTGTCCTGCTCTCCTAGAGCTCAAGGTGATGTCCTCTGATGTCTTGCTTTGTCTAACCAAAACCCAGTTTAGTCACTTGACATTGATATAAAGCAGTGTTGTAAGTGCAGGTACCAGAAAAAGTTTGACCTGAAAGATAAATGATCAAAACTAATTGATGAATAAACTTATTATTTAAGCATTTTTTTAAATTTAAAAATGACTTAAACAAACCGTGTGTCTGTCTGTCTATTTATTAAATAACATACCTAAATTTCAATTAGATCAATTTTGATTTTGGAAGAATGAATCTCCTCCAACATTTAAATTTACTCTGTTGCATACGTGTACATCCTATGTGCAAAGAGAACAATCAGGTGCTTTAATGTGTACTTGTTGAATGCCTAACTTATCATAAAGATTTGTCATTATTAATAGGTTGCCGTCCTCTTAAACGATATATAAATCTTTCTCATATTGTGTGGCTGTGGCTTTATTAGAAGACCGATTGTGTTCAGCAAACAAAATCGCATTTTATTTACACAGTAACAACAGATTATCGGCACCTGAAGGTCATGATTCACCCCCCTTATTTATTGTAATAAAGAGGCCAACTATATAACAATGCAGCTAAGTGAACAATGAGATTTTGAAAATGAGATTCCTGTTAATAAAACACAGAGAAGGTTTCAGGTTGTATTCACTTACATCCTGTTTTTACATACTGTATGGAAATAAGATACCCAATAAGATGCGTTAATAAAGCACAAACATTGCTGAAGACATCCACTCTCATTTGAATTATTATCGGGTTATGTACAGTACATTTCATTTACTGGCATACGTGCATGACGTGAGACAAAGACACAAGAGCGCGTGCTGCTCAGGAAATGAGATGGCATCTTACGAGGCTGAAACAAAGGAAGGAAGGACAGTGTATTGTATTGTGACCTTGGATGGGAGATAATTTGTTGCAGTTGTTGGGAAGAGATAGAGTGATACAGAGCGTGTCCTGTAATGTAGTGAGACCATGGTAAGCATGTAGAAAACATGCATTTAGAGGTGACTGATGAGTATCTTCGAAATGTTACAGATAAGGTTAAAATAAACCGTCACAGGATATGATCACAGAGAGGATGCCGATATAAAGAGTGGTAGGGCTGATACTAAATGTTTTTTTTATTATTATTTTTATAACCTTTCTGTGTAGCTTCTTGTTTTCCATCTCGCACTGTCTTTCTCTTCAGGGGTGCGTTTGGGGCGTCGCCTACAAACTGCCGACGGGCCGGGAGCAGGAAGTGAAGAGCTACCTCGACTACCGAGAAAAAGGCGGTTATCAGGTCATCACGGTGACCTTTCACCCCCGTCCACCCCTCAGTCCCTCACCCAACGAGACGCTGCTCTACATTGGCTCTCAGGACAATCCGGACTACCTCGGCCCCGCCCCTCTGGAGGAGATAGCCAACCAGATCGTCAGCTCTACCGGTCCAAGTGGGCAAAACACAGAGTACCTGTTTCAGCTGGCCGATGCCGTGAGGACAATTCTGCCCGAGGACTCGGACGCACACCTGTTTTCTCTAGAAACTTTAGTGAGGGAACGACTACGCAGTGGGCAGAAACACTCACACACTCAAACAGGTTGATTGTAATTAGATAACTAGCAGGGGTGTCATGATTTCAATTATAAATCAAAAACGGATCACAGATCCTCCCAGTATGTGGGACACTTCAAACGCTTAAAAGACAACACAGCGTAGCTTACAGGTAGCCTGCAGCTGCACTTTTCAACTTGACACCATGCCCACTGCCTCAGTCAGAGGTGTATGGCGATGACTAACCGTCCACCGTCACTATAGTTCAGTGTTTCCGCTGCTAAAAAGCTTCTTTTTTTTGCTATGAAGAATGCAGGATGACGCCATAGTAAGGCTGCATGAACACGGACTTACCATTTCTTTTCTGTGACAGCGAGGAACCACTTATTTCACCACATTATATATGACTAAGGTAACTTAAGTACCCCTTATACTGTAGCATGCACTTTTCTGTGACTGTGCTACCAGGAGAAAGAACTATATAGTCTCTATATACTATATTTATATTCAGGTTCGGGTTACTCATAGCTACCTTCCTTAAAGGGGGGCTGGAGGCTTCTTGCAGGTGCAGAAAGTCAAGCTGTTGTTGTAAAGTGCCCTTTTTGTTTTTGTGTTTTAACAGTTTGTTCCCAACTGACTGGTGAAAAAAGTTACTGTGATTACATTCTTCTAAATAAAGGTGACCATATGGCAGTGATATCATACTCTCACCATGTAGCCCTCATCTTTTTAAACGAGATTTTGAAAATGTTAAATGATTGTCAGGTCAAATCCAAGACTCAGTAGTCTACAACGACAATCGTCAGTGCTTAAAAAAATGTTTAAATTGAAGATTGAGTCGTGGATTTGGAGAATCGTGACACCCCTAATACCTAATAAGACTTGATCAATGATGTACACCAGTTTGAATTTGTCAAATACTCTCAGGGTTTAAGGTACTCATGTGGCCAGTAAGGATATTTGTCTGTTTTATCTGTTAGTGTCACACTGAAAAGCAATCTAGAACAAATCATGATAAAGCTGCTTCAAATTAGGAAAAATGAAAATTACATAAAGGTGCAGTGACATTCAAACTACACAAACTATGCTGTGGATGAACTTGTAGATTTACTCCTTGTACAACGTTGAACTAACACAAAGCAAAAATGAATAAATGCTTCATATTCTGGGTGAATATATCGGATACATGTGGTCTGTTTTTAAAACATGGTTTATAGTGCTCACTTTATAACTGAAGTGAAATATAGAGCCCACGCTAAAATTTCCATTCGGATAATTTTGTTAAAAGGTTGGGACCCGGAGCAATCTTGGCACCCTTAAAGTCCTGAAACTTGATTTAAAATATTGATTATTTCTATACAACATTAAATATTCATGACTAAATAAGCAACAGCTAAAGTTAAAAAAAAAAAAAAAAAAAGTTGGTATTCTGCTCCACCAGGGCTGAGTGGGTGTATTCAGACATGATTCACAATATGAAACATTTGATTTAAATGTTTCTAATTCTTCACTAGTGCATGGAAGTATGTGACATGGCTTCTTGCTACATGTTTAAACAAGTGAGATGCAGTTGAAATGAGATGCAGGGCCTTAAAGACTCAAACTCATCGTGGCTTTAATGATTAACACAACACGATGTTTCACTTTGGCTCACAAACAACATAAAAATATTTAATTTGGATGAAACTGATTCACCTTTCTCACGTTTCTTTAGCTAGCAGTCAGTCTTTTGGTTTAAATGCAGATATCTTAACACCTTTTGGATGGATTGCCATGAAATCTGGTGCAGATATTCATGTTCCCCAGAGGATAAACCATACTGACTTTAATGATCCTCTCTGACGTTGTCTCTAGCGCCACCAGCATGTCAAATGTTCACATATCGTGAGTGAAATATGGCCACGACAAGTCTTGGCATAAACTTTGGTATAGACATGGATGAACTGCAATCACTTTGGAGATCCCTTAACTTTTCTTCAAAGTGCCAAAGTATTATTAAAATTTTTATTTAATCTCAAACACCAGCAAAACAAAACTGAGCTTGTTAGCACTAATGCTAAAAGCACTGCAGCCTAACAGAGCTGCTAGCATGGCTTAGTCTTGTTCCTGTTTCACAATGGTAAGTCCTATCTTTCCATGTACTGCAGTAGAGCAGTATTTAATTATAAGATTACAATTTGATTAAAATAATTGTCTCCATATCCCAGCTTCTTGATTTTATTGGTCTGGTTTAGATGATTCAAAATTTAATAAGGAGAACGAGGTTTGCCAGAGGATTTATGGTAGTCGTTGTGTACAGGCACACAAGTACACTTTATTTATTAGACTGCACTCATTCTGCCAGCAAACGTCTCAGCACGCCGAACATATCAAAGTCAGCGCTGCATGAGAAAACATAACACAGAATAAGAACAGTGACAGCTCTATCTGTGACGCTGTCTTTCTTAAGCATCTACACATGTGTACACAATTACATCCAGTTGTGTTTATTGGCTGCGGTCCGTAGCAGCATCTGCACAACATAACATGTTCGGCACGAAAGTGAAAACTATCCGCGCAGAAAGAAACATCTGATCGAGTATATTTGAGCTCTATCTCGGTGCAGAACATAATCTGCCGTGGACAGCTACAGTATGTGATACGGACAGATAAACTGCAGGTATTTTACGTGATCAGTCAACTCTGGCAAACACACAGCGAGCCACGCTCTCTTCCTCTCTGAAAATAAAATACATCTCTCTTTACAAATGGTGCAGTAGTTTATTTAACAGGAAACAACAGTAAATTCTCAGTGTTGAGCTATTGTATGATACAACAGTGGGTTGTACAGGAATATGATGAAACATTAATACAGTATGTTAAACATTTAATCACGTATTATATGTGTATATAGTGTTATAAACATTGATATTGATATTATATATTATATATTTTATAGTAATAGAACATTTTCACATCACGTGTTGAATTACATAATAGAACTCCATTAGTTTGGAGCATTTTGTACTATTAATGTCATTTTTTATATTCATTCTACGTATTTATATCATCATATATGCTTTCTTTAATTAGTAAATGAATAGACAAGTTTTATGTATTATTTAAAAATCTTTGAAAGTAGGTAGACTGAAAATATGTAACGAGAAACAGTGATCTGAAAAGATACAGAGGTTTCTTGCAGATGCCATAAAATCATGACGTTAGGTTTAATATATATGCTACAACAGCAACAAAAGGATACACCTGGAGGGTTGTTGTCTCTAAAGTTAAGTGGCCACCTTTGGGGCTGTTAAGCTGCTTGGCGAAACTAAATAAACACCAAGTAAGTTAAATATTTGAAACCGTTTAGCCCAGGACTACTTTCCTGCTGCCGAAGGCCAACATTGGCATGTGAGGTTCTAGAGGCAGGGCTCTCAGCCACTGCAGGAACGTCAGATAATTATTTTAACAGGCTGCACAGAGGACCAGAACAGTTTTAAAAAGGACTAATTGTTTTCTATGGTACTGATCAGTCAGTCTGTAGAGGACCTGGCAAAGGCAGCTGGCCGTCCTTTAGGCGTAGTAACAGGGCGACACCAGCAGGTCTGTGAGCACGAGCAGCTGGTCATCAGTGAAGGACTGACGATGCTCCTGCCAGTTATCGTGGTGAGTGCGCCTGAACTCCGACAGCGTCTTCTTCACCGTCATCTAAGGACAAAAAACATGACAATCATTACTGACACCGAGGAAAAATACAAATTATTGTGAGTGAATGACAAACACACATATTATTACAAAAATAAGGTGGTAGAATGCAACATTTACTTAAGTACTGTATAATTTAGATACATGTACTTGAGTATTGCCTTTATATGCTACATTTATACTTCACTAAAGTAGTTAAAATCAGCTCCACCTCGACCAACTACATCAGTAAAATGCTACTTACATGTTAAGGCATCAGTAATAATGATCCAGTATAATAATAATAAAACTTCAGTATTTTTCTGGTGAAGTTGCAGATTGCAACCAGTTGAATAGCCCTCACACTCTAGTATAGGAGAATCTAGAGCGACAGTAAAACTTGTGAAAAATGCAAAAAGGCTCTATCTAGAACCAGTATTTGGTTTGTTCTTTCTGGGCTACTGTAGAAACATGACCATGACTTCATGGTAGAGTAATCAAATAGTCCTATCTGTGATTCTTTTCAGGCTTTTGAGACAAATTTAGCAAAATAAACAGCAAATTTAACATCCATTCTCATGTTTGATCGTCTGTACACTCTTAAAGTGACGTTTAGCATTTCCAAGTGGTATGAATGTTTCCACAGACCAGATTGTTTTCCGTTTTTAAAGAAATAATCAACACAACTTTGGAAATAAGCGGGAAGAAAGAAGCACGTTCACTGAAGAGGTAAATTTAAATTGCCACAGTTGTTAAATTGAATTTTGGAGCAGGCAAAAGTTAGTGTAATGATGTGCATTGCATAGTAATAACATAGTATGAGTTTGCACAAATAACCAGGGATTGGTGGTGTGTTGGAGGTTGGAGTAACATTAACGTTAGACAAGAAAAAACACAAGTTCGTTCATTCATTAGTCGATACACAAGTCTCGTAATCGAGCCTTAATTTTCCAGGGAAATATCGCAGCTGGTGGCAAACCGTATTGCGTAGTGAAAACAAGGCTTCTAGTTAAGCGAGATGTAGCATATATATTGAATTTTGTTTTCAGAAGATAATTCCAATTAATTTTATTCAAAACTACTTGGACAGTTAGTCATATCAGCCTCCTCACAGGCTAAGTGGAGCTCTTTTGCTCATGGAGAACTATAATGCTCCATCGTTGGAGTGAAACATGTACCTTTAAAGTGTTTGTGTCTTAAAATTAGGACATTTCCATTAAACTCTGCAGTAAGCTCTTGCAATAAAGAGGGTGTTGATAGTTCTTTCTGTTGCCTAATTTGTTTTAAGGAGCAAAGAAAGAGCTGATAACAGCCTTTTCTGATAACGGCCATCTATTCTTACACCGAGAGCTTTTAACAGTGGAACTGGAACGAGGCCGGCTGAAGTAAATAGTAAAACAAAGCCTCTGACACTTGCTGATCTGGATCCAACAGCAGCTGACAATCTTCCCACCAGTGGCCTCATTTGTTTACATGCGTTAAAAACAAATGAGGGAAAAAAAGTAATTTATTGATGTTAAAATGCCACATATAACGATTTAAATACGCGGCGTAGAAATTATTCAAAGTGAAACAAGTTTGGAGTGAAAAGTTGGCGTGGTTCAACAAGGACACAAAAACAGGAAATGAAAACCGATGATCACTTTAACCAAAGATGTATTCATGACTTAAACATGGAGCACATTCATTTTACATAATGGCCTTCGAACAAAGTGATTAGATCAGATTTTAAGGAAGGGAAAAGGTGCCTCTGGCCTGACATCCACAACTGATTCTCACCGCAGATTAGTCCGCCTGAAGAAACCAAGATATTGTAGCCTTCATTATTCAGCACAAAACTTGTACAACTATTCTTTTCAGTAGCTTTTGTGACAGACTGGATAATTAATTTGCTCGCAAATATATATTTTAACTGTATTCTTTCTCATCTCTTTCACTTTGCAACAGGAGAAGCACTAAATTATCGTCATCATTGACTCCCCATCGCTGTAATGTATTATTCAAACTCTGCACTACAGATTACATTGTATGTCTTCTTCATGCCTGAAGTAAGGCCAAAGACACAATTTTCTCCTCAATTGGACAATGAAATTATATTCTTTCAGCTCACAATGTGTCGAGCTGGATGTTTGCATATGTGTGTACTAGTGTGTGTGTGTGTGTGTGTGTGTGTGTGTGTGTACCTCTATAGGCTGTGGGTCGTTGAGATGGTCACTCAGGTCCATCAGTATCTGAGGCATCCAGTCTGGGACGTCGTAGGGGCTCGACAGGATGCACGCACTGAGGCCGAGCACTCCGGCATGGCGCCGCACTAAGTCTGGACACACACATGAACACACACACACGAGCGTGTACACACACACACACACACAGACACAAAGAGAGAGTTAAAATGGGCTGTAGAATTTCAAGGTTCACAATTCCCCTGGTATAAGAAAGGGTAATAGGGCAAGTTTTACTGTGATTGCTTCACTGTGTGATTGTGACGTGCACGTAAATGTGTATGTGTGTGTGTGTGTGTGTGTGTGTGTGTGTGTGTCTGTGTGTGTGTGCACCTGTGGAGGCCAGCTCTCCTCTGGCCTTGGGGAGGCGAGTCTGACTCAGCGTCTGGAGCTGTGTCTGCAGACTGGAGTCCAGAGGGAAGAACTGGCACTGCAGTAAACCACTGAGGGTGGTGCCTGCCATGTCCCTCACCTACAAGGAGAAGGAGGAAGGGGGGAGGGATGAAAGGAAGGAAGGGAGGAGGGACAGCAAGGCAAGAGAGAGGAGAAAAAAAAAAGGAAACCTGTGAAAATCAGAACTGACAAATAAAGGATGCGGCGGACAGCACGAGGCAGTTTTAGGGCGAGAAACGCATACACAATTTATTAAAAGAGGCGAGTGCAAGGAGATCGGGGAAAAGCGAGGCACACAGGACAGAGATGAGCAGAGGAGGAGGACGCGAAGAAGAAGAAGAAGAAGGATGAGGAGGAGTAGGTGGAGGAGGAGGGATAGATGCTGAGTTGAGCTGAGGTAAAAATTCACTTGCAGAACATCACTGTCTTCCTGCATCACTTTGCATAAATTATGAATAAGCAGTGAGTGACGGCTGATTCATTCAAATAGACAACGATACAAGGAGAACGCATTCACCAGCTGTACACTTACACACTTTACAGACAAAATATTAAGGGAAGCAAAGAGTTAGATAATCCGGGTGAAGCCCTGCGCTTATCGATCAGATCCAGATCAATGGAAACAGACGAGCTAAAGAAGGTTTTAAAAGCACAGAGACAAGCGAGACATGGAGTGTACAAAAGATGGCGTAGCCACAGACGGTATATAGAATGGATGGTGTATAGGTGATGCCACCCACACTGAAGTTGGACATTTTAACATGGGGGCTTATGGAGACTGACTCGTTCTGTAGCCAGCCTCAAGTGGACGTTTGAGGAACTGCAGTTTTTGGCTTCACTTCACAGCCACAGAGGTTGCCGCTTGGGCGTAATTCAATATTAGAAGAGACTGCGCTCCAGTCGTAAAAATTGATTTTATTGCATTCAATAAATTGATATTGATGAATAATTAATTAACATAACAGCAGTTAATGTGCTTTGCCAGATTTTGTTTTGGGAATTAGATGGACTTATGTTTAGATGACTAGAAAAGACGTGCTCTGTTAACACAGTGTTGTAATCACAGTAAGAAGACAAAGGCACCAGAATAGGTAAATAAATTCAGAGCCTAGCATTGAGGTAGAGGGTTATTTTAAGTAATAACTGTGAATAGAAAAGAGGGATTAAGATTTAGTAAGGAGAGACTTGGGGACAATAAGTGGCCATTTATAATCCTGTGACAATTATACCTTACAGAGGGGCAATGGCTGTATTAAACCAGTGTTTGCTGCTTTTTTGTGCATACATTACCTCGAGCTGTTCATCAAGCAGCAGCTGCATCACCAGTTTTCGAATGCGGAACACCTCAGCAGGCACACTGAGCAGGGTAAACAAGTTGTAGAAAACCATGATCTGGAGGTAGGTCAGTACTGAGAAGCGTGCATGCCACGACCTGCTGCTTGCCATCTAGAGGGAGGTGGGACAGTGAGAGAGAGACAAGAGGTGAGCTGGGGTTTGTACAGAGGCCCTTAAGTCTGAAAACATGATGCTTTTATATCTCACGTGCAAACAAAATATTATGCCGTGCCAACAAGTTAATATGTTGTGTACACAAGATTCATGCGTTTGTGTGTGCATAAGTTAATATGTTGTGTGCACAGGATTCACATGTTTGTGTGCTCAGGTTATTATCTTGCGAGAACATGCTTCTCTACCTGTTTATCAAGTTTTATTTCCCCCTGTCATGTAATGAAAATCAGCCACGCTGGAGGCTCTGTGGGGCAGCAGCAGTGCTTTGAGCTATGAACACGCTCACAGTGACCCTACTCAGACGCTGATGTTTGGTGCCATGTTCACCATCTTAGTTTAGCCTGTTAGCATGCTGATGCTTCCTAATTAGGACTAAACAGTACACTAAAGTAGAGCTGAGGCTGATGGGAAAGTCGTTTCTTCAACTACAAAGTACAGGACAAATTGAAACTTTGACCTGAAGATGCTGTGTCCCCCAAATTATTATAATTCATCCTGAGGGGATTATGAATGTTCCTATCAAGTTTTATGGCAATCCACCCAATAATTGTCGAGACATTTCACTAAATGAAATGAACCATGAATGTCTTCCCAAAATTTTACAGCCAACTATTAAATAGCGGTTGAGATATTTCAGTCTGGACCAAAGTGGACGGATCACTGACAGTAAAAAGAATGGACGGCGTGTGTGTGACGTCACACATAGATTTCTGAAGGTTTCTCCCAGCTAGTCTAAAATTCGCCAAAGACACCCTGAGGAACTTTAAATGGATGAGTTATATAGAAATTCACCCTCAGTACAGTTGTCATGAACGCGGAAATTAGCTATAGAGCCAAAACGTTTTTTTGTACCAGGCTGTAAACATGTTTATTTCTGCTGTGAAGTTGGACATTTTAACATGGGGACTTATGGAGATTGACTCGTTCTGTAGCCAGCCTCAAGTGGACGTTTGAGGAACTGCAGTTTTTGGCACTTCTGCATTGGCTTCACTTCACAGCCACAAAGGTTGCCGCTTGGGACAGACTGACCGGCATTGGCATCTCTATATTTTAGCTAAAGGGCTTAAAACATGGGACGGTCCTCAACAGGAATCTTCTGCAGTGTATTTTAATGGGCAGCAGAGTTGAGCAATCAAAGCACTACATGGATTTAGACCCCATTACTGAATACATCCATGATCAGTTACAGTACATGTTCCAAGAAAATGGCCTCAAAAGAAAAAAAAGTAAAGACTCATATAAGCTGTATGGGATCCCAAGTGTTCTAGCACACAGATGGTAATGCCTTCACAGGAGACAGGATTTCTCAAAAGCGCCAAATTAATCTCCATGTGTGTATTAATCAGTATGTTGAAGGCTTCTCTCTATCATTTGGCTAAATGCCTACCGAACAAGCAGTCACCAGAAAGTTACTCGGGACTAAAGAAGCATTAGAAGTGCTACTGTAGGCAGCTGTCCCAAACATGTGCACACAAACTCTGAGTCTGATGTGAAATGCATTAATTTATGAAGGTATTTGGTTATTTAAAGCAACATTTTGGACAAAAAAAACAAAATTCATATATATTTTTTTTTTTACCCTCGGAACTAGGCTAGCCGTTTCCCTCTGTTTCCAGTCTTTATGCTAAGCTATGCTAGATACACCATTTCCAACATGACCTGCAATTTTATTGTATTTATCTGCTGGTTCTTGCTCAATATTTAGCACAGGTGTTCTCTAAATTTTCCATGCACCCCCCAAAAATAGCATTAGCAGGCTAGGACCTTCCTCTTACGTTATATCTTTAAAACCAAACTAACTGAACAGTACGGCAGCTTCTGAATATATTTCCTTTCTTTCATTAATGCTATGATTTGTATATCAGATATTTATTTTTACGGTTTGATTTGCAGATTTGTGGCTGACGGGAATGAGCCAGAAATAAGATTTGGATGTGTTTTTATTCTAAATTATATTTTATAATAATGCACATAATCATAATAATCCGTTTCCTAACCACTAACTCTATCCCCTTATCTTACATCCATTTTGTTAAGGCCCCTGTGGCGCCTGCTGGCAGCCCCAGCTCTGAAAAACACAGATAGAGTATGAGAGTGGTATCGATTCTCTCATCTAACTCTGTGAGAAAGTGAGTATTTCCCAAAATGTCAGCCTTTTACTTTAAACAACTTTTGCACACAACATGAAATCTTGTTCCCACAAGATAAAAAATTTAGGCTCGGGTGTCAAGGTGCAACCAAAAAAATGTTGTTGCAACGCTTTCTCAACTCATATATCATTAAATATGAAACTAAACACGATAGTTAGATATTCTGAGAGCATCGCAGACATTTCTCAACAGGGGTGCCACTCACATACACAACCCACAGCAGAAATACTGTAAGCATCACAAAGTAAGCAAATTAAAATAGCACAGGTTGTTTTTAGTCCAACAACACCTTGGGCAGCATTAGCCTCGGTACACTGACAGCAGGCAGGTGGGGCAGTGTGTGCGTATGTTTGTGTGTGCATATTACCTCTTCCAGTGCTGCCAGAACCAGAGGGATGTGTTCAGGATACAGCAGGCCCTGGGACATGAGAGAGAGACACGTGCGCGCATCCTGCTTCATCTCATCATAGCTCTCATCAATCTCCACCGGGGCAATCTGCAGGGATAGAGGAACAGAGAGAGAGATGGAGAGAGGTAGGAAGACACAGGGCTACGCACCATTTTGAGTAAATGAAGAGAGAAATTGAGTTTAATGGGCAAGTAAGATTGAGTGGGTAATAATGCTGCGCTGGGACCTGTGTGTGTATGTGTGGATATGTGTGTGTGGTGTTACCTTGAAGAGTAAAGGCAGGAGCTGTAGTTGCTGCTGAACGGGAGTGGTAAAAGTTCGCCCAGCGCTCGCCATCAACCATTTCAACACTGCAAACGGCACAAAAACACACACACACACACACACACACACATACACACTAAGAGAGAGGAGATTTTGGGCTTGCTGCCAAATAATAAAAACAACAGACTTGCTGCTGTGACCTTACTGCGCTGCTCTGCTAATAAAACACAATCTATCATGATTTACTATCTAATGATTTGGATAATTTCATAACCAGATATTTATCTGAATAATAGAGATCAGAGTGCTAACAGAAACTGAAAGAGCAACAATGCACAAAAGTCAAGAAGAAAAAGACGAGTGTTCTAGAGAACATTTTTGTCCTTAAGAACCATTTTTTTGCTGTTTAAAGGAGCAGTTTGTAGGATTTAGAGGCTGAATGCAGGGCGACAAAGAAACTACGGGGGTTGTGAAACAAAAAATTTGAGGCCTAATTTCAAGCCAGTGTTTAGTTTGTCTGTTCTGGGCTACTGTAGAAACATGGCGGATCAACATGGCGGACTCTGTAGAAGAGTACCCGAGGATATAGGGTTTATTTTAGATCGAAAAGTTTCATTCAAGGTAACAAAAAGGGTAATATTCTGTTCTATATACACTACTTTTTATAGAGAGCAATCAGTAATGTGATAATACTTTATATAAAATAATAAATAACTCCATCCAATTTCTGTAACCGCTTATCCTCATCAGGGTCATGGTGGGCTGGAGCCTATCCCGGCTTACTTAGGGCGAGAGGCGGGGTGCACTGTGGACAAGTTGCCAGCTCGTCACAGAGCACATAGAGACAAACATTCACACCTACGAGCAATTTAGAGTCACCAATTAACCTGCATGTCTTTGCACTGTGGGAGGAAGCCAGAGTACCCGGAGAGAACCCACACAGACACGGAGAGAACATGCAAACTCCAGGATTCGAACCAGGAACCTTCCTGCTGTGAGGTGACAATGCTAACCACCACACCACCACGCCACCACGCCACCTTATAATTAAACATTTTAATTCAAATAATTATACATTGCCCTGCGATAAATAATAAGATAATGGATGGATGGATGGATGATTATACATTGCAAGCTGAATAAACTAAAATACTATTTACACCAAATTCTGTAAAGAACTTGATAATAATCTGCAAAGAACCAATAGGAAAAGTTCCTCTATGGCATCATTATGAAGAACCACAGGTTCTAACTCAAAGGGTGGATGGTAAACAGATACTGAACAGAAAACTGAACCAGGTGCTTATAAACCCAAAATAAGAAAATATTTATCTAGAATGCAATATTGAAAATGATAAAGTTTAGTAAAGGAAAGTCAAAGTCAAATAATTCTCTGTCCTTTAGAAAAACACCTACTGCTTCACCTCCAGTAGCAAAATAAAACTACTTTTTATTTCCCTTCATGATGGTGTAAACACTGTTTCAGCACCTTCTCCCCACCGCCAGGAATACAAATCTGGTGCTAAAATATTTAATACTACGTTTTTTCTTTTTAGCAGGTTACTAAAAAACCACCAAATTGTGTTCTCGATGGAAGCCGCAGCCTTGCTTACAGTACCTCAGCCATGCAGATGTTTTTCATGTGCACAGGTTTTAAAATATCCGTGTGTGGGATTTCTGCTGCAATACTCCTTACTGGAAATGTAACTTTGGCCTCAGTCTGTATTTGGGTGGAGGCAGAAACCTGATCAACTAAAACCAAAACTACCTGCATGGCTAAATACCACAAGTGTTTTTTGTAATTTGACCATTTAATTGAATATAATAAAAAGAAAGAAAACAACAGTGGACTTTTTTTTAACAGTTTGAGACGAGCCTGTAACTGAGACGAAAAAACTAAAATCAATAATAAAATCTGGCACAAATTACTGCACTATGTGGCCTGCAGAGACACCCTCCCAAATATTGAGTCCTTTCGTTAACTTTTTATTTTGAAAGTCTTGAACACACACCCTCGAAATTCCCCTTCATCTCCACTTCGCTACCTTTTAAAGTGGATTTAAAAGGTGAAATCAATAAGGGATCACAGCTCCTAGCTTGTTTTATCTGGCTTCAGTGTGTCTGTCAAGAGAACAAGCTGTCCTGGTGTATATGTATATATATTTGCCCTGCACCGTGTCCATCCACCACACAGTTTACATGCTTGCATCCACATTCTGACCCGTCTTGAGCAGTTTGACAGCCTGAGTGCGCTCGTCCGTCTCCTGGGTGTTCTCCTCGTGGACGTGGTTGTGGATCTCCGGCTCCGACGTGAGGGGTTTGAGCCTCTCTAGGAGCCGGGTGACGAACTCTGCCACGTGAGGGGAGGAAGTGGGATGGGTGTTGGGCAGGGCCACGTCTATCATGAAGATATAGGTCAGGACACTGGAGAGAGAGATAGGGGGACAGAGGGAGGAGCGTGGAGGGGAAACAGAAAGAGTCACAAATAGGAGAATAGGAGCAGTTGAGACAGACGTGGAGATAAGGCGGCTTAGATTTGAACAGTGCACACAAACTAATTAGATTAACCTATTTAACTGTGATTATGTAATCCAGAGAGATAAGTTAATTCGGTACCTTCCAATGCGCTCCCTGACATTCTTATACACCTGGGTGAGTTTGGGCTCCAGGTAAACCAGCAGCCTGTGCAGCAGTTCAGACACTCTCCACTGCTGCTGGGCCAGCCCTCCCTGAAGCACATACAGCAAACTGACAGAGACAAAGAGAGAGGGGGATTGAGGGATAAGGGTCGTTGTGTTATTGCGGCACGTCAGCTCAGCACACGTCAGCTCAGGTTACCACTGCAGCCTGAAATCTGAAACACTCGGAAACACTGTCGACGACATAAACACATATTCTGGGCATATGGTTATTCATACACACACACACACACACACACACACACACAAATGCACATACCTAGCGTCCCTGAACGAGCCGCCCTCTCCGCTCAGCGGGCTCTCCATCAGCAGCTCAAACAGCCAGTGGAGTTTCCTCGGGTCCCGGCCCTCCTGTTGGGCAGCAGCCAGGACAAAATAAGCTTATTTTTGGAGCTTTTATTTCAGGTGGTCAACGTGTACGAGGTGCTGAGGTGCTGTACACACATATTTTCATGCTTTTACTTCCAATAGAAAGAGAGAAAGTAGTCCCTGGTTCTAAACTAAAGGTGTTTTTATGTTATATGATCATAACCGTGTGTACATTTTACTGATCTCCTACACAAAGGCGACTGGTTCCCTTGCAATTGACTGTAAATCAGCAGCACAACCAAAAGAGGAATGCATACGTAAGTATGGTATGTTTAAGAGAGGAGGAAAATAGTCTGAACTGGTTTCAATCTATGTCCTCGTCGATATTGTCCTCCTGTGAAGAGCACCGTTCTAGAAAATCCTTCGCTAATATTGAAAAAAACAAGCGAACGTCACACGTTTGCTGTCCATTCTTTATACTGTCAGTGCACTGAACACAAAATACATCTGAAGCTGATGGGAATGTCATTAGGTTACTCTGTAATTGTGGGCAAAATGCTGAATAATACAAATTTTGACCTGATTATGGCGCTAGAGGAAAAAGGGATAGGATCACCAAAGTCATTAAGATTCATCGTCTGAACCAACATGGTGGGCAGACAGACATATGGCGATGGTAGCGGCATAGAAATAACAAAACTTAAGGCAAAGATTGCTGCAAATTGTGTTTTCAAAAACCAATCTTCACCTGAATGTTTGTTTTATTGATTTTTCAAAAAAACTAAATCTGATCTGAAACATTTTTTATGTGGAAAACATACAGACTTTTTTTTTTTTTTAAAATAAACCCTATATGCTGTGTTGCATGTAGCATATTTGCATGCATGTGAGCAACTCACGCAGGCAGTGGCGATACAGGTGCCCCAGTCTGTGTAGGTTTCCACTGTGATGTTGGTTAATGCTGTCCTGATCAAAGGGCACAAAACCTTCCACAGCCCGTCCAGCTGAGCGCATACACACACAATAATGAAAGTTTTTATTAATATTGACTTTTCTTATCAAAAAGTAGTGCAGTGTGTATATTTGTCAGTGTGTGTGTGTGTGCGTGTGTGTGTTCAGTACCTTGCTGAAACTCCAGAGTTTGCTGCCTCTGATTAGTCCTGCAGTAATCTCACACACACAGCGCTGGGAGCTCTCATGGGGGTCACTGGCAAGCTGCTCCAGGTGAGGCCATAGTAACGGCAGGAACACGTCGCCATAGTTACAGAAGAGGCCCTGCCAATCAAACGTGAGCGTGAAGGTTTGTTCGCTGTGGGTGTCTCTTTAAACCAGAGAAAGACGAATTATTCATTTGACGCAAGCAAACTGTCAGCTGTCGGCCGGAGAACAATGAATCAGTTGATGACATAAATTCCAGCTCTGCGTAGTTCAATTCAGCCTTGGCTCGCGGTTATTATTTATAAAAGCTTTGCCAGATCTATTGAGGAGGAGAGAGTTTAAATTGCACCTTGAAGAGACAGAAGCGTCGAGGGTTGAAGCTGTCTTTTCCTTTCCGATCCTCCAGAGAGAGAAACTCTATAAGCTGGTCAATAAATTCTGCGTCCGAGAAATATTCAAAGATGATCTTTTCCCCCTGAGTGACACACAAACAAAAATATAATAACAGCACAACTGAGGCATCAGTGAGAGATTCGGTGTGTGTGGTACGGGATGAGCACGCACCTCGCTCATCTCTTCGTACGGCAGGTCATCTTTTGGCTTTTCAGAAGCTGCATGGATCATCATTTCTCTGAGAGGAGCGGGAGACAAAGAAGAGGCTATTGTGATTTATAGGTAACAACAAACAGAAAAATATGGATAGACACATACTGTCTTCAAATAAGCAGTGAGGATAAATGAATGATTAAAAAGTCAGTTAGTCAGCAAGCAAGCCAGCCAGCCAGCCAGCCCTCCACCTATACATCAATTCTTCTATCTAGGCCAGGCAGGAAGTCATTCAGTCAGCCTTATCTAGGCCAGGCCATGACAGGAAGTCAGTTCAACACCCTGCTAGTTATCCAGCTACCCAGATCAGTCATCTAGCAGTTAGCCGGACATAAAGTTAGCCACAAAGCCGAGCATCGAATCAACCGTGCAGTTAAGTCAATCAGCTATTTAGCTCCATCCTACCAAGCAGTTAATCAGCCTTCCAGTTTCTAAATCCACCACCTAAACACTCAGTCATTCTCATTACCGTGGCCATGAGTAGTAGCCCCAGTGTGTTTTCTCCACGTAATGCTGGGAGTCCCACTGTTCCTGGGTTAGAGGTAGGTTGTTGCTGTCGTACTGCAGCCAGCGGTTTCCCTCACGATCCCCAACACAAACACCCTCTGGATCCTCTATGCCACCTGAACACACATGCAAACACAGTACATGAAAGGGCATGAGCACACACACACACACACACACACACACACACACACACACAGTATAAGCTGATTTTGAGTTGCATTTGCAGGTGTGTTGCCCGCTGTTCGCTGCTGGAAAGATGCCCTGTTTCTAGACAAAAATAAAATCTGTTTGAAAGATTTTCTAGTTTCACACAATTTGTCTTTTAATAAAAAGCAAATGTAGATTTATATCCCAGTCTTATTGCTTATTCAATGAGAAATTACCACACAATGAGTCCGCACACCATGACGTATTATTTAATCAAAATTAAATGCTGAAATTGCAGCTGATACTGTATCAGTAGCTGGATTGAGAGAAGGCGTTACAACTAAAACACACAAGAACTAAATGTTCTGAGTTGTACACTGTTTAAGATTGTAATTGTGTTACTGTTTGTCTGCTCATACTCACTGATGTCTGATGGCTTCATAGCCACTTTCTTTCTTGGTCGTTTTAGCTGTTTCAGAATACCGGCCATTGCTGAGATCGCCACCTACAGGAGGGGAAGATTACAAAGTAGTAAAATAGAGCCACAAACGACACAACAGAGGCTTGAATATGGACTGGTCAGTCTCTACATTATTTTATCGCATTGCTGCGTTTAACAATTTTGTTGCGTTTCACGGCCGCTTGAGCCAGACGGGCGAATGGACGGAGTTGCACCTAAACCACTAAATCCTACACACTGCTCCTTTAAGTCTTTAAAAAGACATGAAGTGACAATCCAAAGTCATTTGGAAACAGTAAAGTATGTTGACTTCTTGTATGTTTACTGCAAAAATATACTAGATTAGCATATAGTGTGTACTGTGGATGAAAGTGGGATGCAGCATCTGAGAAAAATAACTCTGTGCCTGAATCATAACATAATCTCGATGTTCAAACAGATTTAAATATGTCCAGATGATGAGGCTTGATGTGAACTGCATGGTACATGATGAGGCACAAAAAGAAAATAAAAACCTCTCACTCCACTCCATCTTCGTCCTTAAACCCAGTTTTACCTTTTATCCACACAAACACAAACTCAGACAGATGCAGCGCACACACGCACAGCTGCAGACCTTGCGTATGCTGATGGAGTCATGTATGAGGCTCTGTGTGAAGTAGAGGACAGCGTCGGGGGGCAGCGGATGATCGTCTCTCAGCTGGAGCGATAATAAGTCTGTGGCCATGTGCTCAAACTTCCAGGGTCTAGAAGCAGACACACACGCAAACGAGAAGAAATAATTTTGTGTTACAAAATAATGAATTTTCACTAAACTTTTATGGTGAGTCTCTGCTAAAAAAGACACATATTCTTTATTTTCAACCAGAGCTTTTTGGATTTACGCGACAACATAACTGTCTAGAGGCTGTATGAAGAAGCATTTGCATTTTAAATGCAGAATATATAACATAACTCATCACATACAAAGTGAATACACATATAACAAGTGAAGAGAAAACCTACAGATCTCTGTCTTCGAGGCAATCCAAGAGATCATTGACCAGCTTCTCATATTTCCTGTACAAAAGAAAAATAAGTGTTAGCCAGTAGTACTACATGTACTAAAGATAATAACAGTAAATAATACATGCTAGGCTGCTGAGCTCTTCTGTTACATCGAGAAAAACGAGGCATTAAACTAAATGAATGAACAAATATATATATATAACTACGACAGTTTATATTCTACCTTGCAGAAACCACATTTCTGATTCGCTGACGTTGAAGCCCCTCTTTCAGCTCCTCTACTGACGGTGCCTCTAAACAAGGCGTGGGATTTTCAGACTGGATGATTTGATTGGCCACCTCCACACATTCTTCAGTTATCTATAAAAGTGGAAGTGAACAAAGGGGAGCAATAGTTTAAAAAAAAAAAACATCAGATGAAGGTAGCACATTGGCTGTTAATGAACATGCTGCTCACGGTGAAATAGATCCCGATGGTGTCGTGCTGCCGATGGATCCGGTCGGTGATGTCGTCAAGCAGGCGTCCGATGGAGGGCTCCTCCAGGGTCATAGTGGGCGACAGGCCACAGCGGACCAAAGCTGGCCACACTTCACCGACGCAGTCCCAGTCTCTCGCACTGGCCAGAGAGATACTGCCGTAGACAGCCAGCAGGCAGTACAGAGCACCCTGAGCAAGGAAACACGACGGAGTATACTGAATATGGAGGTATAAACATCTTTCACAGTCCGCAGCAGAGAAACATCACCCTTTGTCTGAAGTGTTTAAGCTAAACTCCGTCAAATATTTCACTTCAACAAGACCAATTAAAACGCCACAGCTGGATGTAAGTAATAGAAACTTGATACACGTCAAGTTAATGTGATTACAGATGTTCGCCATAAACAGGAAGGATCTTCTGGACAAAGAGAGAAGATCATGAACACACCCGACAGACAACAGGTTAATCTTCAGTTGACGGTTTAATATCAGTGCTGAGGAGACCGCTCAACACAAAAAGATTTGACAAACTCAACATCTGGAAACTCTTTACCTCCTCCTTTCTATCTCTTATCAGCCTTTAGGGTTCCCTCCTGATCCCAGGGCTTCAGGAACAACACTAATATATCTGTCTTGGGCCTCAGCCAAGACTTCTACCAGATGTGTGAATGTCAAACTGATGAATGAATACAAACCTCATTTTATATAAACCATAAAACTTTTCTCACATACTGTACATCTTTATATAAATACATCCTCATCATTCATCTTACACGCTGTTAATCTTGAATTTTGTCCCACTTACCATTTAGAAAGGTCCTAGTGGTAAAATATTTCACTTTGTGAGTTGTAAGTCAGGATCACGCCCTTGATCGGACCTTCTGCTGAACCTTTGTGATTGTTCAGTCATAGCTTAGCAACCCCCGACTAGGCAGCTGTCAGATTTGTCCTGCTCTGTTGGATTTAGGCAAGTTGACGTACTCAAAACTATTTCTCCTAAAGGTAGATCAAACTTTTGAAAATAACTCATATTTATGTGACATTTATGTTTTGCTACAGTACATGTGGCAAGGCAAGGAAATAGCAGAGTAATCTTCCGCACATTTTATACACATATTTAAGGCTAAATGACGACTTGTTGAAGATGGTTTTTGCCTGGTTAAAGCTTTAGATTTAACATTTTTGCATCAATATGGTATCGAGTTATCATGATATCACGTATAATAACAATAACAACCTTTATTCGTATTGCACCTTTCAAAAACAAGTCCAAACGAAGTGCTTCTCGTACATATGAACACATAAAACAATGAACAAACAAGATTAGATAAAATACATATGATAAATCTAAAATCTAAAATGAGTGGCAAACTTTAATGCTGCATATCCACAATCATCCAATCCAGATCCAAACATACCCTCCCAATTTGGCGGTTGATTCAAGCCGCAAAAACTTCCCACCTCTCCCTCTGCATCAGCATCACCGCATCTTCTTCAGCCTCACCACCACCCCAGCACCCACCTGCACGCTCCCGAGGGGTTTAAGATATTTTCTCATCACTCTTCAACATTTCTATGTATTCATATCTGCAGGGAGTGATGAGGTTGCAGCCTGGACGTCCAACAGCAATAAAAATCCCAAACGTGAGTTGTCTGACTGAAATGTCTTTGGAGGAGCGTTCACAGAGGACACTGCTGCTGCTCGCCTGATTTTTTTTTTTTCTCTGCCACCCTCAGTCTCCTCTCTAGCCCTTTGGGATAGTCAAGAAGAACTGGCAACCAGACTTCAGACAAAGACCAGGAGCGTAAGGAAAGAAAGGGGGCGATAATGTAGGATGGGGGTCACGGCCTAGCTGCTTTAAAAACAAGCCGTAAAACTTTAAAATCAAAGCTGAAGGCCTCCGTGCGGGGACGCCATCAAATCCAAACACACAGTTTTGGACTAACTTCAAGTTTCAGCACCACGGACAGTGACCGTTAAGAGCGAGCCCAGAGCGACAGCTGTGTGTGTGTGTGTGTCACCATGTGTGTGTGTTTGTATGTGTGGTACCTTAAACTGCTGTTGCGTGCCGTTGGTGTGTTGCGGCGAGAGCAGTTGCACGATTCGAGGAATCAGGTCTCTGTAGGAGAAACTGTAGGTTCCTAGTGCGGCTGTCAGCACATTCTGGGCCCTGCTACGTACCTACAAGGACACACGCACATAGAAACAGATGTACATGCATACATTGTCGATTAATTTCTATTTCACCAGAGATATTCATGTTAATACCACGAGGTAAATGAGAACCAACAGATGTTCTGATTGAATTTTTCTTGTTAATTTGTCTTGTGCGCGGTGTCAGTTTTACCTGGCTGTAAGTGCTGGTAGAAAGCAGCAGCAGATTACAGAGCAGGTCCTGATGAACCACTTTATATTCACTGCCCTCGACCACCAGCTTCCTCATCTGCTCACACAGAAATACACAGTTTTAAATACACCTCAATGAGAATAACAGGATACATTTTATTTCACGTGCATCCATGTCTTTATATTTCAGAAAACATGATCAAATTCTCTGATTTCAGCTCATTAAATGTGAATACTTTCTTGTTTCTTTAGTCCCTTATGATAATAAACAGAGGATCTTTGGGTGTTCAAACATTTGAGGATGTTTGGTTTACAGTGAATCAACGTTTTTCACCGCTTTCCGACATTTTCTGGGCATCAACTAATCAGTTAATCTAGAAAATGAAAATAATCATTAGTCGCAGCCCTATTGTGATTACAGCTAAGTGAGTGTTTTGTTAAACTAACCTCATGCTGGAGCAGAACCCGGTCAATGAGCAGCGCTCTAATGTGCTGCTTTTTCCCATGAAGCTGCAGGAGGAACGACAACATGCTTAAATCACCCCGCTGTTGACTCACTTGAAACTGACAACAATCGGCAGCTTTGTTGCGCTTTTCCCCACTCACCCTGTTTTCCATAGACTTCTTGACAAGAGTGAAGCTTTTCCAGCGTGAGTCAAACTCCTTCTTGTGAGTGCCTCGGAAAAACATGAGGTCACTGATGATCTGTAGTCAGACAGACAGACAAAAGCTCTGTGAGACCTTCACAGGCCTACCGCAGGATAGAATAATAGCATTCCATGCATGAATAACACAAAGATCACGAGGGCTGGACACCTTAATGATGACGAAGAGTGACTTGGTGTCATCTTCTGAGTGCTCCAAGATGTGATCTGGATTGGGAAAAAGTGCATATGGATTAACTGTGCATCACAATCACATTCCAAACAAAGCGAGGAGCTTAGAGCCGGAGTGTCTGCAGAGTTAAAGTCTTCACTCACGTAGCAGCAGTCTCATGGTTTGGCAGATGGACTCTCTGTAGTTCTCCCGTGAATCATCTGGAGGGGAGGAGACACACAGACGTCCCGTATGGACACAGAATGCAGGATGAGCGGCCTGAAACTGTTGAGGGAGCGACTGCTTGTGCACGTGTGTTATGTGGATGCTTGATTGCTTACCGTAGTTAACGCCTATATGCAGCTTGATCTCCCCCAGATTTACCATGGAGGGCACGCTGAGGAGAAACAAAATGTAAAGACGTGACAAGCCTGCTTGAAAATGTATGTTTTTTTATGTATATATATATATATATATATATATATATATATATATATATATAAGTGTGTGTGTGGGTGTGTAGCTGCAGGACTCACAGGTCAGATACGTGTGGTCCATCCAGAGGGGGCAGCATGCTTCCAGCTCCAAGAAGGCAGTGCTGCACAATAGCAAGACTCTGCAACAGCTCCTCCCTGTGAAACAGACCGCACGTTACAGTCTTTCCAGGGCAGCGTGTCTGTGTTTGTGTGTCTTCAGAATTCACTTGGCAACTCTATCACGGTGTATCAACACTGTTGCGCGGCTAAATTCAACTTTTCCCCCGTCTGCGCTCTTGATTAGGCCTCATAAGAGCGCTAAGACAGATATTAAAACCAGATGTTGAACTTCAGGTTTCATTTTTTTGGAGGCAGACAAATCTAATTTATCAGTCATGAAGGCTCTTTGTTTTGTTTGTGTGTGTGCCTGATTACGTAAAAAAAAAAAAAAAAAAAAAAAAAAAAGAAAGAAATAAAGTGGAAAACTAAGAAAAACCACAGCACACCTGCTCATTGGCTGATCTCCAGAGACGTGGCCCTCGATTCGCTGCAGCTCAGGGTGCAGGAGGCGGGACAACAGCTGGAAAACAAAGTTCTCCTCCTCCTTACCGGGCACGTGCCAACACACACCCAAGGCTGCCACATCTCCAGCTCTGCCCCAATCCTGGAGACGGAGAAAAAGAGAGAGAGAGAGAAAGAAAGTTTTTCTCAGAAAGTTTTTCCACTGGAACAACTGGCAAGCAAACCAGCACAACCAGTCCACCTCAAAACCGCAAGTCCTGCGTCATCTACTGGTAAATATTTGAAACATATGTAAAGGGTAAGGACACTAATCAATGGGCAGAAGAAAACAAATTATATAATACACTGATCTACTATCAAGTGACAGACCAGCAGATGAATTCAACTAGCATAAATACCTCAAAATGAAAGAAATTCAAAGAAAATCAAACAAAACACAGAATGAGTGATCATGAACTGCAGATGAGGTCAGTACTCGACATTGTGGAAAGCAGCAGAGGAACGTAGGTGTAATTACTGCCACCTAGACATCAAAACAGAAACACACTTTCTCCCTGCACTCATGCACCAAAACATGACAAAATATTATCAAGGTTTTCAAGAATAGCACTCCAGAAAAGCGTTTCTTCTTGATGGATGACAGAAATACTGCAGGGCAAGCAGCTCTGTTAGTCTCCTGCTGCCAGAAAGTAAAAACAAACACAAGAGAAGTCACCTCTGAACCAGCTTTTAGCAGCATTCAAGCAAGATTATGCAACTGTTAAAAAGAAGACAGCACATTCGCTCTGTGAAAAAATCAAAAGCTCAACTTATGAGTAAGTTAATACATCTGTTCTCAACTCACACAGCTTCACTTGACCTGGTATAACCAGTAGCTTATGGTAGCTAATGTTAGCAAACGGTGCAACTGACATTACTGAGTCACTTTGCTGCGACTAGAGGGAGCGATAATTTATAATATAGATATATAATAGAGTCTGTTATAATGAACAGAAAACAGGCAACTTGCACCAGTCCGATGCAAGCCAACGAACCACGCAAGCCTACTTATGGTCAAATGGTCATTTAATCACTCCTTGGCTCGACTTCATGGACCCAGAGTTGTTTCCAACATCACTTGGCTTCTTGGGGAATACCAAAAGAATACCAGGATCTTGATACGGTCAGGGCCGTGACAACCTGAGTTGTTTCTGGGAAATGGTGTTGTGCTATTTATTATTACAATAACCAGATGTTCTCACACTCAGCTCAGATCAGGACAGGACAGGTTCATATAAGGACAAAAATGCAGAAGGGAAACTAGTTCTTCAACACCAATCCCAGCTTAGGTGGAATGGATTAAGAAAAGAGGACGTCATGTTCCTACCAAGCAGCAACCTCTGTGGCTGTGAAGTGAAGCCAAGAGCCCAAAACTGCAGTACGTCAAACGGCCACTTGAGGCTGGCAACAGGACGAGTCAATCTCCATAAGCCCCCATGTTAAAATGTCCAACTTCACAGCAGAAATAAACATGTTTACAGCCTGGTACAAAAAACAGTTTTGGTCTCTATAGCTAATTTCCACGTTCATGACAACTGTACTGAGTCTGAATTTCTTTTAAACTCACCCGTTCAAATTATATTGAGGCTTAAAGTTCTGCATAATTAAGAGCGTGGCTGCTTTGATTTACAGGTAGGTGATGTTACGGATGACTTGTTTGAGCACCCAGGTTTCATTCAGCCTGCTTCTGGTCCACCGATGATCCACGTCTTTGCCGATATTTAAATTAGCCGAGAGGCGGAAGGGGCACAACTGCCAACATGGCGGCAGCAAATTTTGAGCTTTAAAAACGGCTCTTCATAAACCTGTGGGTGACGTCACACATACGCTGTCCGTTCTTTACACCGTCAGTGGTTCCTACATAGCTAGCTAGCTTGCTACATTCAAGAAAAATGGCAGCAACAACAACTCTTAGCAAAATGTAACACAGACCCCCTTTAGCTCGTGACCCGTTAAAAATTTCCTTGTGACTTCTCATCGCAGGTTAGGATGTAAGTGTTTACCAGAGGTGACCCGCCCTTAGATTTATCTTGTGACTACAGTTGCCACCTTCAGTGTGGAAAAACAAGGGACACCTTGCCAGCGGGCCCATGCCCATGGGACACAAATGAAGCAGTGGGAGGGTCTGACTTTCCTGCTTTCTATTGATTTTTTATGCACCAATTTGTGCTTTTCGTGCATGAGTTTCAAAGTCCTCTGCTACTCTCAACATGAATGTACAGGAAATAAAGAGTCAGCATTAATTATTACAAAGTATTAAAACATCGCATCATCGACACGGGCAAAAAAATTCCACTCTGCAGCCTCTGCTCAGAAGTGGTAGTCCCCTGCTGAATGTTGCTTCAGGTCGGACCACAGGCGACAGAAAACATTTATTCCCAGTGACAAGCCTGATGCAGTTGTCTGGCATTTAGATATGTATTTGGACAGCCTCTTTCTTTTTTCACGGGCGGACTTGAGATTGAGATATTCGCCTCCATTTTTAAGTGAGTGACAGACAACTTGCTTGTCATTCTGGATGTCTTTCTCTCCCCAGTTTCTGATTTTAAAGCATATGAAAACGTGGTGTGTGCATTAGAGTAGGGTGAAAATAAAGGACAAATCGTGTCCTGTATTGATTCAGTAAGGGACAGTGCATTTTATCTTTCAATATGGATCCACGGTGACTGTACTTGTGACCTTTTTGGGGGTCCCAGCTCCCAGTTTGGGAACCAATGTCTTCCCTTCTTTGCATACAAAGCACACATATATATCCACATATGTTTATTTGTGATGCAAAGAAAGCAACCTGAATTGAGAGGTAAAGACAGCGACACAGAGAGAGAGACAGAGCAGTATTAGCGGTGTATGGTCCAGCGGCGTGTAGCCATTTAATTTCATTTTGATAAATGCTTTCTAATTCTCTAAATGGAAACAGAAATTGCATTGCAATTACTGAACCTGTAACACCCCCATTTAATTAAACTGCGAGAATGTTCACTTTTAAAGGTTGCACTTGTGGCATTTTGTGTTTCCAAGAAAACCTTATTGTTTCAGGCTAGATACTGTAATAGCTGCGATAACAGCCAATTTGCACTCGAGGAGGTCATCGAATAAGCCGCGGCTGAAACTGCGCAGTTAGAGTCAAGGGACTGGAAACTTTAGTTTGAAAGATTAAATATGAAACAGTGAATCTTCCTCTGCGCTCTGTAGCATGTGTGTGTTTGTTTACCCGTATAGGGAGGTCAGTATCAAAGCCTCCAGAGGTGCTGCGGTACTCGGTGGGATAGATGAGGGACAGCGACCGGAGTGTGTGCTCCAGCAGATTGCAGGCGAGTGTGTACGCCTGTTTACAGCGTAGACGCACACACACGCACAGGATCCTCTCCAGGTCCCCTTGGTATTTTAACAGCTGTTCGCCATCCACGCGGGTTACCTAAAGACAACACGCGCATACGAGTATTATGCACACACATACACACACACACACAGTCAATTCAGTGGAGAGTTGTGTCTTAAATATTGAGATTCTCCAGTAAATCACAGCATCTGGCTCGCTCCCACCCGCATTAAGCTCCCAGGAGTAATAAAACAAAACAGAAAGGGTATCAATATGTTCTGGTTAACGACAAAGCCCTTTGATATTTATGACCACGCAGGGTGCACGCTGCAAAAAATGTCATTAGGTCATCATTTTTCTCATGCAATGTCACATTGATATTCTTATTTTTTAAAAAACAAGTGAAAATATCTCCCTTTTCCACACATTTTAAGCGTTTAATATAATTCTGACATGAAGACGCTTCGATTCAAAGCAGAATAAAAAAAATAAATCACTGCAGTAGCACTGAAGGAAGCCAAAATAACCTTAAAATAAATTGATTTGTAGTGAAATATGGCGACTTTTCTGTCATTTCGAGGTTAAATAACATTTTAAGACACAAACTAGATGAGATTATATTTTGTGTTGATGCTCAGGGGACGTGATAGATCCTCGTCTCACCTCGGAGAGCAGCTGGAGATTCCACAACAGCTCCTTATCCAGCTCGTCTTCACCCTGC
Source organism: Argyrosomus regius (assembly GCA_946959425.1). Taxonomy (NCBI): domain Eukaryota; kingdom Metazoa; phylum Chordata; class Actinopteri; family Sciaenidae; genus Argyrosomus; species Argyrosomus regius. Next base: position 10,983,715 of record OX336900.1, on the reverse strand, counting down.
AACTCCTCATCTACGCACACACACACACACACACACACACACACACACACATAAAGAAGCTGAATAATGTTACTGTATTGCTCCCCTGACAGACTGAGCTCATTTATCTGAACTCTGGCATCATTTCAGTTTTTAGTCATGCTGTGGGCGGCGATGTCGGTCTTAACATCTGCTGGGTGGTTGCAATGAAATGTAATACAGGCGTGCATGGTCCTCAGAGGATGAGGCCTGACTTGACGTCTGTGGGTAAAATTGAAGTGTCTCAGAGTGTATCACTGGACGCAGAGGCTTTATTAAGAGGAATGCAAAAGCCAACATTACATTTCATCTCTATTTTTAGGCATGGAAGTGATTAAATCCAGCCAAACAGGAGGTAAATTCAATTTCTCAAGGAAAGGAGAGAAACATCAGATTACACTTCAAATTTTTATTTCCAGACGCTTCAATGAGGACGTCTCAATTAATTAGTTTTTATAGTGGTTCTTAGATATTTCTCATTCATGTGGTTTCTTTTATGATTATTTAATGCTCTAATTTTTATGATGTATTTTTTATGATGTGTCTTGCTGCTTTACTATCTACGTTAGCCATTTAACTTGCTATCTAGTTGATTGTGATTGCATCATATAAGGCAATATTGTTCGATGTACAGCAGCACATTGTTCAGAGGCATATGTGTGGATTTCCTTAAGGTTACTTTTGAATCTTTATTTGATAGTAGCAGCTGAGGAGTGACAGGAAAGTGGGAGAATCACATGCAGCAAAGGGCTGAAGATTCGAATCGCACCCGGGATGTTGCGGCAAGGACTGAGGGACTTTGCATATGGGCCGCATGTTCTACCAGGTGAGCTACCCGGGCGTATGGGGATTTTTATCCACAGGGAATCCCGTTGTTTATACCAAGCCTCCTTAATCATTTCTGACAACTTCCAAGACTGCAATGGCCATAAAATTATGAATGATATGCTGAATATGATGAATGGTATGGTGCCAGCCAAAGAGAGCAAATGGACTGTTGCTCGGACAACTTCTTATGCATGTCCTGGCTCAGAGTTGCTAACATGGCTATACTCTGTAATTTCTTATTAATAGAATTTCATACATGGCTAGATAAATGATTTTTCTTGCTCACCACAGTTCAACTGTTCTTAAAATGAAACATTTGTTCCATTAAGACACCACTTTATTAGCCAACTGCTGAAAGGCTGCTTTCACAAGGCAGAAAAATATTGAATCAACAAATAGTTTTGATTTTGAATCCTCTAATGACTTTAGAAGATTTTTTTTTAATAAAAAGTTCTGAGATGACTGTGACCTGAACCTGAAGATTTATCTTAACTATGCAAAACTGCAGGTTTAATTTAGCAGTGAGCAGACTTGTGAATAAAAGCTCATTAGATTCTTGAGGCTTTGGACAGTCTTTATGCAAACGCACTGCACTTTTTTCCCCTCTACTCTACACACACACACACTAGACCATTCTACACACACACACACACACACACACACACACACACACACACACACACAGTGTGGTACTGACTGTCAGTAATGTGGAAAATGACGCTGCAGCAGTGAGGGACGAACAGACGGAGAGACTCAGCGGGATGACACTGCAAACAGACACACACACACACACACACATTTAGATGCCTAAGCAGAAACACAAGCATGCAGAAACACTGATTTCTCCCAAAAAATTAAGCAAAGTAAACACCTAAGAATAAAGAAAATATAAGTAAAATAATGACATGCAAGTGGAGGTGCTGAATGGAAAAACAGATGGAAAAGTGATTTTGAATCACACGTGACCTCATTATAAGGTTGTATTTCCCTGCAACTCTTCAGCACATACCTTTGCTGCAGCTCTGCACATGTCGGCCACCATCCTGCCTGACACGCACGTCTCAAAGATGTTGGAGGTGGCAAAGTTATACACCTTCTGCAACGCCAGCTAACATGAAAGCAGAGTTTGGACAGATCAGACGGTGCGTCATGTATGACTTCATGTGTTCAAATTTGAATTTTCCACACACAAAACACGCTAGTTTCACTCATAGATAAACTATAATTGATAATATACGCCTGTTGTACACCTATGCGCAAACATATTTTGGGGAGACGCAACAGTTCAACAGAAACAGCTGCTACCATACATCATACTGTTGAAATCATACAAGATATGTGCAGTGCTGGAGTACTCGAGTCTTGTTTTTCTATTCTTGGATTTGTCTTGGACTTGGCCATTGGCTGAGCGGCTGAGTCCAGCCGTTTTTTTTCTGAAGTAACTTCCTCCTTTAAAACGCTGACATCTGTGTTGCTTAACAGATGCTTGTTATTTGTTACACTGGCAGTTCAAGAGAAGCTAGCAACCGCAAATTATTTTCAGAATTTGTTTTTATTTTATCTGTTCACACAGCAGAGAAGTCGAGACATGCGACTTTAAAATAACTTGGTAAGAAAGTCTGTGTAATGAATGGACTGCACTTGATTTTATGATTACAAATAATCATATTATCAATTATAAGTCTCGACTCTGTCTGTCTCTCTCATTTTGACTCAGTCTCCACCAAGCAGCAACCTCTCTTTGCCAAGTGCGAAAAACTGCAGTTCCTCAAACGTCCACTTGAGGCTGGCTACAGAACGAGTCAGTCTCCAGAAGTCCCCATGTTAAAATGTCCAACTTCACAGCAGAAATAAACATGTTTACAGCCTGGTACAAAAAACAGTTTTGGTCTCTATAGCTAATTTCAATTCAATTTCAATGCAAGTGACATCATATTAGAGAAAGACACAAACAAAAACCCAAATACACAAATCTAAATAACCAAAAATGTTCCGACTTTGAACGACTTTGACTTTGAATGAACTAAAAACAGAGTGGCATTACCTTTAAGTCAAGGATGTACCTGTGAGTGTGTGAGAGAGTGTGTGTGTGTGTGTGTGTGTGTGTGTGTGTGTGTGTGCTACCTTGTATATTTCCGTGGAGCATTGTGTCAGGACGGTGCTAACAGTCGAGGACAGGCCCAGCTCCACCAGGCTCTCCAGATGAGTCTGGGTATCCGTCTCCATCTCGTCTCGTGTCTGTTCAAGGGTGCTGCTGTCTATCAGAGCGAAACACCTGCACGATCACACAAACACACACTTATGCACTTGTCAGCACTGAAAATGTCAACAGCGTAATGGTGAAAAAGGCCGTTTTACGTGGATGCAGACCGGTGCATTTCAAACAGAAAGAGATCGCACTCGTACTCAGACGCTGACAACGAGGCTTTACAAAGTGACAGTTTGACTTGTTAATTTGTTTCTACCTGTCCAGAAACTGTAGAACAAAGTCTTCAAACTCGGCTGAGGCAAAACACAGATCGTTCTCGATCTGAAAGGGAGAAATAGAAATGATTGGTTAGTGTATTTGCATAACATGTGTGTGCTTTAGATTACAAACAATAAAAGGAATAGTTCAGCATTGTGGGAAGTGCTCTGCTCATTAATTCTCTTGCCAAGAGTTGGGTGAGAATATCAACACCGCTCTCATGTTTGAAAGTCAAATACGAAGCAAGAGCCAGCAGACATTAGCTTAGCTTAGCATAAAGACTGGAAGCAAGGGGAAACAGTTAGCCTGGCGCTGGCAAAACAGTGTTAATTAGTGAGCTTTAGAGGTGTTGATTAGCAGATTTCACTAACTTTGGACAGAGCCAAGCGACCTGTTTCCAGTATTTGTACTAAGCCAAGCTAACCGGCTGCATATTTATCATACAGACACGTGAGTGGTATCAGTCTTTTAATTTAACTCTCCAAAAACATAAAACTATTCCTTCAAGAAAAAAAAGAAGCATGTCTTTAGCTTAGCTTAGCATAAAGACTGGAAGCAAGGGGAAACAGTTAGCCTGGCACTGGCAACACTCCTGCGAATCCCACCTGTAAAACCACAACTTGTCATTTTTTCCACTTCAGTCTTTGCACTGATTAAACAATGTTTATTAGCGAGCTCTAGAGGTGCTGATTAGCAGTTTTTGTTAACTTTGGACTGAGCCAGGCGACCTGTTTCCAGTCTAAGCTAACCGGCTGCATATTTATCATACCAAATGATTAATGCAAAGTACATGTCGTAGACATTATGTTTATTTAATCTCTTTCATGACTTAGTTAATGTGTGCGTACCTCTGTGAGATCACTGTGCCGAGAAGGAGCAGACGAACAATCCGCTAAAGGCACCAGAGTGGTGAAGGTGGCGATGAACTGGAACGTTATCTGGACGGGGCGACACAACGGGGAACAGATCAATTTACATCATCTGACGTGATCAAGGCCTTAATTAAATAACCTACCAGATGTCAGTGGAATAACTTTTTATAATGTATTAATTTATTCTGCCATGATGGATTAATGTAGTCTGGAGACAATGAGCAAAGCAAGAAAGAAAACCAATCCATTTCACAATCCAAGCAGAAAGTGAGGACTGAGCCTCGGTAATTGCGAGTTCTTCAAACTGATATTCATTCCACTTTCAGAAATTATTAATAGGATAGACCAGAGTACGCTAGAAGGGAATTTAATCAGCAAGAGCTGTATTGTCTACTTGTCTAACAATTCTTCTTCATTACTAATCAACACATTCATTACTCACCATGCACTTGCTGAAGTCGTTGGGGTCCACCCCTGGCAGAGAGCCCATGAGCAATGGGAGAACGTGTGCACGGCCCTCTGGGTAATGGTTGTTAGGGGAAACTAGGCTCCGAGCCATGCCAATCATGCAGCTGAGAGTGGCGGTGAGGGTGTGCGGCTCCGTCAGGGTCTCCATCGCTGCGTAGGTCCTGTAAGACACGAGAAACAAGGAGGGAGATAACAAAATGAGACTATTTGAGGACGGAGCGACGTGAGGTGAGAGGTTCAACAACTGGAAGATAATTATTGTGCAGTGGTTTGGTCAGTTGAAGCAGTAACTAAGGAGGCTGAAGGTGGTAATTAAGGTATTTTAAAACCCTTAGTACCTGATTGCTGCGATCCTTCTTGGAGTTGTGACCGAACAAATCTTTCAAATCTTTAGATTCTGTCATTTACACTTACTGACAACATAATTATCTCTTGATTATCGTAATTATCTCTTGTGCAAATAGAGAATAAATGTCCATAAACCCGCTCATGGAAAAAAGCTGCAGGACCTGTCTGAGAATATTCACGTATTATTATTAATATTCACATCCATGGATACTCTGCAAACAGGAACTGCTTATAGGTCATACTTTTTAAGGTGCCAATTTTCCAAATTATAAACAAATATAGACTAAAAACATGGCTCAAATCGTACCCAACAGCTGTCTAACTAAATATTTAGACCCGCAAAGGACCCAACTTATTAGAACTACAGTTTTCATATCATTGAAAAGTGTTTCACATCGACATGGCGCACACAAAGACTTACTTCTCAAGTACAGGTGGTATGGCGAGCTCAGGTGTGAGGAGAGCCAGGTTCTGAAGTGCGTAGGCCGCATCGGTACTGCCAGTTTTACTGCACATCACCAGAAGAGGGCAGATGAGCACAAAACAACATACAGGACAGTGTCAACAAACAACGACAACAACACACACACACACACACACACAGACAGGCAGATAATCACAGATGACCTGTCTTTGTCCAGATTAGGCCTCTCGTCTCGAGGCCAGTGTACTGTACTCGCTAGAGAGACACAGCAGGGTTTGGACTTGTTAGATAACTGACACTGGCACTGATTCAAATGGCAACAACCCAGCAAACACTGTTAATTTGCCTGAAAGTGAGACAATAACTAATGAGAGGCACGATGAATGAATGAATTAATCGTTATATGTCACGTAAATGTCTCCAAAATGTTAACTTTTCCAGCCAAATTTAGCCCTGCGGATCACCTAAAGCGTGTGAGAGTTCTGGTAGCAGAAAAAGAACATTATTGTTGGAATAAAACTATAATATCTACGAGGTGCAAAGCCAAATATGCAGTCAGAATCTATTTCTGAGCAAACGTTCTGACTCAAAAGATGGAGGTCTGTTGAATTTGCGGTCATTAAATGTGGGTTAACAAGACCACTGATTGGCTCCAACTGTGCAACAGCATGCTCACACCTACGCCCACAGTGACACCTATATTTCTGCCTGAGTAGAAATAGTTTCTATCGGCCTTCCCACACAGTGTCTTTGTTTTTAAATGTCATCATACAACCTATTTTTACAGAGCAGCTTCTCTTAAAAGCTAATATTATATATTTTTATTTTTGTGCTTCTCTTAAATCTCTTGTGTTTGATTCTATTATTGTAATTGTACATTTTCCCCCACTACGTCGTATGAACATTTGTCGCTTAATTTGTTTCAAGCTCTTGCTTTCAAGGCCTCTTATTCGGTTTTATCTTTTTACCACTTTGTACATCTCGCTTTAAAAGTGCTCTATAAATAAATCACTCGCTGAATAATGCTGACTCACTTGTATTTGTAGTGATACGATGATAAGATTGCTTACATAAAAGTTGTAGTTTTTATTATGTCAACAGCCGCCATCGTGCACTACCTGAACATGGCCAGCAGGGCGGCTCCGATGAGGCTGCGGGTGAACTCCTGCAAGTCGTCGTCAGTCAGCCTCTGACACTCAGGAACCAGCGTGATCCAGCAGGGGTCAGCGTGACGTTCTCGGTGCACGCGGCGCACGACGCTCGCCGGGAGACGCTGAAGCAGCCGCATCAGTCGAGACTGCACGCACACACAAACACACACGTTCAACATTAGCGTTATCATCCAGAGACACAGTCACACAGCCTGCAGTAAACAGATCTGTGATATCGCTCTTTTTTTTTCTCTCTCTCTCCGGCACTTGTGCGTTTCATTATTTCTGTTGTTGGTGCGAATAGAGCCGAGCCAAGTCCTGAATGACAGGTTATAAATCAAAGGGAGTGTGACAGGAAGCAGCTGAAAATGTGTTCACAGAGTGTGTGCGTGTGTGTGTGTGTGTGTGTGTGAGAGAGAGAGAGAGAGAGAGAGACTTACCTGCCAGCGACCATGATTGGAGGGATGGTAGAAGGAGGCGATGCTGTTGAAGAGGCAGGTCAGCTCCTTCTGAGCAGGGTTTCCTTGTCCACCCTGCAGGAATGTAAATCAGAAATTTAAACATCTGCAGTGTGTTTTTTATGTATTTTTTTTATAAGAAAAAGTCTGCAGAGTGTGTACCAGAAGGGCCGTGATCCACAACACCAAGTGTCCAATGTCATAGGAATTGGTGAGATAACGTGGTGCAACCATCTGACTGACCCCAACTGGAAGGTTCAGACTGCGCAGGATCCTGGTGAAGATCTGCACACACACACACACACACACACAGATACTGTACAGTGTAGAGTTTCAACTCAATCACATGGTCCAGCAGTCCCCCCTCCCAATAAAATACATTAACAGACACACTTGCATATCCACATAATCCTGCTAATGACTCACAGTGGGAATATAAGGAGTCCAGTCCACGTAGCCGATGTTATCGTTGGCGAGGCGAGCAAACAGGTTCACTAGGTGCTGCGAAACAACATCAGGCAAACAATCACTGCGAGTACAAAGAACATTCCCAGAAGTGAAGGCTGTCATTCCAAGAATTAAATATAGCCATGGTGAAAAAAAAAACACAAAAAACAGGAGATGTTCAAGAGGAAGAGTGCACAGCCAGGCCGCTGTGAGGCCAGGAGGCTGGATGAAAGCAGAGCGGAGGCCCAAGTGGAAAATCTTATCTGCATATTGAAAGGAAAGCGCCAATTCTCTAACAACACTTCAATCATCGTCAACAGTATATGTGGGTAAAGTGTGTCAATCCAAATTACTCAATCCATTTTTAGGAAACTGGAAAGTTACGTGATTCATTGCTCAATCATTTCAAAATATTTTTGAAAATCAACCGCTTGTTTTTTTTTTTTTTTGCAGATTTATACGGAAACTTCAGAGGTGGAATTTTCATTAGCTTCATGTGATTTTTGCTTTGAAAGATTCTGACTCTCGAGCCAGTGGACGGTTTGTAAAACTAGGTGTCAAAAAATGCTGCGAAAACCTCAAATATTGTGCATGATTGTACAGTGCCTCACCCCTTCCCAGCTTGGCTGATTTTGCACTGATGTCCAAATATTCATCAACTCCTCAAACCACAACCTGAAAACACACACATAAAAATATCACATTAACACTCCTCCGCACACACACACACACACACACACACACATACACCTGAAGCTGAATTCCCCTCGTCTATTATATATTTCCCAAAATATGACTCCCTCCCTTGTAGATTCTGGAGAAGAGAGAGAAAAAATGAAATGGAAAAATAGAGTATTGAAGATGATGTATTGTGGAAACTGTGCAGAAACTGCTGATGAATCCAAGACTAAATCCAGACAAATAGCTTGAGAAAGAGTGAATATACTGAAGAATGCAGTGAACGCTGTGAAGAGGCTCGGTAACTGGAACTAAACTGTGAAGGGTGTGGGGAGTAGAGGTGCAAAGGTTTTCCAAGGAAGCAAAAATATTAGCAAAATAAAAAGGAAGGTGGGGGAAGCGCCGCTAACTCAAGAAGAACATTATTTATTGAAACTCCCGGGTGCAAAGGTGTAAATACTTACAGTACAGGGCCTGAAAGTGTACTTACACATGACATGAACTCTTCAGGACACAAGATTCAAACAAATTACTTAATGAAACAAAGGGCCAAAAAACAAAAAGCAGCCTATTCTACCTTTTTCTGCTGGCAAAGATCGCTCTATAAATAAACAAAGAGTGCTTTTGCTAACATTTTATAAACCCGTTGTGTTAGCTCTGGCCGAGACAAGCTGCACTTTACGTCTAATCCAGACCCATTCAAGTTGGCCCACTTACTGGAAGGCCTGACTGTGTTCCTCTGGGGGCATTATGGTGGGCAGGAACAGCTCCATGTTGCTGATGGCCTTCTGCATGACCACGTCAAACACACACAGCAGGGGGCGCCACTCATCCAGCATCTCCTTGGTGGACGATGCGGGGAAATACCTGGAAAACACACACACACACACACATAGAGAGGACAAATAGATGCAGACAAGCAAAGACAGACTGGAGATGCAAATACACACATTGATCTACAGTACACAGTTCAACTGAAGATCAAAGCTATACGTTATCCGGCGAACAAATTACATGATCACAGAGGATGAGACTTACAGTCTGCAGCTTTTGATCAAAGCCTTCAAAATGTGGTCCACTGAGCTGCAAACAAGCAAAGAGACGCGGTGTGTGAGCTGCCTTTTGCTATCTTGTGAGATCCACCAAGGTTAAAAGGAAAAACCTTCAACATTCAGGCTGCAGCCAGCCAACAGTTATTTTCATCTTCAATCAATCTTTTGGCTTTTTTTTTTTTTTTTTTTTTTTAAACTAATCTTTTAGTCAATAAAATATCAGAAAATTGTGCCAGTAAAAAGTTCCCAGAGCCCAAGGTGACATCTTTAAAAAATGTTTTGTCTGACCAACAGTCCAAAGATAATAGATGTAGAGCAGTAAAAAACACAGAATAAATGCTCGTATTTCACAAACCAGATACTGTTTGGCATCTTTGGCTAGATAACTGAACATTTTTGAGCATGAATTATTTATTTCACTGTCTAAAATCTTTAAGAAAGAGGTTAACTTTTATACTTGAGGCTTTGAATATACAAGCAATATAAATGTACTAATACTATGCCTGTTCTCTTGTGAATATTGATACCACCCTCATGTCTTGTATAGTAAATATGAAGCTACAGCAGCCTGCCGACTGACTGGCTGACTGGCTTCTCAGTCTGTGGTTGTGAAGTGAAGCCAATGCAGAAGTGCTAAAAACTGCAGTTCCTCAAACGGCCACTTGAGGCTGGCTCCAAAACAAGTCAGTCTCCGCATCCATGTTGAAATGTCACGGATACGACGTCCATTCTATATACTGTCAGTGAGTATAACGTGTTAATTAGTGAGCTTTACAGGTGCTGGTTTCTGGGCTTTATGCTAAGCTAAGTTAGCTGGCTGCTGGCCATAGCTTAATATTTAGCGTAAAGACATGAGAGCGGTATCATTCTTCTCTATTTCCCAAGATGTCAAACTTTTCCTTTAATGCAGATATGTATTTAGGATAAGGTTTGGGCAGGCAGTAAACTTAAAAATAAGATAACTGGCTATAAAACCAGGTAAATCAAAAGGAAGTTCTACTACTACTCTACTTCTTACTACAGGTCGGTCGATGTAAAGGTAAAACTTCATACTTTGGGAACCAGATAAGTCCAAGGTGCTCGGTTTTGGAGTAGACCACCCTCTCGTACAGGTCATAGAGGGGTCGCCATGGCAACTGTAGGTCATCCCTAGACAGCAGTTCCTTCTTCCTGTTTGAAAAATGAACAGTCTGTCCTGTTTATTAAGGCATCTGCAGAACCTCAGCAGTCAGGATCTTTAATATTAAAACCTGAGTCAAGACAAAATGATTGTAATAATGTCATACTGAAGTGAGAAACCACAGGGTTGTCTGAAAGAGTCTTTAATTGTGGGAACATGAGTCACTACCTTGCAGGCTTAACCCGTGACGACTTCCAGACATGTCTGCAAACACAACACTGTGATTGTATTGTGTTCAATAAAGCATAGCTGGACTGACTGACGGCTGCACACATTAGTAATTTGTAGGTGTAGAATAAGAGGCTCCGCAGAGAGAAATGAAGCAGGTTTAAGATCTGACACAACCGTCTATCTGCAAGCTGTAAAGTTACCTTTTACAATGCTTCTTGATCTATCAAACACCTTGTTAAGCTTTTAAATTGTATGGTAACTGGCATGCCACTGATGAGTGCTTTATAAGCTTTAAAGTGGTGCAAGGTTTTTTTTTTAATCCTCCTGAGAGACTTTCACATTGCTTTCTCTATTACTTCATTCTTTGTAAAAACCACAGTTTATAGGAATACACGCCACAGCAAAGTTGAAGAGTGAAGAATATTCCACAGCCTTGGATTCCTCTTGTCTCCTCCTCTCTCATTCATCCAACAGCTATGGAACAGACTCTCATTGGGGAGATTTGAAAAATGAAGGAAAGAAGAGTCAATTGGGGAAATGGCGGTGAAATGCGAGGGGAAGGGGGAAAAAAGCCTATTGAGACCTGATACGCCATGTTGAGTATCAAATTCATCTCTCAGCTGTGAGACCTGGCACTTAATATACGGTTAGCCCAGATCTTTCTCTTTTCATCTAATGGAAAACACTCAGACAAATGACATCTACATTAGGATGTTGTTTTGTGATGGATGTGAAAATCATGGAAACAACAGGAGACAAATGGGAGGTGATGAATGTGACTGTCTTGGAGAATATCCTGCAGTCGGTCGAGTAGTGACAGATCTGATTTGAGAGACAAAGGCAGGAGGTTACAATGTACTGTAGGTCAGGGCTTAAAAAGTAATAAATGCGCTGTTAGGCCAACATACTTCAATGTCGTTTTTACTCACTGAGAGAGTGTCTGTTTGGATGTTTGTGTGTTTTGGGTAGCTAAGCAGATTTTCTCAAGAGCTCAACTGTCCTTTTTTTTTAGGTACTATTTCCATTATCTGCTGGTTCAAACTTTCACTCCACTAAATTTTGGAGGCGAATTTACTTTTTAGTCCACTACATTTATTTGACAGCTATAGTTTCGAGTTTCATCTCAGATTCAGATTTAAAAACACATCAAAAAGAGAAATTTCCGTTCAAAACTTCTCAGATGGTTTCATTTAAATGACTGTTTGAGGCCCTAAAGCAACATTTTCTACCTTAGAGTAACAGCTTCACTCACATTTTGATGCTACATTGACATGTGATCAGATGAATGGTGTCTATCATTTCCAATCTGTGACTCGATGCCTCGTCTTGCACTAACTTGTTTGATCCAGGTAAGATCACCATATTTTATGGAGAAAATGTTTTCTGGTTTTCCTCTGATGTCCTCATCTCACCGTGATTTACAGAGTTTCCTGATTGCCTGTAAAGTAAACTGCTGTGAACTGTAGCTGCTGTTAGCTAATGCTAGCTCAGTTAGGCGTGGTGCCCAGCTTGGCTGTTGAGAGCACCAGGGGAGTGCTAGTGTTTATATCAGTAGCACAGAAGCTTTGGACCTCCGGGAGGAGTTTTTCAGGCCCAGGATGGGGGTGGAGTAGGGGTGTAATTGGGTTCAGAAGTCTCTAATGGACATAATGGCAAAGGCAAAGAGACCAAGGACATTGGCAGAGGAAGCTAAGAAGAGAATAGGAGACAATGACTCAACAAGAGGCTGCCAGACAAGAGTAAATTTTAGACTGACTTTTAGTCGTTGGCAAGAGCTTCGTGAACGTCGAGCTGGGCTTCTTGATGTTGGACTAGTAAGTAATATTAGCTGGATGTCTTGTGTTGTTGCACTTACTTGATTGTTGTCAATAGCAGCTGCTAGTTTTTGATCACAACTAATCACAGCTGTCCATATTTACAGCAGAGCTATATAAGCAAAATGCATGAAACTGGGGGCACCAAACCATAAAAATGATCAAATCTTACATGATGTTGCTTTAAGAAGAAAAGGACAAATAACATATACAACTGTGTGCAGAAGAACAGTTTTGTCTTCTTTCCTATACCCCATTCATCATCTAATGACCCCCTAGATCTGGTTTGTGACCCACTGAGGGGGCCTGACCCTTATGTTTGGAACCACTGGACTAAACTACCAAACTAACCTAATCTATTAACATCTATTATATTACTCACAGGGGCGATTTATCTGCAGAACGACTACTTTTCATTTTGCTGGTAATACATCTGTACTTTTACTTAAGCAGGAATTTGAATGAAGAGCCTTTACCTGTAATGGAGTATTTTTGTTTGACTACTCTCACACAACTCTAACTTTGTAGACTAGTTCATAATATTGTTTTTTGTAACCACTACAAAAACATACATGCAAGTCTTATTGTTGTGGCCTAACAATCAGACTGTCATTTCATTTTCATTCCATCAACACTACAAAGATCTTTAACATCAAGCAGCGATTCAAGCTAACATTGTTGTGCCAGTCACTCTTTCTTGGAAATAACGGCATGAAAGAAATATCTACTTTTATTTTCATGATTCAGATGTAGATGCAGATGCACCATTTTCTATAATGAATAACACATTTGGAGGACTGTGCAGCTTCGTGGAGGTAGCCGCACTCTGAGTGCTTTCTAAATTACTTTCTCCAGCCTGCAGAAGTTTAAAGCTCCAAAATGGCAGCATGCCAAATGGCAGCAAGGGTAAGCGAACAATCCACTGTAACACGTCATATGTCTTAACATCGGTGTACCACTTGTGTAGCACAGCGATGTTTACCAACCGGGCTGATCTCATTATACTGAAGGATAGCAAAGGGCAAGAGAGGCTGAAGCCTGAGGAGTCCAAGTTTCTGAGGTCAGGAGCTCTCATGGATATAATTTGCTGGACTTTTATTATTTCTGTGATGGTTTATTAGTCATACAGTTATTTTACTGTGCGCTGCTGCACAGTATAACCAATCTCTCCAGCCAGCAGCCGGCTATCCAGACATGTTTCTCCCCAGCTATGTCCCCCAGCTTCTCCTGGGGGATCCCAAGGTATTCCCAAGACAGACGTGATATGTAATCCCTCATGTTCTGGGTCTGCCCCGGGGGTCTACAGGGAAGCATCCTAATAAGATGCTTGAACCATCTCGACTGGCTGCGGCTCTCCAAGCTCCATCCAGATGTCTGAGCTCCTCGCCCTGTCCCCAAGGGCGAGGAGCTCAGACATCCTCTGTGCGTGTTGTGTTTTGCGTCACACCCACTTGAGAAGCTGAATGAGCAGCCTGGCGTAGCTCTGCATCATGTTTGGCTCCAGGTTCGGCAGCGTGACCAAGTCATAGAGCAGCTTGATGAAGAGTATGTGGTCCTCTTTACTGAACCTCCGCCCGTACAGCTTCAGAAACCTGAGGGTGGAGGGTTAGGGGGGTGGAGTTGGGGTTAGTGAGGCAGATGAGAGGTGATCATTTGTAGAGCAGCTGATCACTTCCAGCTTCCTGCAGCTGACCCATATATGACAAATACAGAGCTTTAGAGGGCCATTTTCTCAACATGAAACCTTCATTAAACTCAATGGATCTGAGTTGGTGCCAAGTGGACAAAGTGAATTAGAAGTCCAGACTTTATTTTTACCGGTTGCAGCAGATGGCCGCCCACCATGAGCCCAGTTTTACTCAAGGTTTCTGCCTGTTAAAGGTCCAGTGTGTCAGATTTAGGGGCCTCTTTTGACAGAATGTCAGAAATATAATATAATATGCATAACTATGATTTCATTGATTAAAAATAAGACACATTATGTTTTTGTTACCTTAGAATGAGCCTTTTTATCTAGAAACAGTACAGCAGAGTCCACCATGTTGTCATACAGTAGCCTAGAATGGACAAACTAAACACTCATAGGGCCTTTTGCATTTTTTATGAGTTTCACAGCCACCGTAGTTTCTCCTTCACGCTAGGAAGGAGAGGGTGAGGCGAGGTAGATGCCACTTAATGCTACACACTGGTCCTTTAAAGGAGGTTTTTCATTACCACTGTCTCCAAGTGCTTGCTCATGGTGGGAATTGTTGGGTCTCTATAAATAATATTATAAAGGTTACAGTCTAGACCTGCTCGATATAAATAAATATTTAATTTATTTAAAGTTAAAGGGCAGAACATGATGCCCCGGTGCTCTCTGGAGGCAGGCAGAGTAGCGAACTTGATCTCCTCTTTAAATACACCTATGGCTCTAATATTTGGCACTTTATTTCCCATTTGCTGAAGTGCAACGACTCTTGAAAACCTGAAATTTAATATTTGGGCTTTAAAGTGAACATTTATTATACCTGTGGCCACCTTTAAGGAAATACTGATACATTGCACAATATAATAATAGTCTTAGGACAAATATTATTGCTTATATATGAAGCTCGTTCATTTGTTGTTATGATCCCAGAGAAGTTTTTATGCAACTCTAAAATAACTTATGAGGTTGTGATTTTGTTGGACTGACAAAATATACACACTCAATCCAATACAACAGCCCTGTGGAGCATAAATGACTAATTATGGGCTTAACTTGTCGACAACCTTAACTGCAACACTTACGAGAAGAGTTTCCTGGACCAGAAAGCGACCCCGGGCCACAACTCTCTGACGAGGACAGCTCTGGACAGGTTCGCTTTGATCTCCGCCAACAGTTCCGTGGCCTCCCGGTCCAACCGGTCTGAGTAAGGCAACAGCCCGTTATACACGATCTCCTTCTGGGGGATAAACCCAGCCATATCCCCATCCACAGTCATATCTCACTGATAAGTCAGGTCACTTTCCTGCTGTATGCGCGCGTCAAAAGGTAAAGAAAAAAACGGTCCCCTCTTTATCTAATGGATGTTGTGCCTTCTGGGAAGTGCGCTGCAGAAATAAGTTAGTGGGCATAATCCGCCGTGTCCAGAAACGAGCGGCGGAAGGCAGGCAGGCGATCACAGGGGGAAAGTATGTCACGCTAATTGAGCTGTGCAAAGCCCTGAGCGTGGAGGGCCGGTTCCGCTCTGACCTGCAATGTCAAGCAAGCGCTGCGTCACCTCTCCACTTCACACCCCACCACAACATATCCACCGGCGGCCTGCGCGTAAAGTGGGTGACAGGGTTCGTGCACTGGCCGTGACGCGCGATAGGAGGTCGGACAAAAAAAAAAAAATAGAGTGTAGCCCACAGGTTTGTTAGAGAGGGAGTATTACTGTGTGGTCAAGCTTTGATTTCTGCACCACTGAGCCTAATGAGAGAAGGCTTTGATATATGAAGGCTTTGATATATTGGTACAGTGTAACCCCCCCCCCCCCCAAAAAAACCCAACAACTTTACGGTAAAAGACTGGCAGCTGTGGTTGCCAGAATTATAGCGAAAAGAATATTACAGCGTTTTACTGTAAAGTGAACAGTCTCTAACATAAAATAATACTTTATTCTGTATAATTTACCTTAAATTACTGTATAAATAAAGGTTTTGATTGTGACCGTGCTTTACTGTATACAGGAAAAGACAGTCATACTTCATGGCATATTTTAAGGTCTTTACTGTCATGGTTCACTGTAAAATCTACATTTGGGGTGTTGGGTGTTGGTGGTCATTCTGGACTACAAATCCCAGAGGCACTATATAAGTGCATGTCGCAAGCTAATCTGCAGAATAATAGGATGATCTGATAACTGGATTAATGCCCCTGCTATCTATCTATCTATCTATCTATCTGTCTATCTATCTATCTATCTATCTATCTATCTATCTATCTATCTATCTATCTATCTATCTATCTATTCTATCTATCTATCTATGTGTATGCTTTGGCTGCATGCCACAGGTGCATTTATTTATCTGTGTGCTGAGATGTGCTGCTCCCTAACAACAAGTCGCTTGCTGTCTGTCTTATAGCGGCTTTGTCCCCGACCTTTTCCAATCTTGCATTACTGTGCACTCTTCCATGTAAATCCTTTTACTTTAAGCCTATGTAATTCTCTGACCACTACATGCTTAAAGTGGGGCCGGCAATTGCAGGATATTGTCTGGCCTGCCTGGGGCTTAGAGCAGAATGCAAAAGCCCTTTGAGTTCTGCGGTGTAGTTACCTTTAAAAGAAGTGGGGCAATTGCTGCAGCCCTTTCTTTAAGCTGCCTGATTACATAAAGTGCCCTGTTTCTCAACCCTGCTTCAATCTCACCAGCAGTCTTCCCCATTGCTTTCGCTGGCCTGTCTACAGTCCACTACAGGCTCTGCAACCTTCAGTCTGAGACGGCGAGCAGAGGTGCCCTCTTTAAAACAATTTTCTCTCTATAAACACCGGGGAAGACAGGCAGAATCACAGACTTTGAGAGAGATCCCAGAACAGGATGTGCCTTCCACAAGGCATATCAGTCCAAGAGTGTCACGCTGGACTTTGCCAAGTAATCTCACCCAAGTCTTTACCTTTTATATCCCCTCAGATCTTATTACTTTGGGGCTTTTTCTGCCTCTCAGAGCAGCGACAGCACCTGCTTTCACTGTCTCCATCGTTGAACCTACTCCAGGAAGAAACATGGTATCTGTCCCTATTTGTTCTTGTGTTGTGATGTTTCCAGGTATCTGGAAAGAGAGAATTTGTTGGAATCGTGAGTCTGTAAGTGTTTTTGTATGGGCACAGGCGCTTGCATGTGTGTGCATACATGTGTGCACACATCTGTGAGATTCATTATTCCACAAGTGGAGTCTACAGATGGAAAATGTGATTCAGGATGATGATGCCTCTTTGACTCAGCAGGGAGAAGACCAAACAGAGAGAGAGAGAGCGAGAGAGAGAGAGAGAGAAAGAGAGAGGGAGAGAGAGAGAGAGAGAGAGAGAGAGTGGGAAAGAGTGAGGGAGAGAGGGGGAGGAAAGTGATGGAGGAAAAGTGAGAGAGAGAGAGAGAGAGAAAGGAAAGAGATGATGGTCCCAATGGAAGTAGATGTTTTTGTATTCCACCAGCTTGCTCATCTTTACCTCATGATCATCTCCAGGAGAAAAGTCAGAACAAATGCACACACACACACACACACACACACACACACACACACACACACACACACACACACACACACAAAAACCTCTCAAACACACACATCAAGCCTCTCATTTTAACCAGAGATTTATAGCGATGCCAGTTTTCTCGCTACTAAAATATTGGAAAACTCGGGTTAGCCAATAAGTGTGTGTCTCAATGTGTGAGTGCATGTTTTCATGTGTGTGTGTGTGTGTGTGTGTCTTAGTTTGGAGAGTGAAGAGTGTAAATGATGTGTCTGGGAAACCTGCATCGAGACGTCAACACAGACACACACATACACACACACACACAGAGTTCCTTCCATCCAGCTGGGTTTCTCGCTGGGAGATATGCAGCTCAGTTCATCGCCAGACAGACGGGTAATATATGGCCCCCGCTCCTGCCTCTCACACACACACACACATGCACTACACACACACACACACACGCACTACACACACACACACACTCACACTCACACACACACTCTCAAACAAATACATAACCACATTAGAACTTTCTACAGAACTAACAGAGCTGTCTGCATGTTCTTCACTCAGATTTCACTCGCACAAACCTCTGTTTCTTTTGGATACTTCAACAACAAATTACTGAGGAAGCTGTACTGGTCCGGATGCCAAGGTGAGAAGGAAACAAGGAAATAAGGAAGAGGAAAAGGAGAAAGACATTCCATCACAGCTCCTGTGGAGCTGCAGCAGGGACGAAACCTACCAGCCGTGATTTCTTATCGTGGAGGAAGGCAGACCAGCGAGGAGTACACAGGTATGCAAGGTTAATTCCCTCTTCATCTTCTTCTTTTATCTCCTCTGCAGCAGCCCTGCTTGCATTGTGGTGTAGCAGTATAGATGTAATACTTCACGGTGACTGCATATGTGATTTATGTGTGAACAGGAATGAGTCCACTGAGAGGTTTCCCCTGGCTTTTGATCTTCCTCTATGTAGCAGCTATGTGTGCAGGTACCACACATGCTCTCACATGTGCATTTGCTCACATACAGAAATAATTAATATATGCACAAATACAGTTTCTTCATCTGTTTTTCTCCATCATTCATGCATAAGTATAAAATGTAGACACAGACCACACTTGTGCTTTCTCTACAGGTGTGGGTGGTGCAAAGGTCGACAATGTGTCGTCAGAAATCTGTCGTCATCCATGTGAGGAGCTGCTGGGTTTGCTCACTGAGATCCAAGGCCTGCGTATTGTCACTAGTAACCTGCTTGAAGACCTTGAGAGAGTCGTAAGATGCATAAATACATGCAATACAAAATACATGCGCATGTATCATCTGCATGTCTTTAACTCTATGATGCTACATTCATTTTGATATGACATGAGCAAAAAATTGGATTTTATCTGAAAAAGAAAAGAAAAACTTAAGAAAATAAATTTAGCTTTCTTTTTTCTGAAAAGCTAAAGGTGTTGTAAAATGATTTTTGACTATTTTTTTCAGTTATAATAAAGCAATGGAGACCATTACAGAGAATACTGTCTAAGTCTGCCAGCCGCTGAAATACACTTTACATTGTATTTGATGGGGTAGAGCTTTGTGGTAAATCTGTGTGTCAAAACCAACAAAGAGAGTAACTCTTCTTTCAGCGCAAATGGAACAAGTGGCGACATCCTTTTTTTTGGCTGGAAGTGCTGTGGTTTGTGGTAAATGTCCTGGTAATTTTGGGGGGAAAAAAACAAGCAGAAAGAATACCATCAGTGTTAAAATGCTGGCTACTAATAACCTCAATCACCACTCTAGTCTAATTCAACAGGTCTCTGTGCACTAATAATACAGGGCCATAGATATAAATCATGGTTTTAATATTTTGAAAATTAAATATGTATGTATTTGTATTTCTCAGTCTAAAGAAAATGAGGAGATGCGCATATTTTTGGCTGAGCTGAGCAACAGCAGCAGTGGCCGAGGCAATGGACGTGGAGGCAGCTATGGAAATGGCCGTGGCGGCAACTATGGAGATGGCCATGGCGGCAGTCATGGCGATGGTCGTGGCGGCAGCTATGGAGATGGCCGTGGAGGCAGTCATGGCGATGGTCGTGGCGGCAGCTATGGAGATGGCCGTGGAGGCAGTCATGGCGATGGTCGTGGCGGAAGCTATGGAGATGGCCGTGGAGGCAGTCATGGCGATGGTCGTGGCGGCAGCTATGGAGATGGCCGTGGAGGCAGTCATGGCGATGGTCGTGGCGGCAGCTATGGAGATGGCCGTGGCGGCAGCCACGGAGATGGCCGTGGCGGCAGTCATGGCGATGGTCGTGGCGGCAGCTATGGAGATGGCCGTGGCGGCAGTCATGGCGATGGTCGTGGCGGCAGCTATGGAGATGGCCGTGGAGGCAGTCATGGCGATGGTCGTGGCGGCAGCTATGGAGATGGCCGTGGCGGCAGTCATGGCGATGGCCGTGGCGGCAGCTATGGAGATGGCCGTGGCGGCAGTCATGGCGATGGTCGTGGCGGCAGCTATGGAGATGGCCGTGGCGGCAGTCATGGCGATGGTCATGGCGGCAGCTATGGAGATGGCCGTGGTGGCAGCCATGGAGATGGCCGTGGAGGCAGCCACAGCGATGGCCCTAGAGGCAGCCATGGCGATGGTCATGGTGGCTATGGTGATGGCTATGATGGCGACCATGGCGATGGCCATGGTGGTGATCGTGGCAATGGCTATGGTGGCAATCGTGGCAATGGCTATGGTGGCGATCATGGCAATGGATATGGTGGCAATCGTGGCAGTGGCCATGGTGGAAGTCACGGCAATGGCTATGGTGACGACTATGGAGACGGTGATGGCGACTTTGCCGATGGCCATGACAATGGTGGAGGCTATGGCTATGGCCGTGGTGGAAACCGTGGCAATGGCAATGGCAATGGCAATGGCCTTGGCGATGGCTATGGCCGTGGCTATGGTCGTGGATATGGCCATGGTGACAGCCATGGTGATGACAGTGACTATGGCCACGATTATGACGATCTTGACAGAGACAGAGACGGGGAGGTCTGGTGTGTGCAGGATGGACGAATTTACGAGCAGGGTGAGCAGTGGGAGGTTGACAGCTGCACCTCCTGTACTTGCAAGGTAAGCACTGAACAATTATGTAAATCTTCCACACTACAATAACTTCCATCATAATGGGTAACTGTATGTAGCCCAGAGCAGTTTTTAAGGGTTTTGGAGGAAGTCCAAGTCAAGTCCTTGTTGACTCAAGTCCAAGTTTATTTGTGTTGTTTTGTTTTATTTATTTAAATATACAACATCTCTGGACATTGATTTGACTGCAGGTCCTGGAGCCAAAAACATACAGGAATCCTCTAGAATGGCTCTTATGTAACCTAAACTTATAGGAACAGTTTGACGCTTGCATGCTTATTCGCTTTTTTGCTGAAAGTTAGATGAGAAGATCGATAGCACTACAGCCAGGAGACCATTAGGTTGGAATAAATAAAAAATCAGCCTGCCAGCACGACTTAAGCTCATGTTATGTCTGTTTTGTTTAATCTGTCGAAAAAACGAAATGTAGAAATGACAACTTGTGGTTTTGCAGAGGGTTATGCCCTAAGCTAACAGTCTCCTGGCCGTAGTTTCAGATATGAGAGGGGCATCAATATTCTCATCTAAGTCTTGGCAAGAAAACAAATAAGCATATTTTCCAAAAATGTCAAACTATTCCTTTAAAATGTATTAACCAGTTGGAGAGAAGTTTCATTTGTATCTAATGTGGTTTCATTTATTTCCAGATCTGCTTTTGTTAGTCTCCTATAATTTATGTTTGCTTCATCCACCTCTTTGAGTCTGTTTCTTGTTATAAAACATCATTAGTTTTGTCAAGGATGGATTGAGGGAGTAGCCAGACTTATTTTAAGTCATGACAGCATATCATTCCTCTGCTAGGATAGGCATTTAGCAAAACATCTGGCTCAAACTAGCATGGCATGACTAATAATATTGTTACAAATGCTGAATGTGGTCTCTTTCTTACCTTGTGTAGGATGGAAAGGTGGTGTGTCAGCAGGTGTCTTGCCCTCCTGTGTCCTGCATCAATCCATCCTTTATCGATGGAAAGTGCTGTCCTGTCTGTCTCAGTGAGTTTGGTTTGTCTGTAACTGTGAGTTAGTCTGGAAAATGTGTGCTGACATCCCAAAATTTGATAAAGGTATACCAATAGTGTATGTGTGTATAAAGATAATGAAGATGGCTGGTCCCCATGGTCTGAGTGGACCGACTGTTCGGTCACCTGTGGACGTGGAGGGCATCAAAGGGGACGATCCTGCAATGGCATCATCCCATCCTGTGCTGGCCCGTCGGTCCAAACCCGCAGCTGCATGACGACAAAGTGTGAGCGCAAGGGTAGGACATCACTCTGCATGTCTGATCTGTCACGTCTTGATTTAATTTATTTTTTGTGATTGATTGAGGAGGACTGGTCCAAAGCAATGAATTGAATATTCCTCAAAGAGCAGAAGTATGGAACTTCAGACGAATGGATTTTAGAGATTGGAATTATAATTGGAAACATGTTCTGTAAATGTATACACAACGAGGAGCTGTGGTGGTCTGTGTTGAATTCTATGCTCGACTTTTCCAGGCTACTGGGCAAAAAAAAACCCTGGACTTTTTACAATCTTTATGTACTTGTTTCATGTCCAGCGCGCGCTGACGGGAACTGGGGTCTTTGGTCTCCTTGGTCTGCATGTACAACCACATGTGGTGACGGCAGCATCACACGGGTTCGTCTCTGCAACAACCCCCCACCACAGAAGGGGGGCAAAGGGTGCTCGGGCAGCGCCAGGGAGACGCAATCTTGCAACAACACACTTTGCCCCAGTGAGTATACGAGCACATGCAGACTGCACTGAGTATGTAACTGGTGTACAGGTAAATGAATGTGTTTGTGTGTAGTTGCTGGAGGCTGGACGAGCTGGACCGAATGGTCACTGTGCTCAGCGTCATGTGGGGGAGGTCTTACAAGCCGGCAGCGGGACTGTTGGAACCCCCCTCCTCAGAATGGTGGGAAGTTTTGTGTTGGAGACGCTGTGGACTATGAAGCATGTAACAAACAACCATGTCCAATAGGTAAACCATAATATTGGTGCAGTTAACCCAATTTAAGATAATTTGTATTGTGTATAAAAGACTCATGCACATTGTGCACATTTGTATGTATTTTCAGACGTATGTTTGCTGTCATATCCATGTTTTCCTGGGGTGGAGTGCATATCATATAGTGATGGATCATGGGAATGTGGAAGCTGTCCGTTGGGTTTATATGGCAATGGCACTCATTGTGAAGATGAGAATGAGGTAATAAGAGCAGTCTACAGCAGGATCAGACTACATGACATCAGCCGGTTAATGGCTCAATGAAAAGTCAACTAATCCTACATCTAGAGTAGAACGCCTAGCAAGGCGCCAACATAAAGACAAACATGTGTTGCTGGTCTGCAATTCTTAATCCTCCACTACTATTCAACAACTACTGGATGGGTTATTATGATATCCCCCAGGATGAATCTTAATGACTTTGGTGACACATTGACTTTTACTTTAATGCCACTATGAGGTTTAGATTTTAGGTTTTTAGTGAAATGCCCTGAGAACTATTTGATGGATTGTTGAGAAATACAGATATTCATGGTCCTCAGAGGATGATTGCTAATGACTTAACAAGCAGGTCAGAGTCAGAACCCATTGGCTATAATTCGATCTGACAATGATAATGACAATGACACTCTGGGGGAAACGAAAATTGTTTCAGGGCTTCCATGTGAGTTAGCAGATATCTGGGCCAAGACTTCTTTTGTTGTGCCAATCATTGTTTACAGCCCGATTAGCAGATTCAGACGTAAGAATAACAAGAAAGACGTATTTATGTACACCAGTAAATGCTACTAAACAGCTAGATTGTCAGATAATAGTCAGTGGGCTCCAAGATTGCATTTTGGACAATGACACACAGACTGTTTACCTGCGTGCAACCAACACCCACTCAAATGTGATTGGTCAATACTGCTCGGACTACAAATGGAAACCAGAATGCTTCCTTCCACAATCTTTTCTCTCAACAGATTTCGAATTCATATGCAAATGACTATTTATATAGATTAGGTAAAAGTTTACATTTATCTCAACATCTCACTGATGGACTGGCACAAACTCACGCATTTAGTAGTAATTAGCAAATGTTAGCATGCAAACATGCTATACTAAGATGGTAAAGATTTCCTTACTTAACATCAGCGTGTTAGCATTGTCATTGTAAGTATGTCAACATGTTGATGTTACAATTAGCTCAAAATGTGGTTGTACCAAAGTATAGCCACATAGTATAGCCTCTTTCTTTGGCCTAGTTTCACATCCTCGACATGCACTGTGATACTTTAGATGGGTTGTACACGTTCCAGACCCCAAAAGTTTCTCTCTGATCTTGCCTGATCAACATTGCACTTCATGAAAGCTGTGATTGGTCTGAGTTCGACCTCTAGTCTGTAACTGAAGGCACCGCGATCACCTAATCTGGCAGTGACCATCTCAAAAGAAATAAATGTTGTGTAGTCTGATCCTGGCAAAAAGCCCCTCCAGTCAAACCAGTTAGTGTTTGATATGCTTAACATGGTTAATCTCTCTATCTTTGCAGTGTGAAGTGGAGGATGTGTGTGTCACAGGCTGTGTAAACACAGACCCTGGGTACTACTGCCTGCCCTGTCCTCCTCGCTATAAAGGCACCCAACCATACGGACTTGGACTGCAGCAAGCCCAGAGGAGCAAGCAGGCATGGCATTTCCTTTTTTGAATATTAATTTTTCATTTGTATGAATTCCTGTCTTTGCTTTGAAATACAAAGCGTGAATCACTTTTGTGCCTCAACTGCTGGCTTTGGTTGTAGGTGTGTGAACCATACAATCCTTGCAAAGACAACACACACAACTGCCACAAATATGCTCAGTGTGTGTACCTGGGCCTGGCGTCTGAGATTTTATTCAAGTGTGTGTGTGCCGTCGGGTTTGCGGGCGATGGCGTCTTGTGTGGTGAAGACTCTGATCTGGATGGCTGGCCCAACTACAGATTACCCTGCAAAGCGAATGCAACCTATCACTGTCAAAAGGTAAACAAGAATGAAAAATCCAATCTGATTGGCTGGCAGTGTTCTGATTTCACTAATCTGAGTTGTGGTTGGCTGCAGGATAATTGCCCCATGCTACCAAACTCTGGACAAGAAGACCTGGACATGGACGGAAAGGGAGACGCATGCGATCCTGATGACGACAATGATGACATCTTGGATGAGAGGGTGAGGCTGTGTCTCAGACATGGAGTAACCATAACTGAAAACAATATTCACATCCCCTGTGTGTGTATGAATGCACGAGTGTGTGTGTTTGGCATAGGACAACTGCCCGCTGGTGTACAACCCTCGGCAGTTTGACTCTGACAGAGATGGGGTCGGGGACCGCTGTGATAACTGTCCGTTTGATAGCAACCCGCTGCAGAGAGACACTGATGACAATGGAGAAGGAGACGCCTGCAGCATCGACATTGATGGAGACGGTAGGAGGCAGACCTGGACTGTGCAGTTACTTGTCCCATTATTTCAGTCTTATTAGAGAATGCAATGACGGGTAGCTGAACTAATACTATCATTTGTAGATTTCCTTGGGAGTTCCATGAGTAAAAATATGTTTTATATAGCTATCCATCACAGAGATAACAGCAGGGGAAACACTATTCAGGGAGGAACAGACTTTGGCACAATAACAGTAACATCTCACGTTTCCCTCCCGTAGCATCCTTCTTATCAGCTGAAACTGAAAGCTTGGACAGTAACCGTATTTCCCCCGTGTCTCCAACTTCTCTGTGAGCCAAGGAAGCAGTTCAGAGACTTCTGCTAGCTAATTTTAGCTTAACAGGGCTTCAGCAGAGACAGAAGAGGGGATATGAATGAGTAGCAAGGAGTCTGAAGGTTCGCTTACACTTACTCTGAGAGGTTTATTGAAGCTTGGCCAAGCAGAATGGAGGATTTGTCAATACACTTCATCATGACATGATGAGTGCCACAGATACTTTATGTCCCTAAATAGTCATTAGTCTACAAACAAAGAAATATGTTTACCCTTAGTGGTCCAATAATGTTATCTACATTATGTACCTATCTGTTGTGTCGAGGGAGTGAGACAGCCCAAGACTCTGACCATAGTAATGATCAGAATGGCGCCTGCTTTCCTAAACACAAACATGTACAGCTGCTCTGTATCTCAAGGAGAGAAGTCAGTGTCCCCATAATCTAAGATTTAATACTGCCTGACCCTGTGTAACCCCCATATGTTGCATGCTAGAACAGAAAACTCCCTCACACTGCTTTACTTCTAGTAGTTGCATCTCTACTACTGTAGTTATAAAATCAATTGTGTTGTTTCCCATGGCTCAATTTTAGGACATAGTCTTTTTAACCTTTACAAGCTGCCGCTTGGGGACATCATCAGGAGACTGGCATTCATTTATTTATTTTATTGTGTGAAGCACCTTATGTTGTATGAAAAGTGCAATACAAATAAAGTCTGATTGCTTGGTTGATTGATTGTATTTCTACAACAACTACTACTGTCAGTTGCTCTCAGGGGGTGGAGTATCCTAGGGTACGTCATAAATTGCTGAAAAATAACTTGATTTTCTGTGGAAAAAGGAAACTACAGTCTGTAATGAACACTACAGACTGGATCAGCTAGCAGTGTAATAATAAAAAGTCGATTTAGTGTGAAGTTACTCTATATCTTATCTGTATTTGTGTCTTTCTCCAGAGGTTCTGAATGACCATGACAACTGTCCCTTAATCTACAACACTAACCAGAGGGACACAGACCTGGATGGTGTTGGAGACCAGTGTGACAACTGTCCCCTTCTACACAACCCAATGCAGGTCCCTGAAAAACACAAATCCCTAAAAGCACACATGTATCTACTGAAAAATTTATTGAGAAAACAAAATTAATGGTGGTGGCGTTGCCTCAGAGAACATCTGGTATGGGGTAACTATTTATTAGTGGAAATCCATCAGAGATGGATTTTTTTAATACATGAAAAGAAAATCTTGGAAGGCCATGCAGGGCCTGCATGCTTGTTAAGGTAAAACTATGCATGGCGACTTGTGATTTAACACGCTATAAACATACAAATATATTGTGTGTGTGTGTGTGTGTGTGTTTGCAGCTTGACTCTGACAGTGACCTGGTGGGGGACATGTGCGATGACAACGAGGACATCGACGAGGACGGCCACCAAAACTCTCTCGACAACTGTCCCTACATAGCAAATAGTAACCAGGCCGACCATGACAAGGACGGGAAGGGAGACGCCTGCGACCATGACGACGACAACGACGGTATCCCTGACGACCGGGACAACTGCAGACTGGTGCCCAACAGGGACCAGCTGGACTCTGATGGTCAGTGTTGCTACGGTTTCTCTAAACATCAGGTGGCAGATAGGTCTTTTAAAAACAACCTGTCACCTGTAATCAATCATAATCTATTGGAAATCAATCAATGGAAGTCAGAATGTCGTGATACTGATGTGGACAAATGCTGATTAATTTGTAGTCACATGGGAAAGATATTTTTTACAATTTATGATAAATGGATTTTGCAGTTATGCAGTAAAATTTTGTGACTATCAGTCCAGTACGTCTCCAGTGATCCAGGTCATGTTAATGTTGGACATCAACACAAACCGTTTAGTGCTCTCAGTAGTACGATTAATCATAGATGAAAGTTTTTAAAAAATGTATCCAACATCATACAGGACTTTCTCACTAAATTTGCACATTATGTCCCTTTTTTCTTGGCAACAATGAATTCAGGAGATCACATGGTCGCATTCTCTCTTTTTATTCCTCTCTTCTTGCAGGTGATGGTAGTGGAGATGCATGCTTTGACGACTTTGACAACGACAGTATTCCAGATGCGCTGGATCCCTGTCCCATGAACGAGGATATCGGGTCTACAGACTTCAGGAAGTTTCAGGTTGTTTTGTTGGACCCTAAAGGCACCACGCAGTCCGACCCTTTGTGGGTGATCCGCAGCCAAGGCACGGAGCTGCTGCAGACAGCCAACTCGGACCCTGGCATCGCTTTAGGTCAGATTAACTAGAAAAAATAAAAATCCTTTAAAAAAAGCAATTAAATTGTCTACAAAATGAACATCCCTTTGTTTAAACAGGATATGACAAGTTCAGCTCTGTAGACTTCAGTGTGACCTTTTATGTGAATACCAACCGAGATGACGACTACGCAGGCATTGTGTTCGCCTACCAGTCCAGTCGACGCTTCTATGTTGTCATGTGGAAACAGGTGAGGTCTGAACTCTTATTGGTTTGACTAATATCCATCCATCGATTTTCTTCCACTTCCCTGGGTTCAGGTTGTGGCTGCAGCAGGTTTAGCGGGGCGTTTTAGACGTCGCTCTCCCCAGCAACACATTCCAGCTCCTACTGGGGGATCCCGAGGCGTTCCCAGGCTAGATGGGTCTCTAAAGTCCCTCCAGCAAGTTCTGGGTTTTCCCCAGGATCTTCTACCAGTTGGACATGCCCGGACACCTCCAAAGGAAGGCGCCCAGAGGGCATCCTAATCAGATGCGCAAACCTCAGATGCCCCAAAACTCAGCTGGCTCCTTTCGAGGTGAAAGAACTCTACTCCGAACCCCCTCCGGATGTCCGAGAACCTAACTCTATCTCTGAGGCTGAGCTCAGCCACCCGGCAGGGGCAGCTCATTTCATCTGCTTGTATCCGCGATCTCATTCTTCCGGTCACTTACCCATCTTTATTCAGCTCCTTTTATTATTTCTCTTTTATGTCCTAACACAGTCTCACTACCAAAAATGTAGAAGTGCATAAAAGACCTGACTTTTCATCCGCGACAGTCCTCAGTCATGTGCAAGCGTCAACTTAACCTTCATTCTCTTTCATCCTCCACGTTCTGTCTTTCTGTGAGAGCAGGTGTCTCAGGCCTACTGGGAGAAAAAGCCGACCAAAGCTTTTGGCACAGCGGGAGTGTCGATCAAACTGGTCAACTCCACCACAGGACCAGGGGAGTATCTACGCAATGCCCTGTGGCACACCGGAAACACCAGACAGCAGGCATGTATCAGTGACTTTACAACCCTTAGTCTCTTTATATTCTGCTTGTCATACCTTTCTTACTTGAACTGATAAACCTTCACCAAAAATGTATGTGTGTTCCAGGTCAGAACATTGTGGCATGACCCCAATAAAATTGGCTGGAAGGACTTCACAGCTTACCGCATGCACCTTATCCACAGACCCAAAACTGGGTTCATCAGGTAGAAAGAATGTCTTTAACAACTTTGAAAGTGCCTGATTCCCACATTCAGTTTTATCACTGCATGATCTAACAGTGGTTAGATTTATAGACCTCAGAATATCCAGCATATGCGAGGAAATTATTCTTTTCCCTTGTGTTTTCCAGATTATCGTCTGGAAAATGTTTCTCTGTTGAGTAGTTATTTCACAAACAAGACAACTAGTATATGAACCTCTACACGTATTGAGTTAAAGAATTTGTCTTTTGGCTGCTGTTCCTCTTTGGAGAATTTATATTTTCCTGTCGAGCTGTTATAAACCACAGCTGTCTGATGATTATGAAAATCAGTGAACTTTGTAGGTGCTAAAACAAAGATTTTTTAACTTCTTTAGCACAAACCGTTAAATTTTAATCTGCAGTTAAAACTATTTAAAAGACCACACTAGTGTTTTAGCCCATTTACTACACTTCATATACCTACTTTTGTTTTTACCAACGGGAAAACGTCCGCTTGAGGCTGGCTCCAGTTTTTAGGTTTTACATAAAAAACACCTATATCACACTATATCATCTGTTTTACCTAAGACATGAAAACAGCCATAATGATTTAAATATATTTTATTGACAGTGAAAATGGCAAGAACATTTTGGAACATTTAGACACTGTCCTTACTTACTGACTCCTCCAAATCACTATCAGCTTCCTCATCGTGGAAGATCTGATCAATGGCCTCTTGAATAGTAAGTCTTGCTGCCATAACTTCTGTATCTCTGTCACTGAAAGAGCAGCTCGGGTACCTTTTATAATCTTTATATTTTATCTGAAACTAACATTGGTGAGTTTTACAAATCCAATGCAGAAATATCAACTCAATCTGCTTTTACAATAAAAACAGACGTGATCACCATTTTAAAGCAGGTTTCATAGTCCGCAAGTGGATTTTCAAAATTCTATGAAGTGAAACAACACACTAAAGCAAATTTTAGAATAACTAGCAACTCTGTGGTAAATTTGATTTGTACCAAATGGGGTAAACCAAGAAATAAAAAAACACTGGAATGGTCCTTTAAATCACATATTTGTGGTTCAGTCAGTAACTGTTCAGTTCCTGTAGGTTTTAGTGGCGTGACAATCGGCTGGATAACTCCTTAAATTTGTGAAAATCACATTCAGCGCCCCCTTTGAAAAAGAAATTCACCCTCAGATGTCCTTACACTGGAGGATATCATCAATCTCCAAGAGTTATTTTATAACAATGTAATTCACTTTCTTTGTTGTACCCGGCTCTCCTCAACCTGCCACATCTACTTCTACTTAGTTGTACTTCCCACTAATGGTTTTACAAAAACACCCCCCAGGCAATGAGTTTTTTGTGGTTTGTGCTGTTTATGTGCAGGTGGAGAGAACAACAATACTGTGGGGAAAGAGGAACAAACCTCTCATGTGCCAAGCCCAGTTGTTCAAATTGTTGAAATGCTCTTAAAGAAGGCAGTCCTTGAAGATGCAAGTGATGACTGTGTTAAATTCTGGGAACTGATTAATTGTACGATGACTGTATGCTTATTGAATGTGAGACTGAAAAGAAGCTCCAGCTCTTTGATTTTGAAGGACAGACACACATTGATATTTTGGATAGTTGCTATGAAGCACCAGTGTATCTGCTTTAAATATAACTCCAGTTGACGTCATGTCCTCAGTGTTTATTTAGTAATAGTAAAGCAGGGAACAGGAAGGAATAAAGTTATTTGACTAACCCCCCAAAAATACCAAAAAACAGGTTATAAAATATACCACATAAAGTAGCTTAAAGATTATATTTTACTTTATCTTAACCTGTAATGTAATTATAGCTGATAAATGTGGTGAAATGGGGTAGTGTTGTGGGTGTAAAGTAGAAGTAAAAATGAAATGTACTTTCTACTTTCCACCTGATTTTAACATGAATGTAAACTAAATAATTTTGATTAAAGAAAAAACTAACGATAGATGTAAATGAGAAGAATTAGCTGTTAGGAAAATGCTAGCTAACTAACTATCTAATGTACATCAATCGTTAGTTAACTAGTGAGCTAACTAGCTAGAGATGTAAATTAGACAGTTAGTTAGATGGTGTTTTACTAACTCTAGCTAGCTAAGTAACAATTGATGTAAATTATAAGAATTACCTATTGTTAGCAAAATGCTACCTAACTAGCTGTCTAATGTACATCAATCGTTAGTTAACTAGTGAGCTAACTAGCTAGAGCTAGCTAAAGTTGGCAAAACGTTAGCTAACTAACAATTGATCTAAATTAGACAGCTAGTTAGCTAGTGTTTTACCAACTCGAGCTAGCTATATAAATTATTATAAATAATTATAAATTAATCTTATATAAATTATAAGAATTAGCTAATGTTGGCAGAATGCTAGCTAACTAGCTACCTAATTTACATTGTGAGTTAGCTAGCTAGAGTTATCTAATGTTAGCAAAACACAAGCTAACTGGCTAGCTAACAACTGTCGTAAATTAGACAGCTAGTTAGCTAGTGTTTTGTCAACATTAGCTAACTCTAGCTGGCTAACTAACAATTGATGAACATTAGCTAGCTAGTTAGCTAGCATTTTACTAACTAGAATATATCATGACGTCGCTTTTACCTTTTCGCCATCAAAATTTGAATGTAGACAAACCTTGCACGTAGCATATGGAGCAAAAAACACAAAGTGGTGGGACCTGAGTCAAATTATTTTCTCTCATGTACTCACAGTTGCTGCATCTGTGGTAAAACACGTAATAAATGTTGTGTACGATGACGTTAGCTGTGCTGTGTTCCCCTTGCAGAGTGGTGGTGTATGAGGGCAGGGATATTTTATCCGACTCAGGGGCAGTGTACGACCACACCCTGGCTGGGGGCAGACTGGGACTGTTTGTCTTCTCTCAGGAACACGTCCTCTTCTCAGACCTCAGATATGAGTGCAGAGGTAAGAGTTTGTCCTGACTATTAATTAGTGGAGGAAAAACTGAAGTGAATTGTAGTGGAGTAAAAGTGGCATAAAATTACCAGCAGAGTAGTAAATGTTACTGAACACTGTGCCTCTGTCCTCCAGGGTTTGCAAATTAGTTCCTCTAATAAAAGATGTGTCTCTAATGAGCATATCTGCTTCTTGTTTGTCTTTATTTCCTTCCTCAGATAACTGAACAACCCACCAGAGATCCACATTCATTTCAGAAAATCTTAATACAATTGAGAGGGAGGGGGAGAGTGAGAGGATGCACCAGATTTATCCTGCCAAGACTATCAATTAGTGACCCTCATCTATCTATCAGCTTTTTATGCGACGGTATCGATTCCAGGCTGTCTCATTCGTTCCTTGTATATTACTGTAAGACTCCGACAGCATTCCTAGTGACAGTAACCTCTTGTTGCTTTTCATTTGCTTTTTGCTAATGGTTGTAAATAATTATTTATTGCCAGATGCCAGATATGAAAGGGGTGAGATGGGAGAATAAATTGATGATGGAGTAAGTAGAGCACTGTGCAGATGTCTGCTGGTAACTTATCAATAAAATACTTGTTTTTTTTCAGCTGTTTCCTTTTTTTTCCTCTTTTTTTTTTCTGATGAAACCAACACAGTATACACATGAGTGTTTAAAGGTGGTCTCTAGCGCCTTTTAGTGGTGAAAGAAGTTATTACAAAATGATGAGTGGGAGTGAAGGAAAAAAAGCAAAGGTTATGTGAGGTTGGTGAAGTCAGTGGTGAAAGTATTCAAATCATTTGTTTACGTAAAAGTAGTAATAATAAGACAAGATAGACTTTAATGATCACACAAATTCACTTGTCACAGCAGCTCGTATACACAAGGTTGATAAGAAATTACTCATAAATAAGAAATATATAGAAGAAAGTCATGAAGTCATGCTGGTGTTAAAGAGTCTGACAGCTGTTGGAATGAAGGACCTGTGGTACATGCTGGGAGTATCAGTCTGGGTATCAGTATCAGTAGCTGCTTCAGGCCTCCACAGTCTCATTCAGGAGGTGAGAGGAGTTATTCGTGACTCTCCCACACTTTCCTCTATGGAGTCTAGGGGGCAGCCCTGGACAGAGCTGGCCTTCTTGACCAGTTTGTTGAGTCTTCTTCTCTCACTCTCCATGCTTCCTGCTCCACAGCAGCAGACGACTGCAAAGATTGCAGATGCCACCACAGTGTTATAGAAGGTTTTTAACAGAGTCCAGTTTGTTGTTAAGGTGAACACACACAGGTATTTGTATGCTCCCACGTTCTCATTATCCAAACACTGGATGTTTACCCGTGTGGTCTGAGGCATCTTCCTCCTGAAGTCAATCACCTTCTCCTTCGTCTTGCTTGCAAGGGTCAACAAAGTCTGTGATGACCCCCTTGTACTCTACTGCTCATTTCCTTCTGATACAAGCTCTGAAACAGCTCTCACTGTTTAAAGTCTAATGTGTACAAGGTTAAGAGAAAATGAGAGAAGTCTTAAAATCCATCCATTACCTGTATATCCATTACAATCTGTTATCAGGGTCATCTTATCCCAGGGCACATAGAGACAAACAACCATTCACACTCACATTCACACCTACGGACGATTTAGAGTCACAGATTAACCTGTTAAGTGCATGTCTTAGGACTGTGGGAGGAAGCCAGAGAGAGAGAGAGAGTACCTGGAGAGAACCCACGCAGACACAGAAAGGCCCTAGCCGAGGTTCGAACCAGGAACCTCCTTGCTGTGAGGCGACAGTGCTAACCACTGCACCAAATATTAAAATCTTAGACTCAAAAGTAACTGTCAGATAAATGTAGTGGAGTAAAAAGTACAACAATTGTCTTTGTAATGTGATAAATAATTGGGAAATACTCAAGTAAAGTCTACTAAATACTTCTGATTTAAGTAAATAAGAATTAAATTGTTTTTAATTGGTTATGGCTGTATAAATATGTAACAAACATCCTTTAAGATTTTAGTGTTTTTACTGTCTGTTTTGCGTCACTACTTCAGAAAAAGGCAAAGATTTAGTAATAAATCTGTCTCTCCAAAGAAACATGACCTTGAGTGTCAGGGAAAATAAATCCTTTGTAGTGAGTCAAAACACTAAACCTGTTAAACCGGTTGGAGAGGGAAGTGCAACTTAAAAACACCAACACACACTCAGGTGTGCGCACACACACACACTCTCTATACCTGGTGCAGTGAATGAGCGACGTCACCAGTGTCCGCTCCCACTGGGATGAGAGGAATGAGGAAGACGACCAGCCGCGAGGTTACAAGTCATTATTAAATAAACAGTCTGCCTGTGTTGTTAACCTAAACCGGAGGGATGGCGCACGGATATACCCAAACTTTGTGCGTTCCCTTCATGGAGCGACACCTCTCTACGTTGAATTTTGCACTGTTGGTTGTTGGTTACATCCTCTACCTCCTCATCGGCGCTGGGATATTCTCCGCCATCGAGCTGCCTTACGAGCAAGAGCTTCGGCAGGAGCTGGCAGTGGCTCGGCAGGACTTCCTGAGCAACAACACCTGCGTGTCCGACGCGCGCCTGGAGGAGCTTCTGGTTCGCGCACTGGAGGCCAACAACTATGGAGTGTCCGTGCTGGGTAACGACACCAACCGCAACTGGGATTTTGTGTCCTCTTTGTTCTTCACCAGCACCGTCCTGACCACAACAGGTGAGGCCCGAAGGAGGACACAGGTGTTGAAACTGTGCTGCACAGAGTGGTCACTCATGTGGGTGTACATTTCATTTGGGAGGACTTTATTAAGGGTTATATTTGTTACACCAGATGGCTTTATGGTTAAAAAATACATGTTGTAAGCACATATTCTACTTTAAATAATAATTTTCATCTAATATGACAAGGTAAAGTTCATTAAACCTCTTTAAACTTCTTACAATTACCTCTACTCCCTCACCAGAATATATGAGTACACATATTTTTCATTTCAAAAGTTTAACAGCTGGATAAAACATGTCTCCCCCTTGGTGTCATGTGTGCTGGATGTTTCAGATTTCCAAAACTTGTGTAACATGAGCCAGTTGTGACATGCTCACACATGTGAAACTGAGATTTAAGGTGTGAACCCTTCAGCAAAAGAAACCATCCTTCTAGTGTACGTCATTCTTCACAGTGAAATTCAAACAGCCAAGTGAACCAGCAAACCAACAACCAGCAAAACACATTTTTGAGTGTAATGAATCAAATACTTTATAGATCAGTTGCCAAAAAGATCAACTTTTATCCTATTTGGTAATAATGCACTTATAAATGTTAACAATCCCTTAATGAACACTGTGGAGGATTTCGTGGCGTCTAGCAGTGAGGTTGAAGATTTCAGCCAGCTGAATACCCCTTGCCTCCCATTTCAAGCACGTAGGAGAATGTACAATGGCCTTGCCACGCTCTAGAGCCAGTGTTTGATTTGTCCGCTCTGGGCTACCGTAGAAACATGATAGTTCAACATGGCAGTCTCCGTGAAGAGGACCCGCAGGGTTGTGCTTCTTACTTATAAACCCTTATACAGAGTGACTTATTAGAAAGAGGTACTATTGTGTTACTGTACATGTATGTTTCATCATAAAAACAGTCATCACAAAGATAGAATGTGCATGATTTAGCATATTTAAGAGTTTATATTGATTATACTAACATCTTGTCGGGCTTTACATGTCGCACCACTTGTCATTCTGTAAGCAGTAGCAGGTTTAGACATGTTGGTGGGGATTTATGTGGGTTTGAATAACAATGGACACCCTTGAAGCTACATAACGCAGTTAAACTATTGGCTCTGCTAAAATGAGAAAATTAAAACCCGCAGAACTTTGGCCTCCAGTGTAGACATGTGAGTTTACAAAAGCTGGACTGAAGCTAAATTAATATTATTTCTTTTAGAAATGTAGTTCATAAGAATACATGCTGCTATTGAATGAGCTTCTGTATAATTACTGTTATGTGCATAGAGCTTCACAGGGTCTAAGTGGCTCCTGGAGAAGACTCTCACCTCTAATTATTATGATTAAAACTGTGCTGCATGTTGTGTTTTTCAGGTTATGGCCACACTGTTCCTCTCTCAGATGAAGGGAAGGCCTTTTGTATCTTCTATTCCCTATTTGGCATCCCAGTCACCCTCTTCTTCCTCTCTGTTTTGGTGGAGAGGATTATGGTGCTGATAACTAGACGTCCAGTGGCCTACTTCCACCGTCGATGGGCCATGTCTAAATCGAAGCTAGCCGCCATACACGCTACCTGTCTAGGCATCATCATGGCCCTGCTCCTCCTCATAATCCCTGCCTGGATCTTTACCAGCATGGAGAAGGACTGGGACTTTCTGGAGTCTCTGTATTTCTGTTTTATCTCTCTGACCACCATTGGCCTTGGGGATTATGTCCCTGGAGAGACCCACAGTAAAGAGGACAACCCACATCCACATCTGTACAGGCTGGCCATTACAGGTGAGTAGGTGGCTGAATATGCTGCCCTTGCTGTCAGGTGGAAGCCTTTTGTCCTCATGCAATTATGGCCACCAAACCAGGTCACAATTTCCGTTGTCCAAAATGGTAGAATGGGTTTCAAGCATTGTGAATTTTCTCATCCTGTAGAGCAGCGGTTCCCAAACTTGCGCCTCATTGTCTTAGTTAGCATAAATCTATGAGTTGTTAGGCCTGGAGAGATTAAAGTTATCCGGTATTTCTCAAGGAAAAAGCAACACAACACCTTTATTTATTCAGGAAAGTTTCGCTGAGAACAATGCTCGCCCTGATCACATTCAAACAGTTACACATTCACACTTGGAAGCTGTCCAGTACAACCACAGTCTGATCTGCCGGCCACTGAGCAGCTCCACTTGAGCAGTCGGGGTTAAGGCCCTTGCTCAAGGGCACCTACAGCCTACAGGCATGCTAGCAGCTCTTTGAGGCTGTACTAAGGCACTGAGCTTTGAACTAAATGCTAACATCAGTATGCTAACTTGCTCACAATGACAGTGCTGACATGTTGATGTTCATCAGGTATTGTTTAGCATGTATGGTTTTGTTTTGTTTTATCATGTTACAGTAGCAACGCACAGCTGAGAGCGAATGTTCTTAGTTTTTTACTAAAGTTTTGGACGAAATGAAATACCTGATGATCGGCTAGAAGACAAGTCAGGGTCACTGAAGTTAATCCCAAGGTAAACATGAATATCTGTGATTTCATAGCAAACTAACCAATAGTTGCTGAGGTACTTCTCTTTTAAAAAAACACAAATGTCAACCTTATGGCGGCCCCAAGCGGCAACCTCCGTGGCTGGGAAATGAAGCCAATGCCGAAGTGCTAAAAACTGTAATTTCTTGCCGATATTTAGATTAGCCAGGAGCTGGAAAAAGCAGTACATCCAACATGGCGGAGGCCAGCGCCGCATATTTTCTGCTTCAAAACCATTCGGAAACCTGTGGGTGACGTCACTTATGCTCTGTCCATTCTTTATACTGTCATTGGGTGGTACCAGAGAAAAAGTCAGAGGGCAAACAAAGTCAGTATTTATCCTCTGGAAAAGGTAAATGTTTGTACAAAATTTTGTGCAAATTAATCTTGTAGATGTTAAGATATTTAACTGGAAAAGCTAAATGTATGATCTGCTCATGGCACCAGAAGGAAAGTCAGAAGATCACCAAAGTCATTATGGTGCATCCTCTGGGGATGATGAATGTTTGTACAATTTTCAAAGCAATCCATCCAATAGCTGTTATTTCAGTCTGGGCCAAAGTGGTGCACCCTTGGCCTTTTCTTGGCAAAAAATGAGAGAACAGTTTAAGAGAAAAAATATAAACACGTATTGAAATGAAATGTTGATAAGAATGACAAAGTTAAACAAAGTAAGAACTGTTAGCCACCACACCCTAGCCATCTCGATTTGATTAGTCATGCTGTACTGGTCTTTGTTTCTTCATGCTGCCACTGTGTGTGTATGTTTACACTTCTAGTCTACTTGCTGCTTGGCTTGGTGTTTGTCCTGGTTGTGCTGGAGACGTGTTGCGAGCTTCCCCAGATGAGACGCCTCAGACAGAGGTTCTACAAAGAAAAAGTTCGGGACCTGGACTCTGAGACCACCAACATCATCGACCGAGATCAAATGAATGACCAGCTGACTGACCCCTCAGATCACATGACAGATCAACTACCAGTCATTCCTTCTGTGTCAGAACAGGCTGCGTCCCTACGGCAGGATAGCAACTCAGAGCCTTACACCCCAGCATCAGGATCTGTTAATGGAAAACTAAGATGACAGACTGTCTGGAACACACTGTTTTTGAGGAAGTGGTCTATAAACTTGTTCTCCACTCATGAACTCTCAGGACATACTGGCTTTGACCTCTTTGGTTTTGGCCTTAATGTGTATGTATATGAGCATATTCGGAGCCTGCTTGGATTTATGTGTACATGTAAGTACTTAATCACCATAAAAGGGATTGCTCTCTGCCAACACCAACAGACATTTGTGGCGTAAAAGCAGGAACCACCCACAGACTATCAGGATGGTATTGTTTTCTTGTTCTTCCCTGTTGCTCCATTCCCCGCTGATAAGAGCTAGATCTGTGTCACAGAGGAAGGGCAGGGCCCCCTAACGGAGGGAAACCCCACAAGGTTCCACTTCCTGCCAAAGTCTTGATGCCTTAATTCCAAAGTGGCACAGTTTGCTCTTGAGGAGCCCGCTCTTAACACATTATATATTCTATGGTGGTATTTGCATAGGAAATTTACATTCTTGGAAGTAGTACAGCAGTATCTGGGCCTAACATCAGTTGGCCTGTTGTACGTAAGGTTCCAGGAAGAAGATCAAGCGATTCATTGCAATCACATCATTGAACATTTTGTTCTTCCTGCTGATCTTACAGGTGATTAATTATTGGCTTTCTGGTCCCGATAGCATGTCTAAATACCCTAACCAGCAAGTTTATTGGGTATACAACAACACTATCAATGAAAAGTAAACACCTGTTATATTAACAATGGCTATTTTAGCATAAAAACAATATAATTCAGACATCAGTGTACTATTTACTGACATTTGACATTGTGTAAGATAAGAAATAAGACTTTTATTTAGTTGATGCCCCCAAAGTGTTGCATAACAGGGGAGAATACTGTTATGTCCCTTTAATTCTGAATTTGTTTTCCAGTCCAGAAAAGTGTAAAAGAATAGTCAATAGTGTTAACCCTAGGCTAACCGTATATTTCTATTGTGAGATTTTCAGAACAACTTTGCTAAAGCAACATGCCGGTTAATTCCAGCTTGTTGTAGGCATTATTGTGCACTTGACACTGAAACATGAACCTGTTCTGATTCAAATCTGTGCTTAAGCTTCAAATTTCCTGAACTTCTGTTGCTCAGAGGTATCTTTGTCTCTTTCTGCCCTACTTGTCAGTCTGGTTAAACCATTATACAGCCTTTATTCTACATGTATAAAACATGATTTCTTTTGTAAATCCTTCATACAAAATAACATCTATTTTTAGAGAGGATTTTCTATGACCCAAAGGCATGAACTTCTAAAAATATAGGTTAGTCCTTCCAAGCCTTCTGATTGTACGAAATCACTCTTTTGTGGCAGGTGATTCCAAACTCTCTAATACAACAGTACATCAATAAAAAGGAAGGATTTATAGCAGTACTGTTGTTTTAGACTTCATTAGTTATAGCTAGATGGATCTAAAAAACCATCAACTTGATGTATTTCATTGGGGTAATCATACTGCGATGTGTACCATCTTACCACTAGAGGGCAGCACGGTCATTTATATAGGCCTACAAAAAGTAGATTTACATGTAGTTCCTTATTACTGGGAATTTGTCTGTCATGCTGCTTAGGGAACCATTTCTTAACAATGTAATTATGCTGCAAGAATAATATTGTCATGTCATATGTGTCATTGTTACAGCAGTTACAACATGTTGCAGGTTTACAGGAGTGCTAAACTCGTTCAATTTACAGGATATGGTGGATGTTTTTATGTCTCCATTTAAAACAATGGGTTCAAATCACAGGAATGTCTTCCAAAAATATTTTTGCTGCTGTTTTCTCTGCTGTTTTGCTGGTTTTAATCAAGAGCAGAACATTGCAACGGTAGTTTTTATAAAATTCAGTAAGCTTTCTGGGTGAAGCGCAATAAAATAAAACATGCAACATTTTATGACTACTTATATCTTGAATGACAAGCAAATCAAACATATTATATAAACATTGGTTATTTTATTTATACAGTGTCATATTCACATCATAATTCAAGACAAATACATGCAGACTGATGTGGGTGCACAGCACGCATTCAAATTCACGCAATCAAACTCAAACATACACACATATGCATGTCCTTCAACTCGGAGTAGCAGAATCACTCCCCAGCGAGAAAAAGTATTTGTCCTTCTGTAATGTCCTTGAGTCCACGTGAGCTGCAGGACTGTTGTTGTGCAGCAGACGTTGACCTTTGACCTCCCCACAAAAGCTGGAAAGTGTAAAGTTGATTCACATGTTGGCAGAACAGCGCCCACCAAGCCACTCAGAAGCTCTAACATACACTCATACATACAGTACATCTGTTTGTTTCTATACAACCTGAGGCAGTTTGGAGCAGCTGGGCCAGAGAGGGCGCAGGCTGAGGATGAAGAGGATGAAGAGCAGTATTGCCATGATGGTGACTATGGAAACGTAGCCTGCGTGGGGCAGAGGGGGAGTGTCAGGAGCCTCAGCTGGAATCATGTTGGTCAGATTCAACATATAGCCCAGTGTCCAGCCTGCGTCGCTGCCTTTTATCTAGACACAAACACAGGGAGAAGGAGAACTATTACTGTCATTCTGACGCACTGCAGACCAACACAGTTTGGAGGGAGTATTTAGAGTATTTATACTGTGATTGATTACAGACTGAAAGGGAAAAGTGAATAAGTACTCAGAGAAACACAATTTAGATAATTTAGACACTTCCATATACACGAGAGGCCACTCAGTGTTTGATTAGTAGAAAAATCATGGGAATCATCAATCATAGTCATCAGATCTCAACCCAAATATAAACCTACAAGAGACTCTTGACCAACTTGTGAGACAGTGCTCTCCACCACCAAATGAGGACATATAGTTCCAAGTTCAGTAACTTGGAGGATCTATGTTAAAAAGCAATGACGCTGTTGTGAAGGCTTATTACACTTTATATTTTGAGCATTTCAAACGTCTTTTAATCAGATATATTTACACAAATATTGACTTATACAGATTTTAGATGTGGGGTACACACTACTACTTAGATACTGTAGATATTGTTACTTTTGTTTAAGTGAAATTTAAAATGCAGAATTGTCTTTATTTTCCACTGGAATATTTCAACTTCAGAGTGATTTGTTCAACTGCAATAAATTACATATACAAAACAAAAAAGAGCCTGATTACTTGCTCAAAAATAATTTAGTTATTTATTGCTCTTAATTGCACATTCTTTAGTCACGTATTTATTATTGTATTTAATAAAATTATGTATTTATATATTATTTAATACTGATTATTTTATGGTAAACCCTGATTTTCCCTTTTATTAATTGATTAAATTAGTATTTTAATACATTTTAATTGATTATTTAAATATGAATTAATACACTTAGTCTGTTTATTTCTAAATTAATCAGTTAATTTGTAAAACATTTTAATATTACCTGTTTTTATTGCCCGTAAACGGAATTCTTTACAGCCAATCACGTGACACTTGTGATCCTCCACTGTCATAGGCTAAACCTCAGTTGCTTAGCAACCAGCTGACTGGTAACGTCCAATCAAATTCATTCAGGTGTACAGCGCGGCCATTACAACCACCAGACCAGATGTATGCATGCTGCCCTCAACTGGACCTCGTGAGCTCACCGTTAGACATGTCAAGTCAAGTACAGGAAGCGGTGAACTTCCTTGAAGTCTTTCAGAAAATTTCCATTATGAGGTCGTTCTTCTCGTAAGCACAGTGAACATGACCCAGTTTACGAGAACGCTGTTTGCTAAGTGCCTGTCGACCGTTTTAAGACGTTGCTGGTCGCTGTCTGCGTAATGGCGGTAGCTTGGTTGTCATAACAACCGTTGTTAAAGTTACCAGGACTACAACACACTCACCACGAGTTCAAAAGGTAACTGCGTGAATTTTTATTTCTTTGCTATACTGTATGGCTAGCTTTAAAGGGAAAGTTTGGGAATTTTGAAGTAGGGTTGTATGAGGCACAGTGGAACACTCTTTCACACGCCTTGTTTGCATGGAAAAAATACACCTGTTGAAAATAGTGTGTGTAGGCTATTTGTTTTTGCAGTGCTGATGTTTATCGCCCATGGCTATTGACTTATTCTGCATTTTGCATGTTTTGGCTGTGCTATCTCATTTCTATTTTAAGTGTTATTTGTCAGACGTTACTGACTTTAAATGTGTCAACACGCCACACACTGTTATCAAGATACTATGTAGGGAGGCTTAGGTGGAAGAGCTGGTCGTCCTTTAGTTTCATGGCTGGCGGTTCATTTCCCGTCTCCTCCTCCTTCAAACACTTCCCTGATATGTGTGTGTGAATGAGAGATTGAAAAGCACTTTGTCTGCTTAGGTAAAAATGCCTAATATACAGTCAGTGAGTCCATTTAGTCCATTTTATTAAGTATACTTATTGAGTTCATATCTCAGACTGAGAAGGGTTTTGCTTCCATTCAAGGAAAAGTGCAAGATAACTTGTCTTTCTTTGAATCGAAATACTGTTAATAACTTGACAAATATTCATCTGAGGTTTATAGTTCGTGCTACGTTTCATGTGAAAAAGGCTTTGCAAACATCTGCTAAACGTTTGCTGTGAAATTTTGGAGCCAGGCCTAATTTAGTTTGTTCTTCTTAATCAAACAATTGTCCAATATATGTAATGCTATTAAAATCAATGTTTTAAAGTGGGATATGAAGTGGTGAGTGGGCAGCAAGGAGATGGTGGACAGAGAGTATTGTCAAGTCAGAGGATCAAGTCCATAAAACTGAAACAGCCCTTTTAAATAAGAGAAGATCAGTCAAAAATGTCTTCATAAAGAACATGGCTCCGGGGCATGTGAGACAGGAAAGGAGTGGACTGTGATCTACTGACCTTTTTGATGAATTTTATTTTGGAGTAGCTCTCTGAGGTGAAGTTGTAGCCTTCTGTCAGCAGTGTGAGGACGTACGTGCCAGAGAAACAGTACTCGGCCAGATATTTCTCTTTAACCGCTCGATGCTGCTGCTTTATCTGTTCAAGCAGTGATATCATCAATGTACAGAAACTCAGGCTGAAGGACATAACACTATATAAGGAGATTGTGTGCGTGTGTGTAATTGATACATAATTATGCCCTGACCTGTTCCCAAGGGGTAGAGCAGTAGCTTGTTAGCTTTTCCTTGACAGTTTCCAGGGGCATGGATGTATCAGTCAGATTGAGGAAACTCATCACAAAGTAGTAAGCAGAAAACGCCTACAAAGAGACAGAGAGAGGAAGAGGTGAGGCAAAAGGAAATTAACTTTATAAAATCTTTAGCAAATGAGGTAATCATTGCCCTCATAACCAGGGCTATGAGGGAAACACTTTCAATTCTCTGTATGTCCTGTACATATGGCAACATTGACGAGTTGACTTGAACTTTAACTTGTATACAGTCTCTTTATCTGACGCATGGAGGCTTTTTCTGGCCTTGCTGACTCAGATGTCATTTGTCACTCGGTTTGCAAGTAGCTGTGAAGCTAGGATATTAAAAGGTCATCCACATCGTGCGAAATTTTAGGGAGTTCTGGATCAGGAACCTTTGTGCGAACATGAAGCACTCACTGCTCCAGTGATTGTTATTCAAAAGACTTGCTGAAAACAGAAGTTTCTCAGTCAAGTGTGACGATTAAAGATTGCAACTGACAGATCTGCATGTTGTGTAACTCCTGTGTGTGTGTTGCAACACCCATAACAACAAACTGTTTCTAATAAGCTACTGATATATGCTGATA
This sequence comes from Argyrosomus regius, assembly GCA_946959425.1. Classification (NCBI taxonomy): domain Eukaryota; kingdom Metazoa; phylum Chordata; class Actinopteri; family Sciaenidae; genus Argyrosomus; species Argyrosomus regius. The sequence goes on along the minus strand of OX336900.1, from coordinate 10,939,788 downwards.
AATAATGTGTGTGCTGTGTTACATTACCCCAAATGTGCCCTGCAAATGTGGCTGGAAGACCCCGTTGAAAGAGCAATGGCTGTATTTGCAGTTAGTAAAATTGAAGATACTTCTGACGATTTTCTGGCATTCTCCGAAGTTTCCCCTCCCCGTGAGATTGAAGGATGCAGGAGCTGTCTGGGGTTTCCGGTTTGACACGCAGGGGCTATCATAGAGCACTGAGTAGTTCTTTGTTGTATTGTAGCCAGGGTGGAAACATGGATCTAATATTTTTTCTAGACCTGACTAGGAGACAGAGTGAGACAGAGAGGTGTAAGAGTGAGGAAGCTAATGAAATTCAAAGTCAGCATTATTGTACATTTCAGCATATCATGTCTCTCTTGAAGATTATTAAGTCTCAGAATATCTCAGATTAGATTTAAGCAGTCCATCAGTGTTAACAGAGGAAGAAAATCAGACATCTACCTGAGTCTGGTGTGCCAGCGCCATTCGTAGTGCTTGGTCTTTCCCGTAACACAGGAAGCTGTGAGTGTACAGATTATAATCGTTTCCATAGAGTCGGAAGGTCACAGAGTTCCTCGGCGACTCTGAACCGTCAAAATTATCGGATACAAAACTAATCTGGGTTGAGGCCCCGCCAAGGTCGAGGGCTCCTGTGGTTTCCAAACCCTGCAGCACAGACAAAAAGGCATTGAAATCGAAGCACAGCAAAAGAGCAATGACTGACGCGCAAAAAACCACATCTAAAAGTGGACAAACTTGGAGATGTGCACAGACTGACCTGTTTGAGGCGGTCATCCAAGTAGTTCACAGTGACCCAACCGAAGGCGCCCTCCTCCTGGCCACTGAGTATCCTCGCTCCCTGATAGGAAAAGGGTGAACTCTGCAGGTCTTCCTTCACAGCCTGAAAAACCTTATCTGACGCCGTGCTGTTCTCCATACTGCATGCACACACAGCATAAATTCATTAGAGTGACATACATCCATAATTTAAATCAATACAGAAGACCATAAATAATAAATAGACTGTGTTGTATATAATGGTTTTGACAGTAACATATTCGCGGCTCTGGCAGTAAAGTTCAAGTGGAGATAAATCACAAAACAGGCGGCTGGAAAGGGCTACAGATAGCAGCACTTCGGCTGCCAGTGCGAACACAATTACAGAGAAGGCTTGGGATACAGTCCCCTCAGTGTCAACATAAAAAGGTTACTTTATTTTTATGGATGCATATGTTATGTCTGATTGTGGGGATGTGTACACATGTGCCGTACTTGAGCAGTCTCATTCCTGCAGTAGCTCCCAGATAAAGAGGGGTTTCATGGTGTCTTTTCCTGGGGACGTACTGCTCGGCCTCCTGCATGCACGCTCTCAGAGACTCCCCTGCCCTCCAAGGAACGGCCGCATAGCTGGAGATACCTGGACCTGCAAGTTGAGAGGTTGAAGTCATTCAGCCTAAATTTAGAGACCACAAAACATAATAAGAGCCTTGAGTTCAGTGATGCTAGCTTGTAGGAGGAGTTAAAGGTCATCTTTATAAATTTGTGATTTGCTATGCAAAAGAAAGCTTGCCATGAAGATGTCTGCTTCCTTTAAGCATGCCTGATGTTCCTTCCCTTAGACAAGAATTAAGCCCTTAAGTTGCTCTATTCAGGATTCCCAGTGGGCACAGTTACAGCCAGGATTATCCCTGATTAGATATCCAGCATGAATGTGCACTTGAGAGTAGGTTTAGGTGTTAACTTCTGTGTTAATGTATCTGTGTAAAAGAATACGTCTGATGTTTTTCCCATTAAAGGAACAAAACCAGCAATGCTTTAGTTCCTCTCACAATACTTTATGACCTCTACTGGAGAGATCAAATAGATATAGTTTCATTAAAAAAAAGGCTGAACAGCAGGGCAGTATAGTTTTCAGCAAACCTTTACACAGAGAGGTTTGAATCTGCTGGCTCATGCCTGTGGAAGTGTTCTACTTGCCTTCATAAGCACATGTTTACGTGCAGTCAGCACACACAGACGGTGCTTTGACAGATAAAGCAGTTGTTTAATTAACTTACAAAAGACAAGCTAACAAAATATGACAAAATATAACTTTACATATCTATATATACAACACAGGCACAATGACACTTTCTTTGAACTGTTATGTTGTAACTAATGGCTTCATTAATGATTCATAAATAATCTGCAATTGTTTAGCATTTTTGCAATACACTTTTTTGCTCTCTTGCAGAGAGTTGGATGAGAAGAGCCACCCTCATGCCTGGACAGCATGCTACTATAGCCAGCAAGTGATTAGTTTAGCTTAGCTTAGTTTAGCATACAAACTGGAAACGGGGGAAACAGCTAGCTCTAGCTAAAATTAGCATACCAGGCCCTATTACGCGTCATAATTTGCGCCCTAGCATCTTATTAGTTCAATCTATATAAAAACATAAAAGTAAAAATGACTTTTGTGATTTTAACTTTTAACTTAAGAGTACTGAGACTATTTTTTGGTGGGAGGCAGTAACTTTCTGGACTCTCGTCATCACTGTGAGACTGCCAGGCAAAGCTAAGCTATACTATACTACCTCCAGCGTGATTTGCTTTGTCCCTTTAATGCATCATCAAGGACCAACTAATGAATCGTTTCACTGCTTTTCTTCTGGAACTTATTAACTTATCAGCACAACTTTACGCTCACATGATAATGTATTAGAAACCTTAACCCATTAGGCCTATCACAAAGTGACTTCATTAGTGAGCCATTAGAGGAGTGTCATGGGTTTCTTTCTGTATAATGAGCCATCAGATCTGGAGCCATAAACATAAGTAAATCATTAATAAAGTCTGCTTCCAATACAATAATCAAAGAACAATCCATTGTGGAGTTGTAAATGTTAATGAGTTCACTGATTACAATTTTTCAGTCATTTTTCAAGCAAAAATTCCTACCATTTTTTTCAGTTAAAACTTCTCCAATGTGAGTATTTGCCGCTTTTCACTGTAGGACATTTTTTGGTATTTTAAAGACCAATTATGCTACTTGTGAAAACTGGTGGGTTGACAGCTTTGCTAACAGCCAAACATCAAGCAAGTGCAACAACACAAGACATAGCAGCCAGCTAATATTACTTACTAGTCCAACAGCAAGAAGCCCAGCTCGGCATCTGTCTTTCAGCCTTTATAAGCATAAAGTATAAATCTGAATAAGTGTGTTCTGCATTCTGCAGCATGTACCTTTGACTTTGCAGACATGCATCTGTTCAGCTCTTCCAGTGTTGTTATCCTTCTCTGCAGGCCACATATAAATGTACAGAGCTGTGTGGGAGGAACCAGCGTCCAGCACAATCCCATACTGGAGTGGAGACAGAAGGAGTGACTGCAGTTCAACGCTCAGGGACATTAACTTTCCATCAAGTTCATCCAGACATATTGTTTCAACATTCAGTGTTACGACTGCATGACCCAAATACATATTTCCCTGAATTATGTGAGTATGTACAAACAATAATGCAACAAAAATATTAGTTTAGCGCTAAATCTGTTGAGTGTCAGCATCAATAAAAATAATAGCCAAGAGATTCAAAATGGGTCCGCATTTGTGACAGTGTGATGATTTACTCTTCTCCACATCCACTGGCCATATTTGGAGGTAGATTTCTAGAACCAGTTGTACAGGTTAAGGCTATATTAACAAGGGACCATATTTGGCTTGTGGACTTTGGACAGTGCAGTGGACTCCCACACAGGGAACAGGCTACAGCATTTTCGTATTTCCTCTGCCATACCTTGTACTTTTGGTGGAGGGGCTTGTTCTGCAAAACTGCTACCGTCACCAAGGCAACAATCACTATGACACCAATCACAGTGATGATGATGGTCACAGGCGTTTTCCAGGGGTTCTTCTCTTTCATCTCTGAGAGCGGGGGCGGAAAGATAGACCGACAGACAGACAGACAGGAAGGAGAAGCGAGAGGGTTGGTGGGGTAGAAAAAGAGGGAAGATGGGGACACAAGTGAAAAGGGCGGCGTGTTAGCCAGTCTTGCATCCAGATGTGAGTGATGTCACAGCATGTGTGTTTGTATCTATGACAGAGGCTGTCCCACGGTTGCGGAGAGTGTTTAATGGTGTTGTTTTGTAACCAAGGACTACAAATGGATTACTGATTTGGCGTGTCTCAACTCACGCCAAGCTGTTCATTGATTCAGGGCAGATTGTTATTTCAGCCACAGCACATTCGGAAAGGGTATTGCACCAAAGTACTTAAGATCAACAAGATTTCCCTTACTGAAAATGATTAAAGGGAAACCCGGTTCACACTCATTATTGTGGAAATATCTGAAAGGTTTTGTGCAGAAGAAGAACAGTTGGTTTCAAGCAAATGAAGATAACATGTTTATTGTGGTAATGTTTTGACTAAAGCTATAGCAAAGAGTCAGTGCCAGTAATTAATAATTTCAACATTGAATATATATGATCTGCTGCTGCTTTGTTTGGTTCCAATATTTCTTCCAAGGTACTCATTGAGTTTCCACTGTTTACTAATGGGAACTGAAACACACACACACACACACACACACACACAGACAGATGTTATTGTAGATAATATGAGCTTATATAGTCATTGCTTATACAGGAAGAAAAAAAGGGTGTACCGGACTCTCTGTGTTCACAAGACTATTGTGGTTTAAAAGAGTGATGAAAAAGATACCAGCCGGAATAGTTAAGTACACACACACACACACACACATACACACACAGTAAGTAAGCTGGCAGACTCTATGTAGGTGCACGGCAGCTGGCAAAGCACACGGATACATCGTAGAAAGTGACTGTAGAGTACAGCAAATTTCATGAGGACATAGTCAGACACACACACATGCACACGCAGCTGTTTCAAAAGGACCTGCAGCAGTGACGGTAAACCTGAACCTCGTCTACTGTGGGGAAAAAAAACACAAAGACTGAAACTTGCACCACATTAAAGCAGTGAACCGGTGGCTAACAGAGAGCGGAAGAGAGTACTTACCTCTGTTGTCTACTTCAGTGAACTTACCAGTACAGACACAGGATGAAGAGGGAGAGAGGGGGAGTGAGGGAGTGGGGTGCGAAAAAGAGAGGAAAATGGGATGGACAGGAAGAGGAGAGAAAGGACAGAGGGAGGTAGCAGAGTGATAAGATGAGGAGAGGTTTTTCCGTCGTGGCCAGACAGAGGATTAGAATAGAGCTGTGTGTGTGTGTGTGTGTGTGTGTGTGTGTGTGTGTGTGTGTGTGTGTGTGTGTGTGTGTGTGTGTGTTTGTGTAGTTCTCTGAACCACTGAGTTTGGCATTTCCTCCCCAAGCTGGGGCAGCACAGCCAGTCACTATGGAGACACAGCTAAAAGCGTGTTTGTGCGTGTGTCAGCGGGCTCTTGTGTGCATGTGAACCCCTTAAAAGGGTCTTTCTCTCTCACTCCTCTTTCTGTGAAGAGTTACTCACCCCCGCACTACTCCCTCTCCCTCTTCATTCTTTGGTATGTGTAGGAGGGAGGGATCGTGGGGACTCCCTTGTTTAGCGGTTTCTTTTTTTTTTTTTTATTAATGGCAGGCTGTGATGTCATCTCTGTGACGGATCGGAATCCCCTGCTTTTCTGCAAGGCTGTGTGTCTCTACATGTCTGTGTCCGTGTCTGACAAGAATAGGGGTTGCTGGTAAGCTACTTTGTGTGTGTGTGACTTGCCTACAAAGGTGGTGATCCATTCTGCCGTTTCTCCACTCTTGTTACAACACATGCTGATACATGAACACGCTTATTTAATCACGCACAAGAAGTTCCTGTCAACTTATTATTATTGTCACATGTCACTCCTAACCTTCCTCCCTGGAGAGAGTAACTGTATATGGCTGAAAACCTCTTGACGTTAAGGAAACACACACACACACAAATACAAATACAGGCAGTACTGTGTGGTATCCTGTAATTGTTTGACCGTGCCACTTCTAAGCAAACAGCCAAAGTACACGGATAAAACTCCCAGTCAGGGAGTAGTCTGGCTATTTATTAATTCACAGTGTGTTCTGTAAATTTGCATAATTTTGTCTCCCATCAGAAAGCAGGAATGACAGCTGCTGCATTTATTAAATAAAATATTTAAAGCATCTGTACAAATTTGAATTATGAAAGGAAAGCGAGACATGTTCAAATGCATGTGACAGGACACAAACCCTCCACATGACTGACACATTTTTAGACCTCTTTAGCCACAGATGTAGAAAATTACATAAAGCTGCGATGTCAGCCTTTCTGAGGTCTCTGAATGTCTTTTATGTGTTTGCACAGCTCAGTCTTAAACTTAGCCAGATACTGGAAGATGTATGAGACAATGAGACAGTGAGATCGGAATGCTGTGAGATGTGGTTGAGAAATATGGTCAGAGAAAAAAACTTAACAGATACATAAAATCCTTGAGTTGAACTAATTTGTCACACATAGAAACATTTTGCAAACTAACAATATTTAGTTCCAATCATCAGTTGCTAACTATTTGTTTATTTTATATTTATGATTGATGATATTGAGGAAACTAAAAAAGGCACAAAAGTTCTGTCTTTGCGACTCTGTCAAATACTTCTAAAGAAAGAAACTAAGTTATCCAAACAAAGGATTATTAGTTGGCACAACACAAAACCATGAGTCTAAATTGGACTCTTTAAGATTTAATCAAAATTTTACAGAGGCAAATATCTGGAATTCCTTGGTATGTAAATGAAAATTGTAAAGATATTATAAATTACAAGACACAAACTGCTGTAGCCACACTGGTGGCGACCATCAAAGATCTTAGCAGAGGTCCGACCACTAACCACAACTGCGGATCTTGCCTCAGTGAAATTACGAGATTCATCAAACCTTTCCTCAAAGGCGTGAAGGCAGAATGAAGCAATAATGAAACCGCATGTGATTTCCACATAATTTGCTTTACATTGTCATTACCATAGCTGTTTGTCTAGCACATCTAAAATGCATGAGAACATCTGTGATGCGTCTGGTGGTGAAGCCAACAACAAGCCTCGACATCAATAAATTACTCCATTAATGACAGACAGCTGGCTGCAGTTGCAAAACTCCCACTTTATTATAGTACAAATCCAAGAAATTGAGAGAGAGAGTGGAGCTGTAAGGGCGCACTGACCCGAAGCTTAGCCTTTCTAACAGTTCCCGTAAGTTTGAGAAGTGTTTAGCAAGAGATAGTTTCCAACCAAAGTCCTCCTTCATTTTTCTTTCAGATTAAAGTTGAACAGTTAATAACTGTTAGGTTATTTGTAATCACTCGCTTATGTCGACACTGTTGGCAGCCAACTAAACCCAGATGCAAGTACAAACTACAAGTTGAGACAAAAAATGGCTTACTTTAGTGGAAAATTAAGTGATGAGATCATAGAGGGAACTCTCTTGGAACATCAACACAGGCTGTTAGGCTGCACAAACACACTAGTTGAAACATCTGTACTTGTGAGGAATTTTATTGACATTATGCATTCCCTGTTGATCACGACAACATGCCTAATCCTAACCTTTTGGACTACCCCAAATCTAATCTAATCTGAACTCTGAAGCCAAGTCTTAACCTTCAAACAGCCATGCAACAAAGTAAGGATTAGCCAAAATGTCGTCAGCACACACACACACACACACACACACACACACACAAAGGCTTATGCGTGTACACACACAAACAATCGTGGAATCTGTCCTCCAGGCACACTGATTTACAGATACACAAATACACATTGATATGAACACCAAACGATCTCCCTGACACCACAGTGTTTCCATTTCCAACCCTTCTGTAAACACAAATGTAGTGTTAAGGTGAGTTCACAATGGTTCAAACTACGACACCAGGGAAAGCACGGGGAAATAGAAGTGGAAAACAGAACATCTGCTACGACTCTGTGTCTCTCGGAGTCCTCTTTTATAAGTTTAATGCGAACATTTTAAGGATTCTATTAGAGATTTTTGCCAGCTAAGTAAAAAAAAAAACCACTTAAGTATATATTTTAACTAACTTTACTTGCCAGGAAGCAGGAAATTAAGAAATGCTTTGTGGAAGAAGACTTAACATTACCTTCTTTTGCGTGCAGACAAACTAGACAAACTTGTTTAAATGTACAGCATTTATTAGTGCTCATACAAACAAAACGAATGCCCACACATGCATACATATAGGTCTGTTTATACGCTAGCCTAATGTATCATTCTCACACAGAGAAGCACACAACACACAAGTTTATACTGGCAATATGTTGAAGTTGGTGTTTTATGACACCTCCACCCTTGTTGATCTGAAATCTGGCTCATAACTCTCCTGCCTTGTATTTGATAACAGCAATGGAGAAGAGAAAAAGAAATAGAGGAAGAAGGGTTTTGAATCAGGAGATACTGAGACGGTTGGCACTTAAAGATGAGTCAAAAGGGTGATATGGTTGAGGACTGACTGTGGTTTTAGCAAGACGAGACAACAACAATGTCTCATCAGACAGGTCTGAAATTTGTTGTGTTGCTCTCGTGGTTAGGCTCTAACAAGTCATAAGGCTCTGTGTGGATACATACACATGAACATTATAGAGATAATTATACATTTGTTACATTGGCGCAGCCACCACAACTTGCCTAACAACAGTAATCCTTTAATTAGGTACTATTAGCAAGACCATGTTACACAGTTACCAAGACTGCATTAAATTTCAGTAAATATGTAAATTTATTGTAGCTGAAATATTTGATCATGTCAATCATAGTCATTGTTACATAGCTGGATTTTCATTCTTTAAGCAGATTTAAGAAGGAAAATAAATGATGAATGTCCTCAAATGTGATACCGGAAACTGCAAAGTAATTACAAACTGTGCTGCAGTGGAGCAAAAAGTGCAATGAAATGTCAAAAGGCTTAATGCAGATATATTTTAGTGGAACCTGGAGGCTATTCGTCCAATAAACGGAAGACCGAACAATAATTTGAATGGAAAGCACTTAACAATGTAGAAAAAACTGTATTTGATATGTTGAAATATTAATTAAGTACTTGAGAGTAAATGGACCGTGTTATTTTCCCGTAGATTGACACCCATAAAAATTAACATAGTGCCTGTCTTCCTCAGAAAAACACACCCATCGTTCCCACACATCACTCATCACACACTATTGTGCTTTTGAACACCATGTCCTTGATTTGTCCCTGGGCTTCTTGTTTTTCCGAGCAATCATCCAAACTTTTCTTTGTCCTAAATGTTAAAAAACTACAACACTTACTTAGGCGCTTTATAAATACTCTTGTCTTGTGTTCATCTTGAAACTGTGGTTCTTTTTCAAAAGGGAACCTCTGGCAGCGTCATATGATGAGGAAGCATCTTTGAACGTCATAAGGAAGTGATCTGTCCTCAGTAGTGTTTGGTCCTTTCTGACCTTGTCTACAGGGGAGACTGACATTAACTCTGGTCAGAGCTGGTCTTCCCTGACCTTAAGCAACATTGCGGTTTCTTTCTAAAAGATGTTGCCCAACATCTCTGGTTGGAGCGAAATAATTGCCACAGTGGTGGAGAGCAAGTTGACCCTGTAGATAAGGTATCGGTCGCTGAACAAAAGCAAATTTAGCTTGACTTTTTTGGGATTGTCCAAACATTCTTGATACATACTTCACCTAAAACAAACCCTAATATCATATTGTGACCCAGTCACCCAGATTACGAAAAAACAACATATTTTCTCACTTATTCTGTTGTTGTTTGGGCATACAGATAGTTTTGGTTTAATTTGAGATTTCTGTCTTCACTCAATTAGCTTTGTGGTGCTCACAGTATTGAAAATTACTTTAAATCCAGAGTAAATGGGAAACCTCAGCACATAAAATATGAAAATATGTATTTGGATTGGAACTGACCTTTTCATGCACAGCCTGGTGTGTTATTTTGAAACTAGAGCCAATGTAGGAGGCACCACACATTTGTATATATTTTTGAGATTATCCCAACCTTCTTGAATCCACTGAAAAATGATTGATTAACTTTGGTTTAATTTCTCAGAAATTGGGCTTGGACCACAAATTTAATTCTGTTCACCTCCAGCGTGATGAGTTGGAGGAAGAGGGGAGTGATCTCAGCAGATAAGTTATCTGCTAACACAAACAAACCTGACTTTGATGAATATTTCTGAGATTCCACAAACATTCTTGAAATCAGGTTCATACCAGGACTCTTCAGTTTCATACTGAGCAAGAAACATGATTGCGGAATGAGTAATCAGCTACTTGCAGTGCTGAATCATTTGAACATCAATAAAAATATTGGATCATACATCATATATTGATAATAAAACTTCAACCAACTCCAAACCTAACCCTAACCCATAATTGTCTTCAGTCACATGCACTTTGCCTAGAAGCGAAACATCACATGATCGTAATAATGCCTCTGTGTTAGTCAGCGACACAATCACACGGACACCACCAAATCCCACATGCAAACACACACACACACACACACATACACACAAGCACCTGCTTCTGCCGCCTGTACGCACACTCCACACATGCTATGGAAAAGTCACACACCTGCCTCACACTGCTACACAGCTGCTACATGCAGTAAAGCAAGTCACACAGTTGGAAGAGAACACACACTCACCTGACACTCACCATGTGCTGTGCTGTACTTCTGGTACATCCTACTGCTGAATACACTGAGTGATAAGGATTTCCTACTCTTGTGCGCATGTATGCATGTGTCTATTTGTGTTTGTGTGTCAGTCATAGCAGTACACCTACCTCTTTGTGCAGACATGGGTTCTTTCTCAGCAGCAACACAATGCTCTTTCTATTCTTTCCCCCTCTCTATCACTCTCCTCTCTCCTCTCTGTCTCCCCCTCTCTCTCTCACTCTGTCTCTCTAATCCTCTCTCTTCCTCTCTCTCTCTCTCTCTCTCTCTCTCTGGTAACACTGCTCTCTGCTCAGTCTAACGTTTTTCAGCACCTCCTTTCACATACACTCGCTTTATTAGGAGGAGCAGAGCTCCCTCCTCCCTCCTGCTCAGCCCCCTCCCCTCCCCTCCTTTCCAGGCGCCTTCTGTTTACTCCTTTCTCTCTCTCTCTCTCTCTCTCTCTCTCTCTCTCTCTCTCTCTCTCTCTCTCTTTCTCTACACCTTTGTCATTCTCTTTGCCGCTGTCACCCTTTCATTCATTCTCCTTGCCTTTCCCCACTTTCCACATCTCCGTCTTAATCAGCCTCTCTGCCGTAACTCTCCCGCTGTCTTCCACTGGTGTCTTTTTCATCATTTTCCTTCTGCCTCTCTTTCTCTTTGCCATTGTCCCTGTCTTGTAAAAGTGGGTCAAACATGAAAGCGCTGTTAGATCTGGATGGGAGCTGGAGCTGGAGCTGGAGCGATATAAGAGAAAAGGCAGCGGGCGAACTCAGTCTCCTGCTTAAATGCTTGATACGCGGCACCCTTGTTTTAATGGATGTAATCTTAACTCTGTGGAAAAAAAGCTTGAATACAGAGCCCATAAAGTTAACTTTAAGAGGCATTCTGTATTATTTACACAAAGTAGCACAGTTCAGGGTGATAAAGAAACCTTGAGTCCATGACCATGGCATTAACCATTACCTGTGATTTGCTGTTGCTGTTGTTTAACACATTTTTTTTAACCAAGGCTGAAAAACAAAGCTCTGTCTGTTTTTGAGTCATGGTTACAGGAAAGGTCCAATTCAAATTCACACACCGAGGCTACACTTTAACTACAACAATAAACCCCACCACTCCTCATCGCTCCTAATATGATAAAATGTGCCACCATCAGCAGAAAACAGTTAATGCATGGGTGTGATCAGAATGCATCATGCATAATGTGTATGGTGCAATTAGTACAAGTGGTATTGGGGGAATGCTAAGATTTTCTCATGGCAGGGCCGCAGACAGAGGTGGTATTTTGTTTGGAGCTTTCCCAGTATTTTGTGCAGCTATTGAAGACAAACACACAATTATTATGACAACAACAATCCTCACTTAATGATAAATGACGTGCAGAATATTTCCTTCATGATGGCAGCAATGCCCTATCATTCAGCTCGAATCTGTAAACGCTCCATCAGTCTGTCACTAAATATGAAAATCATCATTAGTCATTGTGTATCATGGCAATATCTATCTATCCAGTGGTGTGCACAGTGAGAGGGCAGGGGGCTTACTTCTTCTGTTACTTGTGCTCTAAGTGCTGGAGAAACCCCCAGTACTCTGCTTGCTGGTCCAAGCGTCCCTCTCCTCGGTCAGAGTACATTTCTTGTTGGTTCAAGTGTCTCCTAAGTGTCTCCTGTGGTTGGTCCAAATGCCCTTCTGATCCTGCTGGGCTGTTAAAGTGCCCTTTAATTTGTTTAAGTTGCCAGTTTGCTCAAGTTAAGTGCCCATCTGGTCACTTAAAGGAATAGTTAGACATGTTGTGAAATTAATAATTTTCTTGCCCAGATTTAATAGATGGGAAAATCAATTCCACTAACATATCTGTCCAGTTTAAACATATTTAATCATTGACTGTTAAGATGGATGACATGACAGGTCCCCAAAAGTGAAGCCAAAACATCTCAATCACCCCCTGAAGACTGTCTACAGTATGGATCGTAAATCCAGCCCCCTACATGTTAGCAGATGGGCTAACACATGGCTCAAACTAAAGAATCAAAGTATGGTATTTAGGCAATTATTATCCTACAGGACTTGCCCTTTTCATCCTTCAAATGCAGATCCCAGAGCTTTACTCATCACCCAAACAAATACATCCCTTCCTTTAGTGCTCTGCCCCCAAATCCACGGATGCGCATTCCTAAGGCAATTACAACTAACAACAACCAGTCTTAAGATGTCTTTCTCATAGTTGAAGCAAAACAAACCCAAAAACCTAGTTTATTGGGTTAGAATGGCTGACTCCACCTTTAACAGAGGTCATTTTACAAAGTAGTATTAGCAACATGTGAAGTGTTTTTTTTTTTAAAGAATTTGAGTAAAACAGTGAACAGATTTTAACTTTTATTGCATGTGCTTATATGAACAACATGAAAAGCAACGGAATAGGAAAAACAAGTGTTATCCAAAATCAACCTGCTGAGGCTGTGTAAGTAGAGTGTGCCTGACAGTTTTATTGAAGCCTTTCACAATTCTCTGTTTCCTCATTTTACAAATTGCCAACTGATGCAACATTTGACAGTTCCTCAGATAAGAATGAAAACAGACAGATGGACAGACAGACAGACAGAACACGACAAAGGAACTAATAGGGTCACCAGACAGGGCTCATGACATTTGTGGAACCACATATTCATTCAGCAAAACACTGAAACATGACATCAATAAATCAAAGTTTTAATTCCATGGCTACTCACTGAGTGCCGCCCAGAAGGCTTTTAGTTAGAGAGCAGTTTGTTAATGAAATGCAACTATAATAATATTTCATGTTTAGTGTCTTTTGTTAATCTTTGCTGACCTCTTATATACATTATTCAGTTAATGTGTATTGTCACTTCAGGAACAGATGTCAACAAGCTGCACAGTCCCCTGACTGAGCAGCTCAATCTTTCATTTCCTGTTTTATTTTTATTTTACCTTTACCATACATGGCGCTTCTATCTGTCTGTGAGGAATGACAATTGTACTACTCGAGTGAGAACACAGCTGGACTCGGTTGCCCATAAAGCTTCTTGGCTGTGACTGTGTTTTTTTTCTCCTCCTGCCTTTAGTGCAAACATCAAAGACATGTGCTGGTTGCATTCCTCCCTTCTGGTCAGAGACCTGTCTGACTCTGTGGCGTCAGACCTCCGCCTCATAGTCTCTACACTGATGGGCTGTTAAACCCATATGCACAGGGAACTCTCCAGGACTGACAGTAAGCCCTCTGATCATGCATTACCACTGGAGGTAATCTTGTTGGGAAATTCACCCAGTATTGTTTACTTTATTTAAGTTTTTCTGACCATTAAAAAAACAAGATTTCTCAGCCTGTTTTACAAAGGTAGCACAACAAAGTATGGGGGGCTCTATTTACATCGTGGTACTTGATTAAATAAACATCTAAAACACCACACAATTCACATTGCAGAATCTAACAAAAGCAATTCATGCAATCATGGTAACAACGAATATTAGTGACCTAAAGAATAGCATTCAGGAAAAAAATACAAATGAAAATTTGTCTTTCATAATATAACAAACTGGATTGGCAGTTCCACTCCTGAGTATTTAAATTGCCACTCATTGTGTGGAATCTAACCAGACCAAGCTACGCTATGTGTTGTAATCAAGCGGCAAAATCCATGCCTGTTGAAGTGAAGCGTATGCGAAAGTGCCCAAAACTGCGGTTCCTTGAACAGCCACTTGAGGCTGGCTACAGAACATGTCAATCTTCATTAGCGCCCCATGACAGGTGGCTTAATAAAGCACTCAGAGAGCCGATGATCCACGTCTTTGCCCATTTTTAGATTAGCTGGGGGGCTGAAGAGGCAGGACTACCAACACCGCATATTCTGAACTTCAAAACGGCTCTTCAGAAACCTACGGGTGACGTCACGCATACACTGTCCATGTTTTTATACGGTCAGCGGTTGTAAATGCAGCCGTGTCTCTTACTGACATGTGAAAAATAATTTGCATGTAGTTTTCCCTGTTGTTAATTATTCTTCAGTTTTTTATAGTGACATCATATAACAATAACAGATAACATATGTCTAATTGTTACTTTCATTGGGATTCATTAAAGCAACTTCTCAGCCAACAATGTTAACGAGGCAATAAAATATTGAAATAAAATATGTTAGTAATTATAGGTCTATAACCAACTTCCCTTTCCTGGTAAGGTACTGTGCTCAAGCATCTATTCAGCTGTTATAATTGGATGTTTTCCAGTCAAACTATACAAACTATAGCAGATGCCAATATCGTTCCTGTTGTGGTTTACGTGATTTGACACAGTTTAATTTAATGCTCTAGGAAAATTCCTAGAATGTGGAAAGCAGCACATGTACAACCTCTGCATAAGGGCACTGAAACCAGCGATCAGTTTTAGAAAAACTAATCAATATTCAAATGCATCACTTTCTATCTGAGCATTGTTCATTTTAAGCTGTTCATCTGAACATCTGTTCTCTGGATAAGAAGTAATGTTGCATTGCCCATTTACTGATTTGTCTAAAACATTTGACACTCTCTTCATTTCGAAAGCAATAGTTGGGAACAGCATGAGTCAGGTTTCCTTGAAGTTGCTCAAGGGGTGCCACAGGGGTCAGTATTAGGCCCTGACTCATTGTTCAACAGTGATCTCATTTCAAGTGAACTCATCAGTTAGGATGAGTTCACTTGAACTCATCCTCAGACTTTTTTTGGCTGATTAAACTCAAGCTTTTACTAAATCCAGATAAGACTAATTATCTGCTCTTTATCCCATCCCGATCAGTACAGTAACTGGGACTGAAAATAAAAAAGTCCCATGTTATAAGTACCTGGGTATCTGGTTAGACAAAAACTTACCCTTTAAAACTCATGGAGGAACTAAGAAGCTCAAAGTTAAATTAGGTTTCTTTTTAGAAATAAGCACTGTCTCTCTTTTAGCAATAGGTTTCAGATTGTACAGGCAACAATTCTCTCAGTGTCGAACTATGCAAATACACGTTACATGCATGCTGCTGCCTATACCCTCAAGCCCTCTGATGACGCACAGTTTTCTGAGATTTATTACAGGTTTTAGAACTCATCAGAAACAGATGTGCTGACATTGAAAGTCGCTTAGGCCTACTTTTTCCACACAGAAAATTCAATAAATTAATCAATAACGGAATCTAAAAAGAATTGGACAGATAAGCAGAATTGATAATGGCTTTGGTATAAATGAAATCTTATCAATTCCCATCACTATTTGTATTGCTGACTGATTTAAATACTTTAATTCATATTTGAGCTAACAACGAAGTCTTCCAAGATAAATTCCTCTGGACTGCATTTGAAAATGTATTGTCACATCTGTTGAGGGTTTTATCTATCCTCACCAAGATTAAAGAAAGGGTAAAGATAACCCTTTGATTGTTAGATGGGGACCTCCAGTCCTAAAGCTGTCTGGTCTGGTCTAGGGATGGCTCGTTCCGATACTCAGAATTGGTATCGGTCCGATATTGGTCAAAATTTCAGGATCGAACATCGAAAAAAACAACTATAGCCCGTCCAATTCGATACCTAAGCCCAAATGCTCAAGTTAACTTTGCACGACATACCGTAAACAGAGAGCAGCTGCTGCAGCGTTGCATAAACAGAACGTCGTGACAGTGAATTAGCCTAGCGCTCTTATCAGGTCAGCTGTGTGGAGTTACTTTGCACGCAAGGAAGAGAAAAGTAAAACAGCCGAATGCAACTTGTGCAACGCGAGTGTCTCAAGGGGTGGCAGCAGCACTGGACGTTTCAACACCACGAATTTGATAAAGCATTTGCAGAAGCATCACGGAAAGGAGTATGAAGACTTTTTGCAGTCAACAAGTGCTAAGAAGAAAAGCGAGCCGTGACAGCAGTCATTGCAGGAAACAATACTGAAGCGCAAGAAACTCCCCCCAGAGAGCAACAAAGCAAAGGTGATAACGGAGAAAGTCATCGAATTTATTTATAGTCTTCAATGGAACATTGGAATTGAGTCCATTCTATATCTAGTTTGATATGGGTGTACATACAGTTCAACCCCAGAGGTTACGTGTGAAAGAAGAAACATTCAGGTTTGCAGTTTGCACTGATTTGAAGTTTAAATAAAGAGCTTATGGCTTGAGGCACATTGTGGGCTATTTTTTTTTCTTCCTTTAGGGGAGCAGAATATTTGTTGCACAGTTTGACCATGGTGTTTTTAGATGTCCATATTAAGCAAAGTACATCTATACAAACTATATGTATTATTAACAACTTAACAGAGGAGAAAAGAAGGTATTGGATTGATATCGGTATCGGCAGATACTCCAAGTTGCAGTATCGGTATCGGACATGAAAAAGTTGTATCGAGCCATCCCTAGTCTGGTCTTGTCCTGTCTTGTCCGGTCCAGCCAAGTCAGGTCCGGTTCGGAGAAACTTGGCTTATTTGTAATTTTGCATATAGAGATCCTTGGTAACTTTAACATACTTATGTATGTATGGTACTTCTATCTATCTTAAACCAGCAAAAGTGTGGTGTCCCACAGGGGTCAGTTTTAGGGCTCTCTACAAATTAACTGCACTTCATTTAGTTATCAGAAATATAACATTCAATACTATAGTTATACTGCCAACACTTCTACACAACTTCTTGTTAGAAGTACTGTTGTCTTGCCCTATTGATTGATTTGTCTAAATCATTTTAAACAGTGGATCATACTCTCTTCTTTTGGATAGACTTAGATCAATTGGTTTTGACACAATGCATTTAATTGGTTTCACAATTTGCTGGTGGAACTTGAGCAATAGTAGCGGACAGTCATCATAAGTTTGTAAGGCCTGCTAAGAAGTTAGTCAGCAGCATTTTTTTTTTATCATCTCAGGAACATTGCTGCAATAACATTGCGCAAATTTGTTTTTATATTGCACACACTAAACACGTATTGATGCCTTTGCCACCAAGCAAGACTACCATAATTCCTTAATTAAAAAATGAACAACATAAATGCATATACTGCTGCTTGAATAATCAAAAACATTTCAGCCATCCTAGAGATAGCAGAATTCCTTCGCTGGTTGGTTGTAGATTTTAGATACTCATGGTGCCTAGAGGATGAATCCCAATGACCTTGGTGATCCCCTGACCCCCTCAAGCACCACCATCAGTGTAATTATACAACAACTAATATGTCTACCTCAGGGGGAATTGTATTAAGTTTTCTAATATTTTTTTATGGTGAAATATGTTAAAACTAATGATGAAAATTATCATCAACCTCAGCTGTACTTTGTGTATAGTGCTAACATGCTAAAGTAAGAGTGAACTTGGTAAACATATCTGCTAAACATCTTCATTGTGATTATGTTGCTCTGCTGATGATAGCTTTTAGCTCCACTGTGCCTAAGTTTAGCCTCATAGGGCTGTTGTTTGGCTGTAGACTTTTTGTCTTGTTACTTCTCAACGGATATAGCTGGTTATATTCTAGATTGTTGTTATTGTTGTTGTTATTTAAATCAAAAACACATCAGTGAGCCACACCATAGCCCTGGATGACATGTTCCTTCATAACGATGACATGGGGACTGTTTTTTGTTGTTGAGTAGATCCCATATACACCTTCCTGCTGGCATCTATATTCACCAGCAGACCAGATCCTCAGTTGAAAATAATTTCTATCTAATGCACTATTTTCTCCTGTTTGGGTCATATTTGCTAAAAACTACTAGCAGTTTTAGGAAATCAGATTACTTACATTTTTGACACCTTTTTAAAGATTTTCGTCTACTGAAGGAATCAGTGGAGTCTACTAGGATAGGATTGTTGAAAAACATTGAGAGATGGACTAATACATTGTTGGTTTCAGTATTTTGTTTACATTTTTTGACCATAACAAAAATATATCACTAGATGTATCCTTTTTAAGTAGCATAAAAGTAAGTCGCCCCAAAACTTATACCAAAAATGACATGCGTATGATTTTATTGTATTGGATTATAATTGTTTCCTTTCCCGCTATGTTTTGTTTTCATTTTGGGACCAAACCAAGTTGGTTCATCTGAGCTTCTACTATATTTCCTGAAGCTTGAAAAACATATTAGCCTGATGGAACAAGGGAAGAATAGAATAACACTTGTAATGGATTTCTGGGGGCATTGTGTCACATTAACATCCCAGTAAGAGCTATCTGATTGAATTATAGTGAGACTTAAAGCGCCTGTTGAGAATGTTTTTAGTGTAGCAAGACGCTACGCTGTGAAAGAGAGACAGAGAGAGGATGAGATGGTGAGTGAACAAATTTCCAAGTCATTATCAAACCAGTGACTAAGAAATATGAAGTAGATAACAGATAGACAGACAGGCAGGAAGAAAGACAAAGGGGAAGACAGGATCTCTGGTTGATTTAGAGGGATATTAAGTCACTGTGATAACATGATATGGTCATGTTGAAATCTTGAAACAACACTTGTTTCATGTAGCATACAAAAAAGTAAAAATACCTTTTCCAGAGTATTGCAGGGGGTATTTAGGTTTTTAGCCATGCCATCCATGCTAAGGTCTTCCAGTTGGTTGGTCCACAACTTTGGTCCAGACTGAAATATCACAGCTATTGCTATTGCAATGGTAATTGCCATGAAATTCATGGTTCCCAGAGGATGAATCCCACTGACTTTGGTGATGCCCTTACTTTCCCAGTAGCGCCACCATTAGGTTCACATTCCGACAACTATCGCAAACATGAATCTTAAGTGGAGAAAGTGTGTTGATTCACCTTTAATGACTGTAAATAAAAGTAAGAAACAAATCTGGCACACTTTTGCTCACTGCTGATTTATTTAAAAGTGTTTTTGGTCTGACAACATTCTTTAAATATATTGTTCAGAATTTCTAAACAAATGTAAAAACAAAAAAATGGATTCCATATGATAATACCACATGTTTCTAGTCCCGAATACTTCTTCCATATGCATTTGTGGTTATGAATTCATCTTCTATTCAGGAGACGGTGAAAGGAATGTGAGCGTGTTTGGGAAAAAGTGACAGAACAAGTGAAAAGACTTTGCTTGGACATACATTGTGTAATCAGAAATTAGTTTCCGAAGGCACACATGAAAGCCTTTCAGCGGAGGGGTCACAGCAGAGGCCACCCTGTCGATAAATGGCTCATGTTCCATATTATATCAAAAGGAAAAGGGGAAGCTTTGTGAAAGACCAAATATAATTAGTTAGGGGTCAATCAAAATAAGAGAGTCGGTTAGGGTTAATACATAATTCATATGACCTCTTCACTCATGCTGACCTTCTTTTGGGCTACAGCCCCTCCCGCTGAGGCGTGTTGCCATGACACCATTTCACAGAGGAAATGGAAACTGTCAACAAAGCAGCTTTTTGTCACTTGGGTTTTTCTGCAAGATGAGAAACCTGATTGTTTGGTAAAAATAGCTCCTCCATGGATCTACTCCTCCATGTTATTGACCGGTAGCAATCACGTGTTCTGTTCATGTATCTTGCAACGCTCTGAAAGAGGAACTTTCTTTTGTGTCTTGTAACTGTGTATGTTACAAGACACATTGTAACACAGTTACATATAGTTACATATGTTACAACTTGTAACTATGTAGGTATCTGCTGCTGATGCTTTTAAAGAAGTATTGATTCCTGTAGGGGTGTCATATATGTCATATGGATGTGCAACTTTTGATTTCAATTCAACATGATCCCCACAACTTATTTTAGTTAAGACCAACAAGGAATTATCCTCCAAATACATAAAATGCTTTTAATGTAATGATCATTGATTGATGTAGGAGTTATTGCATTATTCACATCTATAGAGCAGCTCAAGTTTATTTGTCATATCTGAGTTAACACAGGGTCAACAGTGCAATGAAATAGGTTGGACGAGAAGAACAGATCAGCTCAGCAGTAAGATGTGTCAATGTATAAATACATACAAATGTACTATATAAATAGGATATACTTCACTATTTAAAATATATGAAAATTGTAAATTGGTGGTCAGCATAATGATAAACTGAAATGACTGTGTAGTAAATTGACTTTGTATTATCAGGTGAATTTTCCCTTTAATTAAAAGAATCTCTCATCTACATATAGATTGAGGTCCACTGCCCCCTGTTGGATTAAATTAGTACTTACATGATCAAGAAGTCTCACTGATTGATATATTGACATATCAATGACATATGCTATATATTGATTTCTCAAATAACAACCAGTGAAACACGTTGATGACCATCTTAATACTCTTCAGTGGTGACTATTTTCTGGGGGGAAATTTGCAAACTGGATTGTTGGAGGCAGGAAGACTTAAACCTCTTTGTTACTGTGCATGGTTTGAATTAGTCTGAGGGTTTCCTGATTGTTTTTTTTTCAGTCAGCTGTGGTTTTTCATACAAATCGCCTTTAGTTTTATTGTATTGTGTCTGTTCCTGCTGGCATTTAAATGTTTTCGTACTCATACTCTTACTCCTCTGCACTTTACTTACTCACTCTGGCTATCTCCAGCACTGATGACAATGAGAGATTAAAAACACAGGAAAAACTGCATACTATGTAGAGATAATTGTTTCTATTTATACTGACCATTAATGGATCCCTTTGTAATGCACACTGAATGTAAGTCATGGGGGACAGTTACAGTTAATCAAAGTTAATTTGGAGTTAACATGAGGCTTTAGTCACCAGAGTTAGACATGGAGTTTTTTCCAAAGTCACAGCCTTTTTAGTACACATTCTGCTACTTTTTGTTATTGTTGCAGCTCAACAGGGAAACACAGAGAGACGTTTGTGTTAAGGATTGTAATCCACTTAATTTGTCTAAGTGAGACTGCTAAAGCCTGATAGTAACTCGATATGTTTAAATACATTTCTGCACAGAAGACAGTAGATTCTGTTCCACATCAACTAGATTAAAAGTAAATTAAGAAAGAATCTTTATATAGACTTGTGAACATGTCCATTAATGGCCGTATCCAGACTAATATAAAGTACAGATGATGATGATTGGTGATTAAGCGATTAGTCTATAGACAAAAGTGTTGTTCTTGTCTGAGTCTTATTTTGATGATCAAGTCATTTCCACTCAAAACATTCCACTATTCTTCCTCATTTGTAAGTAATTACTGCTTTCATTAGTCATGTGTGATCTTAAAATGAATATCTTTGTTTTTAGAGTGTTGGTCATTCAAAACATCTGATGACATCATGATGTGCTTTAGGAAAATGATCATAGCCATGTATGGCCAATATCATGGCCATCAGTGTACTTGGGTAAGACACTGAACCCCAAATCCTGAAGGCTGTGCTATTGATTGCTATTATTAGCTCCCAAACTGATGAATGTGTGTGAATGGGTGAATGAGTTATGTACTGTCTTTTTTTTTTTTACTTTTTTCTGACATTTTTCGGACCGAATGAACCGATTAATCAAAAAAACATTGTTCCACTGTTCAGGTCAGGATGTCATGAAGTGTTTAAGGGTTATGTAGATGTATGCAGTTATTATTCACATGAATCATATCTATAGTTGCAGTGGTTTGAGCAGTCTCCCTCAAAGTTGAAATAAGACATGGGTATAAGCTGTTGCACAGTGGCACTAATAGTTTTTTTTGTTTTTTTCACTAGCGAAGACATCTTAAGAAAACTTCAATGACCCCCAAAGCATTTTCAGATGAATTTAATATTGCAACTTGCATTTCAAAGACATTGAGAATCCAAAAAGGGATAGACCACCCACAGAGAGAGAGCGCAAAGGCAAAGAGCTGTAGTCTAAATAGACCCTCCTCAATATTCTTAAAAAGGACGGCATAGACCGAACAGAAGCCGTGGGTAAATAGACTCGGGGAGGTTGTTTTGTTAAGTCTACTTCTGCCACACTTCACATCTCTCACAGATAGCACACAAAATATGACCAATCACTTGACAGTTCCGTTGCTGGTCAGCCACTTTCACAATGTTAGCACTTTGTCATGTAGTATTTACATACAGCATCAACAAAATCACACATCTCAAAGAGGATTAAAGCAGAGCTTGGTCAAATCATTCCAAATGTTTGGTTTAATGTCAAAGTACCAGATGGATGGCGGTTACTGCCTCAGAAGAAATGCTGTCTCACATTCAGATACTTTCCTATGAATAAAACTACCACTAGATACTTTTCTATGAAACATTCAGGTTCCTCATTTGTGAAATAACAAACGGACGTATTCTTTATAACGTGAAGAGTAACACTGATAATATGGGGTGTTTTTTTTTGTTGCTCTGGCATTAAGCAGGCACTGAAGCACCACATTTGTTTATCGTGATTTTTGCCACTACAGGACTCATCTAATGTTACACTTTGAATACTTTCCTGTGTACCTGACACAAGCCGTCATGTTGTACTGACTCTAATGCATTCAGCCACCACACTTAAACAATTACCTTTTTAATGCTCGGCCTTCAACTTAGGGTTGTTCCACTTTTCCGTGTCTTAAAAATGTACATATGGCACTGATTTGTGAAAAATCTCTAATCTATAATATAAATAAAGCAATAAACATACTCTTGAATATTGCAGGTTCTTGGCAAAAGGCTTAGTTATATGTGCTTTTTAATGTGCAGTCATTTTAGCAAAATACTTTTTGCTGTCTACAGACAAAAGGCAGACTGTAGTAATGTTACATCCATGTTAAATGCAGTTGCATACCACTTTTTATGAGGTACAAAACCAGTTTAATGGTCTTTCACAACTTTCTGATACACCTAACTGTAAAACTTCTGCCCGAATCCATATCGGAAATCAACCCTGGTGTTGTCACTCTGGCTCATAACTTTCCGTTCCTTTGCATTATGGCTGAAGTGACAATATTTCCATTGGAAAGAGTATCGCATTCGTGACGGGCATGTAGCTTGAGGACAATGAAAAACAGTTCAAATATCGCCTCTAATCTCAGATAGAAGTCATCAATAAATGAAAGAATGTACTGTTTACATTAAGAAAAACAAACAAACTTAACATTCCCACCGTTTCCTCCAAACTCAAAAAAGGAATGTCCTCGTCAATACATAAATACATTTACAATAACTACAACTTTTAAAAATATTACGTGGTCAATCCAAAATAACACTTAGATAAACATTTAAAGTACAGTATTATACAACAAAACTGAAATAAAGAGACCAAGTTTAAAACAACACTTCATGACAAAATAATTATCATACATGATGTGAAATATACATTATTAATCTAACTTTTTTTTTTCCATTTACAATTTTCATCCACTGACATACAGTATATTACAGCGAGGATGGAGTTCAGTTAATGGTAGGACAAGTGCATAGCAAAATAGATCATTTGACCAAGTTAAAGAAACACATAAAACTGACAAACCAGCTTTAGAAAACAACATTAAAAACCATGTTTAAGGCAAATCTCATCATTTAAAATTGGCATAGTCTGAGAAAATGTCGACAAAGTCTTGTACCACCCTGTAGCAGAAGTCATATTGTTCCTGTGGATTGAAGAGAAAAACGAGATGGATTAGGAGGTTGCTTGTTGAAGCAAGACACTTTTTTATTTTTAGCACTGTACATCATTTAGAATCCACTCCTGCTGATACTTACCACAGTTTGGACCATATGAGGCCTCTGCATGCGTAAACTCTTCACAGTTTGGAACACGTCCAGCAGGCCTTCTGCCTTGACTCGTTCCAAGATATTGCTCAGTGCAATGAACGTACCTGTTCGCCCTGCACCAGCACTGCAGCACACACAAACACAACAAAAAAACCCTCTTTAATTATTTTAAGGGCAAACAGTTTTAAGCTGTCATATGCAAGTATACCAACGTAAAAAGCTCAAATACCTGCAGTGTACGACGATGGGATGGTTCCCAGACTGCTGCTGCTGTCTCTGCACTGAGGCGATGATGTCGATCATGCCTTTCCCCTCGGCCGGGATGCCGACCTCCGGCCAGCCGTGGAAGTGGAAGTGCCTGATCACCCTTGTCTGCTTCTCCTTTGAGAGGAAATGCAGAGGCAGACAAGAGATCATAATACCTTTTTTAAATATGATTTATTAGCAGAATATGAAAGCGTAATGGCAGGTGCAATGTCAGTGTAGGTTAAGTGTGCAGTAGATGAGTGGTGGACTGATGGGTGCTGCTCCAGGAGGCAGGAATGTACTCCCGAGCCTCTGAGAGGTGTTGTGGGTCGAATTTAATGAAATCTATTAGATGGGAGGCTCACACTTGATAATCTTAAACACATCCTGCCCACCGCATTTCCTCTGGCAGCCAAAAGTGTTTTATGTACTCACTTCTTGTGTTCTTGTTCTTTATGAGACAATGATGTTACATTCTGTGTAACTTTACACAGTCAGATACAAAAACACTGTAAAACTATAACTTTTTGAGGCTTAAAGAGGAAAAGTTACTTGAGAAATAATTGTGAGAATAATAGTTCAAGTAACATTTATGATTTAAAGTAGAACCAACTTATAACGTTTAGCTGCAGTTACTCAATACAAAAGAGTTCATATGACTTTAAAAGGAATTAAAATACTCAACTGATTTACATCCAGAGAACCAATAAATGTCTTACTATCATGAGAGGCAAATGTAATGTGGTGTCACTGCCTCACTAACAGCTGTGTGATAGTACTAGGTTAATTTGCTTACCGGGACAAAGGTGAGTACCAAGTCTCGTAGACTGAAGGTGTCACACAAAGTGTCTCCCTTCAACTCTACTGTGTAATCTCCATAGGTGACTGAGTCCTCTGTCGGCCAGTATTGGCAACATTTGTCCTGCAAAAACAGACAAAAACCCATGCCGACAAATAAGTTGAACAGAAACAACAGCTTCATATATAAGATGGAAATATTCAGTCATTTGTGGCTCAAACTAAGAAATAGTGCACAGATGTGACATGACATGAAACTGCCGTTTTGAGACGGAAGTAGAGATGATTCATGCTGTACTGCTGTAGCGCTTTCGAAGTCATCAATCATAGCTTGCAGCTATTAACTCTCGCAGCTTACCTGCTCCCTCTCCTGGAGTTCAGTGAGCATTACAATGGAGTGACACTTCCATTCCCACACCATCCTCCAGAAATCCTCTACCGTGTGTGTCAGAGGGCCCTGGGTGGCAATGAAGTAGTCCTTCTGTCTGTAGCCCTGAGTCACAGCAAAAAAAAAAGCCCATATTCAGCTTTACAGGTCCAATAATGTTTGTTAATATCAACACCTCTGAACCATTGCAGATATAATTTACAGAAGAAAGAAAGCATTAGGCGTTATGATTTACTTACATCTATGAAAGATGCATTGATGTAATCCGTGAACTCCTGACCTCGTCTCATGGAGAGAATGACTCTGTTGAAGTCATCTGAAATGGGAACACAGAGCAGGATTGGAAACATAGTAATATAATCTGGACGTTAAAATCTGCCATGAGTTGATATCTAGAACAGACATCCGGTTTATTTTTTTTCTTTTACGGTTTTCCTTCTTTCTTACATGGAATAATTTGCAGGACTCTGTTCTTCTTCATGTTGGCAGGAAGGTTCCCCATTCTCATGTTCTCTTTCATTATTCGCATGTTGGTCAGTTTCTGGGCGGAAATGAATCATGCAAACTGTTACGAATATGCAAATGTTCACTATCATGTAGTGCACAAATTTAAATAGGGAAATAAAACAAGTCGCAGTGTTGACTGTACACACACACACACTATTTGTAAATGAAGGTTTCTGGATCACTGACAGAATTAGGATAGGAGTTTCTGTCATGGAGTGTCATGTCTTTATGAATGTTCACGACTGCTGTCGTTCAGTAGTGTCCCCATTTGTAATGGGGTTATGATTAATTGACACTTGACATACATACTGTAGAAACTTTCTGTGATAAATATAGAAAAGGTAAATCAAGTTTAAATGTGCATCACCATTCAACAACAAGTCCACTCAAGGAAAGTTATAGTATATGAAGGTAATGGTATATGTGATTGGAAAGGTTTATTGTCTGTACTTATTTAGTGATCTAATATGGCTCTGGATGAGCTATTTAAATCTATAAGTGTCATATTAATGCTATATTGTGATTTTTTTTTTATGGATCAATAAGAGGTCTTACCTTAAACTCTTCCTCTAGGCCGACCCGGTCACCGTTTGCAAAGGTGTTGTGCAGCTTGTGCAGATGTCCTTCCAGAGACGACACGTCCAACTCCGTGTCTCCATAGAGGTAGTATTCAAGCAGGGCCTGGTAGATGAATGAGTACTGCATCTGGGGGTGAGAATACACACACATTTGATCATTTGCAAATGATTAACTGACTCATTAATGCAAGTATTAGTACTCATGTGGCTGACATTATAGACAAGCCTGGAACTTGTTATCTCCAACTCACATCTGTCTGTATGAGCTGTGAGCGCTGCTCTCGTATCTTAGAGACGAAGCCAAACACATCAACTTTCTGCTCTGCGTGCATCATGTCGATCATGGCATCTATTACGATGAAGGTTCCTGTCCTCCCGACACCAGCGCTGCAGGGACACAAAACAAACCACGCACTAAATGGACCACAATCCTCAGCTGACACTTGAATGTCAGCACACAACAGCAGGGAAACAAAGGAACATCTGTGCTCGTAAACACATGTATCGCTATAGTCGTTCAAAATGTTTCACAGCTGACAGCTTGTTTTCCAGCGGATATTTAACCGTAAATACATTCATCTCCATAGAAACAAATTGGATAATTAAAACCATTTCAGATGTAATACAGTCAAAAGCACATAAACAACAAAATAATAAACAATGACCCATTAACTCTGCTGTCTGGTACCTGCAGTGGACCACAATAGGGCCAGCGAAGGCGGGATTGACCACCTTGACCTTTTTGAGGAATTTGAGCATGCCGATGGGGGAGAAAGGAACTCCAAAGTCGGGCCAGCTGGTGAAGTGGAGCTGGGTGACCGGCCTGGGAGTCTTAGCGGCATCGCTGGCTTGCTATGTAGCGACACAAACACAGGCAGAAACACAGTTAACAGTGTTAACAACACTCGCATAGCAGGTTTTGAAGATGCAACAGACCAGAACAGAGTTTCAACAGGAACCATTAACAGTCGAGTTATCTTAATATGAAAAAGGAAGTGAACTACACAACTTACATCACCCATGTTCCCATTAACATTCTCACAGTTTCTGCGAGTACACAATATCTAAATAACCACTTCTTGAAACTTACATATTGTATACAGAACTTGCGTATGGTGTAGTCCACGAGAACGGTGAAGTCTTCTACTGCCACTCTCACGTTCCCATAGGTCCAACATCCCTGATCTGGCCAGTACTGGTAACACTTGTCCTGAGGGGAGGGAGATAATGACAGTCATTATGCAATAAATTAAATACCTAAAAGGGAGTTGTTCTTCTGTAACATATTCAAGATCTTTCCTTTCAAGGGGCTGAATGATTCAAATGCAAAAGCGCACATGCTTCAATTTCACAGCCAGTCAGTCCAGATTAGTGTAAGTGAGAGGAGTGAAACCACTCAATATGAGACGTTACTGAGTGATTATGATACTGACTTAGAGGACTTAATAACACATTATGTAGCCATTGATTTTGACCCGTCACACGCTGATTTAAATCTTCGCCAGTGCTCTTCTTATTGATCTTTCGTAGCCTTTCTCCTTGCTCACTGAGCTCAGGTCCACATGGTTCACAATAGAGGCGGTGTAATTATAGCGGAGAAAAGAGATGTCAGCAGAGAGATTACAGGTGTGAAACGAATAGTTTAAATTAAACTCTGTGGTTTCACCTTCAACCATGACCTGTGAAATCTATTTTAAGCACATGTCCTCTCAACTCTTTTTGTGATGTTTCATTAATCCCTTCAGATTGTCAGAGCAGAAACTTGGATGATGAAGGAAACCCTGGAGCTCGTAGGAATGTTATTTTGTCCATGGATACTTCAGCTTCATGAATAAAATAACTCCCCTGAGACACTTTGAAGACAAGCGGAAAATCACTCACTTCTTTCCTTTCTTTCAGGTTTGTCAGCATGACAA
Organism: Argyrosomus regius; assembly: GCA_946959425.1. NCBI lineage: Eukaryota > Metazoa > Chordata > Actinopteri > Sciaenidae > Argyrosomus > Argyrosomus regius. Next base: position 10,911,057 of record OX336900.1, on the reverse strand, counting down.
CAGTTGCTACTTTCAGTTCCCAAATCATCCTCCAGAAATCTGCTGTCGTATCTTCTTTTGGACCTGTGAGCCAAAAAAGTTCAATCTTTATTATAATATCAAATGATTTATTGAGACATGAAATTAATAGCCAAGATATCAATAGAATTCTCTAGGTTGTATCCAAGTGCACTATATCTTACCTTGTGCTGCTATGAATTTGTTCTTTTCCGTGAAACCCTGTTAGAAAATATATTCAGTTAATTAAGAATATTAATTTAAAAAAAAAGATCCTTTTGATATGAACCTTTTAATTAAACATGGAAACAGTTAAATTTAAACATCTGTAATTCTATAACAACTGTGCAAACCTCTGCTTCTCATCTGCTGAGAACTCATGATAGCGCCAGAGTAGCTACTAATGGACCTTGCAATGCCGATTTTTACCAATGTATAGCAAACATTCATAAAAAATGAAGATGATAACTATTATTTTGCAAAGTTAGTGTTAGCCGTCAACCAAAGAGCATAACTCACATCAATGTACGAAGCATTCACATAGTCTGAACAGGGATTTCCATCCAGCTGAGTCAACACCACTCTGGAATGATCATCTGTTGGTGAAAATACCGTAGGAAAGTTTAGAGGGATAGTGACAGCGAGTCTGTCACTGTACTCTGATGAAACACTAGACAAGTAGTAGTAATTTGTTCTAAGTGTGGAGGTCGTCTGTGATTTAAGAGTAGAGAGAGAGTAAAAAATGATATATTGTGATATATTTTGCCAAAAACAGAGGTCATAATGTTCCTGTGAAAACTGACATTATGTAATTTGAGGTTATTTTGTGGGTACTTTTTGTTTTCTCTGTACCTTTTCCCTGCCTTTTTCCCAGTTGAGAATTATGGAGGCTGCATTGTCAATTATAAATGAAACTTTTGAATTTTGGATTCATATTCAGGAGGCTCATTTTGGAGCAACACAGCATGACCCAGACACAGACCCATTTTTAGAACGAGGAAGTCAAGAGCAACTCAAAGTGAAATCTTGATGAGATGATGACATGGATGGCATACATGTCATCATCTTTTTATCAGTTATGAGATAGGTCATGTAACCGGCTCACAACCTTGGAGGTCTAGACCCCCACTAGGGGTCGCCATTGCTTGATATGACTTATGTCTGTCCAGCAGCTTTACTTCACATAAAAACTGGAAACAATGGGGAAAAGCTAGCCTGTCCAATGCTAACAAAAATCCAGGAGCAGGAACTTCCTGGAGTCTCTGCTGGTTGCTTGGTAACTGCTTTTAGCAAAGAAATAGTCTGGCACATAACCTGTAGAGAGATTTCTATCTTAATGTTGTTTAATTAATGAGCTTTAGAGGTGCTGGGAGGTGGATTGTTACTTCAGTTTGGACAGAGCTGGGCTAGCTGTTTCCCCCTATTTCTAGTCTTTATGCTAAGCTAAGCTAGCCAGCTGTAGACAAGCCACATATTTACCATACAGATGTGAGAGGGGTATCAATCTGTTCACCAAACCATAGACAAGGAGGCCAATAAGTGTGTTTTACAACTACCCCGGATCAGAAGGCATAGCATTAATTCATCACAATGAATTATGAATAAGAGAGAGAGCAAAAAAAGGAAGAAGGGTGAGGAAACTGTAAGTGCAGAGGTGTTTCAGTTTGAATAAATACATGAGGTGGAGGATTATCTATAGCTGAACTGTGAAAAAAAAAAAGAGAGACACACATGAAGACACGTGCACACACAGGCAGGAAACTGTGAGCTCTGGGTGTGAGTCAAAAGCAAACCTAGTTCCTACAGAACAGAAAGTACACTCACAGGGAAGGATGTTAGGGTATCTGTTCTTCTCCTTGTTGTCGTCCTTGTTAGCCTCTTCATACGTCCCGTTGGCATTACCCCCTGGCAAGGACTACAAAACAAAACTACAGTTAGATTCTACTACTCCCGTACTGAGAGACGGGGTGACTTTTAACTGCTCGTGTGCATTGTGTTCTGCTGTATGTAAGGCTTTGTAAAGCACTTCCTCTGCTACCTACTGTAAACACTCCTCCATTAAAGCAGAGAACGGTAACTTCCTCTGTCTCTTCTCACAAACTGTCACAAAAATCATACTTTGTATGTATTAAACTGACCATGAGTCATACCCTTTATTTTGACTCAGATCCTCAATCATAGTCACAAATAGGCAAGCGGGTATTTTTCATACATGAGGGCGTGTATGTGTAAAGTATGTGTCATGGGCACTGTGACACATATCTCCAGTAATTTTACTGAATAGAAAAATACACACATAAACGACATATCTCAGATATTGTGGGGAAAACCCTTTAACTCCAATTTTAGATGTTTTATAGGTGGTTTTGTTGCCACAGTTGAAAGCGCAACACACTCCGACATCTTGGGTACAAGATATCATTTCAAAACACACAAAGCTACATAATAATAACCAAATCATGGAGTTTATATGCACCACAGCAACCTGGTACTTAAACCCCAAGATGCCTGATATAAACACTACTTTAGCACAGAATACAGAAGACTCAGCCTTATGACCACCTGTTACTCTAATCTCCAGGCGGAGAGGAGAGGACACTTACATTATACTCTTCCCTGAAGAGTTTGCCATCGTCAGCTGAGCGGAGCCTGTACTCTTCCTCGAGGTGGTCCACTGGGATGGGGGAGTAGGTCTTAGAGGCTGAAGGGGATCTGGGCAGAAGGACCACCGTCTGTTGCTCTGTGGGGAGAACATTCAGTGGGTTAATCATCCCTGCGGGACCGATGGAGTTTAATGTTGAATTATTTGTTGTGTTAAAGAAAATAACTGATTCAATTATTAATAAAGGAATGGTGGAGAGAAATTAATTACAAAACAGGATTGTGTTGAATTAGACTAGAGGTTCCCAACAATTCTGTCATATGGAACAAGACAGGTGATGTGAAGGGATACTTGTGGGTACGTCTATGTCCATTTGAGTTGATTTCAAACTTAATGGGTTTTTTTTTACAATAATACTTACTAATAATAACTAATAATATTTATATAAAAATGGATATTGTTACAATAAAGTTTTCATCCTGTCAAACTTGCATTTTTACAACTGCCACTTGGTTGGGAGTGGCAAAAAACTAAATGTTTCGACCATTAATCCCTTACTGTAAGCCAACTATTTCCAACTGATTACCCATTTAGCTTCATTACTTAAGTGTATCTATTACCTTTAGCTACCTTTCAACTTCTTTTAACTTTAAATCATTTAAACATTGCTTTTAGCTAACTGTTGTAACCGTTTAGCCACTACTGCTCGATAACTGTAACCTCTCTGCTCGCTTGCTAACTAGTTTTCTTGCTCCCTCAGTTGTAACACATAGTGTTCACATGTTGCTTGTTTCTACTTTTTCAATTTAGTTTCTATGTACTCCTTGGCAGAATGAAAGTACACCCGATGTACAGTACAAGTACCCCTGGTTGGGATCTCCAGACTTAAACAATCTTATCAAACTACTCTGCAAGGATTTTAAAAACAGCTTATCAAAGACCAAAATGATTACCAAACTGATTTACAATCTTATGACATGTCGGTGTATGTTTGCCAACACCTTGATAATTGAAAAAAAAAAAGAAGGAGTGTAAGTATTCAATGATCACCAAACATCAACAGGTGTTAGAAAACCACAGAACCCCCTTGGAGAAGCCACTTACAGTACCCCGTAGGCAGGTTTTTCTCAAGCACCGGACTAGGCATTCGGTTAGCACTCACAAAATTTGGAAAATGCAAGTTGAAAAAGTACTAAGAGAGTGTTAGTAACATGAGGTGCCTCATACCGCCACCCTGTATACCTGACCTGGTGGTATAACGGTGTATAACGACTCAGTACTGTATCCAAACTCTAAAACACAACACATATCAAATGACATTCAGCACACCCACATGTACAGTCATCAAGGCAAAATAGCAGTCATTAAAAAATAGCATTTGATTCATTTTGACATCATGTTCACTAGACAGAAACCAATTATTGTGCCCATATACAGTATGACACTTCTGCTTTCACCTTTCACCATACATTTCAATAAACCCATACTGCAATGCTTCCCCAACACTCACACTCACATATGAAGATGTGAACCATGTGTCACAGTAATTAGCAGCTCACCTAATACCTTGATATTTAATCAGTTATTGATATAGCTACTTTTGGGGTGTGTTGTGCATTTTACAGCCAGATATCCAAGTTACATGCCTATCTACAAGAAATCTGCTCTGTACAGTGCATGCCATTGTAGTATCAGATAAGAAAATACAGCTCAAGAAGTGCTGTTTCCTGTGAGGTCCAATAGCTGTTAGCAAACTTCACATAAAACCAGCTACTAATTAAAACGATGCATCTCGAAGCTCAGCGACTGCCTTCATCTTGTGCAACTGCCACTGTGTATGGTACATTTAAGAGCAGCATCAAAAATCTATAAAAGATGTTGATAACACATAGTGTTATTCACATTAACCACAGGAAGTATAGACAACCACAATGCAGTTGTGGGACGGTCTGCACACAGTTACAAACATAAAACTGATGCATCTCTTACACCCCCCCACTTCCAGTCTTAATGTCTCTTTCTTTTTCTTTGCCTCATGTTTCTGTGTGTCTCCTTGACATTCATTCGTTTCTTTTGACAGCCACCATTTTGCTCTAACAACCTACAATCTGTCTTGCTGTTTCTCACAATCTCCAGTGTGCAACAATGTTACCTTGTTCCTCCAGGATGCCATTTGGTATCTTCTTGTCGACTGTTGTGACGACTGCTTTTCTCTGGTTTTTTAACCTGCCGGGGAAAAAAAACACAATGGTACAAAACATGAGATTCAACAATGTCATGGTGAAATGAGTTTAACCTTATTTTTAAATAATGTAGGTAGCCATGAACAAAAAGTCTTTCCATCCTACCATCTGAAACTTGAGAAGCTATTCTTTCTCATTAGCTGATGTCTTGGAAAGTCAGCACTCTAGTCCGAATATGGTACAAAATTTGTTCTTCGCTGTCTTCTGTTGCCTGTCAGCGTCCACTGTCACAGCCTGGCTGCTTGTTCTATTCTAACTAAGCATGAGAGGGAGTCAGCTAGCAGCACTTCCTGACGGGGCTCCGCCTCAATGACTAAAGGAGGAAGTGTTTGTCACCCTGTGCTCTGCCCCCGAGCCTGGCTCACAGCCAGTCAGTGAGGCCCGGGGAAGGGGGGGGGTTGAGGTGAGGTGAGGTGGGTGAGTCCTCACAGGGTGGGAGAGTTTACCTGAGGAAGTACCAGACTAGCAGTGCGATGATGAGCAGCAGCAGGGACAGGACCAGCACGATGGGGAGGATGTGGCTGCTGTGGGATGAAGCGTTTTCTGAGGAAGAAGGAGAGGCAGAGCCGGGGGTCAGGGAGCACCGTCAACAAAGAAGCAGGAAGAGAGGGGCAAAGCCGACGATATATGTGCATATGTTTGTGTGTGCAAATGCTTGGTTATAAAATAGTTGACACAGCAACACACCTCCCATGTTCTCCTCTGGCCACAGGCCTGATTTAATAACTGGCTAAAGAGATAAGCATCAGCTCATTTCGTCCTGTCGGCATGTCTAACACAAAACCAGAGGCTTTAAGAATGGAGACTCAGCCAAGAGTCACAACCACACAGCCAGCTATTAGCTGAGTTTATAAAGACTCACAATAAGCCGTAAATTACTGTCCAGTGCTGCTGAAGTTCATTGTGATCCGGTAATAACAAGGCTGTAGAAAAGGCTATTATCAAGCAGATGCATGCGCTGAGGAAGATGCATAATAATCATATCTTAGGGGAAAGTCATGATGATGCAGTGGATGGGATGGGAATGTGTCGCTATCTCAACTTGTTACAGCGTTACTCAATCTCACATGTCGAGGTGCATTACTCTTTGTATTGTCCTTACCATTTGTCTGGTTGCCGTTGGTTGTGGGATTGGATGTTGTTGTGGTTGCCATCAAAAACAGAAGTGGGACCATTGTGACTGCAGAAAAACAAAATGAAGACGGATATTAAATTTAGTGCCAGACATGTCTGCAAAAGTCAAGATTCATGAGAAAACGGCTGCTGGATAATATCACCGTTCAACGAACACAACAGCTATTGACAGATCTGAGGCATATTTCTTTATTCGTGACTTTCAGGAATGTGCTCATCTGTGCAAAGTTCATGGCAACACAATGGAACAACACACTCATATATCCTTGTCATTCATTAATCCTGCCAGAAAGCTTACAATGTAATACCTAACATGTCCACAAGGAGGCACAATATCCCAATATATGAAAAGCAAAGCTGATGATAACATTAGTCCTCACCAACCCATTGAGAAAAAAAACATATCAGCCGGGCAAGAGAAGAATAAATTGTTAAATTTCACATTTAAATTCATATAGAAAGTAAAAAAAGGTTACGTGTAAGTTTAATAATAAGCTCAATGCAATATATCTTCCTACTCTAATAAGACATATGCTCAAGGTTTAATCAGTGCATTATCAGATTGAACAGTACTAAATGTCACTCTGAGCTGATAACAGCTGTTTTCCTTGCATGTTTCCATGCCAACGAGTCATCTCCAGGATACAGCATGTGTAGGGTGTTAGCGTGCTATATGTTAAACATCACAACACAAACAGATACAACACGCACGGCAACAAAAGGCCTGGATGTCAGCTGATACTTATCTACGAATGAGTTGTTCAATTTTACTTAGCAGCTACACCCGTCATGTTTCTGCTTTTTGCCACCTCTCCCCTCCGGTTTGATAACATCTCCCCAACACAAACACTTGTTCACGTGCGCACAAAGACACACACACACATGCGCGCCAGCACCCACAGCACCGTGTTGTCCGTCCAGACTCCCCTACAAAACAGTGACATCCAGAAGTCTCAGCTGAAAGAGCTTTTTTTTTTTTCCTCTCCTGGTAGAAGAATGCAGAGGAGGGAGGATAAAGGAGCATCTCCGATCGATCCTTCTGCGTTTGAGCATTCAGAATGGGTTTCACATCACATTGATTGAACCACCACCTTTCTTTTGAAAGCCGGTGGTAAGATTTGAAAACCAATAAGCGTTGAAATGTTTGCAGTTTTAGAAGGTGTTCTTTTCTTTTTATATTTGCACAAAAGTTGGCATCTAAGCAAAGCGCGCCTCATAATGAAGCAGAGCAGAGCGTGCTTTGTCCACCACCTCCCCCCCACACCACACCACACCACTGCAGGTGTGTGTGTGTGTGTTGCTTTGCAGCTGCGGTGAAAAGAAAGCCTAGGCCAAGTGCATAGTCAATGAAGACACTGTGTTGAAGCCTCCACGCTGTGCCGCAGTGTCCTGTAATGTGTCCAGGCAGGACACCGGAGGAATGTGGAGGCAGCAGTGCAGAGACACTGACTGCAGCAGGGGAGAAAGGGAGCAGAAGGTCCAGGTCAATAATATTTCCTGGAGCGATTAATAAACCCTGACATGTCCCCCCCACCCCACCCCTCCCCTCTGCTCCAGGGGGAAGACTGATGAGAGAATTATAATGAGAGAAGAGGGGAGAGGAGGAGTGTGTTACCTTCTTCTCTCCAGCTCTCCTCCCTATTTATCCCTCGTCTTTAAGGCTCTCTCTGCAAATGTCACAAGCTTGGATGAGGGGGAGGATATTGAGCTGAGTTAGTACAGTGTGTGTAAATCCTGAGGGTATAGTGTGTGTATAAGACTTGAGGTTTTGTGGTGTGGAAGTTCACTTATGACGCCGTTTGGGACTTTCCACTACACACGCTGTATTGAACTTTATGTATGCTGTGTTTGTTTGTTTGTCTCTGTGTACAATGGCTCAACAGGGGACACCCAGCAGAGTGCTCATAGCTAGCCCTAAGGCTGTGTCTTGTGCTAAGGTGTTGCTGTTTCTTGTTCCCGGCTCCCTCTCCACCACCTCCGGAGATGTCACGCCGTCACATTTTAGCCTCCAACCCCTGCGTGGCTCAACTGCTCCTAGGGGACCACAGGCTGTTCGCCCCCTTGCCCTCTAGCATTTCCCACTGCAGTGGTCTCCAGCCTGACCTCTTCAGCATCTCTGAGGAGATCACTGACTTCCTCTCCTCTGTTTTTGTGGGGAAAGGTCCTTCACATAGCTATAAATAACACTGCTTCCTATTCCTCTGAGTATCTAATCTTTTTTTTCTCTATTTCCCCTCACTCAGCATAAACCGGCCTACACCACAAGTCTCAAATTAGACCATTAGTATAAGTCATCAGTTAGCTCGGGTCAGACTCTGGGCAGACAACTATCATCACATTGTGTGTTTGTTCTCATCTGTGTATTGTCCTTTCTCCATTTAGCACTCTGCAGCTAGTCACCAAGCATCAGCCATAATGAAAATAGGTCATGGGAGATGTCAGTCCGGGGGAAGTTCTAAGGCACCCTTATTTTCCAATAGGAGACATTTGCAAGTAGCCTTAGGGAAAGGGTATTGTCCTGGCCAGCTAGACAGCCAGTTATTTCAGTGGTATGTGTGTCCCGAGTTACCCAGGCATCAAGTTCACTCCGTTTCACGGCGGGGCAGTGTCGTCCTGGGCTGCAGAATGGGAGGCCTCTGCTGTATTGACAAGAGCAGCAGCTCAAACATCAATTTTAACACGATGAAGGTAGAGAACACGAATGACTTCCAGCTTCAATCACAGCAGACTTTACGTTTCATCAGGATGTAAGTCAGTCTTAATACAATACTCACATGCTATATGTACATTGAGTGATTGGTCACGTTGGCAGTAGCTCAGTCTGTAGGGATTTGGCTTGGGAACCAGAGGGTGAGCGGTTCAAGTCCAGTATGGACCAATGTATGGAAGGTGGACTGGTAGCTGGAAAGGTTCCAGTTCACCTCCTGTTCAGCTCACCCTCTTGAGCAAGGTATCAAACTCCTAACTGTTCCCAGGGCGCCGCTCTGTGTGGCTGCCGATCACTCTACCATCTTTCCACATTTGCATGTCTGAGCCCTTTGTGTGTGTGTGGTTGTATTTCAGGTAAAATGCATAGAAAATTTCCCCTTGACGAATCAAAAAGTATGATCTCAGGCTGGGAGGCCCTTCAGGAGGGTGTTATAGTAATCGAGTTGTAAGATGACCACAGCCTGTATCAGGAGTTGAGTAGCATGATGAGTCAGTTACGGTCTGCTTTTTCTTATGTTGTGAAGTGCGAAGCAGCACAACTGAGCAACTGAGGCAACGTGGTCAGAGAATTCCATACAGGCCATACATACATAAATGGATATCAGCGTCTGCCTGAAAACAATGTATCAGTTTGCCTTTAATTATGCTGAATCTTTTTTTGCTTTCACATGCAATATTTTATTACGTTCAAATTAAAGACTGCAGCAAACTGCAGTTTAAAAAAATAGAATTATGACAGAAATGTTGTTTAAAATGGGTCAAGACATTTGTCTGCTAAACAGTAGCTAACAGCTGAAATCAAAGTGCATGTTTATTTCTGCTACAGCTATTTATCTAACCTAAGACAACGCAAGATTTTAACCATATCATCATCAACCCAGGTTCGGCCCACATACTGTATGTGACAACACCTCAGCACTGTTCAGAGACCTCATCTATCTGGTATGCATTGTGTGACTCACCGCTCTGCCTCCACTGATTACAACCTGCCACCTCTGAATACCTGCAAACCTCGCAGCACGTAAACAAAAACACATGCACAGATATCATCATGTCACATAAGGCAACAGAGAATACAAACAGGTCACTGCAAAGCCTGTTGCTGCTGCTTTATCTGTCCTCCAAACATGTCAAAAATGCAGTGTGGGAACTCTGACTCATGGTGAATTTCACGTCGTTTATAGTCCCAAAACCAAAAAGCTGTTTTTCCCCGACAGCGTTTTGTTTTGGAGGATGAGCTATTCCTCTCTGTGGACTTGGTGTTTTCCTTGTGGTGTGCTTCCTGCTCTGTCATTCTTTCAGTCTGAGTTTTAAAAAACAACAACCCTGAAGTGACATAATGATACCCCTGCAGCTCCCAACTATTGTCTTACTAATTAGCCCCAGAAACCCAACCATCAGAAAGGACAAGCTTGTTACAAATAGAAGATACGACAGAGAAATTGGCTGTCTTTGCCTCTGACAGGAAATGTGGTGTTCCCTGGCATTGCGTCTTCCCGTAGACAGAGCACTGTCAGTTCCACTGAATGTGGTTTCTCTGGGCACAGAGTCGCTCTGTCTCTTCAAATACATCAGCTGGGGAATTCGGAAAATGGGTGGTGGGTGTACGGGCGATGTGACAGGGTGAGCGGCCACTAGGTACATTGTGTCCTCTGAGGAAAAAGCTGCCAGACTGTTTACCCTTCAGGCTATAACATTTTTTTTTTATAACTGGAACCTGCAAGAGGATTATTAGAGGAAGCAGTAACCTAAAGCCTTCTGTGTATTTTCTCTTCTCACTGCTGTGTTGAAAACATGGGTTTTTTTGCTATCTTAGTTGCTTTCTTACAAATAATTAAATGAGAAAATTGATACCAATCTTGTCTCGGTACAGAAAACAGGAAACACAGATATGCCAGAAATGGTGAATGCCAGCCTATAAGTAACAAGAAATTGCAGTACAGAAATGCCAACGGTACATTTGCAGTATGTTAAGTTATATATAAAGGATCCTCAGCAAAATTCCATGTTATTATATGGTTAGTGTTATCAAAATTGTTAAAATCCAGAATGTGACTTTGTCTTTGTTAACATTTCCTGTGAGCAAAACAGAGAAACGATATTTATAGAGCATGAGCTGATTGGTGTGATGATTCATATCATGTTTGTCTGTAACTACAGTAACAGGTACAATATTTTCATGGTAGCAAAGTGACGGTTTTCGTCTGGTCATATTTGACACAAACTTTAATAAACTACCAAAATCATTAAAGGTGCTATCAAGTTGCAACATGGGATGTGTAGGATGAAATGGTTTTGGAGCGTGTCCCATTAAATGGACAAAAAAAAAATCAGGATACCTCGGCTTCTACTGCATCGACTTTGACCATTATTTTTTTTAATGTGTCTCTCATGAGTGCCCTAACTTTATTGAAATGCAATACAAAAATCACTTGAGTACTCTTACACTTTCATGTGTTTGGTTATCTAATGTGAAATAAACCCTCTGAAAGAAAACAGTACGACAACACTGCAGGTTTAAGAAGTTGTCGTCCTCGTATGTCGTCCTCGTATCAACCACGTCTCTCTCTCTGTGCTCTCAGCCTTTGGGGAGCTGCAGTGTGTAAACCTGGGTTGGGTTATCTATTTAAAGGACAGCGCACTACATTCTCAGTCTTCAGAGAAGAAATGAAAGTGCGGTGTCCATGTGATGGACCGTTTTCCCATGCAGTGTAACCTAGTTGGACAAGGTGATCAGTGTCGCTCTTTCTATTCCTGCAGACCACATCTATGATCTACATTCACATGCATATACTTCATGTGACACTATTCATTATCCATTCGAAGATTCAGTGCACTTACAAGTACACTGTGGAAAATGTAGATTTGTTTTAACATGTATACTGCTGTTCTTCTCTATGTGTTCCCATGGTAACCTGACCAGCAGCACTGCCACCAATGTGGCACCTGTGGGATGTTGAGCACGTCAGCTTTATCAAACAAAAAAAACAAAAAAAAAACCCAGCATACAGACATGCACTGAAAGCCTGAGAACCTGATGTCAATCCAGCCTTTTGTTTGAGTTAACAGCTCCTGAAGAAGAGTGTGTATGATGTTAAACACACCTGGACACAGTACATAAAAACACTGTCTGTCTGTCAGAACCACTTAAGCACACTGGTATTTAGTAAATTGCTTCCATGCTTCGCTACTTAATGTTAAAATTATGATTTGCTCTGAGGAACTGGGGGAGATTTTGTTCTGGATAAAATGCACCTGTTCTGATATTGCAACATGCAGAACTTTAAATAAACCATCCTTCAATGTGAAAACATGAGATGTAACTAACTACAAACATCCATCATGTATTAGCTTGTCGTGGGAGCTAGTGGTAGCACAAGATAGCAAGCCTTCATATAAAACAAGCTAAGGCCAGCTTGTTGCTAACATTAGCCACTGCTAAGCATGCACTTAGGAATCACCTTGGTTTCGTTCCATTCTGCAGCCGCTGTGTGCTGTCACCAGAGCTTACATTAAGCTAGCTGTTGATGGTCAGTAAAGAGCCCAAAATTGTAGGTTGGTTGCTTGTTAAACCTCAATGGCATGTGTGTTAAATACAGTGGATCCAACATGTGGGTACAGAGGTTTTGGCACAGCTAGCGCCTTTAACGGAACTGGGCTGAGTAAATGTAGTGATCATTACTTTTTCAGCAAGTAATTTATAGTAATTGATTACATTGTATAAGTGCCCAACACTGTCTATAACTGCACACTGAGGATCAGTCCTAAAATCTATCAAGTTCATGAAATGAATACTGAATTGTTATGTCAGTCTGTAATTTAAAAATCCAACTTAAAGATTACTTCTATAATTAGCTGGGGTACTTGTAGTACTGTCACGCTCTGCAGTATCTCACACCAGAACTATCTATAGCACCATTGTACAGTAACAACTCTACCTCTGCAGCGCTGCTCTCTTGCCAATGTGGGTTCCTCCCCTCCTGCGCTCCTAGCATTGTCATTAATCAATTCCTGCCTCCTTCCCAGGGCGCCCAGACGCTGTGGCAGTGGTAATGACCTTGGAGACCCGCTGGCTCCGCTCTGCAGTGTCAGCCCTCTATGTGCATGGGAATAAACGTAGCATCTCCCGCAGCGATCTCAGCTGAACGTGTGAGAAAATGCATATGTGCTCATATATATGCAGGTGTTGTGTGTTTCTGCATGCAGGAGAGAAACATTTACAGAATAAAAGAACAAAGAGAAAACCATGCTAACCAACTCTAGGGAAGAAAAACAAAACAAAAAAAAACTATAGTTGGTTGCCAGGTTCAGGCCACAACATCCTGTTGACTGAGATATGGCAGCTACTGTTTCTGACCCTGAAAGCACTGCCATTAGTGGAGTCCTCTCTGGAAATGAGAGCTTTTAGTTGCTGCATATTAGTTAAGAATAACACAGCACTAGATGAGAAGCGATTATTGATAATCCTCTTAAAAACATTCCAGCCATGACTGTAACATTTGAGAGTAGCTCTCATTTTAGCGTACGATTTAATGTCTTCAGCGTTTATAGCATTTAAAAGCTACTGTCACATTCTGGTAAGGCATGGAAACCACAAGCATAATTGGTGGTAAATATTTACTCCAGTCTGTCGTCTGCCCTAGTAAACGCCACATCTGAGCTCACACTTGGTCGGCTTGTTTGAGTGTCACTTAGTCCGTGTGTTGTGTGTTGTGTGTTGTGTGCTGCGTGCCACAGCCACACACAGTCATGGTTAATTTTTCCAAGGCGCCAGTAGGTCTTTCAATCACTTCTGATCCACAGATTTACACGCCCGCACAAACACACTACACACATACGTTTCAGCAACAAATCCGCTAACAATTGGCATGCGTAGCTACTGCCTGGCTGCTTGGCATGAAATGCACACACATGGGGGACACACGCATTCAAAAGCTTCAGCAGAGATCCATGGGAAAAGCACGTGCCAGGGCCTATTTGAGAGCCACCGTGCCAGACATGATTCTAATAGTGGTCCATCATCCACAAAGTGTGTGTCTATGTGGAGGTGGAGGTGGGTGGAGGGGCGAGCGGCCCCTTACACCTCCCAACCTGACAATACTGAGCACAGAGGCATCCATCTTTCTCCCACCCTGACACCTTTGGGATTTACCTCCACCCGTCTTTCAATTATTCAGCGGCAGACCAATTATGGCCTGGAATCAGAGCCATCGATAGCCCGGCGTAATGCACGGCAGCTGGGCTGAAAATGATGAAACCGGCGTTGTGACACTTCTCATTATCACCCAGCACTGTGTGATTACTGGCACTCTGCTATGAACAGATATTAGTGTGAGAGACATATAGAGGGATGGTGAAAAAGAAGAAGAAGAAGACGGAGGGTTGTGTATAAAGCTAGGAGCCTGTCAGCGGGGTGATGTATGGGAAATTTACTGCTTAACTTGTAAAGCCATTAGGAGGAGGACAACAGTTTAATATACAGTGGTAAACGAATTACTTCTATTGAATACGAGGCAAGCACTTGTAGGGTCCTTTTTGGAGATCTAAGTACAGGTTGTACCTGCATTCAACAGTTCAAAGGGCAATTCTGGTATTTGTCAATGTCATCATAAATAAAAAGATCGAAAATGGGACATTTCATTCGGGGAAGGGCGTGAGCCTCCTCCTAAATTTAACAGAAATAATCTCAAACACTTCACATCTGACAAAAAACACCAACAAACACATAAAGTAGTCCCCTGAAAATCAATGTAGCTGTTAAAAATTAGCCACAAATCTCCCGTTTCTAATCGAAACGGTCAATAAAAGCTGGATTGTGCCGTATCATTTCATTTTATGCAAAGTGGAAACTTGTCCACACAGAACATCGCCTTGTGTTTCCTACCACTTCTTTAACATGCACACACAAGCTGAATATGAGCCCACAGGCTCACAGTAACGTAAACAAATCAAAAGTCAGACTGAAAGTAGAAGTGGATGTTTTATGCAGAGCTAAGGATTTCTACTTCTGTCTGTGTTTATATTTCAGTTAGACTCAAAGACAAGTTTTTGGAAAATGATTCACTAATTCCAATTAACTTTTTTTTGCTGAGAATTAGATGAGAACATTGATATGACCCTTGTGTCTCTGAGATAAATACAAAACTAGAGCTAGCAGGTTCTTATCTTATCTTAGCTTAGCTTAGCTGAGCTGACCTTAGCTTAGCAAGGGGGAGAAAGCTATCCCGGGTCTTCCCGACAAGAACCAGCTATGAAATACAAAGACAAGAAGTTGTGGTTTCTTTGTGGGGAAGATATGCGCTGGAACAATTTCATGGCAGGGTGCAGAGACACAGTCACTGTCTAGGTATTTCCACATACTTCCAGTTTTTCATATTCATCACACAGACACTGAGCAAATCTTCTCATCGAACTCTTGACAAGAAAGCAAATAAGTGCGTTTCCAGTTTAGTGTCATCTATATGGCATTTTACTCGTGATAGCATGAGTATTTTTGAGGTGATAGTATGCTATCACCTCAAAAATATGAGAAGTATACCCAGATTTACAAATACTGGAATTTTCCCTTTAAAGTTCTCAGTTGCCATCGGGACTCTTTATAATTCATAACATTCGATGTCTTTTTCGATGGGTATGAGTTTAATTAGGGTGTGTGGTTACTTTTCAGGAGTTCTCATGCATTTTTACAAACAAGAATCGAAGATGAAACACAGCGTTAACCGTTCAGGAACCACATCTTTCTAATTATAAGCCTCTGGTATCTAAGACATTCAGTTCACACATCAGAATACATTTAAAACAATAAACAAAATGATGACTGGTGGTCACATTGTGGGTAAATCACCTCTTTATCTGACCATACATTTGTCAGAGTCCTTTTTTAGGAAGTTTTAATGGTCAATAAAAAAGGATTAAACCGATTAAAATGTAATTCTATGCAGAATCATAATGGCTGAGATGCCGTCTGGAAGCCTGAGCTTTATAACCAACCAGGCTGTCTCCCCTGAGAATGTATGGCTCATTTTTATGTCATGTTATTCAAGCGTAGAAATAACAGGCAATTGAGAAATCCTGCGGGACAAAGAAACCGACTTCACTCAAATGAATTAAAATAAATCGCAGTGTCAGTGCCTGTAATGATGACAATCCACAAAGCTTTCCCACTGACATGAGATTTATTTAACATCAGCACTGATGCAGAAGCTGAAGCTAAACAGGCCGAGCCCTTGTAGAAAACCACCCTCCAGAGACAGACTGGGGATCTAACATAGAACCCCCCCCCCCCCCCATTTTCAGACACAGAGATAACCACAGTCCTTCAGGGATCTGTGCAGGACAGACAAGATCTATCCCCCAAAATATCCTTTCATTCGCTGAGAGAAGGATGGGGGGGGGCAGCGGCGGTGGAGAAGCAAGTGATAAGCACCGCTGCGGGAGAACAAAAAGCCACTTGATTCTGAGGGGAGGAAAAAAGACGGAGGAGGAGAGGAGATGTGGGACCAGAAGGGATAAGTGAACGGCCCACGCTGCGAGGATGAGGAGGCTTGCCTCTGCAGACCTGCCTGCTCAGTGCAGACGCAGACTATAAAACCCTCCTGTGAGTCTTTAAAATAAAAAATAAAAAGGGATGTGAGGGCCCGAGTCTCTTCTGGTTCTTGACATGTCCCCAGACTGTCTGCACGGAAAGCAAGGTTTTACTGTCAAACACCTCCGGTTGCCATAGCAAAACTGCAGTATCGCACTTCATCTTCCATAATAACAGCCCCTTTACGCTCCCTTATCACTCGACCGGCGACAACAGGTTTGACAAACAAGTGGGAAAACAAAAACAATCCGTATTTTCATGCCATAGTCTGGATTCACAGAGGAGGCGCAGTGATTCGAACAGCAGCCTGCCTTCTAGGGGAAACTGGAAGTGGAAGCAGAGTAATTATGTTACCCAAACCCAAACCCCAACCTGACACATTTTTCCCAATCCTCTTTTTGCAGAATCACGGCCCCTGCAGAGCACATTATGAGCAGCACTTTGTTGATTAAGATTGTGTAACCCTGTTGTTTGGTTTCTGCCTGAATTCTATAGGAATATGAGTCATTCAGTGGGGCCTTGGGCACCATAGTGAGCCTCATTGTCCTCCCCTCCTAGGCAGGCTTGTTACACGAACGAGAAAGAACACACACACAACATATTGAGAGCAAACGACTATTCTACGTCGAAGGCCTCTGGGAGAACTTGCTGCCCTCTTGGAAAGAGGAAGTGCAACTTCCAGTCTCTGCGGGACAGGCCGGCATGCTTGGAGAGACCTGGCCGGCCACTAACAGGTCTTGACAGAGGCATGGAGGCATGACAGGACGTCAGAAATCCTGGACATAAACACCAGGCAGGCAGGGAGGCAGGAGGAGGAGGTGATGACATGTTGGGTATCACTAAATTTCAAGGACAGACAAATGTGTTTGGCCTGCAGGCCACCCAGGTAACATAAGGGTCAAGATCCTGTGAGACAACAACCAAAAACTGTGGAGGTAAATCGAAAGTATTTGACTGTTTTTGTACCAAGAATCTAGTTTAGACAGCATTTTAAAGTCATTTCCACCTTACATAATCAGCAACCTTGCTGACACTCTGATGAAAGTGAAAACAAAGCAAAGCAAATACTTTCCGACCCAGGTCTGTTCTTTCAGTGGCGAATAGAAATTTTGAAGGTTGAAGAGCTACAGGGGACTGCAGCCTTATGTTAAGTATAAATACAATGAGGGAGGATTTGAGACAAGTCGAGAGGGCAAAACAACCGTCCAGCAAGAAAGAATGTCTTTGCTATTATGAAAACATTTTAAAAGTTCATTTTAAACACCAGAGTCCTCTATCTTTCTGTTTCAACTAGAGCTCTGTAAAAACTTCAGTTTCTTCACAGCTGACATTTGCGATGTGCGATCTGGGTCACACTCTTAATAAAAGCTACTGTATGTGCACATTGTGCGTGTAGGATTGCATGCGTCTACGTGCATGCATGCCTGTGTATGTGTGAGTGTGTGTGTGTGTGTGTGTGTGTGTGTGTGTGTGTATGTTTCTGCAGTGTAAGCACATGCTGTCCTCCATCTGCTGTTTGATAGAGACCGTTTCCTTTCCTGTGCAGCCAGCCAACCAGCCAGCCTTCCTGTACCGCTCTGCTCCTGAGGGGAAATGGGAGCAAGACCGCCACACACTCCTGACAAAAACCCTGGATAAGATACGTACACATGCAGACACAGCTGGACAGACAATAGACTTAGCCACACATTTTTAACACAAACACACTCACAGTCTTCTCTCCTTTCTCTTTCCTTCCGTCTTAGACTTTAGGCTTTGTTATGTATTCGTCCATCTAATCTGTGTTCCCTTTCTCCTTATTTTTTTCATGGTCAAACACCTCCACGAGTTGAACAGCTCGGTGGGGACTAAAATATTTGAATTGGACAACAATGGAGGGGTTTTGTTAAATACAGGAAAAGTCAAAGGCATGGGTGTTGAGAAGCTTTTGCAGTCCTATTAGCCACCACGGGCGCATGGGTTGTAATAACAGGAAAATGAATCTGTAGTTCAACAGTGTGATTTGACAGAAGTACACCGTCAATCTTTGACAAACCCAGTGACCTTTGCTCATGGCTGAGATTTCAAATTAAAAACCATCTCGCTAAAGAAATCTAAAAGAAAATAATCATTGCTGTGTGTCTGGATTAGGACTGCAACACAATACGATAACCATCTCAGAAAATATCACATTTTCAAGGTATAACGGTATTACACATGTATTTCTAATCATCAGTTACAATGACCTTTAAAGGAATGAAAACAACTGTGACTCGTTCAGTCACGTCTCCTCAGTTTTCATACCAAGGTGTATACCATATTATTGGTGTACCGCTGCAACCCTAATCTGGATTCACTTCCATCTCTGTCTGCTTCAGTTTTTCCCATCATGTCTAACACAGAGGTTCCTGTAAGTCTTCGGTCTTAACTATGCTGGCCACGTCACAGTGTTTGAAAAAAAATCTGGCTCTATGATGTCAACAATAGCAAAGGTCCTTAAGTCTTAAGTGGAAAAATATAAAAAGCCTTTTTTTTTTCGCCAGCTAGAGCCAGACAATAAATGCACCCAACTAATCCAAACAAAGTTCAATCCAAAAAAAAAAAAAAAAAAGTTAAATGCAAACTTTAGATTCCCATGTCTGATTTGGTTAATGGTGTTTTTAGTGCTGGACACTGTACTGTGCAGTTCTCTGAACTCACTACTGCTTCACTTCCTGTTTCTTGGTCCTTTTTACCAGCTGACACAAACAACACGCTCCAGATTGAGGAAGTGACTGAAGGGCCACAGATATGCCGGAACTGTAAATTATTAATATACCTAAAAAGAACAACCTCAAGTGAAATCCTCAAAAAGTTCTAACGTTGTGTCTGAACTAAGCAGCCATTAAGCTGTAAATACATTGATACAGTATCATGTATGCAGGACACAGTGTGCTGAATTACCTTGATGAGTGTTGATTCAATGTATGCTGATTCTCAGATCCATAATAGCAGGTCACATGGTTCTGACAGAGTCCAATAGTCACATCATTGCCGTCGTCATCAGTGAGAATTTGGACAGAAGCTGGAGGTGGTGATGGGGCGGGTGAGGTCTGCTCCCACAGCCCAGTAAAGAGAGCTGTTCCCTGGATCCAGGCGGCGGCGAGTCGTGGGTCTTCACCAAGCAGCAACCAACCAGAGTTTTTGTAGGGCAGCGCTGCAAGTCTTGACGGGATGCTGCTCACCACCTTTATTGTAACAGAGAGCATGAAGGACAGAAAGCACATTAGAGAGGCACATGAGGAGAAGCTGTGCAGTTCCTGTCTTGAGCACGAATGGTATGTAGCAAGAAGAGAAGCGTGCAGTTTGGAGTAGAGGACAACTTCCCCAAAGGAGGTGGCTGTGAAGTAATAAGTGGACCCTAGAGCATTATGAAACCACATATATACCGTCTCTGTGTTAAGCTTCACACATAATGATGACATTTAGTCTTGAAGGAAACTCGAAAGACAGTAGCATTTTCCTTTTCAGAAAAGGAACGGTGGTGATGGCACAAAATCTAAGAACGTGCCCAAGGGTGATATGCAGATGGTCACTAAATGTAACCACTGTGAAGAAAAGACTTTTAAATTAGTCAGGAGAATTAAATTAGTTCATTTTTTTTTTTTTTTTTTTGGAACTTTTACAGAGTGCCTACGATGCAAATTAATCTCCCAAATCCAGCAGCCAACTCCTAGTGTGCATCACTTTGTATCCAGACAAACCTCATTTAAAAACTACCAAAAAATGTCCCCTGATTTGAAAAATATGCATCAGCCCACATTAGGAGTTTAACATAAAGCCTTTTTCTGTCTCATTACCAGCAAATTTATTTTGATCCCAAAGAGAGTTAGATATGTCACATAATGTGTTTTATTTCCCACTATTTCAGTCTATTTGTATGAGAATATACTGGTACATACTGTGCTTAAGCTGTAGTAGCAATGGCAGGTTGGTGCCATCTAATATATAATCCCTGCTATTACCCACGGGAGGCCTGAAAGGAGGGTATGTGAGGCGGGAGGAGGGTGTGAGAAAGAAAAAAAACGTGACAAGGAGCAAAATTTATCTACCTGGGAACACTGAGCAGCCAAAGAATCTGGAGGTTTTCATGCGGAAACCTTGTAAGTACAGGTTTTTACACTCAATTAAAATGATTGTGGGTAAAAAACTTAAATGTGCCGATAACATTCGTAAAAATATTTCCAGAACTGCACAAACTACAAGCTTGGAAGTCTTACTCTCTCCGCTCCTGCAACTTTAACATATTGGAGATACAAGATTTTCACCTGCCAGCGGCAGGGAGCATGGCGAGTGGTTGCTATGGCGACTCTCTCGTCTAGCCGAGCAGAGGGGACATGTAAAAAGGGGGGTTCGCTCTCTCTCGCTCTCTCTCTCTCTCTCCATGTCTCTCTTTTCCTAGGCTATAGCGATAAATAAATGGACACATCTCCTACAGCCCCTCTTCCCCTCCGGAGCTCAATGAAAACAGGCAGTCAACATTCGCTCTGTGACATCCTGGAAAATGAGGTGTCATGCTTGAGGATTTCCATGACAGCCAAATGATGGTACAAGTCCGTGCTCAGAAGGCAGATACAGTGGAATATATATATATAAAAAAAGATTTTATCGTTAATCCTGCTAATAATAGTTTTAAATGTACACCTTAACTCCTGGAAAGCGCTCTGAGGGAGTATTGCAAATCACATATCATCTAAAAGTTCATGAATAAATAACACGAGGTCTGACAGTGTGGAATCAGATCAAGTAAACTATTGAATAATAGAAGAACCTCCCTGTAATGCAATCGGATGCAGAGCATCACACTCGACAACATCAGAGGAAAACACAGCGAGTGCTGTGAGAGCGGCTGAATGCAGAATACCATCTGTATGTGTTAAACCATGTTATTTTCCTACGTGTGTGTGTGTGTGTGTGTGTGTGTGTGTGTGTGTGTGTGGAAGAAGAAGCTGTAGTTCATCTAAACAGGGTCACCAGCATCGACTGTGCAGTGCTGCTGCAGCGACAGTCCCATCCAGCCGGCGGGTACTGGATACTTAAAAAAGGTGAGATAGCTGAGAGAGAGAAAAATCTGGTTTTTACCTGCCAACATGAACTTCCGCAGGTTGCGCCCTGAAGGTGAACTGACTCATTCAAACAACAATGCCCACCTCAACGGCCTTTCCTACATGATTTCTTATCTTTATTAAAAAATAACTAAGTTCCCTAACTTTTCTAAGCTAAAACAACACAAACTTTATTGTGTTTATTTGAGGGAAGCAGGAGTGCCATGACTTTATGTGGTGAACAAAGATGCCAGGCATGGTGACTGTCTACAGCTGTGAGTGTATCACTTCCTCACAGTCATACACCACAGTGATTACCACAGTGCATGTGATAAATGCTATATAAATTTGTTGGATTTGACTCTTGTCTATTGACTCTTTTGATGCTACACTGATGTATAATCAGATGATTGGTGTCTCTGTCATTCCTAATCTTCTGTTCTCACACTATGTAACTATGTACAATCATCCACGAGAAGTACATAACATTTTATGGCTCCACCAACTATTTCACTGATTTTCGTGAAACTGGATCATATTTTATGGAGAAAATGTTTCTGGTTTCCCTCTGATGTCCTCCAACGTCTCAGCATCAACTCGTGATTTACAGTTTTCTGATGGACGGGAGAGTAAACTGCTCCAAACTATAGATGCTGTGAGCTAATGCTAGCTAAAGTTAGCTCAATTTGTTAGCCTGGCTGCCCAGACTGTGAGCTCAGAGCACTGGGGTAGTATTAATGTATGTATTCCTGGTGTTTTGGAACACTGGGAAGAGGAGGTTTTCAGTCCTGGGAGGTGGGGAGTGGAGCCGGTGTCGTGCCAGAACTGGAGCTGGACTAGCGTGCAATGTAACCGGGCTCAGCAGCCTCTATGGACATAATGACAGAGATGAAAACATCGAAGAGAACATTGGCGGAAGAATCTAAGAGAGAAAATGAGAGACTGACCGAGCAAGAAGCTGCCGGACAAGTGTAAATCTTGGACTGACTTTTAGTTGCTGGCGAGAGCTTTGTGAAAGAAAAGACTGAAAGACAGACACTGAGCTGGGCTTCTTGCTGTTGGACTAGTAAGTAATATTAGCTGGCTGCTATGTCTTGTGTTGTTGCACTTGTTTGATGTTTGGCTGTTAGCAAAGTTGTCGATTTGCTAGTTTTTAAGTGATATAATCATAACAAATACACGTGTACAGCTGTGCACTCTAAATCACAAAAGTACCAATTGCTACGCAGAGATGCTTTAAGTCCATCACAGCTCCCTAACATATCTTCAGACAGGCTAATAAACATGGAGTGCAAAAACACATGCATTCATATTAGCATGAATTACATGCGACAGGTGAAAATTTGTGCCACGTTCAAAAAGAACAGACATGGCTGAAGAGTTTTCACAGCAGCATAACACATACAGACAGCACACAGAAATGACAAATCATCTCTGGCACTGCCTCAGATCTTTGCTCTCTGAAAGGCCAAATGCTAGGTCTGTGTGTGCGTGTGTGTGCGTGTGCGCAGCGACTTCAAAGTTGTATTTTCTGTATATAACCTTTCTGGAGTGTCCAACATGTGAAAGATTTACAGCTGCAGACTCAAAAACACATAGTTTCACCAAAATCCTCACACGGCTGCCATTTCCTCCGACAAGACCCTAAGCTCAGCTGAAGATACATAGAACCAAGGTGACGAATGCCAGCTCAGAGACAGATGGACAGCTCATACACACCTATATATACATACAGACACAAGCTTGGCCTCTTTGACTCACCCACCTCTCCAGGGTTGTGGTCAATCAGATTAGAGCATCATACCAAGATCTTCGAGCGCACCAACACAAATCCATTTACAGAGATAAGCTTTGAGGGCAAACCACCGCCAGAGAAAAAGAAAGAGAGAGAGAGGGAGAGAGAGAGCGATGTCACTTCACCCACTGAGGAGCCATCTGAGTCACTATCGGGCTCCAGCATCAGTCCAGCACAACACTGTGTTTACAGAAGTCATGTTTGACCAGCCGCTGAGTGTCACTCCCAAAAATACAAAAAGGTTCTGGACGTCCCCAGTGGGGCAGAAGATAAATCTCAGGGGTCATGAGATGAGTAGCAGGACAGGAAATCAGACAAAATTAGTTTTCTTATGAATTCCTGGATAGTTACTGCAAGAATTAAAAAAAATATGATACAATATGTGTTGAGGGGCTGCAGTTAAACACTGTTTTAAAGGGGAACAAGACAGAACGACTGAGAACCTCTAATAAAGACTTTTCCTTCTTGGGAAACAGAGAAAATATGAAACTATGCTGCACAATGGAAAATAATAAGATGCACAATAATATGGTGGTGTTAAATTTTTATAAGGCTTTAATTAGAATAGAGCAGCAGCAGTCTAGCACCTGCTTTACCACGTCAGTCTTAGAGAGATATAAAAGGACGGGAAGTAGTGAGGCTCTGTTGTGATTTATGGTGTTTACAGGCCAGCCTGAAAGGGACAAAATCAGCCCAAGATGAAAACTGCCGCAGCAGAAATTATAATAAATGGCACTGCAGGAGAGAAATGCACGTATGTGGACTTTATGCCTCTGTGATCAAACTCGAATAGAGCAGTGTCCCTGATGAGCCGTCCACACTTTGTGAGCTTAATGTTCCAGAGCGAGAGGACAGACGGCAACAGGGAGCGTGGTTTTGTTAGCTGAGACTCCCTCGCCTGTCCGCCTCACCTCCAAACACACCGGTTGTATCTTGGCATTCAGGTCTGCTGAGCACCGTTGAGTGGCTCTTAGCCAAGACAAGCAGGATGTGAGTGTGATAATATCATATAGCAGCTCTTCTAAACTTGGCAATCCCTGTTATAATCAAATATGTGGAAAATTTCCTAAAGGACCCAGGCAGGACTAGATCATTTGCAGACAGACTGTGTATGTGGCAGACTACATCAATAGGGTTATTCATTTAGTGGGTAGCTAAATGAGAACCTTGATTTAATACTCACCTGTGGCTCTCTCAGATCAATAACCAATAGAGTGCTGAAATAAGCCTCTGCAATGTAGGAAATGTCCAAAGTTCTGCAAGAATATAAGTGAGAAACCGCTGCTGAGGTCAAATCCAGTGACTCCCAGGTGGTTTGAAAATATATTTAGACGCTCTCACGAGCTTCATATTTCATGTTAACATCTTTCCCTTTTCTTGTGTATTATTACACACTTCTAACATTTCTTATTACTGTCCAGGTCGGTCAGTCAATCCACCACTTTTGTCCAGACTGAGGCATCTCTTCCAATAACTGCAGGAAAGACTGCCATGAAATTTGGCACAGACATTTGTGATCCCTCAGAGGATGGATTCATCCTGACTTTGGTGATCCCCTGACTTTTTATTTATGGCCATCAGCAGGTCAGTGTTTTCACTCATCTTGAGAAATTATCTGACAATCTGAAAATGGACTGGAACAAAATTTTTGCGCAGACATTCGATGATTCCCAGGCAATGTATCATAATTACTATGGTGACTTTTCCTCCAGTAAAATGTCTTATCTGTTGGGTGGATTGCCATGAAATTTCTTACAGACATTCATGTCCCCCTCAGGATGAACTCGAATAAAAAATAATTTGGTGAGGACTTTTTATAAAGTGCTCATTGAGGACTTACTGCTGTTTTGTTTGGAGGTAACTGCCAATGATTGCATGCTAATGTTTTAAACTAAGATGAAAAACATAAACATTATACCTGCTTGAACGTCAGCATGTTGGCATTGTCTTATGAGTACGCTGATGTTAGCAGCTCAATGTGACTTGACCACTGACAGTACAAAGAATGGACAGTGACGTCACCTACAGGTTTCTGAAGTTGTCATTCTGTTAATACTGCATAACTTTAAGCCAAAATATAAATTAAACAGGTGAGTTAGAAAAAATTATCCTCAGTACAGTTGTCATGAACGGGGAAATTAGCTATAGAGACCAAAACTGTGTTTTTTACCAGGCTGTAAACATGTTCATTTGGACATTTTAACATGGAGGCTTATGGAGATTAACTCATTCTGTAGCCAGCCTCAAGTGGACGTTTGAGGAACTGCAGTTTTGGGCACTTCCGCATTGGCTTCAGCCTTACAGAGGTTGCCACTTGCACTTGACTAATATATGCATTTGATTAATTACTGAATGTCCAGTTGTCTCGGGTTTGTTTACTCTTTTTGGCTGGTATATAAAGATATTCATCATACTGTCCATTCGCCTACACACCTGACTTATAGGTTTGCATTTGATTCTATAAGATTTTTTTTTTTACAACAATAATAAAAAAGGATCAGTTGGGCCAGCCCAGTGAATCCAGTTCTCAGTAGCAAGACCCAGACGTGACTTACAGCTAGCCTTAAAAAAAAGATCCTCAGTTCATCATAACGGCAGCACATAAGAACAGACATTATTCAGCTTTCCATCACACAGTCCAATACACTTTGCCTCAGTGGTGGTGTTTCTCTTCCCTTTCTCCTCCTCTTACATCCTTTCCCAAAGCTTATGCTCCCAGGCACCTGGGATCAGCTCAGACAGAACGGGGTTAGGATTAAACAAGTCCCCAGCCGAAGATTCCCAGCTACACTTAAACTCCATGAACCCCACCTGGTAAATATTAATGACGGAGAAACAGTGGGATTCCATGACAAAGAAGGGGGAGGGGAGAAACGAACACATCTCTACACATAGGCAGTTACACAACATCCTCTAATACACACGAATAGACTGACATTAATGGCCATGTAAGAAACATGTACACCCACACAAAGAGGGAGAAAAAACTTGGATTTCTCGAGCTATCTGTGTGTATATCTGGCTACAGCCCAAGGCTACATGTCTTGTCTGTCTGCACAACCTTGTCTGGGAACGAAGATGTTTCACACATTGGAGAGAGAGCCATGAACGCCTCCACTACTTTCACAGGGAACTGCCAAAAGTAGGAACCGGAGTGTGAAATCATCAAAGATGTAGCTGTGAAGCAATACGTAATGATGCTCTTTTACAGGAATAGGTTTATTTATCCGCTTCAGATTATTGTGACAGAGAGGTCAAACTGTCTGTTGGATGATTAACACATACAGCACATCAACAAAAAGACGTGGTTGAGACTTTAAGCTTGGCTCTGGAGGATTCTCTTACTGTAGGCTGTGACTAATAAAACACAAAACAACCCCACTGTCCCTTGTGTCCATGAATGCAACATCATATGGCTACTGGTCAGAGGAACTCTTTCACGTCTTTGTGACTGTATGAAAGTGACTCAGAAGTCTCGCTGTCCACAAGCAGGAAGAGAAACAGTTTAGATCATATCCTGTGTGTGAGCTGTGGTTTACAGCCAAACACGGGGGGTATAAAATTAGCTGGACTGTGAGAACTGGAGAGAGGGTAGAGATAGAGAGCAAAAGGATAGCCTCAACCCCCACACACACATGAAAAAGAAAGACAGAAAGGATAAAGGAAAGGGAACGAGTTGGAGCCTTAAGAGGAACATCTCCGGGTGCACCGTCTTCCTGTCAAGTGTGACAGTTCTCGCTGTACTAACACAGATGTCATCGTTTGCTCAACACTGGCTCAGTTGTGTGGCATATTAAGACAGATTGGAGAAGGAAACAGCCCACTAAAATGCATATTTGTGAGCTATAACCTAGAACATTTACCGTGGGAGTGTCTCATACCCATAAGCCAAGTAATAGTTTGTTTAATATGACTCATTTTATAATAAATATTTTTTTTAAAAACAGACCACAGTTGACTTAGACCACTTTCTTACTGAGAGAAATGCTAAGTTGATAAAATATGGAGAAACTTTTCTTTCCTGTTTCCCGTGTGAGGCACCTGCATTAGCATGTTAGCATACTTTGATAGCATTAATCTCAATTTGCAACTGAGACCTGCCAGAATTCAGTAATTAGTTTTAGATTTGTCATAGAGTGTTTGACAAGTGGAACATTTGGAGCAGTAAACTATTCTTTGCAAAGTAGTTTTGCAAAAACGTGTTTGCGAGTACTTAAACAATACAATAACAGATTGTTTTGGCCACTTGGGGGCAGCAGAAACAATCCGTAAACACAACATTGACATATCGTCACCTTTTAAGTGGGTTTATCAAAACAGAAAACTTATGCACCGGAAAAGAGGGCAACTGCAAAATTCTCAGTACATTTGTCATTATGAGCGACCCCTATCACATGGGCTACAACAGGAAGTAAAAGCTCATAGGAAGAACGCCCTGTAAACTTAAATCAACAGGATATGGATGATTTACAGGGTAACATCCACTGCACTCAGGAGCAGTCACCAACCACGCCTGAAATAAGGTCCTCGAACCTCTTTGTATCTTTCTCTTCAAAAGGCATCACTTCAGCTGATCTCTAGGCAGTGCTTTGCATGTGAGTAAATACTGTAATCTAGTCATCAGATAGAGGGAAACTTGCATCCCCCACCCTACCCTCCTTCCAGGAAGTAGTTGTATAAATACTCTGCTGTATTAATGCCTGACGTGTAACGTGAAACACACTGAAGGCCACTTGCTGCAGCCTTGGAGGGCAAAAGGATCAGATTTGCGGGGCTGGCGGCAGATGCTCCAACCACAAATTTCGATATTTCTAAAAAAGAAATTTACGATGAAATTACAGCTCTTGCTGCAGTTATGCTGTGCATTTTGCGATCAGGCCCACGAGAATTCAGCCGTGCTCTTCAGAGCACAGCATTACTGTCTGCCACACTTCAAACAATATCAAAACCAGGATTTCTTCTTGGATTGCAAATGATCCAGGGGCTCAGATTACCGATGCAAACCCCATGGTGTGTTATTTTAATCTATTTCCTCGCAGTTACAGCGACCCAGAGGGAAATCATGATTCTGAGAGAAGCCCTGCTGTTATACTCTATCTTTAACAGGTAACAGGAAATTGGCCATTCAGCACATCATCTACAGTAGCTGCTCCAGTCAGCCAACGGACTGATGGATGGCAAGTCACACTCAAGCTGCGACACCATTGATTTTCTACATATACAACCCAAGACTGCTGATTCAAGATAATGTTACGTTTTTAAAAGGCTTCGCTGTGATATTGCGATGATAAATTTAGGCCATGAAACTGATAAATGAGCCCGGGCAACATTGACAGGTGAGATTTATTTCTAGGGCATTGATGTATTTGTCTGGATGATGTACATTATTTATAGTTTATTGTTAAATGTGTACTTTCATTGCTGGTGCAGTATCGAGACAAACCTGTTCGAGAAATTAAATGTTGTCTTTGTTGTAATAAACATATAACTGTCACAACTGTCAAATACTGTACATCCAGCGAACCATAGCGTCATTTCATGACATTTCACAATATTTACCACATCACAGTTCATCACGATGATATAAGGTGAGGCACTTTGTGATTTTGTTGTTAGCCTCCATTGATCCGAAACGTCGATGCTCTTCTTACCCTCGTCTGTAAATCACACTAGAGCTACAGTAAATATTACTGTGCTCAGCTCAAGCGATATTCTTCTGCTCACACTTAGTCAGCAAAAGACACCATCTCTTTCTCTCCGTTTTTCACACCACCAACATTTTTTTTGAAAGCCGTGACACATCCGAAAAACGGCAGCATAATGTCTGCTTAGACACAGTTGTTGGGCTGGATGGCAGTACACTGGAAATAAAAGTTGCACACGAAAAAGGGAGAAGTAGAATTTTAAAAAGAAAGCCTGTTAGAGATGTTAAAATCTTGCATGCTCTGTCTGTCTGGCAAAGTTTTTTGGTATTTTGCCTTTTATTTGATAGTAGACAGGAAACATCAACTACTACATCATCCTTTCGACCGGAAGGAGCAACAGCCCTAGATGTCCAAGCTTCTCACCGTGTCTCTAAGGTTCAGCCTGGCCACCTGGCAGAGGACACTCATTTCGGCCACTTGTATCTGCAATCTCATTCTTTTGGTCACTACCCAAAGCTCTTGACCATAGGTGAGGGTTGGAAGTAGATGGACTGGAAAATCAAGAGCCTTGCCTTCCGGCTCAGCCGTTTCAGTACTCCACCGTTTATCAGCAGAGAACCATGGCCATGAGACTTAGTCTAAGGTCATCATGTGGATGGATATCTTATGAAATCAACTTGAAATCCAAGCCAACAGTTGGCTTAGCATGGACACAATCTTGGTGCAAGCTCCAGCTCGTATCAGTCTTAGCCATCACTGAAGGGATTAAAGGTTTGGCAGCTTGTCAGAGAGTCATGCTACCTGTCATGGTGATTACTGATCTGGACTGTTGGAAAGAGCTGTAAACAAAAGGCTCATGTGCGCAGCTCTGAGGAGAGGAGATAAGAAGGTGTAGGAGGAGGAGTTCTGGTGGAGGAGGGGAGGGTTACTGATCATTGTGCCAAACTAGCAGCTGTGTGATGGATTTCACACACATCTACTCATCTACCTCTGCATCCTTTTGTGTCGAACAAAGAGCAAAAGAACTCAGTACCAAGTGCACGCAGTAGAGGATCACCATTTCGCCATTCATGTCATTTGCCCCCGCTGCATGTCACGCATGGGCGAGCAAACACACCCCCGTGGTCCTTCAGCGTGCTCAACACAGGCATGCAATTATTGTGTTTGTCAGCCACACTGGTCTCTGGTGTCTATATGTTCAGGAATGGCAAAGGCAGTCAGGAAAGCTGGTTGAATTCAACGTGAATCCATGGATATATCTGACAAATCCAGCAACATGACAGCCCTGCATTGTCTATGCCGGTATCAGACAAGTGCAGCATCTTGGCATACATGGCAGACAAAATCTGAACAGGATATTGCATCCCTCGTGACATAAGCCGTAAGCAACCCCCTTCAGTTTTGGAATCAGTGACATTACACAAACAGAGATGCCATGTCAGCCTCTCCGGAGGGTCAAAAATGTGCGGATTAGACTGTCATTAATACTGAATCTGGATTATAGCAATCCTGAGGCAGCTCTCTACAGCTACAGATTACTTCTATCCCAGCTACAGCAAAGAAAGACAATGGCACTTTTTGTTCCCCCCAGAACTGACAGTACCGCACAGTAACAAAGGAGGACTCATTTCTAATAGGGTCAGGAGTGATTAGACAAACGGCAGGCCTGGCAGCCCATTGAGAGGCCCAAGATCCCTCAGAATCCCCCAGAATCAGACTGGATTTGTCAGATTACAACCTCACCAACTCCAATTAGCCTATTAGTGTAGTTAAATGTTATAAAACGGGTTAAAATAGCAATATAGCCTACAAGACTACAACTTTTGAAGATATTCAATAAGGATATGGCCCTGTAGAGAAAACAGATTAAGATCATATATCAGGGTTACAAGTAGCACTTTACTGTGATAAACAAATGGCACCCAAATGTCTAGACATCTTTGCATAACTTATGACATCCACATAGCCATTATGGCCGTTGTGAGTGCACTTTTGTGTATTGATGTATTATTTACTAGCTTTACTAGTCAAACAAAAAACATGCCATAAAAATCAGTCGACTTATCGACTTATTTAGTAATAACTTCAAGTCAATGCGTGATGGTCTCCTTCCATCTCAGCTGTTTTTTTTAAGAAAGTCTAATAGAGTGATTTATAAAAACTCCTTTCTCATGTCTTCAAGCTGAATCTGAACAGTAGAGAATAATACTATTTCAGGTATTAACATCCATCTTGTGACATTAAAGAAACAATGTTTCTTTAGCATTCCTTCATTCACAATTCACGTGTTATTTTTTCAAAGGAGGAGAAGGGAACAAATTCAAAAGAAAGACGCAAAGTAGAGACAGAGAGAGAGAGTCAGTGGGAGTTACTATAAACAAGAAGTGAAGAGAGGAAAATCTGAAGACTGAGGGGGCGTCAGGGAGAGGAAGAAAGAATGAGAGGGAATACAGATCAGCCAGCGTGACCTGTCCTTGCCCCACAAAAACAAATGACATCAGAGTAGCTGCCAATCAGCTGACGTGACTCAGAGAGAGGCTGTTAGAATTCACTCCAGCTTTTTTCTGACACTTAATGATGTACATTACTTATATTTTATTGTTAAATGTGTACTTTCATTGCTGGTGCAGTATCGAGACAAACGTTGGTTTTCCTGTTCGAGAAATTAAATGTTGTCTTTGTTGTAATAAACATATAACTGTCACAACTGTCAAATACTGTACATCCAGCGAACCATTTCATGACATTTCACAATATTTACCACATCACAGTTCATCACGATGATATAAGCTGAGGCACTTTGTGATTTTGTTGTTAGCCTCCATTGATCCGAAATGTCGATGCTCTTCTTACCCTCGTCTGTAAATCACACTAGAGCTACAGTAAATATTACTGTGCTCAACTCAAGCGATATTCTTCTGCTCACACTTAGTCAGCAAAAGACACCATCTCTTTCTCTCCGTTTTTCACACCACAAAACATTTTTTTTGAAAGCCGTGACACATCCGAAAAACGGCAGCATAATGTCTGCTTAGACACAGTTGTTGGGCCGGATGGCAGTACACTGGAAATAAAAGTTGCACACTCCAGCTTTTTTCTGACACTTTGCCATAACTCTATCGAAAGGAGGAAAAACTGCTCACTGCAATCGCACCACGGATTAGTGAAATCTCACAGTGTTTTAATACAGGACACTCTTCACCAATGATTCTTCATGTAAAGTGATTCTCCAAGACACCCCAATCTAATTTAATTGCAGACATATTAGAGGGAATCAATTCAGAGGGACAAATTTAAAAGCACTGTGACTGATATGACTTGCCGTAATTAACTTAATTAGATGCATCTTCGGTGACAAGGCATAAACCATTTCCAACGACAGCGCTACAGGCGATCTCATTGACCGCCATTTCAAAGCCAGCAATCTCATCATGTCTTTATTGAGTGGAATTACTACTCTTCATCAGAGCAAACAATATTGTGAATCTATGGACTGCACTTGTGTAAATTAAATATGAGGAATCAAACAGGATGAGTCATTAAACGCCTTCCCCAAACAGCTATTGTCATCATCATCATAGCTTAGCAACCATAACTAAGCACGGCAGGCCTGTCAAACTTTGGATCTCTATATGAAAAGTCTGTATTTTTTAAAGTCTTCCAAACACACATGAGGGAAAGTGTAAAGAATGGGTGGAACAGTGTGTTTATCTGCTCTACCTTAAGCTACAAATGTTAGCATGTCCAGCTAACTAGCTTATACATGATAGTGATCAAACCTGGCCATGTTTAGCATCATTAGCTAACAACATTGTTTTGCGTATTACAGGTTGTGTATATGGGTGCTACTAACTACAGCAGGTTGCATGTAACAGGTAAAGGGAAGTTTACATTCCAGCAACCCCTCGTCAATCATTACCTGACATATTTGCTAAAGACATTGCTTAGTCCACGTCGTCAAAGACTTTTCTCTTGTAACTTTAAAACTGAAATGTACTGATTGAGAATAAGATAACAAATCATGTGCATAGTCATCAAATGCATGGTTAAGAACATAAAAAAAAAGTTCAGAGAGAGCGTTTTCAAACACAGAGCTATTGTTAGCTTAATTAGCTAGAGTTGATAGCCACAGTTGATAAAATCTGCAAGCAATGACTCATTTCAATTGGCTAAATAGGCGGGCATGGAGTAGAAATGAGAGCCCTGCTTTATTAAGGACCGAGCCAGGGAACCTGGTAATTTCTGTTTGAAATCAGGTTATAAAAACTTGTCCAAATCATTGTGAAGACCAAAAAAGCATATAAACAATAACTTGGTGTACAAATTTAGTTTCATTCTGAACTTTGTGGTCTGAATTGAGTTGAATAACTTTATGTTATTCAATTTTAAATCTTTAGATTTGCAATATAACCCTAAACACTAAATGTGTGCACTGAAGGTTTTAATGTGTGTATGTGAAAAAAATCAAGTTTTGTATTAGTTTTAGAAATCAGGATGCACTCGAGGGCATCATACACTGGAGAGAGTAGACAGGAAATCATTTCAAATCTGGTGAGTGTCCGAAGGTCAAAATCAGAGTGTGCTCCTGCTAATAAACCCCTCTACTGTTTCAGAACGATGATCTGAACACCTTGCTTAATAATATATTTCTATCTCAAGGTAGACAGACACTGATTTAAATACTAAAACATAGACAGCAGCATTAAGAGATACTGCAGGCCTACCTGCTATGGCACTGAACTAGCCTGTTAAAGCTGCTTTTCCTGCGCTCAAAATCAAATATAAAACCTGTGATTTCTGCATCTGAATTCAGTGTGAAACAACATAATTAAAAGCGACATGTCTACCTCAATTCATTATGATGCCAGAAACAGGATTACTGATTATCTGACACACGTAACACGCAGCTGTTAATTAATGCACCACCACAAGGCCGGTGCCTGCAACGACATGTGGTCAGTTCTAAACCGTAGCTAAGCTAGTCAGGTGCTAAGTGACAGAGCAACAGATCTAAAGTGTTTTATTCCCCTTAAACATCACTCTGATACTTGTTAGGTGCAACTACCAACTATTTATCCCTTCTTATATTTCCTATAAATGTCCTAGAGCCCAACACAATGTCTTCAGATAGCTTGTTTTGTCTGACTAATAGTCCAAACCAAAAGAGATTCAATTTACAAGCAGCCTTTCCTCACACTGGAGACCCTAGAAGCAGCAATTATTTAAGCAATACCATCATTTGCGCTATGATTAATCAGCTCAAAGGTAAATATTAATAATAAGAGATTGGGGCAGTGCCTATGTAGGCTTACCCCTCCTCTCTACATCACAGCATGCATCACACCACCACAACATAAACCCAAACAAATTAGTTCATAACCCAAATGTTACAATTCCGGGCCACCCATGTCATCTCTGGCAACCACTGTGTGCTTTAAGGAGACCCCTGCCGCCATCACACCAGCAGGATCCGAAGGAGACCTAATTGAACACATGCAAATGAAAGACGTGTTAAAAATTCCTCTTCATCATGGGGGGATGCATTTTGGCACCAGAAACTGTTAGCTCCCTGTGTTTCATCTTTCCCAGTTGTGCTTGTGGTTGTAGTTTAAAGTGAAATATACACCCACCCCCTCTTTTCTCTCCCTCTTCCGTCTTTCACTTCATTTCCCCTCCACGGCTTACACCCAACCCCCTCTACGTATTTCCACAATAACCAATTACAGGCACAGGAATGCACAGTCAAATGTGTGGCCCGGAGCATGTTGGTTTTATATCAGACACCACACTGATATGATAGTAACAACATGGGTGGGGGATACTATAAAAACAACCCCTCTGCTTCACCTTCCCCATATTTTTGGAGTTCATGGAAAATGACAGCCATAGAGGCGACTCGTAGTATCAAGCTACTGCCGGCAGACTAATGAAAACAATCAAGCAGAGCCGCGGGAGTTCTGGCTGTTTTCAGGACAAAAGTGCAACAGCACTGAAGGACCAACTGCTCACTGATGCAGCCACACATGAAAAACAGCGAGGAGCTTGAACTGAACATGATGAAAATGGACTCCAACTAGTCTGCACTAATGAGTTTTTGCCTTGAGACTGAAGGCATCTCTCTAGCTAACTAAGCGGCTAACTAGTCCCCTGCTGTGGCCCAGCTGCTGAATGTGATAGTACAGCAATGAATTG
Organism: Argyrosomus regius; assembly: GCA_946959425.1. NCBI lineage: Eukaryota > Metazoa > Chordata > Actinopteri > Sciaenidae > Argyrosomus > Argyrosomus regius. The sequence goes on along the minus strand of OX336900.1, from coordinate 10,876,092 downwards.
ATGCAGTAGCACCAGAGCCTTTTATTTATTTCCTGTTGTAGTACAGCCAAGTAGGACAGGCATCACTGATGGCTCAGTGCTCGGATTTGCTTTAAAATGCTGCCTAGGACTCAACATTTGTCTCGAATCAAATACAACTCAGCGATACAAAATAGGTCCCTGTTTGGAGACAAAATCCCAGCATGCTGCACTTCAAACAAAGCCAGCGGTCCTTGCATCTACTGTCTGCCTCCTCATCTTACACTGGTTCATCCCAGGCAGTCATAAAAGACTGCAAATGAGGGAGTGTCTTCGTGTGTTCAGAGAGCAAGGCGTTTTCCCTCTCCAGGGAGGACAGATCTGATGATCAGATCCTTTCCTGTCTCCTTGTTGAGCCCCTCTCCACAGCAAACAGAGGGGGTATTTTTCTCATGTCAGCCATGTGTCACACTCTGCTGCCCACCACTTTTGATAAAATGGCCTGGAGACATTGCACTGGCAAAAAAGAAGGTAAACATAGAAATGTGGAAGAAATTAGACAAAAGTATGCACCCCAACACAGACTTTTAGGAAACGTTCTGTGCAGCAATGCCAATCAGCTGATACAGGTAATGCTAAATAAAATGCATATCACCTTTTTGAATACTTGAAACTACAAAGCCATGACAGCAGAGCGAGCGAGGAGGAAGTTGTGTGATTTATTAATGAAAACAACACGGATACACAAATGAGGCCATCCAGCGTGGCTGTTTTCTAAAGCGTCCGTGTAATTTCTGCTAGGATAACAAATTAGTCAGTGTGCAAAGACACACCACATGGAGCAGCCCCACAGGGGACGCAGACTCTGAGCATTAAAAATACATATCCCATAATGTATATTTGTCTTCTGTTTCAACCCCAGATGCAGAGAGAGAGTGAAAGCAGGGTGGAAGACGATTTGAACAATTCCTAGTTCACCAGCAGTAAAATAGACGTTTGTGTGAAGAGCCACCCACAGACTAGGCTGGGCCTACAAAGAGAAACACTGTGTGATATTCAGCCCTTGGACTCATCATTATTATGATTGCCGTGATCTCTAACCTCATTTGCCTCCATGTCTTGGTTCTCTAGGAACAGCAACTCAGGGTTTTATAGATGGCGTCCCTTGATCACTGTTCCTCTTTAGCCGACACACAACTGTCTCACTGTACGAGGTGACATGAAACAGGGAGGCCCAGAGGACGGAGTGGGCGGATGTAAGAGAAACTAGGCTGCAAGCACATGTTGCTCAACTATCATCACCATATGTAGCGAGCACTATATCTCCAAGAATTGCGGTGAAATAATGAAAGGGGTTTTTAACAGCTTCAGAGTAAATCACAACCACTTCCTTTACATCCAAGTTTGAGGGGGATGATTGTCTACTCTCATTTCCAGCTTTTTTTTCTTCAGAATAAAGAACAAGCTCAGTAAAGCGCTAACAAATAGAACATGTTCTACTTCTTAAACTCTCTACGCGAGCTTTAGTGTGAGACAGTATGGCTTAAATAACTTCACAACACAGGTCATAAAACTCTATAACCATCATTTTTTTCCATTGTTTAACAATTTCTGCTCTTAAAATCTGAATTTCTCAAACAGAGATTGGTTTAAACTGGAGTTTTAAACTAGTACTGGATTAGTTGATGAGTCAAAAGCGGCTATATCAATTTGTATCATTTGTTTGTTCTAGCTTCTCCAATTTGAGGATTTGCTGCTTTTCTGTTTTATGTCGTTTTAAACTGAACATCTTTGGGTTTTGAACAGTTGGTCAGACAAAACAAGGCACCTGATGACGTCTCTTTATCCTATAGTAAAGTGGATTGCAACCAACTGAATAAACCTTGCCTACTCGTCCCCTTCAAGGTGTTGAGGAGAAACTATGGTGAAACTTGCAGAAAACACGAAAAGCCCTGGACATAGTATTTGGTTTGTCCATTCTGGCTCTGTGGAAGAGGACCTGCTCCCTTTGTAGATATGAAAAGCTCATTCTAAGGTAAGTAAAATGATTCTATTTTTAGGTGAATATAAAGTAATGAAAACATAGTTATGCATATTATATTCCATTTATGTCATATTCTGCTAATAGATGTCCCTAAATTTACTCACACTGGACATTTAATTGAGAAAACAATCCAAAAACACAAACAAATAAAATGAAAAACTAACAAACTAACTAAGAAAACAAAAGTTATTTGCTGCCCTAGTTTAAACTAACTTCCCCCAAAACTTTATGTTCCCATACACCAAAAGGTTGTTGTGTTTTGTGCTGACCACCATCATTTACATTAAACAATGTCTCCTTGCCACAAGTGCATAAAAACCTTGAAAAAATGAAGGAAAATGCAAATGAGCTGCTGATTATGCACCCTCTAAGAAACACAAGAACACTAAAACTACAGAGCAATTTCACACAGATTTTGGTGTTATTGATGTTTATTTTATTTTTTTCCTTTGTATCTACACCTTTTTCTGGAACAATATAAACTGAAAACAATGAGCCGTACATAAAGAATATGCCGTTGTCATCCAATTAATAGTTCTCACTTCTGTAAAAACACTAAAAAGCTCTTCATGGTTGAATCTCTGCAGGCATCAAAGCAGACTGTAATTATGGCAAACAAATATCCCATCATTGTAAGTTGAATGGTGTGGATCTGGCATTGTCTCCGTCTGAGCGCAAAAAAAAAAGGCTTTGGCAATGTTCAGACGAGTGTTATTGTCAACAGCGTGCTTTCCCAGTGGGAAAACATATTGTACGACCAAATGCTACAACGATTAGCAACATACAGCATAGTTTAGTTTGGTTAATTAGCATGAAAAAATAAAGACAGCATGTACGGTGCAGTTTTGACCTGTGACCAGTTGTTTCATACATAACACGGTGCTGCAAATGTTTCACAGGACTTAGATCTGCAGAGCTGAAGGTCAGCGTGACAAAGTCATGCTGTGGCGAGTGTTTTCTTACATGGATGAATCAATCTAGTCTCCCTGAGAGGACCAGGCCTACTCAAAATTATTATCGATGACTATGAGATGGTGATTTGTTTTCTGATGGGAAATATCTTAACTGATGACACTATGAATGGGGCAGAAGCGGCCATATAACTTGTTTGTGTAGAGCATAATAATAATCACATGCCAAGGACTTTTTAGCTGTGAGATATGAGGACGCTGACATCTGGATAATGTCTTTGATCAGTATTATAAAAATGGAACGCCCTGTTAATCAAACAGCGTCGTTACAGCAGCCTTGGGAAGTCAGAGTACACAATGAATTTAGAATTAAGTGCGGAACGAAGTGCAACAGTGCAGTATGTAAATGTGCATCATTATAAACAGCTTCAACCCTTAAACCCTTTTTAGCATATATTTCTATCGTCTGCGGTTGCTATAAGTAATGTGGTCACTTTGTCGAGTTACTGTCATCATGCATCATAGAGATGAGTCCAGCGATATGACTGGCTGAGAGTGTGTGAATTACCACACCCGCTGGTCGATATACAACTTCACTAAATGCGTTAGCGCTTTGTGCTTCTGCACAACCAAAATAGCAGGTGCACCTAAGACCCATAGCGCTTTGCGTCAATCAAAATAGCAGCTACCATGTAGCCTACAGCTGAGGCTGTACTTAGACAAAGCGATGCTTTGAGCCAAATGCTAACGCTATCAAGCTAAAATGCTCACACTGGCAATGCTCATGTTTAGCAGGTATACGCTCAATGTGTTTAGTATCGAAGTTTAGCATGTTAGCATGCTAGCATTTGCTAATTAGCACAAAACTCAGCTGAGGCTGATGTCACTAGTTTTGCAGGTCATAAACAAAATTACAGGACACATTTATAGGATGATAATCCAAGAGTTGCAGAGGCAATTTCAGTCAAAACCCCAAAATATTATCTAGTAGTGGTGCTAAGACTGCTTGAGATCAAATTTATTAAGATACCTCAAAATCATCTACAGATCTGTTACACTCTGTTACATTTTGTTCTGTTGGGCTTCATCACTCATCACACTCTTTCAAATCAGCCCCCCTGTGAGGCCAAATACTGTATATTGTATACTTTTCCTGCTTATCTCTATGAGTCTAGTTTGGGTTTGTTAAACCATATCCTCTGATAGTTGTGCAGTACCATCACATAACAGAAGCTGAAATTACATCTTTAAACATTGACAGGAATCCAGTATGATAAAGCATGTTCAAGGTTCATCTCCTCATTTCATTTCCAACATACTGCATGATCCAGACTGCCTTTAACCTTGGTCATTTATATCATCCTGGACAGCTCTGATTATCATCCCATACATTTGCCCTTTCTGGTGCTCGCCTGAGCCTTACATGCCTATCAGCATGCAGGGCATGTCAGCTAACCCCTGACTGTGGGCTCACTGCTGCATCTAACTGTGCTCATTTAGATACATTCATCACAGTCAAAAAAAAAAAAAAAAAAAAGCCTCAACACTATAAAGCTTTCCAAAGAGTCACATGTTAAAAGGTGGTTTTAATCAAATAGATCTGAACCTGCTCGACACGCCACATCCTTTTTAGCTCAACGCAAAAAGTGACAACGCAGACATTGAATTAATGCATGTCGCTGTCACTGCAGGCATTTGTGATGTGATCAGCACAGTTTTAATAATTACAGGTCTCAGGAATGCTGATGTTAAAAGCGACCTCGGAGCAGATAAGATTTGACTGAATAAAATAGTAGAATAGTATACTTTCTGCGTGCCTATGTGTTAAAATGATTGTTCTGTATTTATTTGACATCGGGATCAAATAAAATAAGCAGTCCTTTTGAATTAACGTATTGTACTTGTGTGAAAGTGTTTATTGGAGTTATTCCAGTGCAGTCATACTGCATCGTATTACTAAATACACAATGAAAATATTGAAGAGCTGACATGATGATCACACACAACTCCCTGTGTAGCAGCCTTGAGAGAATGAATAGGAAATGGGCTGCTTTAGTAAGCATCCATTATTCATTAAGCACTGTACTCCTCCATGTCAACAACCTTTGTAGTGACACAGCCAAACCATTATTTCCTCTTTCCCCCTCTCTCTCTTACTTCAGTCTTTCTTTCTAATCAAGTCACACCCAGCTTTCATCTCATACACGATCAGCATCAAAGTTCTGAAGAGCCTGTAAACGCTAAAACATCCAACAAAATACTTTATAATCCAGACGTATTTTGATGTCAGACAGTTAAAAGAATATCCGACACTAACATGTCAGTGAAGACGGTAGCCTGAGCTGCAGCTAACTGTTGTGTCATTTTATGGAGGTGCAAGAAAAAAAAAATCAACACATGTGCTGATATACTACACAGGAGGGGCGGGGGTAAATTACACGCATGCAGAGACTGACTTATGTCACAAGACGGAGTGAGACCTTGATGCATCTCAAGCCACGCTTCAGAGTTTATGGTGCTGCAGATATGAGAGGAGATAATCACCCTTTCTATATGCACCATCGCTATGTGAGATACAGCCACACGCCTGCTGCTTTTGGAATCAATTAAAAGCCACTTTACATCTTTGCATCCGAGCAAGAACATTCAAGTTTAATACTGTTTGAGAGGGATATTTTAGAGGGACATTAAATAACAAAATATAGGCCTAAGATCATTGAGACACATCAGTAACTTCACATACACAGGCTGTAGTAAGCCTCAGTTTCACACTATTTGCATCATCTCTTAATTTCAGGGACATTATATATATTATTATACATCATAAGCATCAAGCTAGCAATCTAGGAATGTGTGGGAATGTGTGGGTGTGACGTCTTATGTGCATATAAAATGATTGCATCTCAGATTCACACAGCGATCTAACAAACAGCCTTTAGCTTAATCTTTTTCTTCTTGGCTGTCAGAGCGATATTAACCATGTTCTCACCCTGTGGGCTGCCCTTTTGTTTTGCACAGAAATCCTAATATTTGTTTTTCCTAGTCATTCATTCATTCAGATAAAATAAAGTGGACTGAAACATGTTTTCAGCCGGAGCTGGAGATGTTTGCTTTCACTTCAGTTAAAAATCAGGCCACATAGCACAGGGAGTTAATCTCTTCTGGGCTCCACCCGGCTTTCCCTGAGCAGGTCACCAAATTAGGTTGCCATATTTTGGCCTAAAAAACAAGTCATAGCTGAATCTAATATGAGTTATCGTGTTAAAATCACATCTGTTGACATGCCGCCCCCACAAACAGCTGATGTTAAGTAAGGGATTGTGTGATTAAAACAAATGAGGTCTGGCAGTCCGCTGCCCTTTTTTGCTATTTCTACAAGCTAAACACAGACAAAAACACATAGATCTTAAAAGGTTTTCAACAATGCATTTTCTTCCTTTGGAGACTCATAAAACAACTGCAAGGTCACAGCTCAATCTCCCAAAGCATGTCTTTTAAGAGCTTTGTGGTGTACTTTGTAATGCACTCATGTAGCCACTGACAGAAATACAATAGAGAAACTATGTGTTGCCTGGAGGAGGGAATACACCCATATTACTACTGGGCAGCTGTTGTGGAGTGACATCATGCAGTACTTCCCAGGGCCATATTCTTTTATTCAAACCAGAAGGGCTTAACCTGGTGGTTCCCAACCTGGGGTTTGAGAGGCCCCAAGGGGTCACAAGATAAATCTGAGGAGGTCGCAAGCTGATTACAGGGACAAAGAAATGTTTCTGTTGCACAAAATTATGTATAATTGTTCTGACTTTTGAATACTGGACACACAGGCAGAGACAAAAAAAATCTCCCTTTGGTTCGACTGCTCATAATTCAGGCCATAACCTCTAATGAGGGGTCAAGTTGCTTCATTTTAAGGGGTCACAAGCATTTCTTTTCCTTGTCATCTCCTGGATTTAAATTTACAACAGCAACTTACACATTGTACTATTTCAAATTCCAATGTTGCAATGAATAACAATAGTTAACTCCAGCTGATCATAGTGAAAATGATTCATTTCACAATTAATCATTAAAAAACATCAGAGAAGAGTGAAAAATGCTTCTCATACTATCCTAGTGTGTGAGACGTCATCAAATGTCTTTTTCCCCCCCGAGCAACAGTCCAACACCCCAAATATAAGCTGTAAGTGAGCTGTAAGTTCTCACATTTGACCCAGAGTTATCGTTTTTTGCTCTAGTTGACTCCTCAGTCAATAATAAGATAAACTTTATTGATCGCACACTGTGGAAATTTGCTTTTTACAGCAGCACAACACAAAACGTGTGATGGATAAGAAAATACACATAAATAAGAAAAAAAATGAACTAATAGAAATAGAAAATAAGTATATCCACCTTGAATACACACATGGTGTGTAGCAACATGTTAAATAGAAAGATTGCTTCAGAAGATGGAGGAAAGGAGGTAGTTGCACAGAGTAAATATCAGAACAGACAGGTTCTAACAAAGGTCAGACAAAGGTTTTGTAACGCTATTTTGTAAGACAGATTGATTTCATTCTAACTTCTCAAAAATACTATCGCTCTCTTGCGCCTCGTGTGCTCGATCTTACCGTTATCTCACAGGAGCGACTTACAATGCCTCGTTTGAACAGATGGTGGGTGAATTCTGACGCATCTGAAAAAGGGAGAACCTTGATCTCTGTCCAGCTGTTTCAATGCTGCTGCGGCTCAGCTGAGTCTTAAACACAGCTGATGGCAAACAAACACACAACTCTGCACAGTTTTGAGTTTGTTACGTATATCGATCACAAGCCACAGCACTGTGTGTAACTTGCCTACCCCTGCAGCAGCAATGGCTGTGCTGGCCTAGAGTGTAACACAGATGAGGTGACGAGGAGGGTGTGTGTGTGTGTGTGTGTGTGTGTGGGTGAATGAGAGGGAGGGCTGCAGGTAGCAGTTTGCACAGCTGTAATCTGTCCTCGCGGCTGCGGTGGCCATGTGTTTAACAGGGCCTCCTCTGATGGAGACACACCCTCTATGTGTCACAAAGGTCCCACCTCACTGTCAGGCTTCGGGGCTTTCCGGATAGCACCAAAGACTTCCAAGCAGGAAGCAGTACACCACTCACATGCTCTGTTTCTGCTTTCCATGGTTTTGTAGCCGTCACTGTTGCTGTTTTCAGCCACACTTTTTTTTCTGTTTAAATACAAGGCAAATATCTAACACAAAGCTGTACAACTTCCTCCAGCAACCCCTCCCATTGGAGAGCTTGCCTGGTTGAAGTGAGGGTTAAATTTTTATCTCCTCACCATGCGTGACTTATAGTATGTTTTATCATTACTAAATCATTTAAGCACGATGCCAAAATCCAAAGGCAGACTGCAGGGTTTGCATTCTGTAGCACTAGCCGCAAGCACAAACAAGTCTACGGTTGCAACACACTGCAGCTTAATGTGCTTTAGCAAGCGTCCACTCAAGGCAAGCAGGAAAATAACACGTTGGATACAAATGCTGTTTCTTACTTCACTGCCTAATTCATGAGCCGCTCTCCAAGGCCGGCTACAACCGTTTTCTGCCGGCAAATATCTGACAAGTTCTGGGTCAGCTCGGGCTCATCCCTAATTGCCGAGACTTTATACCAATTAGTTCCTTCTCCGCCTGTTTGAGAAAAAAAGCATACCTTCAAGCAGAGTGTAGTTAATGCAGCCGCAGCCTCAGAGAGAGCACAGCACAGCGTGTAGTCTCACTGTGGCGGCTCAAAGTTAGAATCTGAGTATTTCCAAAGACTTGGAGAGAGGTGGCAGATAGACAGAGGGGTGGGCGAGCTGCGGGGATTAACTCCAGGCTGGCAATTTGAGGTTTATACCCAGCAAGCTGTTCGAAAACTTCAGGTGTGCACAACTCGTTCCTCTCCACCTCGCTGTGGATTTCATTAATCACCACATCTGTTCGTTTTTCGCACAGCACGCCTACGCTCAAGCAACATGCACTTCACAATCCTTCCAATTGCCATTTTACAGTTCTAACTATAGCAAAACACGAGAAAAGAACATCTTGGCAATGTGTTCAACGGCAATTAAATGTAGGTTGAAAATAGCTACTGCGTGAACCTGTTGAGAGAGACACGAGTACAAACATTCTCAGCTTTGTTTCTTTGGTGAATTAGTTCTCCCAGTGAAATCTATCGTTGCACATGATATGCAGCTGATGTTCTCTACATTTTGATTATGCCAGAGACTTAACCAGGTGTCTTTCATTGCAGGTTTCATGAACAGTAATGCGATGAAAGCCAAATCAATCTGCAGACAAGCACTCAGCAGTCAAATGTCATTTCTTCCTGCATCCTTACACAGTCTCATTTGTCTTGTTGAGCGATGTCTATTTGTTTATTTCATTGCGTCCCCATTAGCTTACTCCCATACTGTGTAACTGAGACAGAGCTAACACCGACATGACACAGACAGTCTGTGCATGAGACAAAAGAGAAAGTAAAGACAAGTAAATCAAAGTGAAGGGTGGGGGCATACATCACCACATGCTACATGAATTTGAATCTAAAGGACTAGTTTAATGCAGCCAGATGTGTTGTGATGAATCTGGAAAAAGCTCCCGTGTCTGTGCGTGTTTTATGAGGTTGGTTTTGGGCCCGGGAAAAAAAAAAAAAGACTACTGACCTCTGCTCACTTGGCTTCTGAGTATTAAAGTGAGACTGAGGAGAAGTCAGGAAATGAAAGGAGAGGAGCAGAATGGATCAACGGTACCATACAGACAGAAAGGGGGAAATCTAGCAAACCCTTGTTTTTGGCTTTGTTAGGATTTTGTCAGCAGGACTCAAGTTGAAATAAAAAATAAAAAAAAAGACAAATTTTTATTTTATTTCCAGAAGTTAAATTCAAATTTGTCTCTGTTGATGCTCGAGGCTGCTCAGTCTGCAGTACAGTCAGACAGACTGTGAGATTTATTAGAAGTGATATAGCAGAGTCTCACTGGCATTAATGAACTTAGCTCATTGTCCAATGTTGCCACATTATGCAGCCACAGCACAGCATTTACAGTAATCCTCCGAATCTGTCCATACAGCTCTGATACGTGACAACAAAAGTATGCAGAGAATTAGTGTCACTATGTTTGATGTCTAAATTAAAGTCTTCTCAGGAGTATAGGCTGTCAAAGCCCATTCTCTTGTTAATGGTCAGTGGAGCACAATCTCAACAGCGCCGTGGTTCATTTAACTTTTCATTTCCACAGTCCGATTAGACAAATGTCAGACGTGTTACAGCGGTTCACCTCCACCACTTCCCTTTACACAGCACCATGCTATAGACAATCTGCTCCAGGGATGTTGATCTGTTGCTGACCCTGACCTCTGACCTTCCCAAGGGGGGGGGGGGGATTAATATTACATCTAGTGATTATTACATTACAAACCAGACAGAATTACAATGTATGCAGCCAACACTACATTTAGCAACGAGTCAGGAAAGAGACCTCCTTGAGTAACAAGTCTTAGCAGATCCATCCATGATATTGAGTACCAACACAGCCTCTGTTCACCGACATGTTGAAACTGGCTCAGCCCACATAGAAGCAGCCAGCTAACCGAATATAAAGGAAAAAAATGATCATCTTAGTTATATGATGAATGCAAATGACAAGCAGAGCAGATGAACGAGGGGAGATCAGGACAGAAACTCCAAGCGCCTGTTCCATTAACCCACATTGACGCACCGGGGTTGACTTGAGTCGCTGCAGGTTGTCAAACGAAGAGCAACCCAGAATTTAAAGCACACCATAAACATCGCGGGTTAAGCGAGGATTGCCACATTAAAAGCTGAAGGCGCACCTGAAATGGACGTTTCATGTGTGGGGAAAGAAAAGAAAAAATCAACCGTGCGCTGCTGTGCGTAACGGACAGGTAACAACGGCGGCGCTGTATGGTGACTGAAAAAAAAAATAAAAAAATTGACGTTTCCAACGCGACAGATTAAGTGTCAAGATGCAAAAGAGGGCGTGATGAAATAAAGTAAACCTGCTCACTCACCTCGATGGTGCCAACATTAAAGTCCTGAGCCCAGATTGTCTTGGAAAAGGCGAGGCGATGCTTCAGTGTTGCCGCCTGTCACCCGGGAAGGAGGAGTTTGTGTTTACTCCAACAAAACAGAGCTGGATGTCGGCGAGCACACGGATCCTCTCCCCTGTTTGGCGAAGAGAGGGAGCCACAGTCTGGCCACATATTTTATTACATGTGTGCTTCCTTACAATAAGACACGGAGTGGACCTCCAGTCTGTCCTAAGCTGTCATTTGCTTTGGAGTAAAACTTTGGGTTATTATTGCTCTAAAACACACTGATAATTATAATTAGAATACATTTTATACAAGAATTACATTTTTATTTTATTTTTTTGTAAAGAAAATTAAGAAAGATAAAAAAACAAAACAACATTCACAATGTCAATGTAAAAACATATAAAACATACATTTTATATATATATATATTTAGAGCTATAAGGAAGATATCATTTTAAATAAATGGGAAATTCTAAATATAAACCTGTTGCTTAAGTTATGACGTTCTTGCTAACTCAGTTACAGCTAGAGATAACAAAAGCAAAAACAGATCCTCTTGATTGCTTCTTATCCACCATCACCAGGAAGTCCTGAAGCTTTATACTCCACTTTGTGTCAGTAGCACCAACTAGGTGATATGTGGCATGAACTCACAGTTAAAGGACAGAGGAGCATACTAGTTTTTGTTATGAATTTTTTTATGGTATTATTTGTATAAATCAATCTTATCGTGAACCAGACATATCCTCATGCCTTCTGTGAAATCATACCAACCCTTTATTATGTCTTTGTGTGTCATCGATGACACATATATCCCTCTTCCAGTAACTTTTCTTTAGTTAGATCAGTAAATAATTAATCTCCATTATGTTTTATGACCCTACAGTTTCAAGGACAGGACTTTGAATCCCAGACTGTAAAAACACACAAGTGTGTGTGTGTGTGTGTGTGTGTGTGTGTATGTGTGTGTTTGTAAAAACTAGACAACTGTTACTAAAAGTGTCTTTTCAAATGTCTTGATTTGTCCAGCTGAGTTCAATATAAATCTAAAAATATTTCACAACCCTTGTTACACATTCAAACAACAGATATCTGAGACCAGACATATCTCAGTTATGGGGAAACTGGTGTCCCTACCATGACAACCAGCTCTATCTTTTCCTTTCAAACCAAAGGTCACAGCCATAATTGAGAGATTTTATGACCAGCAGTCCACATTTCACTCCACCCAGGAAGGTGACACCATCATACATCAGTCTCTTTGGAGGATCAGAGGGTCCTAATCTGCTTCTGAGGCTTCATCAGAGCTTTAGAGAAGAGACGCCAGGATTTAGATTTTTAACTAGTGCAGCTGGAATACATCAATAATGCCTTCCATTAAGAAGACTCTACATTTCATATCCAGCGCGTGGGCTACTGCCATATCTGTTGGGTTGTTGGGGTTTAGCATGTCAAGAAAGTGGGCTGAGACGACCATGGAGTGCGCAAGAGGTGGAACTAACTTCTTCAATGGCAGTGCTGTCGTTATTTTGCAGCTTTTCGATGGCAATATAGACAGAGCCTACTGTCCCACTTTTGGAGGCACTGCTGATTTTCAAGGTAACTTTTCAAGGATCTTAAAGGGCCATTTCACCCAAATTACAAGATTTTTTTTCTCACTTATATACCCCTAGAATCTAGCCTTGCTGATAGTTTTGGTTTTAATATACCAGGAGATTCACGACTCTGAACGACAGCACTGAAAAATTTGATTTAAATCAGCAGTGTATTGAGCTGTCAACAGTTTTTGTATCTGTGTACTGTGTTATGATATAACCATAATGTTCTTGTACTGTTTGTGTGTGTGTGTGTGTGTGTGTGTGTGTGTGTGTGTGTGTGTGTGTGTAGTGATTCCTAAGTTGGTAGAAACAGCAGTTACCCCATTAGCCCTGCATGCTTTGGCTGTGTGCCTGTTGGTCCTGTGTCTCGTGTTTTCCGCCGGTAGCATCCTTATCGCCCTCTACAACAGTGTCAGTAACCCTTATGAGACCTACATGGGGCCTATTGGCATCTACACATGCAGCTCAGTCAGCGGTAAGTGGCACAAATGTTAAAGCACTAAGCATGAAAACCAGACATTTAAGTGGTGGTTGGTTCTTTCATTTGTGACAGTACCTAATGGTGCTTTCCCCTTTTTTTCCCTGCAGCATGCTTGTCTTTTGTGACCCTTATCATATTTGTGGTGAACGTCAACGTGACCAGCATGGCAGAGGATTTGGTAAAGCTGTACGCTAACAATGTTCCAGTGGACTTGAGGAACAAGTCTACAGAGATGGGACTAGGATACTACCTCGTCATCCCTTACACAGTGCTCTCTCTCGTCGCCATTGCTTTGATCTACATGTACGACCATGCAGCCTACGCACAGAGGAGAGAACAGCAGAGGCCTACTGAGGACGCGCCCAAGGAGATAATGATGTATTAGTGGCCTGCAACGGAGCCAGTTTTCAGTGACATTGACAAATTGCTCATCAAGACTTTCTTGAGTAACAGAAATTGAATGCACTGTATGTACCTTTAAAATATGGATGTACAGCTTATGGTAATGTACAATATGAATTTAGGCTACATAAAATAGCACAATATCAACAATAGCACAGTTTTATCATTGTAGTGTCTTAATCTGATTTGACATGAAGTTATCACATTGTATTGTAATTGCTGATACAATACATTTATTAGTATGTAAATCAATTTTGGTTCATATCTTTTTTGACTTTGACATTCTTAAAAAATCTATTTATTTTGTCTTAAAATAATTAAATCTGTTCATAGAGAAAGTCAAACGCATCTATAAGTCTTCAACACATTAATAGTTTGTACAGAATAAGCAAATGTAAATAAACAAAAAAGATGGATTTTTATCATTTAATGAGTCATGATTTATCCAATCAAAGTCAGAGAGAGATGTGAAGAAAAGAAGGAAGAGACGGACAGTGATTCATTGTTTTCTGCTGCCCTCTATCTCTGAAATGATGTTAATGCAATGAAATGCCAAATTCAAGACAACACCTATCCCTGTAAAAGAGTAAAAAGTAAAAGAGCACATCATTTTGCTGATTTTCTTTATGTTTTATCAGCCATGGCTGTCAGTTGTAGATGTTTGATTGCTTTTAATTATGGGATATTTCTGTTAAATCACTAAAGGAAGACAGAATGCAAAGCAAACTAGCTGCTATCTATCTGAAAACCTCCAGGAGGGAGCACTGACACAGGACATACATACTCCAGACTTGGGATAGTCCAGAGGTTCTCAACCAGATGTCAGATGTACTTAAGTACCTCACAACACCACCTGTCCTGTTCTGTTTGAAATTGGATGTCATAGCAGTGTTTAGGTTTGACTAAGTTTGTATTTTATATTTCTACCACCACAAGCTTTCTTTAGCTTTTTCAATCCATTATGTTTCGCTAACTATTTCAACTAGTTAGCCATTAGATATTAATCCATAACATTTAGGCTACATCTGTGAATAAAAAACTGAAATTACTCAACTTTAGCTATTTTAACTATTTATGCATTACTTTTAGCTAATTATTTCAACTGTTCAACCAAGTTAGGCCTTTATTTCAATGATTTTATCCAGGACTTTTTAATTCTTTCAACCATTTATCCATTACTTTTAGCATTTGTTTCAGCTAGCTATCTATTTTAGCGAGCTATCTTTAGCTATCTAGGCTGCTTTTAGCTACTAGCTCTCTAATTCAGCTAGCTCAGTTTATCCATTACTTTTAGATAAGTCTTTAGCCTCTCTGTTTGGTTGGTAACTAGTTTTCATGCGTTCTCAATGCAGTTTTTAGGTGTCCTCTCAATATATAGCCCATTTTTAATCAAATCATAGTTTCTAGTTCTTCAAATGAGCTACTCTCCAGTCTTTACACATTGTACCCTCTGGCAACTCCAAAAGTACCTCCAGGGTATTACCCTCTGAATCATTAGGCCATATGTACCTTTGGTAATTTATGGTTCATGATATAAGCAGTGCTTAACTTGAACCCTTCACGCTGCATTGATTCATTGCGGATTAATTGTGTCCACTTCCATATGGGATCAACTTGGAGAAGACTCAATGAGAGAATTTATTACAGATGTGTTGAATCCATTTCAAAGGATTAAAAAAACAAACAAAAACAAGCTCTTCTGACATTTATTGTGAGTGAAACAAAGCTTGCTGATTCTGTAGAAGCTGAGATAGATCTCGCTGAGAGAGTCAGCATCTATTGTCTCCTAGATCTTCAGACGCTCTCACAGCTGTGATTCACATGACTGTGTTGACATGAGAGCAGGGGCGAGGTGTCCTGTTACCGTTTCCCGTGTCCCATCACTCAGGGCCTAAAGTCTGTTTGGACATGCCCTTTCCAGCACCTCTCAGCCCCGCAACGCCTTCTACCTGCCTTCAAAAGAAGCACTCTTCCTTCAAGTCTCACACTTCAAGGGACCTGTGGAAGGATGCAGCAATCTGCTTTGTGGTTGTCAGTGTGAATATGTATTAAATTTCTGAGAATGCACGCTTGCTACAACGTATCAAAACCATTTAAGGCCAGAGTAAAAAAATCCAACACACCTTTTGAGGTGCAAAAGTCTCATGGTAGGAGAACCTTCTGCTTATTAGCATAAAGTTTTATTCTAGTCCTGATCAATATTTTCATCTGTATGGTTTCTTATCCGTCACCAAACTACTCCTGCCAAAATATTCATGATGTTGGATGATGCAGCCCGATGTAACCCTACAGCTGTGACCACGACCCAGTGTGAAGCCGGGGCAGGTTGTATTCTCCAGAGGAGGTCACGTCAAAGCCTGTTTCAGCGCAAACTCGCCTGCTGTGAAATTGATAAGCTCTTCACAGTATAGCACAGATCCGTCTGCCATTAGAGACCCTCTTATTTTATTTTTCACCCTTTGAAATTCATCACTGACCCAGTCTGACCTCTGACAGACTACAAGAATAAAATACTAAAACTTGACTTGATTTCTAAAATAATCCTTTATTTGGCACACATATGCAGTTGGTATCTTTACGTACCCACTTTAGCCATGATAAGGAATAAAAAAGGCTCCTCATAGACGTGAATAAAGGTATTTTAATTGATGTAGAATCCCTTTATTCTGAACATCAAGCTGTTTAACAGCTGCCAGAGGAGAAATTTAACTATATCTATCACCAATCTTCTCCTGTGTGCACTGAAGTGTGAAATAGCTGAATTGCTATTGAGAGACCCCTCTCACCGTTTGCTGTGCAAACATTGATTGAATAAAATCAGAGATGGGCAGTAATCTCTTCCTCTCTGCATACTCTCTGTCTCTCTCTTGGCTCACCAGAATGGATAAACCCCGGATTATGCAGAAGCCCTGAGCCCTGACCACTCACTCTGTGTGATAGGATTAAAGCGGAAACTTTTGTACCTGTGAAACCTTATCCTCCCAGGTCCCGCATTACAGAGGCCTGTGAAACAGACACCTCCAGCTGCAGGGCAGGGGGGGCATACACATAGAGCCATGTAGAGTCCACTCCAATGGGGCATAGCGGGTTGGGGGAAGGGGTCTCGTCTCCTTCCACCTTTTGGGAGTTCATTTCACATTGACAACGGAGAGGTATGGGTAGGTGTAGATGTAGAGGAGAGGGAGTGTCTGCGCTTGTTTAAACACTTTCACAGACACCTTGAAAAACTTCATCAATCCAGTGTTATAAATAAAAAAAAAAAGCTAAACACACAGATGCCAAGACAATAGAAACATTCAGAACATTCCTCAGAGAAAACACTATCAACCTGAATAAGTCCACTCATGCCCCAGAGCCTTTTTATTTGATGTCCTTATCACTGCTGAGTGACCTTCTCCCTCCACTGTGGCAGTAAGATAGGTGTGTCTCTCATGGTGTTTTTCCCGGGTTAAATTTTCCGATGAGGTCATGCACATTTACGACACTCCTACCGACTGTGTTTATAACGTGACATAGCAACAGCTGTGACACGGTATTAAAATGTCTGTCGGCTGTTTGTGATATGCTTTCAAATTTTGTATTTGCTCATTTTGTTTAATTTCATCTATTTGCTCACATTGTGCTGGTTAAATGCAAACTAAGAGAATAGCAGTGATGAGCCGTTCCTCGCTGTACTCGTGAGGTGCTCTCACTCAACCTGCCCCTGTGATATCGGAAGGTAAGCAGGTTCCCTACTTATCTCCGGCATTAATCTTAATTTGTCAGCGAAGGCTGAGGTGAAGGCAGAGGGAAGAAGGAGGAGGAGGACTAAAAGGTAATTGCACCCCTGCTGCTCCATTATGGTGTCATTCCACTGTTAACAGAAGATAAGATCTTCTCCAAATTACCTGAAGCCAATTCTCCACTTTACCTGGCTGGGACAGAGAGACAGGGAGAGGGTATCCAACCTGGTCTCACAACCCATGATGGAGACAAACTGATAGAGAACTAATCCATCTGTGCAGAATCCTTCTGACCGACCTGTCAGTGCGGCGAAAAAATCGACGTCTGATGCCGGATGGCGGTTTACAGCCAGAGTGATGGATGGAGGGGAGGGCCAGGCACTTTCTCTGCCCCATGCCGCTTGACACCATTGTTGATTAATGCGCCCCTGATTGGCAGGTGTGATAGATATCAGTGGGTGCAACACGTAGGGACACACAGTTAACCCACTGACACAGCACACTGTTCAGTTTAATTGGCGCCATTTGACCTGGAGACAAAAACAAACACATTAAGGGCAGTAAAACAGAAATACTGCAGAGAACTGAATCGATTTAAGTGTTCGATAATAATTCAAATCCTGAGATGGTCCACAGAATAAAATGATTAATAAAAAAAGTGTTTGGCTGACATGTTATTGAGTCTGTGAGTTTGTTTCACATCATCTATTCACATCATCACATTTGCATATCTTGTATACAGACAGAGCTGTCGGTGACCCATTTCTGTCTAGATAGAACGCCAATAAGAACTCGTATAAACTGGGCCATGCAGACTTTGCCTGTGCTCCAGCAAACATAAACAAACTTTAACTAAGACTTTTTAATGCTGCAAAAAGAAGAATACTCATACATCGTACTGTAGTAAATATGTTCTTTTATTTTTGTCTTTTAGGTTTTAAATGTATTGCAGACAAACAGTACTAAACAAAGGAGACCCTTCAACCCTCATGAATGAGACACAAAATGATTTATTTAGATTTGATTCTGACTGCCTTCAGTTTAGTAGTACGTTTGCTGCCAGTTCAAGTTTTCACAAGTTGCCCTCACAAGCACTGTGAACGATCTTAACCCTCATGCGTCAGTTTAATTTACTACACTCTTAAGTCATTAAGGACAAAAATGTCTCCTTCCAAAAAAGTGCTATAAAAACTTAAATCTCATAAAACAGCTGTTGTTTATGAGATGTTATTTATGAAAAAAATGGGAAACTAAGTAATTGTTTGGGGTTTTCTTTCCCCCATAAATAATAACAGTGACATCAAGTAATCAAACTGGCATTTAAAGGGTTGAAATTCTTAAAATGGTTGAATGTTTGGTGGTTTTGAGCAGGGCTGAAGTTGTTTGTTGAGAGCAGAAAGAAATATTAAGTTGTAAAGTTATTAATAGCAGTTTTTTGGAGGACATTTTTGTCCTTAATGACTTAAGAGGGTAGTACATTTTTTTTCTGTGTGTCTGTGTTCTATTCATCTATTAGAAAAAATGTAATTTGAATTCCAAAATTTGTCAAGAGAGAGACTTTGTTACAAAAAATGTTCCATATGCATGAACACAGCCAAAATGATGGCCAGATAAAGAGGACAAATTTGCCCAAATAGACAAAAATAGAGGCTTAATAACTTAGGAGCCTATTATTTGCACCTGATTCATCAGATTATAATAGTTCCTGTGGTTTTTAAAGAGGAAGTAATATACTGTGTATTATGGCTGACCTGAAAGTGGTGCATGCAGTCACCAGTAAGTGGAGCTCCACTGCTAAAAGCTACTGATGAGTCAGTATAGTCAGTTGTTAAAGGTCCATTTGAATCATTATTGAACACCGCACAAGTGTATTAATGGTGCAGTAATAATAGTAAGCACACAGGAGTATGAGTTTACCAGGAGAGTTAGTTACTCGAGATTTGCAGCAGGTGGCAGCATTCAATAACTGAGTCAAGTGAAACAAACAAATCCCTGTGTGAAACTCCCAGAAAAGGAACAGTTTATTCTAACCCAGTTTATTTTGTGTGCAATAATATCTTGTCTATGTCACATAAGCTTGTAATTTTACAGAAAACAAAAACATGACCTCACACTCCCAGCCCAGGTAAAGTCTACTTACTTTATCATTTTATTTTGCATTTGAGTTTAATTTCTATTTCTTTCTCTCAAATTCCAGGTTCATCTGTGCCTTCATGAGATAAAAACCCACTGCGTGGAGGATGAGCTCAGACTGTCACTGGAGCGGGACACAAATCCAGAGATCACAGACACTCGACTGTAACCAAGACACTCAGACACAGACTGCAAGCTGTTCTCCGATCCATATGGTCATAAAACTACAGAGATTCCAGTAGTCTGCACACATATAAATTCTAGTCTGCCTTGTAGAGTATTTCCTTACCACTGTTCGAGACAAAGAAAAAGTTTTAACTTTAGGTGTAACAATAATAAATGGAGTTAATGTGAAGGTTAAAGCTTCTATCTATATGTCACATAAATACTGTACACAGAGTGAATTTTCCGTGATGAAACGTCATAAAAGCTCTCAACGCTGCATGTCATCAGCTTCTGTCAAGGCTCTCAGAGCGTCTGACGGCACTCAGTGTCTTTTACAGAAGCCAGATGGGCAGAGGTGCTAGGATAAAGTGCATCAAGTGCCCCCTATTGAGCTTTATGAACGGATTAAAGGATTTGCAAAGCCCTGTCATAAGGCCGTCAATCATTGTCACACTCGCCTGAAATTTACGGCACTGACCGCAGAAAAAACCTTGGGGCTGTTGTCATGAAGAGTATAACTTCATCTGTCAAGTCATTCACCCTAACATCAACACCTTGAGCAATGGGAAAATAAAAAAACAGAGAGAGCGAGAGAGATTGGAACCATGACACAAGACACTACAAATTACCACAGCATCTCAATACCTGAAGTTTACCTTCAGGAATGTTGTTGCAATTCAATACTTCTACACCTCTCCTCCATTCATCATCAAGTTTTCCACCTCTCCCCTGAGCTGTGTCGCTGTGGCATTTCAGCCTGTGATGCAAAGTCTTAAAAGCTGCAATCACCTGTCTGTCTTTCTAATAAAACAGAGGTTCTTTGAAAAGAGCAGAATTTGATATCGCCTTTCTAAATCCTGTATAAGAAACAATGCAGCCTCTCTACAGGAGGTAATGTTCAGTGTCATTCACCTTAGATGTGGAGACACGGTGTCTGCCTGCTGGAGGGATCACGAGTGCTTCAGGCCTGTTTGCATGTGTATGAAACAATTTGTCAGCCTATATAACCAGCTGACCCCTCGCTCACCACAAACCTGGCATCGGTGCATTAAAGGATAATTGTGGTTTATTATAACATGGTACTTATTTTGTAGTTTGGGGCATCATTTCTGTCATTTATGATGACATTCATACAGTAATTGCAAAGATTTAGGTCGAGGGTGACATTGCCTCACCAAAGTCCCATGGGTTAGGGTTAAGGTTAGCATTAGGGGTTAGGGTTAGAAACACAATCACAAATCGACCAGAGAATTTAGCCGTTTTATCCAAATCACTTTATTTGGATGTGAGTGCACCAAAACTGTTTTCCTCATTGCACACGACCAGATAATGCTGACAAGTTGATTTTTCAACTGTAAAATGTCACGTTTAGTATGAATTCTTAAAAAACAAAAAACAAATGTGAGTTTAAATAAAGAAAAACTATGCACTGATAATAGATTTTTTTTATTCTCCCTAATACCAGTCAGTACCAGCCTCAGAAGTACAGCATCAGTTGAGCTATAACACATACAGTACATACAGTACAATACATAGATATATAGGTGACAAATATACACACACAAAAAAGAAGAAGAACATTTTTCTCCCACTTGTCCTGTTGCCTAAAACATACAAAATTAGACATCCACAAAAAAGATACAGAAGCGGTAATGGTGGAGATAACGCTCCCAGACCTGTCTTCACCCTCTGTGTCAACTCATCACCTCCTGGTTGGGTGTCAATGAAGAGAGGAAGAGGAGAGAGGGGAGCGGCTGGCAGGAGATGGATTGTGGGGGGGGGGGGGTCAGTGAAGGGATCACCTTGCCAAATCCGCTGTGAAGGCCTCAGCTCGATGCACTTAGCGTAGCGGCCGGAGCCAACACGTAGCAGGGTGTAGGTCTCCCTGAGGCAATACTCAGGCCCTGGCCTCCTTGCCATTGTCATCTGTCCATCTCTCAGCCTCTCCATCCAGCAATCTGCCTGGAGGAAACTTACTTCCTCCCTCCACATTCTTCCTCCCTCCATTACCCCCAGGAGAAGCAGGGGAAGTTGTGTGGAAGGGGACTCCCAGGCAGGGTCAGCAGAGTATCGATGTCACAGCCTAAAAGTTGGGGTCTTGCCACTAATTAGCTCATCCATAAAGCACTACAAGACATAAAGAAGTGATCTTGCATATATGCTTTGAATTAAAGTTGGGCAGAGGATGTGCATGGTTTGAGCTGGTGGATCTATGACAGTGATAAGTGATAAGATGCTCACACACCTCACTGAGTGGAATGGCAAATATGTCATCATCCTGAGACAGGGTCTAACCAGTTCGTTTCAATGAGTGCACCCATGTCAAGGTGATGTATGGACGCAGTAACACAACCTCTGAGAAGGCATAGGGGGGAAACGCTGCGCTGCCAAACAGCTTCTCAGATCATGAGCAGAAGAATAGGGGCCGCATGTAAACATTTGAGACATGTCACTCATTTCTCCTCTGGTGATTTATAACCAACCTGGACACTCTGCCTGCCTGCGAGCAGCCATGTGTGAAAATCTGACTCAAAGCTCCACCAGAGGTCAACATTTATTTTAACTTTTACATGAATTTATAGGTCAGGGAGAAGAAGACAGACATCAGATAGTTTAAACCAAAAGGTCAGCCACTCTGCTTTTAACACTATGGATTACACCTTCAGAGGTTTGTCTGACAGAACTCTGCCCTTTGGCTGGTTATACATTTTGTGAAGCTCACAGAAAGCCTGTCCCAAAGTCTCTTAATGGAAATGGCTTGGGAACTCATTTGTGAGGAACAGCAAGGAAAACACTAAGTCTTGGAGGAATTTCTTCCCCTGGGGATCCCTAAGTGATGTCCATCTCCCCTCAGTCATTCAGAGAGCTGAAACTGGAGAACATGACTGACACTTTGAGTTCTCCCACTTAGGATCTTTTAAGGAATATATCTGGGTCCAGTAGTCTGTTCAAAGAGTTGGTTTTGACTGCAAGATAGTTTGATAGTTTTGGTTTTATTATAAAACTTTTAAAAATTCTTTCTGTCGATACAGTAGGAATTAATTCAATTTCCTTGCATCCGTCCTTGATCATTTTTAACAGCAACATCTAGTCCCAGAAAAATGTGACTCTGGATAATCCACAAAACATGTCAACTTTTTCTTTTTTATCAGGACTCTTTGGTTGAAAACAGTTCCAATGAAAACTCTTAAATCTTTTTAAAAGCTTAAATGAAAATTCATTCACCTCCATTGTGTTACAGTGGCAGAAATATCAGACAGAAATCTCAAAATGTGAGAAAATGAACCCAGAACATGGCGCGATACCACTGGAGGTGAGTGAGAAAATGTGTAATTAGTTCAACGGATCGACAGAAAAAAGACATATATATATATATATATAAGCTAGAGTTAGCTTGAATTGCTAATTTTCATTTGTTTTCCCTGACAAGATGTTAAGAAGGCATCCTGAATAAAAAGACATCTTATATAATTCATATACACAGACATAAACATAATTAATATGCACAAAACAGCACAGTTTACACCCACCTATAGAAAAGTTTGACATGGTAGTTAGCTACAATCTACACTGAATGAGAAATAAGAAAAAAACTATTTAAATTCAAATATTTTTTGATATATGAATTCATAAAGTGAAGTGAGTCAGTGTGTGCTAATGAAATCAGTGCCACAACCTGCCCAGCAGAGGCCCTCGTTCCCTCTCCTCCATCCAGTCCGAAACCAAAAACCTCTGTCACCATACCAAAGCCATATCAAGACAGAGGATCCTAAGACACAATAAAATCGGAGATGTATGGGAACCATCGAGGTAGAAATGTCTACTGTGATTTATCCCAGCACGCCTTTCCCAGTTTAGACTCAGACATGCCTACATGTGAAGATTTAAATGTGAGATACAGGTGAGGGGATTTAAAATGACCCTGACAGAAACTATGAAATATGGGAACATAAATGTACATTCTGTCAAATGGGTAAAATATCATATGGGTAACACATACTCTTCCATACAGTGAACCCCTGCCAGCTCCTGGAACGCTGCCCAAACCTGGATTCTGGGACTGGATTCTGGATCCTGGCAAAGTTTCTAATTTTACCTCATAAATAAATTTACAGTTGAGTGACCGGAGCAGTAAAACTATTCAGTAGGTGATTCCAAACATTATTTCTTGTGCTTTTCGAATGCTTTCTAATCCTTTAAGTGTGACACAAACACTTAACAAAGGAATGCTTCTTTGCTGTGCTTAAGCGCAACCCGCTGAGAGGAGAGTTCTACTTGCCATAAGATGTCAAAATAATCAGTTCAGAGTGTTCAGGAGCTGGCACGGCCTCAAAGGGCTGGCCATTATGTATGACAAAGCCAGAGTGTGCAATCAGGACACAGTGAAAAACAACACCGTCTCTGTTAATGCAATGGACCAACACAAAACAAACATGTACAGTAGCTTTACGTGTAAAGGTCAGCGGACTTTAACCTGTTGTTGGCTGCCCAAATAACTCCAAAAACATTCTTTGTCATTTATCTTCAACAAAATCCTCAATAAATGACCATGATGTGTGCTTACTTTAACTGATGAAGGCTGAAATATAAAATGAACAAGAATATGAATATTATAATATTATTATGCAACTATTTTGATAATCGACTGATCATTGAAGCCATTTTTCAAGCAAAATTACCAAACAAAGTAGGTTATAAATTGTGAGGATTTAATGTTTTTGTTTGCCTGTGAATATAAGTGAATGATGGCTGGACCACAAAAGACATTTGATAACATCAGTTTCACTTTTTTCTGTCATTTTACAGACAAAACAATGAATGCATTTGTAAAGAAATTAATTGTTCGGTCTGCCCTAATTATGATAGTCACCTTTTGGGGGGATTTTTTTTTTATCCTCTAACATTTTAATGTTATTATTAATTTCTTATTATTCTTTCTGATTAACTTTAATCTGTTAATCTATTTTTTAACATACAATTGTATATTTTGTGTTTGATAAAAGACACATAAGACAAATCTCTGAACTTTGTTCATTAAAGGTGACTTCAATTTGCAACTTTGTCAAACTGAGTGTCATGTTTCCCTGTTTGGCATCAATACAAGTTATACACAATCCCAAATGTCAGCAATGATATGTAACCAGTATTGTCACTGATTGTAAAAATACTTGGTCTCTTATATTATGTACAGAAGAATGAAAATATGGTTTCCTATCAGACATTTACACACACACAAGGAAAACTGTTTAAAGACGTACTTATTAACACAGAACACCAAACCCTCAGCCTCTAAAATATGCTTTTTAAAAATGTGTTTATATCTGATTATACCATATATCATTAATGAGGAACTTTCTTGGTCATGTTTCACTGTATATGCTGTTTTTTGTTTTTGTTTTGCTTCCTCTACCTTGGATTTTTACTTACATTATTGTTTTAGATGATGATGTAATGTTTTACTTGTGTGGACACCAAGAATAGTAGCCGCTACCTTATAAAAAGGCAAATAGGGATCCAAATAAATAATAAAATACATAAAATCTTGCTAGTTTTACTGTTTTTCCCTACAAAATCTCTACCAATCACATATGGACTTCTGGTATGTTCATAATCATTCAGAAATCTCTGGGGTTTAACAGCAGGACATCCCAAATATGTATGCATTAGCAGTACAGCAAAGGTGACCATCAGCCAGGAAGGTGATTACTATTTAAAACTCTTGATCCATCCCACATGTAGATCTCTTGAACTGTTGACTGTAAATAGCCTAACCGGACCTGCAGGTGCTCTTCCCTCCAACAGTCACTGAAGAAAAGCTTTCATTTTATACTTCAATGCATATATGAGAAAATTTGAGGAGAATGTGAATAATCAGTTAATGCACAAAGCTCATCAGGCCAGTGCCAACACTTCAATTAATCCTCGCAATCTTCTCTTCCACTTACATCAGGCATTAATTTCCTCGTTCATATCAGCTTATTAAATGGCCTTTTGCTTTAGAATCAGTGAGTAGATTGGGCTTTGTTGGAAAATCTTGGGTTATATGATATGGACTTTGGCAGAGTGGTCTAATGAAGGATGCATTGTCTGTGAGAGCGGGCTTTTTTTCCTCCTCCCTGTCTTACAAAAATGCTGACAGCTTTCCTCAGCTCTGGCATGACTTTGGCTTTTAATCAGAAACAACACTGTACACCTGATCAGTCTGTTCACACCAGAGCCAGAGCAGCTTTGCTGTTACAACGACGCCATTATCTCAGAAACACCTATTTCTAACATGAAATAGCACAACATGCCTTTGTTTCTTGTCTGTAGATATTTGATTCATTTATGAAAAACTCTGTTCTTGTAAAGAAAACACTGTGGGACACACTCATGGTGGCTTCCATGCATCTGTAGTTAAAAACACATTTGATTATTGCATCCATTATGTCCGTGATTCATCTGCGGATCATTTTAAACGGTCGTTTGTCTCTGAGATCTGTCCATGCACTTCAGCAGGTGGCTCTTTTCATTAAATCTAAACGCCTGATGATTGTGCTCTTCATTAAAGGCTGCCCAGTAATATGGGCCTGAGATGATTGCCCCCGTGGTGGTTAAATATAGTGGTTGGACAAGGCCTCGGCCGCCGCGTAATGAGAAAAGTCAATAGAGCCGGGGCTATTACGCTGTCAGCGCTCGTACCATTACACACCATTAAAAACAGCACAACTCTGTGATTCATCCTCATTATATTTATTGGATAGATGGTCTGATCTAATTGTAGAAGCAATCCAACCTCTGGATAGTTCAATATGTGTCATCATTTTGTAGCCACTCTGCAGACACTCTCCTTTATTAAATGATAAATACTGGATCTACTAAATGAGGGATTTATAAATTCTGTATCTTTCAAATAAAGTGTAGTGGAGTATTCTAACTTTCTCATAAGTAAAAGTATTGATTTAGTGTTGCAATCTACAATATTTCTTTCGTTCGTCCAGTGAGAAATGAGTGCTAAACTCATTAGTGTGTGACCCACACAAGCTCCCAGTGTTGACATGTACGCAGAGGGCAGTGTGCCTGGCTTATTTAACAGAATGGAAATTAACCACTTGTCACTCCCCCTTCATCACATTCTTTCTACAGTGCTACAGGGTCCACATTTGGCACTCCTGAATGCTAACTGTGAGGCCGACAGCTTCCTAGCACAGGTACGAGATGAGAAAAAGGGGATTTACAAGATCCAACCACACATGCCCAGACACCAGAGGAGTCCTGAGGTAAACCCAAACAAAGCATCTTGTGTCTGCTCATTTGTGACCATCATTAATGTCTAATCATATTCAAATGGCTCTGAGTAGGAGGCGTCTGAGTAGCCCACCAATATGCAGATAGGTGTCAGGGGAGCTTGCCCTCCAGGACTTGTCCCAAGGCAGCTCTCCCCTCCTGGTTTGAATCCCCTGTGGGCTTGTGGACATGTCACGGCCCATCACCCTGCAGACAGACAGGTCCCTGGCTGGGATCGTCCGCTAGACTGGCAGACTAGCTTGATAGCTTGTGTTCAACCCCACTATTGTGATTTAACTGCTGGTCACAAGCTCCATTAACATAATGATAAAAGATAGTGACACCTCCCTTTGAATTCTATCAGGTAGCCTGAAAGCTGAGTGTAATGAAAGGGATAATTAGACAGTTTATATAGGGAGGGGCAATGACAGTTGCACAAAGCTATCTGGTCAAGTCCTGACCCACCTAATTAAGACGGTGTCCCATCAATCTTGATGTCCCTGTCAGTGAGTTGGTCCCTGGCAGTTTAAAGTAAATAGAAAAGTGTGTCACCCAACAATACTTTTAATGGCCAATTTAGGCTCATAGAGTGGATAAATGTTGAAAGATTTTATAGAAAAGCCATAACATTTTTTTACTGGAATCCTTAAGAAAACTTGATTATGTCTCCACGGATCTTTATTCAGGAGCTATTCAGTTTTCTCGTCATAGTAACAAGGGTTTAAAAAGCTGCTCCATGCTGGGAACAGTAGGGGTTAGAAAAACAAGGCTCTCTAAATCACAGCCTGGCTTGCAACAGAAGACGGCTGAGGAGGACACCGTGAGATATCATGAAAACTACTGTACACTGTATTGGTTTACTGTATACTGTGACTTTTGACTTTTATCTTTTGTAATTCACAATGATGCTAAAGGTTTATTCAGGGTCTCAGGGTAAGGAGAACATATGTTGTACTCCTTCCTTAGTGCACCCGTCTTTTCTCCTTCTTCTAAATTAATGTACGTCAACACAGGGGCATGAGAGTAACCCACTGATTCACACAGTAATCAACACAGCATCTCTATTTCACGGGCTAAATACAGTGCTTCCCTCTCGCTGTTTTAATTATGCCTTTGTGTGCCTCAGATTATCTGAGGCTTGTAAAAACCTATTTTCCCTCATGGTGAATAAAAAAAGGCCTCTTTGTCAAGTGGGGGCATGTCAACACACTTCTGTGGATGATGTCGGCCTCTCAGCGGTGTTGTCAGCATCAGCGTAGAGTGGATGCACACACACACACATATGAAAACATGCATGGCTGCACGTGTGCATCCTGGATTATGTCATAGCACTGGAATGCCATCACATGATGAAGGCGAAGAGACTGTGTTAAATGAGTTAGAGCAACACAGCACAGCTTGTTTTTTATCATGAAACACGGTATGAGTACCGATGGCAGAATGAGCGCAACTCGGAGTGTTAACAGAGGTGCTTTTGCAGCAGCACTGAGCCTGGAAGCCTGTTTTCCCAGACAGGGTGCACGTCTTGTGTTTATGGTTGACACACAAGCTGTTTGGGGTTGATAGACTCCAATACCAGAGTCAACACATAGCACTTGCTGTGCGCTGATGTTTGTTTGAACACTTGTCTGGCAAATAAGCATCTCCTTTCTGTTTCCTGGGCTGCTGCCGCACAAAACTGGGCTGATATCTACGTATTCCTGGAATAGTATCTGTCTTTCACAAGAGGATACCTTGAATCCAGCACAGTTAAAAAAAAGAAACTGAAAAGATGGAACAATGCAGAGTTTCTTAATTATTCTAGGCAATAAAAGAATGGTAATGATATTAATTGAGGTATAATTACATGCTTAAGGGGGTGATCAGCTTATGATGGTATTACATCTTCTTGATTAAAGCACTTTAAAAGTACTGCCTTTCTTTCCCTCCACTTTAAGATGATAGCAGCTGCCTCAGAAGTGAGCCAGTGCCTTGAAGTGCATGCTGGGATTAGTGGCAAACACAAAAGGAGCATTTGAAGGGGGCATGTCTGTCCCTTTTGAAAGGCTATCATTTAGAGCCTTCAGCCATAGATCATCTGCGGCTTACATGGGGAAAACTTAAATGTTGATAAGGCCCATTATTTGACTCCCTGTGAGGGGTGCGTTTGATGGTTTAGTCTAGGGAGGGCTCCAAAGGTCTCTGTGACTCAGTCTGTCTCCCCTCTCCTGTCTCTCTATTGGTATGCATCCCTCATAATAGAGGCAGGAGGTAGGGGGTCTCATTAGGGGCCGGGGGAGTGTTGTTTTGAGGGGGAGCAGTCAATGAATTCCTCGAGGCAGATGCACCAGCATCACACTGGATTGAAGCTGAATAATGTATCATGGGAACCGGTTATAAAAAACACAGAAGGGGACGATTCTTGTTTGAATCTATGCAGCAAAACACAGCTCCATAACTTCTGTTTCCGAATGACTTAAGATGTGCCTCAAAGTTCAAAAGTACTCCAGGTGGGCTGCATCTTCTGATGTAACATTCGCACTGAGAGACAGCTTCCTTTAGAACTACTGACAATGACTGACAAGTGGTACAGAGGTAGCTATTTTGAGGATCCCCTGAGTACCGAATGATCTCCTCACTTCCGTCTCGCCACCAAAAGTCCAGCGGGTAAAATGGATTCCCTCTGGGTAGCTACTTCCTCTGTCATCTGTCACCACTTCCTGTCTGTGAAGAGCAGGTAATGACAGCACGCAGGTGTTGCTAGCCGGGTGGTATTACTGCAAGATGTCAGCAGCACAAAACATGCTATTGTCCCCTGAAATGTTAATACTGTTTGCTTCAGTTGCTTTAATTTTCACATTTTTACATGTTTCCAACTTATTCGCACACTGCAGTGATCACCATGTTGAGTTTTAGTGCATGCCGACGGGTCAAATGAACCATTATCATGTGCAAGACTTAAAGTGGTCCCTGAACCGAGCTAAAATGATTACATATTGGCCGTTACTCAGATATTTGTTCTGCTGCACTGCACATAGAAATTGATGTTCCATGAACCCTGGATATTGTTCTCATAAGGTCATGGTTTGGAATTTCATGTAGGTGATGAATGGCTGCAGATTTGCTGAGGAGTTTATGAGGAAGCCTTTCACTGTACTGAGACTATAAAATAATATAAAAATAATCCTCCTTAATAAAAAAAAAAAAATTGGAAGAAAGTTTTTTAAACTAAGTATTTTCTTTTAACCTATTTGATTTGATTTTATCACAGAGGGTTCAAACGAGTCTTAATGACCCATAACTTGTTTGAAACATCGGTGTGGTTGATGTGAACTTTCTTTTCTGGCCTCTCAGCAGTGTGTAAAACCACTGCCATGGTTTGTTATGACAAAGGTCACGGATAACGGATGATCTGCCTACAGTTCCCTAATGTGAGAACAAAGACTTTGTCAAAATATATTCCAGCAATAGAGTGAGCAGGGGATAAGTTACATTGCTTTGGGGATAGTTTTTCCAGACAGAGCGATGTGAAGACAGGCCCTGGCTGTGGATTTACTGGGACTCGTTCTAGTCCGTTAATCCTTGTATCTCTTTGACTCTTTCAGCAGGTTCTTCTGCTGGCAAGCCTTATGGGCTCTGAAGTGGCTGCCCTTCCTGTGCTCACCAATAATTCTCGGTCCTGGTATCCAAACCAACTTGTTCCCACTGCTAGAATGGAGGGAACCATTCAAGGTTGACATGATAAAATAATATTTTCTAATCTAATGGCAACTTGTTATTTTAAATGCAAAAGTTGTCTTGTGTTTTTAGCATTTGGTTTACATTATTTTATGCTGTAAATCAGACAAATAACATAAAAATCTGAATCTTTATCTGAATTCAATTCATTTAAAGCAGAAAGAGCAAAGGTAAGTGTATAATAAGTGGTGTAGTGAGGGGTGTCCCCACATTTTTCATATGCTCTCAACAACCGAGCAGTTTGCGCTGAGATGGCTCTTGTTCTGTATAAAATAATCCATATGGCTGCTCGTCCGGAGCAGGGATCCCATGCCGTTACCGGCCCATACGTTAGGCTTTTTATGGGCCTCGGATGGGGAATGATGAAACCGAATCAGGTCATGCCAATTGATAGACATTCTCCTCAGCTATCATTTGCACAGACAATCCTTTTAAAGTGCAGCGAAGAGAGGTGCCCCCCCTCCTTACAGCCGTATAGTGGCTTCCCCAGAAGCTGTCATCATATTGTTCTCTTAAATATTTAACTTCCTCAAGAGATTGAGCTGTAATATAAGAAATTATCCCTATAATGCCCACTGACTGCTACAAACAGATGTGAAATTTCAGGGTAGACCCAGACTGTAATCATCCCCCCTATGGCCAAGCTATCATGTTCTTCACTGGGGTCAGACGCCACAGTCTCCCTTTTCATATTACCCCTCAGATTTGTCTGTAAGGCAGTGTTATATGGGCTGTGGAGAATTATTAGGCTATGGACACATCTTTTTGTTTGAAATCCTGAATGCTTTACAAACCAACAAATTGCCTCACAGAGCTCATCTTAAAGTCATTTTACATCATCAGCACTTGGCATGGCATAAACCTGCGCAGTGCATGTTTAAAAGCAGGTTTCGGAGTGAAGGAGGTGTTGCAAGTCTTGTTTTAGTTGCTTATTTATCAGTTGAGGAGATCTCGCTTAACCGCTAATGGGAGTTAAGTTTCTCACTTTGCTGAGTGCAACTTTATCCAGCAGTGATTCATCACTCTAGCTCATGTCACTCACTGGCTAACGTGGACAAGCCTCCAGGTCCCAAGCTGCAGACGACTCCTCTTCATGTCTTCCTGGTTGTGATATCTAAACTGTGATATCCTGAACTGAAAACTGAGCAGCAGCGCTGTTTGTGTATTTGTATATTTGTTCTCTCCTTAGCGGGTTAGATTTGTTCTCTCGCTGCACATTTCAGTAAATAAATACCCATTCCTCCTCTCCAAAGTTGGCACCGGATGACTTGCTGATGTATCTAGTCCCGTAAAAAGAAAGAGGATTAAAATAATCCAGTTCTGAAACACCAACTCCTTCAATCATGAACCAACCTCGCCTTGGAGGGATGACCCTTTGAGGCTGACACCCATCATTATAGGTTTAGCCCATTAGGCATGTGTAGGGACCGGTGGCCACCTTTATGCTGAGGTATTCTGCTTGGGCCTGGGCCTTCAGCCCTGGAGCCAGGGGCCCTGGAGCAGGTAGAGCAGAGACATGGTGGCCTGACTGATATTCATGTGAGCTGGGTAAATGTGCCCTTCAGGCACAGGGCACTGGAGCGTTACATTTCTGAGAACTGAGAGGGGCTGAATCGAACTTGGAAAGCAATTTGAAGTGTTTGCTTTGCATGCATGCTTGGGGACGAGGACGTATTCAGATCTTTAACTTCGAGAAATGTAGCAATACAACAGTTTAGAAATACTAAAATTATATGTTACAAGGAAAAGTCCTGAAGTAAAGTATAAGTATTAGTGTCAAAATATACTTAAGTACCAAAAGTATTCATGCAGAATGGCCCATTTTAGAGTAATACTTGGAGTATAATTATTGATGCATTAATATGTAAGCATCATTAATGTTTAATGTCTATATACACTGCAGTGTAGCTTAGCAACAAAAAATACAACATTTGCCTCCAAAATACAGCAGAGCAGAAGTACAATGGAATATTGCAGTATCTCAAAATAATATCTGCTTTCATATAATTCTGAATTATAGTATAAAATCCCACGTTGAGTGGAAATAAAAAGTTAAGAGGGATCAAAAAAAATGACAGTAATAAGCACTAAAAGGCCTCTGATCGTGAAAGGCTTTACACTCCATTCATTTGGACGTGATGAGGATTTCAACAGAAAACTAGTTACTGTGAGAACCTGCTCCTGTATGACAAAAATCCTCTTTGTCTGATCCGTGGCCCTGCTCCACAGATAATAGAGCAAAATGTGGCCTGAGGGAGATAATTTGTTCCCAGATCTTCAGATCGCAATATTTTCATTTGAGCCCAGGAGGGGATCTCTTGAATCGCCCGCTTCTATTGTGTTCCAACAAGGGGCACGAAAGTCTTGTCAATTAATTTTTCTTTTATTCCAGACCACAGAGCGCCTGAGTGATTTCAATTATCAACCAATTAAGAGGTGTTTTCTTTTATTTACTGGCTTTGATTCCGTGCGTATCCATATTGTTTGGAAATAAGACAGGACTTAGCATGGACTGCTTAATATTTCCTCCCTAACAGTAGGCTTTCTGCTGTGTCCCCCTGGGTTAGAGGCACTATAAAAGATTCTTACGTGCCGTTGAACTCTCTTGTTCAGTGGATGCTCTTTCACAGTGGATCCAAATATAAAAAAACAAACCAAAAAAAATCCCATTAAGAGGATTCACACGGAACAGAACCCGTTTTGCGTGACAGGACTTTGGGAATAGATGGAGACAGGTGCAATAATCAGGCCAACAGGTTAACATCAAACAGCCTGAACAGTCTGAATCAAATCCAGACAAAAATCTGAACTCCTGAACCTCTTGGAAACAAGTTAAAGGTCTGATTGCTTGTTGAAATGCGGCTATTGGAAGTGACAAGCGGAAAATGTCTCTGTCCTACACACTTTACTGCTTACAGCCACTTGACTTTAGATTTCCTGACAGGTTTTAAAGCATTTATACTGCTTTATTTACCACGTTTTTTTTTTTTGCAATCCCAAAACGATTGAGAACTTAATCTGGATTTGTAAGGCACGTTTTGGCCTCACTGAGACTCAAACAAACAGTTCCTCCTGTGCTTTATCTAAAAATTGTACAGTAACAAACAAATAATGACCGATTTGAAGAGTTAGGACATCATTCAGTGATCATAAAGATTCTGTAGTGTAGGAATATTACAGGAATATCAACGTCTTCAGGAAAATCATGAAAAGACCTGAAATGACTTTCATAACCAAGAGCCAATCAGGAGATAAATAAAGTAGGTAAATGACACATAATCTTCAATAAATGACTTTTATTCAAACATCGACGTGAGTTTAAATAAAAAAAAAAAACACCAAACACAATTCAGTCTAAAATACATGTCATGTATTTTCTTATGAAAATAATCTCTGTACATATTGTCTTTAAAGACAGGGAGTCAGCCCAACCGAGCAACTACAATAAGTATTTCACAAAAAAACAATAAAAATATGAAAAAATAAAATACGTTGCCATCAGTTCAATGATAGATAACAGTGGGCTGATTTGTAAAATCGATGAATTTTCTGGACAAACCAACGATGGAGAAGCATGATGAAAAGTTATTGTGGACAAGAAATACCAGTTCGGGTCCAGTGCTACTTTTAAAAATGAAGCCCGCTAAATCAGAACATGAGTAATAAGTAAAAACAGTACAGAAAAATGGCTGATAAATTACTTTTTCATGAAGCAGCCTGACACTGACACAGACAGACAGTCTACACCTCTGTTCCTTCCCGGCTGTATATGAGGTTATTAACACTAAAATGGTTGGAGAGGCTCTGTACTGATGTGTAATAGTTCATTCTGTTGTTGTCAGAGTTCAGAGGAGAGATTAAAGTGGGCGAGTAGGAGCCCAGTCCGGACATGCCCTCTCTGGTCTGAGACAGTCCCCCGAGATGCCCGGAGCCGTAGTCCCGCTCACCGGCCCTGGAGCCTTCGGTGTTGCCCGCCAGCAACGAGTTCACGCTGGACACGAAACTGTTGTAACACGGGCTGTGTTCCGCGGGTGGAGAAGGGGACGATTTGGGCTCCGTGGAGGCCGGGGATCCGTGCAGGCTGGGCGGGGAGGAACTCAGGAGGCTGGCGGTGTCGGAGAGCTTGTGCGGGCCGTCTTCTGACTTGACGGGGAGAGCTGTGCTGTCAGCTCCGTTTATGTCTGCTCTCCTTTTCCTCTTCCTCCTGAAGTTCCCGTTGTCGAACATCTTCTCACAGTTGGGGTCCAGCGTCCAGTAGTTTCCTTTACCTGGAGGAGAAATCAAAAACAAGGGTTAGATATGGATGAACTTTAAGCACCAATTTCCCCTGCATCACTGGATTATTAATGTCTTCTTTAAAATCTGATCACACTGACAATAAACTGGAATTATTCCACTTGTTTCAAGAGCAGCTTCATCAATTCAAGAGTTTTATCAGCACTTGATTCAAAGCAGTTCTCAAACCAGATTCAATACAAATATCTGACACAGAAATATTTAATTTTGGTAAATTAATTTCACTCACCAGGGTCATCCTCGTCCCGTGCCACTTTTTTGAAACAGTCGTTCAGTGACAGGTTGTGGCGGATTGAATTCTGCCATCCAGCTTTACTCTTCTTGTAGAAAGGGAAGTTGTCAGCCACATACTGATAGATCTGACTCAGAGTCAACTTTTTGTCTTGGGCGTTCTGTATGGCCATCGCTATCAGTGCTGAGTAGGAGTAAGGTGGTCTGACCATCTTGAAGAGTTCCTGCTGGCTGGATATGGACAACCAACCCAGGTCTGCTCCACCAAACCCGGTGGGAGGAGGTAAGAACTGCCTTTGGTTCGACCCGTATCCGGACTGAATATAGGACGTGCCGTTGTTCCCGGGAAGATAAGGAGACGAGTTGATGCTGGGTCCGTTCAGCCATAGGTACGGGTTCGTGGACGGTGAGGTGTACTCTCCGAGGCCGTAGCTAGTGGGGTGCGTCGGCGGCCTTTGAGAGTGATGATGGTGGAGGTTCTGTTGGTACACCCCGTAGTTGTCGCAGTACACGGCCATGTCCAGGAGCTCCTGAGCGCTGTGGTGCTGAATAGGGCTGGTCTGCTGGTTAGATGGTTGGTGTCCAAAAGCGTTCATAATCCGCCCTAACCAGATTCCCAAAACCTAACTTCGTGTCTGATCTCTCCCTCAGGACTGAACTCATCCTCAGAGGGAGGAGTATTTATGCGCAGCGCCGGGAGCCTCTACAGGTAGCCCATTGAAGAAAACTTTAGGGATAGTCACACCCCTCTTTTCTGTCCTGCTACAGGCTTGACTCATCTGCTTATCAATGAGCATCGATACTGACTTTAATTGCCCTTAAGGCACGTTAGTGACTTCTAACTATTGCCCGTGCGTAATTACGCACTGGAGCTTGTTATTTAGAAGTTGTTTTAAACCAAACTCACTAACAAAGTGATGTACAGTGGAGCTTTATGATTTAGTAAATGTGATAAACTATTGAAGGTCACCAGAATAATTATTTGCCTGAGCTTTTATGGTTTCCAGATATATTTCTGATGATTTTTTGCTTGATATTTGATCTTTGTTGGCATGATACAGTGATAATGTGAACTCTAATTACAGCGTGAAAACATCTGATTTTCTTTGTCAAACCTCAAGTGTATGAATCACTAACAGATCACTGTCACTATCACTTAAAATACATGTTATCAGCGCTACTAGAATGTTAAATAAGGGTTGTAACAGTTCGATAAAAATAGAATATTTTGGCTATAATTCACGTGTTTCTGCGCACTGATTGTCACCGCGACAGAACTCGTTGAACTTTCTGCAGGACAGTGTCAAACCTAAACAACCAAGACCCGCATTGTGTTTGTAAGAAGCCACCTTCCCCTTAAAAGAAATTCGCTTGCAATAAACACTTCACAAGAGCCGCAGGTTTAGTGTCAACAAGTGACTCGTGGAATAAATACCCGCAGCAATCTTCCAAAGAAAACAAGCTATATTATATCTGCCCAGAGAATAAAACCCGGCCAAATGTTACATTAACTTTTGGGAACTTTACAAAGAAAACATAAATATTAATATTCTAACACTTTAACTTATGAATTAAGTAGATAAAAGTGTTTTTCCTGATAACTGGAATTAGACGTCAATTTTTTTATGGTATAAAAACTGTGAAATGATAGAAGATCAGAATAAGTAATCATAATTTTAATTAGTTCCCTTCAACATGTTTCAAGTTTCACCAGGCCAATATGTTACTGTAAGAAAAGTAGAAAAAATATAGAGCTCCTACCACATACAACTAAGAACAGCTCCAACAGACTTTATACTAATTTGATTCATTTGGTCAGGAGGGGGGTGATAACCCTGGTGGTTTCTGGAGCCGACCTCTGGCAGCCAAATGCTCCGAGTTTCGATTGAGGGGAAAGTGGAAAAGACGATAATAGCCCAGCGATCCTTCAGTGCATGGCTCTGTGAGGTTTAAGCTTCTTTCCAATTTAACACAAACTACCACAAACTAATATACACCCACAGATTGAATTTTCTGCGTCTGGAACTTAGGCCTGAAGCTTTTTCTGTGTTTAGAAAGTCACACAACTTAAATTAAAAATGTACAAATGAACCCAACAACAAGTCAGTTCTGGATTTGGATGCGTTCAAAGTCTGTTGTCATCCTTGGGAATAGTGGGCTCTGCAGGTTGTCCTGCACTAATCGGCAGAACATTCCTCCTCTCCATGACCTTGATGT
This sequence comes from Argyrosomus regius, assembly GCA_946959425.1. Taxonomy (NCBI): domain Eukaryota; kingdom Metazoa; phylum Chordata; class Actinopteri; family Sciaenidae; genus Argyrosomus; species Argyrosomus regius. The sequence continues at coordinate 10,838,880 of OX336900.1, read as the reverse complement.
AATTGTTTGGCTCCAAGGTGTTGTCCCGACCACAGGCTGTACAGCAGCGGCTAGCAGTGGACTCCAAGGGGGGGAAGTGGCATTTAACCCCCAGATGAAAACAACACAACCTGTTAGGTGTCTAACAACCAGTACAGCTAATTACTGCTGACTGGACATCTGAATCTAAAACAATTCAAGCAAAGACTGCAATGATCTCTCCTCAGCCTGGCATTTAAATATTCATAATCTTAAGGAGTTTTTGTATTGCTGAGGTTCCATGACTTTTAAATCTAATATATTATTTACTATGGAAGGAAGGACGGATCATAATCTAGTTTTTTAAAGAGCTATATGGACCTTTTTTTATTTGGTATGAGGTTATTTTTGCATTGTGGTTGATTCAAAATACCAGAAATTAGTAGTATTGTTGTGTTGGATCCATCAGTCACAGTTTCCTATCTTTCCGCCTCTCAAATTAAGTTCAGAGATGTCAAATGTGGCCTGGACATGGCATCCTCAAGCCCCCCGTGTCATTGTAAAGTAATAATTCAAACATGCTGACTGTGTGCGTGGGAGGGGGAGTCTATTGTTGTTCTGCCATGTCTGTCTTCATCCCCTGTTTCCTCAAGCTTTTTGAGGTCATGGGAGCTTTTCTTTGGGAGATCAAGTCAATCACGGCGAGGTCAGAGAGGCAGGGCAGAGCCACCGCAGGCCCCTTCAGGCTGAGAGCAGAGAAACTGGTGGTGCTTCAGATGATGAGAGAATCAACCATACTTCTAATTCTCCATTTTAACAGCACTTTTTTTTTTTTACTGGGATTACAGCTGAAATCAACAAAGACCTTCAGGGTTAATAAGGCTTGTTTTCTGCAAACAGCCTTGGCTTTAACCATGAGTTAGACGTCTGCTAACTGTTTATTGCTTTGAAGTTACCAGACTATTAGATGCACTTAAGGACAATAAAATCATGAGAAGGCCAGATAAAGTCATTAATTCTGACTGTGTAAACAAAATGATCCCTTTGTGTAGCCAGAGTCTTGTCCTTCTCAGAGTCTCCCTCCAGTGGAGGAACAAAGCCAGAACAGACAGCACATTTTGGAGTGCCAATTAATGTTCAGCTTTGGATGCATGAGTGACGTGTGAAAATAAAAGCTGCTCCCGTTTGAATACTTTACAGAAAGTTAATTCCTCAGCAGCCCTGACTGTGCAGGAGATTAAAGATACTTGAAGTGTTGAAGTGATCTGAAACTTGGCAGGCAGAGGAACTGTCTGGTCTTGGTGCATCCTTCATCTCTACACTCACTGGTCTTTATTCTTCAAGATGGCAAAGACATATTCATCGCAAGAAACATTTATAATAGGATCTCTAGCTGAGCTTTGCAGTTTTTCCTCAACCCATTTCAAGAGTTTAAGGGGGTGAATAATGGGTATTCTTAAGAGCAGTCTCCTTACTTTTCTTGTTACGTTAAAGGTTTGAAATTTCACATTTTGGCAACTTGGTATGGATGGTAATGAAATAGTGTACAGCATTTTAAACCCACATTTGACTGTTGCATAATGGAAGGCTTCTGCAGCCATATGAAAGGTTAACAATATACTTCTAGAGAGGTAACACTGATAAAAAACTCATTTTGAAATTAAAAAAAAATTATATCCTACTTCGAATAATACATCTGATACAAAAAACTCCAATAAACCTGTTAAAAATATAGAAAATTACATTTAATGTTTCTTCCTGATTGTAAATCCAGACTCTAATAAGAATAAGAAAATATTTTTATATCAAATGTTTGACAGTTTGACACAACATGCCTTCTAATTGACTGAAAAGTGAAGGTAATGCACTCGAGATGTCAAGTCCCACATTGCTCTTGTGTAAGTTGCATACTGGACTATGATTGGCTTCCAAATTAGTTGTGATGTCACAAAATCATCTGGTATGTGCACACCTTAAACTGAGCTTTAAGAGATGTTCCCTCTTCAGCAAATGAATGCGAAACCTGCACAGCAGTCCAAACATCAAGCAAGAAGCAAAACATGTTTTTGAGTGGAGGGGACTTAAAGTTTGTGTCGAAGGCATTTCATTGCAACCATCGTTAGCACATAAATACACAAGTCATTTGTCTACCTGTGAGGCCCAAGGAGAATATGTTTCTTAGTAATTAGATGTTCCTCTCTGTGTAGTCTCCTCTGACCAATTACTGTTTGGCCCTGACAGTCCGTCTCCAGGAGTTAAGGAGGCAGCCCTGCGGACAGCACGCTGACCGAGGGAGAAATACAACCAGCCTGGCCTTCTGCTTCACTGCATCTGGTTGCATTAGCTTAATTCTCTCCTCTGCTGTGCAGATTTACACCTCTGCTCCTGATTACATCCTTGGAGAGATCAGATGTTACTGGTCTGTTAGAGCCAAAATCCCACTCTGCTTGGGCTCACCATGAGCTGCAGAGAGGTTAAATATACCCTGCCTGCTGTTGTCTCGCATGGCCTTAAACATGGCTTAGGGGGAAAGAGTCATGAAATTAGATTTTGTAAGCAGAGATTTTCAACTCTAAAATTCCATTACCCACTAATAACTGCTGCTTCAGTTTACTGGTGCAAAGATAATGTGGATATGATTTGATGTAGTAGGGTACTGGTTGTGTCAAGACTATTAATTTGACCTTAAAATTATATATACACAAGCCAAAGGTTTATATCACTTTGGTAATTACTCATCTCAGGCAGTGTGTGATGTGGCAGACAGGATGCACTGACAGTAGTATCCAGGTGAGGGCAGCATTGCTTTACACATAACACCTTCAGCGTTGCTCAATAATCCAAAACACCCATCTATCAAGCGTGCAGTGCAGCTTTCTGGGAGGCAAAATATATCAAAATCCAGAATCTGATCAGTGTATTGATTTTAATCACACGGAATTTAAGAAATATAGAGGCTTTAAATTTAAAGCGATGAAATATGTTCCACTATCTGCAGGTTCAGCACTCAGGATTTTGTCTTTACAGTTCTCCAAGACTAATTGTGCGCAGTGTTTACCTTGCTGCTTTAGAATTATGTATCATATTACAATAATAATAAATAGATTCTGCCTCTGAAAAGGTCAACAAGATGCCAGTGTGCTGTAATGTCAGATGTAAGCACCGTGTGAGTGTGTGTGTGTGTGTGTGTGTGTGTGTGTGATAATTAATCAGACTTTGCCATTTAACAGAATTATAATGAAAGCCTTGCTCTCAGCAGAATCTTAGTTATGATTCTTGTCATCATATCGGTGGGAAAATATCCATCTATTTGATTCAAATATGTAGAGATGAGATCAAAAAGAGCAAATTACAAAGATTTAATTAACTGGCTCAAATCAATATTCTGCCATTGAACACTTCTTAGTTATTTCCATGTGAAGCTGGGAACTCTGCTTCCTCATCAAACCAGTTCTCCACCCCCGATCTCTAGGTATGTTTCCTAGCAACACGTCTCACCGACTGCCTGGGAAAACCCAGTGCTTCATAATAGCCTCAGCTAATATAGATCACCACCACTTGGTTCACTCTCTCCCCCCAAACCAAGATAATAAGCCTGTGTACAGAATGTACACTTTGTATTTAGTGCTGAATGCAGCACAATATAACATGCGCTCTAACAGGCTCAGATTTAAAATGCCAACAAACCCTCCCGTGCTTTACAGTCCAGCGTCGAATATTCTCTGTGCTTATAAGAGCTGCTTGTGACAGGCGCTCTTGATAGGAGAGTGATGGAGTGTCTGTCTGGAGTGTGTAAAGTTGGAGGCTGTACAGAAAAACAACATTAAAGTGTTCAATCAACAGTTTGGCTCGCAGGTACCCGTGCAGGTGTTTACTATAAACTCTTTGGAAAAGATTAGAAATGTGCTCAAAGGACAGTTTGCAAAATCAGCAAAATCTCACACTCACAGTATAAAGACATTTAAAACTTTGTGGTAACTCAGAAAATCATTTTCTGAGAGTCACGTCTGCGGCGTATTCAGAGTCAGGCTGCAACTAATGATTATTTTCACCAGAAAACAGTGACATTTTCATTTGGTGTCATCAAATACAAGGCTAGATCACCAACTGGGGACAGTGAGCAACTATCCAGGGGCTTGTTTTTTTGGGGTGGCCATAATGTGCAGCAATGTTTGCAATGTTGTGTATATTTGGTATGTGTGAGTATATATTTATATAAATGCAAAACTTCTTCAATGAAGTTAGGAGAAAAATGCTCCCATGTCCCCAAAGCCCAAACTTAACTTATTCAAATTGTCTAAACCTGAAATAGATTGAGTTTACTATCAAAGATGAGAAGAATGTTGTTTAGTATTTTTGCTTACAAAAACAACTCATATTATTATTTGGTTATCAAAATAGTTGCCAATTAATTTTCTGTCGATCAACTCAGCGAATAATCAACTAATTAATGAACCACCTCCAGGTTAATCTGGACGTGCTGAAATGTTTTGTCCTACAAAAAGTTCAAAAAATCCAAAGAAAATTATTTTACTATAACTTAAAGGTCCAGTGTGACCAGAGGATTTAGTGGCATCTAGAGGTGAAGTTTCTGATTGCAGCTAGTTGATTTCCCCTCGCATCACCCTCCCCTTGTGTGTACGCAAAAGGCACTTTCCAGAGTCAGTGTTTGGTTTGTCTATTATGGGCTAAATATAAGGTTACAAAAACACAAAAATTCTCATTTTCAGGTGATTATACACTAATGAAAACATATTTATGAATATTATACTCTATTTCTGCCAGTAGGTACCCATAGATCTTACACAGTGGATCTTTAAGACAAGCAAAAGCTGCAAATTCTCACATTTGAGAACCTGGAACCTTTCAAATATTTGTCGTTTTGCATGAAATATGACTAAATTAATTGGTTTACTGACTAATTATACTGACTAAACCCATTAATTCTCAAATTAGATTTATCAGACTTATTTATTTATTTATCTTCTTATTTAATTTATTCTGTAGTGTTTTTAATCTGTGAGTTTTTGCTCGAAATTTTGTTTTACAGTGCTGTGAAATGACAATAAAGAGATCTTGAATCTTGAATTAACTGCTGCAGCTCTTTTCTCGCTTTTACAATAAATATTTATTATGAAATAATTTCACTCATGTCCTCAATGAATAATCTGTTATGTTTTTAAAGAAACTGAATAAAGAATTTCATAAAGGCAAACAGTTAAATTGACTCAGTGTCTCATTTAGTTCATATTTTTGCAGAGCACTGCAGATGCTCACACAAAAAGAGTAAAATAACACGAGTCTTGTTCTCTCCACACAAGAGATGTTTGCTCTGCTATTGAACACAATTCATTCAGTCGGTTTACTGAACCACTCGGTGACAACTCTGCTGAGATAGAAAAGGGGGCCTTATGGTTCCTGCATGACGCTATCTGTGACAGCTACACACAACACTCCACTGTCATGTTGACATGTATTGATTGCTGGTGAAGCTTCATGTTTGTTTACAAGATGCTACAACAGGCAGCTGTATATGTGGTTGACAACGGGTGATGTAAATGCAAATCTTTTTTCATTTCTTGACAGGGTGACATTTAGAATGGCAATTACCATGTTGCTTTTAGGATTAATTATATGGCATTTTCTTCTTTATTAGACAGTTATCTGTAAATAGCCTCAGCGAATACAGGGAGAAAGAGAGGGAGGTGGTGGTGTATGCTTATATATATATATTTTTTTATGCTGACAACATGGCTGGATGTCAATGTCAGTCATTCACACAGTCCACCATTTTGGTCCAGACTGAAATATTTAACTACTGGGTAGAAATCTCGGTCGAAACATTAAAGGTCCGCGGGTGATAAATCATAATGACATTTCCTCTAGCGCCACCAGCAGGTTGACATTTGTGGTTTCTAATGAAATGTCTCAATAACTACTAGAGGTGCAGAAAATACTTTTGTTTCTGGCTAAATAAAAACTAATTATTTTCCCCTCAGCCGTGCTGGACTTTGTGTTTACTGCTAATTAGAAAATGTCAGCATGCTATCACACTAAACTAAGATGGTAAACATTATAAGATAACATGTTAGCATTGTGATTGTTAGCATGCCTACATCTTCACAGAGTTGTTAGCATGACTGTAGAGCCTCAGTCTTGTCTAAAAGTCGTGTTTTTTGAAGATAGTTTATAATAAACAACATACTTTTCTTTAAACTAATCTATATTAGTCTTCTTCACACATTTCTGTTGGCAATTAAGCAACAGATAATACAAAGCCCAGACAAAAATGTATATCAATATATGTATTCTACGAGTGTCTTCCACATTAGCAGTATAAAAGCAACCGCTAACTGTGTCCATTACTTGCAGTGAGTCTCCATTTGGGGGGGAAAAAAGCCATAAAAACACCATAGACAGTTGTGATTGGATATATGCACGGCCGTTGATTTATGGAAATATTGTCCTCGTTCATTATGCGAAGGAGACATTTAAAGAGGAGCGTGCACACTTGCAGCCTCCCAGCAAATGAAAGTGTGTCAAGAGGGAAGGAAAATATACACATTATTCCAGGCTGAAATGACAAATGAGATGGGGATAGAATGTGTTGTAAATACATTTCTCCTGGAGAGAAGGAGCTAGCTCACAGCGTTCCCCCCACAAAGCCTCTGGAAATCCTCTCAATTAAGCGATGCATTTCCCTATGCTTTGAGGAGAGAGAGGGTGAAGCATAATGCCTGAACACAAATCACCGAGAGCCTATTGAAATAGCTGCCAGTTAACTATGTAATATTACCACTGCTGAAATGCTTCGCCCTTTATCCCTTTTCAATTGCAAGGCTAGATATTGAGTGTGCACTGGGTATTCTTGATAAGTGAATTATGGCACTGATGAAACTTTTTATTCCCACCTCACAGTTTGGAGAGAATGAACTTATCATTGCAATGCAATAAGCAGGTTACAGTTGACTGTAAAAAAAAATAAAATAAAAAAAACATATTGGACCCCCCTGTTAGACTTTGTCAAGTTTTATTGTTTTACAATTTTAAATCACTGTGAATGTAATAAAGCTTTGACACACATCACCCTGAAACTTTTAAATGCCCAAGTGAAAGCTAGTCTAAGTACAAATATAAAGAACTAAGTGATTGACTGCAGCATTCACCCCCTCAAGCAAATATTTAGTAGCAACTGCAACTTTTAGTCTATGCAGATATAGTCAATCCTGCACTGTAAAAATAACTGTTGACTGTTCTTTACGGTAAAAATACGGTTGCTCTAATAAATATGTTATAACTTTTTCTAATATTACGGTAAAGGGATATTAGTACTGTTGATTTCACGTTTAAGCTTGGCGTTTTATTTCAGATTTTACTGTAAAAAATTTTATTTTCATCAAAAGAAACATTGTTTTGATGTTCTGTTAAAATTCCTTTAAAATGCTGTATAAATAAAGATTTTGCCATGAAATATGACTGTGTTTTACTGTTGTACCTTGATTTTTAAAAACATTTTGTTTCAATCTGTCATGTTAACCCACTATTTGTCCTCATTTTACAGCTTTATTGAAAGTAACTACCCAACAAAAGTTTACTAGAAAGTTTATTATTTCCACAAATCTATTGGATTCAGGTCTGGACTTTCTGAACTTCAGGACATTCTGGAGTATGTTTGGGGTTATCACTTTGCTTGAAAATAAATCTCCCAAATTGGACATCTCTTGCAGGTTGTAGTCGGTTTTCCTTCAGGATCTCTGTGCTGCATTTATGTTCCCCGCTACCTTCACAAACCTTCCTGGCTGAAGAGAAACATCCTCACAGCATGATGCTCCCACCTACAGCCACCATGTGATGTGAGTAGCTTTCTCTTCGCCACTGTTCCATAAAACTGCTCTTGGTGAATCACAGGGGTATGCACTGTGTCTCCAAACTCAGCCATAATACCCACTAGCTGCTTCAGTGTCCACAGGGCTGCTCCAGGCTGATTTACAGCTGTGCCTATTTTTTTTATGATGCACCTCATTGTATTTTGTTGTGTTTCAGTAACCTTGTTGCTGATTTGTTTGCTACCTTGTATTCATGATGTACTTTTTCCAGGACAGGGACTAAGCAGCTGTTGGACCTTCCAGATTCGAGTGTTTTTACTATTTAACGGTCACATCTTTATTACACACAGGTGATCTCCATTCAGGTAATTATGTAACTTCTAAAAAAAACCAGCTGGCTGCACCAGTGATGAGTGCAGGCGTGTCACAGTGAATGGGGGGTGAATACTTACACACTAGGCCATTTCATAGAGGACATTTCAACACGTTTCAGTGTGCAATATAATAAAATGAATGATGGCTGGATCCCATTTAGCTGCTTCAGTGGCAGAGTCCTGGTTTTGTGCATGCTGGTTCACTCTCACTTACTGGAACATTGAGGCATTATTAAAGGGTTTTTTCTGTCAATTATTTCAGGTTGTATATTTTCAATTTAAAGGTCCAGTGACCAAGATTCAAGGGGCTCCATATACAGACTCTAATATTCATAACTATGTTTTCATTGGTGTATAATCACTTGAAGATAAGAATAATTATGTTTTTGTTACCTTAGAATGAGCCATTTATGTCTACAGATACCTCTTCCACAGAGTCCACCATGTTGAACCACCATGTTACTACAGCAGACCAGAACAGACAAACTAAACATGACCTCTAGATATATTGGTATCTTCTGTACATTTCATGGTCACCATAGTTTCTCCTTCATGATTACAAGGAGAGGATGAGGCAGCGGGGTTGGGATTAGCAACTACACCACTAGATGCCACTAAATCTCACATGTGATTCAATGTCCAGTCTAAAAAAGTCAACGGGGAAGTAAATGTTTTTCACAGGCACTGAATGCAGAAAACGTAAACTTTAAATCATCAGTGTGTAAACTGTGATAGCTTGCTTGTTAACCACCTTGATGTTGTTAAGCAGTGCAGTGGCCAACACTTAAGCTATTGATCAGCAATTAGGAGCAATTGATTAGCTAGTGGTCATTAAAGGTCATACATTTTTCCCCCCACATGGCACCCTAAAAGCTTTTTACATGGAATCAGTTGAAACCATAAATTCCACCAGTGTGATGAACAACTTACCAATGCAGCGGGTCGAATGTACATTAGGACTGAGCAGAAGCTTTAATGAACACCATCATGTTTTTGTTATTGTAAGCAGAGTATGGTACTGCACTGTAGCAAGGGGTAATGGCCCCTAGAGAGGGAGAGAGAGAGAGAGAGAGAGTCGGGTGGTGAAGCCTCGAGAAGAACTGGAAGAAAGAACGAGGATGGAGGGAAACCATGAGACAAAAATAACAACACTGGTAAGATAGTAAAACTCGCATTTTTATTGAATATTACTTACTCCATTTCTTTCTGTGTTTGGAGGGCAATTTATCAGCTAGACAGATGGTCAAATGAAGGTCCTATGGTGCACATACTGTACCTTGTATTCAGTCGCGGTAACATGTACACAACAATGATCGGTCCTCAGCAGGATTAAATGGATTTTACTGTTGACTATATACACACAGAGGGAGCTGGGTTATTGATACAGGAAGCAAGGCAGGAAATAGAGCACAGATAAGTATCAACTCAAACTCTGTCCAACAGTGATTTTCAGAGCTTTCTGATTATCTCTAACTCTAGAATTATTTACACAAGTAAATCTTTTACTTGGTTTATTGATGTGCAATTATGAAATGGCACTTAACTACCAGCATATCAAAGAGACGCCCAAAACCACCCATGAGCTACAGTATTACAAGTGTTCTCCTTTGGCTTCCTTTCTCAAATAAAACCCTGAAGGAAAAGATGTCATTGTCAGTGCTCCTAATTAAGACAAGAGATTGTTACAAACCCCAACTTTCTTAAGATTTAAAAGAACCAGATCAAACAACAGATGCTACAGTTTGAGCATTTCTTCTCGGGCGGACTCCCACTCATAAAGTGTCAGCAGAATAGCAGAGGAGAGGAATATGAGCCATCTGGGGCAAACACTGGTTTTATGGTACAGACAAAGGGGCCTGTAAATACATTTACAAAATGTGCAAGTGGCGGTTTGGAAATTGAAGGTTCAACGACACAATTTTACAGCAGCTGTGAGTCACTCGAGCACGAATAACAGCTGGAAACCAGTAAAAAACCAAAATATATGCTCAATAATGAATTAGTTTTATTAATATGGGAAGGTAAACGACTAATAAGAGCTCAATGGTGGAAATCACAAGGGGTACGGTTGAATAATCCTTTCCTAATCACTTTTCCTCAACCTCAGTGGGAAACGTAATGAGGTCAAGGAAAGATGTGAAGGAGAATTCATAAGGAGATGGGAAAAGACGACTGCGGTGTTCAGAGAATCGGACTGCACTTACACTAAACTACATCATCATGCGACGGTGGATGATATTGACGTGATCTGTGGTAAAACTACAAAGTTCAGAAGATGGACTACAAAGTGTGCATCTCAGATACTTCTCCCCGAGTGTTCTTTGGATATAAACGTGGACAACCTGGCAAAAAATATGACCTCATTATCAGAATTAAAATAATAAAGGAATGTTGTCACAGAAGTAAAAAACGCTCCTGTCCACTTATATATCAACATGTTAGCAAGTTATGGCAAAAGATGCATGATTAATAATCGAAGGTAACTTCCATGATGATCTGCAGGATGCTGGACGTCCACCTCAGTTAAAAAAAATTTGACAGTCACACTGAATGATGTGATATTCTTTAACTTAATAAATAACAAAGCTTTTCTAGTTATTATCTATTATCTAGTTATTATCTAGTTAACATTTTACAACAACTTGAGAAAGTTTTTCAAACTTGAACGCCTCCGTGTGTCAAAGCAGCTCCACAGTCAACAACAGAACAGACTTCATGATCAAAGTTTTTACACCACATCATCACGTCTGTACAGATTCATATGCTCAGCTGCAGTCACTTTTTAAATAAATTCATGTTTTTTTAATGTCTGGTTGTGAATGACTGAATGGTGTGTCATTTTTTTTTTTTTTGTTGCTGCCGGAAGGATTTGTGGGATGGCATTATCTCCTTTCCTTTGGTAAAGGATGGTCCGGTGTTTCCTCTGCTAAAGGATATAAGAAAGGAAGCACTGAAGCTCCTTTCCTTAACATTTAGAGAATTCGAACAGCTCGGCTCGGCGTGGCTACGTTAATACTTCCGGGTCATTTCACTCAGTTAGGAAACTTCATAAGCAAAATAGACTATTTGAACGTGCTCAAGATGTCTTAACACTGGCTGATCTAAAACATCTTAGTGTAGAAAGATGTAGTAAAGTAATGCAACTATTCTTAAACTAATTAAAGTGTAAATCAATGTAAAGCTGTAAAGTATACACTTACTTAAGGATTCAAACTCCAATCATTTATTCGGAGTCAAAAGACATTAAACCCTTCAAGCATAAAAGACTGAGAAAAAACTTGTAAGCTTGTGTGTCCCGCGGGGCTCAAAACAATAAAAAAAACCATTCACATGACGTGTTGTTGTGCTGCAGCAGTGTGAAGAAAGTTTTGAAGTGTGACCTTCAGCATCTTCTATAAAAAGGGAATTTAAGATAACATGGAGCAGGACAAAGCTGGCATCTGTGGTTTACTGGCTCATCTACTGTACGTTTCTAAACTATCCTTTCAATACGGGCCACATTCCAGATTCACAGCACTGAAAGAGAGAAATGGACGCTTTGTGAGCGGACACATTATGTAAATTTGATTGCATTAGCCTTCACAGAAGTCATTCTGTGGCGTAACACGTCCCCGTATAAAACGCCGGTGTGTTGACAATGAAGTGGCTGTTGTGATGGCTGTCAATCAAGCGGGCTGAAAGCTTTGTTACCAGTAGAAGAGAGGAAATGCGTCTATATTCAGCATCTCTCGCCGACGTAGACCAAAATAATGAGGCAGACATCTTCTTTCTTTTTTTTAAAAATACATACATTTGAAAGTTTATTCAGAAGTCATGTCAGTAGTGAAATGGGAACAGTCAATATTATTGAAATCCAAGGTTACAGCAATCTAGGACAAGGTCTGAACAATGATAATGCGATAGGAGTTAGTTGTATGTGCACTCCAAAATTTAAGATCCATGATAGATTCTCACATACCAACTCTGTAAAGTCCCTGTCAATTCAAAACCTACAAGCCCTTTTTTTTTGTTTCATATAAATGCCACTTAAACTAATGATACGTTAATACAAAAAGAGTCATGATCAAATCACATACAAAAAAAAAAAAAAAACCTGAAATAAAATAAAGTCATATATACAAACTCTGTACATAGTGGGAATATGAATAAAAAGAGGAATTGTTCTTTAATGCGCTAATGTGCTCTCATATACTTTGAGAGTGGGTCAGTATTGGAAAGCTGTTGGTCCAAGCTTATCTGTCTGAACACAATGTCCTGATAAAGTCTTGAAGTGGCATGGTAGACAGCATCTACAAATTCAGTGACTACTCATCTGTATGCTCCCTGCTGCAGACTGCATCATCGTCAAACTGAAGGCAAAACATGAAAGTTAAAAAAAACAAAATAAAAACATGATAAGAAGGGGCGGGTTGCAGTGAGGTATTCATCTTGTCAAGCTGGGACAGGGAGCGAGGAATGTGTGGGTAAAAACAACCGCCTTTTTTTTTAAAGGGTTGGTGGGGGGGGGGGGATTGGTGGTTACTGTTGACGTTGTTTTTGTTGTGTTGTCAGTGTGTTGTTTGGTCCTACTGTCAGCGTCTTTGTTCACTGTACAATTCCTGAATCGATGGAGGCCTGTTTCCTGGTGGTCTTGGGAGGAGGTGGAGGAGGGGTCTTGCTGGGCAGAGGAGGTGGAAGATGCTGCAAACAGACACAGCGTTAACCTTGAAGTCGCCATTTTCCACTTTAACTCAAAATCCAGGATTTGAAGCTGCAATCACTCACAAATTAATTGGCAGGTCTTTTCATACAGGCTCTCACGCCAGGATCACGCAACATTTCAGTCTTATAAGATGGTCACTATGTCAGATTAGGAGACTGTAGTGCCTTAAACTGTCAGACTACACATTGAACTTCAACCAATCAGTCTGCACGACTGTGCAAATGAGTAAACAGGAGAGGCAAGAGACAGAGAGCAAGAATTAATCGCCCCACATCTATTGGATTGACGGATCCTGCTGCAACCAAGTGGCAACCTCTGTTGCTGTAGCTAATTTGATGTTCATGACAACTGTACTGACAGTGAAATTTTATATAACTTATCAAGGATATTTGCAAAAACCACAGAAGAGCATGTGGAAAATGAATGAAGATTCTGACATATCTAAAATCATCAAGTTTAAATTCATTTTGAAATTTACTCCAGAAAGGAAAACATCTGAAATGTTTAAGCTCTTCTGTCCTTCTTAAGTGCTGTGTTCACAATAGTCAAGTTGTAATGCTCATCAATGACCTCAGCTCTGCCTCCATCAAGGACTGTAAATGAAACACGGCTGTCACTCAGAACATCTGCTCTCGCTACACTACTGTCAGCCTGCTGCCACACTGTGTGTGCAGAGGCTCCGTTTTACTACCTGTCCACGGGCCGTGACAGTGGATAAATAAGATTAGTTAACGGAGAGTCGCGGCGAGAGGATGGCTAGCGAGTGTGGAGAGACGAGCCGCTGATTAACAGCGGGAGAGCTCCTGATGGATGTGAGAGGTAAAGTAATCATCCAATCAATCACGTCTGAGCGCCGAGCCAGCTAGGGTAGGGAGGAGGAGGGGGGGGGCAAGCATAAATAACAGCGGGGTGGACAGGCGGGTGTAGGTCCTTGCTTGCTGCTGACTGATGCCTACACTCTTCTGTGATCTGCATTACCAAAAATGACACACGGATGCAGCACAAGCATAAATGTGAGTGTGAAACATGCGTGTATACACGCAGGCATGAACATGCTCACATTAGCACAGGATGCACAGGAGTTGGGGATGGTGGAGGAGGTTGACCCGAATGTCAAGTGCGTGTAGCGGCCTCTTGTTTCATTATAAGTGCCATGCATCATTAAGGAGCTCCTCTCAGCTCTAATTAAAACACCTACCCTTTGATGTGGCGGGGGTGGTGGAGGCGTCGAGGGACTCGTCAAGTCTTGATTATCTAGCAGGTTGCCATAATCAGCCGTGCTGCCTTTCACAGGCAGCGGAGGAGGGATTTCACCTTTGTCAGAGCAGCCCATCCCGTTCAGCTCCAGATCTGTGTGAGAGGGCACTCATCAGCTCACACTCATCATCAAACTTACCACGGGTGTTTCTTAAACAACACAGCCGGGGACACAAAAAAAAAATCACATGCCATATTATGGTGGATTCATTAAGACACCGTTAAGAAAGAGGAAAAAAAAAGAGAGAAATATTCCACTTTAGAGCAAAATTCCAACACACACACAGTTTTACGCATCATGATCAGTTCAGTGGTGTCACGAAGAGCACCCCTCAGTTGTATAATGATTTCTGTGGCTCGAAAAATCTAATAAGTGAATCTTTCTGTCAAGGTCAAGTATGAACTTCAACGCTCAACATGTGAAGATGGCAAGATGTTATCTTGGCTTTGAAACCATCTTTTAACTCCTCTTATTAAGAATTTCTAAGCACTTCATAAACATTTAATGAATAAATAAATAGTTTGAGAATAATAATAATGGAGTGGTTGGAATGGTTAAGGTTAAGTGCAAATTTATAAAGTAAAGCCTGTGTTCCCACCCAGCAGCCACCTCTGTTGCTGTGAAGTGACAAAACTGCAGTTCCTCAAACGGCCACTTGAGGCTGGCTGCAGAACGAGTCAATCTCCATAAGTCCCCATGTTAAAATGTCCAACTTCACAGCAGAAATAAACATGTTTACAGCCTGGTACAAAAAACAGTTTTGGTCTCTATAGCTAAATCCCCCGTTCATGACAACTGTACTGAGTCTGAATTTTTATATAACTCACCTGTTCAAATTATATTAAGGCTTAAAGTTATGCATAGTTAGCAGTGTAGCCACTTTCATTGACAGGTAGGTGCCGTTACAGATGACTTGTTCGAGCACCCAGGCATCATTCAGCCTGCCTCAGGACCACTGATGATGGTGACGATGATGATTTTAGATTAGCTGTGAGGCGTCACCTACGGGTGACGTCACTCATGCGCTGTCCCTTCTTTATACTGTCAGTGGTAGAAAGACTTAGCAGTCAGGGAGGATAAAAAAAAAAAAGTTATTAGTTGCTATGCTATTAGAGTTTCTATGGGAAGTGTAGCACTGTTTTTGGAGTTTGACTCATATAATCAACTAAAAGGCTACCCTGGCATTTGTTGCATTGATTTTAAAAACATGTGTCTCTGGCAAGTCCCCCGACTTTATAGAAGTGCAACACTAAATCAGTGGAGTGCTTCTTTTGTGTTGCTACCAACAAAGAAAAAAAAATACAGATAGTTATACAAGAACCTTGTGACTTAGACACTCGAATGAAACTGATTTTGTTGAGTAATAAATTGCAGCTCAGCGTCTCTCATCATGTAAAATGTTTCCTTTTAAGTCTTAAAATCATGTGAATTTGAAGAACGTTGAAGCAGTAACAGTCGACTCTCTTTTCCTGCTAATGAGCATCCACACATTGAGCCCATTATGTGTGATCCTGCCAGCTCAGTGACAAAGAGATAAATTTAGAGGTAAATGTGTGGTGCTGACAGTCATGATTTGGATGGCCATTTAAAGAAGTGTAGCTAAGATGACGCATAGCGCCGTGCTTTAGATCAAACTGAGCATCGTCACGTGTGCAGCAGCATGTGGTAACAGTGACGCAAGAGGTAAAACAAAGTCAGACGGAGGCTGAGACTGTGGATGCTCCAATATAAAGACTGAGCGTGTGTTTGAATGAGAGGGAGAGAGAGAGAGAGAGAGAGAGAATGAGCTCTTACTGGAAACAGTGTGCAGGCTGAAGGAGAGTTTACTCCTTGGCGTGATGGGTGGGGGTCCTGGCGAGGAGGTGGAGTTGGAGGAAGACGAAGGTGGTCCAGGGGACACAGAGAGACGTCGGTCTCCACCAATTTGGAGAACTTGACTCCTTGGTCTCTGGGGCCTCAGGGGGCTGATCTGAGTGATGAGCAAACAGAGAACAGAAGTAGACGATATTAGAGGCTGAGTCATTACGGAGCGCTCAAAGTAAAACAATCTAAATTACACAACAGGTCAATAAAAACAAACAGGAAACAAAATTTACTGTGCGGCAAATGAGTCGAGTCCATGATGACATACAGCAGAAGATCAATAAAGGATCATTTAAAAGAGAAAATTAGTTTCACATCTCTGTTGGGACTGTCGTGTGTGTATCCACAAGCATATTAAGTCAGCTATTTGAATTCCTAAAGGAGAAACCATTTGGATAAATGTGCTCATTGGGTTGCAATATCTTATTTGTGGTTACAAATCATCGCATGGAAGACTGCCTTCTCCCAGCTTTATTATGGCTGAATTTTGAATTTGAAAAGATATGTCCTCAGGGCTATTCCACACTGTAGGCTACATTAACAAACAACTTTGTAATTGGCCAAACTCAAACAGTGAGCCACAAGGGAGACACTGAAAACAAGAACACGCTTCATTCAGAGATGTAATTTTTTTCTTTTTTCTTTTGCAGAACACTAAAACACAAAACTGACATTTGTATTGAAGCTACTTTCTTAATTTACCTGTTTCAGATAACTTCAGCTAAAACTATTATATCCTACAACTGCTTGGAGACCTCTAGGTGGTCTACCCATGACCCCCTAAGGCAGAAGGCTCCTATCACAAACCAGACGGCACCACAACTCCCAAGGGCCTCTTTTGGATCCCATTTCTACCCTTATCTTAACGTCGTTAGCCAGGGAGCATTCCCACTGGGCATGCAGAACATAGTGATACCCTCACTGCTGTAATGGTGGTAAAGAGGGACATGAGCACAGCCGAGAGAGAAGGGGATGATAAAGACATGTAGAGTGCAGTGAGAACAGGGAAGGGGATAGGAGAGGTGTGAGCTGTGTGATGTGAAGAGAAGGATATAAAATCCAAGTGAAAAGGGTAAAGACCCCGCTGTAGATGCAATGCTAATTGCAAACCATAATATTAATGTGTTTGACAGAACATATCTACGATTTTGCTTTTCTTTGAACTGCTAAATCTGATAAACTAAACTAACAATACAAAACACCAGATTTCATGGTCATCCACTCATTAGATTTTGAGTTTCTTCTGCAGGCATGGTGGTGTTCACCTTTCCCAATCCAAAAAACACTTGAATATCCAAGAATCGACAAGAAACAGTGGATTTTTTCCCCCTCAATGCGTCAGTAATAACACAAAGAAGACGGATTTTCAGGATGATGCCTGAGGGAGAGCACCAAGCTTGAAACACGCTGCAGTGCCTCCATTTAACATTTTGTGAAAACATAAACATCCACAGAAAATCTTCAATGAACTTGTGCAGGATAGAGTACACAAGAGAAAAGAAAAGAAGAGCAGAACAGAGAATTGCCCAGGAGTGCAACAGTTACAGTAAAAAAAAAAAAAAAAAAGAAAGGAAAAAGATGGGTGTAGATTTACTGGAGGACGCAGAAGAGGAGAGACAGAGTAAAACATAGATGATCAGTACCGTCTCTGACAGTATGACAGCTTCAGTGGGCTGCAGTGGGATCTCTGTGGTCTTCATCTCTTTGTCAAAGATCTCCTGGTGCTTGCTGTTCCTCTTCTCCTTCTTTTTCTCCTTGCGCTCCTTCTCGGGCTCATCCCGGTCCAGCTTGTCCTGAGACTTGGTGTGCAGCTTCTTTGGCAGGAGAGGCTCCAGGGCAAAGCTGAAACAAAGAGAATATGATGACAGTCCAATCAAACAGTGTGCATCTCCTTCTTTGTCTGAGGTAGCTTTATCAATTTTTTACTGTCTTGGGATGCGGGACTGATTTTCTATTTGAATTCAATACAGGTTTCAATAAACCTTGAATTTTATATAATATGCTGACTCATACCGGAGAAGATGCTGAGGTATTCTAACACCACTGCTGTGTGTTTTCTCATTTGGAGTCTAGTTAAATGGGAATAACTGAAATAACATTTTCAGAATTAAATTTCTAACGGTTCGTGAACTCAACGAAAAAGCGCAGTTATTTATTTTTAATTGCATAAACACATCCTCAGAAATCCTCTTAGGTTTGAAATGAAAACAGAATCTATGTACTACGTTAAATATGAGGCCTGAGAACGATTTCTCAAAGTCAGACAGTGATCCAAAAATATTTTTTTTAACTGCTCAAATGGGATAACTAAAAAAAACAAAACAAAGAAGAGTAAACCAGGTGTTACCCATCTGATCCAGGCCTGGAGGGGGAGTTGTCAGAGGAGATGGAGGTGACTGAAGCCACTGACAGCGGCCTCTGGGAGGAGGGCATGGTGAAGGAGCGCACCATGGAGTGAGGGCGAGGCCCCCGCCTTTCGTCTGCTGTCGGCTGACACGGCAGAGAGAAAGAAACGTACAGAATGAATACACTATAAAAGCCATGACTGCTTTGACTTTATCTGTGCATTTTTTATTCTTGTTTGAGGTAATTAGTGTCACACAGTGCACATTCTCTCATTGACTGAAACAACAAACAAATGGAAGGATGGTTGGATTTGACATGTGAGGACATCTTTGCCAGGTGATGGAGAAAAGAAATTCTTCAACTCATGAACCTGACGAGGTATAGGCAGTGTAAAATGATGGATGTCATTTAAGTAAACATGACCTACTATCCTTGAAGCCTTAATATCTCGTTTATAACATGCTAACATGCTGATGTTTAGCAGTGTTTAGTTTTTTAGCATGCTTGCATTTGCTAGTAAAACTGAGGCTGATGGGCACGTCATTAATTTTGCAGGTATTTCACATATAAAGCAAAGTATTCAAGATATTAGCATAGTGCTAGATGGAAAGCCAGGGGCCAAATACAATGCATAATGAGGAGGACGCACAAATTTCTGTACAGAATTTTACAGCAATCAATCCAATAGTTGATTAATCCATCGTTCTGGAAACTATGAATGTCTGTTAGACATTTTGTGGAAAATCCATCCAGTTGTTGCTGAGATATTTCAGTCTGGTCTGGTTAAAATTTGCCATAAAGACACATATTTAAAAAATACTAGCATAAAATAACAGATCTTACAAATGGAGGAATAACTGAATGCAGTTCCATTTTTTTGAGCATCTAGAGTTCAGAGAAAAGCACTTAAATCTTACTACACTTCTTCGGCTTCAGCAGCTTTTCACAATTGCAGTGGCTATTAATGACACCATGCAGTGCAGGTCAATTTATACTTGAATATACAAAGAATGTATTATTAGAAGGATATTTTCTTTTATGATATATTTCCTGAGATCACTTCTCTGTCCCTGGGCAAGGCTTTCAGATCTTATTCATTAAATAGACTATCTTCCAGTTAGCTAGTTAGCAGTGCTTTATACTATGTATATACAGGCAGTAGCCTTTTCCAGTTATAAACTGCCAACTGGAAAATTGTATAATGTTCTTGCCACTCTTGAACTGTCTTGAGAGACACTAGGAGATATTCGTGCCACACTGTGGTGTGATTGACTGGGAAACTGTAAGGGTGAAGGTCATGCTCAGTATTGAAGTATTAAGTCATCATCCAATGTGCAGTATGGAGCTCCAATCAGAGCAACATAATTGAACATGAAGTTAGAGGAAAAGGGAAAAAAAGAACTCTGGTGATACTGTTAATTTCTGTTCTTCTGTAAAAAGAACCTCTGGGAAGGAAAATCTGGTCACAGCAGCTCTAACAATGAACCTTTCTGCATTTAAAGAGTCTTTTCAAGCGAAGAAAGGGGCCATCACACATCTGATAGGATGACCTTATTATCACACCCTGAAAAGTGATGGCTTTTCTCTCATTTGAAAGGTCACCACCCTCTCCCTTTAAATTGAGCGAGGGCCCCTTTACCTCAGGCAAGATTGAGGGAAAAGCTTGGCCAAGCAACAATTAAGGCTGTAAAGGATGAGAGAGATGGGAGCAGCATCCCACTTACACATGAGCTGACTTCAGCTTAAAGTAAAAGCCTGGCTGACATACAGTACATGTACGAAGTGCATTTGGAGGACATACTGTAAAAGAATAGGACATGCTGGTAACTGTCGGTAAATTATGTTGTTTCTTTTCTTAAACTTTCTTTTCTTCAATCTTTATGTGCTGATTCAGACACTGCGTTTTAAAACTGTTTGGCAGCTTGCCTCAGTTACCTTTACACCATGTTTATGTGTTGCCATAGCAATCTACACCACGTGGGTTTGTTGTTGTCTTGATTTTCACATGTATTCCTACAGATGCACGGCTCTGGTTTACTCTGGTAACTTTAAAGCAGACAAGGCAAACCAGGCCTTTAAATCTTCTCATAAAATATTTGGAGGGATAGAAGTTTTTCTGTGGCTCGTGTCATCTTGTATAAGCAGTTGCATCTGTCAAATGCAAAATGGAAAAGAAGAAATATGTGTGGAACAATGTTTAAACTACGAGCATAGCTGGGCAAACAAAGGAACAGTAAGACCAGAATCCTACATAATGGATTTCTGAAAGGTAGAACACTAACATACATATTCATTTCCTGGAAACCTTCAGTCAAATACAACAGAAGACATAAAAGAAAAGGCTGCAGATTCCATTAGTGCCTGCTGGAAAGGACCACACTGAGCTACAGAGCCCTTTTTCGTGCAACTGAAAAGGTCAGAAACAGGCAAAAGCTCTTACCAGGGACTTTGCCCCATACTGTTTCTCCACTTTCTCCCGCAGTTGCTTGAAGCAGGCCTCCAAGCGGTCGTGGAAAGGCCTCAGCGCCTCCGTGACCTTCTCCCCGTGGATGCGAACACCTTCAGCGAGGTTCGGTATCTGGCGGGGGGGCAAAACAGAAGTGTGAGAAACCTTCATCCAACATACCCCGGAGAGATGAGAGGCACGCCCCATACATCCAATTTAACTCACGCGACCTCTGGCCCCTTGGCTGTGCACACTCAGCACAATAAGTGAATGTACATCAGTGTGTGTGCACGAAAAGGAAACATCCCTGCAACCTTACCCAGGTGGAAGCAGACCATATTAGAGAAGGCTGTTGCCATGACACTCCCTCCCTCTGCCTCCCACTGCCAGCATCAACACATCATAACATAGGTATATTAAGCAAGGCAACGAGAAAGCATCGACAGAATACATGTATAGGCATGCACCGCATGTGATGGATGTTTTCTTCTCCACCTCTGACGCAAACAAAGACGCAATGCACCTTTTCCAGCACGCTGCTGGAAAGCCTCTCGCACTGTAGGCAGCTGGTGAATAGCAAAATCTAAACACATAACAAAGGCAGCTCAGGTAGAGGGAGAGAGGGGGAGACAGAGAGAGCAAGAGCGAGGGAGAGACTGAAACTGCTGAAAACTAGTAATTAGGAAACCCCAGCGCCACAGTCAGTGTCAGCAAGCTCTGCTGACTAAATCTGGTGAGAGGAGGGAGCGTCATCCCTTGGGGAGTCAGCATTTGAGTGATTTTTTTTCTTCTCTCCTGGTTGAAATCACAGGTTATAAGTTATCAGGTTTCAGAACCTGGTTTTTCAGCACTACACTTACGTCTTTGGCGGTGTTAAGGCAGTAAAGAGTTGCACAATAACTCACCACGAACACAGCAAAGATGTTACAGTCGGGGAATACTTTTACAGTTGCCATGGGAAAGAAAAGGTCTGCTATTACCTGACTGTCTCACTGCTGAGAAATACTGTTAAAAGGTGAAAGGAAAGCAGCTTATGCTTTTATGCTTATGAATAAGTAAAAAAAAAAAACCCGCATTAGAGCGTTTGTATTAACCGACCTCAGCAGTCAGAGTAGTTGCATTTGCACATTTGAAAAACAAGGACTACCCTGCAGAGTGCATCTTGTGCCTCATCTTAAGTACAGTAGCTTTTACGGCTAACAAATTCACATAAGCCCTGAGCAAATGGAACAAAGAATCTGCTCAGAGTACAAAGAATTGTGTGAAGTATCTGGCATAGGTGGGCCAGTAAAGAGAAGGCGGTGTGTGCTCTAACCTCTGGTTCCCTAGAGACTGCTTGCTTTTCTTCCTTTTCTCTGAGGGCAAGCTGCCCCTCCACAGGAGGCTACCGCAAGAACCGACTTCACTCAACTGGCACACAACCACCAATTCACTTTTGTGATGCAATCTTTTGTAATAATCTCAAACAGTGCATGTTTTATTTACACGCGTTTGAACATGTGGTGGGCTAAATACTGATGCAGAAACACACATCTATGAGGGTTGCTGATTAATACAATCTGACACCCTCATGTTCTCAGCCACGTGTAAGACATTAAACAGCATAATAGAACAGGAGAAGCGCAGTGTGCAGATCAGCTTGAAAAGAGATACTGTATCATTGTGTCTAAAATCCAGGACATTTCACTCACTGAATGTTAGTTACCGTGCTTTGCTCCACAAAACCAAAGCTCTGACACCGAAAGATAAATGAGAGAAGGCAACAGACACCCTGCGAGGATTTCCCCTGATATTGAGCACCTTCATCATCACCGCTGGGACCTCTTAGAGGAGAGAGGAGAGGAGGGCAGGAGGCTGAGAGGGAGAAAAAGGGTGAAGGAAAGAGGAAAGAGAGGGAGACGGAGGTTAGGAGTAAGAGACGGGGGAGGGAGAGGAGTCGGAGGGACGAAGTGTTGTGAGACGAAAAAGACAGAAACGGGGAGAAAAAGCAGCGAGAGTGAAAGCTGAGGCAAGATTCACGTCTCCCAGGATACCCACATCTTTTTATAGACCTTAGGATGATTGAGTGCGACTGAGTGGCGGCATGGCAACAGAATTCTGCTTGGTGGCTGCACAGAGATAAGCTTATTGTGGAAGACACTCAAGGTTGCTAACACACACACATACGCACACGCACACACACACACACACACACACACACACACACGTTCAGTAGTTTAATTACATGTACCAACTTTTTAAAAAAAACTTTTAATTCCTCTCCAGCAGCCTGTGAGAGGCAGCGGGTTTATGATTTGGGGTATCATTTAGAGGTATTACCTCATGTGAGGCTGATGTTAATATCAGATAATTAGACACTGGAGACCTGGGGCTGTATTTAGAAAACTCCAGCAGGGACTTCACTCTAAAGGTTGGCTTACAAAGTCTAACAATACATATTGTAAAAACATAGCACACTATAGACTGCATTCTACTGGCATGTTGTATGCACTGGAAAATATGTAAATTTTCTTATTTTTATAGGAGAGAAAAGCTGAAAAGTTGGAGTACTAGATAGACATTTATGTGTGAGATGGGAAAGCGAGCGGTCATCTTAGCATGAATGACGGCTGCATACCACAAGCAACAGTCGCAGTGACAGCTTTCAAGAGGGAATCTATAGAAAGATACAGTAAATGAAAAATGCCAAGAAGCACATTGTCATGGAGGCATTTAGGGGCTTTCTTACCTGGTAATGAGAAACACTTACCAGAGGTTGAGTATCACCACTCTAACCAACCACTTCTACATTCGCACGCAGCTAGCAAACAAGATCAGACAAGCCGAGTGTGCGCTAATGTGATCTTCTCAGCACAGAAGTGCCAAAGTAAATGAGCTGTTTAATAGAGCTCAACATGCAACACATAAAGAGATAGAGATATCTTTCTATACCAGGCGGAACGATGGTGCAGTGGTTAGCACTGTCGCATCATAGTTCCTGGTTCTGACCCCGGCTGTGGCCTTTCTGTGTGGAGTCTGCATGTTCTTCCCTGTCTGGGTGGCTTCTCTACAAATACTCCAGATTCCTCCCACAGTCCAAAGACGTGCAGGTTAATTAGTGACCTATAGGTGTGAATGTGAACGTGAACCCTGCACTGATAAGGATAAGTGATTACAGAAAATGGATGGAGGGATCTTTCTGTGCCATTGACTCAACCAGCCAATGATTCAATACGTATAGACAGATGCTCAATGGTGACAAAGTCTGTCAATTGGTGTTAAGGCACAAACAGATTAGTCAGGAACACTTGATAAACCGCTGGTTTCTATGAGTTTCTGTGTCCCCTGGTGGTTGAAAATAATCTACTGCAGCTTTAAATGTGTCAAAAATAATTGGGGCATCACATCAGGAAAGTTTGTTGTAAATCGGGAACAAACTAGACAGCGTTTAGAACAAAGCTTTAAATAAAAAAAGAGTAGGACTGGATGTTCTACAATCTCATCACTACACTATTTGTTCTGCAGGCTTGATGTTTCCTTATGTACACAAACATTTACCCATCATATTTTCATGCAAACAGCTTTTGAACTTTCAAGCTACACTTTGTGGGCACGCAGTGATTACAAATGAAGCTTCGATCCCATTTATTAAAAAAAAGGCGAATGCCAGCGTTATCGGCTGACATGAAGTACGAAAGAAATGGAATTGGGGTTTAATATCAGCAGCGTCTCTCAGTGCCCAGTGTTCTTAGCTGAACCCTGTCACTCTATCCCCCCTCTAATGCACAGTGAGCAGACTTCTGAGCCACACCCCGGGGTGCTGGGACAGCCACGCTGCCTTTGAGATCCCTGCTATTAAGGCTGTGATGACATATTAAGACCTTTCATGAAGGTTACAAAGGTCTCAGAGATGTGCACGGCCAGTGGTGAGTCAGACGGACTAGTAAGCAGACAGACTGTACTTTATGTGAGATGAAAGGACCGAAAGCACAAGCAGAAAACTTGATGAAAACACGCCATGAAGAAAACTGAATTGTCACTGAAACATTCTGTTTATATGCATGCCAACACGCTGTTGATGCACTAGTGAAAACGACCCTCTTAGGTCTGTGATTCAATTTATTAATCACCCAGCTACCCTTAACAACTTTTAATAGAGTAGCTCATGCTGCAGGTTTTAGGTACTAATTTAGGCATCTGTCTCGAGCGTTTGCTAATTATAACCAGAAACATCACAGAAAACACCTACTTTGTATTTGCCAGGGAGCTTTTTACAATACCTAATTTCCTGATTTCCAGTTGCTCATTTCCTCTCTAATTACTAGACGAGGACAATGGGTATTTCAGAATAACAGTGCACACTGGCTCATTTCGAACCGTTTAGTTTGTTCACTGGAGCAGGCTCGCCTTCATTTGTCTCATTTAGACAGATTCAAGACGCGAGATAAACAAGCATGCTGTCTCTGGCAAGGAGACAGCTGACACCATTTCAAATCAACAACTCTGCCTCTGTCATCTCTTTAAAAAAAAGTTCCCAGTGTGTATATTTGGTGTGGATTCTGCAAACATATTTGTGCTTTCTCTATGACACGTCGCAGCGATGATCACACAAGACGACTTCAGTCGTGTCTTTTTTGTGCTTATGGAAGATGCATAACCACTGTGATTTCAAACTCTTAGTTAGCATGATGAGAAGGACATTTTTAACCCGACACAGCTGCCAAGATAGTGCAACTCATTTATCTGGTACCGCTATGACTGGGGTGTACGAGAGAGCTCCTGCTAATTAGTACTGTGGATTGTGGGTGGAGGATCATTTCAAAATTGCAGTGTGATTTCTAACACTATTTTAGGTCGGCTGAAATCTCAAACTGATGCTGAAACATTGGAAGCAGCACAAAGCTTTGAAATGAAGGTACTCTTGCAGGCATTATTGTTCAGTGCCTTTGCTTCGAGACGGATATAAAAATAACTGATAGGTGTTAAAAATCTAAAATATCTAAAAATCTAGTTGCACACTCCAAACTCGTCAGATATAAAGTAATTGTGATACTCGCTTCTTTCCAGGAGTGATGAAGTTGCGACATGCTTATTTATATATTACCCTTGCACGCTTTGTCAACTTCTACTTGAGTCAGTAACATCCTATGTTCCCCTAACTAGAACTAGAGTAACAACTAATATGGGAAACAGTAATTAGAAAAAACAGTTTTACTTCTAATATCTCTGTAGGCAGCATCATGAATGACATCAAGCTTGAGAACCAAATAAGATGCCAGTAAGACATGAAGGCATATTCCTGTATGAATCATCGCGCCTTGTAAAGACAAAGCTTTCAGAAATATAAAAAAGTCCAACTTTTCAAATTCGGAGGAGTTCCACTCGAGATGCAGAGCACAAAGTTGACCTATTTTACAACAACGGAGAGGGGAACAGCTACTGAAAATTCAATTAACTTCCACTTTTTCCTCACAACTAGTGATAGGAAGCAGACAGAAACTTCTTGTATCTGTGCTCAATTTCTGGGTGAACCATAAGGCAGGAAAGCATGACTTCCCGAGTATTAAAGTGACCCTCAGTTCAGTGCTAAAGAGAGTGGTAGTAGAAGCAAAACAAAAACTACAGTGCAGCTTTCTCAAATCCCGAAAGGGAGGAAGTTTTTGTTATTCCCCTAGAAAGCAAAGATAGCCAGCAGTTTATAAATCAAAGATGAGCCACAAATGAGCTACAGATATGCATGTGTTGTGATGCATTTCAACAATGTGTGTGTGCATTTCTTGTCTGCTGTGTGTGCACTTCCCTCAGGCTCAATGAGGGTGCAGAGCTCGCAAAACTGCCAGTGCTGATCTCTCACTGTCTCTTCAACTTCAGAATGTTTGCTTCAGCATTCTCCCTCGCTATTATCTCCACTGAACTCTTTAACACACTCACCTCGCTCACTTCACGCAAGTCCCTTTCACACATGCACCGTAACCCTGAACTTATCTAGACGTTACTCAGGAGGAGCTTACCGTTATTGGACTCTCTTGGCAGTGCCAAGTTCTTGAAATGATATTATATTTTCAGCTTATTTGTTATGTGGTTTTTGTTTTTTGCCACAATATACAGAAGTATCCTTCAACTTTCAAACTTTCCACTGGGTTTATGAGAGGTTCTTTGTGGCGGGCCCACTAGTGAGTGATAGTAAGTTGGATGAATATGACTTAAGTAGTGAAAATCCTGTCTCCTGTTGACCTTCATTTCACTAACATTCAACTTGGATCCTTTTTTATTAGTTACTTCCTCTATCATTGTTAATGAGCGACAGAAAATGTGGGGCTCACATAGATATTAGAAGTCAAGGGGTTTGCAACCCCTCCCTAAGGGGCAAACTTTTGCAAACTTTTCTGAGCTTCCAAAGTGGGGCATGCAAGAAGAAGTTTGAAAACCGCTGTGTATGTGGAGGACGTTTAAATGTGAAACCACACTGCCTTGTGTCTACAGGGCCCTTATCGGATGGGGCATGGCTCCCCAAATATCTGGTTCCATTAATAAAATCCTTAACTCTAATAATTGAAACCATTGTAACCGACATATAAGGCCAGCACCTGAAAGGCTAAGTGAGTAGCCCAAAGCTAATTCATGCAAATTAAGAAAGTTCAATTATGGTTATGAATGCACATTTTCATGCCTCTCTTGCTCCTCCATATCATCTAATCATGCTCAGTACTTTTGGCAGCTGGTAGGCTATGACTTCATGTAAAAAGAAATACCATGGAATATAATTATATATATCTGGTCGCATATACAGGTCCCTGGCCTGTAAGCAAGCGCGCTATGGCAGGAGTTTTGTCTCTCAACAAAAAGCGCCAAACTTCTTTGTCGCTTTACAAACTACAGTATGATGTTTTACACGATCACATGCACTCTGAACTTCAGTCTCACCTGCCAGGCGATAAGGTCCTTCAGTTTCTCTATCTTCTCAAGGTCCTCTGGGTGTTCCTGCATGTACTTATCATTGAAGAAGGCCTGGAGAAGAGGGAGAAGAGATACTGTTTTTAGTATGTTGGGAGGAAAAGATGGAAGGAACAATATGAAATGTGGAGACATTTGTGATATCTATAAAAAAAAGAGAAATGGGGAAGAAAAAAAACTGATGAGTCAACGGGAACGTATTGGGAGGGGCTGTTAAGATGAGAAAAATGTAGTCAAGACATTCGTCTCCCTTCCACTACCTGCACTATTTCACAGAGATGAAGGAGTGACCCGAGGGCAAAGAATTCACGTCGCTCCTCCTCTGACTCATACTGCACTGCTTCACCAGACTAATATGAATCTATTCCAGGTCGTGATATATGCTGGGCAACCAACAGGCTATCTTTTTTTTTTTTTTTTAATATCATCAAACACAAGGTAAAAACTGTTTCTCTCTACACATGAGTTGTATTGTGTTACAGAGAACAGAGTGTGCAGCTCGCAAACCACTGAGAACACTAGAAGTGTGATGAAAAACAAAATACAAGGAAGATTGAGTTGAGTCTTTCAAAAGACAAAAAAAAAAAAAAAAGACTCCAGGCACTGCAAACAAAAACAGATGAAAGACACCTAAGATGATGTGAGTGAGTAGTCACAAGTGTAGTGGTAAAAATATTAAAGCTGATGAGATCTTACAGGACTTGAAATATGCATGAGATTATGATTATGATAAATTCAGGAATATAAAATATGTTTGATCTTCTTCCTTCTTGCGTCAAAGGGATAGTTTGACATTAAGAAAACTTATTCACTTTCTTTAGAAGATGTACGTTGATATGAAGCTGGACCAGCAGGTGGTTAGCTTATCTTAGCATAAAGAATGGAAACGGCTAGCCTGGCTCCGTCCAAAGGTAACAATATCTGCTAATCAGCACCTCTAAGGCTCACTGATTAAAACATTTTGTCTCGTTTGTTTAATTTTTACAACAACCAAAGTATAAAAACGACAAGTTAAATGTAGGGTGTAGTGACCTCCTGATGTTTGTGCTGATTACCTGGCAACCTCGCTGTGACAACAAGACTCCAGCATGTTATGTAAGGTGTGTAATGGGCTTTAAAAGGTGCTGGTAGGTGGCCTTTGTTAAAAAAAGCAGGCTTGCTGTTTCCCCTGGCTTCCAGTTTTTATGCTAAGCTAACCATCTCTTGGGTCTTTATTGGCCAGACATGAGAGTGAAGTGAAAGAATAAGAAAGAAAATTTCTCCATTACAAGTGAAAGCCGGGCATTTAAAATCATACTTAAGTAAAGGTACAGAAGTATTATCAGATACATGTACTTAAGCATGAAAGTCAAAGCACTCATTCTGCAACCCAGGGGTCAGGCCTCTACAAAGGGCCACCCGATAAATCCAAGGTCACGAGATGATTAATGGGAGAGAAAACCAGAAAAACAAAGCTTTGATACACAGTCTGAATTGTTTTAATTTGACTGTTCTCTAATCTTTGATTTGTATGAATCCTTTGAGGCTTGAACAGTTATTTGAAACCACGTGAGAGGCTTCAAGGGGAAATCTGGTGAATCTGACAATAACTCAGATATCTGAAACATTAAAAGAGGGCTCACAGACCAAAAAGGTTAAGAGCCATTGGTTTAATCTTTGGCAATATGTTGTATTTTTGTATATCATATGTTTTTTTATTTAAAATCTTAACCTGAAAAGCAAACTGTAACTACACCACTCAGATAAATGTAGAGCTAGAGCTAAAGATTGAGATTTGGACATAAAGGTATACACGGTTTCATGATGACTACCTTCTCATAGTTGGTAAAACCTCCCATGACAGCTGGGTCCACAATCCCATTCAGCAGCATGGAAAGGGGATTGATGGGAAGGTTGGGATCGTTGAGATGCCTCTGCACCATGCTGCTGATCTTCTCATTGGTCAGCTGCATCGTTTCCATGGCGTTCTCCAGTGGACTGATCTCCTCCTGTGCAGCACAGTAAGTGAAGGCGTCATCAGATATTCTCAGCATTTATTCACCTGTTTCCAATATATATGTATACACATACATCACCCACTGTCTCCGTCATCCCAACAATCAAAAGGAAACATTTTGTGTTCGGCGACTGGGGAAAGGTTATTAGAAGACGCCCTTAACTACACACATAAATCACGCAGGATAGAGGAGCAATGAATCATTTTTCAAAGCGCACATACATGAACCTGCAAGCGTCAAATGAAGATGGATAGTGCGTTGGTGTAGGGGAATTTCAATTCCCATGTCAACAAAATACGATTGTCAAAAATGAATAAAATACTTGGAATTGCTGTCATTAATTCCACAACTGCGTGAAAGGAAATTCCAACTGAGCCCTTGTATCTCCACGTGTGGGCAATCTTATTACTTTAGATGAAAAAATATCACCTCCCCACAGCTTGCTAGTAAGAAAACACAAGTGGATTGTTGAGTAAATGTCAGACTGAGAGCGCAGCCGACAAACAAACAAACAAAAACAAATAAAAACAATACAAAACACAAAGATGTTGTGCCAGAGAGACAAACCTCCAATCTGTGCCGGTATGTCTCAGGCCAGCTTGGTAAAAAGCAATGTCAGATGGACGGCTTTAGCTTGGTGAATCTCAGCCCAGTCATTAAGCTTTAAATAGAGAGTCTGACCTTGGGGACCTAGCCTCTCCCTGGCTCATCTGGAGGGCAAGCTGCTCCTGACAGTATGTTCCAACCTAACCTGAAGGAAGAGGCCTCTGCTTTGAATTAGTGCGGCGAAGGAGAATAACTCTTCAATGCGTGGACTCGGGAGTTTGGTGCCGGATCAAGTCTTTGTAGTGAAATCACTGTGCTAAGGATGTAGCTAAATGCCCAAACTGTCTGGACGTGTGGGTGTCTTTTTTTTGGTGGCTATGAATGCAAAGTGAGTAGATCAAATGTCTGAGGAGACGAGGAGAAGTGCCCCTTTGTGAAGCTTGCACCAGCACAGACTTGAAAGTGACTAATCAAAGCGACAAATGAAGAGTAATTGATTGCGGATTACTTACACAGGTTAATTACGGTAAGCAGTGCATTTGTTTTGGGACAAATTAATGACACATTAAAAAGGATGAGACAGGTGTTTTGGTTATAAGCGATACTGCAACCTGCTTTTGGACTCCAACTTAAATTACTGTACTCTTTCCTCCAGAATCCTCTTGCAATAGAAAACATTCAAAACGGGGACACCGGACCGGCATTTTAATTAGTCAAAACAGCAGAACTAAAACACTGAAATTTTAATGTGGTTTCAGTGTGATGGAGGGGAAATGTGCTCAGCCAACACTAAAGTTTGTTGCAGTCAGACCATCCTCTTATCAACGGGGGTTCAATGCAGCAATCCAGGTAATTCTATTACAAGAAAATCAACAGCGAGTGAGTTCTGAACTCTCCTCTAGTTGTATTTGTGCTGTGCAGCTATTTTCAGTGGAAACAGGCTTTACGGAGTGCTTGGTGAATCAATGTGGGCCCTCTGGCAGAGATAGAACGTGCCCTGTCGTTAGTCTGGGGAGTGGCACGCCTTGCGTCCACGCGGCTGTCTATACAGCTTAAGTGGACAAATCATATTGATTGCCTCTGAGCAAGGCTGCAGATCCTCATCTGATTAGCGGGCCCGCCTGGCACACAGGCCCTTCATACTCACTGTGGAGACTGACTTGACTTCAAACCAGCGCAGGATGCCAGGAAGTTTGTAGGCAGTGGCGTACGTGGTCCTCTCGATCCACATGTTCTGTCGAGAAAATGGCCAAGACACAAAATGAACTGACTTGACAACATAGACAAACATAGATGTGCTGCTGTTTTTGTAGCAAACCACACTGAAACAAGTTTGAAGACTAGCGTTGCATGAAAGAGGGTAAGATGATGTAACGGCTGTTCAATCAAAGACCATTGATGGTGGGCTGGTGGGAAGAAAACTTCCTGCTTACAGACAGCCCAAACAAGGTAAAATATCGGTTAATACATAATGGAGCTCAAATAATGACTTAAGAAGAAAAACATACAACACAGGAGATGATGAATAGCTTTGCAAGAGGCTTTAACATTTAAACCTTTTTTATTGACGTGTCAGAAGAAAAGAGTTTGAACAATTAAAGTGAAGAGAGTAAGCTTTAAAGCATGTTTACTACTCATGTTGGAGGGGTGGAAAATCACAAAGATGTGTGTATATTGACGTGTTTAATAGGTTTGACACATACAGTATGTCTGGGTATCTGTCATGTCTGTCAGGACGGAGAGAGAACTCAGTCTGTCACATAAAAGAGTAAGTCTGGGATGAGTTAAATACATCATCCTGTTCTGCTGAAGTGATAGCACAGTAAACAGACAGAGGAAATAGTGAATAGGTTTAATTTGTCACACTTGTCATTTGCAACCTGGGTATTAAGTGTGCACAAAACATAATTCATTAGATGTACTAAAAAACAGGGCTTGACAGTAATAGTTGCACTAGGCAACCGGATTTGGATCACTGTCAACAATATTATTTAGTCTGGATCTTCTCGCTGGCATCCGAAACATAAACATAAAAATAAAACCCTCTGTATCCCTCTTCCTTGGTTTAAAAATCTTCTTCCTATGTAAATGAGAGCTCTGCTGTGCTATTGATTTACTCTGCCGGGAAGAAAAACCTAGAAATATCTGTGGAGCATAAACGTCGAACAATAATCCAGCAGCATCCCTTAATAAATTACAAAAAAAAAAGCCATAGCAACACTGAGACAAACAAACAGAATCGTGATCAAAACAGGCAAAAAAAAAACAAAAAACGAAAAGCCCTTTTCAGCTTTTCTGAATTTCACCCTCAGAGAAAAATGACAAACTATTTGATCATTATTCTACCTACTGTAATTTACCCTTCTCAGTACATTATGTTGCAAACGTGCAATTTTTTGCCCCGTTAGTGGAGCTGAGTCACCACTTCCTGTGTCTATTGTTTATCTGTGAGTGTGTGTGTGAGAGAGAAAGCGACAAACAAGAAACCTTTGAGAGAAAAGAAAATGATGTAATATATGTTTACCTATTCTAGGTATCATTTGTCAAAACTGAAACATGGGATATAAATACCATTATCTCTCCAACCATAAGTGATTCAAATCCAGCAACTTTAGCAAACAAAAGTAGGTGGCTAGTTGCAGACTGGTTCTCATCTCTAAAACTTACTGTTAAGCCCTGAAAATGTACGCGCACGTGAAAATGTCACGTATCTTTTTTATTCATAAGAGGAAGAAAATTACAGTCATGATTTACTGTTTTAACAAATAATAAATAAAACCCTTAAAATAAAAATCAAGTCAAAGTGGGAGAACAAAAGACAGCAATTACCGCAAACTCGTTGTCGGGGTCCTTCTCTCCCTTCCTCACTGGCTTGGAGTACTGGAATTTATGGACTTCATTAACTGTATAGAAGCTGGGGAGGGAGAAAATCAGCAACTGAGTAAATTAAAACTCTTGTGGGCAATCTACAGCCTGATTCAAAGGTTGATTGCTTTGCTCCAGGTCAAACACAGGACAGACCCCCTCGGGGGGGAGCTCTGCCAGGAACCGTGGCATTTAGCATGTTGGTTTTGACTAGCTGCTTCAGGCGCGGCCTCATCTACATGATAAATAAATTCATTTTTGGGTCGCATGCGTTATCGGCAGCCCCTGAAGTGACCGACATGTCAGACATGTAGAGAAGCTGCAACATATGTGACAGAGGCACATGACTAACGGGGGTGAACTTTGCCAAATCGGGTTAATAGACTTTTCACACTAGGAAAACGATGGTGTGGCTGTGGGAGCAGCTGTCTGGGCACATACATACTTTCACACATAGACGCATTACTTGCTCTTTTTCCATCCTCTTATCTCTCTTGCTGAAAGAAATGCACTCACACTCTCCTGGGGAAATGAATACAGATCTATTATCCTCATATAGCATATTGAATTTCCCCATTCCTAAAACCATGCCATATGGTTTGCCTTTATTAGCAAACAATTATGAATAAAATATGAAAGGAATCAGTGCCGTTCCAAAACCACTGCCCTTTTATGTTTGTGGCAGCAGCAATAAGTGTGTGCAGATGGGATGCTGCAACTTTTGAATTGTTTCTACTAAGGGATTGTTAATGTTTGGCTAATGAACGCAAAAAGCTGTTGTGACACTCAGAATGCACAGAAACATAAGGTCTACTGGTGCTCGAGCCATTTATATTATACAGACATTCAGACGCGTTTGGTCACAAAGGGCGACGCGCGATTTGAATGCGATAAGACCCGTTGCCAAATTAGCTGAGAAAGCGAGGCGTTAACCTAAAAATAACGGTGCCTCTGCGCTCCTGATCTAATAAACAGATTAATAAAGCGGCTTTAAATCATCTGCTCTACCCCAATTAAGCCTTTTACATGTCATTAGCTGGCGGGCTAGAGATGATGCAGTAGCATGGTCTGGACAAAGCAAGGTCACAAGGGGTGTATGTGCTCTGCTTGCTGCTTGTGACCCCTTTGGCTCAAACAGCTCAGACTCATTGTTATGCACCGTTGATCTTTTGCACTCAATGAGAGAATAAATGAGAGAAAACAGAGAGACGGGAACAGAGAGAGAGAGAGAGAGAGATAACCTGGGAAAAGCATGGCGAGAGCTGGAGAAGGAAACGGAGAGGATGGAGTTGGCAGAGAAAGAAAGACAGGCAGACAGTTGGTGTGGAACAGTCCTCTACCTCTCTCTAAACACGGCTGTCTAATCTAGGCTATTAACCGAGTTACAAATTCCAATCAGACACAGTTTGCAAACAAGCAAACAGGCTGCTGCATGGGGATGTGACCAATGGTGCAGGCTTGCGATAAGATCAGTGCGCAGGTATATTCGCCTAAAGGTTTTCCGAGTAAATGTCTTCTTTTAATTATGTCCATCGATGCGGTGGGTGGCATATCAAAGTGAATTTGCACAGCTGAGTGATGCAGCGGGTGATGGCTGGCGTACAGATTGGGCAAACAAGTGGGAGCGTAGGGGCCCCTCTGTTTACCCTGGCCCCAGTGCGCGACACAAAGGTATTAATGATGTCAGAGAAACAATGTTGTACTTGGCACAGTGACTAATAGCAGATGGCGGATGCAAGTTAATATCCACGAGAACGACAAGAAGGTCAACCGCTGTTTGTTCTGCACAGACACACATTTCCATCAAGATTTAATCACTTTCACCACAGCGGTCCTCAACACGCCACACTCTTTAAAAAAAAAATGCTAATGTGCTTTTTGCATGTCATCACGAGCGCTCTGAATTGTTCTCGAGTGACTGGGGAAAGTAAATTGGGCTTGCTGGATTGAAATGCATGCTGTGTGACTTTGAGTAACACTCTGTAATTGTACGGAAATGGATGTGTGCGGAGTGGGGATATCCTGCTTACCTCACTATTTGTTCAGAGACGGGTTTGTTTTGGAACTTGGCAGGCAGGTCTAGGATGGGCTTCACTGTGAAACACTGGATGTCTTCAGCAGAAGAATCAAGGAAATAATACAGCTGAACACAAGTGAATGAAATACAATTAATTGCGACCTTGTTATAATTCAGTATAATTACTAAACACATTTCAGTTCAATCAAAGTGTAAAATACAAATCTTATTGTCTGTTTCACAAAAGTCTGACATGAATTTAATTACTTTATATGCATTAACTGCATTTGATACACTTTTTTAAATGGAAAAATATATTATTAATGATATTTTCATTAATATTGATTTAAACCATGTGTCCCAGCTCTACCATTACTCCATAACTATCCATAAAAACATATTTCCTTTCATTTTGCAGACCAGAATTTAACATGACATTTAACATGGTGCCTGCACCAAAATAAATGATAAAAAAACCCCAAAAAAACAACCTGATGACATTTGAACCATTTTTCTAACAGAAAGCAAAAATGAAAAAAACATCTTCTGCTACACTGTCAATAAATCATGTCGAGGATACACTGTCCGGAGGAACACTTTGTGTCCTCGCTGGGTGGCGTGGTCGTCTTCATCTTCTCTGCGTTGGGAAACTGTGTGAGAAGACGGGCCTCGAAATCCTCTCTGCGCTCATACTCCTTTCCACGATAGATGAACATTTTGTTCTGTAGGACAATAAAAGAAAAAAAAGTAAGACCTTGAACATGTAAACGAGGGCAATCATGCAGGCAGGTAGACATTATGTAGACATAAGGTACACTGTTACTATTTTGTAATTACGGCAGTATTGACAGAATACAGTGTCATTTTATAGACCAAGATTAGATCCCGTAGTTTAAAAACATTCAGTGATAATGGCTGTAAGGACAGACAAGGGACAAAGACAAAACTGTAATACTAAGAGAAAGTTCATTGGATGAGAGC
The DNA here is from genome assembly GCA_946959425.1 of Argyrosomus regius. Classification (NCBI taxonomy): domain Eukaryota; kingdom Metazoa; phylum Chordata; class Actinopteri; family Sciaenidae; genus Argyrosomus; species Argyrosomus regius. The sequence goes on along the minus strand of OX336900.1, from coordinate 10,802,768 downwards.
GGCTTTGATTTGTAAATCTACTTGGCCTGGTAGTCTTTCTGGGTTAAAATACATTATCATAATCTCCATATTAAATACTTGGAAATGAGGGTGACAGAAAGGTTTTGGCACAGATTCAATGATTAGTCAGACCCAGCGGAGTTCAGCGTGGGCTTGCTTGAGAGAAGATTTCTGTTTTAGCCAACTGACACACTGCAAATGGCTACTACAGCTTTGGTGCAGGTGTGTATGTGTGCGCTGCTGCAAACTACAGCGACTGATGAAGTTGCCTTCAAACCGCTGTAGTGGTTCTTGCTAATTTCAAATCACAATCTTAGCTCAGCTTGAGCTCTTCTGGAAACCATCAGTTTGCCCTAATTATGAATGACCAGGTCCATTCATTAGCTGAATGTGAACATTAGACTCTAAACACAGCTTGAGAGTTAGGATCTTACCCCCCGAGAATAGCCTAGTCATTTTTACATTTCCCTTTTTCTGTCATAAACCATCAGTGCACAACAGCTCACACACAGCAAGCCCTATGTTCGTGCACAGCACACATCTCAATTCCCCAATTAATTAAAAGAATTGCAGCCATGAAATATGCCTGGGGCCATTTTCAAATTTGCTTTGACAGATAAGTTGACAAAAGCACATTGATTTCCAGAGTCATCTCTTCCAACCGCAGGAGAATCCACTCTGCCCGACAATACACTGCTGCATTTTTCAGATGGCGAAACAAACCGCGAGGTTTGGTTTCTGTATTTTCTCCAAATCGTTCAAACCTGACATAGGATGTTTAATCTTTTAAAGACCATCCCTTCATACTGTACGGACAGCATTTTTTCAGCATTCTGGTTGTGTATACAGTAATCTCAATGTCACGATTCTCATTCCCGCTACCTCCAAACCTACACTGGCAAAGAAAATCATTGTCATTGAGATAATAACTCATGCTAAAATGGTCTTTTCTTTCTTGGCTGGAAGGTAAAAAGGCAATTTCATACAGTCAAGAGACAAAGCAGCAACAGTTCATGTAGCTGCAGTGTTATCGAGTTCAAATGAAACACATGTGGCGAGGATTTAAGCTCCTTGGATATGCTTGTAGCAAAACTGGAATATTTGTACAACAGAACAGGACAACAGAAAAAACAATGACATATCACCATCTCACCCTCTTGGTAGTGATAGTTTCCCAAAAATTAATGTCAAATGTATGGAAACTGCAGAATCAGATATGGTTTAACAGACAAAGAGACTGATAACAAGAAAACAAAAATAACATTACATGAGAAGGGTGCGCAGAGTTCTCCTAAAAAAGTATGAGCCAGGAATGTTCCTTTATCTCCCCGAGTGTGCTCAGGGGTCTGTCTGAGGAACATTTTGAATGATCCAACATGACAGCTCATATCCGAGTGTCTCAGAATGTGGTGCGTTAGGATACATATTTCAAACCAACTTTCACACACTCTCAACTGCTCTTTAAGCTGAACGCTCACAGGAAACTCAATACAGGGATTAAGTAAAGTTTAGGATTGATAGGAAGAGAAGGGAGAAGAGGCAAAATGCACCGACTGGGTGGAAAATGAGAGAGGCAACTGTAGAGGAAACCTGTCTTTGAAATTCTGAGGATACTTTTAACGTGTCTAAAAGCTAAAAGAAACTCAGGATTCTTTACGGAGCAAATAAATAGAAGCTTGAAGTCTTGCTTCAAAGCTTCTTGACAAGGTATTGTGACTTTCAAGGTTGAAATAATGACTTGTGTCTGCATTGACAGAATATTACCAACACTAACCACTGGGTTATTTTTTTTTTCTCAAACATAGAACTACACGAAAAAGATGAGAGATGGAATCAATGGCTTAGTTGCATCTGCAGATCTGAACACGACATTTTACAATTAGCAACTACCCTAGCGTCTAACCACATTAACAACTAATAAATCATAAGCAGCTGAATTAAGCACTCTTGCATAAAATCAATTCTTAAGGGGGTGGGTACAAAATGCCTTTATCAAAGTATTGATTTCCTCACATAATTGACTTTTCCCCGAGGACACTGCGTTGTTGCAACACAAATAGCGATGTGGGGTGTGAAACAAAAACCCTCCGAACTATATCGATGTTAAGTAACCCATACTCGGATGCTTTCCTATGTAGTCAGGCAGAAATCTTTTAACGTAATTATGAAATATATCAAAAAAAGCAGCAGGACAATGTAAGACTCTGTCAGGATGAAATGCTTTACATCTGTTTGGCTGCCATTCAACAATGCTTAATAAGCTGGAGGACTATCGTATCTAATGTAGCTCAAGTAACGCCACATTTTTAAAAGACAAAACAATAAATGTGTAAATGAAGTGCAGATTCCTCTTAGCAACTGTAACATGGCATTCTCTTGCCCTGGTTATTTCGGGTAAGGTCAAACAGCCTCCAAAAGAAAAAAAGAGAACTCAGAGCTGTCTTCGAAGGTTGCTTAAATAGCCAGTTAGATTAGGCCAGTGCAGCTTGCCCTGGATGTAATGGAGTTTCTGCCCTGCCAGATAAAAGGGGTTAGGAGGGGCACATGGAGATCGTAGAGTGGCAAAGGACCCTTGTGAAAAGCCTGTTCTTCATAATAGAATGAAAAGGGTATGATCAGGGGATCACTGTTCTTGAAGCTGGACTTTCACATTATGTTATTCCGTGAGGGCTTCTGGGCCTTTTTTCTGGTGTTGCTTGTGTGATAAAAAAAACGGCTTGAATTCCTCCCAGACAGGAAAACAACACCTCCGGTAGCACGCCAGATGACAGCCTAAAAACAGCTGTAACAGGGAATATATTAAAGCCAAACAAACAGTCCTTAGTCAGCGCTGTCCATTTCCTTCACGCCGAGACATTCCGACATCAGTTTTTCTGTTCACCCTTCACAGGCAGAGAGCAAAAGAGGTCTGATATGCACATAGTAGTACCTCAGACACCCAGTAAGGCCGGTGAGTAGATATCAAACGCCTGTTAAACACAGACTGAATTTGTGATAAGCTGTGATCAGACTGGCACAGGACCAGCCAGCACATTTAGAGGGGAATCCAGATCAGTTCAGTTTCAGCAGCTACTATAGTTGCTTATTCATTATCATTAAGTGTTCATCTTCATAATGATCGATGGCCAAAAAATGGTGGTCACTGTAGAAATCACTGACCTCCACTGCAAGTACACTCACAGTAAAGCTGCAACTATCTAAACAACTAGGCCTGGATGTTTTTGGATTATAACCCATGACTCAGCAGCCACCAAAAGCAATTTACAATGTGACTATATCACTTCCTTTCACTCTCACTCACTGTTTTGGCTGCACGGTTTTGTCGTGCAGGCGGCTGGTGGGACACCTTTGCGATGCAGACCACGCTCGCAGCGTGGAGAAAAGTGGTGTTCAGCTGAAGTTCAGGTGATGGAATTAAAGGCAGTCTTTGCAGCGTGATCAGCCTTTTGATTGGACAAACAAGACTGAGTCGTTTCTCTTGGCCATTCGTCTGGGACCAGCAGTTTTTATAGCCGGGTATAAAATGGATTTTGGGAGAATTTTTATGATTGACCAACTGACCAACAGCCAAAGTGCCTTATACAGTACACAAGAAAAACAGGCAGATATTAGATACGTGGAAAGAAGAGAGGTTTAAGGAGAGATAGACCATGAATGAGAAAAACCTTTTTTCAAGAGAAATCTACTTTCCCACACTGAAGGGCATCTGCCCAGCACATTATTTTGGATCTACTCTATAACCCACACATGGAGCAGCTGCTATGAATCACAGTTTGTTTTCTGCGAGTGAGTAAGTAAGTAAAAGCCAGACCAGGTGGGATGCTGAACAATGCTGAACAACGTGTCTCGCCAAAACAACCAAAACCCGTGGGAGCTAGCCGTGTGTGTAACACATATGTACTGACAGCTGAGGTTGAGAACTAAGCGAGCACTGGTAAAACCTATTGATCATTTGTTTTGACACGTGGCTCGCTCACTCTGTGTTTTTTGCGGGGGATGTGTGTTGATGCGAGTACTCACGCGTAGGAAGGAGGGGAAGCCCATGCCGTAATAGCCTACGGCAAAGTAGTCTGGTTTGGGCCGGATGACCTTCACTATGTTCTCGTAGAACTGGGCTTGCTTTCGCTGTTGGGAGATACAAACATTTACACTTTTTATTTTGGGCTTTATTGGTGATTTTTGGACATTTTACAAATGGATTTTTGTTTGGTTCTGATCTTGTGACATGTTATTTCTTATCTTATTTTAGTTGCGGCTGCCTATCTCGGCAAGAACACTCAATCAAATAAATAAAATAACCACATCGCAGTCTGCTTTCTCTCTCTTAAAAAGTCATTTGCTCTGAATGTGTCATTTCAGAGCAGCAATTGTCAATATAGTGAAATGACTGCATTTATGGCAAAAGTAATATTACTTACCAAGGAGGCGCTAAGCTGCTCAAAGTCAAACATTTCATTCTCGTACTGTTCAGCCAGTTCCTTTCCCAAAATGATTGCCTCCTCCCACATCTATTGGACACATAAATACAGTTAGTAAATGAATTAATTAACAAGATTAAAGTGAGATAATGACTCCTCTATTCAGCCAGCTGAATAAAACAAATCATCTCTCCCGGCCAACGATATTTAATATGAGACTTCTTGAAAAGCAATAAATGTGACTTCTTCTTTATATGCTAATATTCTTTAGCTTTTTCTCTTCGATCTAAAGCATTAAAACTCAGATGCCATCCTTTTGGGAGAAGCAGATTTATCATAGTGATGTATTTCCCCCTCGAGACTCATCCAACGCAGTGGAGTGGTGTCACAGATAGATGGGAGCCACTCGAACGTGTTGAAAGGCTTCTAAGTGGCTTCCTGACAGACTAGATTGGGCTGAACTGATCTGGGCCAGGCTGGAGGTGGACTGAGTCCAGACTGCTACTCAGATCAGCCTGCCATCAGTGAGAGCGGTGGTGGCAACACCATCTGGGACTGCTTTCTGGATGACTCCGATGACACCCTTAGAAACAGTCCTCAGTTGATACCCTCGATGTGTCCTTACACCCACTGTAACACTTCCTGATCACTCTGGTGTGTTTGTGTGCGCATGTTTAGCCAAGGCTCTTTCAATTTGTTGTCTCTCTGGCCATATCCTGCTGAGTGACAGTTGGCGAGAGGACCAAGAGTGGCGGCTGCACCCCAACACTGATGACACATACAAAGCCTTGGGACATCATCTCTGAGAAGCTCTGGCTGCCGTCCTGCAGACCCAGTCCAGGCTGAAAAACATTTTTTTTTCTCCTCTGGAATAAAATATGAGGACTGTAGTAGAATAGCACAGGAAGCGGGCCCTACGCAGCTAGAACATTTTCTGATGCACATATGAGTCTGCATGTCACACAACAGAGAGAGACGTCATTCAAGTGTGTCACCGAAGTGGTGTAAAGGGATAACAAGAAAAAAGGAAAATAATGTTTTATGGGAGGTAGTGGGAAAACACAAAGAAGCCACATTAATGCTTGTGTGGTCTGATATGCGTCTTCGTCCATAAAAGCATCAGCGAAAAGAAGAGGATTATTTACAATCCCCGCTCTGTAAAAAAAAGGAATAAAAAAAAAACATTCAGCAGCTCTTCTTCAAAACCTGCCAAAAGAGGTATTTAACAGAGATGAGAGCATCTAAAAATAGCACCCCCAGAGTCCAGGATTTATCGTGATTATAACCAATCTTCTCCGTTGCCAGAATGTGTGCGTGTCTCTTACCTTGCCCTTGTCGAAGTAATTGATAATCTGCTGGTAGAGCTGGTCCTTAAGTTGTCCTTGAGTGGTCGCCTGGTAGCCGTCTCTCTGGGTGAGGTGGGCTGCACATGGCTCGTCTGACCACTACGAAGGACAAGTTAAAACATGCAAAGCATTGGGGGTCAACAATGTGCAATACAATACAGAGCAAAAGGGTAACAGGTGACAAGAAATCAATCATTGAGTTATGGCCAATGCAAATGGGGTGAGACTGATGTGTAATTCTTTGTAAAGCTGCCCTGCACTCTGGCAGGGCAAAATGGAAACTTGAGACATGGGCAATGAAACAGGCGTCGATACATATTGAATGGCTGAGAGAGAGCACCCGTGCGATACATAGCTTTCTGTGGCTGTTATAGTATTTAGCACAAGCACCCAAAATAGTGCTTCAGCAGGGCTAACCCACTGCAAGGCAGTCCAGAGAAGTGGAGCTAGGGGAGCAGAGAGAGGCATCACTTACACTAACAATAAACATCAGATATAATTGAGTCATGCTGCAGCTTATTCATTACATTTTGTAAAGCCTGGCAGACAAGGAAGAGTCATGTAAAAAAAGAAAAGAAAAAAAGAAACAACAAGACTGCAGCGTATCCTTTTGTGCTGACCGTGTACTCCATCATGCCTTTTCTTCACCCGGCATTGGAGAATAATGAGGTTTCTGACAGGCTGGAGCAGCTCGGCTAACAGGGGGACGATGGACAATCTGATTTGCCTCTGCCTGTGTTGCAGAAGCATAATCCTATGCACCCTGCCAAGACTGACTCATTACCAGCTAGTTTTAATTGGGATTCTCTATTATTTATGAGTAACCTGAAGAGTTAACATCTCTGTGAAAAAAGTGTGTTCTGTGTGAGGGCCGCATTTGAATAGCAAAGCCAAAAAATTTGCATACCTTGCACAGGAGATGGGTGAAAAAGTAATAGCTCTGCACATTGCTGTGGCATGAAGAAGGATGCTGGGGGGGCTTTGGATCAGGTTATTGATTCATTTACAGCTGGACTGCAGCATTTACATGGTAAAAAGGATCTCCGTTTATTCATGGATGGTCGGTGACCCCGCATCGACAGAGCTAAATTGCTGATACATCTCTGACAATACACAAAGTGCTGTATATTCATCAAGCATTATTATACTGCTGCGGGTACTTTAGTGGACGACTAATTATTACTGCAGGAGCCAGTTTTACTCTATTACTGCTGGTGGATGCAGAGTTAAATATCCATCATTCATCCTCATTGATTGTTTACACATGCCTGTGTGTGAATACAAAAGGAGGACAGTGGCTTCAAAGATTACATTGGAGAGCTTTTTTTGGAGAAGAAATGATTAATCCAGACTGTGGTGGAACAAAATTAACCAATTGCCTCAACATAATAGTGAATCCCTCTCTGAAGATGTGCTCAGGAATGCCACAGCTGCTGGGAGACGAGCAGAATTAAAATAATAACAACACAAACAACTCCCGCAAATGCTACTGTGGCTGTTCGGCGAGGAAAATGGGATTCAGTCACAGGCTGCTCTCCTCTGTCGGGACCTGTACAAAGGCTGAAAGCAGCCAGCTATTTATGCAAATACAGATGAGATGTTGGGTGCGACCATTTTGGATAAAACGCAGCGAGGAACAACTCCCAAATTCAGGGTGCTGAGAATAGACACTGCAGCTGTTTGTGTGAGGAGCTCGACGTGTGAATGCGGTGTATTTTTATAGAGCATAAAAACTTTCGAGGCCTAGAGCAGACCTCCACGAACAAAAAGATGTAATGTTAAAAGAAATGCTTATAAATATTCATGTACAGAAGTTAAAATAAACTTTCACTAAAGGTGTGACACCTGCCCCTTTTCCAGCTTAAAATACAGGTGCGGATTATATTTTCCTTTTCCAGCTCGCAAACAGGACAGTAAAAGCGCACCTCGGGTGGCTGTTGCTGCTTTAAACAAAGTCTTTTTTTTTTCCAGGAGAGATTAGATACTAGCCGTGATCTGCATCGACTATGCGAGGTGAAAAACACGCTGCTCAGCAATTCTGCCCTCTCAGCAGCTATCTCATGCCACGGTGGGATTAAAGTGATGCGGCCCTATCTCTTTAAGTCCTGTTACAGGTTCAAATTTACAGATTTACACGTTGTTCAACGCCTGAGATTAAATGTCATCTGCCCGACAACAGCTTAACAATGTATTTGGGACCTGCGTTCTGTGCTGTTTGAAGTGCACTCCTATTTGTATTTGCTTGTTGGTATTGTGCCTGTTTACCTTGAGCAGTTTGGCGTGTAGCAGCAGAGTGTAGGCAGCCTCAGTGTAGTTGTCGCACTCTTTGTGGAGGTCACACAGCTTGTACAGGTACCTGGCAGGAAATAGCAGTGATTTATGGGTTACGTCTGGGTGGCCCTCTCACCCTTTAACAACAGACAGAAAGTTAACTCTGCTAGACTGATGCGCCTCGACAGCCTCTTTTACCTCAAACAATGTTTGACAGACAGATGGAAAACTCAGATTGGTGAGATGTATTTTAACAAAATCGAATATTTTATTCTGGATCTCGAGGGACATATAGCTGGGAGGGAAAAAGAGCCAAAACGTACAGCATTTAGTCTTTTAGCTAGGTAAAAATTGAGCTCAACTGAATGAAACAGCACAGAGTCTCCCAAAGTACCGTATGTAATGTACCGTGGTGGTGTTTGTAAAATGCCTCGAAAGGATCGAATGCAGCAGAAATGTGAACTCGATTAACAGGCATGAGGATGGATGTGACTTTGTCTTACCTGATGTACATCTCCTCTCTGTCTATCTCCTTATAAAAGTTCTACAGGAAAGAAAGAGACCATTGAAATGAGTTTAAAAGGGTTCATAGACTTACAATGACAACAAAGCCATTATACTGTTTACAAAGGTTCAATGTAACATGCTTACATTGCATAACTCTTGGGACAGGAGATTATACCTTAATATTTTTAAAAGAACAATATTTTGGCAGTGTGACAAATTCATTTTCTAAAATATGAAGTCTACTGAAGAAAGTTGGCTGACATCAGAACCGGCGGTAGAGCAGTCACGCTGTGCTCCTGGCTCAAACTGAAAACTTACATTTTACACAACCTGGCAGAGCACTGACAGAACATGACTCAGGTAAATGCTCGCCGGTCGTCACGTGAGACAAAATTGACATTTGACGGTTCTCCCAGATGAAATGTCACATCACAGAGGAGAGGTGTTTCAGGTGAGCTGCTCTGTGATAACGTCTTAATGCACTGTGACATGTGGAGGTGGTTGTTATTATTTCTTTTCTGTGTGTAGTCGCATGTCATTATGGTCGCTTTACTGACAACATCAGCCTTTGGGTAATGCCTTGTTAGTGTGATGTACACATTCTCCCACACGTCATTTATGCACGAGATTTCATGTGTCTAAAGGTACGTGCCCTCATTACTGGACTTGTGTGTATTCAGGAACTGAGGAAAAGAAACCGCCTTACCAGCACGTTGACAGTGCAGCTCATGCGGTTTTCCTTGTTCTCGTCGTGCATGATGGTCCTGTAATCCAGCAACCTCTCCAGCAGACGAACCACCAGGGTGACGAAGTTCTCGCCCGTCTTGGCCAAGTACTTGTGTTTCCTGCAGTGCTCCAGTAAACTGGTGTGTGTTGGTTTGGAGTGGAGAGAAGAGAGGCCAGAGGCAGAGAGGAAAACAAATTTAAGGCATGTATGAGAGGTTCTTGTCAAACTTTTGCCAGTAAAGATTCGGAGAAATCTTCTTTTTTTTTTTGCCCATTAAAGTAGAGTTAACATCCAACTGTGCTGAAAGCAAATATCACAGAGGCAAGCTGTGATGAGAAGTCGTGTGATCATCAGCAGACTGTGATTATTTTGAGGAGTGCTATGTTGCAATTAGCATTATCTAACTTGTGAGAGGCTCAGGCATAATCCTGCCCATTAATCAGCACTTACATTTTCTGAAAGAGAACTTTGTACTGCTCGTCTCCGCGGCCCCCCTCCACCTCGTGATCCAGCTTGGTGATGATCTCGTTCTCAAACTGCAATTAGACAGAGCAGGCGTAAATAATCAGTGTAGCTAATTTTTCAATTCATTAACGCCATCTCCCTGTCTCACTCTCGCTCTCGCTCTCTCTCTCTCTGCATCAAGGCTTGGCTGAGGGGATCTGTGCTTTGACTTTAATCGCCGCTCTCTTGCAGCCCAGCTGGATGTGAGCTGGTGTCTACTTCTGTTTATTATTAAAGCATTTCTTTATGTGTGTATAAATCTGTTAGAACACAGAACAAGGCTGCATCATGAGCTACATCCCCTTTATTTTGGCTCTGCTTTTGCTGGAGTTTCTGACAGTGATGCATGGACCTTATTTCTCTGTTATTTGTATGAACCAGCGATATAAAAAGCAGGTTTTTACCGTGCTGAAACAAACCAATTTTCACTGACTTTCTTGATGTCCTCGTGTGTTGTTCGAGCACAAATACAGAGCAGGAGAGGAGAATGCAGCCAAGTAAGAAAAAGTCATGAATGCTTGTTTCTGTTAAGCCAAGGATTTACAACACTCATGGAGAAAGAAAGAGACCCAGTAAAAGGAATATTACTGGATTACAGCATAAAAGGGGGTCAGGCCAAAGTGAAATTGATCACATTTCACTGAAGGGAAGAATAAGAAAGTGGCCTTTACCTCCAATGAGCCAGATCCTGAGTGACACATTGACTTAATTAGTAGCACTCCTGTCCTTTGAGAGAGGGATGTTGGTTAAATACCGTCTTCATGGGACTACAAGGGCCAGCAGAGACATTTCAAAGCCTTTGTGCTGCTTTACAGTTTGACACAAGTACAATAGGCATCAAATGCTTTGGGAGCCCACATAAACATCACAAAGCTGAAAACTGCCTGAGACATCTTATGGCAGAACAGCTGTAGCCAAACGGATTTTCTCATGCAGAAAGGCTTAATTTTGCACTGTAACGGGGCAGAACATTAAGTTCCACTTACCGTGGCTGTTGATAATCGCAGCACAACAAAATGAGATTTGCAGAATTACAACTAAGCTTATGGCTATGAAACTTTCTTCTGTGGTGGACTATCCCCTCCGCAATGTTTACTCCTCCTCAGATTTTCCACATCGACACCCACTACTTTTCATAAAGTCCTTCTTTGTTTTGTCGCGTTTCAGAGGACGCACCCGCTGGAAGCTGCACGTGAAGTGGAACTCGCACTGCATCATGTCAAAGAAGATGGCGATGGTGGCCTTTCGCAACTCGATCTCAGGGACAAGCGTCATCTCCAGGATAGGACCCACCATCTCCGGAATGAACTTTATCTTGTGGGGCCCTTAAAGAGGAAACAAATTGTACATATAAATGCAGAGTACATGATACAACTCATTTGTAAGCTTCAATTAGGGCAAAACAAGTGCTAAATGTTAATCCTAACGGGGCACGGATAATCCTTAATGTGCTGCAGTTTTAAAATTAGCCGTAGCAAACAAAAAAGAAATCTGACTCATGTCTCCTCTCCTCAGAATTTTCCATGACAGCCATGCGGTAAATAACTTCAAATCGAACACCTCAGGTAAAAAATAGCAAGGGGCTCATTAAAAACCCAGTGAATGAGTCAATCTAATCTGGCGGAAAGCTTTAATTAAGGGATCAGATGGTGTAGATTACAATGAGAAAGACTTTAAGGGAGGCACAGGTGTCCAAATCTAAGACACCAATCGCTGTACTACAATCTCATTCCACTGAGACTCGACTGTTGAGTCTCTCTCATCACCCAACATAAAGCTAATTAACACATGATTGTCTATATTTAGCTGCTGTTCTTTGCTGGCTTGACTTGTAACGAGTGTGAGGGTACTCAGTTAGCAGATAATCATAAACATAAATTGAGAAAACAGCACTTAACATGTGTTGATTGCTGGCGTTCTACTGCAGAGTCTCTTATCGATCCACGTCAGTGAATTCATTCAGAAACTATTGTTCTTTGGTTACAATTGAAGCGGAACAATATCGACACAAGCACTTGGTTAAATTACCTAGATTGTACCACATATCCCTGATTTCAAAGCCAATGTGTCTTCTCATGTCCTGGTACCTGAAAAAAACAAACAGAATCAAATGTTACACAAGCTGGAGTCAAATCACGGCATAGAGGATAAAATGACTAGGCTGTCTAATGCAATGTAACACACTATGTATGAATTGCTGCGTCGTGTTTCAGCTGTGCCGCAGCTGCCAGCACCAAAGTCAGCGTGAGTGTTGTTTCTTATAATAGGAAGATTTCAGTTGAAGCAGAAATATCGTGAGCCCAAAACTCAAGAAAAGTAAACAAACCCAAAATATGGATGATGAAAAATACACACACTGCTTCTGTAAAATTCCTGTGGACAGTTGAAACACAGTGAATGTAGCGTAAGGAAGTGAAATGCAACACAAAACAACAACCAAGTAACAGACATCGCAGGTTCAAAAATATGTTTCATAACCCCTCTGAGTGCTGCTTTGCTCCGATGGATATCCATATGTGAAGCGCTACACAATATAGGTGTTCCCCGTTGTCTTCCTCTGAAGAGCCACGTAAATGGTGGAACGCAGTGAGTCTCTTTCAAATCTATGCCTATGAACACAAATGCACACTAGTGAGTTATTTCCACTCCACACACAGTCAGCTAGCTATGAGCTATGACCTGCCTTCTGCTCTGTGTATGGATTTGAATACACAGAAGACAAGATATGAGGCAACGTGTTTGATCAGGCAGTCTTTGTTGGTACTACGATTTGCAGAAGAAGCTGGGAGGATCACTCCCGTCCTGACTTTTTGTCTAGCTTTCTTGAATGAGGGCTTATAAGCTGATCAGCTCTGCCATGTCTAGGTCATGAACCAATCTCTACGGCAGCTTGGAAGCCCATCTCCCTGCATGCCACACAGGACCCGGTCACAGAAAGGACAAATGGTGAAGTGGAAAGGACAGAGGGGTAAAGACAGACAGTAATTGTGATGGAAGGACTAACATGAGTGGAAACGGTGGGCAGAGAGGCAGAAAGTGAGACCGCCTCTGTGAAACCGATCACATGAAACAAAAGTAATGGATTCAGTTCTTTGGAAAACGATTGGACGTTTGATAAGAAAAGAAAGTAAGTTCAAGCCTGAAATTGTTTTAAGATCAAAAATACCGACCTTAAAGAGCTACTTCTGGCCTCCACTGCACTGGCTTATCCGCACCATTGCATGGTGAGAAGTATTCAGATGGGGAAGAACTGCACTGAACTGCAATACTGTGGTTCTGTTTTGAAGCAGTGCCAAACCCTCACAGCCTCTGCTCTCAACTAAGATTGTGGAGCTAAACAGAAAAATAAAGTTGCGCACAAAAGTCACAGGATAAGTCGATCCTAACTGCCGTGTTACCTTCTGATTTTTAATATGTTTAAGGAATAATTGAGATTAAAATGTCAAACAGTACAATTACATATTACCTCAGACTGCTGGGTAATTTAGAAAAATGGTTGTTTTTATTTGGTTGAAACTAACTTGTTTAATAAACTTATTAAAACAATGCATATTTATGTTTAAGTGTAACATCCAGTTACTTAAGGCCTACATCAATACCACTATATGGTGCTTTCAAGGTGTAATTGGAATACATCTGCAACACAAGGCTACAGCAATAAGAGACTTATTTTAAATTAAAAAAAACAACATAAACCTAAAGAAGCAAAGTCGATTTCACAAACTAGTCTAAAGCAGGTGGTACAAAACTGAATGAGGATAGCAGAGTGAGTATTTGTTTATTTATAAATCAGATATGAGGAGCATTTAGAGTTAGATGTGGTGTCAGAATCATTTATATTAATATTTTCCTTCCTCCAGCTGGTGGCGCTGCGGGCGACTGCATTGTTTGCCCATGCCAAGAACCAGGCCTGTCTGACATCACACTCTCACACTGAGTGACTGATGGAGGCACAGTGGCATCTCTGTCTCCTCTTCCTCACGCACTTATGGCATGACACCTTGGCGCAACATTGCAGAGAAGTGAAAAGATGAGAGTTTGGAGGGCGACACTTCTCCTGACCTCTAATTAATATCTATTCAGAGCCGCTTTCCCGCATTGTGACATTTCAGAGCACCCTGGAGCCCTGACGGAATTCTGAAACCCAATTGATTGTTTTGCCAATATTGTACAAAGACACACTAATGTATTTTGACAGAGAGGAGAAGAGCGTTGAAAGAATCCATAACGAAAGAAGCTGCGTCACCTCTTTGCTGCCTGGCCAGGTCAAAACCTTTTACCGAATTTAGCTGTCAAAGGCAGGACTGTTGATCTTTAGGCAGAGCATTGGCAAGATGATAAAATATAAATAGATGCCCGCCTCTATAAATTACTGTAAATCTGCATGCAAAAAAGAGAATTTGTAATGCATTATGTATTACATTTTTCCCCTCTCATCCGCACTTCAATGTGCAATGCGAGCCTTTTATAATTTATTCATGCGCATATATGTGCGTATGATTGAGGCACTGGAAGCACGCAAGTTTGTGTTTCTACATATGGATGTGCAGATGACTGCTCAGAAGGCATCATGTCCTCATCTGAGCTGAGGCAGATGCAGGGTGGTGTTCTGTCACACTCCTGTAGGCAGCCAGACAGTCAGCTATGACTGTCGGCTGTCAGGACCTACAACGCTAACCTGTCAGCGGCGGGCCGAAAAAGCTCACAGAAAGGTTAACTAAGAATAACGTGTCTGCAGAGGGACAGCAGTGAGCAGTGAGTGGATCTGGGGCTCTCGGCAGCTTGTGCTGTGTAATGCAAACTGGGTCAGAGGACAAAGATCAACACTCAGAGAGGATGTGAAGGCATGAGGTTATGGAAAAAATAAGAAGAGATGGAGAAAAAAAAATTGTGGAAGAAAACAAACGATTGCCAAAATAGATGAGATGTGATCTCTTATATGAACAGATCATGTGTCCAGCTCCCGATGTGTGTTTGTTTGGCTGCTTCTACATGACTGGTTTCAGGAAAAATTACAATTTATCAAAACTTATTTTTGTCAGTTATGATTCATCAATGTTGCTGCTGAGGTCTGGAAACACAGCAACGTGACTACACACTCACACGCGCACACTCACACCATTGCAGTACACTGTAAATACATTGTTACAGTTAGAAAGAACAGAGGATCCCACAGACACCAGTAATAGATCAGAACATCCCAAATGTGTGACGCAGGAGAGAAAGCTGATGCAGAGCGCTAAAGAGTCGTGCTCCACACGTCTGTGATTTCACCCCTCTGTTCTCTGCTCCCGAGCAAAGGCGCAATAATTGGTATTGCAGGCAGCACTGACAGTTCATGCGCCAGCACACAGGGAAACGGGATGCAGGGAGGTGAGTGGTAGGTGGAGGGAGGCAGACACAGAGGCAGAGAAGGAGAGTGGGCGGGTAGAGGTGGAAAGAATGAGTGAAAGAAAAATTGACAAACGCCCGTATAACATCCCCATCGCTTGCTCTGGATACTGCTACTTGGTTGTATCTGAATGACATATGTGGGAATGTCAAATAAACAATGTGGAAATAACAAGGCAGAAATCTGCCCATCTCTGTGCTTCCGCCAGGAATGGCTGTTGTTGTGTGTGTGAGAATCAAAAAGCTGTTTCTTTCAGGGAAGGCTGACAAGTGGAGGAAGGCGGGGTGGGGGTGGGCTGGAAACGTCTTGTTTACTGTGTTTACTGGCCGTTTGTGTGGGAGTTTTTCAGGGCCGATAATAAAGCACTGACCAACGAGGAGTCTCGCTGTCGAGCACGAGTCAGTGTGATGTATGCTTTAGTGACAAAAGCTCCTCCAAATGAAGATGAGAGCCAATATGCTCCACGTCTGCCCAGAAAGCATTTACACGTTTGGCTGCATTACCAGACTCTATGAGAAATACTAATGTAGATGAATGGCTTTTTGTAGATACGGGCAGTGGATGATCAGGAAACGTAATCGCTCTCTGAACTGGTGTTAGGGCAGATTTTCAGAAGCAATAAATACCTAAACTTTGTGGATTTAAAATCTCTGAACGGCATGATATCAACATTTCTCCTCTTTATCTGTTGAAATGAAACGAAAGATGTATGAGATGCTTTGAAGAGAAACCAAAGACCTGTATCTTAATTCCAAGAGGGGATTACCAACTTTGTCTGATACCTTGGATTTTAGTACAAGATGTGCACTTCATAACCCCCGGAGTTACTATGAGGCTTTGTTCAGAAGGGTGAACAACTAGTGCAGCCTCTACCCGAGCCATGGGGTGCTGGGTATCCCAGTGAGCCTCCGTGTGATGAATTATATAAAGCCTTCTCATGCTGGGGAGGGAGCTCGGGCTGTGTTCATGTGCAATGAGTACGTCCTGTGGATTGAGAGAGAGCCTGTACTCACTTCTGGAAGATCTTGGCTCTTTTGTCGCTTGAGAAGTTCTCCAGCTGCAGTGACTCCTGGGTGAGGAAGGCTACAGCCAGATGAAAGTAGTTGTTCCACAACTGACCCACATAAAGACAGAGAGATGGGCGGAGAGAGTGTGATGTTAAAAGAATAAAAAAAATCTTTTGCAACAATATCATTCATTACCACACCAGGCAGCGTGGGCTGGAAAGCTTTACAGTTTCTTTTAATCAAAGAGTTTATATGAGATGGGAATACTTGTGTCCCAGTGGAGGGAGAGGTTGGTTATTTAGGCCACTGGCCCCCAGAGTGCACTCTCAATCAGATGACAGCAGCTAAAAGGAGTGCTACAGTAGCCACCATCTATCGCTACATGTCCATGTCCAGTCCATGTATGCATAAAAAATAAGTCTCAGTGAGGGCTACAACTGTAAAATGGCTGTATGAGACTACATGATTATATGCAGGTGAAATATCTTCACACCACTGAGCAGTAGTTTAAACTGAGGAAAACCAAACGCTTTATTCATACACCGTTAAGTGAGCTCCAAGTTATATAAGTGACACTGAAACGCTGTTAAAATAATCAATCCATAAAGGCTTTAAAAGCCTAGAGCAGTTTAGCTGTTGAAAACATTAACATTCTTCCATATGTCAGACATTTACAAAACAAGCAGAAAAAAGTTGCTCTATTCTCAGGGGAAGCATGTTTAAATATTCTGAAATGCACATCAAATTGCCGGCCATTACACAGTAATTGATGTTCCCTCCACAATTTTTATGTCTACTGCCTTCAGTGATCTTTTTTTTCTCCCCCTGTATTCAGAATATTCAACAATGCTGCACATTAAAAAACAGCCTCAGTGTGAAACTGCAGCGACGAGATGACTTAAAAAAAATGCCATTCAAATCTTTTCCCAAACTGCGGTTAATAGCACTTAAAATCATAATCCAGTGTTGCCTTCACTAAAAGAAAAATGTCTTTTGGAAGGGGTGGGTTGGGGTTGCTGGTATCAAGGCTGTTTGAAAAAAACAAGAAAAAGAAAAAAAAAAAACTCTTACCTGTAGCTCAAAGTTGGTTTGATCCAGAAATTTCTTGTTCAACACTGCCGCATACTGATTAATGGCCCGTAGGAACACTCTGAAAAGATAAGAGGAAAGTGTTTGGATCTAGTCTTCTTATTGATGAAATAAAGCAATTTACATTCTATACTTTTTAATTATATGGACAACTCTGTGCATTCCCTACTGAAAGCACTTTGCTTGTTGATCGAGTAGCACTCAGATATTCATATCCATACCCCAACAATGTACACAAGCCACAACAAAATACCATATAACAACCAAGCAGTGGTTGGCTCACAAATGTGCCAAGTTTGAACTAAACAGTTCAGTTACAGCACAAATCACTGTATATTGGATTTGAATACATTGCATAATAGCATTATGCATTATAATTCATTGCTGCTACTGTTCATATATACACACAGTATACAACCTCTTGAATACTAATACTTTTTATTTTTATTTTATTACACAGCTTTGATAAACACTCGATTCTGATTGGTCAATTACAGCATTCTGCAGTCTGTTATTTCTCTATAGCAGACCTGAATTATCCTGTCAGGGTTTATTTTGCAATAATGACCGGCTCACTGTACATTATCCTTTACTTATTGTATTAAATGCATTTCTTATGGATACCATTCAAAACAACATTAATCTAAATGAAAGAGAATATCATTTTTAGCTGACAGCTACTTTCCATCTGCAGTCTGCAGGCAGGTAAACACTGGAGATACAAAAACAAGCTACACACAATATCCAATGACCTTCATATATTCATATAACTCAAATGTACACAATATCCTTTTCTTATCTACAGAGGCGATAAACTTAAGGTCTACTTTACTGACAATAATGATTCAGTCAAATTCACTGTGAAAGAATGAAACGTACATTTTATTATCACATTCATGCATTCCTTTGTTCAGGAGGAGTTTTTCAGGAGTTTTCCAGGTCAAGTCTTGTGTATCACAGATCTTTTCATGGTTCCAGTTGCTGGGGGTAACAGTCATCTATGCTGACTATGTACAAGTATTATTTCTTAACACTGTGGAACACTGTGCTCTGAACATAAATACATTAACAGAAATATATTTCTTAGGTATAGCTAGGCAACAAAAACTACTTGGCAAAGATGGGCAACAGATCATGGTTAAGATGAGAACTCATCATATGTGCATACATCCACCACGCTAAATAAACAGAACCGTAGTTAGTTAAAGTTGTAGCAAGCAACACAAGAAGAGAAATATTACTGCTTTGTACTTTCGTGAAGAATAAATCTTTGACCTTGTGAAAACATATGTGCTTCCAGCAGAGATGAAACGCAGGTTGAATCTGTCTGAGACAGACTGAGGTACACAAAAGAGCTGGAGGCACTCTCAAAAAAAATAAAAAAAATAAAAAGATTCGATGAGTAGACCTTAATGAGAACACTGTCTGATGGGTTAATCCACTCTGATGTTGCAAAATTAAATGTTAATAACTTAAGTGGCATGAAGCTTTTAGAGGGGAATTATGATTGCTACTTACGGAGTCAGAGGCCCATCCGCTATTTAACTTCATTCCCTGGCGGAACCAGCAATACAACAATGTGTGTACTAATCTCAAGTATTACCCACCAAGACAAAAAAAAAAAAAGCCTGTGTCACAAGTGTAGGAGAAAAAAAATGTCTAGCACAGCATATTCAATAACCTGTCTTACTTTATTTAAAAGAACACCCCAGGTTCTTGTGATTTCTCAATCTTATCCCTGCTTCAGTTCTGGTAAGTATTTTCCACATAACTGCAAATCAATAAACAAACTGCGGAAAATGATTGCTCAAGGAAGCATATGGAGATACATCAGATAAAATGTGTAATAAAAAATGGCAAGGTGAAACAAGGACAATTGTTATGCCACTTAGGTGGATTGCATCAGGGTTTCATGAGCAGGCCATAAAGTGGCATGAAGATGTAATGCTCATGTAACTGACACTGGCAGGTGAGCAGACATCTGCTGCAAAGACAGCTCCAACAGAGCCTTCTGCTTTTGTCATGGTATAAGCTAAACCCTTACTGGAACTGGGTCTCGCTGTGGTAATCAACAATTCCTCACCCATCCCCGTCTCTTGCTTTATCTCTCAGCTGCTTGGCAATAAGGCTCCCTGTCACCTGAGCTTACTGGAAGGTCTAAATTTCATTGGCGTAGATGGGGGCTGGGGTTTCCCTCACTGTGCCGTCTAACTGACCTTGAACAGGAATAACAACCATCACTGTTGAGACAGCAATGCTGTGGGAACTGGGATATTTTAAAGCTATATAATATTCATGTTCCACATTTATCTCCATCGCTGACTAAATGCTATCTAGGGCCGATGTGCGATACATATTAAGAGTCACCTTAATCATTAGCTGGAAAGGTTAACTGTCATTTAACACCTTTGGATAAGCCATTAGAAGTCCATTTCTCTGGCTCTCTGGCCTCAGAGTGGGAGACCCCCCCTCCCATCTCCTAAGCACTCAGACAGCCTATTACCACCATCCAGTCTGCACGAGCACAGGCTCCCCCCCTCTGCACACCTCACTCAATTTTCTGCAGCTGTGAACATGTCAATATAGTTGATATGCTTAACACTGGACTAATGCTAAAACGTGTTTCCATCCACTGCACCTGTGGGCTGAGAAATATTACTGCTCAACATGTGGGCCTCATTATTTACAGTTTTTTATTTATTTATTTTTAATAAGAAAATGTGAAATTCATTGTTTATCTTGAATATAAAAGAAAACAAAAAAAAAAACTGTCAGCTATGGGGCAGAAAAGAAAAGTTCAGAGTAGTCACTGATGCGAGTTACAGTGTGTTAAAGATCGCCTCGGTACGAATTGTTTATTTTAATTATGCATTAGTCTGCAGATGCTAGAGTCTGTTTTTTTATTTTGGTATTAATTTGTGTTTTACCATAGGTAGTAGGTATTACATTGTTGTTTGTTTTTAGTTCACAGCTACTGTCTTTTGCCACTTACAACCTTCTTAGTGACCACAGATTAAAACAGGCTTTTAGCTACTGTAGATCTGGTGCAAAAATGCATTATGCATTGTCCGTCCTAAAATAAAAAATAACTAAAAAATAGAACATTTTATTTTAAAAATCAACAATACAACGCTCCAAGTGAAAATAGAGTTTGTTTGCAGTACAAACGGCGGGCTGGCCATCAGGGATTTCGGGAAAAGCCAAAAGCAGATCCATTCCAGGCCGAACAAACCACCGTCACAGATTTTTTATTTTTCAATTTCTGATGTCAGTAGTTACTACTGTATATGGGTGGTGCAGTAAAATTAGGTGCAAAGTGAAATATTTTGGTCCAAGTTACAGCTAAATGTGCCAAACTGGCCATTGAGAAGGTATAGATTTGTATATCTTGGTGGTTTCTGTCTTTCTGTCTGGTTGCTTTAAATTATGATGATAGACTGCTTGTTTTTATTTCCTATTCTGTAGTATAGATCTACAGCATCATCCAATTCTCTTTATACTACAAGTATAAAGTACAAACACTCTGTGGTTTAAATATTTCATTTAGCATTGAAAAAATGTATTGATTAGTGTATTCTTGAAGCAAGAAACACAACGGGCCCTATTTAAATGATCTATAGCACATGAACTGCATTTATGGCATGTCCAATTTGACTTTTGTTAAATGTAGCACAATCTGGGTGCAAGTTTTAAGGAGGTTTTTAGTGTCTTAATTAATCATAGTTGTGTTTGGGGCTCAGAATGTCATCCACCATTCCCTTCAAAAGTCAGGTGCGCCTGCATCTGGAGCATTGCTTTTCAAATGGCAGATTCGATAAGTTGGAGAAGTGAATGGTTTCCTGCTGAGGAAACGGATCTGCTCATGTGCAAAGAAATTCAGCATAGTAAGTGACTTTTACAGCAATGGGGAATGCAAAGGGACAGCTGGCATTAGTCTCCAAATCATCTGCCAGGAGATTACAGGTGTCTGTGACAGTCTGGTGGCATAAACGAAGTTCACAGTGACACTCGTCTTTGCTGAGGGACAAGTATGTGGTCCTTGGCCGGTGGACCTTTTGCTTCTGCCATCTCTCAACCCTGTGTCCCATCCAGTAAGGAGGAGGAGTGCTGCCGCGTGTCCCCGTGTAGACGACGTGGGCACTGGACGTGAAAATGACAACTGCGTTGGTTGGAAACTACCAATGACACATGCACCGCGCTGTGCACTGTTTTGTGTCGGATGCAAGACAGAGCCAGACAACAAGATACATTAGGACAGAGGAATCTAAACCACGCTCCACTGAAAATATGAAAAATGAATAAAAATATCTATATGATGTATCTAACTGGATGACGACAGGCACAACTACTGACCTACAAAACATAAATCTGCATTATATCAGCTCTGATCAGAAGTATAATGCTCAGACATGATAATGAAACATCACTAGTCATAGGCTACGGCCGTGGTCTTGGCTTAACTTCAGCCAAATTCAATTGTAGTACATTGACAGGAGCTCGAGTGTAGGTGAAGAATGTGATGGGTCTAACTAAACTCTATTCTAATTACCGATCACAGTGACTTCCACAGGCATTACCAGGGTAGCACACAGCTCCCACTGCTGGGTCACACAGCGAGGAAAGGAGGAAGATCAATACTCTTCACAGCTTCTGGCTAAATATCAACTCAACAGGAGAAATGTAGCTGTAATCAAACATTTCTGCTTCGTCTCCCTTTCCAGTAGCGGCACTCTTTCACGTTTTCCACAACAATTGGCCTATGATGCGGGCAGAGGAAATCTGTACGCTAACGGGCAATGCTTTCGCTAAACAACGTTTAAGGATTGCCTCTCTCTCGTGTTGCAGTTCACATAATAATGTAAACTCCATTACCTAAAAGCCTATTTGACGCCAGCAGTCTGCCTGAGCTCAGACATATAATGGGCTTTAACGAACAGACAGGACAGTTCCTCTGTGAGCACATCCTGCCATTAATTAAAGTGAAAAACTTAATGAGGCGGACAAAAATAGAATATACTCTCCTCTCACAGAGGGCTCCAACTAAGACATTCCAAAAAAGCCATTTCAAACAAGATTAAAGGCATTTAGAGGTAATTTCTTAAGTAAGGAATATATTTTTTTAATGTGGGCTTAAAAGAATGAAACTTTAAAATTAAATAAATGTGATATACTAACAAAAGCTCTGCTCTGTCTGTGTTTGAGTTGGTCCAAGAGGAATTATTCATAAAGATGTAATTACTGTACAGTCTATACTTTACTATATCGCCATATTGATTCTGATCTCTGCACAGGCAGAGATATGAGTGTGAATCAAGACTGTCTGCATATTATACACTCTGTAGTGCCACTGCTTTTTGAAACTTGCATTTGAACAAAGCCAAATGCCAGGGGAAAGATGTTTGGCTCCCGTGCAACATCTGTGACGGTTGGTCATTATGCTGCAGAGGGAAAATAAGACGCTGAGATGCAGAGGGAGAGACAGTGACAAAACAGCTCTTTATAACTTCATTACAACTTCAAGCAAAATGTTAATGACTGTGAAATTTAAGCAGTTACTATAAATGTAATCAACGACTCATCCGATGGATTTAGTGTTTGCTTTACGCCTTCAGCCAAGACATCATTTCTGGGGATACCCTAGAAATGTGGAACTCTTAAAAACAGCCTGCCCTCTTGCTGCTTTCTGTTTTCTCATCTGAAGTTCAGCAGGGAAATCAAGGTAGCTTTAATCATCTCCAGAAATCACAGGCTTCCCTATTTTCTGCTTAGAGAGACAAAAACACAACTTGGAGATCCTTTAACTTGCTAATTAGGCAGTGCAAGAGCAAGATAGCACCTCCTACACATTAGAGTCATTCTGATACTGTATACATATGGCATCATTATGATAAATATGCTCCATCAAACTGTCAGTGTCAGAAAAATCACCCCATTACTGCTGATGGATGGTTGTGCTGTACGTTTACATTTCAGCACAGACAACAGAGGATCTGCTTTTTATAGCCGTTTGCTGATTTAAAAAAAAAATGTTTTTAAACCAGCCAACTTCCTGCAGCCGCGGCGCGCAGACTTGTGCTCTGCCAAATGATCTGCACCACAGACACCTAGCATATATGCTAATGAAAAGTTATCAGCAAATCATACTTGCTAATTGAGTTCAGAGAGCATCCCCGATAATGATCACGACCTATTTGCATACTATTGCTGAATAGCTGGCGAATCTGCCTGTGCTCTGAGATAAGGCAAGGTCAAAAACCTTCATTATCAGACCAATTTATTAAATTAGATTACCTTTATTTCAGACACCTGATCTAATATTAGATCCATTTATCTGTCAACACATTTTCAATCAAATTCTCACCGCAGTGTGACAGCTTTCCTCTAATGCATCTTAAACATAGTGGGTCCTACCCTTGTTAAAGCTAATCATGGCTTTTCAGATAGACTGGGTTGTAAGAGTTTATAGTGAGCAGCACACCCCAGGGAAGCTCTAATGACTCAAAAATATCACTGGGGTGAGTCAAAGGACTGATCTGGTCTCTTAGACCTTTTCATTTACACCGAGGGAAAAAGAACTCCTCTCTTCTCCACTTCAGTTTAACATTTAAATCACTTAAAGCACTCTAAAACCTAGCTGGGATGGCAGTGAAAGAATAAATCTTTGCAACAATTATACAACAGGTCTTATATCTTAACGCTGAAATCCATTATGTCCTTTAATTAATAAATCTGGAGTGGTGGATGGTGGAGCATGCTGAAACACAGCATTAACTTTAAGTGTTTTATGCTATCACCTTTTCTGTAGTTTGGGTATCTAGAAAGTTACATTAAAAGACTGATATTGTTTTTTCTTATTAATGATACAGAGTATAGCTTTTTTGGATGTAGACAACATTAATAAAGGTCTCCAACCATGCTAGTTATGGGGGGCTGTACTTAGGCAGAGAAGTACTTTATACTAAATGCTAACGTGAGCATGTCATGCTCACAATGACAATGCTAAAAAGTTAAATAGGAATAAGTTTGACCACACTAGTTTAGTGTGTTAGCATGCTAACATTTGCTGATTGGTACTAAAAACACAGAACAACAGAAGCTGATGGGAATGTCATAAGTTTTGCAGGTATTTGGTCATAAACAAAAGTCATGGACCAGTTTAAACTGATGGTGGCACCAGTCTATCACGAGTGAAAACTTTCATCTGCTCTTTGTGCTAGTGGAAAAGTCAGGGGCTAACCACGTCATGAAGAATCGCAAAGAAAAGCGCCATGGATATGTTACTGTTATCAAGGCAGGTCGCTAAAAAACTACAAATGTCAACCTGCTGGTGGCACGAGAGGAACAATCAGAGGATCAACAAAGTCATATGAAGGCAATCCATCCAAAAGTTTGAGATATTTCAGTCTGGAACAAAGTGCTAACCCAGCCAGCATTGCCTTGACTAGAGCAATGTTGCTAGAATGGCTAAAAATGGTTGATTATCTCAGTCTAGTAGTCTGCATAGTGCACAGGAAGCATCTTGACTCATCTATATGCATCGGGTATGTTCATGAATTGTCACATATAGTCTATAGATAATCTGTTAAACATCTACAGACAAAGCGAAAGGCAGACTTGTACTATTACATATATACGTAGATATGTGCAGTCAACTTTTAAAAATGAGAGTTCTGCAGTTACTGACAGAACCAGAAGACACTCAGACTGTTGCTGCTTTTTCTGTAGACAACTAAACTGATGACAGTAATAAAGTAAAAGGTTACTTTATGAATTTGAAACTTTATAAAATGACAGTGGAAAATGTATGATATCAGACTGACCCCACATCCCTGTGAAGACCTGCCATTCAAACACTGTGAAAAAAAAAAAAAAAAAGCTGCAGTCCCTTTGACTTGGCAGCACCAGGCACTGTGATGCCAGCATCAGAGCTGAAGAGCGCTAGCTTCCGCCAGCCTATAAACACAGAGATCTGAGATGTAACAATGACAGCTAAGGCTGCTTTTTTATCCAGGCCAAAAGTTTGTGAAGAGGTGAACGGATTACTAATGAGGCAACACGGGCTGATTTAGACAGAACTCCAAATATTCGCGAGTAGGAAACCCCCCCCCCCCACTTTCTGCACAGGAGTCAGAGTTTTTGCGAAGTTCACTTTGAGCAACGAATGAGATAATGAGGCATATTCAAAGTTATCAGTTGAATCACGAAGCAATTAGAACAGATTCTAACAGTGTAAACTTTTAACACTTTTTTCACAATGTAGAAAACAGGGTTATGAAAAAAAGCATATGAACGATTTGCTCAGAAAACTTTAAGAAGAAAATTTTCCCACTTTGAAATTGAAATCCAAAAATGTTTTGATGAAGACAGTCGTTTTTCGTACAGTAAAACTTTATATGAGGATTCATACCCACGCCAGCAGTCGCAATCAGTGTATTAGAGATGATTATATAGGGAACTTGGCATATTAGCAGACTGACATTCATACCGTGGGTGCCCTTTTAGTTAATGCTATTAACAGTGTGCATCAATGCTGGTTTGAATGCCAAATCAAATACACATCAGATATGCAGTCGTGAAGTGGGGCCATTTGGTTTGACACACTGTTAAACTAAACACAGAAGTAATTGAGTTATCAAAGTGAAAGGAGCATTCATCAAGTGCACAGCGAGCAAACATGTCAGTTATGTTCAGAGAGGAAAGACAAAAATGAGCCACAGCATATTCACTGGGTCTCCAATGAAGCGTCTGCTTCAGTGTAGTAAGTGATCCTTACTCTATAGCTGACGCTTGTCGCTTGTCTGCCAGCACAGGAAAACAAGGAGTCAGGGTCATCAACAAAACAGAGTTGGAAAGGTAAAGTACTGCATGCATTTGATGTACTTAATTTGCATTTTATGTTGTATTATACTTCTAAATCTTTTGCATTTTAGTGGGAAATATTGTTCTTTTTAATCCACTACAACAGATCAGTGTCTACCAGTGTACCAACTGTAGCTCTATTTTCATTTTCCAGTGCATGAGCAGTTGGTTGCATTGTGGTGTAATGGCATCATAAAAAAATTGAGCTATGTGTATGTACATGCAGAGTCTACGCATACACCAGGCAGCAACCTCTGTCACTGCCAAATGAAGCCAATATGGACAAGCCAAAAACTGTGGTTCCTCCAAATGCCACTTGAGGATGGCACTAAAAGTCAATCTCCATAAGCCCCCATGTTAAAATGTCCAACTTCACAGCTGAAATAAACATGTTTACAGCCTGGTACAAAAAACAGTCCCTATAGCTAATTTCTCTGTTTATTAACAACTGTACATAACTGTACCCATTCAGATTATATTAAGGCTTAAAGTTATGCATAATTAATGCTGCGTGGCTGCTTTGATTAACATGTGGGCGCTTTCGCCAGCAGCTGGTTTTGAGCACTGGGGCTTCATTTTGACCGCTACAGGTCCAACCACTCTTCAAGGGAAGCCGAGGCATGACTGTGTCCTTTTTTCTTGATACAGTCTATGGTGTACACTCTCTAAAGATGAAATTTACATCATGTGGACCCTAACAGACCCTCACACACACACACTTGTGAATGTTACTTCAGTAAATGATCTGAATACTTCCACTTAAGGCTCAAATGTAGTAGGTCCAGTTGCACAGTAAGCCACCCTGCTGCTTCTTGATAATGACTTTGATAGAACCATGTTGAGAGAAATCACATTGGATGTTATCACCTCTTCAGGGGGCACTATTTAAAAGGCACAAAACAATATTACTTGCCCGGGCAAAGGCTCAAGCGGATACACAAAGCGACAGGCATCAACACAAATTCTAAGTAGTATACTCCCAGTAGTCCGTGAAGGTGGAGCATATTGGCATTTACAACAGCTCTTAGAGAGTGTATGGAGATTAACTTAAAGCTTCTAACCTACTCTGGCATGTTGGCAAACAAATACCCATACATCTAGCAGCAGCACGCAATGCAGCGCAGTATCCCATGGTTCCTCTGTAAAGCTGTGTCTTAATCTCTTTAATGCAGAACTACCAAGGAGGGTTTCAACATGCAGACACAAACCACACACACACACACACGAGAGGGAGTAGACTACTGTCACCACATTAAGAAAGCTGCATAGCAGGAAAGCCATGTACAGTAAAGGTCAGGCTTTTCTCTTCAGCTCACAACACCAAATGGCAGAAGCTTATGAAGCACTGGTGGTGTGAACTCAAATGAGCGTTTGGGAGGCGTATTGTCAAACATATATGTAGTTACATATAGCATATTCTCTTTTATGGAAGTTCATAATAAAACTTTTCATCAATATACACTCACACTTGCCAGTTTATTGGGTACACCAAGCTAAAACAAATGCAGTAGTATAACAGTCCTGCAATAAATCCTGCCGTCATGAAGGTTATTATGTTCAATTGTTGTTGAAACTGCTTTAGAGAGGTGTTAATTCAACTTTATGATCATTCTGGAGGCTGCGGCCTGTGGTGCTACTGAACTGTACTGTGTTGTACAGAGGTGTTTCTATTATGTGTTATTATTATTATTATTATTAACAAAAACACGTTCACGAAGGTAGGATTTGTTGTATTAGACTACATTAGTTTTAGCTACATGCAACCTCTAAACTGGGAACTGATGCTACTAACCAAACTAGTTTTAATACTTTGAGAAACTGTAGTAATTTGTCAGTAAATGTAAAATGTTTTAGATGTCAGATCTATTTGTGTTTTGGTTTCTTTCTGTTAGCTTCTGATGGATGGGAAAGTACGACAATGGTGTCAGGTGTTACTGCATTATCTCCAAAACATCCACTTTTCACATTTTCAAGTCGACGCTGATGCCTCGTTGATGTTACTTAATGGAGCTTGAAATTATTTTTTATTTGAACGATCTTGGACTTCATTTGCGGTTTTAAACAGGTTCTTGGTCCTTTGGGTCTAAAAAAAAAAAAAAAAAAAAGAAGTTGTGAGGTTTTTCAACCAGCATCCATTCAGCAGCACACCCCAAAAGAGGACAATAAGTCAAATCAGACACCCATAATCCCAGAAGCACTATTTTTTCTTAATCTTTGTGGGTGGTGGGATGTAAGGGGCCAAACAGGATCACAACATCGTTGGCAGTCTTTTCACTCTCTGAGTCCTTCTTCCTTTTTGCCTTCCAGACCTGCCCTCCAGGTTTCCTCTTGGATTAGTCATGGAGAGAACTCCAAACGGCAGCCATCCAGCTTCAGAAACCCTCTCCTAATGAGTCTGTGAGGGACTGATGGCATGGGTTATCGAGTTAAAGAGCTGCCTCTTCAGCTCATCTGGGCTTTCATCTTTTCATCTGCCATGCTGGGCTCTCTGAGAACTCCCCATTCATCTCTCAATCTACTATTCTTACACATAATTAACAGCCCTGCAAGAAACTTTTTGGTGTCATTTGGGGAAATGAACTGATTATGAGAAGGTCATCTGATGCTAACTCAGATTTTAAATAGAGTTTGGTCATGTGTCCTAGTAAGACAAGAATTCGTATGCATTCTCTTGCATGTCGAACAAATACAGCCGTTCGGTTTGTTTGTTTGTACAACGCAGAAAATTTGATTTTAACCTTTCAAATGTGCATCAATTTGTATCAGCCATTAGCTTTTAGACTGGGAGAAAAAAAAGACAACACTATCAATTTGTTAATTATTACAAATTACAGCTGATCATCAAACATAATCTCTACTCAGTCTTCTTAATTAAGTCTTTCGGATGCTGATGCAGTTGCTGAACAGCTGTTCAAAAGCGTCACCTTAAGACTGGAAGAGAAAAAAAAACAAACAATAAACATTGTAGAGATTGATGATGACGACTGCATTTAGTATGCAGTGATTCAGCACATCTCGGGCAATAAGGTTGAGGAGCACAGAGCTCTTGAAAAGTTTACAATGCAAGTCTGTAAGGGAGCGCATTTGGCTGACTGTACAAAGCAGCCAGCAGCTGTTGTCAGTTCAAGAATGTGATGCAAGGTTTTTCATGCCTGGGAGAAAAGTGACAGTGACTATAGTGTTCAAGCAAATGCCAACCTGTGCTAATTCAGTGAGCACTCTGACAAAAAAAAAAAAATCCAGGTTTACCTACAGGGTATTTGTACCTAAAAAGGCAAGAATAAATTCACATGGAGTGTGTTATACCTGCTTTCCTGAAGCTTTCACAAATTCGACACGTTTAAAGAAGACTTAAATTGCTTGATACTTAGTTTAAGTATTTTATTTATTTATTATTTATTATTTAAGGAGCATTGAAGTCAAATTGTAGTTAATTCTACTGCAAATCTGCAAAAAAAGGTGGCTTAAATGCCAATGTGCACCGATGTGAGAAATATGTGTTAGGTTGCACATGATCAAGTTCTCAGCTAACCCTGACCTTACTGAGCAAACTTGTCATTTTGGAGAACAAGTGCGAGTCCATCTCCACTGCCAATTAGCTGTCACTATTAAGCCATGACCAGTTGGCATGGGGGAAACGGCAGTCAGAGGCTAACCAGCCGGATGCTGCTAACCTCCGGGCAATTAGGGCCTATAAATCGGTTTACAACCTAGAGGAAGTGAGAAGTGATGGGTGGAGAAGGTAGAGTGGGAGGAAACGGCCGCTGCTACTGCTGATGCCCGTCTCATTAGTGGTGCGATCATAATGTGTGGACATGAAAGGACCGTCTGCTGGTGCCATGGGTGGCTATCCGTGAGCTAAATGTGGCATGTGCGGATTGAACAAAAACACGAGGAAGAAGAGAGGGATAATCAAATATGCTTCTTGAGGCCTTTTTTTTAATTATTATTAGTTTTTTTTTACAGCAATTGACAAAAACAGCTAAAAGAATTATTATTTATTAAATATAAGACTACAGTTCTTTTTAAAAATTGCTCTCACGCTCTTGATTCTCATTGTTATTTTTCCAGCAGCAGCAGGGAGCTGTTTTCAACAAACAAGCTCTCTTAAATATACTGTGCTCTAACTGTCCAGCGCTAATAGATAGACAGACTCAAGTTAAAGGCTGTGTAAAGGCAATTCTAAGATTTCTTTCAAAATTCATTAAATATATCTCGCTCAAAGGGTTTCAAAGTTAGTCAACACATTTTCTGAACTCATCTGAGACGTTTCAGTCGCTTCAAAATGGCTGCTTGACTGCTCCCACGAGTGGGCGTGGCTTCAGCACATTCAGCGGACATGCCCCCACAGTCCTGGAGCTGAGAATTCATTTTTACCTGATTTTGACACCTAATTTCATAAACTTGTCGTTATTTTTAATCATTCAAATTTGGCTGGGTGGTTAAGAACACATTCTTCTTTTTCTGACAAACTCAGAACATATTTATTCTTACTTTACACAGACTTCAACAAGTAGCTGGTGATTACAGTCAAACATCTAAAACTAAAGAGCCGGATATTTGGTGGAGACCAAAACAGGGCTGAATACGCCACTTCCAATAATAGCCATATCAGCAAAAGCTATTTTGTAAGAGGTCCGAGGTATGTATTTTTAAGTTCCTTTTGAGAACAGAAAATCAAAAATATAAATTTGCAGAGACTGCCATGATTTCATTCAGTCTCCAGTACTTTGGCAATCAATGAGTGTGCAGCACTCACACAAGAGCACGGTGCATGCATACAGCTTCTGTGCTCTTACATTGTCAATGCAAAACATTTACAGCTCTCTCATTGGATGAATGAATGTGTCACCTTGGATTCTCACTGTGGGGAGCAGGAAATAACCGATTAAACACACTTTGATGAATGGCGATAAATGTAAGAGTTTTGCTAATTTGTCATAAAGTCGACACCTGTAGTATTCAAACCGGCTCAAGTATAAAGACTGTGAGATGAGTCAGACTTTGACGGGCTTATTTTTCATTGAGTTGAACAATGATTTAACACACACACAAGTGGCTGAATGCACTGACTAGAGCGTAAATTAATCTACTGGCTGTCACAAACAAGTGCAAGTCGACAAAAGGTTCAATTGGGGCAGATTCTGCTGAAGCAGGGAAAATGACACATTGGCCTCTAGTCTGAGAGTCAAAAATAACACATTTCATACACTACAAAGCATGATCTGAGAAGGAACTGCTGGGAGCTTAGTGATGCTCATCACATCCCTAGAGCTGCTGCTCCAGAAAGTACAGGATCACAGTGGGTATGAAGTGTTTGAAAGAGCTTGTTAGTCCAGTGCAAGCACGTGGGAGCATGCATTGTTGATGTGTTATGTGTGTTTGTGGCTTAGGAGGGTTAGGACTGCATGTTTTTATTCCCTAACATTGTAACTCAGTCTTGAGCTGAGCAGATGTGCCAATGTCTTCTGCATCACGACCCAGGTGGCTGACGATGTTTTTAGGGGCCGCGGCGAGAATTCCAAAGCAGATCTAGGACTGATGAAAGCAATAGAACCAAAACTGAGTCGCAATACAATCTCTAGTTTAATATCCTAGCTGGTGATGATGTTGGAATAGTTTTGGAAAGAGTGAGCAGGGAGTCAAACTGCTCACAGGGGCTGCCTCTATCAGCTCCGCACCTGCAATAAAATGGCCCGTTTGAAGTTGGGCTCTAAGAAATACAGCTTCAGGTAGTCTGCTGTAGTGTGAAAAGCCTTATTATTTCAGTTTTTGGTGTTTTAGATTGTTTTTGTCTGATACATGTTCCATTAAAAAGGGAAACTCCACCAATTTTACATATCAAAGTCTGTTTACAAGTCTTGGGGAGTAAAAGTTACACAAAGCCTTTTGTGGCTCCAGAAGGAGCTCTGATAAATTCCTTCAAGTGATGTCACTTGAGTCAGCATCGCTTGGGGCTGAAGACTACAAATTTGCAAATGAAAGAAATCTGAGAGTGGAGTTAGAAAGAAGTCATGTAACTCATCTCTGCTTGAGGTTTAGTGGCTCGAGGCTACATTAGCCACTACTAGCATAAAACACCTGTATCTCAAACTGAACCGTTGGTGGTTGAATTGCGTTGTGGGTAATGTAGGGGCCAAGTTTGACAAGGAAGATGGTTATGCGGGATAATAAAGATGATATTTCTGGTTCTGCTGCATTGAACTTGATTCTTTTAAACTGTGAGGCAATGTAACTGCAATGCTGAATCCATGGAGTACTCTTTCAACAGATGTAAATTTCACAGTGACCGTGGCTCTTTGACCAATGTTCAAAACGCATCTAGCAGTTTCAATAATGCATAGATGCTTTTGGGGAAGAGGGAATTTTCCTCTTTAGATGACGAAAAACTAACTTAAGGTTTTCATCTGGCAGCTGTTGCTGTGCCATTGCATAATTGAGCGCTACAACACATTCTAGTACGTGTCTCTTCTGAAAACATACAAATGGAAATCACAAAAAAGTCTTTAAACACTTTTCCAGCTCTAACTTCATCTGACAAGTGCACAAAAAAGCACAGCTCTTGACTAAACTCCGAAACTGCAAAGCACATTTCATCTCTTTTTATATTTTCAACAAAAATGGAATCAGGCAAGGTTCACATTAATAAAACAGAAGGCCGCTGCAGCACAACAAGCAGCAAAGTAAAGAGATGCTGAGACTAAGTTTGGAGATTAGCAGGCAGCATACACCCGAGCATCTATAATTCATGTGATTGTTTGCGGCTGCGCTGACTGCTCATCTGACTGCTACACTGTTGAGGCCTTGTGCCGATATTTGCATGGAGAGAAAAACATTAGAAAATACCCTTACCCACTTCTGACTGCTGTTCCTTAGCAACAACAGTGTGGGGCGTTTAAAGCAGCATGCTTTATGTGCATGCTTGTGTGTGTGTGTGTGTGTGCGTGTGTGTGTGTCCAGCGGTGTCGCACTTACTTATTTTGCATCATGTTCATTATGACCCAGTCTGAGGGGTAGACGTTTTTCCCGATGAGATCTTTAAACATGATAAATGTTTCCATTAGGAAATCCTGTAAGAGAGAGAGAAGTTCTTTAAATGAAAAGTGTTATTCTTTCCACCTCCAAGATAAGAGCAATCTGAAATGAACTGTTAGGAGTTTGTGGCTTTCAGGCAGAAACCGCTTTTAGATTAGTATTTAAGGTCAAGGTGACTCATACACTTCCCTATTGTAGGTGGCATTTACAGTATAATCCTGCGTGTTCTTAATGCTCACACGTTGTAGTACAATGAGATTACAGCTATCTTATTTCTCACAGGAGAACGATTCCTGTGATATTTAGGTAACAATCCAGACATATAATCAGCTATTAAAGCATAACATGACAACTTGATAACTAGGTTCAGTTAAGCTAATAGCTTCCTCTTAATATCAGTAGCAGTTAAGTACAATAAAGCATAAATATGTGTATAATTCTATTTCTTGCTGCAGGAAACATCTACAATGAGAAATAGATTTATATTCATATACTCCTAGATGAATCCCTGTGCTTTGTGGTGGCGTGTTTAGAGAACAACTGCAAAACAACAAAGTCCTTTGGGCTGCAGCCAGTTCTGAAATGTGGATATGGCCCACGCCAGCTTCAGGAACAATAAATCTGTGGAAAGATCCAGCTTCATCACAGTGATTGTTTATCCTGCTATTGGAACTCGACAGGCAGCCTCAAACGAGCCCCGTGTAGAATCATGAAGGTCAAGGAGTTCTATTCATAAATAAATACTGCTTAGCGGCATACAAAAGCTCAATCAGGTACAATTAAGTAGTCTTACGGATTCTATTAATTCTTAAAAGGGACACTTACTTATTAATTTAATAATAAAAAAAGCATTATGTGCTGCAAGTGAACACAGAATCTCTGTCTACTTACATTCTAAGGTTTTACCTGTAACAGAACTCAGAATATTGTCCTTCCTATGTAGCTCCAACGACATTTGTTGGGATAAAACACAAACAGCAGGATTTTCTCACTAGTCAGAGTGGAGTAACATAATGCTAATCTGGCAGCGGATACCAGAGAAATACCGCTTTGAGGGAGGAATTATTCAGAGCTGAAATCCATAACATCAATGAGATTTATCCCTCCTCCACAACTTGTTGGCTACAACGAGTGATCTGCTTCCCTTAGGAGTTACTATCATCAAGAGCATGCTGTACATGTGGCAGCCCCGAGAGCAAGGACAAACAGAAATTCAATTTCATACTTTATTGTGGAGGAAAAACATTTTCCTAACATATCTAATCTAACTTAGAGAAAAAGAAAGAGCAAGGTGAAACTGAACTATGGGCCTGCATTTTAAGAAATTACGTGACAATGGAGCCTGAAGTATCTAGTAGACACGGACACACTGATAAGGTGTACTCACCACCACATCGCTCCTTATCTTGCCAAAGGTGCTGATCAGATGAGCATAATGATAGTCGTCCATCTGCCTCAGTGTGGCAGTCATGCTGGCCACGAAGCTCCCCTGGAGAAGAGAAAGGAGTGCATTCAATACACAATCAAGTTCAAATTGAACGCTGAGAATAGAATGACTCTATGCCTGTGATTTTGATGGTTACTGACTAGCTGAGCTGATTGGATCTGAGTACTGAAGCAGGCCTGGCCTCCCAGGTTTGGAAAGGTAGGTATCCTCACTCACTGCCTGATCTCATTAACCTACTGCCCTCCACTCCCCAGCTCTTTGTCTCCACTGATTATAATGTCTGTGAGGTCCCTAAAGCGCTGTCTTTACTTTGCAGTGCACCATCCAGGCTCTGGTTAGCACGCTGGACATGTGCTGCAGAGAGCAGATAAGGGAAGGCAAATGTGTGGTCGGCTGGGTAGGGAGAGGCTGTCAGAGATGCGGCTGGAAAAGGGCCGACGCATAACGGAGCGAAGAACTGGGAAATTAACTCGAAAAGTATGAATGTATTTCGGAGGAGGCACTTCTTGATTTTTCGTGTGACTGGGTGGAGTTCGTACTGCTTAAAGCAGTAAGGTTGTGTGAGAAATTCACAGGAATAGAGGTAAAGCAAAAGGTAAAGAGTAAAGCAAAGGATTTGTGCAGAGAAAAGTAGAGAGATACTAATGGCAAAGAGATGATCTTATAAGTATATTCATTAGACTGTTAAACAAACAAAAGATGTGAATAAATCTTAATAAGTTGCAGAACTTGTACAAATACTTTGAAAGAATAAGGGCATACAGTGTTATTATCGGAATATTCCCAGACAGTTTTATTTCAACTAGCTAGTCAAAGGAAATGCACTAAAGATAAGAGAAAGTAATTAAAACTGCTTTGTCACAGAACGCATGAAAGCACATCCAGATTATATAATAATAAGTCTAAGGTCTGATAAGCATTAAGATTCACAAGCATTACAGGTGACTGTCCCTGAATCAAATACTACTGAAGAGACTGACTTTTTCCACAACTCACAACACAAATCTTTAACAGGAGCTAACAAAAGCATGAAAAAACGATATTAATGGCAGAGAGGATCAGGTCAACAGGAACATTTCGCAGGTTGATAACTCTTTCACAGACATATTTCTATTTATTTCCATTTTTTGACTGAAAGACAGACGCACAGGCAGTTTTAACACACATTTCTGAGAGGGGAAAGGTTTATATTTACTCATGGCATCTGTAAAATAGAACAAGCAAACATGCATTTTGAGCTGCACCGAGATTTGGTTACAATAAACTCCGACCCTTTTGCCACAAGGAAGTATCATCCCATAACTAATCACCTGAACAAACCCCAGTTTGGGACTTTAATCTGGACGGGGACCTTTTTCAGTGATGTAAGGACTCTGTTAGTGAAGCCCTCAGGCGACAGATATAACTCAGCTGCTTCATGGTAGTTAATCCTCACAAGGCATTCTGTTTCGTTGGAGAACCTCTCCTTGAGCTGTAATTAGGCCTGACCCATCAAAGCACAGCAGAGCAGAAACGATGCTGAGCACTCACACACACCCTTACCTCATCCGACCTCTCTCTAC
The DNA here is from genome assembly GCA_946959425.1 of Argyrosomus regius. Taxonomy (NCBI): domain Eukaryota; kingdom Metazoa; phylum Chordata; class Actinopteri; family Sciaenidae; genus Argyrosomus; species Argyrosomus regius. The sequence goes on along the minus strand of OX336900.1, from coordinate 10,766,604 downwards.
AATTTTTCTTTTTTTTCTTTTTTTTATTTGATGCTCTTGTGGTTGTTTGCTTAGATTTCAGTATGCTGTAACCTTTTTAGACAGAGGTTAATTATTATTATTATTACTATGTAGGGCGAAGCAGTTAGCAGATCAACACTAACAAGATAATCATGCAAAAGATCCCAAAACAATCACTAATGCAAACATCTATTATTCATGTTTCTTTCCCTTTTTCATTGTTATGATGACTGCTTCACTTCCCTCTCAGTAATGCTTCACAGAAACCAGTGTGACTCATGTTAAATTAATATGGAAATGTTTCTCTAAAGCGCAGAGGGCAAGACTCATCTGTGAGGGCATGTACGACTCAGTTAGCGTCAGTTAGTCTCGGTTCCTCTGCATTAAAGATGGAAAACAAATTTAGACAGATTAGAAAGTACCTAAGAGACGAGACAAGATGCTTCTTATGCACTTAAGCAACTGGTGGGGAGTTAAAGGTAGGGGAGTGGCAGTGGTCTTGGTGGAGTCGATTTAACGTACAGCACGCTGGCCTCAAAAGCACACTTGTTTTTAAGCATGGCGAACTCATCTTTCTTCATTCCAGCTCTAATTTCCCAGATCCATGAGTGTATCGGCCGTGAGGGGCGGGCACTGGCTGCTGCAATTCCCCTCGCATTGGGCAGTCACTTTATTAATAAATGGAGCAAGGGCTTCAAAGCGGGCAGCAGTCTTAAGCAGTAATTGGCGGCTGCTGCAGCTACTCACCATGTAGACTAGAGAGGCTAAATCACCTGGAGGGTATCCCGTGTTCGTTCATTCTTTCTATCTCTTCAGCTGTGAATGAATCCCCAAGATAAAGAGTCTTCAGAGCGCACTTTACAGGCTGTAAGCCTCAGTGTGGGACTTGCCATAAGGCTCCAGCGCTGCGTACAGTAGCATAAGCCCCTTAAGCTTACTCCCAACGTTCAATCATGACTGCCAACAGCACAGGAATACACACTCCAATGTTACTATTGATTCTATTGCTGTAATATGTTGCTCATGAATGAATCTTAAGCTTCCAAACAAATGTAATTGCTGGTAGTGGCGGTAGGATCAGCTGGCAAATCCTGATGGCAAATTAAAGACAGGTGAGGCTTCTACAGTAGGTGCCATATCGCCGGCCTGATGTGGTTTCAGAGCTGAAGATACAGACTGAGAATGCCTCCCCGAAAAATGGGATTCATACCTTTCACTGTGCAGCAATTAAGATCTAAATGCGTAACAGGAACACATGCCACGCCAGCTGTTAAGGGGGTAATGCGAGAAATAGAGATGTGGAGCATGACGGCGAGTGGAGAAACTTCAGGTATGCTCCTGAGTTCTCTGGTCTAAGATGACGGGTGCAAAGTAGCTGGGTGTTATAGCTTTCGCCGTCTTACAGCTGACTCCAGAGGTCTATCGGAGTGACCAGCGGTGTCTTAGGCTCAACTCAAAGGCCACCCTGTCCTCTCACTGCTCATCTCTCCACTTTAATCACTGGGATAAACCCTGGTACGGTTACCATGACAACATGTTTATTTATTTGATTTTTTTTCTAAATAGAGACAGAGAAAAGAGGCAGGGAAATCAAATAAAAGCAGGCAAAGAAAAGAAGGGTTCGGAGATGAAAAAAAAAAGAAGCCTCCCCTTCACTAGTCGGGCCTATCAATTCTGATTTTTGTGTGGGCGACGGAGGTGACACACTGAGGAGCTGCCGAGGGGTGCGGTAGTAGAGGAGGGAGAACCGGAGAGTACTCCTTCAGATGCATGCTAAACAATAACAACGAAAAAAATAAAAATAAAACGACAAATAAACAAAAAGAAATCCTGACACAACTTTCTCTTTTTATGCACAAAGGTTCCTTTGAGTTCGACTGCGTGACGCCTCCTGCATGTGATTTGTTTGTAGTCTAACTTGAAGGCTGAATGTTTTTTTGGTTTTTTTTTGATTAAAGCAGTAATAGAAGAGGATAAAAAGTGCAATTAACACTCAAAAATCAACAAGGATAATCTAGAGACAGGCTGATCAGTGAGCTTCTAAGCTACTAACATTGTAGTGTCCAAAGCATGTGCACCACTCCTTGACAAAAATTACATGATCCAATGTCCCTTTGTGCCTGTGATGACAGACATATAAACTGCAGTTGCAAACACTACACTTGTCAGTGATGATACAAAGTGATCATGATTAATACAGTAAGTGTCTGAAAGAGCAATTTTGCAAGCACAATAGAGATGGAGTGTTTGTCACGAAGGGAATGTGAATAGAACAGTGAATGAATAAATAAATAAATAAATAAATAAATGAATGAAGACGAAGGAGCGATTGAGACAAAGCTTCTGACCTCAAATACAAAAAGGTCATGAGTCATTGAGCTTCCGCTGGAGATGATGAAGCACCTGGAGGACAAAACAAATACACTCACGATGCTTTGCAGAAGTCAATCATTTAATGGCCACCAATCGAGCTGTCATCAATCTCCAGTTTATCTCCTGGAACGATTTCTCAAGCTAAACAATAAACCGGAAACTTCACTATCGATATCTATCACAGTGTCCATAAGCTGCAGATTTCCAAAACTCTTGCCTCCATATCCATCTTATGCTTGAGGGCAAATGAGGCAGAATCTTAGCGGAAATGAAAAAGCGGTGATTAGAGGGCAGGGCCAGATCCATCACACGCCGCTCTCTAGCTCACATTTCTCTGATAATTCATCTCACTTTAGTGCCTGACAGCAGAGCAGCAAAAATTGATGTTTGTTCTAGTTGTGAAGGGTTGCCTTATAAACACAGCATTGTTTTAAGCCTTTAATTAAGCCAGTGGGGAAATGGCACGCCGGTCTCTAGAGAGATGTAGACCGAGGATCAACCCCATCTCTGGAGGAGAGAAAACTGACACGAGAAGAGAGAAATATAAGGACGGGGGGGGGGGGGGGGGATGTCCAACGGGGACCAAAATGACTCCTCCTTTTTCTCCATTAGCTTCGGGCCTGATAAAATATAAATTTGCTGGCTCATTACAACGGAAATTACACAAGCACAGAGTAAACCTCACATGGCCACTATGCCATTTTAATCTGAGAGGGATGGAGACACTCTTCCTATGCAAACACAAGTGATTCGCACTGCTAAGTCATGGAGGCTTTGAGTATAAAGAGCTCACGAGAAAGAGAGAGAGACAGAGGGAGTATATAATGATTGGCTTTGTTGGCACAGACAAACAACAGCACGCAATAACGTCTCAATTTGTATTCTCTTCAGTTTGCCTCCCTGCTCAAGAGAAAGCATTGCTGGAGCTGAGATTCAAAAATGTTCACTAAGGTGAAATGGCATCAATAGTCGGGAGAAACGTATGTATGCAAAAGTGTATTCTGCTTTAGGCGTTACATAAAACGCAAAAACTTTGCACACATATTAACAGTTACATTGAATTCTACATGTGAAAATATTTCTAATAATCTATTATTTATTAAAACAACAACAACACTTGATTTTAGATTGTTTTTATTGTTTTACAGGAGCAACAATGGCTTGATGCAGTTGCTCTAAAATAACTACTTTATAGTGGTTTTTAGGGGGTTGAATCCATCTGTCTGTCTCCTTTTTCTCCACACACCACTATCACATGCACAAAAACAGCGGAGGCAAAGAACAGAGAGGCTAGAAAGGCGGCACCACTTCAACACTTTTCACACTGGCCTGTCAAAGGGAGGCAGAGCTGACACATACGAGGCACTTGGCCACTGCTGGGGGGGGGGGATTCAACAGCGAGTCCACTTGGCTCTAACACCAGGCCAACAAGGTGGCAGGCAGGCAGGCAGGCGGGTCAGCCAATGGAAACAAGAAAAGGACCTGTTCAAAGCCAGCTGAAATCATTCACACTCCGTTTTCTTCTTCAGCAGCATTTGGCGTAATGCATTGTGACGTCCGGATAAACACTTCAGAATACATAAGGATAAATAATAACCACGGAAAACCTGGGCAGCCAGCCATAAAAGTGACCCGTTCTGCCATTCATTCAGACAGCATCCAACTTAGACAAGCTTGAAGAAGCACTTTCACACTCTAATACATCAAAGCATAATACTTCCTTGAACAGACACCTTAATTTATACAAGAAACTCCATTGAGACAGGGCCACTTGCTTTCAAAAGAAACCTATGTGTGTCCAATTCCAAGCATATATCATTCTCCCGGAAAGGAAATAGATGTCACTGACTATTGCCCAGTCGTGTGGCAGATTGTTTGGATGGACTGGAGCATGAGGGCGATTGTGTAGGTCAATAATGCGCTGACATGTCTTGAAGTCATAACACACCGCTCAAATTGCTCCGAGTATTTCGTACATAAAGGTCAAAACCAGATTTAAATATTGTGGTTGGAGGCAGCCCGCAATTTGAATAGTTTTGCCGGTCACTGTGCCAGAAAATCAGACCATTTTTGACATTTCTGGAAAGTCTAGAGTTGGTAACACCAAATCTCCTTCAAACAAACTGCAGATGTATTTCTATCAACTTCACAAAATCTCATTTTGACGTAATATCTGACTCTATAACTTGCAGGACAAGCATGGTTGCACTGACTTAGTTTAATCCGCTTCATACTGTGTATGCTTTTTTTGGCCAGACTTAGCCGGCTTTGTACACACGTTTGATGAAAAGACCAAAAGACTGCAGCAGATGGGGACAGACTCTCGCTGACGTATCAGCTCGGCATATTTTCAGCTTTGCTTCTCACTCGGAGACTTGGTGGGGCAGTGCTGCACATAGTATCAGCCTGTCAGCTAAAATACACACACACACACACACACACACACAAACGTAACTCTCGCTTTTTCTTTCATGATTGCAGAAAAGTCTACGCTACAATAAATTGACAGCTCTCTTCACCATCTACAGCAGTAATTCGGTACCATACAGATACAACACTCAACTCCAATGTACTCTGTGTGGATGAATGCACTTAGGATCTCAGAGGACAGATTTGAGTGACAACAGAGGCTACAGAAATGAAAGCTGCATGTGTGTGTAATCTGGAAATCGGTGGATGTTAGATGTTTAAGTGTAGAAGATCATTTATTGTGTGGGGAAGTCAATCATACATTTATAAATTAAAGAGGATGCAAGATGGCATTTGTGTTTTTAATGAATGAATTTGGCTCTTCTGATCTGATCCACATGTGTTGTGTTTGTATTAGACTACTCCATCTCTACCTCTATTTTTTTGACTTACTTTGAAGCATGTAGTCGAGTGACAGAATGATATAAATGTGTCGTTAACAAGAGAAAAGCTTTGTTTTGTTTCTTATCTTTTTTTCCTCTGTTCCGACTTAGCCAAAGGCAAAAGTCAAGTTGTTACATTTTCACAATATTTGATACATAACATTTTTGTAAGAGCTGTCATTTTGCCTGTATTTGATAGTGACGGTAGAGTTACTTTTGTGAAACTGAATTGGGAATGTTTACAATCAAAAATTGGGAACTGGGCATGGCTATTTCTTTGACCGCTGCATTGTGTATATGCAGGGGACAAGGACATCAAATAGGAGTCCCCTGAGGGCTTGAGGTAATGAAATCAATAGGAGAGGAGTCACACCAGTGACTTGCCCACTGCCACTGGTTTATCCATGTGAGAAACAGTTTGCTTACGCAAGCAGAACGCTGGGCAGATCCCAATAAAAGAAAATGGCAAAGCCTATTCCAACCCCGTATACAGTAGACATCACCTCCCAAAGGATTTCCAGCCATTAAACAAATGCCATTAACCGTGGGTTCAAATTTAAAACCCCTTCCAAGCACAGAGATGTCCCAAGGTTAAATCTTAACATTATTCAGCTTTCTCCTGTGTCAAACCTGCAGTTTGTTGTCACCTTGCAGAGCAATAACAAGGCTGTGAAGCAGATATGTTACTGTCATTCCAAAACAAGAAGCCAGTCTCATAAAAACTGTGTTGTGAGCGTGAGTGGGGTGGGAGTCAGGAAGCAGGGGTATTTTATGTCACTTTGTAGAGAAGCGAGATGAGGTGAGGGGATGAACAAAGAAAAACAAAACTTTCTGTTATTCACAAGTGTCATAAAAGAGCTTGACAGAAAGAGAGAGAGAGAGAGAGAGAGAGTGATAAACAAGGCACGGAGGTCTAATGGATTTAAGTGTGGAGTGAACCCAAGACTCAGCTGTAATTCACTCATGCCTCCTCTTTGATTCTCGAAACATTTTTTGGGGCTTTTCTTCCACAGCTGCAGCAGCTGTCCTGCTGGCTGCTACTGAATTGCATACAGTCACAGAGCTGTCAAGTATTCCTTCAACCATGTATATTTTTTGGTTTTGGTATCTGGTCAGAAACAAGCACTGACGCCATTGTTTAGAGTACGAGAGAGTGAGAGAAACAATGTGACATTATTTCCTTTTTAAGCAACGTAACTATCAGTTTTTCTCTTCCTTTTCTTCTAACCTTTTATGAAGAACGTAAAACATTTTTCATTTTAACCACATAGAATGGCATAAAGGGAAAAAACACCCTTTGTTTTTTTCTTTTGATGACATACTGTATATTCTTTGTATATATACGCTAATAGATACCCCCACTAATTATTGTGTTCAGGTGTTTCAGCCACACCCATTGCTAACAGGTGCATAAAATCCAGCACATAACCATATTCTATAAACAAACATATAGAATGAGTCGTAAAGAGCTTTAAACATGACACTGTCATAGGATGCTACCTTTGTCACATGTCAGTTCATGAAATTTCTAACATAAAAAATCTGCCCCCATAAACTACAAGTGCTATACTGCTTAGCCACAAAGTGGTATGCAAACTCGCAGAGAAGGACCAGCGAGTGCTGAAGCACATAAAAATCGCCTACATCAGAGCAGAGGTCTTCATGGTGTCCCCTGAACCCCAGGACTCCAGACCTGATCCAGGACCCATATGGGTTTGAATCAATATTTTATACAGTTAATTGAGTCCGAGTCGGCTCCCATACATACAGCAAATTAAGCACCTTCAACTTCACCTTCGACTATGTCCCTGTGCACAATGTGAAGTCCTAAAGACATGGTTAAACAAGTTTGGTGAGGAGGAACTTGACTGGCACAGAGCCCTGACCTTAACCTAACTGAACACCTTTGGGAGGAATTAGAACTCTGATTGAGAGCTAGGACTTCTTGTTCAACATTCAGCTGAACTCTGGCTGAATGGGGACAAAATCCCACAGTGCTTCTCATGGGTACGATCACCCCAGAGAAGAAGTCACATCACCAACTATTTCACCTATTTTAGTGAAACTGGATCATATTTTATGGAGAAAATGTTTTTCTGGTGTTCCCTCTGATGTCCTTCACCTTCTCCACATCAACTCTCTGTTGATCAAGTTTCCTGATGGACAGTAACGTTAGCTGTTGTTAACTAATGTTAGCTCAGTTTGTTAACTGGGCTTCCTGGACTCACTGGGGAAGTGTGTTCACACTGGTACCATACACTTGTACTGGTAGTGTTGCACTACTAAGTAATATTAGCTGGCTGCTATGTGGTGTGGTGTTGGCTGCTTCACTGGTCACGGGGTGTATGAAAAAAAAAAATCTTATATACCAACACAGACATACACATTTAATAACACACACAGCAGCAGCAAATGCTGTCTGGAGAGCTGCGGCTCATTACCATGGTACCTGAGGCTTAAAGCAGAACTAGGGGTTTTCCTGTGAGTGAGCTATGGCTCCGAAAACACCCAACCAGGCATTCACAGCTCCACTTTTACCGCATCAAGGATTCACCAAGAGCGTTACTTCCCTTCCTTATTTTGTTGATTGAACACTACAATGGTACGCACCACAACTCCATTTAAGTCCAGGAGTAAAATGCACATTTTCCTTCTCCAGCACAAACAGTGTTAAACTAAGTAGCCTGTGACAGATGGATAAAAATCTACAAGGAGATCAGGGAGGGGGGGGGAAGCAGATGGAATTTTCTTCCCTCAAAGAAACAAGCTGTGAGGACTCTGGTAAATTGAAATGACAGAAGGTGAATGAACTTGAAATGAAACTCTAAAGGCTGATAATACATGACGAGCATCACTGTATGGAGATCCCAGGTAACGACCAAGACACACAAGTGTGTATGTCTTGTACACGCATCCGACGGTGTATTTCCCGAGATGGAATATTCACACACCAGGGCTGCAGTGCTGCGAGGAAAAGTGCAGTCTGAAAAAAGAAATCCATTCAAAGTTTTAATTTTTCTGCTTCTGACAAAGAAAGTACAGCAAGTTTTGATGTGCATATGGTCTCCGGCGAAGTGAGGTCACTGACAGAACTGCTTTGACAGATGATGAGATGAAGGGATGATGCATGAACCTGCCAGATGAAGTCAAAACCAGAGCTGTACTTTCTCCTACTGCAACCTTCCCTCCTCCCTCTGCTCTCTCTCTCTCTACCATACTCCCTCCCCCTCTTGCTTAATCTCTCTCTCTCTCTCTCTGTCTGTCTCACTCTCTCACTCCCTCTCTCTCTCTCTATCCACACACACACACGCACACACACACTCAGACGGCACACACGCAGAAAAGAAGAGAAAGCCAGAGAGGAGAACTGCGGCGGCACGATGGGGATATTCTGCCTGCGTGGGCTCTGTCGCTGAGGCGTCCGGAGTTCAGTCACTGTATGCGTGTGTGTGTGTGTGTGTGTGTGTGCCTGCGCGTGTGTGAGAGAGAGTGTGTGTGTGTGCATGTGTGAGTGAGTGAGAGCCCCTGCCGACGCCGTGTGGAAAAAGGAAAGGGGAAACAGAGGAGAGCGGGTGGAGAGGAGGAAAAGAGAGGGGGAGTGTTGACTCTGACTGGGGCTTAGAGGAACCTCACGCCACTGGATCAGAGGACGCCGATGTGCAACAACTACTTCAACTACTGCCGCTGCTGCTCCGCCTGCGTGCCGCTGCCTGCTTGTCCTCTTAACTTCTGCCATGGCATAGCCTCCTCTTCCAGCTCGCCTCTAATCCACCAAGGAAACGGGCATGCATGGGCACAACCAGGGATCTAGGCTATTGCATCCTTTACGTCAGTAATTCACAGTCTGAGGTGAGTCGCTGTTCTCTGCTCTTGTCCTCTCCTCTATTTCACCTCTTGGTCTGAAACTGCAAGGGGGAAAGTCAGTTCAAATTACCTCTGAAAGGAGGGAAATCCAAGGGATCTGCTCGCTCTGTAGGACTGAGCCCGGGATAAGCTACAGGGAATGTTTTCACTGACAAGATTTTGCCTTTCAGTCGGCTGATCAAATATGAAATACGTGTGGCAGATGAAAGGAGGCAAATCTCAGATTGATTTAATGCTTAGAAGCTTCTGCTCGGATGAAGTGGTTAAGAGATATTTTAGGCAGCGGTTGTGGATTGTGCTGGTGCCGAGTTTGAGGGTCAATTCAGTCAGTTTAGAAAACTTTAAACATGACAAATCTTTATATGTCAGGTAAACATTAGAGGGGAAAAACTCCCTGCCACTGCTGGCTGACATTTATCAGATCTGGCAGGTCAGTTTTTCCTGTTTCCGAGAGGATTTTGATCCAGATTTAACGTGACTGGCTTCGCATACATAGCTAAAACAGTGCTTGCGTACAAGGGCTTGCATGATGCTGCATTTCTTTTCTCCAGTTTTCTAGCTGAGTGAGCGTTACATAAAAACACACCAATATCCAAAGAAAAAAAATTGCAGAATTATTGCACAGAGCTGTTGTCCCATGTATGGAGGAAGCAATGTTTTGAAGGCAGGTCAGCCTGCAGCACAGACAAATAGGTAGTGAGAGCCGGGCATTAGACAGTTGGCCGCATCTGATGAAAGACCTAAACTAAAGACTAATCTAGATTAATAGACTGGATGAAGTCACCATCTCCTTACAGATTATCGGAGCATGGGTGTGTGTAGATGTGTAGTGTGTGTGTGTGTGTGCGTGTGTGTGTGTGTGTGTGTGTGGGAGAGAGAGACTGAAAGAGAGAGCATGGGTTGCTTAGAACCCTTACATCTCCACTGTCCTTCAGTTGCCACACAAAACGCACGTCACTCCCACTCTTCCCCACAAACCCTCCTGCCATCGCTCTACGTCTCCCCTTCAACCCTATCTCACATCAACACTCTGATACAATCTCCCCTCTGCTCTATTTCACTTTCCGCCGACACTGAGAAGAGGACTGAGGGAAACGGATGAAGATAGATAAAGAGGGAGAAAGAGCTATAGAGCAAGGGGAAAAGAGTTTGTCTGTGAGAAATAATAGAGAGTATGGCAGGAGAGGATATTGAATCTTTTTTTTCTTTACAATTGAGGGGTATTATGTGCTGACACTCAAGAGTGACATGAAAAGTACATACCTGCCGTCACAGCCTAATTTATGTTATGTAAATACAATTATACAAAATTACAGGGTAGGGATGAAAGTAGGATGTCGCTCAAGACAAAAGAAACAAAATGTTTCCCCTTCATCTGCCACTGCCTATCTTCCTTTAACCTTCACAACGCCTTTGTGAGCTCTGGGTTCGGCCGTCCAGGAGTGATGGGCGTGATGGCCGGCCCGCTGCTTCAAAGCTAATCTTTATTTTTAGGAATCAGTGAAATCAGGAATGCTCTAGAGAGCCAGAAGACGGACTGTTCCGCCACGTATGCACGCACAAGAAAGGAGTGTGTGCGTACGACGCCCCTGCGCACATTCACTCCAAAATGCAGAGGTACACGAAGATGGAAAGGTAGAACAAAGAAACAAACAGAGGTGTCACGCACTGTAATAGAGTTGGCCTGCACAAGTAGCATTTTTGGGAACTTTATGTTTTGCACTTGCCTCCCCAAAAACCAAGCGAATATGGCAGCGAGCTTGTGGATATGAAGGGAGGGAGGGGGGGGGGGAGTGCAGGGTTTCCAAACGAGTGGTGAAGTGGGCATTCGCCTCCCGTGGCCCCGCTCGCTGGGAGGGGTACTCATTCATCCAGAAAACAAATTGCTCTCCTATAAAAGAATGACTGCTTTTGGAACAAGCCAGATGTTACCTTTCATGTGCTAATAGGATTATTCATTAAGAGTCAGATTTTTTTTTTCTTCCCTGGGAGCGCCACAGCAACGCCACGCAGTTGAGGTGAATCGTGTGCGTCTGCTGTTGAAGAGGGGAAGGTGTGTGTGTGTGTGTGTGTGTGTGTGTGAGTGAGTGAGTGACTTCATACGTCTGTTGCATACAGAAGTAGAGACTTCGCACCTGATCCCACCTGGGTGTTGTTGTCAGTGTGCGCTGGTGTATGTGTGTGTAAAGCATGTGTTCCCCACTGCTTTGCAGTAGGGGCCCAGTCAGCTGGAGCTCCGAGAGGCCCAGAGGCAGAAGAACAGAAGATAGGAGTTTTCAGTGGTAAAGGGAAAAGTATTTAAAAACTATCTACTTTTATTTCTATTGGTTTATTAACTTGAGTGCTACAACTAACAATTTTTATTAAAAATTAATTTGTTTATTGTTTCTTCAATTAAGAGTTTTGTCTATAAGACAGTGAATAAAAATGCCCAACACCATTTCCCAAGGTGAATTCTTTAAATTACTAAACCTCCACAGATATTTAATTTTCAGTCAAAGTTACATAAGTCACATAAATGTTTTTATTATTTTTATAGTTGAGAGTTTGAACAAACAAGATTTTTGCACTTTTGCTTGATAACAATTTATCAATTATTGTTTCTGTGGATCAATTAATCATTTCAGCGCTAATTATTCGTGGCTTGAGGCTCTCGCAAACAACACTCCAATCGTAACCATTTGTTTTTCTTATTTCATAAATTACTGATCTCAGCAGGTGTAGGTCAGGGTCGGCTGTCGTGCACGATGGTACTGTAGGCTTTCAACCATTACAACCATTAAAGCTGGTCTGTGCATTTTTCTTGTAAGTCATTTTTTATATTCAGTATTTCTCACTATCCTACATTGTGTAGGTAGTGTGTCCTTGACATATATATATTACGTATTACTTATATATATTATATTATTATGTTCATTTCCTTCTTTATGAAAGATTTACAAAGCAGAGCAGATTAACTTGCAGCATACTTTTGCTGGTGCATTGCAGCATATTTTGGCATGTCACCGCCACATGTAGAGCAGTGGAGTAGTGTGACACCATTGGTAGGACGTGTGTATTGCATCATCCATGTTTGCATCCTCATATCGTGACTGGGGGTCTAAGACTCCACGGGGACCCTTTAACTCTGTGCTCTCTGCTGAGATCAAACATTTGAAGGGCTGAGCAATCTTGCTCTATGTATCTTGCAAACAGTCACTTTAAAAGATACTCAAACTGCCACTCACATCAAATTCTTCAAGGAAAGACTGTTAGCTGAAAGCCTGACATGTATTTTTGATATTTTGTACAACTAAAGCCAGGCTCAGACTCAGGAGTTATAAAATCGGGTTGCATCACACACATAAGGAGACACTTCACAGATGTTCTTCCCTCTAATCTCAAAGATGCACACACTACCAGATTTGAAAATAATGGCGCACCGCATACTACAGGATACTGAGATTATCATGCCGAGGGAGCAATCTACAACCTCGTGTGATCTCATGGTGAAGCAGATGTCAACAAAATTACATCTGGTGAGATTTCACCAGTTTTAATATCTGTCAACAGTAGTATGCTGGCTAATGTTAGCTTCAATGGCTGGAATATTTACTCTTGCTTGAGCAACACTGTTAGCACTGTGAATGGGACACCACTTTAAAAGTAATTTTAAATACTGAACACCAAAAATGTTTGAAATTATCCGAGTCCTGCAAGTGTTTTTGGGAGGTTTGACATTGGATCTGTGAACCCCTCACGTTACCCGATAATCTGGGCTTAACATCAATACCAACTAGGGTCCCAGGGCAGATTTCTTCTACGAATGTCTGAAGGAAGGGAAGGAAATCTGAGGTAAATCGGCCCACAACCTCTTTAGTCACACCCTGGCTTAAGACTAACTGGAGCTAGACATGTTGAGAGCACACTGCACACAATAGTTAAAAATGACATTGTTTTTTTATTTATTGTAAAGTGGCTTCATACAGCCTCTCCCTTCACTACATGGGGGAATCCAGTTGAGCAGACAAAATGATACATCTTATCAACAAGACAGGATGGCTTTTGCCATCTCTCTCCCCCTCCAGTCTCTGTCTATTCTTGTTCATGGATTCTCCATGGCTTCCCTCTTCATCGCCATCTCTGTCTATTTTACATTCAATGCTGCTCCATCCAAGCACAGTAAAATCCCTACAACCTCTCTCCCTGCACCTGTTTTTTCTAGTCTTTTTTTCTTTTATTCCTCGTCTTTTCCGTCCGAGTGCGTGGTTGTGTGTATGCGTCCTTTTTTTTTTCTTTGCTAGGGATGACTAGGAGGAATCTGAGAGCAGCAGGGGAGTTCTCTAGTTACCCATCAGCTTTGAAACCTCGGCGCGTCTAGGAGGCAAAGAGAGAAGGAGAGACAGCAAGACACAGAGAGAGAGCAACAAAGGGGAAGAAAAAAAAATGTAACGGAGAGAAGTGATAATGTTCTGTAGATAGATGAAGAGGAGAGGAAAGGAGAGAGTGATCTGATGCATTCTGATTAGAGCAGGCAGCCTCTGCAGCATACATCCTTTCCTGGGGTCTGATCTCCATCTAGCCTGTATGTTCACAGATGTATGGATTATAGGCTTCCTGTGAATTCATCAAGCTCCCAAGAACCCAACTGGGTACAGGTGTAGCATTCAAAGCCAACTAAGTATAGCAAGTAAGGAAATAACTAAGAAAACAAGTACAATTCAGTGGGGACAAAGTGAGTATAAAATAATAAGGCTACAATGTCCGTAGGCTCCAGTCCAAGGATACGAAATTCTCCATGAAAACAGCAGCAGACTGGCACATGGAGTTGTTTCATGATGAGTAATTTCTAGTAAAATACACAACAGGGGAGGAAACAATTACTAATGATGTGTGCCGCACCAACTCTAAGGCTCAATGAGACGCCATTAGCCTGTTAGAGTCTTGTACTGTGACTGCAGTACCTCATGCAGTCTTTCTCTCACACACACACACACACACACACACACACACACACACTTTATTCTGTGTGCACAACTGGAAGCAATATCAAAATAACTGTAATGCAAATGGCTCAATGTGAAAATATCTGTAATGCACAAATGGCTTCTCAATAAATGCTGTGCATATGGTAGATACTTAACATGAGAGGACATTCTGAGTGCTGCGGATTAAATCTGATTCATCCTGTCAGAGCATCAGACTTCTGACAGCAAAACCAACACTATGTTTATGCAAACATCCATAACTACTATGATACCACGTTAAACCATAACATAAATGGAAGAGTAACGCCAAACAGCAAGTGTGAGTTATTGACATTCATGAGGTTTCTTGATGAGTTTAGAAATATCTGATTTCAGTCCAAGCCATGTTGCTACTGTGCCATGTTTATCTGACCTAAATTTACTATACAGAGCATCCTGACACTCTGCAGAAATTTCTAGTACTTCAAGAGATCTGTAGAGCTGTAGAATTGCAAAGGTATTCAAATTTCAGTTATCTTGGATCTGAATGTGGTTGTAAAACACTTTGCCTACTCCTCTTTATAATTAGAACATTTCATACTGCACTCTCGACAAAAGAAATATGTTCCTGGTGTTATTTAGTCATTACTGCAACACTTCATGATGATTCTGAGCAAAATCTTTAAAATGGTGCTTGGCAACAGCGCAGTGGTCCATGATGACTGAGCAACAATTACTCGAAAGACAATCCCTTAAAATCCTGTGATTTCCAGTTCCAGTCCATCTTACGGCATTAAGCTACCATTAACTGACAAAGGATTTGCTGCGTTTGGTGTCGGCCTAATGCACTGTACTGCTGTTATCCCTCAACACTGACCTGTTCAGTCAATCATTCGGCTATATATACCCTCACATCACACCCTGAGAGCATGGGTGCACCCAAGCTTGCTCGCATGCTGCAGTGGAGAGACAGACAGAAAATAAAAATCCAACAGTAAACCCACAACGTGAGATGACCTAACGAACACAATTTAAAAGTAACTACATGCCTGAACGTCTTTTAAGTGCATAATCAGCGCGCTCTTAGAGACAGATCAAAGACTTTTCGAAACACTACTAAGCCCCATGTAATTATGAGAGGAAGTTGACAGGAGACAAAGGAGGAAAACAAAACACGAGTAGATAAAGCTGGATTACAGTAGAGTTTGAAACTTCCATGGCTGCGATGATGCTGCCACGCTCATTTGTTCAAGCAGCATCTGAAACCATGCTGAGCTGTAATAATGTAAAACTGCAGCGATAGGAGAGCAGGAATTTTTTTTGTTGATCATGTAGCACGAGGGCAGACTTCAAGCTCACTTTTTCTCCAATTTAAAAATGCAATGCTGGCTGCGTACGTTTTCCTGTGATTTTTATTCAGCAAAAAAACACACACACACACAAAAAAAACAAAACAGGGTTGAGCCATTGTTGGGCGGTTTGAGAAGGGAAGGACTTTAAAATATTGGATGGTTTATACACTACACGGTTATGGGCATTAATATGTTACTATAATAGTGCCCACTCCTCTGAGATGGCTTTCCACAAAATTAAACTTGGCTACAGGGATTTGCTCCCATTCAGCCACAAGAGCATTAGTAAAGCTTGGCTTGCAGATGGAGTTTGTGTTCACCCCAAAGGTGTTGGATGGGGTTGAGGTCAGGGCTCTGTGCAGGCAGGTAAAGTTTGCACTAAACTCAGAAAAGGATTACTTATTGTGCATGGAGCACTGTTATGTTGAGGAAAGGGCTTTTGCCAAACTGTTGCCACGAAGTTGGATACACATTTTTGTCTAAAATATCATTGAATGCTGTGGCATTAAGATTTCCTTTAAGCAGGGCTGGGTACATTTAAGTATGTGTCCACACAGTGTATGACTAAACATATAATGTGCATAGATTGGAGGGGGAAAAAAAATCAGTAATGTAAAAGAAATGAAGAGATAATGGAGAAGCTCAATGAAACACAAAGGCTGTTTAGGCAGCTGTTGCTAATTGACATGTACGGCATATTTCCAGCGTTTAATCAATTCACTGGTTTTGTGATGCATACTATATTAATGAATCTTCCCTTCGGTGGAGCAGAAGCGATAAAACAAAATTAATCAGGCTTAAAGTTACGGTAAACATTCAATCCCCAGGTTTAATCAGGACACTGAAATTTCCACCTTTTTAAGATTTTACCCCCGGCAACCAAAAGTTCAATTAGGCAACTGCCATTCACAAAACTGCCGACTCATATGCAGTTTTAAAATAATGCAAGTAATGGGGATCCATTTTTAAATTCAAGGTGTGTTGCATTGAACGAGTACATGCTCTGAGCATAAAGACCATTTCCATTAAAGAGTAATGAATTGCTTTACTGCAGTAATCTGGATTGTCCTTACAGCAATCCAAAGCTTCAAAGAACGACTGAATTAACAGAGCAAATCCTCCCAAGAACCAGTCATGCTAAACAGGTTCTCATCATGGACAAACTGTACTCGTGTCCCTAGAAATAACCAAAATAATGACCCATAGTGCCAGTGTGACAGCCATGTGAGCTCTGAGCTCTGCTGCTAAAACAAGGTCAAATGTGAATGTGTCTGATTTGTTTTGCCATGCGCACATCACCCAGCGAGATCTGGTTTTAGTCCGTCCTACTGGGTAGAAAATAGTGGGTCAGTTCACTTCAATTACTTGCCCCTAAATTGAAAAAAAAAAAAAAAAAAAAGGATCAAGGCCACCCTAAAAAGGGGCAGTTGTCACAGCCCTGCGTGATGAGTCATGCTGTTTATGCAAGAGGCCGTGGGGTGGTGTTCTAGCCGGAGGTGAGATACGAGTGCTGCTACAGTTGCCTGGGCCTGAACCCAATGGGTAACAAATCAGATCTGTGGAGCCAGGGACACATCATTCAGCCTGCAGTGCTGACATGTCAAAAAGGATCAAATTTAAATGAGGATATGATACAATACCATGAAACTGTATGCATTGTAGAGCCTGTGCGTAGAGTAGAAAAGGAGAAAACAGCTGACAAACTACATTCATGTCTCAATAGCTGATAGTCTGAAACAGGCTGGCATCTTGAATTGTAACTAGATAAAAATGTATTTTGAATTTAATGTTTCGCGTGGGCCTAGCTTATAACATATAACATATTCACTGACCTCATTTGGAGAGGGGATGTAGGGTAACAGTTTAATCTCTTATTCAAAATGTCATCCTTTGGACAAACATGGAAAGGACACTGACAATGATAGACCAGGAAAGCACAGCTGTGCGGGTGAATAGATAATACTCTGGGAATCAACGTCACATGGTCAAACAGTCAGAAGAAGGAAAAAAATCTCTCTCTGCAAAGCCAGGGTAATAATTGGAAAATTAATGTATTGGATTGTGCTGTATGCAGCCTTGATTCTACACCTTTACATCGTTGTATGTCACTCTGCTTTCATAGCTCAATCAACCTAATGGAAACGGGTGTCAGGAGTCATTGAGTGATTACATGCATTTTATACAAAGGTGAAGATCTTTATGGTAGTGCTGTTTCTTTGTGTTTCTACTGATAACTACATCCTTTTATTTTTTTCTTTGTCTCAAGTTTTCTTGGCCTTTCTGTGTGCATAATTGCAGTGGCCAAGGCTGACACTTTTCCTGAGAACTTGTGAATGTGTTGAATTGTCTACTTTTCACACACTGTATGATTCTTGGTATTTACAACGTTTTCTGTGTTCGGCTTTTAGACAGTTTCCACAAAAATTGCACTGTACTCCCTGGTCATTTAGTCACTGCAGTAATTACATGTCTGTTGAGAATCAAACATCTGCCAGCGCAGCAGAAAGCTGCTGTCTCTAACCTGTCTATATGGCCATGCTGTGCTATGTTTTCAGTTATATTACTGGGGAATATTTGGACAGTTTCATGGGAGGGCTGTCAATCTGTAACTGCGCTTGGTCCATCTGCTGCTAATGGCTTTTTAAGTTTCAAACATGGGTTTCTTTTGTGAAAAAACTTGCAGAAAAACAAACAATGTGGAACACGACAGGAAAGTTACAGATACTGTCCCATTGCCCAAGAGATATTTGGCATCTGGCTACTCCAAAAGTGAGGCATCATGATTATCATTCACAGTAAAACTGTCTTGGTTTCCCATGCTCAGCGCGGGGAATATAACCTATATGAGAACACTATGTGCAAGATCATAATCTTGGGCATGCCTTTACTGGTAATACGATGGGTTTTATTCATATATTCATGCTGGAAACGTTTTACCATGTCCTTAGTAGGCACATTGCCAGAGCATATTCTGCAGAGAAATTACTGAATGATTATGCCAATATGTACAGATGATCTGGCATGTCTATGAGGGAACATTAATGTCTGTAGATGAGACTGTTAGATCTTCGGTGAGATAGACAAAGATAGCTGGCTGGCTGTCTCTCTCCAAACGGAGCCAAAAACTGAGGTTATAATTTAATAATGCAGAGCCAGGGTGATAATGTGATGCAGGAGACAGTGAGACAAAATGTCCATTCTATAGCTCCCAGGTAAGTAAACAGACAGCTTTGAAATAGGCATAGTCATTCCCTGTTGACAGAGAGCAGTCATGGCAGATAAGCTGAGAAGGATAATTGTCCTATCTGATTTGGCATCTATATGAGCTTGTGGAGTGTTTGCTTATTGTAAATCAACAAGCAAAAGGAGAATTATTTGTCAGAGCATCAGAGGCAAACTGCAGCGTTGTGATGCCGCTACCGTATCTGTGGTAGCGGGGAAAGATACTTCATATTATCTCTGCTTAAGATGTTTGTCCTTGGGGGCTTGTCGTACCGTTTGCAGGTTTCATCCCCTTTTTTTTCAGCATTTTCGCTTGTCTTTGCTCATTTAGAAAATGGAAAATGAACAGGCACCATTCTCACATACGCTAAAAAGTGCATATCTGCAGTCAAATAGGTCAAAAATCCTATTTTTACTTAATTATTAACTGTGAGAGAGAAAGGTCAGGCAGTGAAGAGACCTGCTGAACCTAATTAACCATAGAAAAAACAACTGCAGACCCCAGGCACAGACTTCAGAATAGTCAACAGCATATTGCTACTGTTAACAAAGTGTGTGAGATTTAAGTGCAGTGTCTGATAGTGACTGGGCCACTGTAAAAACCCTCTATGCAAAGTGAGACACACATACTCATCAATTTAAGAAGTGGGAGAGGAGGAGAAAGAACTGTTTGTGAAAGGTGCGTTAACTGGCAATGATAAACGAATGAAAATTATACTGAAATTGGAGTTATTGGTTTCACAGAGAAGAAAATTAAACGCCTCATAAAAATCTGCTAGGATTAATTTTGGGGCATGCTAAAACCATAACCCTTGCAGTTTTTTAGTAAATAAACAAGAATTGGCAAGCAAAAAAAGACCCTTGCAAACTGGCAATCAAAAAAAAAAATGAAAGGATTTTCATCACCTCACCTTCAATGTGTCACTACATTCAATCTCAAACTCAACTATTCCCATCTGAAGAATCGGCTCCTTTAAAATTTGCTGGCATGCATAATAACAAGTGTCTCACTTGAACAATATTTGTTAAATAATTGCACAGGTTCCTCCCCTCTCCCTAAGCTTAGAGAGCGTGTGTGTTCTGTCGAGTAGGGTGTAATAGTGAGGCAAGGGTCTTTGTCTAAGACATTCATTACCGATGATTAACACAGTGTCTCTCTCTCCATGTCTCTTAGGAAACATGGTGAGCAAGGAGGGTGGCAAATGCATGCTCACCAACTCAGAGTCTGACTCGGAGGCAGCGCCCTTACCCTCCACCTCGCTGGCGCTGGAGGTGAAGTATTCCCTGGAAGCCAGTCGACAGGTGAGGAAGAGAAACAAGGCCCTGCAAGTGCGTTTCAAGGATATCTGCGAGGCACAGAACGAGCAAAGGGAGGCGGAGTTGCAGGCAGCAGGGAAGGGTGGCAAGCCGATCTCATACAAAGTGGCGTACCGCAAGTACATGACGGTCCCTGCCCGCAGATCCATCCCAAACGTCACAAGGAGCACAGGCGTGCAGACGTCCCCTGACCTGAAGAAACGCTATCAGACCTTTCCTTTTGAGCGCAAGAAAGGCCACACCTTTAAACACGTGGCGGCCGTGGAAACTTATAAAGGTCAGAATAACGGTTTTGTCATGGAGGTGAAGCAGTCCAAGGCTGCTGAGCAGGGTTTAGATGAGGAGGAGGAGGAGGGAGCCTGCGGGGGGAGTGGAGTCCGGAGGACCAGGGCTCTGCTCCATACTAATGAGTGCATTGCCACAGTGGAGCAGCACACTGCACCTGATGGCCTGTGCTCTGACGCTCTGCTGCTCAGTTGCTCTGCAGACACAGACTGCCTTGCAGACACACAGAGAGGAAGCGGAGCCGGAGGAGCACAGGCAGAGTACCAGCTCTGCAGTGTCCCATCCAAAGCCAGGACAGGATTACAACACAGGGAGGCTGATACAGACCGCTCGACCAAGAGGCAGCTGCTCAATCTGGAGGAGGGCTCGTCCCGAACCCTGCCGGACAGGGCCTCCAAGGTTACGGGCCCCATCGCTTGGAACTCCCTAACCCAGGTGGAGTGCCTGGACAGTCCTTCTGTGCGGAGCAAGCGGAAGAAAGCCCTGCAGCTCAACGGGCTGCAGAGTGAGACGCTGCCACGTTCCGGCAGGGGCTGTACCACGCAGGCACAGTGCCACACAGGACAGTTATCTGCCCGGCCTCTACGGGGCATGGAGGAGCCTCTCTCACCCTGCACAGGTGGCGAGGCTGGTGGGGCACCGCCCGACCAAACACAGGAGGCCTGTAAGCAAATAGTGCCTATGAATCAGGATGGGGATGTTAAAGCACAGCTCCAGGCCATGGAAAATCTCATCAGCTCCAGTCAAGAGACCATCAAGGTGCTGCTGGGGGTCATCCAAGAACTGGAGAAGGGAGAGGCCCACAGAGAAGGGTAAGACATCTCACTTATAGACTGTTCTTTACACTTGAGATGCACCAACTTGACTGTTTCTCTCCCAGTGATGATTCCAATACTTCAGCACAGTGTACCTGCCTATACTAATACCGATCAGATACCAGAAATGTAAAATCTGTACAGCTTGGAACTCATTTCAATAATTTTTATTGAACGTCACATAAGGCCAGAGATGGCAATTGCAATAAAAACAGTCGGCAGCCCACCATGACTAAACTGATAGCGGAAACACAGAATTTTAAAACACTGCCAAAAACTTTGGATCAGACACACCATGCTGATAGCCAATCTGCTTAATAAGGTCTTAACAAGGCTTTGTTGGTTTACACTGGTGTCAAGCATGAATTGGCAAAACAAACGTCATGTATCAATAAATAAGATTTGAGAAAAGGGGCCTGGTGCTCACAGGGTAAAGCCAAGGAAACATCAGACACACCGAACACATTCTCGATTCAGCATGAACAGGAAAAGTACCCTCTTGATATGTCAAATTATTTCTATATCGTAGGACAGGCTTGTATGTGTGACAGCTGTTCAGCAGAGCCTTGACTGAACCATCCAAAAAAAAAAAAAAACAGATCACAGTGGCATGTAGCTGGGATGATGTGGCTTTCACCTGATGTGCCCTGCAGGGCTATTACAGCACATATCCTTTAGTGATGACTGCTCTCCAGATGTGACAAGACTGCTGCAGAACTTATTTACAGACGAATCATCTCACTCGATTGGTTTGATGATCTGTTGTATGAAACACTGTCACTGTGAATGTGGACATGAGACCACATGAACCCAAAGCCAAGGAATTGCAGGCAATTCACTACTTTTGAATGTAACTGAATCAACCTGAAAATAGCTGTAATGCGGGCAGTCGTTTCCTTTAGAATTTATGAGAATAATGAACTTTCCATGTCTGAATGTGAATTTTATTATTATGACACTTCAAAAAAATGAATGAATAATTTGTAGTGACACTTATAAATGATTAGTGTTTATTGAGTAAAATACAAAATGAGACATTTAATAATTGGCCTCATCCAGCTGCATGCCATGTTTATCTCAAAAGTCCAAGGCCTTTGAAAAAGCCATGGCCTGTGAAAAAGCCATTTCCTGGCCAATGGATACTGAGTATATACAAAAGGGCTGCAGATAGCATCTAGGCCGCTGAAATAGAGGATTGTCTATCCAAAGGGATGAGGCAAACAAAATGGCCAATTTGTTGAGTGAATTGCTAGGGCTCGGCACTCAGATCCCTATCTGTTTTGACCAGCACTGTGGTGAGGTACGGAGTGAGAAAATCCATATAATCAACATCATACAAACCCGGAGTCCAAAACCTGTGGGAATTACACAAACAGACACACACCGGTCAAGCTTATAAATAAGGAGCAGACACCCACAAATGCTTCAAAGTGTATGAAAGCAACTCTCAATATCAGTTTGACCGAATGACAGATTGTCCCATTCGACAGTTTAAGTTTACACCATCTACAAAGACAATTATCCTGCTTTAATCTTGCACAAAGCAGCCATAATCTCCTTATCACCAAACTCATAAAAGTGAGTTGTGAGTGGAGAAGTAAACGGACATGTGTTGCAGCATGGGGAGCCATCTTCTCTCTGGTGCCAAACACATCTGGCTTATCAGATGTGTCTAAAGTGGCAGGTGGGAGAGGAGAGGAGGGGCTTAATTTGTAAATGAAAATGATTGACTACTGTTTAATGGTGCCATCTGGTCACAAACATAAAGAAACAATCTATGCATTAATTACAAAGGGCCTATATTTAGTTCACTCAACAGTATAAGCCTCTTGTAATCCATCTGAGCCCAAGTAAACCTCTACTCTCCCATACGAACACAGTCGTCTTTTTTCCTGTACATATTTTCAATTTCCAAAGTTGGACTTTTTGCGAGCCAAGCAAAAAATCTAATGCTGCTTCAGTCACACTACATTAGCTTCATACTCCTGTTACATAAATGTCACTGACACAACAAATAGGAGTGCCCACGGGCTATAGGTGAACTGTGAGTGCAATTACATCTGATATATAACTGCTTATGTTATATGACATTCATTTTTCATCTAAGGAAATATAACGCTGCATGCATCGATCACTACGCACGTGTTCATGACATGCTGCTTAGACATGAATTGAAACTCAACGGTTAATGTGCTGAAACTAACACACACATCAAAATACAAAAAATAAATGGAGGCATTTTAAAAAGCTTTGGTACTCATGAAAGAAGTGAGTGGAATCTTCCATTTATCTCTGCTAAAAACAAACTCAAGGGACACAATTCAAATTAGCCAGGATCAAAAACTTCAATGTGAGTCTAGTCATATTAAATCACCCTTAAATATTTGCCGAGATCTGAGTTTCTTCAGGAGAAAGAAAAGGAGAATAGAGTAGGAGCCAAGTAGGAGGAACAACATGTCCCTGAAGTCATTTTTACCAATTTCAATTCTCATTTAAAAGTTTTTCAATGATATCCAAAATGTTCCTCGACAGAGAAATCATGAAACCTCAGTCGAAGTTATTATGGTGAAGAAAGCAGTCAGAGGCAGAATTTAGACCAGATCATTGCAATTGAGAGCAAACCATCATATCTGAATTCATCTAGAAATTGAACCAGAATCCAAAACTGAACTAATTTAAACTGCCAGATCAGATTTAGATTTGGGCTCTGTGATTGGGTGTATCAAATCATTCATAGTTAACTTTTGTCTTTAAATGTTTTTGTACAAAAGTACCTTGTACCTTTGAGGATTTCGCAAAAAAAGAAAATCGTTATTTTCTAACACAATTACTCATATTTTGTACTGATGATTCAGGCTGTTTTCTGCTATTCCAAAAAACTGGAAGTTACCTAAATGCAGGTCACTTTACACTGTTAACACATGAACAAGACGGATCCAAAACACTCAAAATAAAATTCTCCCCCTTTGTTACAGAACGATAACAGAGACAGTTCAAGAGGAAACAGCTAGAAAGCAAGCATATGAAAGAAGGTAGGAGTGAAAGCAACAAGGACGGGCGAGTCCACATCATAACTTTCAAGATTATATAAGCACCTCACCTTATGTCCCCACACACCATGCATGCAAGCACACGCCCACCTATACCCCCCTCAAGCACAGCCCTGTCCAGGACATTCAACACAGTATGAAGGGTGTGTATGTATTCCTAGAGTGCATCACTGGTTGCATCCAACGATACAAAGCTTGAGAATAAATTTGCTGCATCATCAGCGAGTGTTGGCAGGCCAGACCAAATTAATCACACTCATGGGGAATTGTTGTCTATTAACACCGTGTATATGTCCATGTTTTTATGCCTTTGGACTCCCACCCACTCTGTGACCTTTGGGAGAGCTCACCTAGTAGCACAAAGGGAGTAGGGTGTATAAATATATTGTTAATGGCACTTTTGGCTTCACTCTCCCCAGGGAGACCTGCCGAAATGAGCTCAGCTCTCTTATTTTCTCTCATCAACTCAGTGGGAGAGAGGGGTGGGGAGGGATGAGAGATACAGGCAGAAAGAAAACTTAGACAGCATGAGGGTGAGAGGAAGAGAGAGAGAGAATAAGGGTGGGTTGCTCAAAGGACACGATCCAGTTGGCCATGCACCCCATTGGCTGCTTATTGATCAGTTCACCTGGGCGGAAAGTGAAGACGGCCTTGAACTTCCCCACTGCACTGCACTGTCACGCCCTCTCCAACGGCAAGCCCCTTAATTACAATTAATCCAAGCTGCAAACTTCAAGTTCCACATATCACTGCACTCGTCCTCTTCCCCGGCTCTCCCCATTACCTCATTCTGCGACAGCCTTAAATAACAATATTGATATCAACACCCCTAATATACCTGTCAGAGCATATAGCGCAGAGAGGAGTAGATAAGGAGGGCAAATTTATGATAGCGGTTTAATTTTTATTGGGGCCACACCTTATGGGCAGCGTGACAAGAGTCCCTGAGAGGGTTTTGAAAAATGTTTCTGCTACTGCAAAGATGAGAGATGGGAAATAAATGTGAAAGTCAGCACATTAACCTCAATGAGGAGAAGAATCCAGTGGCTTTTGCGGCGACGTTCATTTGAGAAACCCTGACTTATGACAGTGATTGTTTGTTAAAGAGTCGTGTGAATTACAAAAAACAAACAGTTTTCTTACTTACCTGTAGTGTTATCTAGCCACCATTATGTATGTCTTCCAAAACAATGGAGGTAAATGGAATTTCATATAATTGTAGACGAGCCTCATTGTGAACAGTGTTTTTCGGTATTCACACTGAGGCCTGCAGATTAGAGCAATGAGGACTGATTCTGGAAGGACACACTGCTGTTAATTTTTTTAAAAAGGTAGTTTTGAGTATCGCAAACAAAATTCTATTGACCTCCATTATAATGAAGAGAAGGCAGAAATCTCAAAAGTAGATATCTTAAAACGTTGCTATTAGCTAGTACTATATGTGTGACTCCATATAACTACTTGATTGTGAAGGAGATCAGTTGATGAAGGACAATGTCGAGGTAAATAACAGCTGAAAAAAAAAAAAGGCTGACATTTGTAATGGGTTTACAGGAGTACTTTCTGTTGATTCAGCAATGCAGGTCACAACCATAAAAACCAGTCAGCGGAGAATTTCCCTCTTTGTCCATGTCATTGTTGAAGTGAGTGCATAGTGCATCCATTGTCATGTGTCATTAATTACAGGGGGATAATTACAAGGAGAAACACTTGCTGTCAATCAATATGCACACTTCCGCATGCTAATGCAATAAGAACGCTATTGAGCCTTTGAGGCATGTAACCAAATTCCATTCAGGGCCATCACCTTGTCTTTAGCTGCCCCCTGAGAAGTAGGGATCTATAACGGGAACTTGGTTGATGACAATATTTTATCTCGTGTGACAACTGATAATAGAACAATACAAGGATGCACAGGATATGATATAATAGGATATCGATGGGTTTGAATGCGAATTTGGTGAATCGATATCACAATGAAAAGAAGTTAGACTGACTGTATAAAGCCAAAGCCCTGCTGCCCTAAACAAAACTGTCAAATTGTATCTGTTTAGAGGACCCATTAACGACTAAACGATTCTCAGGTTTTTTCTCAGGTAGTAAACTGAAAAAAAAAATAACTTACTGTATGCTTTACAACACTCTTCTGTACAAAATGGATAAATCAATGGTGGGATTTCTCTAGTGAGTAAAATGGCTTGATACTAGGAAAAGTAGGAAGAGGGATAGAGGATGTCACATTGGACTCTGGGAAGCTATGTTTTATATTAAAAAATATATTACTGCAGCCCAATGTATTTTTTATTATTTCATGAGAATATTTGTAATGTAATTGTAATTGTAAGGTAATGCATCAATCCTGACAAGTCCAAAGCTGCCCGAAAACTCATCCTGTGTACTAGTTTGCCTTATCTGACCTCCAATCAGTCATCCACAGTTAATGGCCGACACTGTGCTCTTTGTGCCCTGGCTGCCGGACACAGGCCACTCAGGAGGGCAGCATGACACCTCATCACCCTCATTTACTTCGGCCCTGCTAACGAGGGACGACAAACAAGATGAGAAAGGAAGGTGTGAGGGAGCAGATTAACGAGTCCTGTAATTACTCATTCACGACTCTTATCTTCCTCGCAGACTCTCCTATCGAACCGGACAGGACACGGCCAACTGTGACACATGCCGGAACAGCGCATGCATTATTTACAGGTTAGTGGCCATTCCTCTTCAAAGACACAATGATCCAAATGTGCCCTGTCCTTTCTCCTTGAGGGAAAGTGAACAGGTGGAAAAAGGGATGGTAGAGAGGAGGGGAAGGGCCAGAGGATGCAAGACTAATGTGGATGCTGTTAATGAGCACATGGGGACGTGTGACATTTACACACCACGCTCTCTGAATCTATACATCTTTGTCAGCCTCTCCATTGTCTCTTCCACTCTCTTCCTCTCTACCACTTCATTCACTGAAGAGGTGTGTGAGGTGCAGAGCAAGCTGGATTTAGAGACAAAAGGGCACAAAATTTAAAGGAGAGAGGATACATACTGCTGAATGAGAGAGCTCAGGGCCGCAAGAGGTGAAATTAATTACCATCAAAACATCATGAAATATCATCACTGTGTGCTGTTGCCAAGCCAACTGGACCTCTACATACTTTTCAAACTCAGCTCAATTTATTTGACAACCAGTACAGACGTGAGTCCAAAGTTATAAGTCTACCAGAATGCACTGTTATTTCTTTTAAAAGGAGTGTGTGTAAGTAAGTGTAAATACTTAACTGCCTAGATTTCTTATTTTGTGTGTGAGTGTGTTTATGTTTGTGAAATGATTTATCGATTAGTCTGTTGGCAGAAAATTAACTGGCATCAATTTGGACAATTGTTTCAGTAGCTTATCAAGAACAAGTGACGAAATGTCTGGTTCCAGCTTCAGCGAGGATTATTTGCTGTGAACTGAATCCTTTTCAGTTTCTGACTGGTGATTGTGATACTTGAGCACAGCGGTGCTTTGAGCTGAACATCAGCATCCTTACTTGCTTTTGTACCAGCCTGTTTGATGGATATGTCATTATTTTAAAAAAGACTTCGGACTCTGACTTTGATGATCCCCTGAAAAGTCGAAGGAATTTCACAGCAATCCGGTCAATAGTTGTCAACCCCAAACAACAAATGTGAACCTCATGGAAGCACTAGAAGACAAGTCAGGTGTTCAAGCTATTGGGATGAATCCTCTATGGGTGTGCAAAATTTCATGGCGAAATAGGTGAAATGTTTCATTCTGAACCAAAGTGGTGACCCATTGACTTTGCCATCCCTAGAGCCACCTTGCCAGTGGTGCTACAATCAGTCCTAAAGTGAAACTGTATGGAGTCAGCTCAAAGATCACAGTTGTTGGTCCTGACCTACCGACAGAGCCTTGCAGGTCCTGACACCTCCATCAGGCTTGAGCCTTCTTCTTGAAACACAATGAGACTGACAGTTTGCAGGCCCCATAGGGGCTCTTTCTTGACTCACAGTTAGAATTGCATGACACAACCTGCATGTGCATATGTGTAAGTGCTGTTTTTCTGTTTGGTGAGGAAAAGTAAAAAAGTATCATTCCAGCGGTCAAAGAGAGAAAAAAGGATATTTAAAGAGTAGGAGGGTGAAAGGCGATCAATAAAACTGTTTTTAGTGCACATTGCTGCTCCACTCAGTCGGCATTTTGCCTTTGATGAGCCATTTAAATCATTTTCTATCCACTGCTCTCAAAAAACAGATAGGCCACTGGCCAAACTTCAATCGGCACCTAAAAATGAAGGAGCGGGGCACGGCTCTGTTCGCTCTGACGTTTGAGCTGAGGAAGGTGCATCTTTGTCGTAAAAGTGGAGCGTGTTTAAATTGTGGTAGCTCCCCAGCATTGCCGCAGGGTGGACAACAAGAACAGTCACTTTTACAACAATTCAATGACAGCAAGATGAAGAGAGGTGAGCTGAATTACGGCACATGATGTGAAGGACACTGGAAGAGCACAACATGGCACGGGGGAATTAAGAGGCAATGGGTTGAGTACTGGATTAAAGGATGGATGAAATGGGACAGACTGCTGAGACGAGAGCTGGCCTGGTATTATAAATTAGTCAGCACCATGTTTAATGCTAACGCTGTGTGATTTGGCCTGGGGTAAGAGAAGGTCCCACTCTGTCTGGTTTACCTATTTCTGCTCTGCCTGCCTCAGTACAGACCAACCGTGCTTGCCCTGCTGTGCCAGACTCTGCGTTCGCTAACCATCCTTCTGAATCTGTGAGCACACAGCGCTGCGTGATAACACGTCTAAATTTAAAAAAATATGAGCAATTCCATTATAAGGTTCTTTTCGTCGAGATATTCTTGGCAGCTCAGAGTGTACCTATATTAATCAGAGGTGTGTTGGGAAAGGTGTTTCATTTAAATATCGCCATGACCTGAATTCCCAGTGAAGGATTAAAAAATGCAAAATGCAGGCTGCAATAAAAGCTATGATTAAGTGTACCCATTTGAATATAAGTCAATTATACATGTCCGTGAGTTGCCCAACGTGTCTGTTATATCTAGATTTTTCTTACTTGTACTTGAAATTCTTAGAGAGAAACTGAACATTAATAAAGGTGCCACAGACAAAGTCAGGTCAGATCTGTTCCTCGACTAGGCCAGTGCTAATCATGCACACACAATGACAACACTGTTCAAACAGCAGTGATATTAACATCAGAACTGCACATTTGGCTTCTTAGATCTACCACAATCAATTGAAACCCTCATCAGCGGAGGAAGTGCAGAAAAACAGAAACTCAATACAAAATAGAAAGCTCATTTTTGACGAACCTAGCCGGCACCTGGCAGGGTTTCAACCTGACAAAAGGGCAGAAATTTCAAAGTGAGATGTTTGAAATCTGTTAAATTGATCTGAGTTCTCCTTTAAGAGACTCGCTTGGCATGGTGAATTGTGCTGATTGGACACAGAATCAAATATAGCAGTTGTATTCACACAGGCAGGAGGATTAAATGGCAATCTAATTACTTAGATCTCCATGAAAACAACCTCTCTGGAGGTGGAGGAACACAAGATAAGATGCAGAGCCATGAAGGAGTGCACACCGTATGTGGGAAGAATAGCTGTCTATAATGTCTATTAGAATTTTTTTGGTGAGTGTATTTGTGTCTGCGTCAGGGCCAAAACCTTAACTCTCGGGTTTATGGTGAAGCTGGTCTCATGACCGGAGTGGACATATGGGTCCATGAATCATTTTAATGCAGCCCAGTAAGGAGCCAGCCAGGGACTCTTCAGCATAATCAATTTGTCCAAGAGTATATGGCATCAGAGCCCATCCTTAGCATAACAACAGTGCCAGATCAATACGATGCTATAGTCTATAGGCGTGGACTTCAAACAGAATACAGAAGCTGCTGTAGTATCTTGTCCTTGTCTGGTCCCACTTTCCTCATTCTGAAAGATCCTGAGCTCAGTCTGTCTTTGTTTTATCTTCCTTCAAACTTTCTCGCTCTATCTCACGGTTACTCCGGAATACGCTATCTCCTCTTAACAGCTAACCGTGTGTGTTCAAATGAACTTGGGGATTTGATGCTTAATATAATGCGCATGACATTGAAACAGAATAGGAGAGAAGGGGATGAAAAGATTATTGCAGTTCATTCCGTCTTGCCAGGTGATGTAATATCGGTTACTGAGAAAGGTGGGGGAGAGGGGAGGGATGACAAAAATGAAAGAAGTCAGAGAGTAAGCATGGGAGACAAACACAGAGAGGCACCGGAAAGAAAGAAAATGAGAGAGAGAGAGAGAGAGAGAGAGAGATGGGATGGTGCAGAAAAGCTAGGAATTTGAAATGCATTCCACTTATTTTATATTTCAAGTCCATAGCCATTAAGTCGTGATGCGCCTTGACGCAGAAACCCTGTAATCTCATTTTCCTCGCACTGCCTTTATATGGGCTAATGTGCTGATCAGAAAGGGAGATAGGTTTAAGTGGTTGTGATTAAGGATGTTGATTGAGGAGGTCCCCACTACCGGGTATCATTGTTCACAATGGACTACAGTTATTTCCAATCTGTTTAGCTTTGTCAGTAGCTTGCATGTCTTGCTAATAATTCAGAAACGAGGAAACGCAGCTGATCACTAAACTATCAGATGATGAAACACTCTTTGAATAACAATGTGCAGTGCAAACAGATAAAAAAAATAAAAGAAGGAATGGTTATTTAAAAAGGAGGGAAAAAACTCCAATCTATTGTGCGAGGCTATGAAAATCAATTAAGCGTTGCTAAAGGCTGCAGAGCTGATTACATTATAACATATGGAAATTATTGAGCCGCAAGGCTGTCCTACCACACGTCTCTGCTGGGGAAAGATATCTCTTTTTGTGCTAGCATAATGATGTTTCTCAACATGGTGGCAAGCTGGTTACCATAGCTACAAGACGGATCCTCTGCGGGACAGACAGTGTGAGGGGACAGTGAGGACAGTCGGGAAGAGCACATTCACACCCGCGGAAGATAAGGGAACAAAAAGGGAGGCAGGGTGAGAATGTGAAACAGGGAGACAGAGAGAGGATGAGGGAGACGACGAGAGATAAAGACACACAGATGTCTGAAGCGGGGTAGAGGGCAGCTAAGAGGTGTGTATGTCAATGAAAAGCTGACGTGAGAGGTTCGCTTTTTTTCCTTGTATATACACTTTTTGGTGAGCTAGAGCACGACAGGAAAAGACTGGGGGTGAGCGAGAGACAAAGGCAAAGAAAGAGTCAGAACAAGTGGTAGAGATAGGTTAAAGACTGACAAGGTCCAAAGTGCCTTCTTCAATTTGTTCTGATCCAACGATGCACTCGGGGGAGTGGCAGCTAGGGGACAGGAAAATGCCAACAATGCTTCACTTTTTCGCTTTCAGCAAGAAATCAAAATGTGGAGCGACGCAGCGGGGCCCGTGACAGTTTCATAAGGAGATGCTGATAACTGGGCCGGGTAGAGACTAATAAATCTTTCATTAAAAGGCCTTTTGAGTATGTTTCAAAGATGAGATGATTATCTTTTCACTCTGCTTTTTTTCCTCCAAATGAAATTATGCAGATTCTTTTTTCTTCTTTTCTGTGACATTTAAGTTTTCTTGCTGTGCTTTTTCTAAGCCACAGGCCACTGTACCTCTACTTTGTATGATACATCTGGCAGATTGAAAGCTATGTTTTTGATAAGAGCAGCACATTTAATTAAAGAGTAGATTCAGCTTCACAGAAATAACTTAGGCTAAGATAAAATAAACAGCTACCAGGACCATTGTGCATCACGAATCCACAGGTTGATCAAATAAGTATGATGAGGATCTTTGAGAGTGTGTTTAAGGATTTAGTCTGACTACAATACAGCTATAGAGCTTTATTAAGCCTAAAAATACTGTGACGGAGCAGTGATACAGGCAGTATGTGAACGTGAAAGGGCAGTCAATGATTGCAGCTGAATTTTTTCCAATGCAACATCACATACATGCTATCAAGCAGAATAAGTGGTGTAAACAGTACATGTCCCACGTTAAATAAAGGCCATACTTCATACAGAAATTGAGACGTATAAATAGGGTTTCTTCATATGAGCTCAGATGTCTGTCAGTGTGAACTTTTATCTTTTGAAAGTCGGGCAATTTATGTTTGACTGGGCAGCGTAGCACGGAATCTGACAGAGAGGGAGGGATTGACAAGCAACAAAGGTTAAAGCACAGACTGAAACTTGCAATGTTCACAATGTTGTTTTGAACCATTAACTCGACACTGCACTCACAGATTAATCCTCGGTCGCTGCCCTTTTACTCAAGATCTGTATCTACAGCTCAAATTTAAAACATTACTGTGACCGAATTGGATCAGACTTACCTTAAATAGAGTGAACCCGTAAGAAAAATGGATGAACAATATTGGTTGTTTCCTGACATAACACGTATATTTTCCTGACAAGCAGCCTCATGAAGGTATGTCAGCTTTCAGTAACAGATAACAGCTACGCTAAATTGGTTTCAATCACACAGGTCTGCCAGTTGCCATGTGGGTCATTTCAGACAACACTGACTACAGATCTGTTTTGTCATTTAGATGTGATTTGTTTGCATACATATATTTAATGATCAGCTCATTAACAGTAGTCATTATAATGTTTATATTACAGAATGAACATGGCGAATTTGTGTAGTCATTCCTTTCTTTCTTTATTTGGCCACTCTCATATAATACTTTCAAGTATCTGTGGGAGTTCCCTCTTAGATTAAGAGGGATACAAGAGTCTACCAATATCTACTGCAAGGAAGATAAGTAAGACTGACAAGTAATCCTGCAATAATTCTTAAGTAACAGTGTAGTAAGCTCACAGAGGCACCAACCAAAAGGCAAAAACTGCGAGACAAGTACTATGAACTGAAATGCACTGATAATGCATAGTATACTCTGAGAGCATAGTTTTAAAATACCTCTAATGCTTGTATCAATAAAAATAATTGTATTTTTTAATCAGGTTAAATAGCTGTGCAGTGCAATAACCCGAAGACATGGATGCACAGCAACAACAGTCTCAGCAGCATTAAAAGCTTACACTGAAGAGCAGGGAAAATCCTATCACCGTTACAGTGTATAAGTGTGTGTGCATTTGTATGTGTGAGAAATACATCCCACAAAATTGACACGGCATTAAGCTCCTGTACAAAATGGTAGAGAGATGTGCGTCTCTTGCTGTGCCTTTACGCAGGATTAATTGAAGGTTTCTTGAAAGATGAAAAAGGCACACTGAAATACTGCTTCGCCAACGACACCGCCGCACACTCATTACACTCTGACAAACACATATCCATTGATCACAGAGTCCTTTGATGCCGTGTTTCAACAGTTATTTGAGCTGCGAGAGCCTGTTAATTTTGCATCCCGACTTCAGAAGACATTATTACACGTAGTTCATTGACAGTCACGATTAATTATACAACATTAGTTTAAAGCATGTTTATAGAGAAGCTGAAGGTTTTGGAGTCAATTCATCTGTGATGCAT
Source organism: Argyrosomus regius (assembly GCA_946959425.1). Classification (NCBI taxonomy): domain Eukaryota; kingdom Metazoa; phylum Chordata; class Actinopteri; family Sciaenidae; genus Argyrosomus; species Argyrosomus regius. Next base: position 10,732,984 of record OX336900.1, on the reverse strand, counting down.
TTGTCACGAAATCTTGGAATCCATTCTAAGTCACGATTCGAGACTTGTGAAAAAGCAATATGGTCTCTTTTCCTGGCACCTGATATGAGCCCTGCTGCTGAATTTTGGACCTGTTGTATTCCAGAAGGACTTTGAATAGTTCCATCTAAGAGCGCTGCAGCAGCCTAGGTGAAACGATATCAAAGCATGAATTACTGCACCCATTTCTGTGTCTTCAAAGCAAAAGTTTCATTTTGGAGACATTACTGAGCTGAACGAGACACCTCAGGACAAATCTGTTTGCCCGAGCGTCAAAAAAGTAATTTGGAGCAAAACAAAACAGACAATTCCTGCACAAGGCTTAATATTTGGTTCAAGGCCTGCAAGGTTTTTCTAAAGTTTAGCAAGCCTAACAGGAAAGCAAATGATTTATTGTTGTCTATTGCTTGTGCTGCATTTCAAGTTCATACATATTTACAAATCTTGGTTCACAAATGAATCACAGTTTAGAACAATGAAGTCACCTACACTGTCAAGTTAGTTGTTTATAGGTCAGTTTCAGTGACCTATCCCGCACGATAAGCACTACACGCAAGCATCAGTCCAACAGGAACCAAACCAAACGAGGAAATATGTTTGTTTAAGCTGGAAAGAAATTTATTTATGCGACTGTTTCCATATGCAGACAAATGTGCATATGGAAACAGGTAGACTTCACACAAAGTGAAGTGGATTTATACCGGTGTAATTAACAGCCTGTGATTTATTGCTAATAGCTGCAGTGTTCTTGGCCCCATGTAAAGGCCTGAGTCAAACAAATGCAAAGTGCTGAGTGTCTGGTTCAGCACTCAACATTCACTTGAGTCACTGTCAGACACCCACATTTACGTCTGTTATGTTCCAATAAATGCCAAAAGCATCAACATACATCATAAAAACTGCCAGATTTTATTGTGACACCTTATGTGAAAGTGTCACCTTCATATCCTCATGTGTACACCACATACTGTATAACACCTACAGCTCACATGTATTCATTAGAAACACCCAGTGCTTCTTTTGAAGAAGATTTTATAAACTAATCACTCAAAAGAGATGTCTTAGTGTCGCAGCGGGATGTCATTACCAATGGCTTGTAGTTCAGTTTACTGCCCAGCTCACCTTGACAAGACATAATCTTTCACTGTGGTAAACGGTTGCGTCTAGCCAGACAAACTGCAGTATTCATGAAGTGGATCCTGATGCCATTATGTAAGTCTGTCCGTCAGAGTCCCCACCAGCCCGACACCAGGCTAGTGGCTGGAAGAAGCTTTAAGCAGATTAAAGTCGCCCTACACTTAACACAGCTGAGGCTGTAATCTGAGGTTCACTTAACAGAGCCTGGCAGTCAGATGTGCGCGGGCGTGGGATTACAGTGATGGCTGGTCCAGATAAATCCTCTAGCACCCTCCAGGGAAACAGAGTACACGGAAAAGGAACAGACTCTGTGCTTGTGAGAGTGTGTGTACATAAATGCCACAAATTAAATCACTCTGAATCCCCTTTACCTTTTGCTGTTGTTGTAATAATGTGCATGAATCAAAGCAACATGCTATGAACTAAAATCCTAAAAAGGCTCACATCAATATCCAGGCTCTGATCTTGGTTTTGGAGAAGCAAATGATCTTCGGATCAACACCCCCTCCATTGACCTAGCACTCGTCGCTGGGAAAAATACTAATGGGCTTCCCTCTCGCTTTATGAATCATGGTAAGACTGCGTATGACAAAAACAGCAGCAGCAGAAGCAGCAGCCGAAGTGGGCAGCCAGATGCAATAAAAGCAGTCTAAAGCGGGAGATTTTACTGGGAATAAGGATGAAGTAAGCAAGAAATGTAGGTCGCTTTAACCAGGCTGAGCAGTGCTGTGACAGATGCCTGTGCAGGGGTCAAGTGAGAACAGACCACAACGTAGACACTTAATATGGTTAGAGGGAAGTGTGGCAGTCAAAACATGTCAAGACTAAAAGAAGCGTGAAGGGGAAGGAAACCTGAGTGGTTTCAGTGTCAATGAAGGAAGAGTATACACTGTAAAAGTGTCGACTAAAAGCCAGTCTTCAAAAAAATAGCCATGTTTGCAGCCTGTTCAACGAAGTAAACCCTGGCTCAAAAAATAAATAAATAAATCAAATTAAATAACTGGTACCACTTATTGTAATTCACATATCCACAGCCATTAATTCAGTCAGTACAATAATATGATCTATTCTATTCCTGTGAATATAAGAAAAATACTGCTATTACTCAGTCATTCTGATCAAGTCTGCTAATGTTTCACAATGAAAGTGGCAGATGATTATCATTGCTTGGTGGGCTTTAATGTGACTTGTGATGATAGTGTTTGGGTTGCATTAACAGCAAAAGCAAGCAGCAAATGAGCCCAGAAAGCAAGAGGAAAGTCAGATAACGAGGAGGCTTTTTACTAAAATACAATAAATTGTACTATAGATTATGTGGTTTATTGTGATAGCAGCTACATGAGTTGGTGTTAATAGCTGCGTGCAGCCATTATCTGCTGTTTAAGCTGTTTCTCCTTTCTTTGCTGCAGTGTGGAGCTGGACTTCAAGCAGCAGGAGGACAAACTGCAGCCGCTGATGAAGAGGCTTTGCCCTACGGAGGACAGCCACTTCGCCGCCCTGCCTTACCCCCAGGAGGCCTTCACCTCCACCCCTAAACGCAAGTCCAAAGCTGACTCCAAGAAGCACGCTCGCTGGAAACTTTGGTTCCTGTGAAAACACAGGACGTCTCTCCTCCCCCAGTACCGATGCACAGGATTTAAGCGTCCATCGGGTCGCCCATATTCGTTTGGTTTATCCATCATCCTCCGTTTTATCACTTGGCTTTTTGTAGACCTGGTTACCAGTATTAATGGAGAGCTCCACCACTGGATACTGAACCCCTTCTGTGTGGATTCCATGGAAAATTCAAAATGTCATGCTTACCAAAAATGGATTCAGAGTTATTTTGAACTAATTTCTTCAAACATGGTGTGAAATTACACCAGAGCAACATATTTGGAGATCAGCAAGGTGAGAAGACGAATTTGATTTCCCTCTGTCTATTTGCATATATTTTTCTAGCTGACGTCTACGGGGTCCTATTCTATGATAATGGTTCAGTGACTGTCACATTTCTATTCACCAACCAGTTGGGACTTTTGTCTTTCTTCCCAGCCTCCAGGAGAGGTTGGCAAATCAACCACGATGCTCTGAGGTCTACATCAACAGCATATCACCATACTGCAAAGCACAATTAACACTGTTCAGGATACATTTTCTCCAGAATAATTAAAAAGAACTATTTTGAGTATTAACTCACACATGTAGATCACCTACTAACCATGACAGATTGAAGACTTTCATAATATCTAAAGAAGAGACCTAAAGGACAAAGAAGTCAGAGATGTTTATTGGAATTCTATGATCCACTTTCTATCCATCGCTAAAAATGTCTCCTTGAATCAACTGACTTTGAAGTAAAGAATGAATAAATAACACTTATTTTCTTAATAACGTTTGCAAAGTTAGACGTCAATGTACTTTTTTCTATATAAATATATATCTATATACATTCACTTTAAGGTTTAGTGGAATATATTTATTTGAGCTGCTGTGAAGGGGGCTGTGCATTTTAAAAACTACAGCGCATAGGAGGTAAATCATTTCTGATTCTTAATTCCTTTTCATACATCATACTTAGTTCTTACTAACCTCACAATGCATATGGTGATTGAAACCATACGCCGTAAAGAAAAGAGGGAATCCATACAGTCAAATTTCATCAGTATGAAACTATAGAGAGTTCTGGCTCAACACACAGAAAAAAAAAAAAAAAAAAGTTTAACGATCCTTTATTGTTTCAGTCACGAAACCAAGTAAGATAAATAATGTTGGTTCTTAGCACATGTGAGAGGTAACAGAAGATAGCTGAGATTGTATCGCTGCAGTATCCTGCATCATCTACTACGATAGCTACTGAAACCAAGCCAGAAAGACTGAATGTGCCACTTCTGATCACAACCAGGGCTTCTACAGTGCAGGGTGGCAGGCGCGTAGCCTTGCATGCTTTTTACAACCCTTGGATTTTGCAGGATATTTTCTAGCTTTAAAAAAATAAATAAAACCATTTTTAAAAAGAAGAACAAACTTTTTTCTCCCCCCTTTTCCCGCTTTTCTTAAATTACCAGCTCCTGCTCATTGCTTCCCCATCTATTCGACTGTAAAGTAAAAACTCATGTAGTGACGCCATACAGGGTGCAAAGACTATGTACAGCCAAGATAATATTTGCATTTACTATATATAAATATATGTTGTATAGCATCGAATAGGGCTAATACCATTTTAATGAGTGGGAAAGCAGCCAATATCTAAAACATTACGTTACAATGCCTGCAGGAGCATAAAACCGAAGTCACTCTCGAAGCCAAAATCACTGCCCCAAAAGACAGGAAATGCGCCAAAGTGGTTTCAAGGGCATAAAAGAAACATCTTTACGACTGTCACAACAATATCTAGAAAACTACGAAAATATCACTGGCTTGACTTTCACAAGCTCCAACATGCTGCTTTCTGTTGGCTACATGTGATTCACACCTCCACTCTTGTACTCCTTGGTTTCTTTCAGTAGTTATGCTGTAGCAAGAGAGAGAACTAGATGTTTATCTGTACCTTAAAGAAGTGCAATTGATTTATTATGTGCAATACTGTGTATTTTATACTGTTTTTTCAAAAAAGGAAAAAAAGAGAATAAAGATATTTAATATGCAAAATATGGAAAATAAACAGACATCTACAGAGCTTTCTAAGTCTGAAGAAGACTGGGTATCATTTGCATAGTGAGTAGCATTGTAGGATGTTACTTTCATCAAGGCAAATAGCAGTTAAAGGGTTGGCTCACCCAAATGACAAAAAACATATTTTCTGACTAACACTATCCAGCCGTTAGCAGCAATGTAGATTATATTTGCCCTTGTTATCCGGGGTGATTTTATTCAGTGTCACTCTGGAGAAGATATGTTGCTTTTGAACATTTTAAACATAATTTGAAATGTAAATGTAATGTCGCGAGCACCACAAACGAAATGTCATTCACCTCAATTACATTGAGGTGTCAGCGCGACAAGCTAAAACTCTTTGCATGGCTGCTTCTATGGGGTGAGTGAGGAAATATGTTTCTTTCTTTTTTTGGGGGGGGTGAACCAATCTGGTAATTTAAAAATCCTGACAGCAAAACAATCAACTCTCCAATATTATGTGATGAAAAGCTACAGATAAGGTTGGAAAATCCTCCTAGAATTAGCCCTGCATCTCTTTGATGCTCGAATTGAGAACAGAATATAACAGGAGGGATAAGCAGTGAAGGGCTTCTGGTGCATGAAGTAAAACTGCCTTAGAACCTGCTTCTGATCCAAAAATTGCACTCGCAGCACAGTTCTCGCCCCAGTCATCATTACTTTAATGCCACCTATGTACTTTCGGGCACGTTCATCCGTTGGTGAGCGTAAGTGCACCTGCTTAATTTTGGTGTAGACCAGCATTGAGGTGAATCCAGGTAAACTGGGGAAAAATCTCTGAGTAAATGCCCTAGAGATGCAGAGTCACCCTCACATGGAACATTGGTATCACATGGTAGCACTGCTCCCCCTCCCTGCTCTCACCCATAGCAGGGCTATCTCCACAGGCCTTCCCTTGGGTCTACAGCACAGTACTGACGGTACAAACAACACGACCAGTGCACCTTCACATCTTCATACACCCTTGAACTGCTCTCCTCCTGTGGTTTGAAGGTGGCGAGTATCACCATGCGAGTCCCAGCAGTCTTCGCACAGTGTTGACAGCGAGCACACATCTGACATGAGTTGTCGCAGGGTCAATAAACCCAAGAGGACGCTCAGTCAAAGTTTCAGCACAGGAGAGGAGAGGAGAGGAGACGAGAGGTGCAGCGAGTGAGTGATAAGTGCATGTTTGAGGCATTATGATGCAGTGCCATATCTCACTATGCTTCTTTTCTGTAAGAGCTCTGCAGCAGTCTGGCCAGCAGGAGAGAGAGAGAGGGAGAGAGAGAGAGAGAGAGAGAGGGAGCGGGAGAGAAAGGACAGAACGAAAGAAGCAAGGAGATGTTGAGAGAAATATTTAGATAGAAGCCAATACAGAGACATTGAGATAAAGAGTGAGTGATACGGAGAGCCAAACACACAGGAGATTTGAATAGACGTCATTGAGACGGCTTTGTTGCAATACACTCGGTCAGTGAGTGCATGCAGCAAAGAACAAGCTCCAGCCCCTATAGCCGGTCAGCCCCACACTGTCAATCAATAACATAGAGTCCTTCCTCTGCAGCTTTCCACTCAGTTACTTCTGCATACTGCAGGAAAATTGTCAGGACAACCATGAAACACTGCAACCAACCATCACCTCAACCTGTTGTTGGTTAGTTGATATTGCTATGAAAAGTTCAATAGCTGAGGACAACATTAAGGAAAAGCCAACTGCCTATCAAGATTTCCAATTCTATCTCAGATCTGTTTGGTACACTGTGTTATTAATTTTGACATTTAGGTGTTTGCTGACAATGTGTGACAAAATATGCAAAGGTCAGACTGTCTAACATGACATAATTAGAAAAAAAAAAAAAAAAGGTTTGGTTGCAGACGACAAGTGTGTGTTCCTATCCACGTGTATCATCCAGAAGCTTGGACTAGAGGAAATGTAATTCAAGGGCATAAAAGGTAGAACTTTGTAATTTCAGCAGGGACGGCCAAAATGTTTCTGCTACTATCATAATGTAAATGTATTCACAAGGACTCATCTCAACCTGCATGAGGGTGGACATGAATATAAAGATACAGCCTGCTAAGATGTCCGACGAGGCAAATGTGCGGCGATGCTGTGTCTAAGTTGCTAACAGGCGTAGCACTGCGGTGACAACACACAACAAAACAGACGCCCCCAAGCCGTCACTGTGATCGCTCTCATCAACATTCTGTGTCCACCAGCAGGCAGGGAGAGGAGAGAGAGAGGGAGAGAGAGAGAGGGAGAGAGAGAGAGAGAGAGAGAGAGAGAGAGAGAGAGAGAGAGAGAGAGAGAGAGAGAGAGAGAGAGAGAGAGAGAGAGAGAGAGAGAGAGAGAGAGAGAGAGAGAGAGAGAGAGAGAGAGAGAGGCGGGAGACAGAATAGAACGTTAATGCATAAATCTAAATGTAAGAGGCTGCCACTCAGAAGAACAAGGTCGGTGGTTGGCTTCGGCGTTGTGTGAGCAGCAGCGCGCAATCTGCCTGCAGAGTAGGCAGCAGTACCCTGCGGCAGCAACAACAGTCCTCTGATTAGAAAGCGACGACACTTCTAGCAGCGCTAACCGGGTGTCATAGCTGTTAAAAATTCCCACCAATCTTATTGATCATAAAATAGCGATTTGGGGTTCCTGCTTCAAATGCAGCGTTCGTCTCAACTTCTGTATACGTGTGTGAGTAAAAAGGAGCCATGGTGTGTTCAGAAAGACAAAGCTTTGATGTGACCTCTAACTCTGACTGGGTAAAAAGACACTCTGCACACTGATGCTAAATATTATGCAGGCACTTAGAAATGTCAAGTAAAGTGGCTAGCTACCTATAGAGGCAGCAGCTGACAAAAGGCAGAGGTCAGAGGGGACAATAAAAGCAAACTGTTATAAGACCGTGAAGTGAGGTTGAGGGCAGCTGCAGCACATGTATATGAAGAAGTATATAATGTCAATGAGGGCCACATGAGGTCACGGGTAGAGTAGTTTCATTAACCAGAAAGGAGGCTGGCTTCTTTCACGCCATTCAGCAGCCACTGCTGGAAGCACTGAATGCCATTTCACTCACGCCACAGAGGGGGGTGCGCTGAAATGGATGCACCTAGTATAATACAGCAGACAGGAGGCCTGCATGGTGCTGCCTTCGTGAGTGCTAATAGCCTTTTAGACAAAGTGGAAGGTAAGATCCAGATCTGAAACACACGAAATGATCAAAAGAACCCCACTGCAGTGACAAATAACGGAGGGGTGACATGGCAGGAGTGGAGAGAGAGTCGCAGAGGCAGCTGGTACAAATTCTGACATCTTTTCCAAATCCAACTTTCCAAACTCTCTGACCATGAGCCAAGGTGGGGACGATGCAGAGTCTGTATGCCCTGGCATGGAAATAAATAGACTGGCAAGCTAGAGAGGGAGAGTAAGTGGGAGTCCTACACCCCCCCCCCGTCCAGGCAGCTGGCTGGGAGAGACGGGGCAGAAGGGAGGCCTAAGCTCAACTCACAGCATCATTAGCTTTACATTATGTAGTGCAGCACACAATGGAGATATGTCACCCAACAAAGCGCTCCCCTTTTGTGCGATCATGAAATACCTTTATGTCGAGGGAGAGAGAAGCCAGAGAATCTCTGCAGTACAACACAACTTTACTGCAACTCAGAGAGAAAGGAAGCGTGCGAGCGAAAGAGAGGAACGAAGAAGAGAGTAAGAGGACACAGGGGACAAAGGATGAGTGCTGCGGACGTATTATAGCACTATGACATAACACACACACACACACTCGCAAACACACACTGGATGATTAGTGTGTGATAACTCTGGCTACTGTTGGCTTTATTAAATCACTCTCTGCTGGTGTGGCTCAGTGACTGGTAATAAAAGCAGATAAGCTTCCATTTAAACAGGTGATGCCGTTTCCTGCTGCTGCACAGACGGAGGGGATGCTGTGCCTGCACACTCGCACACAAACGATAAATAACCTGAGACAGGGAGGAAAAGGAAGCTCCGCCAACCAGTAACAGTATCAATATAATCAGTCAGTATCATACGACTCCCCATTTTCCTATACATACTCGAAGTCCGGAGAAAATGTCTCTCTCATCACTTACCTCTTTTTAAGTGGGCTGTAAAAGTACCATTAGTGCCCTCAAAGGAATCTGAATCATAAAAGCTTGCGTAAAAAAAACCGCATATGTTTATTACCCAAGTCTCACTTTCAAAGTCACATCACAAGCTACATGCAGCTCTAATGAACACAAGCATCGACAGGATGAGATCAAACTCGTCAAAGAATACAGAAGTTGGCATTTATTGGACTTTTTGGACTCGTGAAAAGGAATCAGGAAGACAGCATGTTTATATGCTGACTGATAAGTGCATTAATTGCTACCGAGCTCTTGCTGAGACTGGGGTGAAGGATGCTAACAACAGTGGAAGCTAATGGTAGTGGTGGTGGTGGTGGCGGTTGGTGGGGGGGGTTCAATTATCGCACAGAGCATCTGAAATGTTTTAATAAGCGAGCAATCAGACACACGAAGAGGCGAACACACACATTAAAAAAAAAAATCATGAAACAGCAAAACAAAAAACACACACACACAAACAGCTGGCTGGAGAACGATATGAGCAGATCAAAGCCGCTCTCAGGCTGAGGTTGTGAGAAAGCATTTTGCCAAGGTAGACTTTACCTTTAATGATAGTTTTGGAATGGGATTGGAGTTGCAGTGGGCCTGTGGGAGTTAAGCTGGATGCGGTACAGAGGCCTTTAAATTGGAGAGTATGTGTGTGTGTGTGTGTGTGTGTGTTTGTGTGGGTGTAACGAGCAGGGGGGCGAAAAAAAGGAAATTGAAAAAGAGCTACTCTTAAGAGCACAGCTAATAGTTGCAGAGAATCTGTCAAACTTACGATGTGAGGGGAGTCGCGGCCCATGGAAATGACTGTCCTGTTAACAGTCCTCAGCAGCTTCTCCATGATGATCTGAACGTGCCACTGGGTGGGGCCCTGCGGAAAATACAGGCACATACTCGAGTTATTAGTCTCCTACATTTCCCACAATGATTCTAAACATCTCACAAAAAGACATTTCCATGAGTCATGCTGCATATGAGGCTGCACTGAAAGCATTAAAGGCAGAAAACAAAGATAAATGTGAGGTTTCACCACTGGTTACAAAACAGTGTTTTTGTTCTCGGTCCTATTGAGGCTACTTCTAATTTTAGAATGAATGGTTTCATCTGCTTTACAATAGATCTTGAGAGTTGAATTGACGAGTCTAGTCTAGGCTGCTGGTGATGCCACGAACATCGAAGCTTGTCATGTATTTGGCCAGTCATCTGCACAAATAAGAAACATACATCACCGTAGGATAAAGGCCAGAATCTGTGACAATTCTGTAATTTTCTGACCATGTTAAGGAGACACTACAGCTGAAGATCTTGCCACGAAACTAAGTTGATTGCTTACATTAAAACTATTATTTTTGCATTACAAGTTTCTTGAAATTGTATGTTTAAATATGCAAATGAGGTATTATCTAATTAAAAATGCACTAATGTGATATATATAGTGGGTGTTTGACGCCAAGGTTGCTCCTTGTCTCGGATCCTATTCGTGATATTCATGGACAGAGACGTGCGCTGCATGCACTGGGGCGGTTTGCATCATTGGTTTAAGTGGCGAGTCAGCACCTCCGAGTTTGAGGCCATGGTCCTCTGCCAGAAAACGGTGGAAGGCTCAGTTCTGTGTTGGAAGTGTGCTTCTGCCCCAAGCAAGGGAGCTTAAGTATCGTGGGGTCTTGTTCACTTGTTGGCAGTAAAATGGAGCGTGAGATAGACAGGCGGATTGGTGCAGTGTCAGCAGTAATGCGGACGTTGTACCGGACCGTCGTGGGAAAGAGGGAGCTGAGCCGGGGGCAAAATTCTAGATTTTCCAGTCTATCTCTATCAAGCTTTGGGTAGTGACCAATAGAATGAGATCGTACATACAAGCGGCCAAAATAGGTTTCCTCTGTAGGGTGGCTGGGTTCAGCCTTAGTGATAGGGTGAGGAGCTCGGATATCTAGAGGAAGCTCGGAGTAGAGCCGCTGCTCCTTCGCATCAAAAGGAGCCAGCTGAGGTGCTGATCAGAATGCCTCCTGGCCGCTTTGCTTTGGAGGTTTTCCGGGCACGTCCAACTGGTAGGAGACCCCGGGGCAGACCAAGAACTTGCTGGAGGGATTATATAGCCCATTTGGCCTGGGAACACTGCAAGCACCCAAGGGGAAGCTGGAAAACAGCTGAGGAGAGGGACCTCTGGATGGCCCTTGCCCTGCAACCTTGATCCAATCCCAGATATGTGGATGAGAATGGATGGAAATTTCCAGAACAGAAATCTGAACATTGGATGAAGCCAGGTTCAAAATTCTTTTTGAAGTTTCTTTTTGCTGAGATATTAAAGTCAAAATGTTTTTATGGAGGAACTTTGGATACAGTATATCTTTTTATCACTTTATAAATGTGAAAATACTGTCAACAGCCATAATTTATGCTGTTAAATAAATCTATGAATGATATAGGAACTGTAATACATACTACCTTTCAAAAGTTTGGGATTGTCTGCTACAAAAGCTTGATTCAGTTTAGGAGGGCGAATAAAACGATGGATGTATAAAGGGTTTGCAAAAAAAAGTAACGTTGTGTACATGGAGAACAAAACGCTGTGCAATGGTTCAACCAGATTGACAACAGAAAGGGCAGAGACAGACAAATATCTTACTGAGCAACAGTTAAATAAGAAGCTCAGGAAATCACCAGTGATTAGTAAAAGAAATTGAAAGCTTAGAGCTGAAATCTGAGCAGATGTAAGTAACGAGGAGGTTTCTGTTTCAGTGTCAAGTGCTCGATTTTTAAAATCTATAGACTTAATTTTTACCTGTAGTGTCTCTTCTTAAAGCGGCTCAGGGAGGATTCCTCCTTTTAACTTTTGAACTGGTCTTTTTTCAAATCGATGGCTTAACTTCGCACTGAATTTAATTAAAATCAGTCTGCAGATTTTTGAAAAAGCGGGTAAAAATGTACTTCTTTACTGTTTTCTGACACAACAAAACAATTTATCTGTTTGTCTTCATCAACACATATGAAAATGTTGATACTGTACTTCAAAAAGTTCAAACTCTGAAGACACTTTGAGGACATTTTGTGCCGAGAGACCTGACGAATATGACTGATGCAGCCAAAAAGATTTATGCATTGGGAATCTTTGCTTTTGGAGGGGTAAAAACCCATGGGGCAGTTGTACCGTTGTCGTAAATGGGGCACATTTTCCATGGACTTGCTTATTAGTGAGTGTGAGTGAGCGTAGAGCTCTTTCTGTCTGTCTCTACCTGTCTGTGGGGGGAATCTTCTAAGCAGACCAAGCTCTGCAACCTAAACTTTCAATAATTTAAACAGCTCTTTCTGTGATTGAACTCACACATGCGAGTCTGTGCACATTCACGCAATCACAGAGGAGTACCGGGGAGAATAAACTGAGGAGGGAGTTTTCAGATATTGCCTTCAAATGCAGCAAGTGTGACACATCTTTTGTGTGCATTCAGCGCATAAAGAAAAAGCCTTGATACTTAATGGGGAAATATACAATTAGTTAATCATTTCAAACAATGTACAAATTGCTTAACTTAGAAACTTGAGTGGACAGAACTATCCACAATTTCTTTCCCATCCTATTCCTTTCCTTACATACTTATTGTGCATGTAATGTGTCTATGAAAGTGTGCAGTGCAGGTATGAAAGAGAGAGGAAGGCAGAGACAGAGCGAGAAGGAGTGTGAAAGGCAGAGCAAGTGGGAGAGGTGGATAATCCCTAGCAGAGTGGAGTGTGGGAGGCCAGGCCGCGGTGATCAATGGCGAGGGGAGTCTGAGAGGGCCTTAGGGAGGACATCGGGAGTCTGGGCATGGAAGAGGATGAAACACACTTGTGAAGCAGCTGGGTGTGTGTGTGTGTGTGTGTGTGTGTGTGAGGTTTGAATGTGAGAGATGAGGACTGCAGCGAATCATTCAACTAAGTAAGTTGCTGAATTCATTAGGTGAGCTGCACAAAGCTGACAACAAACTTGATAATTAATTGTTTTATGTCATTTATTAAGAAAAAAAAAAAGTCTTCCTTTTCCTGTTGTCACCTGTGTAATTTTAAAATGAATATTTTGGGGGTTGGACTGTTGGTCAGACAAAACAACCAATTTGAAGAGGTCACCTTGGGAGCTGGGAATGTGTAATGGGCATGTTGTGCCTATTGTCTGCCACTTTATAAACTGAATGATGAATTGATTAACTGGAAAAAGAATGAAAAGATTAATCTTAAAATATAAAAAAAAAGGTTAATAGTTTGACTGGCTCTGTGATTTGCTTCAACAACTGCTCGATCGTGAAGTAGACCACAATGCTACAAGGTACTCTGGCTCTAAAATATCAAGGGGTGAAGCAGAGCTCATCACCATGTTCTTGGAGCACGTTCATGGTGTTGAAGATGGCCTCTAGCCACCCTGAGCAATGAATTACTGAGCACAGCCAGCTCTACAGGTTAGTAAATTAACAGTGCTGTAAAATGTGCTCCTTTCAGGGCATGAAGGGCAATAAAATAAATTAAGAACAGCACCCTGATTAGTAGCTATTCAGTAAAATAACCACAGTCAAAATGTGCCTCTATATTGTGGAGCCAGTCCTGGATCTCCTTGTTATGCTGCTGTTTGCCCTAGAGGGGAATAAAAGTACAGAACGCTTCAGAGTTGTGTTGCTCACCACATCCTTCCTGTAGAGCACCTCCAGGATGTCACTTAGCAGCTGGCAGCAAGCCTTCGGCTCTTCCCGCTTCTCCAGGTGGAACTTCAGCTGGTCCGTCATCAGCGGCAGAAGGATCTCGCGGCAATCTGCAGGGACACCACCAAAATACACACATTGACAACGCCGCTCAACACATGGAGCAGATGATGAATCGCACACGGCGGTGCAGCATATGTTCTCGACACACTTTCGATGAAGACGCACGCAGCTTGTTAATGGCTTCCTCACAACACAGAGGATTAAACTGAAACGATGCACAGCATGAATTTATTATTTCAGCTGGATGTGCGATAGAAAGAGGACAACAGCACGACTGTCAAAACAAAAGTCAAATGACCCGACACCTCAGCTAATTATATTTCAACGTCAGCATGAAAAATCACATCAAATTAGCCAAATTTATCTTTATTCCTCCTGATATCCCAAAGGAATGTTTATTTTTTAAACAGTTTCATTGGAGAAACATAACACAAACATTTGTTTTTCTCAAAAATGTTATTCCCCTATATTTCCCTATAGTAGACACTGGGTCAGTCTTACAGAAAAACTACTTCACCCTCTCCTCTGCAGGTCTCTCTGATCTGGTTGCCAAAAACTGCTGGATCTAGTACAGAGAAATGCAGGATGGTGCGGACAGTCCACTTCTTTGTGCAGCTTGACACTGAATATAGACTGTTGGTGTGGCCACACAGATCAGAATCTTTCCCTGCCTCGCTCAGTGCTCTGTTTCCTGAAGTAAGGTTGAAAATGAGAAAGTCTCACTCCACCACAAAGGACATGGGTTAAATTGTGTATTTTAAAAAGGGGTTAAAATGAACACACACTTTTAAAATCTTAATATAATTAGGAGTCCCAAATAAAAGCATTAGGAAGGAACAACACCCTTAGGAAGAACAGTAGCAATATAACTTATAGATTTGATCATGCATCTCCCTGCCATTCTTAAACAACAGTTAATGTGCTCTGTTGGCCACACCCCCGTGTGTGTTACATCACTAGAAAGCCCAGGAAGTGCTTTTCATTGTACATTAGGATTCAAATAGACAGCATGTATGAAGGCCTCCGAGGACAAATATTAATTACTGGTTCTCAGGAGGCATAGCACTTCACCTCTTACTGCCCCAGTGAGTTTTAGTGGTTGTTGCACTCTTGTAAATGTCAAACCTTGCAACTTTGAAAGCATAAATATATTTTTAAATATTGCCTGATATAAATATTACACACCCTATGCCCACTTTGAACCTAAAATAGCAGCAGAGGCAGAAGAAGACTTTCTTGTTAACTCCGTCAAAGTAACAGCTACAATTAAAATTCTACACAACGTGCAACCAAACACAACCGGAAGAGTTCGGCTGATGTTGACGGTAACATCAAAAAGTGAATTTCCATATGCAGAGGGGAGAGAATCTGGTTGGCAATTGGACATGGAGGACAGCAGCGATAAGCCAGAAAAGTATTCTCTTGGAGGCAGTCTGCCACAAAATTATCATATTTTTTATTAAACCTTCAGATTCCAATCTTAGTGGCATTTGTGGTTGGTGTGTGTGGGTCATATTTAAAGCCTGGGGACAAATACTGGAGTTAGGTTGGTTCAATTTAGAAGATGGGGAGTATCGCTTAGGGGATTAAGTGAGTATTTTATAGATTTATGGAGAGGAAAGCAATCACATAACAGTTTTCTGTCCACTTTGAAGAATTGATAACACCTTTGCGAGAAAGGAAGAGAAAAGACAAAACACTGAAAAATAAAACACCCCTCCATGCCCCCATGTCCTACACTACACATACTGTCATTAACTTTCTATTGCAATGTCATAATAAAAGAAAATAAAGAAAACAAAAGAGGAATGCAATGAGTTAAACTATCGCCAATCAACCAGAATGCAGGGACAACAGTTCCCTTCAAATAACAACCTCCATAATAACAAGGTGCAGTGTTGCTCTAAAAGGCCACCCAGAAATGGATTTTAGTTTACAATCAATGCAATCTCTCGGCTTCGCACATAATGTTACGGCTTTAGGCCAATCAACTGGGACAAAAGTAAATTTTAACTTCATTACTCATCAAAATCACACACACTAACAATCATAAAGCTTTGCCAACTGCCAATACTGCTCAATGCCAGATGATAAAACAGCAGAATGCAACGCATAATGAACAGCGTCAACTGTAGGGACTTCTTTATAAACAATACCCAAAGGTACTGAACATGAATGCAATCACTGCTTTACATTCCCTGACCCCTAAGAAACATAAAATTGAGCAGCATGAAGCGATTCGATGAAGACCCGCACACAACAGCATCTTTGACTGAGTTTTCAGTAGCTGTTCCCATCTCACTGTCAGAGACCACGTCGAGACTCTGTAATAAAGAGGGTGCCGAATAAATTTCGTAGTAATTAGAAATTTAACAAACGAAGACTCCTCGAGAATTTAAAATTTCATTTGTAACGACTCAGGCATTGATTAATTCATTAATTACGCAATGATTCTTTTCTAGCAATTTAGGAAATCCCTCATAGCTGCTGGACTCATTTTGAATTGCTTTTAATAATCCTAATGTAAAAATAATTATGGGGAAGCTCCCGCTTGGAGATAGTATATCAATTAAACATGAAGTCCTAGTGATAAATCATTATTTTTGTAATTATGTTATAAAATGACACTGATAAACACACTAAGTTGCTGTAGGAGTGTGCGTTTGTGTGGAAAAAATACTCGAGACACATCCAGAACAAGTGGGAGATGTTTGTGGAAACAAGACTAAAGCTCTATAGCTACGATGGCAGTCCAGTGAAGGTTTAATTACATCCCATCAAAACCGTCATGAAAGTGTGCCAATATTTGCATGTGAATGTTCCTCATTTCTTGGCTAAACAGTGATGCAACAGTAAAGGTGACATTCTCATCAAAAATACATGAGGCTTATAATCTAAGAATCATTAAATTGCTCATACAACCCATTGCATTTTGAGAAATATCACATACAAAATCAAATATGTGGCACAAGATGAAAGGTTGAACTGACACCTGAATCAGAAGCGTTCGCTCATCGGGGAGCGTGATTTGGCTCGGCAAATGTCACGGCAATCTTTCCTCTATATTTTATGGTATCCTGTGTAAAAAGTTGACCTGAGTGTGGTGCTACAGGACAGGGCAGGAGGTCATCAGAATCAAGAATATTTATCCTCTGATGACCATGGGCCATATCACACGCAAACGACATGGGTTCTCACAATATCCTCCCAGGAACTTGAAGTGTTAGACGAGTGGAGTCCCGTTGGAAAAAGCTCACAGGGTCACCAAAGTCGTTGGATGGATTGAGATAAATCCCAATCAATCCCATTGTTGTCAAGAAATATCATATCTGCTACTTCCCTAGTACTCCTCTGTGGAGTGACTCTACCCAAAAATTGCATATTTTATTTTTTATCAATGCAAAACTTCAACAGAGTTTAGAGCATGGACAGATGTTTCAACTAAACATCTGTAAAAGATCCATAAATGATGGTGAATAGCTTCCTATGTCTGATGGCAGTATTTTAGACAGGCTGCTCTACAACACAGCTACCATTCACATAAAGCTTTCACTGGTAAATACCTGAAAAGAAACATTATGGTTGTTAACAGGTTGCTTTGTCATATGCTAGCTAGCCTTAACACAAAGTGACAGCCATGTCTGCACTGAAATATTTTTGGTGCCGTGGAACGGAGCACAAAGCTATCCTCAGCCTGATGCGGCTTACAGCGCAACTGTGTGTGTGCGTCTGTGCTTTGTGGTCTTCCAAAAGCAAATCTCTCTTATCTAAAGGAGTCTAACATTGTGTGGAGTGTATAATACCTTGTTTTTACAGGAGTCCAAGCTTTATCCCCATTGCACCTCCTCCAGACTCGTGGACGCACGCGACATGTGAGCGCACATATACATACACACTGGCTCACACACTAGTAGCAGGGTGGGAGCGGGACAAGCAGACTGGAACTATCATGCTAGGACATGAGCGCTCTCCTCAAACTTCCAGCGCAAACAGATTTTAGACGCTACAGTGATTTTCCCCTTTAACACAGACCAGGAGAGCAGTTGACATATTTGTTCTCTTCCAATGAGCCCATTTGCAAGTGATTTATGCGCCCGTCCCGCTCTCTCCTTTTATAACATCAACAGTGAAGGTGACACAGCATTGTGCCTCCAAAAATAAAAAATAAAAAAGAAATGAAAAACTTGTTTCTTTTCCGAGTTCATTAAGTTTTCACCTGCAGCGGGGAATTGTGTATGCATACCAATCACCTTCAACACACACAAGCATTTCAATTTCAAACGTATAGATGAAGCCCATGGAGAAAAGGATGTGATCTTATTGTCTGATGTCGTCATTTTGAACAGAAGCCCATCGGGGGACTGCAAAACACAAATCTGAGACCTGCTTTTACATAGAAACAGTTAATATGTTAATCACTGTGCAGCCTACAGGAAAGACACTTCCATCAGTAAACATATTTATGCATAATGATGAGCGTGTGGAGACTGCTAACAAACTCCATGTTGAGGGTGGAGCATCGAGGTAGATGAGCTCAAAGCATTCCAGCGCATTTCACTTTGGGACTGGCTGGTGAGAGAGCCTTTCAGAGACCACCCGGGGATTAGAATGCATCTAATAATGAGTCCCATGAGCACTTACTATAGCTGATTAGACCACCTTAGAAACTGCCTGGCTGACTCATTTTCTCATTGCGGTGGTCATTATTTGTAATAAAACATCTCCAAAGTGAAGCTCAGCTTGATGCCGATGTGGACTGGACAGTTTTACTCTGCAATTAGGCGCTCTCCATCACCGGTTTTGCGCCGTTTTAGAACACGCACACACACACACACACACACACCTCAGACACGACAGGAGATGTTCAAAGCACCAGTGTGTGAAGCTGTGGTGAGAATTTAGCAGCAGGATAGGGCTATAGCCACCTCACAGCAACAAGTCCTCCTGCTGATCAGCAGGCCATTCACAAGCGTCAGGGAGGCTTGCCTGTCTGCAATTACACCGACAAATCAATAGTAATGACCGGAGGACCATGGACTGAGCGCTGCCATTCAATAGTTACTCACTACAGCAGCCAAAACACAAATCCGACAATTTTATGTTGTTAAAGTATGAAAAGACTGGATCATTAAGTTGAATGCAGAGACATTTGCGCTGTATTATGTTCAATGTCAGACATTATTCGTCGGGGCAAACACACCATCACACCCTGTCCAAATTCCATTTCATTTTCCGTACACTGATGCTGAACTGAACATCTGCTGATGACGAACGCAGAGAACAGTGGTGCAAGTGGATAATTTTGTTGTCCACTTCCTTAGCCAACGGAGGCATGTGTTGTTGCTGCCAGCCACATTAAATCACTGTTGCCAATTTATTGGGTTAGGAACTTTGCATTTAATTTACCACCATGGGACAGTATACGCGTGTGTGTTTGTATCTAAATCAGGACCAAACCTAACATGGCCTCAGAGGACCGCTGCCTCGAATAAACTGCTTGGCCCCTCGACCGTCACTGGAGCAGGGCCCGGTCCACAAGATGCCGCAGGCTAGCTCGGCTGCAGAGACTGGAGGTGCAGGTCCTCATTAACCATCTCCACACCCGTGCCCTTCATGTTTGAGGATACTACAACACCAAAGTGAGCAAAATAGACAATAGTATGTTGTAATGGAGTGCTGTCGGTGTACGCAAAGGGAAGGGAAACGAACAGAAATGAGGTGAAATGAGTGAAACACTTAAGGAGAAAAGATTAAATAGTAAGAGAGCGAGAGGAAAGGAGAGACTGAGATTTAAAGACTGGGTAGATGGGAATACTGATGTTCTGATACAGATGAGTACGGGTGATTTTAGCAATCAGGGTGCTTAACTGTCTTAAATAACGAGGGATTTCCACTATACGCCTCAGCAATGACCTTTACTGTGGGCTCACACAGGGCTGCCTTGGGGAGGCAGCTGGTGTGTGTGATTGCCTATATTACGGCACTGTGAGTGAAGGTACATGCACCGAAGAACTGTGAGTACAGTTCGTGTGTGTGCGCGTGTGTGTGTGTGTGTGTGTGTGTGTGTGTGTGTGCTCTCACCGTGATGAGTAAAGAGATCGCTGTGGACGATGTCAATCAGACAGTCTAGCTTCTGTTTCACCAGGCGACCCAGAGGAACCTTTAGGATGAACTCGGTGAACAGCTTGCTGCGGAGACAGAAGGGGGACAATGAAGACAAAAGGTCAAACTGATCAGGCATCTTGGGCCGGTTGACCGCTTCCCATCACGCGCAATCATCCAAAACGCAATTAAAAAGGTCCTGCACACCCAGGTTCATACCAGATATTCTGGCTAGGGTTGAAGGATACAACAATATGTAGCGTGAGACAATAGCGATTTGTCAACCGACCCAGAGGACCTGACCTGAGGTGAACTCTGCGAGATAGATTTTGCTAGCTCTGATTGGATTAGAGGACAGCAGTCGATGTTGCAAATCAATGACAAGAACGATGACTGATTTACAGGATGTCTGTATTTGATGAATTACCTTAATTTTTCGGGTACTCTATTGCTTATTTAACCGAAAGCAGACATCTTTCATCTGTATTTTCAAATCTATGAAAAGGTTTCCTCACAATATACTGTATATTGCTGTAGTAATATAAAATGATGCATGAGCTTGAAAGTTTATTACCGAGCCTGCGTATAGAATTTTGGTCATTTTGGTTGGCGTGACAACAAATGAATCATCTCCATGACAACTGAACATACCCAATGTGGCTGAAAACTCCAGAAAACTCCAGTAAACAGACCCTGTGCTCAGAATATTTTGTCAAATTAGATGGTGCACCCCTTGTTCGGGCTAATAAGGATGACGTTTTTTCTAACGTCCCCAACCACTTTTTCTTTAAATGATAGTCTTCCACAACAGGTTCAATGAAATTGGCAGTCAGGTAAGAGAAATGTCAATCAGACACCGTCTGTTCACCCACACAGTCCTGAGTTCTGAGTGTCTAATCTGTCCAAATAAATGAAAACACCTGTGTGGGTGTGTGTGACCTTCACCTCCACTGGCTCCAGGAGACTTTAAACGTTGCTTTGCTGTTTCACAAAGCTGTTGTCCTGAAGGATGTCTAGCTCTATACAGCCTTGTATGCCAAAGAACACTATTCAACTAAATATTACTGAACTGATGATTCATTTTCCAAACAACACGCAGCTCGGCAAGATCAAAACTACGAGCATTCAAAAGTTCAGAGCGTGAAAAAAAAAAGAAATCCAAACTCGTGCACACACATAAAGCTGACAGTTTTCTCCACAATGAGGGGGCTGGATGCTCGTTATGCTGGCGAGCTGAGGCTCAAGGAGGAGAGAAAAGGTTCTGGCAGGGGATGAAACATCGCACCCCCCAAGGCTTCAATTTAGTTGCCTCCAGCTCAGCCGCTCAGCCGCTCAGCCAGGTTTGTGCTAACAACAGGAACAGCTGATGCCACCTTTGCTCAGGCGGGAGAAAGAGCCAGCCCTGTGATTTATGACTAAGTGAACGGGTTCATAAAGACCGCAGCTTTCAGAATTAAAGCGGAAATCAAAAACCTCTCTCACGTCGTGTCTAACTACATTAAATATAGCAGCGCATGTAGCATTGTGCTCGTTATCTTGTCTCACCTTATTGTTGCTGCAGTGAAACTTCACCTTTTGACCAGCTTCAACACAAACACCATTTATTTATACACACTGCATATGGTGCCTTTGGTCGCTCTTTACAGAGAGGTCATCAGTCATTGGATTAAATCAAAGAGGAGTGTGAGAATCTTTATTCGCTGAGAGCTGAATGGAGAAATGGTAGACAGTAGACAGAATGGATGAGCCGAAACACTGGAAGTCTTCCACCTCTGACAAAAGACACCCCCCTCCCTAACCTTCACTGAGGCTGTGATAGTGGTGGAGTGGAATGGAGGCCAGAGGCAGGGATTGGCAGTCCTGTGTGGCCCAGAATCTGCTGTGGAAATGGGCAGCAGCCCAGGTGCTAGATGTGGGCAAATGGAAGGGGCTCCTTGCTGAGTGGTTGCAAATGAACAGGCAAAGCACATTTCAAGGTCTGGAAAATACCCACATGTAGTAGCACCACTTATGCCAGTCTTTGATCTGCCAGAAAAATAGATCCCAGTGTCAAGAGAGTTTCAGATGGTAAAATATTTGGTGAAATAATGTGAAACTATACCAGGTTTCCCCTCAGAAATTTGATTAACTGGGCTCGTCAGTATTTGGTCTCATCTTGTTGGATTAATTTAGTAACCAGATGATGGTAAAAACAACAGACTCAATCATCAAAAGGCCTCTCCAAAATACAGACCCTTTTTGACTGATGATGAGGTTATTTTAGAGAGATCAGAGAAAGATGTTTCAACCTCTCACCTGACTTTCAACAGAAGATATATTACATAATTAGTAAAATAGTCATTTTAGCTGTTACCGACAAACATTAGACGTGGCCTGGTCAGAAGCGACCTGCTGATTTTCCTGTCCTTCCTAGTGATGTAACTGTCTGTGTGCAGGATGCATATTTCATGATGAGACAATCAGGACAAAATATGTGTTATTAAAGACTCATTTGCAGCTGAAAAAGTATTTCACTGAATACATTAGAAATGCTTTTTTTTTTTTCATGCATGTGTAAATATTTTGCTCCGTAAATGAGGCCATTCCATTTTGTTTTTGTGCCCTGTTCTTCCGGCATAACAGATTAAAGACATTCAAATGGGACAGAAAATCAAGGGCACACCCATGAGATATTTGTCTCAAATGTGATGTCCTCTCAGGCCTTAAAAAATAGCTTAAAACGCTGCAAGAAAAATACAAGGCAAGTTTTGGACAAAGGTTAGGCTGAAGGTCTTTTGAAATTCACAGTCTTCTATAAAAAATAACATTCGGATGGATGGATTATCGAGTTTTCTGTTCTGTTCAAAATGATTATGAATAGATAATTCAGTACCACAGTAGCATTAAGATGTGATACTCCAGAAGTCATCTATTATTAAGACAAGCATTAAGCTATAGCGGATGACATTCACGGTAGACAACATTAACTGAAATGGACACTTGAGTGGAGCAGTCAGTGGGTTTCCAAGGCAACCTGGGTATGTTTAACCAATGCCCATCACAGTGCAGCCACTGAATGTTGAGTTGTTGAATAAAAAACAGCCAGAGGTAGAGAGAGCCAGACAAAAGGGTAATTGGTGCTTCGAAGTCTTTACATCCCATCAGCTTGTTAGAGATACATCTAAACATGAAAGCTTTATTCAAACAGAGGCTTTCCAAAAACAAAAGCAATTAAGATTTCTCCTTTCATTCCCCAGCGAAAAAGGACATTTAAGTCCAGTTTAAACATTTTCTGAGCATTTGCTTTAATGAGCTCCTGTGCTGCTTTTCAGCAACACCCTGTCTGTTTGAAAAACTCACAGAAAGATGCAAATCAGAGTCAGGTCTGTACATAAATAGCTGTATGATAACAAGTTTCCCTCTATAATTGAATACTTTCCCCTCAGATTATAATTGTGCACAGCAGGTGTCATTGTAACAACACTTCAGCGTAATAATATGCAATGGATCATATGAAAGAATTACCTTAGTTCCTTTGGATCAAAGACTAGCTTGACATCGTTGACAATGGTGGGAATGTACTTCAGTGCAGCACCCTTAACCAGAAAAATAAAAAGAAATCATCAGCGGATCATTTTCAGCTCTTGGTTAATTAGCTCAATCATTGATTTAGATTTAGCTTCTCAGTCATACATTATGTAATACAGTATTTTCCACATGTAAGGTGGGTGTGAAGTTAAGTGTGATGTGTCTTGGAGCTTGATTAAGCTGATTCTGTCTCTTGTTCTGTTTCACTGAGGAAAAAAAGCGCCTCTTAGTAGCAAACGTGCTGTAGTAGTCCAGATTTTGCCTCCTGTGGGCCACAAACAATTAAACAGTTGATGAAGAAGACTTTTTTTATAAGCAATATGTTTGGTTTCAATACTGTATTATACTCTTGTGTAGCCACTGAAGAGTATAATACAGTCCACCTGAGGCCAGGAGGTGGTGTTAAGGCTTGTCATCTATCTGTCATGATACCTCGATATATACAGTACATGCATCTGCCCATTGATACGATAATAAAGTCATCAAGTGCGAACACCCAGTGGCTGATTACAGTGCCATCCATTAATAATGGGAATGATTAACCGTGCTGACACTTCCCTCTCTGACTGACTGCTGCTAAATGCCGGCCAAGGTGGGTTTAGGTGTTTATACAGCATCTGTGCGAATTAGCAGCCAGTGCCAGTCAGTCTCATACAGGTTGATCAGACATACAGATGTAGCACACTGGACATCACCTGCTTTGTTTTTGTGCAAGGTTTATTTTTCAAAATATGCAAAAGGTCATTAGCAATGCTCAAGTGAGGTTGTTAAGACAGATAATACTTTGTTACTGGTTTAAAGTAAATGTGAGATGGTGGACGTGAGAAATTCTGAACATCTGGATGTACTCATGACCTCCAAATAAAGTCCTGCTTTAATCTCGCCTCAGCTCAGATATTTTTAGTGCTTTGCATAACTCAACACTCTCACCTCTCTCTGCAGACAGAAATCCAGGTTTTGTGTTAAAACCTGGATTTTAACACAAAAGGTGTTGTTTGACTTTGATTCAGTTAGCATCTGTTTACCCCTTAAAGAAGAAGCCTCTTTTACTTTGTTCTCAGTGAGAACTAAACTTCCAACTGTTGTGCTGTGATGTGTTGTGTGAAGTGTCACTCCAAGTCTCGGTGGACTTGTGCCTCCTGCCCCCTTCTCCTACATGCGCCTCACAGTCACCAGAAGCACGCGTGTGTTTGGTTTGATAAGTTTTCGCCTGCATGTGTGTCGGTCTGTCCAGATGTTCATCAGGATTCAGACTTGAGCTATGATGGGACTGCTCATTAGCTTCCACCTGTCACAGTGCTTTCACAAGGGCGGACTTGGGAAGAAACCAGGATTCCTCGCTTTCATGCCCGTTCCTCAAGATCAGTTTTTAATTTACTGACAGTAAAGCTAATATCTCACCCAATTACACAGCAACTGACTCCTAATTGACTCCTGAGCTTCTCCTATGGTTGAGCGTGCACATGGATCTACTGTAGGTGTGCCAAGGTGCATGTACACTGTGATTATGTTATCTCTAAAAGCATAGGTGTGTGCACATGAGTGTACAAGTGTATCTGCACAAAATGCCAAAAAAAAAAAAAATGTTTGTTTCAAATCTAGAGCTGCTTAGTTAGGGGTCAAGGACACTGACATGAAAACAAAATGATGAGCGCTTAAAGGAGAAAGGCAGTGAAATAAATACCTTAAGGAGCAGCTAAAGAGCAGAAGGCCAGAGGAGCCCCAGACCACAGGACAGTCAAGGTCAGAGTGAAACGGAGAGAGAGGGAAAACACAAACACACATATAGAAAGTACAAGACAAGAGAAACAAACACTGAACAAACATACATAATGTGCAGAGGCAAGAAAAATCTGAAAGGTTAGGGCTGCACAAAAAAGTGAACATACACAGCAATACATCTTTTGACTAATAACACCTCCTTCTACCAAATAAATAACAAATACAATATGTCAACTTCACCAGCATTTATTTTATATTTTCTTTATCCCTTGTGAGAAAGAAACAAACTCGGATTGAGCAGTCCAGCTTATTCTATATTATATTACAATACTGTATAGACATATTGTAAAACATGATGCACAATTTCTCAGTCTTCTAATGTTGTTTTTGATATCTGCACACATACTGATACAAAAACTTTTGTTAATGCAAAAACTTTTAAATTAGAAAATATATGATCAGAGAATAAGTAAACAAGACTAAGCATTCCATGTAAACTTTTAACAATTTTGTTAGGTTTGATTTTCATCGCTGTAGATGCACTGCAGTCGGTGTCTAAAAAATAAGTTTCAGACTAAGCCATAACTTTCAAAAAAATAGTTCAACATTTTGAGAAATGCTTCCTTGGAGGGAGTTAGAGGAGAAGATTGATATCCAACACTCGCATATCTGTACTGTAAAGAATCTACAGCTAGTAGCTAGTTAGCTTAGCTTAGCATTGACAAACAGCTAACCTTTACCCTGCCGCTAGCAGAGTAACAAAGCCACAAGATATGATGTGTTGTGAACTTCAGAAGGGCTAGTAGGTAGCTGTTGTTACCTTTGGACAGGGCCAGGCTAGCTGTTTCCCTCTTTTCCAGTCTGTATGCTAAGCTAAGCTAACCAGCTACGAGCAGTAACTTCATATTTATCTTGCTGAGATAATATTTCGATCAATCTTCACATCGAACTCACAGCAAAGAAGCAAATAAACATAATTTCCAACATGTTGGACTATTACCTTTAAGGTAATGTACCTAATATTCATTTTATGTGCAGCCCTAACAAGATCACAGAGAGAACAAATGAGAGTAAAGATCAGGAAGATTTGCACATAGAGACGCGACAAAGGTGAAGAAAATGAATACTACAAGACACAAAGACCATCAATGCAGAAGGAGCCCTAACCTACTGGAACAAGACACATGCATTTCCAATTATAGAGCATGTTATCCAACGCAAATCACAGCAGATTTATTTACTATTCACACAGCAGCAGTTATTTACTATTCACGCAGCAGCAGATACTTCTTGGCACGTAGTTTGAGTGATAGCGTGCAGTTGGACTATGTGTGATAGTCAACCTACCTTCACCATGCCAGTGTTCTCTGAATTACTGTTCATCATGTCATTAAAGGATGTGAAAAGGTTCCTCAAGGACTCCATGAAGTCGGCCTCTCCTTTGTTCTCATAGAGCCTGGGAGGAGATGAAGTAGAGAATTACATTGGCAGATGATCACAAGGCTCTTGTTTGTTTCATCCCTGTGTAAACAACCCCGCCCGTGGTGGAAATGACAAGAGTTTGATGCTTCCCTGTTAAATCATTAAAAGCAGCCAGCAGAATGGCCCATGTGTGTTATCAATGCAAATATTATTGGATCAGAACCACAGACATCACTCTTTGCTGCCAGCCAGATTAGCATTTAAAACAACATGACAAGACCCAGAAGCACCTGCCTGCTGTCATGCGGAAAGAAAAATCAGAAAAATTAATGATCTATGCTAATGACTCTCCTGGAATACTACATAAGGAACAGAAAGCAAATGCCATGTGAGGGTTCAGTGACTTTACTTTCTAATCTATCTCCTCGGACGTAGTATTACTAATGTTTCTTCTGCTGGTTTGGCTATGTGGAGCAAATACTGCCCAGCAACTGTGGTGACCAAAAGCCAATCATCACAGAACAGTTGTAGGAAAACAATTCACCCAAGTGCATAGGAACACAAAGCAGGGCTTCCTCCAAACCCTCCCCCAAAAATCGCAAATGCAGAGCCCATAAATCTCCACAAACTAAGTATTTACTGTAAATGAGCTCGCTGCAAAGAGACAACCACTCAGATTTAAATTAATGAAAATCAAGCAGGTCAAAGAGAGGTGAAATGTTTAGATTGCTCCCACCGCATCAGATTTCACTGGCTTTCGTCCAGAGAGGTGGGTTTTGTGGTGCCACAATCTCTCACAGGGCTGAGGGTATTACATGGTCCGGGACGGTCACTGTTGAGGGCTTATAGAAATCATGGGATTAGAGGCATCCGTCTCATAGCTCCCACAACAACAATTACTTAAAGCTGCTTCTCACCTACAGCACCAAGGAGACAGGAGATTGAGCTTCGGACAGCCACACCGGTTTCAAGTCACAGGGGGAAGTGTGTGATTAGAGTGTCCCCTCTGCCATTTCATAGAAATGTTCCGCTGACCAGCGTTGAAAAGCTTAACATGTGCTGGTGAAGCCTTGCCAACTTCCTACTCAGAGCAGCATGAAAGACTTCAACAAACCGAGTCAAACTCAGCAACAACAGTCCAACAGAGATGATTCCAGGAACCAACCAAAGAAAGTGCTTCAGCAACAACAACAAAACACTGACAGCAGGACTGCTTTAAGGTTGAAGGTTATCCTGCGAATTAAACCACTTGGTACGCTCTGAACATGGACAGCTCGACAAATGACGTTGCTGTAGTCTGATATGTGAGGTAAAGGGCGGACCGTCCTCTAGACATCGGACAGAAAACCAATCAAACACTGCACACTCAATTAGACCGGGATCATACATCAGCCCCTTAGCCGCCAACAGCTTCACTCCATGGGCTGGACAACATTATCATCCATTTAACGTCCCTGCAACCAATTAAAAATACATCCGTAGAAAGTACTTCAACCAAAGACCATTCATTTTTACCCATTTCAACTTTATTCCACAGCAGCGGCAAACTGTGGAAAAACCACCAATCAATGCTGCACACAATATTGATTTTAATTATGAAATAACACTGAAACCAAAGTATTATCTAAGGAACAGGCAATAAAGGAATGAAACCTATTAAAAAGTATACATGTACGTTTATAAATACAACAAAAAAAATAGTGTGTCCAAAAAGTTTGGACAATAAGAGCTTGTGTGACTTCAAACTTGTATTTAACTCTGTCTAAAAACTGTTTGCCTACACCTTTATGAGATACTGATGGTGGTTGGATGACATCATATGTAAATAAAGACAAAAGAGTAACCACACCCAGGCGGAAAATCCTGCTCCACATACTGAACAATGGTTCAACGCCACAACACAGTGAAATGTGGTTACAAGTGCATCAGACCATTCCTGAGCACACCCAAGATATATATGATAATGTCTTCATATATATATTTATCCACATTGTCAACAACACACCGGCTTTGTCACATAAACACAATATGTGTGTCAGGACATACTGGTTGAAGAGGACTCTGGAGCGGACGATAAACTTGAAGATGTACTCCAGAGCCTTCATGGCCTTCAGCAGCTGTTCTGTCAGCTTCTCAGCATTGTCCACGTAGTTCTTCAGTACTTTGGTCAGCTTCCTACAAACAGAATAATATAAAGAGTGTGATGAATCTGCTGATCATAAAATGGAATATAAATTGTTATTAAATGTCCTTGGTGTATTTGTAATACAGAGGGTAATTAACTCACGTATATGCCAGTGTGGCACTGAAGTGCTTTCGGATGTACGTCTCCAGAACAGGGTTAAAGTGCTGGAACTTTCTGTCGGCTATAAGCCCAATTATGAACACCTGTCACAGAACAAAGACATATTCATTAAAATGTAAACTACATGGCTCATAATAGAGAGCAGGGAAAAACTGCCTGTCTTACTCAATATGTGGAAATAGATTGGGAAATTAAACAAGATTGCATTTGAGCAAAAAGCCATTTTCTCTCAATTCTCGAGCCTGCATATTATCTAGGACACCCGACAACACAATTTCTACCTCCTTCCCCTAAAAGAGAAAACTGCTGTAGATGTACACCATGAAGTTAGGCGATGGCATGCTAGATAGGATTCTGCCAGATACTTTGTCAACTCATTGGCAACAAATACTTGATTTAATACTTGTCAAAGTTATGTAATCTAAACTCCTGCGGGCTAATTTTGTTTTGCCTTCTTCGTGCTCCATCTTGCAGGAAAATGAGACCTTTAATGTTAGACATTAATGAAGATGCTACCCCGCCGATACAAATTCATGCAAATCGATGCAACAGTGGTTCACTCTGTAAATGATGAGCCCAGCTCTTAGGGAACAGTTTGTGAGCTACAATATACATACAAGTATTTGGTCAGTGACACCTTTCCTATTGTTTTGGCTCCATAATCTGGCACATGGGAAATGAGTCGGCAATTGACCTTAAAATAGTGACTTTGGAGTTTGAGTGTTCAAATCCGTACTGTTACCTTAAACTGTAGAAATCGTAACTGTTTTGCGACAAAAAATATGTATAAAGATACTGAAGTTTTTATCAGAGATGCAGGAAGGTGTCCCTGTTGAGGCATTCTAGTCTGAGGCGTACCGATGGCACACACTCAACATTCTTGTGGGGAGAAGGTGTGTACTCTAGGTGTGTTTGCCCTAGCACTTTTATTCTCCTGCACATAGATGCTCAAACACACAGTCATTACAGTAATCGTTATTATAATTATTCATCATTCTCATGAAACTTTGATGGTTCACAGATCCGTCTAGAAATGGAAAAAAAAAAGGGGGGTTTGTTAACTGTTGGATCTACAGCTCATGACAAGAAACAGCAAGTCGCTCTGCCATCATCGTCTTACCAAGGCATCAAACACCAAAGTATCAAAAGTGTCACTGTCAGAGTTCTCCATCATGATGTTGAAGAGTGCATCCAGAGTGTCTTGCAGGAACTAGAATGACAGACGCACAGCATGTTATGGCAGGATAACAATCAAACATGGCACAAAAAACACAAGTGTGGAAAGTCTCAGTCTTTAATAAGACTAAAAATCCACCATAAAAGTCAAACCATGTATGGATCTGAGTGGGATATTTATAAGATTTTTGAGCGTGGAAGCAGAAAACAAGAGACGTACTAATAAACAAATACATCTGATTAGAGCTGGGTGATACATTTCAGATCATTATGGTAATATTAACATTTTTTTCATGACCAGGATCGAATCTACTGAAAGTTTCTAACCAGTAATACTGAATTCTTGTCAAGTTCCATGTTGAATTTGAACCCTGTACAACCCCCAAACGGCAAGTGAACTCCTGCTCTGACAGTGCTACGTGCTACCCATTAATGCACCCTTCACTGCTGTTAACATGGACCAACATAGTTCTATAAAGACAGTAATAATTTCCCTGTCAGCAGTACCTCAAGAAACACTAACTATATACACCCCTCCTCTCTTGGGGAAACATGCTCCATTTACTCAGCCAATTCGGAGGCAATGTGAAAACAGATGTAAAAGGTGTCGGAAACAGAGATATTGCTCTATACTGTGCTTGGTCTGTCATCTCAGGATGGATGAGATTCATCATGTTCTCAACGAGAAACAAACATAGTGTGCGCTGTGTGGCGTTTAAAGTACCGTTCAATCTCACACGGGACAGACTGCATGACAGAGACGAGAGAGGAGTGTCCTGTTTACTCAGAAACAGTATGACATGGAGAGATGGAAAAAGGGCGTATTATGATAAAAACACAACTCATCTCATCATTTAATCTTGCATAATATCTAAGACATAGCATATGCTCATAATAATGTATACCCTATTAACACAATTTATTTTGGTCTTTTAAATACCAAGTTGGAAATGTTATCTAACTGCACACAGGCAGCCTCAGAGCTCTTTGGAGAGATTGAGCGCTAATGTGGGGGTAATAATAATCACACCCCTGTGGTTTAATGAACTGGTCCAGCTGTGGTTGACGCATCTATCTGGCCTGATCAAAACTGCCTGTGTGAAGGATTTCCTCGGATACTGCAGTCTGCCAGGCACCACAAGCAGTCCATGCAAAGGTTTCTCTAGAGACTGATTTATTCAGCTTCCCCATGCTGAGCACTTAAAGGGCCTCTGCCTATACTACTGACAGCAGGTCATCTCCTCACCTTCTGTACTCTGTGTGTGGTGCTATGTGCTTCCACTTCGCTGGAGACATAAAAAAAAACAAAAAAAAACTAGCAACCTGTTTGCTCTGACAGGCAGTGAAATCACTGGTGAAATTGTTGCCAAGAAGCTGTTGCTTTCAGGAACACTAAGGATTGTCTTTATGTCACCATGTGTTGCTGTTGAGATCTTTGTTTTGTTGTTTTCGCTAATATGTATCCAGGCAAAAGGATGAAGAACACTTTCAAGGATGCAACAATTAAAAAAACAGATCATTGAGTTGTTTTTTTTTTCCTCCAGCTTTGAATACACCACAGTTTTGTGACTCAGCATCAAAACAAAACACAACAGACAAAGCGCAAAATGCAGCACAGCGCGCCCTCTGACCTTGACGACCTCGCCACCTTCCACTTTCATCAGCTGACGGAGGTTCTGTTGCAAGAGGCTGGTGTTGGAGCGCCACTTCAGCAAGCCAAGAAGGTCCACTGAAAAACAAAAAACAAGCACAAAAAAAACACAGCTGTAAGTTCATCCTGCCAGTCTCATTACAGTGTGAAGAGAGATCCAGAGGCAGCGGGAAATGACAATTAAGGCTGAATTTGAATTTAATGTGTTGGGGTCAGTCATTTGCTTAAGACACACAAATCAGTCTGTAACTTTTACAAATATGGTGTTAGTCATTCTATTAGATCCCTCACTTTAATCGCGCAATTTAATTTACGCACAAGAGGGTGAGTCATGATGTGATTAATCACGCTCAGGGGAGCGCTCGTTCAGACCACCTTTGGCAGGATATCAAAATCGGAAGCTTTAAAAATGCACTCATGTCGATTTGTTAAGACATCGTGTATGCCAGCCCTGTGAACGTCAGTCTGATCTTTTCCTGAGGACAAAAGACATTTGTCATTCAAAGGGGTGCAGACGCAGTCAAGTTGAGAGACATCAGTCAGTTTAGAGGCCAACTTCACCAACTGTTAACATCAACATCTCTGCCAGTGAAACAGGTGTCTAATGTGTTCTGTGCCTCTAAAGGAGATTTGTCAAACCCAAGAGGTATCATCAGGGTTATCTTGCGGTGAGGTTAGAGATTGCACGACTCTGCAGCATTGAGTTTTATTTATTTATCGAGTCCCTGAAACTTTATGGAAGTGCAACACTAAAAAGCTGGAATACTTTTTTAAACTCATCAGCCCAGTCTTCCACCAAAAGCCCATCACAATTTTCCAGAGCTCAAGGTCATGTCCTCAAATATTTAGTTTTGTCTGTGCAAAACCAATGGTATTCAGTTTATAATAATAAAAAAACAGAGGGAAAACAACAACTAATCACACTGGAGAAGATAGAAGTAGCAAATATTTAGCTTTGGCTTACAAAAGACTACAAAAAATATAATTTTGTTGTTTGCATCATAGATTCATCAACCAATCTCAGCTATACTCCAGTCTTGATGTGAGGCAGACTGAGAAACCTTCTTACAGCAGACTCAAGATGTATTTTTCGCACTGCATACATTACCTGACCCCTCTACATCTTCTTTGAAACTTTTTCCTGAAAGCCTCACCCATAGCTCTCTCCATTTGCCATGCCCGATTGGCTATGGGACAGTCAGTCAGGCATGGCGACACCGTGATGGATACCTATCATCTGCAAACCTGACAACCTATCGCGGCTCAGTCACAAGACCCTGCCTAAGCTACCAGGGATCCCCCGTCTCCACAACGAGATATATATTCGAAAACTGACAGTTTAGCAACCTCGGAGAGACAAATGGAATAAATCATCGGGCAGCTTGGTCCCACTGGGTGCACTGCTGTTAAAGGCCACACCGTCTGGAGCACATGGGACAGTGAGGCAGGCGAGGGGAGTGTGTAGGGGGGAGATCTGGTTTGCCTGGAAGTTACAAGAAAACCACTGAGTGTCTTCGACAAATAACATCTGCTCAACAATGGCTGTCTTTGCAGGCAGCCAAATTTAAAAGCTACAAAACGAGCAGATGGAGAGTGGTGGAATAATTAATTCTGGGAAAATAGGTTATATTGTCAGTGCACAACTCAAATGCAAAAGACTTCACATTACCATCTGAATGTTTGTTTACAGCACATCTTGCCTGGCAAGAGCATTTTTTGTTCATTTTTACAAGCAAACACAACCACTAAATACTTTCAAGAGCTTGTTCTTTTCCCTTTAACAGTAACAGTCTTGTATTTGTACATTAAAAGTGCAGTCAACACAGTGATATAGAAGCTGCGTCACACACAGTATAACTCTCACTTCCCTATTCTAAAACTTTTTTTTTCCCCCCGTGAAATATTTTTGTCCTTCCAGCCAAGGTAGGAACAGGATGTTAATATTTCTTTCACCCGGCCAGGTCCTCTCCCACCTCTGCTGTCATTAGATCTCGGCTTCTACTCCAGCCTGCGTTTAGTGAAGCGCGCTGCAAATACCCAGGGAAGAGCCAGCAGCCACTTCACACGAGCTCCCAGCGCCAGGAGACCGCCCGCATAAATCTAGCATAATTAAAAAAAAAAAAAAAAAAAAAAAAAAAAAAGTGTTTCATCTCGGATGTAGGGATCAGGGATGAAGTGTCGTGTATGAAGCAAGCAGTCTGTTGCGAGGGGGCAGACCACCTCTCGCCCCTCCACCCAACCCTTGCCTGAGTTAGTCTTCAGGATAAACATCATCTGTGCAACCAGCAAGGCTGGAGATGAATATGAATAGAGCAGAGGATGGAGAAGATTGATGTTAGAAATATATCATTTTAGGAATTCATTGGTTGTTTTTTTGAAAACTGAGGCATCTTCACATTGCTTATTTTAACCAATGGTCAGGCATTAGCTTGCATGGTAGCATGCTGTTGTTATAGTGTGAGTTTGCATGTGAATGATTGAATGAATACATTAAATCAAAGGCTTTCAAAGAGGAGGCAGGCTCCAAACAGTTTCAGAGGAGACCCAATGAGTTACATTATTATACATTAGTTACATTAATTATCAAAAGGAGATCATTTAGGATATCCTGAATATGTTTGGATGAAGAGATAGTAGAGACAGTAGCATTGGAAAGTTTTACCATTTTCCCACTTTCCCAGTCTGAAACTAATAAATGCCTAAGGACAGACCTTTTTTTTATGTATTTGGTGTAGTCTGAAGTTATGTCAAGCAACAATATGGAGCTATATTGGCTCAACTGTTGAGTATCAAATAACACAATCTTAGGCATCTAAGAATTGAGCAAAACTAGGCAAGTAAACCAATCTTTGTCTGAGCTGAGGCCGACAACCCCTGATTTAAATGATTTATGGATTCTCAGATGTGGTTTCGGAGTTGTGTCCAAAAAATATTTGCCAACTGCAAATACAGTTGTGGAGAGGGAAGAAATGTCTAAAGGAGAAATTGAAAAAAATTGGAGAAATTGTACAGGAAGATAGAAGGGTGACTGAGTGAGGGACTGAGCTAGCTGTTTGGGCGAGCGTTTTAAAGAGCTTCTAGGTTTTAATAAAGCAGGCAGACTCTGGCACAGTCGGAGATAGATTCGCTCTGCGTTGCTTTATTAAAAGAACTCAAACCTTTTCCTCAAGCTTTGGCGTGGGAGGACATATCCCGGGGTGACACACACATGCAAGCAAACGCGCACACACACACACACACACACACTCTCTGTTTAATCAAACTCTGGGTGCAGTGACGAGGCAGTCTGATCCCCGAGCACCTATTGGTGCCTTGCAAATTACCACCACAAAGTGCCGGGTAAATATCAGCAGTGGAGCTGCTCTATAGGACTGAACCGCCTCACCAGGACACACACTGCTGCCCATCTCTCTCTCTCGCAGGGAAAAATGGCAGAAAGGAAGGAAAGGTGGACAAATGGGATGAGAGAATGCTTTGGATTCTCATATGTTAAATACTGTATCTCCACAGTTTAGACAAAGGTTTGAACTCCTAACATTACTTCTCTATTATAATCAGTGTGGGCAGGTTCTGCCTCTGTAACTGAGGCTGCTCATCGGCTGACATCACCACCCACTGAGCAGTGAGGAGGGAACACACGACTGTATTTAAATGACAACTTATACTGCAGACTAAACTTAATAACCCTCAAAGGGAACATTACTGTAACAACACGAAACATCCCCCTCTTTGTCATGCAGCAGCACTTTGACAACAAAATTCTTCAGGGGTCCGCAGTGACCTCATTACTGAGGCTTTATAGACATTTATTGTACATGTTATCCAGGCCACATCTACGAGAACAACAGAAAAAAAAAAAATATATATATATATATATATATATATATATATATATATATATATACACTTCTTCTACTTTGCAGGTCTTTGTTTAGACAGCGAAGATATACCACAAGGTCATATAAGGTCTCTGCATTTGTATGGCGGCTTGTAGAGAAAAGTATTCTGCTGTCTGCTGAAGATCGATGCAGACGGAAAGCCGTTCTTTGTCAGCGCATCAAGATCAACAACCACGTGTTGTTTTTTTATGTAGTGCTGAGATTGTTTCAAAAGTGTAAGAGGTATCAAATTTTAGCAAGTCACATTACCTGAAGTTTTTGCTGTGTCACACATAACAATGCAGCACCTCTGTTAACTGATGGAAGAATTAGGTCAATTTGCTGTACGTGATGTTCTGAATGAAAAGCCTTCTTTACAGGATAATTCTAGTTTATTACAACGTGGGTGCTATTTTGTCTTGATTAGCAAACATAAGATAAGATAAGGTGAAAAATAAAATCACTGAGTGAGTTTACAGACTTATATAACTCCTGATTCAACTTTGACCTATTGTACTTGCCACGGTTTTCCTGTACAGTGACAGATTATCTCTGATATTTCATGTGCGCACACTTGCAGCTTTACCTGTATTGGATAATCTGTCTATACTTCTTAAGTCTTATTGTCTTGAAAGTTGTCTTTCTTGCCTAAATCGAGTTCCTTAAAGTGATTTTCTTAGATCAGCAATGAAAAAAAAATGAAACTCATAATACCAAAAAGTTGCTGAACTTCTCTGGCGTCATTTTATTTACTATTTCCGAAAGGAGAACTTTATCACATTTAGCATGAGAAGAAGGTAAAAGCAGGTTGCGTCTTTTTGGTATGTAAAAGGATTATTCAGTGAGCACTGTGATACTGCAAAAAGGCTGCACAAACAACAGCAATTTACTTCAACAGTCCTTTCACTCTGCCCTCGCCTGACTCTTTAAAATTATCTTTGCGTTACCATGAATAAAAAACATAAGGACATGATGCACTCCTTTATTTAAAACAGGGTGCTGCTTTGGGCAAGTAAAACAATTAATTTCTATTCAACTCAAAGTGAGCCTGTGGTGAATCTGTGCCTTCTCTTCATTGTTTTTTTCAGGCTGTGGCCAAAAAAACAAACTGAGAGGAATGAGGAAGCTTTCATTTTGGCTCTAATTAAAATGTTGACTCAGTCCTGCATACTGAAAAAAAAAAAAAAAAAAAAAAAACAATAAACAAAGAACACACAATGCATCAAGCGCAGAGGAAAGCAAGGCAGACATCTAGGATGGTTCTGTTTAGAGTAACTGTGTAATCAGAGCTGAGAGCATTTACACACACACACACACAGTAGACACACAGCTTTTCACACAATCCGCACTGTGACAACCATGTCTAGGATTTATAAACATTTATAAAGGCTGGCTGGGGGAACACAAGAGGCCAAAATATCCTTAATCCATGAGTCACAGGGCAGATATGGGGATTTCCTTAGCTTAATAAGTCTTCTCAGCACCAATATACACACTCCACCGGAATTGACAGCAGTAAACAGAGCAGAGCTGTCGTCCGCACGACAGAGATACACTGAAATCTAGTGAGTGACAGAAGGGAGTTGAGGAAGAGAAAGTAGGTTAGAAGGGGAAAAAAAAGAACGAAGGAAAACCCTTAAGCGAGAGCAAATGTCCAGCATATGGACACGTGTAGAGACCAGGTGGAGGGAGCGAAGGACGGCAGAGGGTCCGGAGTCCTACTTTAAGTGATATGTGGTTACCGTGCACAGATAATCTGTCTTTCAAAGTCAGAGGCTGTGACCCAAAGTAATCCAAGTCCTAAAATACACTGAAACATCTTTTACAAGTACACGTGAGAACGATAACTGCTGGAATGAATTATTCTGTGAGCTGCACATAATCAAGCGTACACAGGTGTCGTCTGCTCGTGTCTGTTTCTTTTTTACTTGCACAGATTGGAGATTTGTGTTTAAAAAGGAAGCAGTGTAACATTCAGCAAATAAACTACGCTATCCATGACGTTAAAGAATTTGGATTAATCAACATTAAGGGAAGGAACGATGACAACATGAGCAACGATATTAAGCGTCTTGAAAAGTAATTTAGTTTCTCATGTTCTGCTGGCAGTACTATACTAAAAGTACTCCAAAGCTCTTAGTTAAGAAAAGAAAGGAGAGACTCAGATGCTTATTGAAGAATAGAAGGTGTTACCGTTCTGTGTAAGCTTGGTGGAGCAAACCAGGGTGGCGATCTGGAAGGAGTCCTTGCTGATGGTGCAGTTGCCCAGGTTCTGGGTGCTTTTCCCGGTGGTAGAGTAGCCCTTCTCCTCCAGCTCCAGCTTTGTGGCGGGGAGGTTCAGGTACAGAGACGAGTCCTCCAACTTCTTTGCTTCTGCCTGTTTTTTTTCCGGGATAAGACACAGAGCTAGTTAGAGGAGCTCATTAATTTTTCCAAAATAACTGAAATCCATATCTGCTGTTTATATTATAATGAATTGTTATGTTCTATTACTGTGGTTTTTTTTTTTTTAAAGAGTGCCTTGTGTATACCATCACAGTTTTTTCAGTGAACTCTGCCAGTTGCTGCATGTGAGACTAATAACAAAAATCTTGACTGGCAACAGGACTGCAAAACATAAGAGAAAGAAAATCTAACGGGGGAGTGTCCCACATTAACTTTTTAATTAACATAAATGGGCATTGTAACGCAAAGGTATCATTATACAAGGGATTTTAATTGGGAAGTAATTTCATTTTCACTGTGGGGGTTGATGCCGACCAGCTACACAACTCTCCATAGAAGGCAGCGATGTTATTATTATGGCAGCTACTAATGAGACAGGGCAATTTTTCAGCCAGGATGTGGTCATGTCACGAGAAGAGTGGGCCGGCCTGACAGGTAGGCAGCCCGTAACAAACATACCAAAACCCCACAGGCCGAATGCTAACTGCATTAGGGGATATTTCCCCCGTTTACCTTGTACACGATGAGATCATGCTCGCCGTCCCTCAGAGTCGTCCCGTCGTACCTCATCAACTTCACGAAAGACAAGGCGAATATCTTCTCTGATTTGTCTTTGGCTGCGGGAGGAAGACAACAGATGGGAGGAGATGTCATTTATTGTCGTCTGAGATTATGACTGTTCATACATACTTTGCTTTCATGTTTATGTACAAAAGCGTACTTGCTTTTTGTGTATATTTGCAAAATAATAGACCAAATCTTATGCTTATACGGTAAATCAAAGACAGCATGAAAGCTGTTAGAATCAGGCTCCTTTGCAGTGAAAAGTCATTAACAAACTAGCTGCAGAAAAAAAAAAAAAAAAAACAGATAATCCCAAATGTTAATCTCAGCACTAAAGGCCCTGAGTCAGCTCCTGAGCTGGCACAAGAATCTACTGTTCCCTTCTGATGTCTGTGTTAACGCTGACTGCATATGTTAACTGCATTAAACATGTGAAATAACTGTGCAAGGATGAGTGGGAGGTGCAATGTCATAAATAAAATGGTTAATTACAAGCTGATATTTTCAGTATCAGAAAATGAATTTGATTATTATAAAGACATACAAGATTTGCCTTCTTGAAGTCACATTTGCTGATTTAAGAAGAAAGGAATAATCCACTTTTTATGTGTCAATTTCCTGTTAGCATAAGAATAAACATTTGCACTTGATCCCAGGGCTGCAGCTGGGAACAGTTTGTTTAATCTCATTGCTTGTGTGTGTGTGCGCACACGTGTGTGACAGTATTTGAGAGGGGGGCTGAGGCGAAGAGCTGTGTAAACAAGCAAGAGAGTTATGACTTTGTCCTGTAACCAAGCGTTTGGACAGGGCCACATATATCATCATTGTGGATCAACAAGCACAAATTTACGTGCAAGGAGACATGATTCATTGAAGTATCTTGCGCATTCTATCTGCATAAATCCCCTCATTGGTTTGCTGCCTGCAGCCTCGCCGGTGAATAATTGCTGGGCTGGCTTGAGAGGAACCAGTGGAGGGAAAACACTGTATGCATGCCACCCAGTTGAGAAAAATGGATTCGTGGCCTTCCTATGGGAGAGCAGGAGGCTCAAAACTCTGCGTCTCATGAAAAAAAAAGGTCACTTTCAGGACGGAGCTACTTTTTTGAGGCAATCAAAGTCAAGTTTGTGCGGAAGTTCTGCAGACTTCACCTCTAAGGTGGGCTGTCACTTCAGATTTATGTTGACTGTACTGTGCCACATTTTAAAGCCTACCCTCTACCCCACTCACCAGGTAGCGGCATAATGACAGATGAAACAGAAGTGAAAAGATGGCGGGGATCTCTTATAGCCACGGCGCCGTCTGTGATAGCAGCCATCAGTCTGATGAAGCCTGACAATGTTAGAGTGGTAGTCTGATGCACTGTGTTAGAAGCTGGCCTGATTCTGAACCACGGGGGCTGATATACTGAGCACATGAGCTCTGGTATACTGGCCTTGATGAGCAGCTCTGTCACTCTGCGTTTCTGCTAAAAGTTCAGTACTAGCTAGGAGCGGCGGAGGAAGCAGGAAGGACACGAGCAGATGACGGCGGAGGCAGAAAATGAAAGGGCTTCATCTGACAGAACATCTCTGCTCGGTTTTTCTTCAAAAACTCTTTATGTTTTCACAGAAAGCTGTAAAATATTGACTGTGGTATGCGCATTGTGTCTTACAAGGACAGGTAACAAGTGTGTTTACATGCACACTGGTATCCTTGATATGGTCACGTATCTCTGTTATGTACTGCACATGTAAACTTTCTAGTTCCATGAACTATTATTTCCTGTTACAATAACTTACACGTTGAGATGAACGTTTTAGTCCGACACAGTGATAAGGATGATAAATTGCATTAAGTGTCAGGGTAGTGTTTGAGTGATTATAAAACAAACACCAATCAACAAAACTGGACAAAGATTTAGTTTTTTTGTCTGCTGACAGGATATTAGAAGAAAGGTAACCAGATATTTGACTAAAATCTGATCCATTGATGAGACTTTGAATCTGGATTAAACCAGATCAAACAATGATTATGTTTCAGACAGAACTTTTGCATATATCAATGATAGCACACGCATGATGTCACCCGTAGATTTCACCACTATGTTGACAGTCCTTCAGCCTCCTGGCTAATCTAAAAATTGGCAAAGACGTGCATGATCCGCAGACTTAAGGCGGGCTGATGACGCCTGGGTGCTCCAACAAGCCATCTGTAACGGCACCTACCTGTCAATCAAAGCGGCCACACTCAATAATTAATCATGCATAACCCTTGTTTTTAATTACTGATGAACAAATGGAGAAGCTAAACCCAGCAGAATTGTAACTGCAACAGCTTCTAAAGGCAGAAAAGAAATCTAAGTGGATTATTACTGAGGTTACTGACTGAGAAACGACAGTGACTAAATGTAGAAGAGACATGCCTGCACAGGTGCAGAAACTTGGATAAAGTTATTAAGATTTATGTGTACAGGGATATCAATGGCCAGGTGTCACTGCCTGAGAAAATCAAGGCATACACTACACAGAAATCCATAAAAACAAGCCATTACACTTTTTCAACATGTCTCCCTCTATTGTCAATTGTCAGTGACAAGTTAAAGTTTGGCAGCATCAGCATGCCCCTGCAGTCCCACAGTCACTTGAGGTGAGCCGGTTTCTAAAGCAACCGTTACAGCGAGATAACAGCGAGTCGCAGACTTTCAAAGGCACGCCTCGTAACAGCATTAGCTGCAGAAGCAAGGTGCCAAGCATGACAAGAAGGCTCTCCAAGTGGATTAGAAGCCAGCGCTGAGCTCTGAGAGCTGGCCATTTCCTCCAAACCACCTGCTCGCAGGTGAGAAGCAAACAGAGCTGGAGGATTTTGGAACTGGAGGTTGACGACAGCTGCAGATTACTTCACTTGGGAAAAGATATACTTTTCCGTACTGATACTCTCCCAAATTCTGCTTTGGCTTCCGTGCCATATGAACTGATTGTTTAATACATATACACCTGTCACTGTTCCGATCACAAATCCAAAACCCTTTTCCCCTGCACCAATCCTGCTGCTGGAGGGATGGCCTTGCCATGTGTGCGGGCAGATGGGATGGCAAGTCTGCCAGTACGCCAGGCTTCCCTGCCCTCTACACCCCCAAAATTAAAAAGGATGTTAAAAAACAGAAGGACGTACAACACTGGCTACATTCAGCTAGACACTGGTCCCAATAAACAAACGAGTCCCCTCAGGCATTTTTCACATCCCAGCTGTAGTCTCTGACAAGCCACTCCATGATGCCGCTTTGTGCAGGGGCAGACTAATGCCTCTGATTAATGTGACAAAGGGTGAGCTTCAAAGTATTTATCACCGTGCAACACATCTGCTTGGATTGGATATCTTCCATTATGTTCACCGTGGATAGATTAGCAGCCAATTGTGCAGCTGGTCATCGGCAAAACTGATTATTCACAGGACGACATTTGTACTCACAGTCCTGCGATGAACGGTGGCGAAAGGTGAACCGCAAGTGGCTCCGGTTCACGTCTTCGATAGGGATAGCAACCTGCGGTCAGGGGACAGAAAGGCACCGTGTGAGACATCTACACCCATGAACACACACTGAAAACTGATTTTTTTTTTAGGGAGACGTTGGGGGCAGAATGAAGGGGTCTGTTTCTGCTGCCACCATTTAATCTACTGTTTAGTTTAATATTCATCACCGTCTTTTCTATGCTTCAAAGCTGCATGGGCGAATATTCAGAAGACACCACCGTCTACAAATTGCTGATGATGGAATCCTCTGTTGTGATGAATAATGGATTTAAGAATTATAACAAAAGTGTGCTATTGCAGTGAAGGTGGAATATAATGACTAAAATATTACTCAGCATAACAAAGAAGAAACATGAGGAGGTAGAAAAATATGATGAGAGACACACCTTTATTGTTTCAAACCAGCGTGGCTGCTTCACTTGGTAGTAGATGACAGACTTGTACTCATTGATGCCCTCATCACCAGCTCCAGGGAAGATCACATTCTATATAAACAGGAAGAAAAACACACAGATGAAGTTATTTAGAAACATGACTGATTATCTTGTTATAGCGGCATAGCTGTAGTTTCATTACAAGTGTTTTAAGTGCTGTGTCAAAACATTAGCACAACTCACAGCATGTGGAAAATTGACTAGCACTTATTGGAGTCCCTGGAGCTGAAAGCCTAAATCTAGAAGAATGGACTTTAAAAGTCTGGATGCGCTTTATGCATGAGCGCCTTCCTGTTAGCTGCCAATCTCATGACAGCATTGTGGAAATAAGAAATAAATTAGAAATTAATTATTTAAGAAGCAGGAGCAGTAGCTCCCATGCAGCGAGAAGTGGAGGGAAGCCAGGTGCATGGAAGCAGACCAGATGGTGCTGATGGATCCAGCCATGTAAATTGTTCTTCCTAGTGGGTCCCCTGAGTTTCTACAACAGGTCAGGGTGCGTATGGAAAATACTATGCGGCCCCTGGGGGATTTGGCATGAGGGATGGAGTGACAGCGGATGCCACGCATGCCTTGTTTTCTATCAATCCGCGCTCAGCCAGCCTACCTCTTTCCTCCCACTACTCCAGCTGACTCCCTGCCCTGCTAGCGCGCCGCTGCTAAAATACTCCAACACTAATGGCTTCTGACAACCAGCAATTATG
The DNA here is from genome assembly GCA_946959425.1 of Argyrosomus regius. Classification (NCBI taxonomy): domain Eukaryota; kingdom Metazoa; phylum Chordata; class Actinopteri; family Sciaenidae; genus Argyrosomus; species Argyrosomus regius. The sequence continues at coordinate 10,689,861 of OX336900.1, read as the reverse complement.
AGGAATAACAGGCCCAGTCTCCCCCAGCCACGCTGAGCAGATCTGGGGGGCAGGTGCTAGCTCTAGCAACTATGCCCCTTCTCTAAATGGCCAGGATTCATGACAGCTTCAGATTTTGGTGACACGAAGAGGGGAAAATGGTTGAGGTCTAGCCGCGGGTGAGAGGGGTTTGTGGGCGCGTGCTAATATGTCAAGGTGATAAGAAGTCACTGTCCAGACTCTTACTACACTGCATCACAAATCCTCTTTGAGACAGAGGAAGGATGACAAAATCCAGAGGCAAAAAGAGACCACGGAGACAGAAAGAGTAAGAAAAGAGAAGAATAGAGGGGATGAGAAGGCTGAGGCAGAAAAAGAAACATCCAAGGAGAAAGCCAAAAAAGTTAAACCTGTGAAGTAAACCTATTATGAAACTTGCCTCAGTGTAACTTTCATTTCCACTCTCGTTTTGCTATTTTCCAGTGTCTAGCCAGTACATGAAGCATCTTTTAAATTCTATTACATAAATGGTTTAATAAAAACAAAACTTTTTCTTTTGAGGTAGTAGTTGTTGTGACCCCAATCTAGATCATAGATCATACTCAAATCGCTTCAGACATTAAAGTGACAGACAGGAAGTGACAGCGTCTCTGATCTCAGAAACACAATTTCCTTTCAGCCAATTAAAATCCAGGAAGGAAGACGGAAAGATTTAACCAATTAGCACTGATCCCTGGTGAACTGCAAAAGATGAGTGGGCATTTTCTGTGAGAACCTTGCAGGACAAGATGTTGGGGGAAGCTCCAGTGCTGCAAAGACAACACGGCCACGACTAGGGTTGCAAAAGGGTGGCAACTTCCTGGTAAATTTCCAAAAACTTTCCATGGGAACATAAGTTGGGAAATTTGGGAAATATTCAAAATTGAAAACTTTCCAAGGGAATTATGGTAATTTATTGGAATTATTTATATAGTCCATGGGCTCAAATGTGGGGCTTCAATAGACCTGCAGTAAACAGTGTGCTATGTGTATGTGATTGAGGAATAACATAGATATAAGTGTAGTTGCATGAAATCTGGTTGTTTTACTCAAAATTATGCTAAAATATATTTTCCCCAACTATATTTAAGTTCCCTGTTAACCTTCAATTTTTTATTCCCATAAATGCCCGTTAATTCCAACTTTGAAAATTCCAAGAATTTTGCAACCCTTGCCACAACACCCATAGATGTCATCAGTGTTACTTACTGTCAACTGCCATCACCAGAGAGTCTGACGGTGCAACAGTTGATTCATACACAACATATAATAAACACAGCTGCTTGTAGATGCTAGTAGATGCTGTGTGCTAATTCTGAGCCTACAATATAAATAAAACTGCGAATCGAGAGACAGAACGTTATCTGTGAGTGTTCTAAAATTTAAAAGGATGCATCACAAATAACACTGCAAGGTTCACAACCAAAAATAATCACGATGATTGTCTCGCAATGAGACAACCAAGCATTGTGCGTACTGTCAGATACTGTAAGGAGCAGAGATCATCGCTGCTTTCGGCTACTTCAGAACTGCATTTACAGTATAATCACCACCGATTCTTCCACTTCCTCAGCCTGCTGGGCCAAATCACAGACAGAACCTCTCAATCCAAAACTAATGTGTATAATTGAGGCAGGCGAGGGTAATGGCGCTCGTTTCCGATTCGCTGTTTGCAGGCGGCCTCCCCATGACCAGAGCTCTGTCATGTCAAATCACTCCATCATCATCATCATCATCATACTGTGTAACTTCCACTCTCAGTGAAAGCACACAACTATATTGAGTGTGGACAAAATAACAATAATGCTTTGCAACTAATTCAAAAATAATAGCACGAGATCATTACAACATCAACATTAAAACATTCACAGACACACACCTCCTGACCCAGTTATTCCCACACACTCCACGTATCCAACTGCTCTAAACCTCTCATATCCTCCATTAACTGATGACCTCTGCAGAACAAGAGGTAAAGTCAAGCAGGGGGTGACAATAATTAAACATCAGAGAAAGAGGTCACTGGCTAGGGACTCTGGATGAAACAAAAGCTTTATTAGGACATTAAACACTGATGGGTTGGCACATGATTAAAAAAGTGGACAGCACACAGAAGTCCATTAAACATTCTTCAACTTCCAACCAGCAGCCACCATAATGATTTATGTGGATTTGTTTCTGTCTTTCCGGTTTGACTGCTTGAAAAAAAATGGAATGTAATTAATGGCGCTAAGCTGCAAACCTGGATGATGGAAGGAGACTTTCCTTTGAATGCCTACAACAGGTCAGAGCGAAATTAAAATAGTTATTTGCTGACCACCACAAAAATATAATTAACTGATCTCTGTGCCGAGGGCTGCAAATTTCAGCCGAATAAATTTGCAACTTTTTGAGACAGCTTGCAAACAAACAAATAGACAGGGGAGAAAATGATCCTTCTAACTTCATTAGCAAAGGCAATTATACCAGAGGAGAAATGCTGAATCCACATCTGTCATCAGCTGCAACTTTTAAACTATGCTGCCCATATTGCCTGTCCGCACGCTTGGGTCTGTAACTGACTCTGACAATGACAAAGGTTGATTCCTGCAGTGGTGAGCCAGATTTTAGGCTAGTCAATCAACCACAAAGCACCAATATTCCATTCTGTCATTTTCTGACAGGTGGCAAAGGCGTACAGCCTGGCCTGTGTATCACACTGCTTTATAGGAGTGCTGGTCAGTTAAGCAGCGTGCTGAGCTGTGTGAGATTAAAGAAAGCCCGCTAAATCACAGACTGTCTGAGAGACCGATCGGCTACTTCACTGGTGTCCTGGATGCTGGGAATGAGCTGAAACCCAGGAAAAAAACACCAAAGAAGTCAGTTAACATTCCTCCAGTCCTGTCATACCTCCAGTTTCTTGCCGTCCTCGTCATAAACAGACATGGTCACCTCGACATTTTTGGGTGTGGTCTTGCTCCCTTTGTCAAAATCCCCCTGAACCAGAGTCACGTAGATGTCGTTTCGCACGTCACCTTTAGGAAACAGAAAGAAGCGGGTCACATGCAAGGAAATTTTCACTTCTCTCAGACTTCGTAGAGCCCTCAGGTCGTGCATTTATTCATTCATTTTTAATATAAATAAAAATGACTGCATGAACACGTTACATTTTAGGTAGCATGAGTGGATATTTGGCTAACATGAGTCAATTAGATAACTAATGTTTCAATGTATGATATGTTCTTTTCACCCTCGTTCAAATTTCTCTAAAACAGTAGATCTTGATTCCAAATCGCTTCACTGACTGAATAATGTGTTCAACCAATCAAATTTTAAAAAGGGGATTTTCAGAGACAGGTAGCCGAGGTAAAGCTTATTAAAAACCCTCAAACCTGGCATGATGATCTCAGGGAAGCCCATCTTGCGAGCCACAGCTGTTGATCTGTCCACCAGGTGAGGGAAGTCCTTCCTTATCTGATGGATGTCTCCAGGGAGCAACTTCAGAGTCACCCACAAGCCTGGTGACGCATCCACAGCAAAAAAAACAAATAAATAAACAGAGGACGAACCAGGATAACGTCAGGGTGAAAACAGCACAAGAGCAAACTGCCCCAGGAAAATACTAAAGAGGAGATTTCTTCTTGTGCTTTCTGCTGTCAGTGGCATCCAACAGCCCTGGGGCAAGACATTAAATAGAAGCCACCCGCAGGGATGTGATTAGGAAAACATAATAACAGGGGAAGTGTGTGTGTTTTTCTTGTTTTCAGTTGAAAAGTGCAGTATAGTCAGGTGTGGATAACTACAACGAGAAAAACTACAATATCTGTATTTGGTGTGATAAAAATAAAAACAAAAACACAGAACAAAATATTTAATTTACGTGTTGGGTAGATAAATAATGCCCGTTTGACATCAAGCTACCTATATATGAGCACATTGCATTTCCTTTGTGCAGGACTTGTTGTTCTTATCGGTCTAAACATAACATATCATTACTGTAATTGCCAAACAGACCTTGGCTGCTACTACTGAGCACGAACACTGGCAGGAAGAAAAGAAACTAATGTTTCTCTATAACAAACAAGCGGGCACTTGGTACCTAAATGGGAAAATTAAACAAAAAAAAAAAAAAACACTGCAGAATTCATGTTAATGTTCTCGGTGCCTCAGACTTCTTCTTGAGGAACTCTTCATTTTCATGAGACATTTATGGTAGAATATTTAAATTGTGCAATAATTCCCAGACTTAAATAATTGGTCTTGCAAAAACTTGAGCGTGTGAAGTTTGAGGGGAAACTCTGTGAATAATTCTGAAACAAAGAGCCTTCGGGGGACTTTCATGGGTCATATTTCCTAACAATTTAACACCAGTAGCTACTTTGCTTTTCTCATGGTTGGGAGAAAAAGCTTCTTTTCTGCAGACACTGGTGTGCCGGCTCTGTAACTGCAGTCACTCTTCGTATTCTCTCAGGGGAGAGAAAAAAAAAAACCAAAGCAGCGTAGATAGGTACCTCTGAGCAAGACTGAAAATGACCAAAAAAAACAAGGCAGCCAATTAAGCGGTCATCCTGTAGCGCGCCCCTTCAGAGGCCACCAAAAGTGAGCGGTGCTTTGTGAACCCTGTAGCTTTATTCACTTTCACTTTACAGGCCCCATATTGTTATGAGTGACACATCTCTCAGTAGCGAAGCTGGAAGCCTTTTGATATGCGAGCGTGACCGAAACAGCTGCTCTTCAGTGCTCCGCTGTTCTCCCCCACTGTGGGTCGGCGCAGACCTGACATTTATCCAAGTACATCTTCATAGGGCATGACAATACCATGGAGGCTGTCATGTTGTTAACCCCCTCCCAGCACAAATCCCTGAGATGGCCAATACTGTTCTTCTCACAACAGACGTCAAATCACGGATAAGATCTAGTCTTTGCAGAAGTCTCATCAGCTCAATTAACAGCTGGATTACTTGGAACCTGTAGCCATGGTGATGAGGGCAACTATTTATAGTACGTGCAGTGATTTATAGTGTGAGCACTTGACAAAGAATTATGTTTCTTATTAGCAAGATGAACAGCTTCAACGGCCTGCCAGTGTGTTGGGGTTATGGTACTTTGTGTGAACAGATCCATAATGTAGCATGAAAGAAAATTACAACAGTTCAGTAACATGCACTGCACTAATTAGTTCAATAATGAAGAGCTGAAGGAAGTGCACACCTAGGCTAGTGAGGTGTTGGCTTGCAGATACAGAAAGAGAGGAGGTGACGGCTAAACACTCATAACTCTGATGCACGCCTCGAGAAGTTTCCTCGAAAAAGGCAACATGTGCAGATTTCCAAAAAGCATCAGCGTTGTGTGAGAGAGTGTGTGGCTTTCCCTCTCCTCCATTTAATGTCAACCAGTTCCAATTTCAGAAGAGTAAAGAAAATCCAACAACAAGTTGCCTTTAACTAAGCATTGCTGGATATTTGGTGACCTAGATGACTAATGTTGTATTTCCACTGCATGGTATGGCTCGGCTCAGCTCTGCGTGTCTCAACACAATTAAGTTTTGCTACCAGGTACTTTCGTTTTCCACTGCAGCGTGTGAGCCCTTAACGTAGGAGGGTTTTTTTTTTGCTGATTACCATAGCAATGCTAGATGAAAACGCCACGATCTTCAAGGTGACCCAAACGGAGGAATATCTGCGCTTCGCCAGTTGACCACAGTGTGGTCTTTGCAGTAGGTTTGGACGATATGTTATCCCAACAACCGTGCCGCTGAATGAGAGTCTGTCGCTAAGCAGAATCTCTCTCTTGTTGTTTGGAGTCATGGGCTAGAACATTACAGCAGACCATTTTCAGATCCAGGTTGCAGTTTCAGGTTCTAACTTAGTGTAACTGTTTTATAACATATCTATGACACATGAGATTTTTTGTGTGTGTGACAGTAGTGTGGTGCGTTTCTTCCATAGCCCTGGTTCTCGTGTCTGAACCTTGCACTGTACCTTGGCCCTTGTGATTGACCTCTTTGGCGGTGATAACTTTGTTGATGACTGTCTGGAGGAAGTCGTTCTCCCCTGCCACCCTGGGTGAAAAACGGGAGATGTTCAGCTGCTTGTGGCGAATGGCGTCATCCAACGCTAGCCTGCAGTATGCACACAACGGGCAAACACCACAGAAAAGAAGAGGAGATGGCGGAAACAAGAGGAGAAGGAGAGGGAGGAGGAGGAGCGGGGCAGAAGAGCCACAAAGTGATGGTTGTGAGGGGGGGGGGGGGGGGAGTGGGATGAGGGAGAGACGGAGAGAAAGAGAGAGAGAGAGAGACACACCAAAGAGTGATGCGAATACCGTGACAGACACAAAGCCGCTTGTTAGCAGTTAACAGTGATGCAGGATGGGTAATGAAAGAAACACACAGAGAAATCATCGTTTAGGAAATTGTGCCCAGTCAGCATTTACAGCGCCAATGCAGCGGTGGGAAGCTTGACCTGCCCACGGGTCAGTTTTGAAATGTTTTCAAGGCGGGAAACTTAATACTCAAGGCTGTAAACTCGAGACTATTCCCAATCCAAAAACGCATATTCTCACACGGCTTGAGTGAGAAACTAAAATATAACGTCACGTTTTGTACTCTACAGGGCTTCAGGTGCAGACGGATTTTTTGACAAGTGACGTACAGAGCATAAGAAAGTGGCAGCTGTGATCTGGGAAGCACCACGTGTGTGGCAGCTGTGAGAGAAATGTGTGCAGTGGGCGTGGATGGCATCTGCAGTACAGAGGACTCTAAACAAGCAGAAGAAGAAGAAGAAGCGCAATGGAGGAGAAGACAGTGGTGATGTCAGCACGGAGAAAGCAGTAAAGGATCTCTGTCATTCAAGACTGTCTTCAGTGCCTCCGAACCTTGAATCCAAATCCAATCCAAGCAAGGAAGTAAGCAGAAGTTCAATCACGGGAACAAAACATTGCAAGACAACAGAAACAAGGCAAGTTTTCCCTCAGATTTGAGCGGAATTGGATCGGATTTTAACAAAAGAGTTGGACACAGTGGGGATTTCTATCAATCAACTAATTGATCATTTCAGCACAGCATGAAATTTTGCCCCAAATGCATTATCTAAATGCAAGTTGGTTTGACAACCTGCCAGAGACTCGGCCTCAGACTTATAATGAAAAAGTATTTGTGGAAAAACAAGAAAACTACAACAAAGTAGGATTTCTTTCTATCTAGTCCATTTCTAAAAGCCTTTTCCATTTTCTGTTTGGATGCCAAGAGTCTATCCAAATCACATCACTACGTCAGAGCCTCCCCCTAAATAGCTGCTTCTCTTTCTGCCTCTGCTGGCCTTGAAAACACATTCAATAATGGGCTGTGGAAGTGGCATTTCAAAACTTAATCAGTTAAAATTCAGTGGCAAATATTCACACTTGGACATAAATAACCTCTTGTAGATCCTGTTCTTCTCTTCGCACAGGAAGGTTCTAATTTCCGTGATTTATGCTCACAGATAAAAACGTTAAGTGAGGTGATCTGCCAGCTAAACTGCCTGAATCTGAAGCATTTCCAATTATGCAGAAAATCACGTTAAGGAAAAGGTTACTCTGGCTCTGTACGCAGTCCTACGAGAATGGCAGCAGTTAATGAGATTGCCTTAATTGAGTCAGCAGGGAATAGTGGAGCGCTACTGTCTTAACACCCCCGCTAATCAGGTGTCAAGCATTCAAGACTTAAAAAAAATAATTTAAAATACATGCTGTGTCTTTGACATCCTGTACATACTCAAAATAATGGAACTAAGTGTCAGCTTCACTATTTTATGCAACATTATCCCAAGCTTAAAGGCACTCGTATGCGCCCGTGCTCCCGTATGTATGAACGTGATTCATTTTGTGCTGCTGAACAATCCACTTACGGCTGAAATGGGATAAAGTGCTGCTTGTCCTCATCGTCCATTTTGCCCGTTATGATGTCAGTGACATCCATTACTGTGGAAAAACAAGGAGAGGGGGGTTAAAACATTCTCAAGGCAGGCAGAGCGTGGCATAGCTGTGACAGAGATAGAGATAACTGCATGGTAAGGCCGTATCAAGGGGCGGAAGCAGCCAATGTTGGCTCTTCGTCAATGAGCGCTAATTAAGGCCGATGAAGGGCTATGATGGAAAAAGCTTAAAGTCAAGTTTGGTTTCTGTGACCTACATAGCAGTCACAAAATGCAGAGGAAGGAGGGGACCAGAGATGCAGTTTTCTTGGCCCGAAGTGTAATTGACGGAGTACAAAAACATTTGAACTTTTCTTTGATTGAAAATAGAATTCAAATGTATGTTGACTATTAAATAAATTCTCCAAGACTGCACCAAATAAAAGCCAACAGATTATGAATAACAGCTCCAGCTCCACCTTATTTTAGTGTTAAACCACAAACTACTTAAATATGGCTTCCTTCAAGTATCTTTTTCCCACACACACACACACACACACACACACATTTTTGTGTGTGTGGCTGAGAGAATAGTCAGTTACTGAATGTGCCGCTGTGCGCATGAAGTGAGATCTGTGGCGTAATACGGCATGCACGGCACAGTTAGGCTTAGGGCGTAAGGATATGTAAGATCTACAATTCAGACAATGTAGGGCCATGGTGAAGGGTTGTCTGACGGCACGGTAAAGCAGTGAGAATATGCTCACTGTGGTGTAAACTTAAGCATATATTGATTTTTCTTTTAAGGTGGGCCTGTATTTTAAGTGGCTATAATACATTATTCTGCTGTTCACAGCAGAGCTTTGCTCTACTTCCATGCAGGGACTTCTTCGGTCTGCTTCTCCAAGGTTACAGGTGCAACAAAACAAACGTCTGATCAGACCCACGAACGATGCCAAAAACGTTCAACCAGTGAAGGCAGCAAAAAAAGCTGCCTTTCAGTCTGGTGTTACGTTACTCTTTATATTTCAACGGTTACAGCAGTGTACAGAACTGGGCCTTGAGGTTTTTGTCATGTTTGCCTTCCAACGCATCTGCACCGAAAAAGGATGTGATGACACACGTCTGAGGTAGGTAAAAAAAAAAAAAAGAAATACTGAGCAGAGCGATCTTAAACAGTCTATAAGAGCGATGCTGCAGTTAGCAGCAGTCTGAAGGTGAAATACGTTAGAAAATGAGGCGATGTCAAACCGCTAGAATAATGAATACAGCTTTTCCATCAAGACAATACTTTTGCTGCTTGCTGAACGTGCAAATTCACACGTCGCCAAAACCTACTTGGATCGGCTCCAAATGAAGTTAACAGTGACTGCTGCTGGTGTGACAGCAACTTTTACTCTTTTACCCTGCAGGCCCAACCGGAGCAAATCTCAGAAAATCAGCCTCTCCATCAGGCTGTGTACTGCGACAATGATGATGACGTCTAAAGATAAGCTATCATAAATCAGGCTGTCATTTACCTTCTCTTCAAGTGGCACTGGGGGAAAAAAAAGGACACTGAAAGAGGGGCATAATATTGTCTGTTGGAAAACTGTGGGCAAAACGCCAACTCAATTAGTTTACGAAGAGCCTGGCAGCTTGCCAATAGTACATAAATCAAACTCTAATTCATCTTTCTATTTTAACTGGATATCTATGAATTTTAGCCAAATATATGTACTCATCCAGGCAAGGACTTTAGCACAATACTTACTTTGAACTACTGTAAGACAAAGTAGGGGATCTGTTCTCAAGGCACACGGGGATATTCAGAGAGTTTGAGCTGTGTAGTTCTGAGATAATCACCGTTTTTAAAAGGTAACCTCTGACTGCAGGAAGCTTAGCTCCTTTCGGAACAACAGGTTATCACAGGTTATCTGTGTAGTCTGTTTTACCCGCAACTCCAAAGGGTCTTCTCAGTCCTGATGTCAGCTTCTTGGTGTTGTTGTCTCTTAGCTCCATGCGCCCCACTCTGACTATCTGACACACGAAGCTGATCTTCTCTCTCTTCAGATCTTCACTGCCTAAGTCCTGTGGAGCGATGAGAAGAAAAGTAATGAGAAACGCTGACGCCAATACATTTGGTCGACAAATACAAAACTCCTCGAATCAGATTGTACAGTTTGGGAGCCTTTTTTTTTAGGCTACAGCAGAGCTAGTTTGCACAGCAACAGCTGATCGATTAATAGAACTTTGCTAGGTGAAGATGAGTTTGTGTTAAGGGCAAACCTTTCACCACAAATTGCTTCTGCAACATCTATGATTGGGTCTACAGATTCAGTTCCTGTGGGAAATACCTTCCAAAACCAGCATTTCCTGTGGGCAATACCTTCCAAAACTAGCAAAGTGCTCCCAGTGGCACACTGACCTTTCCGCCCTTGAGCTTCCATTAGATAGAGGTGACTGCCTTGGTAAATACATACAGCGAGCTGGGCTCTTTCTGAGAGAGCTTAACAAATACAGGCTCCGCAAACAGGCTCCCATGTGCCTCGTAACATGGCTGAATAAATAGTGGACTACCACCGGCGAGCGAATACATGCTTACACAAACACGGTGACACACATACAGGCAAGACACACTCACCGTGAAGACGGACCGCAGATTATGAAGCTGATCTATGTCTTTCACCAGACCTGAACTCGACCATTTCACCAGGTAGTTTTCACTGTGAGGGAGAGACGACAGAAAGTAGCACAACTTATAATGTGTTTCTCATATTCACATTGAAGCGTCTATGATACAGCGCATTAAGGCAATCAGTTGAGTTGCATTAACTGTAGTTTCCTCCAAAGCTGTGGAAGCTTTGTTAATCCAGACACCGATCCGCTTGGGAAACAAAATGCATGACTGATGTTGGATGCAAAAGAAACATTCCACAGTCAAGCTGCTCTACTCGTGATAATTTGCTGTCACAATCCTAAAACAATAGCAAATCCCTGGGAAGCAGGCTGCACTTGTTCTGGTCACGTTCTTGCATTGGCATGTGTGTGTCTATGTGCGAGTGTGCTTTCAAGTGTCTGTCAGTGTTTGTACTTGCTGACAGTTCACAGTTATGGAAAGCATAAGTAAGACTCAGACGTTGAAATCATTGTGGACATATTGTCTGGTAAATAAAAAGGCATTCCTTTCACTCAATGGAAAAATACCAACAGTATTTGACAGGGAGTTGTTACGATTGCTATGAAAAGCATCTCCTCCAGTCATATACAGAAGAATATAGGCACAAGTACAGAATCTTTAATAATGATAATCCATTTTCCACTAGCAACAGACAGAAACTCAACTGTCAGCGCAACAATCGTAAAGGTAAAAGTGAAACTACAAGAAGCCGAAAAATCCCAATGCTCAATCATAACGGTCTTTGATTGTGAGTGGAAAAAGCAAAGAAAGAAAGTGGGAAAAAGAGAAAGTGAATATACACTGATGGGTTTACCTGATGAACTTGGACTCCACTGGGTCGTAGAGTGACATGAGCACTTCGGCGTCTTCGCCGATCTTACACACCACATTCTTCAGAGTCACAAAGAGAGCGAACGCTGGCGTGGAGGCAAACTTTGCTTGCCTGGTCAGATCAATATTCTGCTTCTGAGACTGTCGGAGGGAAGCAGAGGTATCGCATTCAATATTGGGCTATTCTTCCATAGCTCTCGGTCACACACACACACAGGTCGACCTTGGGCCTGTGCAGTTTGAGCAATGAGCCCAGGAGAAGGTGCAGCGCGTGAAGCGCGAGATACTGTACGTAGGTGTGGTTATCAACTCCACACCGGATTCTAGAATACCAGCCATTTCCTCAATGTCTTTCTAAAAATTGAACAAGAAGCAAGTTTTTAACAATGTCTATAAATCCGCCAGAGTTCTGGTATAAAAAGCTCTTATTTTCATTTGATCTCCACAGCTGCATCTTCAGTAAAAGGTGGACTGATTTCCTGGACGCCCTTCAAAAATATGCTGGGGCCACATCATAAATATTTATCATATTGACCTGGACACTTTCTTATTGCCCATGCATATGCAATAAAGACCTATGGATGAAAAGGTCACATAAAATGAGACCACATAACTGCAGGGCACTTAGCGTCTGGCCCTCCTACATACTGCCAACTGACATTCAGGTGAGGGATGCCACTGATACGCCAAGAAAAATAGACAGGGGAGTCTGGCTGAGTTCCTGACTTTCTGAAGAGGGAGTCAGGCGTGGTTCCATTTCCCCCCCACTTCTTCAGTTGTGCAAATGCAAAAATGTGCATGAATGTGCCTTTATTCATTTTATTATGTAAACAAAGCAAAATAAAGCGACATTTTTAAACCCCGACCTACAACATGCAGATGTTTAGCAGATATCATTTTTACAATATTCAATTCAAATCAATTAGAATACTAGCATTTGCAAATTAGCACTAAATACAGCACAGCTGGTGTCATGTTTGTTGTGCAGCTTTGCAGGTTTAGTCATTAATCAAACCAAAAATGATATATATATGAAACGTTAAGGGATCACCAAAGTTAGTAGAATTTATCTTTTTACAGACAAGTGGTGTGTCATATATTATTCATGAAGAATATTGTGATAACTGCAATATTCTGACTTGTTGAAGTAATGAAGCCATACGGTTACACGCAGAAGAAAACAAAGGGGGAATTACTACCGGCGGAGTGGAGGAGTTCCAGAAAGGGGAGCAACTTAAATTGTGTGGAAGTGGTTTGGTTACAAAAGATGAAAATGTACATCAAATCACTGTAATTATGTAAGAAGTGTAAGACTGTAACAACAAAAAGGAGGCAGTACAACAAATTTATTTCACCACCTCAAGCAGAGGCACCAAGTTGAGCATGAAGAGAACCAAAAATCCTGTGAGGAGCTATTTTCGGAACTCATTGTCGCAGAAGTACCCTGAAATATTGTGATCTTATTTTATTCCCTATTATGGACCTTCAATATCTGTACTAAATTTTACAGAAATTCATCCAATAGTTGAGACAACTAACCAACACTGACATCCTAAACTGCCACACCGCTAACATGGGTAAAAAGGATGGAGCGGACATTACTGCAGAGAAAAGAAGGGATCATCTCAAACAATTATCTCGCTTGGAGAGCACTGACAACCCATCTACTGTTGGTTTTTTTTCTCCTAATGCAAACACTTTAACTGCATCTGCTTAACTCTGGCTGAAAATCAATGAGCCTGAAACAACGAGATCAAGATGTGACTACATTCAGATCACACCGTTTGCCATGTTCATTCACACTGTGCACTAATGTGCTTTCACGCCTGCAACTAAACAGTTCTTTATCCAGACTGTATATCAAGCGTAAGAGGCAGGACGGGGTTCTCTCTGTTTTTACCTTCTCCTCCTGTATCCGGTCTTCAATTTGTTTGGAGGCTGCCTCGTGCGCTCTGAACAGGCTGATGGTGCTGGTGAGCTCTGGATCCAGTATGTTTCCATCTTTGTCTCTGACCACCAGATCGAGATCCAAGTACCTTGCATAAAAAAAATGTGAGACAGTTAACGGCGCCAGAGGACTGGAAAGATGAAAACATACAATCGCATACCGCAAGAGACCGGGTAAATATTGTGAATGTGTGGTTGCTTTTGTGAAAGAGGAAACAGCAAACAGTAACCGTATGCTGCTATTCCCTTCGCCTCATTTTCTCCTCATATAATATTCCTTCTGCTTTACTGTTCTCTTTCAAAGCCCCTCTATTTTGTTCAACTCTTTCGTCTATGTAGGGAGTCAGCGCAGACCGCAGCATGCTGCCAACATGCAGTCAGTGCATTTCATCACCTCATCACCTCCCTGCTTCTGTAGAGGTAAAAGCCATTTCTCTACCTGGCTAAAGGTTTAACGTTTCATCACAGGAGCAGAATGGAGCTTCACAATTTTCGTTTACAACCGATTTTCTAGGCCCACTGCAGACACAGCAAGGACTGTCATTTCATGATGGAATACAGTACAGTTAGCCGAAGCTAAATCCCTGCAGTTTGTCCTCAAGCTAAGTGATGACCTGTCATTTTCTATTGACTGACACTGCTGACCTATTCCAACAAGAGTCATTTTACCGGATAGATACGAGGATAAACGGATATAAGCTGCATGGAGGGAAGGACAGGGCTTAAAGCCTCTAAAGAGAGGATCCTCACTTGTTGCCGTAGTCTATCTTGGAGGTGACTTTCTGCTTGAGCTCGGTGAGCTCGTCCTGCGGGAGGGTGCCGGACAGGATCTGAGAACGCCATTCGATGAGGTCGTAGATCATGTCACGGACAGAGTTGAACATCTCGCGCTTGTCGCCCTGTCAACGGAAACAGGAGGATGAGCATGACTGGTTTCCATAGCAGCACTCAGAGCGCACATTTTAAAATCTAAATGTGTGAAAATTGTGCACTCATTTTCAGTCATAATTAATATACACCGTCACTCAAACATTTGGGGTCACCTGTAATATGATGTTAGTCTTCTCTCCTTCAATATTAGATATTTTAACATAGATTAAAACAGTATAATTCAGACACCAAATGTCTCATTTAGATTCTTAAATGACAAAAAAATTTAAGAAAAATAAAAGTGAATGTTTAAACTTCCATTTAGTCGGTGTCCCAACAATGCTGCGTGACATGGAAGAATATTGTTGTAGCCATTTCCCTCCCAACACTTTTCGATTTTGAATTCGTTTACCAGTTAAGAGAAGCATTAGTGACCCTACATCATTACTGACCCACAACAGTGCTACTGGGTTCTCAATATTTTGGGAACCAGTTTTTTCTTTGGGCCATTTGCAGCCTACTCAGTGGTTAGATCAAATAGGTTTAAAGTGTGATTTGTCAGTATGTTCAGCTCATATTTTCATATGAATAGTGCTCACGCTAGACCAACTCGCTATATCTAATTTGAGGCTGAAGTGTGAACAGCTTTGCTTAAGCGACACATCTCTTAATTTCAGCAGCTTGTTACAAGCATTATTGTGCACATGACACTGATAAAAAACCTGTTCCTATTTAAATCTGCACAGATTTTGACGCCAAACTTTCAGTTCCTTTTACCAGTGATTTCTTATGTTCATGTCTAACTGTTGCTCAGAGCAATATTTGTTTCTTCCTGCCCTTTCAGTAGTCAGTCTAGCTGAGAACTGGTTGCACAGCTTTTTGTTTTTTTTGCAAACCTTTTGTACGAAATAACATCTATTTATAAAGAGGACTTTATGCTGCCATCTCAGCCATCTGACTGTATTCAATCAAACTTTTGTAGCAGGTCATCGCAACCTTTTAAACAGCCGTGTTATTTTTGGTTTTTACATCTTTTAAGACATGCAGAAAGAAACACCTTGTACACTTCAATCAGACACAGTGAGAGAAAATCAAAGTAATTCTATTACGATAAATAGCAAGAAATATACATGAAGAAAATCAGCTCATAAAAGATCAACATACACCTTACATACAGCATATATAAACACAACCCAGTACTGATATATCTGTAATAAGCTCTACCTCCAAATAAACCTATTACCTAGTTTCTTTGCCCTCTATCTCCCAAAAAAAACAAAACATCAATGTGTGTGTGTCCACTTGGGGGAGGTCAGGCTTGCTTACCACATACAAGTCCCTCCATATTGTAGCCCACTCCCGCAGTGTGGTGGTAACCTCCTGAACCAGTGGCAGCTCAGTGGGAATGACCGTCTCCTTTTGTCTGCAGTGACAGAGAACAAATCCGTTACAGTGATTCTGTGCTTTCTACCCTTTTCCCCCTCCGCCCTGTCGCTATTAAACATACTGAATGTTATCCGAGTAAATTCATATTAATTTCACTGCTTTGTTCAAATCTGTTCCTCGAGGTCCACAGTTGAATCCAACGACTTTGAAGTGGTGGGGTTCATCTTGATTGCGTTGTGCGAGTGAAATCAAAGAAGACAGATCAAAACAAAACAGTGCCACAAGTTGTGCAAAACCAAACACACATGCCACATCATATCAAGTGCAGAGCTTTCCACTGAAACGACCTCAGAGACTCTCTCTCCATGATCAACTTCAAGCTTCTCAGTACTTCAGAAAAGCTGGGATTTATTTTTATTGCGGTCCTCAGCTCAACACAACTTTAGCCTAAATAACTGCATGCTTCCTAATAACATAACAATTAAATCATCTTACATACTAATGCAACAAAAGTAGAAGTGATCACTGTTGTTGAATAAATCAGAAATGTGCACGTCATTCAAATGTGGAAGTGGAGAAGTACTAACCCACTGCCCTCAACCGTGGCCTCTTTCAGGTGTATGTAACAAGCAGGAAATATGCCCTAGAAGAGGAAGAGATCACAATGCAAACGCAATTGATGTTACGACTGGAACAGAAGTTGAACAGCTGAAAAACTGAAGCTGTAAAGTGTGATCTATTAGGTCATAGATCATTTGCAGTGAAGCGCCACCGACCTTTTTGGATTTTCTCCTCAGCCTATGCCCTCTGTACCAGTCTGATGGAGGAGAGAATTATTTTAAATGAAAGCTGCTTTTCTCATACGTAACACACAAGATGAACAAAAAATTGACTTTTTATATAAGGTTGTGTTTAATAATTCAAAATAACAAAATAACACTCGTCTTGCTCAGTGAGGCACTGGCAGAAGTGAAGAGTGTGCAGTTGCTAATATTTTATTTTATTGAACAACAATTTGACAAAACAAAAGAGGTGCTAGTGATGACAGGAAAATAATGTCCAACATCGGCGTGTCAGCTGTGATCATGCGTGTCATCTGTAAAGCCCGCTCTCACCTTCATATGTCTCAAGTATGTGCACTGTGTCTCCAATCTGCAGCGACAGCTCCTCCTCTCCCCGGGCATCGTAGTTATAGATTGCTGGAGAAAGATGAGAGAGGACAATATAAGAGGAGGAGATATTACAGGAGGAGGAAAAAAAGGCAATAAAGCGTTTGGCTCCCTCGTGGCGCTAATTGTGTGCCATTGCAATGTGTAGTAGAGGCATCACACATCCACAGGATGTCCACCCACGCAGTCTGACACAGTGATGGTTGGGCCTGGCACCGTCGAAGCTGTAATATCAACACATTCCTACCACCCACTGAAAAGAAACAGATAATGATGGAGAAGACCAAAACAACAATAATGCCGGTGGAAAGCAGACTTGCTGAGAATTATAGGACAATTAAATATTGCGGTGTGCACTGATTTTCTTAAGTGTTTTCTGACAAAACAAACACACGAAGACGCTTGTTTGGCTCTCGAGTCAACATTAGAAGAGCATATTTGTGTGATAGATGAGCTGGAATCAATAGAGCATGTTACAGGTGCTCCTAAAATTGCTTTGTAAATCACCAACATGCTGACAAGTTAAATGAAGTTGGCAAAAGTGAAAATCAGCTGGCATCTACAGGATAACAACAAGTGTTGTTTTTGAGACTAATTTAGAGCCAAGCCCTGTGCGACAAGGATTAATGTATAGAGCCTATAATATGTGGACAAATGAGGATAACGGGAGATAAATCTGACACGAGAGTCATAATTTGCAGTATTTCAGGAGCAAAAATGCTCTCTTGAATGTTAAGAAAACCTTCAAACATTCTTGGATCTCCTCCAAAACCACTCATCGCTCATTCCTTAGGCCAGACTCTCCACTAAACTTAATCAAAATCTGTTTCTGAGATTCCCTGCTAGCAAATAAACAAAACAAAGGGTAAAAGTAGAAACTCTAATCACCAGTCGGTACCACATAAAAACTTTTGTTTTGCACTCAATAAAAGACGTCCATGCACTGTGGATTTTCTTGTCGATATACCGATGTAATGCAAGCTATTCTCTCCCTCTCTCTCGCCAACGCACGCATGCACGCACACACCTTCTTTCTCATATTTTTGTCAGAGCTCTATCAACATGTCAAGGTCATGTTACAACGACAAAAGAAAATCCTGGTGGACTGGTCTCTCAATCAGAGAAAGGTGAACAACATGTAGCTGTCAAACCAGCAATGACCGACACACACACACACGCCCTATACGCAATCTATACACTGACTACATGACATGTGGCGGTGTTGAGAGGACACCTGCAGGGAGAACTGACACAAATGCCCGTCTGTGTGTGTGTGTGTGTGTGCATCCATGTCCTGCTGAGGGAATGCATGCAGGGCCACTTCAGCAGAGGTTTCCAGAGGTGAATGATGGCTTAATTAAAAAAGACCCTCGCCACAGGCTCTGGAGCCTTCCCAGCATGCTGATGGTACATCAACTGAATCGACCGTTTTCTCCCACAATCGGCTGCCATCGGAGGAGCTGATTATACTTCATTACCATATCAGGTGGCACGCTGCAACTTTTTTTTTTTTCCCCTTTTGCATTTTGCTACCATTTAGCTCTTAAGTTGTTTTGGTGGACAATTAACTAGAACAAAGCGTTTCTGTTTTTGTCGCGTTTGCTACTGGGGTGAAAATCGTTTTGTGTTCTACTCCCACGCAGGAGTCTTTGCTGTAACAGATCATCTGAAAGTTGTAGTAGAAGTGAACTGCTTTTTTATATTCTATTTTGCGAAAATAAAAATATATTAAAATATTTTATAAGTCCCAGGAGTTTGCTTGTATTACTGATTCTTCCGAGACCAAATAATTAATTAATTAAGTGAAAAAATAACAGATTATTTGGACTTCTAGTTCTGTACAAGTCAAGAGACATAAAGAATAAAGCAGTGATGAAGCTACTCTGATAACAGAGGATTCCAATTAGCAGTACAGTCTGTGTCAGCTATAGAAGAAGAGGTCGGACAATCTTGTAAGACTATAATTAAGTTATCAAGGCAACTTCTAAAAAAAAAAAAAAGAAAAAGGTACAAAGAGGCCATAGACGTACTAGCTGGATGACTGGTTTATCGTTGCAAACACTGTGAATAAGTTGGCAAGAAGACCTCCATCAAAAATAATGACATGAAAACACAAACAGGAAGACGGGTCAGTGGTCAGGCAGACCCCCACTGACACCGATTTAGACACATTTCATGGGACGTTTGCTCAACACCGCCACAAAGTGCAGCCTCAAAGATTACCATGCAATTATATAATATCTCTGACAGCCTCTGACAGTCTGTGTCTGATAGCGTAGCATAAGTCAGTTTGGTGGAGAGAGCATGAAATGCCATGTGTAGCCTGTTTCATTCAGCCCTGTGTCGCTTTGTTATCAAAGTGTATGTGCGTATACATGTTGTGCAATGTCCACAATGCACTTTGGAATCCCCCAGAACAATTCGACGAGCCGAGCGAATCCACCAGAACACGAGCCGCGGGCTGACAATGGAACAAAGACCCCAGGAAATGAATTCAGTGGTACCACGCTGAGATACAAAGGGTACCTACAGGGGGAGAGAGCAACAAAACAATCAAAAGGGAGGTAGGATTAATCTGTGTGCAGCCATCAGAGAGCAGCCTAGTCACTGTACAGCAGGGTGCACTCAATTAAACCATCATTAAGAGTAGCCAGAAAGGCCTGTAAAGCCATCAACTGCTGCATCAGTGTGACTGTTTGGAACTGGGTCACAGGTCCAGTTGATTCAGCATGTTATCTAAATGGCAGGTGCTGCTGCAACAGGGAACAGCCCAGACAAACAGCTCTGATAGAGACATAATATTTCATCAGAAAATGAAAAACTGCCTCTGTGATCGCTGCCAATGAGACTAGGTCTCATATCAAACAAATGGGAGCCGAGAGAACCCGGGAGATTCTCACTGGCCAAGAGGTGCAATCACAAAATGAACACAAACGACACCCTGGGAAGATGCTGAGTAAATGACAACCATCAAACACCGGCCTGACATGTGAGGCAATGACGGCGCAGTTTAACGCAGGA
The DNA here is from genome assembly GCA_946959425.1 of Argyrosomus regius. Classification (NCBI taxonomy): domain Eukaryota; kingdom Metazoa; phylum Chordata; class Actinopteri; family Sciaenidae; genus Argyrosomus; species Argyrosomus regius. Next base: position 10,670,089 of record OX336900.1, on the reverse strand, counting down.
ACCGAAGTGATTTTTGTCACGTGGGGGTTGAATGACAGCTCTGATTACTCATAAACCTGTATTTGCATACCCAGGAGTAAACTGGTGTCAATTCGGAAGCAGCGAGGGAGAGAAAACCCATCAGAGGTAGAAGTCGAAGGGGGTGAGGAAGTGGACCATATTCTCCCTGGAGTACGGCATGCAAATGATTTTCTGGAAACAGTAGCATCATTTGCCGGGGGCTCATTATCATACATAACCTCATGCATAAGGCTGCGCAAACTCACAGAACATTATCATCAGAGGAAACGAGTGAGGAATCAGATTACAGACCTATCCACTTAGCCAGCGCATGTCTACGCCCTCTCCACAATTATAAGCAGCCTCATCTAAACACTGGACTGATTGTAATTCTACACTTTGGGCTCACTAATAACCTGCACTAATCCACACAGAGTATAACATATCATTACACTCAGAAGAGAATACAGTATGCTGATGAAGGAGGGGTGGGGAAAAAGGGAGGAAAAGAAGCGCATAAAAAAAAAAAATTTTTAAATCCTCATTGGAAAGGGACTGAGCCTCTTGATGTTTCCTATGAAGTCCCCCGTGGGCTGCAAAGTGAGCCAGCCAGGAAATCCCAGACAACATGATTCTCCAGGAGTAAAAGGCAGAGTGGAGCATGAGGCATCTCAGGATGGTCCGGCTCACCAAACACAGTCTGCTGCAGTTCTGGCCAGAGTAATCAAAGCTCAGCTGATACAGCATGGGACTCATTGAAATGCTACCATGGTTCAGGCAAAAGAGGGACCCAGGAAGCCTGACATCCAACCGGTGTGGCAGTGGGCCTTGGCACCACCGCTGACGTGACAACTACGACAAAGTATGCCGGACTACAGACTAATTTTATCAAACCACTTGTGACTCTGGTTGCCTGTTGAGGTTTGACTGTTGATCTCTGCGGTGCGTCCTCATAAATTGGAACTAATTCCAACATCACTTATTTTAGGCTGTATTACAAAAGAGCATGGCCACACCCCAGTACTGTCGGGACACTATTAGTCACTTTCTTCCATTGAAATTGGTTCAAAGCATTTCTGCTAAGCAACCCATCTGTGTGTGTTAATGACCGCTGAGAGAAATTTTGGCAAGCTGTACTTAAACAGGAAAGAATTGATTCTAAACTATAAGATTCACTGCAGACACACTATTCTGTTTAGCATTTTTTCAATATAGAAAATAAATTAGAGAGGTTTCTATTTAAATACACGCAGCCTGTGGGTTTTGTGCAACGTCATCCGGTCTAACCAATTTTTCGATTTTAAACTGTTGAGCTGATCCTGTGATGTTTCAATTCCCCAATGGAGTACACTCCCGACAGTGGAAGAGACATATGTTAACATGACCTCAAAGCTGAGAAAGATAATGTGTTGATTATTTGGTATACCTTTTACATTGTGCTTTTTGTGCGTGGGCACAAACAAAAGATTACGTACAAAACAGCCCAGTGCGGCCCTTTACGAGACAGACGAGTGCAATCACGGATGAGTGAAAGAGGAAGAACTGTATGACCGTGAGAAAAAAAAGAAGAATGTACAGTAACACTGAGCAACGAATATGAATTTTATACAGTGCTTAACTGTGAATGAGGAGGAGTTCAATAAGCACACAGAGAACGCCCTTTTCCAGCAGCAGGACTGAATAGAGGATGATTATTACACTCCAGCTGCACTATGGGTCTCAGAGGCAAGACGGAGGCGTCAGCAACACACACACACACACACACATATACACACAGTGTTCTCTAAGGATATATCTGAGTGTAAATGACTAACCCAGACTGACTGACTGACTGACTAAGGAGATTTGCATGTAAAATGATATACCTCGTACTACTTAAGAGCATGAGACTACATGACTATATTATACATTTGACCATATAAATCTTTCATTCAACAGAGAGCTAATTCATTTTGAAGCATCACCTCGCTGCAGCGCCCAGTGCTTTCATTTTAACTGGAGTGAATAAAGTAATATCCAGACCAGCCATCATATAGAGCTCAATTTTGAAAATGTCCCCTCACCACTGCTGCTGTAATAGTGAAAATGCTTCAATTTCCCCCCATCTGTGTCACAATTATGTGAGCGACTTCAAGGGCAAGATTTTACATGTTAGAAATTCTTATATTTGGACATTTACATGCAAAATGTTTTTCGGTGAGCCTTTAGAGGCTGTGACGTACGTGAGGCTGGAGTAGGAAACAAACGTACCCTTGTCTGAAATCAACCTGGTGTAGTCATTTGTATGGGACGAATGTGAGCTGAGTGTGATGCTTGCTTGCTTGCAGGTGTTGACTGTGTTTTCCTGATGAGCCCTGCTGGTGGTGAGACAGAGCCTGGCTGCAGCGAGCTCTGCTGCAGAGCTGACTGGTGTTCCTCAGGGATCTGCCAAGTGCTGTTAGGTCAACGGAACACAGGCCTGGGGGTGAGGTCAGAAGGACTTGGGTGTTTCTACTGCATCTCAGCACACTAAGGAAAGCGATGTTTCCGAAGCAGGATTCAAAGTCGTATCACATCTGAACCCGGCATCAAATCAGCATATAAAATCAGAATCCAACAAAGTAAAATGACTTTAAAGGTGCCCTGTTCTTAAACCAACCTTACCTTTAATCCTAAAAACTCATTGTGTGGATCGTTGAGGTCTAACAAATGTGTTGGATGCATTTCCTTCTTCATAAAAACATTTGCAAAGCCATTTCTAAATCCTGTCCACTAGCTTGCACTCTTCTCCCTTCTTGCTTTTGCATTTTCTTGGCACATCTGCCACCTGTGGAATAATGTGAATCCATTGGTGGAAGTGTGAATCACGTGCGAGAGCATCCTGTAAGGCCCAGAGGCTACGGTGCCAACCTCAACGTCCCCGGTTCAAGTGCAGCCGGGGACCTTTGTTGCACGTCATTCCCCATCTGTCTCTCCCCTCATTTCCTGTCATCTCTCTACTGTCAACACGGTGATAAAAAGGTCAAACAAAAATTCCCATCGCAGTTTCTAAGAGTCCAAGGAGTCTTTAAATGTCTAAGTTGGACAACCAATGAATTGATCAAAATTGTTGACGATGTTGATGATCACAGAAGTGTTTTTATTTCTCAAAAGTTGTATTTAAATTCTTGTTTTGTCCAAAAAACAAGTTTAATTTCCTACTTTCCATTTATGAGCATGAAAAAAATATGTTGACATTTAAGAAACTGTAACCTCAAGACCACCAATAATTATTCAATTGTCAGCAGAATCATAATTGTTTCAGTGTCAATGCCAGCCTATTCTGATATGGGTGATACTTGCACACACTTGTGTATGTTTCTGGGGGTGATAAGTGTGTCAAGGCTGCCAATCCACCGTCTCAAACTGAGTGTGAACAAAGCCTTTAGCAGGAGATAATTGTATGAGACAACTCCCACAGTTAACACTCAGGTGTCCCTGCAGAACAATAGTTGCACGAGACGAAAGGTGAATACAAAAGTATCAGAAATATACTGATGATGTGGAGAGCACTGAAGATATTTCAAGGTTTGGAACGTTACAAATTCCAAGTGTATTCAATTATTTTCTAATCTTAAGAATTGAAGATTACTTCAAACTGTAAAAGAAATGAAAGCATCTACGTAAGTTATTAAAATACTCACACAGCAACGTGCAAGTCCACTGGGGTTTGGCTGAGATATTGCAATATTAGTATTATCATATTAGACAGCAGCATGCGCGGTGAAAGTGAACAATCAACTATGCGCCATGTTTGTAATACTCAGACGGAGAAAGAGCTTTGTCAGTGACATACAAGGCGGGGAACACATGATAATTAATTTCAAGTCCCTCTCTAATAGAGTTTAATAAGAGGTTTAGGCGTTCACACGGAAGCCTGATAGTTCTAATTTAGAGGCAAATGCAGACAGTGAACCCGGGATTGCGAAATACCAACAAAATCACCCTTTTTCCTCTTAAACCAATTATATACGACAGCCTTTTAGCTTTATCTGCAGTTGGAAAGTGGTGATAATGCTATTGTAATTAACCTGAAATTAATACGACAGCAGCCAAGCTGGGAGAGAGGAAAGCCTCATCTCTCTCTCTCTCTCTCTCTCTCTCTCTCTCTCTCTCTCTCTCTCTCTCTCTCTCTCTCTCTCTCTCTCTCTCTCTCTCTCTCTCTCTCTCTCTCTCTCTCTCTCTCTCTCTCTCTCTCTCTCTCTCTCTCTCTCTCTCTCTCTCTCTCTCTCTCTCTCTCTCTCTCTCTCTCTCTCTCTCTCTCAGTAGGACCAGATTCCTCCTCCCTCTGACTGGAAACAAGCAGGAAATACCACTTGAGATATTACGGTATCACAATAGATGCGGCCCTTCCAGTAGGCTTAAAGGAAATGCTGATACTTTTCATGACTACAGGAAGATTAACAACAATACATCATTTAAAAGAAAAGAAAAAAAAGATAAGGTAAACAGAACACTGTAAAAAATATAAAAGTGCACAGCGCAGGGGAAGTGGGCGAGTGTGGAGCGTGAAGAGAGAAGTAAGGTGAAAGGGAGGAGCAGGTGGGGAAAACTACAACGTGCCAGATCTAGATGCCAACAACAGTAATACCTTTTGGCAGTACTTCCTGCCGTGTGCCCCGGCTCCAACACAGGCCTCAGGGTACAATCTAGCGCAGGCCGATAACTCAGCTTCCATTGCCTCTGCAGAGCCTTTAATTGAAAATCATCTTCTCAATACAACAGGGACAGAGAGCAGAACCTAGCTCATTACAGAGCACTGAGCAAAGCTTTTCACACAGAGTTTCTCACACAGTGGTCTCTGGTGTTGTTTGTGGTGGTACATGAGTATCTGCGCTGGCCTTGCAGAGCAAACCTCTCTGCAACGTTGCGCGCACACACATCTCATGAGCTTTGGGAGCTTTCGAAACGCTATGACTCAACAGGCAAGTCATTTAGAACAATCGTGACAATAATATTCAAGACTGGGATTTTTTTTTTTTTTATCATTAATGCCTGCAACTTTTGAACAATGCGAACATATCGCAGGGTTGTGTTGATTCCACCTATATGCCCAAACACAGCGTGGGGAAGTAAATTGGCAGAATCCACACAGATTAGCCTTTTGCACAGCAAGAAGTAGCTAATTATTTCCTGCCCTGTGTTACATCTCTTGTGATACGAATGCTAATGAGGGCATAATTACCTTCAAATATTTGAAGGAACTCAGCAATCGACTCAGCAAGTTTACTCCGAAGCCTCTTTGGCGGCACTTTGCCAAAAAAAAAAAAAAAGTGACTTCACTGACAAACATACAATACAGTCCTTTAGCGCAGTACTTCATTTGCTGCAAGTTGAGTAAAACAGTCATGTTCGACAGGAATCACGTAGGTCTTGTTCCTCATGCTATTATTTATAATCATAAGGCAGTGGTTATGTTCGACTGAAGTAGAAATGTCAGCGATGAGAGAGCAGCGTGGCACCAATGCGCTGAAATGTCCTACAGAAAAAGAAGAAGAAGGTCGGGAATATCAGTAATGATGTTAGGAAAGGTTGCCTGCAGTCACCCGCTGCTTCTAGCTGCCAACATCAAACTGTCAAACGGTCTTAAAAAGCGCAGACAGACATTCTTGCACAGCAAGGAACATTCAAAAGACGACTGGTGAACGAGCAGATAAAGCTGAGACTGCAACACTGACACTTAGCTGCAATTTAGCTGAAGGAAATACTTCTTAATGTTATTAACGTGTACATGCTCCAGGATCGTGCACACATTAAAAATGTTCTGTGTTAAATAACAGGAATACATGACGCCAATTAACCTCCAGTATAATCCTTTGCCACCCACGGCAACAGGTATAGTCAGTGAGAAAACAAAGACCCCACAATTAATTTGGCCTTAACGTCCTAAGCTGTTGAAATTACCTACCACTCTGCTCTCCTTGTGATTTCAAGGGAGAACATTATGTACAAGCTACTGACAAAATCATCATCGGGCCTTTTAAAATGCATGTTTCAAGTGTTGCTACAGTGCCAAAGATGTGTACTGTGAACCTGACACCGCGCAGTATGCATATATGTCTGTATTTATAGGAGAGTTTCTTCTGTTGCAGCGCTCTTTTGTTTACTTTCTGTATCTCATTGGTTATGTTGTGGCTGCTCCGAGGTAAGTGCTTGTGGTTTCATGAATGACAATTGAGCGCTTGATTTCAGTGACAGGGAGGATATTTTTAAACCGTTACATCTGATACGTGCAAGTTTAGCATTTTATTTTTAATATGTCTGGGCCTGAATCATGCACCATATAAAGTAGAAAATGCAGAATACACCAAAACGTAGCATTTAAATGACACAGTTTTGTGACGATTGCTAATTAAATGTGACGGATTTCACGATCGCTATGCAAGAAGCTCAAAGTAACTCTGCAAAATAGTCTTGCATCACAGATATTATTATTATAACCGTATACTTGACTGTAAAAGTGTGCACAAGCTAGTGTTGCACATGCATTCAACCCATTATGCTAGTTCAGTAGACATGAAACAAGGAGTATTTGGAGAAGACTTTTGAAGAGGTCATCTTGGGCTTAAGGAAACTGCAACCTACATTTTTCATAACTGGATAAGTGCATCTCTTTAATTGACCTAGTTGTATCAACAAACACATGCAAACAGACAGAAGAGGACTTTTTAGGTTTTAAAGGTTCAGGTTGACCACATTAAAAATCATTTCATGTCTCCATCATGTCGTCTTCTTTTTAAAACAAAAGCAGGATGGAGGTGTCAGCTACAGAAGACGGCTTCATCTGAATCCCTAAAGGTTGATCAAAGAGAAGAACTGCCACTCACTGAAATCTAAAACTGCCTCCAGGGCCTCACCAACAACTGTGCTGCAACACTCTGACTTTATCAAGTATTTAGCCAGACACACACACACACACACACACACACACACACACACACACACGCACAAACACACAAAAGGCCATTTCATCAAATGCCAGCCCGTACTGAAAGGCTGTCTCTTGCTGCACGTGGCAGTCCCAAGCCCAGTCTGCATCCACAATCAATGACTGACAACTCCATTACGAGTCCCCAAAACAACCCATGGGACATTTTAAAGGTGACAAATGCAACATTAGTATGGACTGCTGCTGATATGAGTGTTGACATTTTTATAACCTGACTAGCCTCACAGTTGTAAAGCCCTATGATTTCTGCTATGCATGAATCTCAGCATCTGGGATTAGAAGACTCAAAACCAATACACTAAAATGACTGGAAAACATAACTCTAGGGAAGTTTACTCAGGCAAAATAAATATGTTCACTGGAGAATGTGTTCCAGCTTATGGCACTTTAATAACAGCTTGCATGTTGATGCCCTTGGCACTCGTCTTTTAGTTATGCACACACCCCGAGTCATACCTACCAACAGCTTACAGCTAGACTCCATCTTCTGAGGTACTTGGGAAGTGAGTGTACCCAGGTAGTCCTTTTAGCTCATGCTTGACCCACAGAAACAGACAGTTCGCCCAGTGTCCGTTCACCCACTGGCAGCCTGGCACAGACTCAGCTCAGCTGCAAGCTCATCACTCTCTGGTAGAATAAAGCCTCAGCCAGAGCGGTCAGCTAGATGTTGTTAAGAATACTCAATACAGTCTGAGTTTACAGTCTTATATTCACTGCCAATTCTTTACTCTTGTTTTTATTCCAAGACATTAAACTTTGTTTCCACAAAGCCATTGCACTGCTTATTCTGTCTTAAGACAAACACAAATCTGGAGGAAGGAAATGCTTCCTGATGTTTATGGCTGAATTGCTTTAAAGGACAACTTGCACTTAAAAATAGATATTAATAGCTTGCAAGCAAAAAAGGACAAATAAAGTATTAATAGTAATCCATAGGGAGGAAGGATAAACCATGTTTGGATGACTGCCTGGTAGGGCTGGGCGATTAATAGAATTTCTTTTTCAATTACGATTTTGGCTTCCGACGATTATGAAAATAAGATCATCGAGATCAAGAGATTATTGTACCACAGACTGTTGCGCAAGGATGCTCTCGTTTTGTCTTGTGTTATAAATCAAGCGCACGCCTGTCCTTTACAGCGGTGCACTTTTGCCCCTCCCTTGAAGCTCAAACTGACACTTCATCCAGGCTGTGGCATGTTTAGTTCAGCTCGAGCCAAAAAAACAGGAAGAGAGTGTTTGGTTAAAAGGTAAAACAAGATTCTCGACATTGATCTACAGTCTTCTCGGTTTCTACCAAGTCCTCCCGCAGTGTTTTACAGTAGATGTGAGTCACTTCACCTGAAACAGACCACCTCTGCAAACCTAATTAATGAACACACTTGTGTAGGGTTGTTGAGTTTTCAAAGTTGGAAACTTTCCATGGGAATTTATGAGAATAAACCAGGAATTTACCCTTAACAGGGAACTTAACCACATTTATTCCCATAATTCCCATGGAAAGTTTCCAATTTGGAATATTTCCATAATTCCCCAGCTTACCTTCCCATGGAAAGTGTATAAAAATGTACTGGAAAATGTCCAACCCTATGACACAATCATTTTTAGCAAGTCTATTAGTCAGGCCATCATCTAATAATTAAACTGATCACGAGATGTCAGGATCAGGGAGGCTTACCGCCTTCGCTGAACAATTTCCTGACGGACACGGTGTCCAGCTGTGAGTTTAGGTCAATCAGAGGAGATTTCTGGTTATCTTGAACCCTGATTGAATGATCACTCCACGTATTCCTTTAGATTGGATTGGATGTGCTCAATTTAATGTGGATTTTACTTTGTCATAAAGAAAAAGTGCTTTGTCTTAATATCCTCCGGGGAATTACATATTTGTGCCAGTAGTCACTTTGTCTCAGCAGGTTCAATCCTGGTGGTGACTATCATTTTAGATGAAACTCGTTCGACGTTAAACTAAGCTGAAGTTTATTAATATGAACCAACAACTTCACACGGCCATATTAACTGCCTGTCTGATATAACATGACAGTTGAAAGGTTCTCATATATTCATTTCATCCAGCTGAATCTAAATTCTGTAATAACACACTTCTACATCAGTGACCTTTGTTTCACATTGAGGTGTTACACACCATTAGCCATCTGTCAAGCTAGCAAAAGCAGCACAGCAGGACTCTTTTCAGACAATGCACAAGCTGCTTGTCATGTCCGCAATCAATACCGAGGGTACCGCCTGTCTGCGGAGCCGACCCACATCAGTCACACATACATGATCAACACAGATGTGTGTGTGCTTTCTTCTTTGTGTTTTGCTGCCTTTAAAAAAAAAAAAAAAAAAAAAAAAAAACAGCCAAGAAGGTGCATCACAGTCCACTGTAATCCTCACGGAGGTCCACGCACGTTCACGCCAACTTTGTGTTAACTTTCACTACAAAGATGATCTGTAAAGCCACCAATAGCAACTTGGCTACTTACTGATCACATTTGTCAGCAGCAGCCAGCCTCTCCAGACGTTACAGTAAAAACAAAACAACTAGAGACAAACATAAAGTCCTTACAAAAGGGTACAAATGGTGATTTCACAGGATGTTGACTCATTTCTGATTCATAACAGTCAATTGTTAGCGTTCCTCAGATTTACTTGTTCTTAGTCATTCCAGCTTTGTAAAAACTGTGGTCACAAAAAACTGCAATATAATTACTAGTTTAAAAAGAGAACAATAAAATGTTCCCCCCCGTGTAAATCCGAGGTTAACTCAATCAGGTTAACACCACCCACCTCAACCTTTCGGAATGACAGTGACACTTAAACAAGATGTAGAAGTGTACCAGCTTTGTCTCAGTGGTGAGCCAAAAAGGAATAGTGTGGAACCACTTAGCTATGCACTGATTAAATAGGCCAGCTGTCATTTGTCTTAGCCACCATCTCACAGCAAGCCATTGGGAGCTGTACTATTAGAAGCGCCTCACCAAGCAGCGCGGGCCGTAGTTAATATATAATTCCCTTTCAGAATGAATAACAGCAAAGTCATACTGACCTCCAAAGAGAGACGAGAAGGATGATAGCCAAAGTTTTGACTAAGACTAAGAGATGTTGTCTAATGAATGCCGCAACGATAAAGAGTAAATGATCAATGCGCTCGAGTCTGTAAATAGATTTTGTGCAATAAGATTAGTGTACTCATGTCAAATTGGAAATTCCAAAAGCAACCCATGAGGGGACATTTTACAATACCCAAATTAGGTGTAAGTCATAAAGTTTAGCATATTGCTAGCTCATATTGGGATTACGCATATAAACTAAGTCACAAATCAAGTTTTACAGATGTTTATGCAGTGTTGGTGGACGTTTTGTTTACAGATCTGCAGGGCAACCCAATAAGTGCAGCACAGTTGTATTAAATGGGGTGAGGGGAGTGTGTGTGTGGGGGGGGGGGGGGCGCATGAACAGGATGAGATCGCAGGTGGTGGGTCTATTCAGCATTCTGCACTCCGGCAAAAACAAATAATCCAACAGTGTGATGCACAAAGTCGTAATATTAGAAATAATGGTGTTAGCTTAATGTTCAGGTACACTTCTCGCAGTCAGGACTTAATAAAAACACTTTACGAAACATAACCACACCAAAGGAAGGGACCGACACAGACACCGTAGCTCCTTGCATCCTTTAATTTGAATCCCTCCCTCTGCTGCGAAACACAAGCAACTGAGCAAAGGTGCCGGGTTGATCATAAACACCACCTGGCTGCAACACAGACCAAACAAAGATGAAACTGTTTGTTACCCTCCTGACAAGACGAGCAAAAAAAAAAAAAAAAAAAAAAAAAAGACCCTTCTTCTGCTCATCTCCACTGCATCTCCATTCTTCTCCTGACTCCTTCCTATTAATCAGCGGCTTTATTTCACTCGAGTAGAAGCACCCCGTCGCAGGTTTCGTCAGCTCAGCATTTTTTTTTTTCCTTGGAGAAAGTTTAAAACGTCGACAGCGAGAAATCATGTGCCCTGTTCTTAAACTCAACTGTGTAGTCAATATTGTCGAATGCTTTGTTATGTCAGGATTAATAGCGGCGGTATCTGGCAGGGAGTGCAGCGATGACAAGAGCCACTCTTTTTTCCCCCCCACCTCTTTTCATAGTCATTGTGCCTTAAAACTGCATTTTCTGAATGAAATGCAATGAAAATAGCTCCTAGCATATAAAACCAAGAAATAAACTGATAAAAGGGAATGACTAAAATTTCACCCTCCCATATTTTACACCAAATAGCTTCAGTCCAGACTATAAAGACATGGGTAAAATACGAGGCGGGGAGTTTAAAACACATGGTTAGAATTTATATAGTAACCGAGACTGCGTTTTAATTGCAACCATATTTGTTAGCTTACTGCACTTGTGGGTGGGAGATGGTTTTTCTTGGTTGCCGGGTGGGGGCTTCACAAATTACTTACAGCCTCATTCAACAGACTAAAAGACTGCGTCTCTATTTTCTGCTCTCAATGTGTCACTCACCGCTAACCTGTTCCAAATGAGAGTCGTCTAGGCTTGTCAGTCCTGTTGGCCTACAGTCTGCCACACACACACACACACACACCAGTTTAAGAATATGAATCATAGCCACACCAGAGCTAACGTTCAAAGCTCGGTGCGTATTATGTGTGTGTGTCCAATTGTCGTCTTAGATAAGCCACCAGTAGGAGATCTGACCTACAGGAAGTAGCATTTCCTTACTGCCCAAACCTGCAACTGCAAGCTGGGAGGGAAAGTAAATGTCTAAATGTGTTTTGAACTTTGATCATAGTATTATTTTATGTTCTAAACTGGTATTATGTTAGATTACTTTCAACTAAATTACAAAGAGAGAAGCATCGTGGGGTGGAAAACATTTCTCACGACACCACATGCTCTCAAATGCAATTTGTGCATCAGTCTCAGCAGCAATGTGCAGCTCCAGTAAATAGTCGTGTGGCTTAGTGTTCGCTGGTTTGCTTTCTAGAACCGCAACCCTCTGAAGTCTCTCAAGGAACAGAAACATCCTGATGAAACGGAATTAATGAGACAACACTTGAAATTAGCATCAAAAAGTATTTTTGGTTAATTCATCGCAGAACCCAGAGATGCTAAAAAACATTTCCCAGAGGCCCCGTTAAATCACTTTTGAGATGCCTCAAGAATAACTAGGCTTCAAAACTCCTGATCCCTTTGATTTATGCCGGGCTGGTTGGCATTTAACAAGACAGAAAAAAAAAACTGTGTAATGAAATTAGCTCAAGGTCAAGAGAGATATGTTTTTTACATTTCTTTGACGAATGGATCACCATACTCCTCTTTTATGATATGAATACAGGTCAAAGAATGAAGTTGTGCCCTGAGCTCAAAACCTCAACTTCCATTTGAAAATAGTCAATAATTCTTTCGGTGTGTGACCGTCTCATGAATGCTGATGGATTCTGTCAATTCACCAGATCTACTGAGTTAAAGCTGGGCTGACAGGCAGCATTCTGAACATGCCAGTGGTACTGAAGACATTGTTTGGAGGGGGGAAGTGGAGCTAATGCCTCGGGGTATTAATTATCCTTAGAAACAATGTAAAAAGCAATAAAGTTTGTTGCCTCTGGTGGGATGAGGGGGATTCCAGATGCATTAAGAACATGGATTTCCAACAGGAACAGGTTTTTACAACACCAACTGATTATTCAAATCCTTTATGCAAGTAAAAGTAACAATACAGCAATGTGAAACCACTCCAAGTAAATTAAGGGAAGTGAAAGTATAGAAGTATCAGCCAAAGTACTGAGTGAGTTACATATTGTTATACATTATATTATTGCAGTATCATAACACTAATCCACTGATCTACATGTGGCGATAATACGTCAAGATATGCTGCAATGCACCAACAGAAAAGAAGAAGACTGCAAGATAATAAACATGGATGTAAACAATGCTGGATTTAAAATCAGAACACTCGCCGCATTTCTTAGACCTGAAGGACACAAAATGAGATTTGGTGATCAAGACTGGATGTAAACATAACTTTTGTTTGTTTACCAGAATACTCCACAGAGCGCCTTTAAGTACAGTACTTAGATTCCACTCCTGCTATATACTCGAAGCAGGGAAGGGCAGTTATCATGATGTGCGAGACATGATGTGCAGGCGAGACTAGGAAACCTAAAACTAAAGGTACTAAAGTGTTTAAGACCAGGACAACACTGATATGAGTGTGCTTCGGTCTCAATTGAAGTCTTAACTCATTTTCTGGTTCCAACTAGCTCTAAACAATTCATAAATTAAGATTAGGATAGTTGTCTGGTTATGACATAATCTAATCTGTTGTTATGGCTCTATTGTCTTTACGTTATAATAAAAATCAAAAGACAATATCGACTCTTATCTCACAATATTCATATACAACGAATACTTTCACCAGCTCTAACCACAAACAATCATTCGGCTCGATGAAGAGCTTATCTGGTCTTGCTGAAGCTAATCAGAGAGAAGCAAAACAACCAGCAGAGAAAACAAAGACAAAAAGAAACAAAACAGAATCATGAATTTTTCAAAAAATGTGTGTTTTTCCCAGTTATTACTGTGAGACAAATCTGATATAGTTTAATTTAAAATATTGGAGTTAGTTATCATGCAAAGCCTTGCTTCAACAATCACCCAAATACTGTAATATGAATCTGCTGGCATTATAACAAAACCCTTTATTGTCACTGCCATGCTCTAGAAGACAGTAGCATTTGATATCCACACTGCTGTGAAAAGACTAAAGGAGACGCTTTTCCTTCATACACTAATAAAGCCATGCGGTCATAATGAGAGAAGTGAATGGTGTGACAAAAGTTTGGCTAAAACAGAAATAGGTCCACGGTGAGTACTGCAAGCATAAGAGGTCTCGCAGAGTGCTCATTAGTGCTTCTTGGTCAACACATGAAGCATTAAAAAGTGCAATGGCTGTGCACCCCACCAATCCTCTGCAGCAGTGATGTGGCAGCTGCCTCTCTTCCTATAATGACTCATCCAACTCTTGCATTCAGCGAGCCCCGTGAGAAGAAAACTCCACCTTCAGGATCTCATGGATATTTGGAGAATATATCGAGGCAATCGTTAGCGTCGGGATAGTTTTAACACAAACACAGGGCACACATTTATGTAACCCATAGCCTACCATATTATCTGCTGTGACCACAGGCTCATGGAGTGCGCACTGGACTGGAAACAACAGAGCTCGTTTGGAAACAGTAGCCGCAGATGCTAATCAAAGCTTGGGCGTAACCTGCTGAACTCATCCATCAGTCAGCATCAGCATCCCTCATACAGCTACAAGCCCTCAGACCCACTAATGGACGCAGCTAAAAAAAAGAACAAAAAAAAACGCATGTGGCGGGGTGCATTACACACATTAAAAATAACTCTCCATTGTCTGGAAAACACGTGTAATTTGCTACATTGGAGCATGAACAGGAACCAGGACGTTCCAGGGGATCCCCAGGAAAATCAGGATCAGTTCCATTACACTTCAGGCACTCCAAAACCATGACTATGTTTGCTCATATATTTCACACTACACATTATGAGTCCATCAAAATTAAACAACTCCCCGACACATCATGCTTTAAAAAGGTTTCTGGCTGTCTTGCCTTCATCGGGTTGTTTTATTTATATACACACACACACTCAAGGAACAGTGAAGGTGAATTTAAGGTGATCTAGCAGTGCAACCTCTCGCCTCACCCTCTGCTTCCTAACATGAAGGAGGAACTACGGTGGCTGCAAAGGCTTTATGTTTAGTTTGATCTGGGCTGCTGTAGAAACACAACAGGGCAGACTAAAAGAGGACCGATGGCACCTCTAGATATAAAAAGGCGACGCTGGTGGTGATTAATGAAAATATAATTAAGAATAGCATATTCTGTCATATTCTGTAAATAAAGTCCCCTACATCTTTGAATACAGGAGTGTGTGTCATCTGCTGTGTAAACGGTTATGGAAATGTATTCAAATTTTTACATTTAACGCCCAAAGCACTTACAGACTTTGTGGCCAAAACCATGTGGCTTAATGGAAACTGTTTCTTTAAAAAGGAGGGTCCTTTAAAGTAAATGATTTATCAGCAACTGAAGAGTATCTAGTTATAGTAGAAGAACATGCAAGTTAAAAATTCCCTATATAAATATTATTAATCTTCATGTCTATGGCACACAGTTGACTTTGTAGTATTTTCTCTCTTGCTCTTCAATATAACTTCAGTAGTAGTACTGTACTTAAGTACAATTTGGAGGTACTTTATGCTACTTTACACTTCTATTTCACCGCATTTTGGAGGTAAACATTGTATTATATTTACTCCATTACATTTTTTTTGACAACTTTAGCTACTGACTACTTTGCAGATTCTGATTTATTAATACAAAGTATAAATCAACTAATGAATTATGATGTATTTCTACGGATTGAGCTACCCTGCAGTATATAAAGTAGTTGACACTTTAATGCATCACTAATTATAGCCTAGTGACATAATATATTACAATGAAATGAAACTCTGCACTTAATTTTTGGTACTTTAAGTAGGTTTAGTACGTTTACTTGTGTATTTTTACGTGTAACTGAGGGTTTTTTTACGCCGTGCCATTGCTACATTAGCTCAACTACAACATGTGAGTACTTTTTCCAGCATTTAACACCAGTACTAGAAGTTAGACACACTTTTTGTGTTAAGTAATCCCCTAAAGGAGAGACTGGAAGCTAAACTGGAGAGCGTTCCCAGGCTAGGACGCCTCCTTTCACAGCATTTGAAGATAAACAAGCGATGACGAAGAGTTTCCTCGAGTGAAAGATGGGAGCTGCACACACAAACAAGTCACAAACTAAACATTTTACAAGTGATGCGTAGCCTCAAACGAGCTAGTTAGTTTGTAGCGGAGGCCCCATAACACAGGAAACAGCGCTATAACTAGGCGCGCCTCTCAACAATTCCCAATCCACACACAGACCTCTTCCTCACAATAGACACACATTCCTTGTTTTGCGTTTCATGCAAACTGGCTGGCAAATGTCCGACACACGAGATTTGCATTGCCGCAGTTTAAGCAAATATAAAAAAAAAAAACCCGCACACAGCCCGCATGAGAAACAATAGAGCCGGTCGCTTTCTAATCACAATCCTTCCCAAACTTGTGCAATCTGAGAGCAGAGAGAGAGAGAGAGAGAGAGAGAGAGCTAGGACGAGCTAACGATGGAGCATGCAAGTTTTTTTTTTTTTTTTTTTTTTTACTTACCAACACCATACTTTTCCTTTTTGGTGGGCACCCAGCGAGACATTCTCAGTGTCGAGGCTTCCCCGAGTTGTCCTTCAGTCTGTTAGAAAAGGTCCAGCTGAGACCTCTTGTTGTTAAAGCAGACTTTTTTTTTTTCAGTTTTCTCTGAGCTTTGGGGAGCTACTCCGAGCAGCCATTTTCCACCAGTGACAGGACGCTCCGCAAGGGGGAGGAAGGGATCACAACTTTTTCGTCCTGTAGGCGTCCCGCTAAACTTCCACTGCTGTTTATACTGAGGCGGAAACTGCTTCATGACCTATGAACAACTTATATTGTTTATTAGTTGACTGTGCATTAACCTACAGCAACATATTATTAACGTTATTGACATAAACTGGTGATAAATAAAACGGTGGGCGAATTATATGACTCTTTGTGATCTTTTAGAGAGAATAATGTATGCTCTTTTTCTTAATATACATCACTTTTAGTGAAGTGAAGTAAAGTTATTGAAACTTTAAGGAATTTTAAATCAAACTTAAATCATCCACGCATACTGTACACAACTCTTTACTTCACATATATAAAGTTATCTAATAACCATAAATAACTATATATAACTAACTATAATTATAATTCCAACTAATAACTATAAATAACTAATTATAAAACTATATATAAGAAATCTTGTCTGCCATTTACAGAAACAGTTGTGTATAGATTGTTTGTTGTTGGTCATTGTTGTTTTTAATATATATATATATAATTAGTTGGAATTATAATTATAGTTAGTTATATATAGTTATTTATGGTTATTAGATAACTTTATATATGTGAAGTAAAGAGTTGTGTACAGTATGCGTGGATGATTTAAGTTTGATTTAAAATTCCTTAAAGTTTCAATATATGTATCACATATTAACTAATTTTATGAGAGCAGGACGTGCACAGATTTATTTTGTTTATTGTGAGTATTATTCCCATTTTATCTTTTCATATTATATTTCATTGTAGTGTATTTATTTTATTTATATTATTTTTGCATTACAGTTTCCTTTGCTACTGTGTTAAATTGAATTTCCCCTACAGAGATCAATAAAGGTTTGTTTTTTTCTCTTACCTTATCTCAATATACACCTCTTTTTCACCTAGGCCTACTTGTTTATAATGTACATAATTGTCTTCCAGTGTTGGCTGTAGGTAAGTACACTGAGCGCAACTTACAAACCAAATACTGTGTGAATACAGATATCCAGAACTGTTGGGGACAATAAAGCAGTTGCAAATAGAAAAGCCTACACCAATTACACACATAATGTTTCAGCTTATTCTAATCCTATCACAGTATTATTGTAAATATGTTTCCTAGTTGACCATATTTTATGATGCTACTGTACTGGTAAAACACAAATACGCATAGATTGTTCCTCTAATTGGCTCGATCACAGAATTAGAAGTCATGCAGTCCATGTCCATTTCCTTCCTTCTTCAGGCTTAATGATGAGCCCAAGCGAGCGTGTTATTCTGAGCAGTCATGTGTTGAACTAATAAGAATTGTTCCTCAGAGCTGCAGGTGCTAAATAAAAGACATCAGAGAGATGCACCTGGTGCACGCATTCGAATCCGTTCATCTTTGTTCATCTTGTTTGCACAAATGTTGCGTCTCATCCCATCTTTTAGAGAAGTCTATCAAACATGACCCCATGCCCTTTGTTTCTTCACCTGTCGTGTTGGAGATTTACCAGCAGAGGGTGCTACCGCTTTTAAACTTATTCTAAAGAACACAACACCTCTTGAACCTTGTTTGAATCTGTCCTTACTGAATTCAGTTTTTGATTTGTTTTGATGTTATCGCCTAGGCTGCGCAGACAAAAAGATGCAAATTGCTTTACAACAACATATTCTTTCTGCATGTAGCTTCTCAGCTTGACAAGGTGTCTTAAAGCAGGTCATAGCAATTGATATTTAAGATATCTCTGTCTTATTTCTGTCTTTGAAGACCGAGTGGGACTGAAGTTGCTTTGAAAGACATCTGGGGACTGTTAATCCACTGAGAAACACTGAAATTCATTAAACATCAAAGCAACTGCCAATTCCTTTTTGGAAGTAGTTGTATCTTTGCATATCTGTGTTTAACTGCTTCTAAATAAAATCTGAAGCCTCCAGCTGGAGACAAGTTTCATCTGTCTTGTAAATACCCTTAACTCATGCATTATGGGACATCATGTGGGTCACAGTTAGTTAACCAGGAGGACACTGGCCCATTTTTAAGACAGTCTTGCAAAAGTCACATGGCTTGGATAGAGGCTTGAGGATAGCAGTGTCTCATCATCAGCCACCAACCACGAGATCACAGGGAAGAGCAGAAACATGGGGAATGCAACAAAGAGGATTTCTGAAGCAGTAAGTGACTCATGGAATAACACGGATAATCTGCTCATTAGTGATGCTCTATCATTTGTTAGGACGCCTGAATATCAGGAGGTTTGATTCTTTTAAACATTGTGTGGTGGTGCGCCTAACTCGCATAAACCCAAAATTAGACAGATTCATTATTAAAATGCTGAATATTAATGATGTTCTTTATCTAAACTGAGATCTTGTTACGTCATGCATTGCATCAACAAGTGTTTGTTTTTTCTTTAGGCCCGCCCACCTCTCTGTCTCTTTCCATCTCCCTCTCTCTGTATTGGATATTCAGCTCTTGTGCTCAGTAACTCTTTTGTTCACCAAAGCATCCCTCACATTGCTACATGCCTGACTGGAGACAGTACCCACTAGCACCTAGTTTATATCAAGACAAAGAGTGTTTACTTCCTAAACACGAAGGACTGTGGAGAGCTGGAAGTGAGGGGAAAAAGGATGGTTTGTCAGTAACTGGTAAGTAATCGTATCAGCAGCTCTGCGCAGTGGTGCAATGAAAGCAGGAAATTGAAGTATGTCTCATGACCTAGAATAATTTGCACTTATTTCTTATTCTTAACCGTATTCTGATACGTTCTCTTAACAGATCCCTAACAAAGATGACCTCCAGCATTCTCGTAGCTACTAATTCCTTGCAGTGCAGTTCTGGCACATGGTAAGATGTCCAGTTGAGCCAGGGGACTCTCATTAATACCTCCACTGTAAAGGGCCTTTATCGTAGACTGAAACTCGAGAGCTGTGAGTGGTTACCTGAGCTCCAGAGGGATGACTCTCCGCAGGCCAGCTGCCCACCTACGTAGAGCTCCGGGTTGGAGGAGATCAGGAGATGAATCCTACTGGGAGAGCTTAATAGCAGAGGGAGAGGTTTTGCCCCCTGCCTCTCGCCCCCCACGTACACCTCGGCCCCAGAGCGCCATTGAAGGAGGCCAGCTGGACGACTGGCTGAAGCACCTGCAGAGGATGCAGTGCGACCTTCTCAGAGCCCCAGTTCACGATCAGGTTCCAGCTTTTAATGATCGGACAACTTCCATGCCTGTTCTCAACAAAGAGCCAACGGGACGTGCCTGGAGACAGCCAGGGATTCCCTCCTTCAGCAGGGGTTCATCTTCATGTGGGAGTCCAAGCCAGTGTGAGAGTTCTCTAGGCAGCCAGGAATCCCTCCAAACTGGGTTTTTGTCTCCTCCAGAGCGAAGAGGAAGCTGGGAGAGAGCTCATATCATGCAGGCCCCAAGGAAGGAACAAACTGAACTCAGTTATCTTGCTCCAGTCAAAATTGGGTGGCTGCCTATCCAAAGAAGAGTGATGATGGCTGACACTTGCAACCAAAGTCAGTTTTTGGACCACTCTGCTGGCCAGGTAAACACTTATAACAGCCAACAAAGCCTTAACCATATATTCATAAAGTTTTCCAACGCAGCATTTTTTGATGTTTCTGGAATTCTTACTCAGCAACTCAGTTAATTTTCAGGCCTCCTTACACTTATTTTGGAGTGCTGAGAATTCTTGTCTCAGAGAATGGAAGAGCTTGAGTGTCTATTCTTTAGAGTATCAACCTTTTAAAACAGGCCTTTGCAAAAACGCTCGACTGATTTAGCCTGGATTCGGCACTGACATCCTCTCAGACTGTGTGATTGTGATTCCTGCATGTTAGTTAGACAGTCTAAGCTCTGCAATTCTGAAGGTAAAATGCTGTGTAATGGAGGTGATGGTGCGTAGTGCCAGGCAAGGCAGACTAAAACACACACACACACACACACACAGTGCCACAGAGAGCCATTTGTAGTCAAGTCTCAGTTACCCAGGGAGAAGGCAGAGCTCTGGCATCCTTTGAAAACAGCTTACTCTGCAGGAACTCCACAAATTCTCGAAAGGTTTATCGCTCATTTGGAGCTATGGCAGCAGATAGAGCTTTGTGTCCTGAGAGAATGCAAGTCAATGGGAGTCTAACCCAGTGAACTGATAATATGACTTCAAAATCGATAAGTTGCTGTGCTGTACTAGAGATTTGACTGAAATGATGCACAGAGCACATCCTCTTCCCTTGTGACTCTTCACTGGGAAAAAAAAAAAAAAATATATATATATATATATATATATATATATATATATATATATATATATATGTAAAGTAAGTGTTGAGATTTTTGGGGATTTTCACCAGTAGCTTAAATCAAAAGTTGGTTTCACTGATATTTATGTGCCCTAGTTCTACAAGGTTATGCTTAAAAGAATATATTTTGGGGAAATAAACCTTTCTTTGCCAAGAGTTAGACTAGATGATCAATATCACTCTGTGGGGAAATATTGAGCTGTCTGTTAGCTTAGCTTAGCATAAAGACTGAAAACAAGGGAAACAGCTAGGGTTTCTTATGTTTTGGTTTTCATAATGCTGTAAACAAATAATATTTAATATGTTAATTTGCACGTGTTTAGAGGTGTTGGTATGTTTTGCTTCGTTTGGACAGAGGCTTGTTTTCAGTTTTTGTGAGAGGCTAAGCTAACTGGCTACTGGCTATAGCAGTGGCACCATATTTACCATACAAACATGAGCGTATCAATCTTTTCATCTAACTCTCAGCATGGAAGCAATTAAGTCCCTAAATTATTGAACTGTTTGAGATATACAGTACCTACTTTTTTAACGTAGCTAACACTGATGCAAAGGTATGTTTTTGATGACATCTTCTAAGTCTTCTAATTGGTCTTTTTTTTTTTTTCAGATGAAATTGAAGCAACCAATTACTCCAACGTTTCAGAAGAATCAAGCAACATCCAAAACTTACCAGGGTATGTACCAACACACAATTTGCTATATCAGTTAAAATACACTCATAATTCCAAAAATGCTACAGTTATGCAAGTGTAATCATAAAAAACAAAATTTAAAACATGAAGCACAAGACAAAAAAAAAAAAAAAGAGAAAAATTCCAACATAACACACAAAGGTTCTGTTTCAATTGATGTTTAGTGCACGATCAGTGCGAGAACAAATATGGCTACAGGGTACCTGCAGAGGCCGGGTTAGCCAGCGGGAGAACAACAGCTTATTTCAGGGCTGACTTGCTACACAGTTTACCTGCCTCTAA
This sequence comes from Argyrosomus regius, assembly GCA_946959425.1. Lineage (NCBI taxonomy): Eukaryota > Metazoa > Chordata > Actinopteri > Sciaenidae > Argyrosomus > Argyrosomus regius. The sequence goes on along the minus strand of OX336900.1, from coordinate 10,648,331 downwards.
TCAGCTCCTTGCAGCACTGTTGCCCCTGTCCTCTTTCAAGCGCTCCACGCTGACTGACTGGATGATCACTTTAAACAACACCCCTAAAAACAAAGTCAATTTTGAGTACAGCTGGTACTCCTTTTAGTAGGATTGCAGGTAAAGGAAATAGGCGCTATTAGGCTTGAAAAGGTGACGAGAAGAGATTGGGGAGGCAGAAAGATAAAGGGAGATACAGACTAGAAGGAGAAGGAGCCCTGTTAATCTTTAAACATGGCAGCCCCACACTCACTGGGTTTGATCTGAGGTTTGATCTTCCAACCTCGTCCTTGTTTATACATAGATTATTCTGGCATGGCTTAGGCTGCTTGCGGAAATCAAAGCAATTTATCCCCGACAGCAAAGAACTCTGATAGAGAGCGCAGATGTTTTAAGAACCATAAACCTTATTAACATCATATACACTGTTGGATAAAAGCTACATGCACAGGTTGTGCTGACATAATGAAAAGCATAATCATGTTAGACTATGATTAATTATCATTTTCCATCTCCATATGTTCTATATTATAGGTAAGATTGTTTTTTAACAGTCCTCATGAGCCATATGCTGTATAAGCATGATAAAGACAAAACAACTTGCGCCTTTGCATATAACATATAAATATTTCCAGAGGTGATCTTAGATAAATCATAAATCTCTTGCTAGTTATTCAAATGGACCATAAATATTCACATTTTTAGTTAGCACTGTGAATAATTACACATTGCAGGTGCATGTAGACAAATTGGCTAGGGCTGAAATCCCAACACTGAGTCGAATAAATATGTTGAACAAGAAACAAAAATCTTTATGCAGGACGGCATCCAAATATGCCTTGTTTTGATGCTAGTTGCTTTTGCTCAGTTGTCAAAACATTAAAATCCACAATTCCACATCTGAAACCAAATGAAAGGAAATCACAAACTCCAACCACGATTATTCCAACGAGAATTGACTCGGTAACACTCCAGCTAGTAAATTATCCCTCCTCTTTCTCATTCTTTCTTCTTTTTTAAAAAAAAAATTTCTCTCTGGTTGTTGCTGACAACCATTGCAGAAGTAGTTTTAATTAGACTCGATGTCTCATTGCAGACACTTAGTGCCCTCTCCCTCCATAAAAGTCACATTTTACAAACTTATAAAATGACCTGATGTTAATGAGCAAATGATAATAAAATTGGATCTTGTGCTCCAAAGGCCTTCATGTTTAGACAGGCTGGCCAATTTTCACCCCGCTCACACTTACTATTTAGATAAAACTCATGAGGATGAGGAATAAATTGGGAGGGAGGGGACTTCAGAGGGTGTTTGCCATATGGCCTTGCTTCTTTATTTTCCTCTGGGATATTAAGGTCAGCTGTTGATTCAGGGAAAAAGGGGTTATTTGAGCTCAGCTAGTGGAGGTAATGAGAGAAGCTCATTCAGGAGGGAGGTGGTATAAGTTGGAGTGCGGCCCTTTATAGAGAAATAAATTAGACATATAGAGATGGCGGCAGGTGGAATAATGTCTCAGAAAGACTAGCGTCCCTTACGGCACCCCGAAAGACACATTTTGTTTTGTTTTTCAGCTGTAATCACGTTTGCAGAGTGGTGCAATTTTCACCTTGTCTCCTGTTTTCTCCCTTAAAACAAAACAAAAAAAACAAACAAAAAAAACACCACGGATTATCACACACGGCATTCAAGGGTTATCCCAAAGTGAGAGCCAGTCGCCATGGTAACAGCAGCAGGTGTAAATGCAGCCAGGCAGGCAGTCAGGGGGGCAATAGAGTATCAGTCAGGGCTGAGAGGCAGACCAGTCAAGTTGCTATGTCTCCTGAGGAAGCAGAGAAGTGGCTCCGGGGTGGTGCTAGATTCACTTTACTGTGCCAACGTCAATTATTGACAGTGTCAACATTGCCATACAGTCAGGGGACTATGTGTGTGTGTGTGTGTGTGTGTGTGTGTAAAAGAGAAAAAGAAAGAGAGAAAGAGCATGTCTTGGGTGGAATGTGACAGTGGATCATTTGTTTTGCCTTGAAACATAGATGAAGAGGTGGAGAAAAGTCGCACACGTTCGAGTGCTTTGGGTGTGAAGACGTGGCCAACATTTGATCAAGACTCTCCCATTGCTAAACAGGTAACCTGTAACACTTCTGACATGATTGTTTATTTTACACTGAGCTCAGGATAAACCAGGAGGTAACACTACACGAGGAGAATATCATGACAGATATCAATGTGTGTTGGGGGGTGCATATCATGTCTGCCTGGTAAATTAGGTGAAATTAAGTCTTCTTATCCTGATGTTTGCTTGTGTTATGCTTTCTGATGCTTAAGTCGGTGTCTCCAATTAATAAACCATAATAGATTTAGTGTTTCAGTGTTAGCTTGTTGGACACTCATAATATTAGACAAACCAAAGGCCTGAATGCAGAACAGTCACTGAAATAAAAAAAAAAAAGACTTGTGAGCAACACAAAGGCAACTGACTATGGCAATGTCTGCTTTATTGACCATTACCATCACAGATGTCAGGGTCTGTGTGCTCTCTGCCTCCAGCAGCATTTATCCTCCGCAATGCGATGCAGAGTTATAAATTTTGTACAGATGACAAACAAGTCTATTTGTTATACAAGATTTAACTGGATAAATTGCATGCAGCCTTAATTACTGCAGTGTAAGTGGTGGATTTATGCATATATGAATTTGATCATAATTTGAGAAATCAGTGAACTGCAGTCCATAAAAGACAAAAATAAATAGACTATTTACCACAGTGCAAATGCCTTGTCAGAGCTTGTTGAAATTCCTCAAACTTAAGTACAAATGTGTAAATCATATACTTTGTTTAGAGTCAATTACTACCATAGATTATGCAACATTGATAAATGAGGTATCAGGAAGGTATGTCACATCATAAACCTGCAGGCCACTGGGACATAGCAGCATTTCTCCATGCTCCATAAACACCATCAGTATCCCCTAGCCCAAGGACCAGAATCTTTTTTTGGCTGTGAGTTTCTATTGAGGATAGAGTCTCATTGTGATTCTGTGAGGGATAAGTCACGCTGTGTGCTGGCTTTGCCTGCTGCTGCTTCCATTGCGACTAGGGCATGCACTGTGTCAAGCATGAGGAGTGTCATCTGACTAAAGAACAAACAGCAGAGCCCTGAAGAAAGACCAGACAGCTGACCTGTTGTTGAAATGTAGTAGTAAAGATATGTCGTACTGTCAATAACTCATGCCATATTAAATGACATTATGTTTCATTTTCTGTATTTGCCACTTGAAAACAGGAGCTCAAATTGGCAGGATGAATGTACAGCATATGGTTTATTGTGTTGATTAATGACAAAACATTTATCTAGAGACATTAGCAACAACAGGAGGGTGGGATGGGATTTCCAAGCATAATTAAGGATATTTATCACATAGAATCTCTTTTATCCACACACTGTAGGTGCCAGAAAAACAAAGCTTTCCTGCTAACGAAGGGGACAGACCTTTTGGCTGGCAAGCACTGAGGAGAGGTTGGAATACCAACAGGGTGTCATCTTTCCCTGGAGGCAGTCAGTCCAATGAGCCCTCCACAGGGACCAGCTCAGACCTCAACAGGAAGTCCCCTCTGATGAAAACAACCAGCACAGAACCCCTCAAGCGTACTCTTCATCGAACAACTTCTGCTGATCCCTGTAAACCACACACTCTGTTTCAAGGGACACACAGCACAGAGACATACAAGTCATATACTCCTTTGCATAGGACAAGCAGTGTTCAGCCTGTAAGGGCAACACAGCCCTCGCACATAAACACAAGCTCTGCTGTGACTACAATCATCCCTCAGAACAAAGCAAGCTTCTCCTCCATCACCATCTCCTCCAGGAAAGTGTGCAGATCGGCTAGTTTGCCTGGCTCAGACACCAGTCACTCTTCCCAATCCAGTCAATCCCCTTCTCCGACACCACCCCACGAGTCCATGGACCCAAACCCGAGGCAGGTCACAGTGCAGAGGAAGGCCACTATAGTAAAAGTGACAGAGCAAAGGATGATGGCCAGCTCTGCCTCGAGCACAGAAAGGACCCCACCAGCTAGCCATGATTTAGACACAGTGGTCCACAGACGAAAGGCTACCATTATCAAAGTGACAGAGCACAGGGAGAGCTACAGCCCAGCTAAAGGAGGAAGTGGGACAAGGCACCCAGAGTACAGGCACAGCTACACAGAGGGAGTGTACAAGGAAAACAGCATGTGGGGTCAGGGAAACCATTCAGAACACAATGTGGCACCTTCATATCACCATCTGGATTCCACAAAGAGGCCAAACTCTGCTGCAGTGCCAAATAAAACCACTTCAGATGCAGAGAGAAATGGCAGAACAGTACACAGGTCCACACTGAGCCTTTTTATGAGCACCCCCCCTGCCATAGCTGCACCCGCTCCCTCAGAGGTTCCTCTGAGGGCTGTTGGACGGAGATCGGACACACCGCACAGACCACTGAGCTGCTATGGCAATGTGTTCGGACACACTGAGCCAAGCAAGGAGAAGGTGACACAACCAGCTGCCAGGAAATGGAGCTCTGGGCTCCCACAAGAGACCAATATCAACCCTGTGAACTTCGACAGTAGTTTCATCAGCCCTCAAACAGCAGTGAAAGAAACAGGTCAGCTAGTGGCAGGCACGTTTGAGCCAAACGGACACGAGAAAGAAAGATTGCTGCCAGAGAATGCAGAGAGGAGAGTGTCCCCCTGTCTAACTCTCATCAAGGCCCCAGGTAGGTTTCTCTTTCCCACTCTGACAGTCTTCCTGTCAGCACACAGCCTCCCATTGTCTCTGATCTCCATTTTCAAAGGATGGCAGTGCCTAAATATACACATCCTTTGTGCCATTTGTGTGTTCTACCTTGAAGTTATTATGTTCTGGGGCTCAACTCTCAGGTTTGATATTGTCTTTCGCCTTTGATGTCTTATTGATAGGCATAATTAGATCCTATTGAGATGATTCCTTTATCTGTTGCCTTGAGCACAGTTGACACTCATGCCAGATATCTGCGCCGATGTCAGATAACATCATCTAGTTGCAGAGGCCCCATCGGCAGCCACAGACTCTTTCTCATTTTCACCTTCTTTTATTTTCCCACGCACCTCTTTGCATGTGCAATCTATTCCAGTCTTCCCTTTCACTCTTTCACTGACAGCACAGGGGAGGAAGAGAAATCACAAGCTGCTAAACATGGTGAAAATAAGGCATTAGGATGTGTTAGAATCAATTTTAACATCCAGATCCTGCAATGTAGCTATTACATTTGGGTGTGTTTCTTTGCAGTAATCATGTTGTGGGGACAAGAGTCTGACTGCACACAGTCACATTGTGGAGACTCATTGGCAATCTGAGGTCCAAAATCCAGTTTCACCAAGTTATCTGTTTTCTTTAGGATTGAGACTTGGGCATAGGTTAAGGGTAGTGAGGTTAAGTTTAATAAGTATATCTGTCTATTGATTATGAGGTTACAGCCAGAATTTAAAAGATTGTTAGCCTAGCTTAGCATAAAATCTGACAATGGAGAAATAGGTAGCCTGGCTCCGTCCAAAGCTTGCGTTATATTTTGTTTGTTTAGAACAAAAATCTAAAATAAAAACATGACTGCTTGTTGTATGTGCTATTTTTTGGGGCTGGGAGCAGTTCCTGGAGCCTGTGCTGGTTGCCTGGCAACCTCACTGTGATGACAAGACAATCAAACATGTTAATTAATGAGGTTTAGGTGCATGAGTGGATTTTTTTTAAAGCTTTGGACCATCTCAGAATTACCCCTCCTCCCCCAAATGCACAACAATTGTTTTCATTTGTGTTTAATCATCTGAAAATAAGAAGTATGTTTTTGTTACCTTCGAATGGGCCTTTATACCTCCATACACCACGGGCCCTCTTCCATGGAGTCCACCATGTTGAACCGTCATGTTTCTATAGTAGCCTAAAACAGATAAACTAAACACTAGCTCTAAATAGGGTCATTCATGTTTTTCACCGCCACTGTAGTTTGTTAGGAATGAGAGGCTGACAGGCGGGGAAGGCAACTATACCGCTAGATGCCACTAAATCCTGGACACTGGTCTTTTAACATACGAATATAAGTGTTGTATTGACCTTCTCATCTAACTTTTGGCAAGTAAGAGAATAAACATTTCCCAAAATGTCAAACTTTATTCCTTTAGTGAAGTCTCCATAGAGAGAATGCAGGACTGTTTTAAGTGTTTCAATGCTTCAGATGAATAATCAAATATGTAAGCTGTGAGGAATGTTGCTGTCTTATGTTTTATTTCTCCTTGATTTTAGAAATTGGGACTTCATTGTTGAGAGTCTGAAGTCAAGTCATCAAGACTCCAGCCATCCTTTCATTATGTATAATGACTGTAACAGTCAGCTCAAGCTATTGTTTAGCAGAACATTCAGGTGAATTAGTAATATGAGGAGGGAGTTTTCTGCTGTACAAGTGTGCTTCTCTATTCATTATGTCTTTTCTCTGTGTGAAATTATTAATTATTTTTTAATCACATTCATTAACAGTGTCATCAATTAATTGTTGAGGCCTGAGGCAACGTAATTTAAATTCAATGTTTGATACAGTCAACCTCCGAATGAGGCCGGACATTATGAAATGTTGTTCAAATCTGCCTGTGTTGCACAGCAGCCAAACGGCAGCTGAATATCAGCCAGCGTCACTGTTTTACTTTTACTGTTTTTACTCTTGAGTTACATCAAAGTCCTCTTGCATTTCAGATCCGCACTCACATCAGTCTCCAGAGGAAGTGCTTGCCCTCAATGCAGCTGCGATCATAGCAAATATTAAACTCCAAAGACAACTTAGTAAGAAGAAAACACCAAATGGAAATTCTGTGAAGGACACTGCTGCATCACCCCAGGGAAACACTGGTATTATGACTTCTTCTCACCTTATAAAACATTGATCTTTGTTGCAATTAACTGAAAATATTGCAAGCTCAACACTTTCTTTTCAGTGCTACATTCTTTGAGTGAATCAATACAGATACAGTGAAATTCCTTGGCTCTTACATACTGCGCCTGTTTGATTCATACCAAGAAGCAATATGTCATAGCAGGCCCAGAGGCTATTGAGCAACTGTGCATTGTGCACAGGCATGTGAAGCAGAGCCAGGTGTAAATGAAACGCAAACAATTTGATTTTCTCTGCCTTGGTAGTGACAGATGAGGGGAAATGTATGAAGTCACGTCCGGATCAAAGCCCAGAACGGCAACACAACCAGCCTCATGCTGCATTTGTTCCACTGAGTCTTGAACCTGAAAGTTCAACTGAAATCTTTTCTCTGCAGGTGAGTTCAGAGCTGTTTTTTAGCTAATAAAACAATGAAACAAAAGGTTAGGGTGTGTGTTTCAACCAGTATAACCAAAGAGTGATTACTTAATTTTCATTTTAGAAGCCGAGGAGGTAAAAGTATCTGGTATTTCACCAAAAGATTAGAGGTTAGAGAAAAGTTGGAGGGAAAAAACAAACATTTTTTGTTCTTTGTAAATCCCTATGTTGTTAATTATGTGACCTCTCAGGTTAACTTTAACACCCTTTGGGGATTTTCCACCCCCAGGCCTGCAACCACTCAAATACACTACAATGTCAGCAAAAAGGAAAGACACATGGACTGACTTTGGAGTTTTTCATAGGATGACCTAGGGTTATATTCTGGGGAAAGTGAAGGTGGAAATAGGGGGGCTGGACTTAAATGTTTTGTCAAGGAGACCAATATGTTTCTGATTTTCGCAGGAAGCGCTCCAGAGATCCAGACCAGACTTCATCAGTCGTTCTCAGGGTAGACTGCGAGAACTGGAGCGAAGGACGCAAAAGAGGAGGGAGCTGGCCGATTTGGTAGACCCGCACTCGGACGCTGCTCTTGGGCAGAGGAGAGTCCACAATGCCCGGTCTACCTCTCTGAACGGTATTGTGCCAACAGCCACCCTCACCTCTCTCATCCACTGTACTGTCCATTGTCCCATTGCAGCTGCAGTGGCTGTTTGCCACATGACCAATCACACACATACAGACACAGAACAAAGAGTGAGGGCAGTCGTTTTTCAGCCAATTTGTGTTGTTTTTTAAAGCTCATACACGCATTATGAAATTTAGGCCATTGATAGGTGACATTGTGCCCAATTATACCATACTTACCAACCCAAAATACTTAATTTGCACTGGTTTTAGACAGGGTGACCCTCTACAGCTACTCAATGACAAACAAACAACTTATTGAGCTTGTGTACTACTATCAAGTACAGGACTTAATTAATATAAATTGCATATAACATAAATATAATGCACAAAAAACATGACATATTATATTTAGGATGGATCCTATGACTGGCCAGCATCTGACGTGTAATGAAAATCACTACTATTAACTATTTTGAGGTAAACTGTAAGGTAAAAATAAGGAGAAGCAGAGAAAGAGGGCGAACTAGCACACCGAGCAAAGCTGTGACTAAATACAATAAAAGGCACTTAAAGTCAGATATGAAACATATATATGCAGTGGTCCTCTATTGAATAACAAGGTTTCAGAATGATTGCCAGCATTTGATTTCAGCGGAAATATTTCCGTGTCCTTCAAATGTCATTAAGCTCTCGATGCGGTGTTCTGTCTGATGAGATTCGAGAGTGCCAAGCTGCACAGTAAACAATAAAGAATTTAAAGAATTGTGACGGGGATTTTGTTGATCTTTCTGCCCTCTACTGGCCATAACAGAAACATTCACCTGTGGGTCAATGACGGCTGGGACAGTGACAGATTTAGAGGAGTAGAGAGTTTTTTAAAAATCACATTACTTCTGTGATGCTTTCATTATTGTTCATGAATGTGATGATGAACTTAAATATTTAATGGGAACAAACTTTTACATGATAGTGATACAAAATTATACATAAAATGTCTTGATAAGTTAGCAGAGAAAGTGGAAGTCATGTCCTTATTTAAAATCTTGTCTGTTCCTCCTGGATAATATAACGCAATGTGATCTTTTTTTCTGAGAGGAGGATTTCAGTCTCTTCAAATACCAGAAAAAGTTAGAGTGATTCACTGCCATGCTTTGTGTGTATGAACGTGTGTGTGTGTGTGTATTTCTAGATAACCTTTTCAAACACAGAGATAGAGCCATTACTGGGAAAGAGACACAGCTCAGATCTAAGCGGTGAGTTCCATCTCAATCTACCGTAGCAGATTCATCCTTATCTCTCCCTGCTTTCACATGTGAAGGCAGGACAGCTATCTGTGACATCTCCATACAAATATGTTGTTGTTTCTCTGCCGAGACTTTTGCTCTAATTATGTTTCTTCCCTTTCCTTGCCTCGCTTGTTTATTTTTCTTCCTGCCAGATCCACCTATTGATAAGAAAGGAGTGTTAGACTGAGGTGTATAAAATATAGTTGATATACAGAAAAGCAGTGGTGCATGGAATAACTGCATCTCAACATTCAAAAATACTTCAATTTAACTATAAAATTGTTTTTTTTAGGATTGTATGTGATTTAGTTCTTGGTGGAATATTGTCTTTGCATAATAGATGTGTACATTGTGGTACTATTTTTAAATATCAATTCTAAACTATCATTTTTTCTTCACCAACAACCATAAAAGACTGAAAATGATCATTTTGTTACAGTACGCTTGCAGAGGTGAAGAGGAAGAAGGAGGAAGAGAAGAAGAGGGAGTTGTGCTTGAGCAACAGACAGCGAGGTGAACTTTTCAAAAAGGTAATCTATATATCTTTTTGTCAAAACGCAGATAAATAAACCCATCAAAACTGCACTAACCCGCAGTCAAACACCATTCAAACTCACATCACATCAATGTATTTTGAAGCCTTGTGAAGATCCCAGAGTTTCCAAATATGTCAAACATGTCAGGTTGAATTTGGGGGATTTTTCTATAGAATAATGCAAAAGACATCAAGTCAAAAGACATCAAAAGACAAAGTCGAACGGAGTAACCATAAAATAGTTTCAACGAAAGGGCTGGAGCAACTTGATACGCAATCTACAGTCTGTGATACTGACAGACAGTGGAATAAGATGATCTTCATACCATAATGTTCTAAAGGAGAAAGAACTGCACAGTCCATCAACACATTTCTCTTAATATTTAAGCACCAGGCCCGTCTATTTTGATTTCCCTGAAGTTGTTATAAATATGCCGAAATGATGCATTGAATTACCAAATCCCTGAAAATATGGAATAAGGCGAATAACCCCAAAACAGCTCACCGTTGTGTTAACAAGTACTTGCCTGGGACACTGAACAGAACATTAATTGTGTATATGACCCACACGCGATTGAGCACATAATAACACACCTTTCTCCTACAAGCTCAATTAAACCTCGCAAAGGGTGAAGCATTTTGCAGTAATGGCCAACACTAAAAAAGCTGTAGTAATATTGCAGATTTTCCTCTCTTCCCAGCAGTGCAGCCGCTGAAAATAATGGCTTCCAATCGCCTACCAACATCATTAACTGAAAAGACTGGCGTTAAGTGGGACCATTAAGGTTGAACTTAAAGGGTGTTCACACAAAAACAAGGGGGTGGGTGGTCAGCATGCCGTTTTTATTCTCTGATTAACAGTGGTTGATTTCTTTTATCTCCCTTCATAGTTCTCTAATGAAACATTATTGGGGTTCACATTTCTATTGAGTGTCTGAACACTGTTTCTGCACCTCATATTTAATGTCATAGTCACAATTGCACAATCTAATCAACAGCTTTATACATTTTAGTTTTTTTAAATTAAATCTTCTAAGATGTAATAATGATAAAGTGTAGGTTTGAAGGAAGAGTTGAATATTTAAACAGTTGGAGGATTTCTTGAGCTCATCTTTGCCCTTAAGAACAATGAGTTCATTGCTCCACCAGAGGTCGCTGCTGCCAAACTTTTGCTATTTTTCTTGCACTTGTTTAGAAAAGCTGAAAAAAACTCAGAAACATTTTCACCACGTGAAGTGGGTGGTTATTAGTTCCTTTTATTGTATGGTCAATAATTATCACCATTTATTTGCTAGCGGAATTTTAGTTGCTCTCTTCTTCTCTAATGCACCCCACACCCTCTCCCTCATTATGGAGAGAAACTGTGAACAGTCTCATTGTGCTGAGTGTATGAGGCCTGTATTCCTTGTGAAACAAAAGGCCCTTCAGTGGCAGAGAGGGCTACAGTGCTGTGCCACCATTCAGCCAAGCTGCAGACAGTGTGGGTGCCCACACACAGCTGCTCCACCCACACCGCTTGCAAGAGCAGATAACATGAAGAAGAGGGCCGATGCCAGAGATCCAGCAGGTCCTGAAAGAGGAGCTTAACGGTGTGGGTGAGGGAGGACGACAGGGACAAGGCTTCAACCCTGTTTTTACACGGGACTGTTTGATTTGAAGCTGGAATGTGTTTTGCTTTTGTGAGGACTAGACTGATGATCTATAGCCCCCATTCTGTCATAAGCATTTTAGTAATCTGAGTATTTTGTTTTCTTGTTACAGAAACTGTTGGATCAGATTCTTCAAAGGAGCAACAGCTGAATGATTGGCAACAGATGAAGATTAAGACATGGCAAAGCATGTAGCATTGTATAACAGACAGATGAAGTAAGCTTTGCCCTTTGACAGTGCTGAATATGAATTAAAATGTCAGTGTAGGTCTTCATATAACTTTAGCTGTTTTCCTCTCTTGTGTATCTGCCGTACATTTGAATCACAGAGCTTAACATCTGTTCAAAAGATAAATCCATGGCAATCTTTCAAAAACTCAGAAGGTCATTTAACATCACTTACCTCTGTCTTGAAGGTTTTTCCAGAACCTTCAAAGACTCTTCTGCCCATCTGGATAAAAAAATATATTCAAATGCACAATAAAAAAAAAACCTTTAACCTGTTTCCCTTATTGTGACTAGTATTTTCTAATCCAACAAAAGTCCTTGCTCTTTTTTATGTGACACCACATGAATATAACATTAACACAAACCTGATAATAAAACTTTTAAAATTCTTGTTAATGTGTCGTACAAATCTAGCAAGGAGATATGCATATATTTGCTTGTATAAAGAAACAGAGTAGCAGTTTGGGACAGCTTAAATAGCTTAAAAATGTTTTTTATTGTGCAGTGGACAGAAAAAAATTTAATGCACTGTGCAGAAGAGTCCTTAAAATTTTAGGAAATACCTACAGAACAGTGCTAAATGATCTTCTGGAGTTTTGAAAGATTGCCATAGATTTGTCTTTTGAGAAAAAAACAGATGCTAATCTGTGAGATTCAGCTGTCCTAGCTGCCCTTGTGGTATGCAACTGGAAATTATGATGGCCAAAATGGATTTACTGTATGAAATCATGTCTCAACACTCTGTCTTGGTTGTAATCATATCGAGCCTCAGAGACTGATACCATTTAGATCTAACGTCAAAAATGTATGTAATGTATCAGCGTTATCTTGTTTTCACTTGATTGCAAATTGCCTTTCTTTCCAGAATACGTTGTGTAATGGGATGCAGAGTAACTGCTCCCTGCTGATAAAGCACGGATGTCCTCACGCAGCCACTTTCACATGATCTCATGTGATGTGAAGCAGTGATATAAAACAAAATCATTCATTATGTTTCACAGTCCCATCCAAGACAGTCTTCAACCACCATCTTCATTATATAACCAATAAGCGGAAAGAAGCCTGAAGTGGGCGCTGCCATCATTCAGTGCCAGCTATTAGCTGCTAAGATGAAGGAATGTGACCTCTTCTCACTGGAAATGCCCCATTAATGGACAGTGCTGGTCTGAATGGAGCTTTTGTCTCCGTCTTTGTCTCATGATAGACTTGGGTCTGCCATTGTAGATTTAGAGTTGTGTGTTTTGATCCAAAGTGAATGTGCGCAGAGTGCTGCTGCACAACGTGATGGAGCTGGGCATGAATCAAAAGTGAGTTATTTTTGGAATAATAGACAACAGAGCAGATGCTCTTTTTCATTTTTCTTAATTGTTATTTTACTCATTAGCCTTTAAGTTGTTTCATCCATCTCAATTTGCTCTGATGTCTCGGAGAAGACAATTGCTACTCACTGTTTTTGCACATTTGTGTGTGTGTGTGTGTGTGTGTGTGTATTTGGATGGTAGGAGATTATTAATAATAGGACTCATGATCCATAATTGATCTAGAAAGTATAATAAGACAACTATGCACATGGGTTGTTTTCTCAATTTTACAAAGGTTTCACTATGCAATGTAACATAAAAAAATAATTGAATTCATTCTTTACACTGTGACTATTTCATATATATTTTATATTTGGGTTGTGTTTAGGTATGTTGTTTAATTTTCTTCCAAATGTGATAATAAAATGTGTCTCTCGTGTAAAGTTGTGTTTTTTCAAACCTCAAAATAATAACAGCAGTGAGATGAAATAACTTCCATGAGGCTGGGATTTATTATTGAGCACTATCTGTCCTAGCACACTAACAGAAAGTCCTATTTTACCACCCGCTCCCCTCTGCCCCTTATCACCTTCCTCTGAGCTTCCCCTGGTGCTAAAAAAGAGCAGAAGATCAGCTCTTCGTAACATCCCATAGCCGAATGTTGAGTTCCAGCAAAATGAGCATGCAGAGAATACTCTTCAGTATTCTTTCATTTCCATTAATTTTGATCCAGTGGGGATATTTTTGAGAAATTGAGGTTTCTGAGCATCATGACACTGGGCTGCACCCTATAGTTCCTGCATTTCAAAATTTCATTTTAAGTCTCCATGCTGGGAGAACAATGCTGTACTTTCATTTTCTCCTGTTGCGGGAGAAAAAGCTTTCAGGAACCCAACCTGCATGATCCGCCTGTTTTCTGCATGCATTTTCCTCTGAAATTGAAAGCCATGTGGTGCACACACTGAAGAGCACATAGGAGCGGAGGCGAAGTGTTTGAATGGGCCTTGTACAGTAATCTTTTAGTGTATCGCAATGCCTTAATGACAGCTTGAGTCTGTGATTCTCATGAATATATTTGATGCTGATATTTTGATTCTGGTGTGTGTTCAGTACACTGAGAGCAGACTGTCCAACCAAGAACTGCATGCATGGAGCAACAGAATCAACAGAATTTGCAAGTCTGATTTGTTTTACCACACAATGCTGCTTTCAGCTCACTCTGACTGAATAACAACATGTATCCATAATAACATCTGCGAGTTGTCTAGACTATATAAGTCAAATTTACACTCAGTGTGGGATGCTACAGTTTGTGTCCGCCTGTCGAGCCTGCTGGGTCAAGTTGAGAAAGGGATACCAAGGGAGAGACCGGAAATTAAGCTGTTTGCCTTCAAAATAAAACGCTAGGTTCACACCCTGTGTCCTGCAGCTTTTCAGGCTGCTATTTTCGTAAGGTGGTAGACATTTGTGCAGAACTCAATCTGTAATTGACAAAATGATCTTGACTCAAGGTCCACTTACGAGCTTTGTCGGGACACCACTTACAAGTTGCTGGTGGTTTTAACTGTCCATTTGAGGAACTGGAACCAGCACATATTCATATGCCATTGAATATGTTATTTCCCCTTAATTAAAAGACCTAAATCAGTTCCCCTGAAGCTACTGGAGCTTGTTTGGAGGCTATTAACTGCATCTCACAGTGAAAGCACATTAAAAACTTAAAAGAGACAACATACACATATAAGGAATTTATAAAAATATAACAGGACAACAAGCTCAACAGTAGACCTAAACATTAAACTACTAAATACAGATAAAAATATATATGAATATGTAGATCTATGTATGTATAAACAGCAATGACATTTGTAGACAGAACAAGGATAGGGCAATAGTAAAAAATAAAAATAAATAAATGCTGTGTCAAAGGCACAGCATCATAAAGGTCATATTGGAGATTTATTTTGAAAGCTTAAGCCTAAACCTGTGTTTGGTTTGTTTCCGGTAACTTGACGCTGCTTCTCCACTGACTGTGGACGCCTCGTGAGGAGGCATTAGGACCTCGCGGAGCGTTTCACTGGAGCACATGGTCCTCACTCATAAGACAACACTTCTCTTCAGTAATTGCCCTGGAATTGATGTCATTCCAGTGGGCGACAGAGACAACAGCAGCTTGTGTGTTTGTCAATGTTTTCATCGCTCGCTTCTTCGTTTTCTCCCCAATTTCCCACTTTTTCGCCCCTTGCGCGCGCGCGCGAGCGATGCAGCTTTTGACCTGTGTGAATGGAGAGAGCGCGCGGAGTTGAGTCAGCTGTCGTCGGGATTTCCTAAAGCGCCGCTCATATACTTGATCATATTTCAGGAAGTCACTTTTATTTTTTTTTGTTTTGTTTTGGGGGGTGGGGTGGTGGTGGGGACCTTTGCACATCAGCTGTTGTGGTGGAGGACTGTGAATTGTATGATGGTTGCGCTGCAGTGAAACAGTTGGGCAGTCCCCCGTCCAAGCTTCAGCCGGGCATCATGAATCCCTGGAGCCGGGCTCTGAAGTTTATTTTGACAGCACTTCAGGTTTTATCTGTGTCTATATGGGTGTGTGACAGCGTGCTCTCCAGCTATGCTGAAGGTAAGAGGTGAAGATGCCAAAAGCTTTTCCTTTTATATCCAAGATCCATGCGTAAAAGTAGTAAATAGATTCTTAATTGTGTTATTTCTGGATGAATGTTGAATTTTTAAATTTTTAAAAAATGCACCAGGAAACATGAAGAAAAATCTATTTTGACCATCTTGAAATGATCCTGTCTGCATCTGTCATTGTGAATTTTGCCTGCACTCTATTCTCTATTCTACTCTGCTGATTCTTCATTCATGTCTCCCCTTTGGCTGTTTTTGGGTACATCATGTGTTATGAAAGCCTTTGTTAGTAGACCAGACTTACAGATCTGTAACACATGTTGAGGCAGAATGACTCTCCTGTGTAAACACACTTTCTTAAATTTATGGATTTCTGTCATTCTCTCCAACAGATCTGTGTGTGTGAAAAAGCAGAACATCAAATTTTAGCTTGCAGTCCATCCATCCAGTGTGTACCTCAGAGGAGATGCTGTATAATTGATGATGCTGAAGCTCTTTTTTTTTTTTTTTAAGTAATCACTGATAGCACTGGAGGCATTTCGCTGTTGCTTAAAGCATATTCCAGGGTTATTTTAATGGCAAACATCAAATAAAAGCCACGTTATTGGTGTCAACTTAAGAAGTCAAGTAGTGTTTTTAGAAACCTATATATTTATTATGTTTATGACATCCCAGCAAGAAATAGAAGTGAAAAATAGCTGCTTGAGAGCTCTTCAAACGTGATGTCACAGTGTAAATGGTAAACAGACTGGATTTATATAGCGCTTTTCTTATATACCGAACATTAAAAGTGCTTTTACAACACTTCACATTCACCCATTCACACACACATTCACACACTGATGGCAGAAGCTGCCATGCATCAGGAGCGATACAGTGCTCCCTATCCAAAGCACTGACACTCACCCAAACACACAGTCACACACGGATGTCACAGCCATCGGGGGCTTCATCTAGATTCAGTATCTTGCTCAAAGACACTTTGACTGGTCTGTTGGTGCAAGAAAATTGGACCAGCAACCCTCTGATTACTAGATAACCCGCTCTACCAACTAATTTGTTTGTGTCTATGCTTAGTCCCACACTGTGTTTGCAACCCTTTGGGCTGTGGCCCATGATATCTCAGTCACCAGTGGTCCATGTACACACAGTATGTGAAATAGTGGTGAGTGGAGTGAGCCTCCGGAATACTTTAACATTGAAACACACTGCCAGTCACGACACTAGCTGTGGAATCTTGGGAATTAATTACCAGCAAGGGCAAATGTGTGAAAGTGGGATTCAAAGCATGAGGAAGTTGTTCATTTATTCATCAACAGTTCATCGTCATCAGAAGTTGGCCTTTATGTGTTCATTCTCATGGGTTCAGACTCTTCGAAAACCATCATCTCCAGTTCGTTCTTATGTGTGGTTGGGGAAAGTCTGAAAGCTGATATTGTGTTGGCAGGATGTTTACCTGCTTGGGGTTATTTGGGCAGATTGAGATAAATGAATGAAGGGAGCTGTGTGAACAAGTACAGGAGATGGGGTTACATTTAAAGGCCCAGTGTGTTAGGGTGATCTATTGGCAGAATATAGCATAAATGGAATATAATATTAAGAGGTATGTTTTCGTTTTCGTTTGTTTGCTACCTTAGAATGAATCCTTTTATATCTACATAGGGGGTCTTCTTTCACGGAGTCTGCCATGTTGCACCACCATTTTTCTACAGTAGCCTAGAGTGGACAAACCAAACACCTGCTCTAGAGAGCTCACTGCTAGATTCCACTAAATCCAACACACTGGACCTTTTAAAGGACAAAAATAATCAAATGGTGTCAAATTCAGGGAGATGACTGACTTCATGTGAATACTGAAACTACCAGTCTTATGTTCAAAACCTTTCATCATTTAAGTGATTTAAGCAAGTAAAAATGCCACATATTTCCTGTTTCCAGCCTCTCAAAAGTGAAGTCTTCCTCTGTATCTGTTGTATTATTTCAAACTGAATATGTTTTGCACTGTTGGCACTTTGAAGATGTTACCTTGGACTCTCAGAAGTTGTGAGTGGAATTTTTCCCACATTCTTTTAGGACTATTTATAGACAAAACAACTGTTCGATTAATGAAAATAATTAGTTGCAGCTTACTTCATCGTTAAAGCATAATGAGTGGGAATCATTAGTGCACCCTTTTTATGAGTCTCTGCTCTGCTTCCAGACTGTGCATTTTTGTCTTTGCTGTCAGGAATTCAAGGCTGCTAAGAAAAGATGGACCAGTCAAAGTGTCTTTGAGCAAGATGCAGTGTCATGTCGGCACATTTCATGACACCGCTCCTTGAGCTTTCTTGTCAGTTTTCCTCTCTCCGTCTGTCTTGTGCATGTTTCGGTCCTAGACGGGAATCATTTGTAACTGATTTCCTCCGACGGTTGACACACTGAGTGTCAGACAGTATTTACTAGCCAGCTGTACTGCTTTAGCCAACATGACTCTCTCCGCCTCGAGCGCTGCATGCAGCTTGCGTGCTGCACACACAGACAAATGAAAGTTGAGCTGAGAATATATTTTTGGACTGTAGTAAAACATTCCTTTAGCAAACAGTGTCCTCCCCCAGAGAGACATTATCACTGTGATGTGACCCATCTCAAGTCAGAGGTATTTAGTATCTTTTCAGTATGAATGGATTCAGATCTTCCAGATGAGTTGTTCAGGATAGTTAAGACCCAGGAGGCTGGTAAGAAGAGTTGGCCGATCTGTGCTTGTGCATTAAGTCAGATTGATCAACCAGTTGCTGTTCCGCAGTGGGGATATTTATATAGGAAGGGGAAAATAGCTGGACTGTGCTCATGTGGCCTGACCCTACATGTGTTGCATTAATTTCTTCGAAGCTGCTTTGGACTCATTTGACCCCCCCCCCCCCAAGTCCACTCCTAACAACACACAAACTGAAACCCGATGCTGGCTCTGGACTTTCTCATTGGACTATCACACCCAGACAGGTCAGAGTTGAGCTCACCACAGCTTTCCCCAAGCGTCTTTTCTCTTGTCTGGTCAGAGAGCCCAGTTGGCTCAGATATCTTGTCTGTGTCAAATCTATCTGGGTTAGTTCAAGTTTCACTCCATCACTGCTTCACAAAAGAAATTGCAGTTTCTAAACCTGCAGTACTTTTAGGCATAGTTTAATAAATAAATACACTAAATGGAACTGAGTCATTGCTAATGTTCCAGCCATGGATGTCATTTCACCTGTGCTTTTTCTGCTATGACAAGTGAAATGGCTGTGAAAAAAAAAAAAAAAAGGTCCATTACCACCCTTTAAAGTTGTTATGGCCAGTATGTACACTACAGGGGAACAAGGGTGGAGCCTGACTCCTCTTAATAGGAGGAGTTCCCCTGAAAACATAGTCTTTAAAATATTCACAATGCTATTTCTGCCATAGATGTCTATTTTTGTGTATATTCATCATCATAGATCATGTGTAAAATAAGACTATTATTGATTCATGAATGAAGGTAATTCATCACTAATTCACTTTAGTAAAAATACTGACATGTATGCTATTCTTGTCATTATCATCAACGTGTTGTGGAGCAATTTTATAAACTTGACTGGCTTTAACTCAAAGATCAGAAAAACAAACTTCCTCAGTCTGCATGCTGAATTACCATTATTAATTTCTCTGTTTTGTAGTCAGCATACTGTGAGTCACAGTCAGACCTCTCTTTGAGTCACACACAAACTAATTTGTAGTTTTGTGTTTGTGTGTTTCCCTGACAAATTCAAACATTCACTCTCCTTTTAATCCTTTTTTGTGCTCCACCAACTCCTGAGGAAAAGATCTAATTCTTCAGCCAAATATTCTCAATTTATGTTCAACTTTAACTTTATTAGCTTAAAGTTCGATTGTTGTTCTACTTTTGTTAGCTCGAAGTCAGCTAATTGCTAACTTTGTCTGTCACTCAGTGCTGAGCAGTTAGCATACGCTACATCTTTTCCTGGAAGCAGGGCTGATGAGAGTGGTTAGACTGAACAATAAAGTAAATGGTCTATAAAACCATAATAATGAGCTAACAGGATGAAAAAGACCTGAGATGAGGGAAACTGCAGAGTTAGGTGATAATTCTGTTTGGCCTGTGACACCTTTTACATTACATGAATTACCAAGTACACTGATTTACGAGTGTCCCAGGTGAATTAGTAGAAGTCAGCTTTACGGTTATTGTGGCCCACAGAGTAGCAGCATTGCATTTCCAAAGTACAGCGTAAACAGACTCTTTTTAAAGAAGCAAAATCCATCCATCCATCCATTTATCCATTATCTGTAACAGCTTATCCACATCAGGGTCGCAGGGGGCTGGAGCCTATCCCAGCTGACTTTAGGTGAGATAAAGCAGAAAATCTATTTGTAAAATTAAGAACACAGCAATAACTTATTTTTTGGCCACTTGGGGGCAGTAGACCAAACTGTAAATACTATACTTTCATATTATTGAGTTTTGGTGATCTTGTTAGCATTTCAAATTGTGTTTGTAGCCACCAGATTAATGTTAGTCCAGTATAAAGTATAAATATATTTTAGCAGTTATTATCTAGTGTCATATTTTTAATGTTCATTAATCTGACATGGAACAACTATCAGCATCTACCTTTTTATAATCCTACCAGAGCAGAGGAATCAAGAACACGAATTGCAATTCCAGATTAATGTACTACACTGTAGGTACTCTGGGAAACTTCCCCATTTGACTGGATTCCATATGAACTTGCAGTCATTGTCTTCCACTGAGATTTGAAAGACAGAATTTTATGCCTTAGCTCGGTATAATCTATCCTCCAGCCTGGCATACAGCATCCGCCTGGATTTCACCTTTTCTGCAACAAGAAGGAAAATGCCGCAATATGTTTCCTAATAGGCACATGTGTTAACAGGAACAAGACAGGTCACCTCCTACCTGGGTGAGTTTCTAACAAATTGGCCCAAAGTTCTGCTGCTGCCAGTTGTATTGTCTGCATCTGTCTGAGTTATTTTCCACAGGCAGACCTCTGATGTATTTTTAAGTGAAGTGGAACAAGCATCACATCAAATGGCCACATCCCAGTTTGGGATTAATAAAGTATTTCTAATCTAATCTAATACAGATGAAAGTTTGACGTAGAACTTTAAGACTGCTAAAAGTTTGGGTTAGTTGTTTTCGGGTTTTCTAATATCCAGTTAAAATAGTAGTTCTTGGTTTATATTATGATATCAAGAACTCAAGTTGATGTCTTAAAATCACCTTGTCTGACCAGCAGTCCAAAAAACAAAGATACTCGGAACAAGATAAGGAGAATCAGTGAATCGTCACACTTGTATGGAACCCAGGAGGTGTCCTTGAGAAAAATAAAACTCAAACTAATACATGGGCATGAATGATTATATTGAGAACACAAATGACTTTTTTCTTCTCCATAACACCGAAAGCCAGAAAAATGAATGTTTTGCATTTTTGCTTGATGAACGACTTAAAACGAATGCAATTAAGCATAAGTTGCATAATTTTCTGATCAATCAACTTATCGATTAATCAAGTAGCCATATCAGAGCTATTTCAGTTTCATCATACACTGATTTCTGTCTTATCCTCTACCTGTGTGACTTGTAACTTGTAAAGACACTGTCTTGCCCGAGGTAATGCCAAATAATAACTTGAGGATCCATAATAATATAGCAGCCCCCTTTTTTTCCTTTCTCTTTCTGTCTCTTTGGTGCGGCTTGAGTTTTTGTTGCTTTGAATATAAGCCAGACATGTGCTTCCAATGACAGAGAGGGGTTCCAGGACACTGTAAATGAAATCCATCATCGGAATCATATTAACAAGCTTTCACACAGCTCTGCTCCAGAAGCTTGCCGACTCTGACCTTTGTTGCTAAGGCACACGGGCTCCATGCCAGGCATTGAGCACAGCTTTCGCAGCAGGGGAGGCGTAACGGTGTCATCCGCCAGGGGCGTAACGGCACGGCTTCTCGGACAACATTAACCTCCTGCTGAGCCAACGGGAAATTCTGCTGCAGGACCATCTATTTCCCATAGAGTAATTATGTGCTGACATCAGGCTAGTGTGACAGTAAATGAGTTCAGTATATAAGCTGGGGGTAGAAAGACAGAGACAGAAAAACAAAAGAGCTATTTACCAGAAGAGGGAGCCCAGTGTTAAACGGCTTGATTATGACCCTATTTATGCTCTGAAAAAGGCCAATAAATCCAACCATTAACAACTCTTGCTGCTGTGAATTTTGACACCCTGCTACCTTATTAGATCTGATTTAGGGAGACCTTCTTTCCAGTTTGAGCAGAGTCCTATTACCATGATGTCACCTACAGGTTTCTACGTTTCCTAGTGCAACCCCCAGGGTGTTGACATAATGGCCCCCAAATGGGTCAGATGTTTACTGTGGAATGGAGCCAAGATTACCAAGCACTTTTCACCTTTGCTCTGTAATCCCTATGAACCCTGCACTGTGGCTCGAGGAACAAATTACATGGAGCAAGGTCCTGTTTCCCAAATATGCTGCTTTTCTCTGTTATGATCTGTCTGATATTTCATCAGTGATTATTGCCACGAAATAGTGATACATGCTCATCACAAGAGCCCAAGGTGACATCCTGAATTGCTTGTTTTGTGCAATTAATAGTCCCAAGATATTTTTTTACAGTTCTACTTAAAACACAGCACATTTTTGCCACTTTCCTTAATAAATTACCCAGTGTTCATGTTGATGATTAATCCTCTATGAATCCACTAATAAATTACTTGACTAATTGTTTCTGCACTAATAAATTGAGATGGAATATGTTTGGGTTTTGGACGATTGAGCGAGCAAGCAATTTAAAGACGTCTTGGGCTCTCGGAACTTGAGATGGACATTATTCACTCTTTCTGACATTTTATAGATCCTTTTATCCTTCGATAAAACAAAAAAAGAATCGATAGAACAGTCAATAATGAAAATATTCATTAGTCACAGGCCTATAGAAGATGATGAAGGAGAGAAATAGATAAGGAAAAGCAGCAGAGTTCATTGCTTTTGTCTTCAAGGTCATTTATGAAAGAGTCTTCTTGATGGTTCTTCCTCCTAGTGTATCATTCATCATTCCAAATCACCATTCTGTTTGAATTAGCATAATTTGCCCTCTCTGATTGGGGATAAATTGAATTTGTGATATGCCTGTCAATCACCCATTATTAAATGAACAACAGCCATAAACATTAACCAGGTTTTCCCTCATGGGCTGATCTCAGAAGCAACTTTTGGCTCAGAAACTTTTCTGGATCATGTCCCCAGTCCAGTCAGTGCTTTGATTAAAGACATCCACTAAATTCGTGTAAAAATGGCTGCGGCTATATGCTCTTGATGCAGTAAAAGTGACCACTTTTTTTTTTTATTAGATTTGCTTTATCAAGAACACACATCCATATGGAACCAGGGAAAAAGTAATTTTTTTTATAACTTTTGTGTCATAGTTCTGCTCGAAACAGGCCAAATTAAACTCATCACTCTGCCCTAATTAATTCCACATGCTCTTATTTCAAACCCAATTCTTTTTAGAGGTATGTGTAACTAAACACTGTCCACCCGTGTCAAACAATGCTGGAATCATCTCAAGTATGTATCCTCAGCACTTGTTTTTGTATCATTCAAGGGATTTTGCATGTCAAAGAGTCTCATTCAAGCTGCCAAAGGCGTTGTTTTCCATTTTCAGTGTGACAAGATTGCGGAGAATTACTGTCAAAGTGACTTTGGAGTGTGTCCTTGTGTGCTTTTCTTGTGCCAGCCATCAGGCAAGGGTGACTGTGATTAGGAGTGCTCTTTATCGATGTGTCCACGTGATGTGTTAGCCTGCGTCTCCCATCTCAGTGAGGATCTGTGCACATGTGGGGGGGCATGGCCTCATCAAGTGTGCAGATGAAAAGAACAGCATGCCATTTGGTTTGGAAAAGCAAAGATTGTTATGAATACATCATTTCATGGTTGCCTGTCAAGGAGTGAGTTGCGGGTTGGTTGCGAGAAAGCAGACTCTGGGGTTTAATAAAGCCGAACAGTTGTTGGTTTGTTTTGGTGGAACAGAGTGAGGGGGGACCGAGAAGGGCGTTGTGAAGGGGTGTCTTGAGATCTGCAAAGAACTGAGGAAGGTCATCTGTTCCCTGGGACCCGCAACTCTTAGGCTGTGGAGAATGCATTAAGTTAGAGGTAATGTTGAAACCATGGAAATGATTCACTGTGAAATACCATCAGGAATTGTAAACTGTCCTAGCAAGCACTGATTTAAGGTTAAAACAGGCCAAATTAGGCTCTTGTCCTTTCTCTCACGTGCTTTTCCTGTCTCTGTATTGTGTTCTTGCATCTTACATCTTACTCAGATCTTTTAAAAATCTTAAATTTTTCAACTAACCTAGGAATCTTTTGACTCAGGTATCACCAAATCAGTTCCTTCTGTGAATGTAGGCTACAAAATCCCAACCTGGGGGTCAGGACCCTACATTTTTTCAAGTTTTTGATGTTCTCCTAATCTTCATTTTTCTTGTGACTGACATGATCATTTTGTATCTTTATGTCTTTAAAAAAAAATTTTCTCCTTCTTTCCCTTCTTGTTTATCATCTCGTGATTATCTACCGACCCTTTGGGAGATCCCAAACCCCAGGTTGGGAACCTCTGACCCAGATGTCTAAGAAAAAACATTCAATCAAATTGAGCCCACTTAAGATGCCTAAAGACCTTTTGACCTGGAATTCACTTAATCCATGCTTAGTATAAATATGCCAAGCGCCTGTTAAGCTACAAGCAACCAATCATGTATTACAGTGTGTAAAACAACAAAAGAATGGCTGTACATACGGAGTACATAATAGATTTTGTTATTTCTTCTTAACAACGCTGCTAGGGAGTCAAATTTATTACTTTATTCAGTCATAGGTCTGTATCACATTTCAGTCACCCACACGCGAACAAACACACCCACAGTCGCATTTCAACGTACGCAGACATACAATCCTCCAACCTCGCACTGACTTTATTGAGGCAATATAAATGGCACAAACTCTCCTTGTGTACTCTGGAGCATAAAGGGAGCTGATCATGGCCAGGACTCTACTTTATTAAGACCTCTGTTTACACTCCCCTTTATTGAACATATAAATAAGGCTTTGGGTTCTGGTGCCACTTTTACCGCTCCCTTAATGCTTCTGGTGGCTCTTATAACATTCTAGCTAACAAAAGCCACTTACACACTCTGCACACCACAGCCACACCACGCTCCAACTTTACCAAATGTCTCTCCAAAGCATGTGGGGGGAAAAATGGCCCTGCAGACTATTTCCACTAATATAATGCCATTTATAAGCGGGAATTAAACCTCATAGCGCACCACATTAACAAAATGGTTATTCATTTGTGGACTTTGAAGTCAGGGAACCAAACGCTCTATGGTTGTGAACCTCATCTTCAAAGTCGATGCGAAGCATGCCACAGAAAAGGCGACGGCTGCTCCATCTGTGGGTATGTGTTAGCCTCATAAATCGGCTAACCGCAAATGTGGACTTGACCTTTCTCTGTCAAAACTGTTTTTTTCCCCTCATCTGTTGTGTTTACCCATCCGCACTTTTCACAGAGGTTGTCATGCATTCTCTTACTCAGCATGCCCACCTCCCCCAGACGGTGTGGTTTTCTAGGACTAATGAGGGTCGGATGCTTCTTCCGCTATTATGTGTGTGTGTGTGTGTGTGTGTGTGATGCCGTCCTGTCCTTGCCGGGGCCTGCTTCTCATCATCAGCCTGGAGTTGGATGAGGACTGCTGAGCTGGTCACCTCTGCCTTCCCGCTATCAGCTGTAGAGGCTCTGTGATGAACTCCAGAGTGGTGGTTTCCTCAGAGGAGAACCAGAACAAAGCTCAGCTGGGGAGCACTCTGCCTGACCTGGGTTATTAATGCTGGATAATAAGCAGACTCAGCAATTTAGCTGGGTGAGTCACATGTAGAGAGACAGAAAGGATGTGAAGCTCAAAGGAAGAAGCCTTGAATCTGCTGGTAATAATAATAATCTGTGATGAGTGTTTCCCCTTGAGTGTGTTTTGTGTTTGAAATGTGATTCAAAATTAAAATGTAAGAAACTTTCAAAGCATACATAAACTCTGCTCCGACCACACGCAGAACTTCTCATGAGTCCACTGACATCATCCTGAGCATAAATCTGTTTCCCTGCTGTTTGGAAACGCTCAACCGAGCATCAGCGGAAGAAAACAAAAAAAAAACCAACCAACAAGCAAACATTTGATTTAGGATGTTTGTGCTGAAACAAATGGTTCTAACAACCCCCGCTGTTTTAGTAAGAGACCCAAGCTCCGAAACAGCTTCCCCGCTGCGGGGAGCTGATTACTGCAGGAACCGTGTTAGCAATGTCCTCCAGTGGCTCACTATTGCATTCTGACTCTCTGTGTGCTCATGATGTACTATTTACAGCGATTGCAGCTTCTGTCTCAGCTCTAAGTGGTAGGTTTACTCGAGCTAGTGGCTGTTTTTCTGCCACTTCATCTCCTTCCGGCATGCTTGGGGACGTCAGTATTGGATTTGGGGATGGATATATTTTTAAATGGCTGGCAACACAGCAGAGCTCCGAGCCATGGTAGCCATTCGGAGGCTCAGTTAACACCCTGTCAGAACAGAGAGAGAGAGGAGATAAAAGCATGCTGGGAACAATGCCCCAAAGCTACGTCTAATCCCTGCACTGCATCCTGGACACTAGCCCCGTGTTAGGAGTTATCACAACAGCAGCAGCGACCTCCTCTTTGCTTAAAAGTCTCCGTTCCTGAAGAACTATGGAGATTTCTGCAGCTTGAGTGGCAGAGGGGGTGGTTACGGTTTCGCCACAACCTAACCGTTGCCATTGCTTGATGTCTGAGGGTGCTGATTAGTGCTGTTGTATTCATGTCTTAATGGCAGAGGAGACAGGCTCCATTCTACTGACAGTCTATAAAAAGGAGGTGAACATATGTTCAGGGAGGGCGAGGATGTATTAGAGATGGCATTTTGTCAGCGTGGATAATTGTTAGTCATGAAAAATAAAACTATTCAGAGAGCATTATTTGTGTGCTGTGACACAGAAAAGCCATCAAACACAAATACTGTGATTTTGTTTAAGTGACACTTTATATTAGAAGGCAGCTGCACTGTCAGGTTGTGTGCTGATGTTGTTAATGAACACCAGACTCGGGTCTTTAATGGCGGGGAGGAATTCATTATCAGTATTGTTTGTAGAAAATCAGTTTGGATAATGTTCCCATTGTTTGTGTTCACAAAGATGGACATGATCTGGTCTTACAGATGCAGAGAGAATTTGGAGTAAAGAGGGGGGGTGAACACTTTGAAGATTTCTGTGTATTCTCACATGGTATTTATATTTTCTCTTACAGGGAATCTTTTGACTGTTCAACACAGACCAACCGCAAAGCAGAAAAATTATGGGATTACCGTACCTCTCCAGCTTGTTGGACAAGACTGGAAACCAATCAGTCAGCTCAAATCTCAGGTGAACAATTGTAGTTAATTCAATTAAACATGTTTCCTTTCAGATTTCTTTGCTCTGCTTGTTCTTTTAGACATCTGTTTGTCTATCTGCTCCAGATATCTTGACATTACTGAGTCATGAAATTTGGATATTCATGGTTTCTTTTTTTGTGTGAAAGTCCAGAGCTTTACCATCAGACCAAAACTTTGCACACACCGCATTGTATTTCATAATCCAGCAGGCAGATTGCTATGGTGTTTGTTGAACACATTCATGTTCCCAGGGGGATAAACCATTTGATTTTAATAACACTCTGGCCATTACTCTCGCATCAGGCATAAAATAAATGCGGGTTCAGACTCACAATCCTGTGTTCAAACAACACAGGGAGCTACATTGGTATACCATATGGGGGCATGTTCAGGTACCGGTGACACAATGAAATACAATCCAAAAATTCAGTAACAGATTCATTGGTTTCAAAGTTTAAAACAGTGCACAGAGGTTTGTGATACTCTCGGACAGGACTTTGTAACAAATCCGAGAAGTACAGCGTTCACGTTACAAAGTAATCTGACTACTGGTAAGTTATGTGGGAAGCCTATAGGGGCTAGCAGCTTGATAATAAAGAAAATAAAGAAAAAATGTAATCTTTTATAATCACTTCAATCAGTCAATTTCTCTTAAACCTGCTGCACAAAAAATAAACTCAGAACTTCTAATTCTTAATCAAATTCTCAAGGATGACACTTCATCTAATCAGTTGGTCCAAATCAACTGTCCAAAATGCAAAAGCCTGTAGATTCTGAATTTATGTTAAGGAGCTTATAATCAGATAACTTAATCATAACCTAACTCCAGCCTTGAACAGTTGTTCTCATATTCCATCTTAGTTTGGTAATCATTTAATTAAATGCAAATCTAAGCAAAAATTAAACTGCCTGGTGCATTAATTAAATGAATCCGGCTCACATGTCAGAACCAAGAGTCAGCCAAGTTAAAGGGTGCAGGATTAGACAGCTGTACAATATCTGCATCTTAGAAAGGAAGAAAACACTAAAAATCCCACTGGTGAATTAATGAAATGTTTGAAATCTGGGCTGTTTTTTTGGCACCGCTTGGTGTTGTAATCGCAGACTTTGCAAAAACAAAATGCATGGCTGCCAGGCAGACTTAAAAACGCAGCTTGTGTTTGCAGGTTGTGTTATTGAGTCAATTCATTTGTGAATTCGTTTGTTCTGTCTTAACCAAGCAGGCAAGGTGCCACAAGGTTTCTTAAGGATGTTATTACCCTAAAAACAAAACAAAACCGCAGATCATATTACACTCACAATGACGGTGCTAATTTGAATATATATCTCCTGCAATAACAAGCCCAAACAAACAGTGCACTATATACTTTTCCCTGAAGTTATAAATGGCAGTTGTCATGCATATAGAAAGCTGTCTGAAAAGAAAATACCAGGAAGTTTAGTCCCACATGTCTTGTGCAATGATACTGCCTAAATCCTTAAGTGTTCTGCTTCCATATCCTCTTATGATCCACTAGACATTCTTCTTCACGGGGGGTGATGGATGACTTAACCCAGAGCAGCGCCGCTTTCCACAGTTGACCCACATTGAACTACATGCGTGAAATGTGTTTGTGTGTGTGTGTGTGTGGTTGCCCAGCGAAATGGCAAATGTAAGAGAGCAACACACAGGAAGAGAGAGGTTAGGTGTTGACACGTGGATGAATGTGTGTGTGTGTGTGTGTGTGTGGAGGCGTGTGCGCACATGCGGCCGCATTTGTTGCACAGCACGGCTGACAGAAGTGATGGATGACTCTGTGCCACTTCGTCTGACTCTAACAGAGACACATGGTCCCTCTCAGTGTTGTAACTCAGGGGTGCGAAGACTTGTGGCTTTCCGCGGGATTAATGTCAAAAGGAATAGAAACATAAAGCTAATCCTCTCAGCTCTTGTTCTAAGATACAACGTCGCTTCATGAGGTTTCCGACTGCTCTCATCAATTGAAAGCAGTCGCCTCGCATGTTTTCTCACAGCGCTTGGGTGGCTTAGTCACAGTTTCATCAGGATTGTAACTAACTTTTTTTTTTATTTTATAGCCGCACACACACAAATTTCGTTTATTTTCTTACATTTAAACCAAGCTAACTAATGCTGCAACCCATGAACAGCAATCAAAGTCACCTCAATCAAAACGCTTTCTGCCTGACTCCAGAACTAATCTTTCTCATCCCCTCTTCTGTCTGTTGTCTCATCAGAGTCATCCTGCATCACTGAAGCTCCTGATTGAAGCGGAAGGTGAACAGCTGCTCTTGGCTCTGGAGAAAAACGAGTAAGTCTTCCCTCCGTTCATACTTGGCCCAAGCTCGGAACTGAGTGTTTTCTGGAGTACAAATGGGTGACATATGCACTGCCCAGGGGCTACAGCTGGGGCTGTAGCCAAGTTGTGTGTCACACATAACAGCCAAGGAAGGGAAAGGAGGAAGTATTTTCTCTTTTAGGCTGCTAGCGCGGGCATGGCAGTGCTCTCCGAGCTTTGGTCTTCTTGTATGCTGAAACAAAGACTTGAAAGACAGAAATGCCTGAATACATCAGCCAGACATTGATGAAAACCGACATCTTCCTCCTTCTTCTCCCTGTATTTTTTCATTTGATCTATTGGCATAACACAGGGGAGAAGGCGGCTTTGTTTGAACACAGCACACACTCTTCGCTCTGTATATTAAGATACTGTCAACACAGTGTCAGCCAAGGGACTAGCAAGGAGGGGGAACATCATTTGAAAGCGATCAGGATATCAGAATAGGTACAGTTTGACGTAGCTCTGGATCTGTTCAGAAGAATATTTGTCATCTTTGCATTTTTACACAAGGGCTGACTGAATGTGGCCTCAGTCTCAGACAACCTCCGTGTCGAGTGTGTTGCTGAGAAGAATGGGACGTGATTGATGGAGCAATATGTTTTCTATCCAGCTCTGCTGCCACACATGAGCAACCAGGAACAAGCGGAGCTGTCTGTTGTGATAGAGAGAAAAAAACGGAGAGGAGAGCACAGAGGGAGAGAGAGCGGACGGTTTTTATGTCAGAGTCAGCCATGAATCTCACTTGTTTTCCAGACTTAATATATGTAAATTCCACCTGCAGACTGTGGGACAAAGCTTTCAACACCAGCGACCACAATTTTATGGCTTACCTACTCTGAAAATATTTTGATGGGAAATCGCACTCACGTCTTTCTGTCGAATAACATTCCTGCTTTGCACAGGTGGGGATTTTGCAAAGCTGACTTGCAGGTTGTCAAATTTTCACTAGCCCCATTTATAGCAAAGAATTACGTTCCCTTACAGTAAAAACATTTCATTTCAAAATGGGAACTAAACTTTTCCCCTGTGATCGGCTGCAGTGGAAAAACAACCCATGTTCCCATGCATGGCCCGCGTGATCCTCATCCAGCATAGCTGTCATCATTGTCCCATAGCATTAAATGTAAAATCCACAGTTGAGCTCAAACCCCGGGCCAAGAGGTACAAACAGAGACTATGGAGAGGTGCAATCTAGATCTTTCTAATAAGCTTGAGCATGATGGAAAGACTTTGCTCAAACAAACCTTCATGCATTCCAAATACTGATCTGTCAGAACTTACTCTCAACACTTGCTGCAAGTCTGGAGAACAAGGTTTAATTACTGGCAAGGGTTGAATTTTCATCGTCTGTGGTATCTCGCACTCTTCTGCGATCAGTCAGAATACTACTTCGAAAAGTCAAAATAGAAGCTACTTCATGCCATGCGTGTTTGACAAGACGAATCACAAACAGAACGCGGATTTGAAGAGGATGTACGCCGTCGAGTGAGTTTGCACTGCGGATCAGCGCAGCAGAGCCAAAACTGAACCTGCTGTGCTGACATTAAGTGAGGGTTCTCGTCTGAGGTTGCTGGCAGACTGGCTGTTTGCCGCTGATGAAATCCAGTTGTTCAAACACAGCCGGCATCAGTAGAGGAGAAATAAATGTGGTCCAGAATGAAATGATTTGAATTAAACCCCCGGATTTATTTCTGTTTTCTCAGGTCTTTGTTAATAAATATCGCTGGCAGCATGAGCGAGGTGTGCCGCACAGCTGAACGAGATCATTTCTGTTGTATTGAGAGGCGAACATGTTTAGCGTGTAAACTTGTATCACCCCTGGAGTGTAATAGAGAATAGCAGAGGTCGCTGAGGAAAGCTGGGGTGTGTGAAAATGGTATCACAAACTGCTTGAAATGATTACATTTTCTTTTGTCTCTGTTTTATAGAGAGGAAGAAGTCATCCTTATTTAACTTATGTATTAAATAGCTGAACTAAAGGCCAAAAACATCTAAAATACATCTCTTATGTTCAGCTTTCAGCTTGATCCCAGTTGTAAAAGTGTTGGCCCAATTTGTTTATTATTATTGTAAATGCCCAGTTAAAATAGTAATAACTTCGACATTGTAACTTTTACCTTGTCTTTCAGTATAACTGTAGTATTTTTAATTAATATCTGAGAAGATGTATGCTGCTTTGGACCACTGTTTCTCACTCTGCTGGTGAGCTGTGTAGTGTCAGTGTCACCGATGACATTTGGAAAGCCTGCAACATGATGAAAGTTATCGTCAATAGTACAAAACTAGTGTGTTTGCTAGCCAATATGGAACATTCTTCCTTGTGTGTCTGCTTCTTGGCATGAAGCAAGAGACATAGGCGTCTAAGATATTCCTGCAACATCCTCGGACACGCTTTGAAAGCGGCCTTTTGTCAGGATGGAAAGGGCGCGCGCCGCCTGGAGCAACATGTCAACCGTGCGAACTGGTGCTCCATATTATGGTTCAAAAGATGGCTGCCTGATAGATCAAGCCCCTCTCTATGTGGAGAGGCTGCTATTTTATATGCTGTTATATTGCTGTGTCTTCAAATTCAAAAACTGCAAAAATAAGAATTGGTTCTGGCCTTTAATCTAGTTGCTTTTGATTGGAGTGTCAACATAAAAAGATTACATTTTTGTGTGCATAAAGAGAGGCATCTACAGATAGACTCATGAACACTCAAACACAAACAAGATATTCATTATCATTATCATCAAGCGGGGCCTCTTGGGAAATAGTCAAGAAAATACCCACAAGGAAAGAGCATGTATTCTAGACACTATACCAGTATTTTCTTCAGAATTCAATGTTTTTGATCATTAGCTGCTCCAGTTCTCTCTGGTTGGAGAAGCATTTATGCTGGAAAACCAGCAGTGAAAAAAGCGCATGTTGATCTGACAGCATTTCCTTAATGAATAGTTTGATTCCAATTTCCAGTGTCAGATCTTACATTTCAGGGTCAGGAGGTGTTGAATTACAGATGAGATCAAAATGAAGTCAGTTCTAAATGCTGTACGTTCTTTGACCAAACCATAAAAAGGTGGCATGTATAACTGATTGAACCACAGGTGGCTATTAAAACATCCCCCAGGCACAGTAAGTTCAGTTTTTCACCCAGGACATTAATTAGCAGAGGTAGTAATGACGATGCTAACATGATGGTGCTGATGATAAAATGCAAGTCCAACTGGTTAAAATGAAACCTTATTTGAGCATAAATTAATTTGTTTAATGGGCATCCAGCAAGTGAATATCAAACCTCTAACTAAGTAACTATCCATGTGCTCATGTTCTCCTAGATTTGCACATTTCAAAAATTCCCTGACTGGAAAACCTCAAATTGTTTGCAAATGATGTAACAACATGTTGCTGCATTTGCCACAAAGAGAATGCTCATGAGATAAGCCTGATCACTGTCATCTGCTGCACTGAGTCTGATTCCTGGTGGCATCTCATCTTCTTGGATCAATTTAGTTAGTAGAGGACAGACTAAGCAGAAGCTTAGCATGGCCTTTGCTTTGTGAAATAACAGCTTTATTCCTCTATTACATTTTCGAGACAAGAACCTATTTGCTCACAATGAGCAGGCCAGTGTGGGTGTGCGTGGGTGAATGAGAGACTTTGTAAAGCCCTTTGTTCTCCTCAGGTAGAAAAGTCCTATATATAGCCGTCATTTTTCCATTTCATATATGTATATTCCTTTCTTTTCACATAAGTGGAGGCAGTAATTTATTCAGCTTTTTGTGCACTGTTCACTGGTGTTCACATCTAGATCAGTGGGGACAGTTGTTGAGCTTTGACCACTGGGTGAGGAACCGCAATTGGCCAAGCTGTTCTCGCAACTCTTGCTGCTTTGTAGCTTTGAATTTGAGGCCTCCAGGCATATCAAGATGAGTCCCAAGCTGAGCAGGCAGCATGCTCTCCATTCCTGTTTCCCTTTCTAATGGACTGCAGAATCACTGAAAGGGGGCCTGGGGCTCATCAGCTGGGTGGAGGATGTTCTTGGTTGTCTGCACTTGGGGTTTCTCCCTGCTCGTCATGTTGTTTGGCCTTAAGCATAAGGGGTCTGGAGGCTTGGCTATCCATCTTTTGGAGTCTTTGTGCTGCGAGACAAACAGACACAAAGGAGCACACACAGATGTGCATACACACACACTTTAATCTGGCCTTTTCCCTGGACAGAGGGCAGGCAGAGGATGTGTTTCCTGAGTGAAAGGACTGGCTGCAAACTTCTTCTATCTCTCTTGTGTTTGGAAGAACAATATAACTCAACCTGGACAGAATCCAGACGCAATTTGTCCTAGTTTGTGAATTGGGTTTTAGGGACGTTATTTGCCTCCATATCTCAGACTGGATTGCTGCTGGTCAGTGACCTGTTGCTTCTCTCAATGAAGACATCCTCGTGTCTCACTGAAAACATGGACAGGAAGCAGCCTCTCCGGGGGAACTGAACAAACAGAGGGCTAAAGGCGTAGCACAAATATCTAAACCTTTCTGGAAAAAAAGACATCTTTGTGACCTCCTTAGTAGAGTTATTGTGCTCGGCTGCTGAGCCACACACAGATTGTTTAAGGAACGTCAAACCCAATGACACCCGTGTGTATCAGATCCTTCCTCTTGACGTCAAACTAGGAGCGAGACAAAGAGTGTATCAAATCCTTCCACGAGTCATTAAATCAGGAAAATAACAAGATGAAAACATGTTTATTTCTTGATTTTACACTTAATTCTTAAAGGTGAAATTTTGTATTTATTGACATAATTAAGCAATAGAATCATCGTTAGTTGGCAATATTTTACTTAATTAGTATTTCTTAGGGCAAACACGAATGGTTGACCCTAGTTCCTACCCCAAGGCTGTATATTTCTTACATTAATGCAGAAATACCAGCATTTTCCAAAGTTCTAAAACATGCCGACAATAAAAAGTACAAAGCATTATAGACTTTCAAATCTTAGTTTGAAACTTTTCATGAATCGTGAATGTGATTTAACCACATTATTGAAAGCCAGTAATTACCATTCTTCTTCAGCAACACTAGTCTTCAATTCTCTAATGATGAACTGGGTAAAAATAAAACCTTTCTCCTGTTAAATACTTTAATCCCGTAGTTACGTGCCAGCACAGCGTTCCTCGCATCCCCTCATTGTGTAGAGCTGGAGTAAGAATAGGTGGATAAAGAAGAGCGCGATATGAGAAAGAAGGGTGGACAAGAAGAAGAAGTTCAACATTTCATCGCAGAAGGGGAGGAGATGAAGATAAAACCGGTGGTTTGAAATCTCCATCCACTAAGGCGTTAAAGCTTGAGATACTGTATGTGCTCATTCCTGCTGTGCTCCTGTAATCACAGTGGAGATTACATCTAATCAGAGCTTTGCACCTGATGATTTTATCTGAAGCCAACTGGTCACATCTATATCCCCTGTCAGTGCATTATCAGCTTGTCATCTGACCTATTAGCCAAGCATTCCCAGAGAAATAGAGACGCATGGAGAGTTAGATCATGGGTGAATGAGTCATCGGCAGGTATGTGCTGTACATTACAATGGAGAGGGCACATACAGTCCGGTTATTCCCATGCATGAACACAGACAAAAACCTGAATATTCTGCATGCTTGTTCTAATTTCTCATTTATTCTCTCTTTTCTGCAAACATGCACATAAACTTTCTTTCATCAGCAAAACCCAAACACACACACACACACACACACATACACACGTACACCATGCTCTAAAATTCAGAGCCACCAGAGCTTATTTCCAAGAGACGGATGCACTGAGGTTAACTCTAGCCTTTGTACCTCTCTTGTTACCCTTGCGGCTGCAAGGCCATGATATACTGTGATTCATTAGTTTCAAAGACAAGCCATGGAAATGGGCTCGTCTCTGTCCAGAGCCTGCACCTTTTAACTACTTCCTTCAAAAGGGAATTTTTTTGGAAGGAGCTTCCCTCTTTTGAATTACCTTCTCAGAAGCAACCAATTATTTTCAAGCTTAGAGCAGTAATTAATAAGGTGGATTCACAACTCTGTCTTCCTAATTAATCAGGAGGCACCCAGTAACATTGGAAAGCTCTTGGAACGGCTTGTCCCTTATTTCAGGATGAAGAAGAGTGAGAGGCACATGCATGGTGTCCTTAGTGCGTGTCTGTATAAATGTGTTTTTTAATGGTCTAGAAGCTTTCAATCCAGACCAAAGTCCAAAAACAGCTCAACCTGTTCACTTGATGTTACTTTCTCTCTCTCTCTCTCTCTAGCTTTCCAGTCCCCTCATTTGGTCATTTCTGCACAAAATTGCTTTTGCATATAATATATACTGTCTATAACAAATTTACAGTGTTTCACAAGCAGACAGCAAACATGAACACCAACATACTGTATGACAAAGCAGCAACAGCACTGATAGGAACACTGAACTAATGCCTAAAAACTACTGATCTACCAAAGCTCATTTAATCAGCGATGTGCCTGTTCAAATGAGACAAATGTCACTGGTTGCTGTTAACAGAGTAACAGCTGTAAATAGAGAATCACATGTGATAGATCCAACCTGTCTTGCCTTAATCAGGGTTGAAAATCCAGTTGTTATAGGATAAACAATATATAAAAGCAGTCAAACCTCTACCACAAATACTAGTGCACAACGCATATGCATTAAATCCCAGTAATAAAAGGAAAAAGCCTGATTATGCCTGATTGTAGGGGGTGCAGCCTCCTAAGCACCCCTATTTCCCACGTCCATACTCTCTTCCATCTACAGTCAGCATTTAGACTCTTATTGTCCAATGAAAGGATGTTTTGTTACATCATGCACTGTATGTAGGATTGACAGAAGGAGGATAGCTTTGGATAAATAACATTTTGAGTTTTGATTCAAGGATGTGCACTGGAGAAGTTTTAACACCGCTCTTGTGTAAGTTCAATCCTGGAACATGAATGGCTTCCAAGCCTGGTTATGATGTCACAAAATCCAGCTCATACGTGTTAAACTCAGATTTAAGGTGAGCGCGGAGCAACTTTCTCTCTTTTGCAAATGAAGCTGAAAGCACTAACAGTGCACATCATTCTGCACAGTGACGGTCAAACATCCAAGTGAAGTCACAATAAGAAAAACATATTTTTAAATGGGTTGGTACTTAAAGTATAAAACTGGAGAAAATGAAAACTGAGTTTTAGACTCAATGGCATGTTAAAAAAAAAAGATCTTTTGTGCAGTG
Source organism: Argyrosomus regius (assembly GCA_946959425.1). Classification (NCBI taxonomy): domain Eukaryota; kingdom Metazoa; phylum Chordata; class Actinopteri; family Sciaenidae; genus Argyrosomus; species Argyrosomus regius. Next base: position 10,611,612 of record OX336900.1, on the reverse strand, counting down.
ATAGGGGTCTTCCCCTCTCCACTCTGAGCTTTTTTCCAGACAGACCACATGGGTCTCCGGACGCCAGCTGGTAGATCTATTCCTCCCCTTTACCACAAAGTACACAGCCAACTCAAACCTACTGTCAGCACTAGTTTCTCTCTGGGGTACGAGCCATCACTCACTGCTTACCTTCACTGAAGAGCTTATGGAGGCTCCTGCAGATAAAGATAACCTCCTTTTTAGTGATAGAGATTGTTATTAAGGCTTAATGTACATGGATTTAAAATCAAAACTACAAAGTTGATAATGAGGGGATGCATTTTATGATATTTCTGTTTCAGTTATCCATCAAATCAATCCCAAACTATCACAAATTAAATCATAGGCAACTTAGATGACAGCTTAAACTCACCTCTTTAACCATTAGGCTGCAACCAACCTGCCATAAGAGATGTGATTTAAGGCTCAGGATGTGAAAAACAAGTAGACACGGAAGACACAACAGCAAACAAAAAGACAACCAGACAGCACTCCCCCTGTTCATTTTCATCCTTTGTATGAGTCATCTTTTAAGAACCATTTCTTGCATTGTTATGAACCCGGTGTGCAAGACTGCGGTGTTAAAATAACACTTCAAAGGATGAACAAATAAGCCTTTTTATTTTACCTCTAAATGCCAATGTAAAAACAGGCGCCCATGCGTCTTTCAAGATAAGATTGCATTAAAAGTTATGAACAAAGGGGATTTGGGAGGTAGACTAGGCCATGTGTTTCATTTTCAGACCTTTATGTAACTTCTTTCTAACATTTAATAGAGCATAAAGGAAGGTTTTACCCGCTAGAACATTTATTGCAAGATTTTTCAACATATTCCAGACAGCTGATAAAATGAAAACACATATGAATGTTATTATATTATTTTCAATTCTCCATCCTTCTTGTGAATGTGAAATTTATTATGCTTGAATATGAGCATGACCTCATGTTTTATCCATGTCTGTTCTTGACTCAACTGTAGTTCAACATAAGTGCATTTAAGTACTGTTTAAATTGCACTATATGGCATTACTGCTGCAAACAAACTTACCGGAATTACATTATGTTTTGTGTGTCTGTGCTAAAATTACTTATAACCTATAACACTCTTATAAAGTTTTGTTTTTAATATGAATACACAATGCTGATTTACTGCCACATCACAACAGTAATGCAGGTGTATATTCCCTCGCACACTTTAAAAATATGTATTTCTAATTGTATGAATGTTGAATGAGCAAACATAACAATTCACCAGTGTGTTTTCTTGTGCGTTGTATGTTAATGTTTTGTAGCTTTTGAAATTAAAAAGACAAATCAACAACGTACTGTAATTTCAGTGTGCAGTGGCTTTATCTCTGTTAATATATGACAACAATATCTAAACTTGGCGACTGGGAACCTTCTTCCGTTGCCCCGTCTTCCGAAAATGCAATGCAGTAATGTCATAGTTGTCGCATGCATAGGGGAAATAAGCACTAAGCTAAATAAAATATATCTCCAGGGGCTCATGTGTTGCTGAAATGCAGCTATGAAAGTAAAGATATGCATATAAGATATATGTTTACGCTTTCAACAGTAGCAGAAATGCCAGAAAATGTGGCTTTGTTTTGGAGTACAAAAATTAGTTTGAGCATGAGTTTGCCAAGGCCCCTCTATCTTCATCTTCCTTTTGTGTGCTCTTTCCACCAGACCGTCTGTATTTCTGTCTTTTCTGGCTCACGATCGCTCCCTTTCACCTATTTAAGCAAATGTTCCCCATCAATTCAAGTGAAATCTAATTTTCTCAAGGCTCTGGGGTGCCAAAGGGAATAAACAAAAGCGGCCAAAGTTTTTGACCTCTGTGGTTGCTGACCATAAAGCTAATCAGTCTAGGCTCACAGTCCTGGTTTCCATCTTCCCTCTGACAGACAGACAAATAGATTTGCCTGAGTTACAGTGTGAGTTAAAGTCAGCCGGGAAGAGAATGCTGGCTTTACTTGTCCTCCATCCTGTTCTCTCTGTTCTCACACTCCACTGACCTTCCGATGACCAGCACTCCCTGCGTGTGGGGTCACTGACTGAGCGAAGAAGCCACGCGTGGTCATCAGTCAGACGGTCAGATTTGGGCTGACAGAAGCCTGTCTCTTTCAGCTGATCTAAGACAAGTTTTTTTTTTTTTTCTCCCCTTCTGTTGCCCTACACATGCTCACACAGAGCAGTGTCCTTGTGAAAAATGAATGCTGGATGGAAAGCAAAAACAGCATCCGCTCCAGTTGACTAGCACAGCAAAAAAAGCTCCTAGAGCAGTTTCCCCTTCTTGCCCTAAAAGGCAGTATCTCTGCTGATAAACGTCTCCATTTTTTTTCATTTTGTGTTCCTGCTTTTGACTCATTTAAAACTTCAAATCCACTCTGAAACCCTGTGTAGGAGTTTCTTCTTTCATCACGAAATTCAGATTAGTGATAAAAGGAAATGGTGCAGAGAAAGTCAGGGACCTGGAGCACGGAGTCTTCCCCCGTCACTTTGTCATGCAGAAAGCAGATGCTTTTGGTTTCCCATCCCACTCGTCATTAAGGTTATGCGTCTGAGGCCCCACGGTGCTGAGAGATGGACACACAGGGAGTAGACTGAGGGGAAGGATATGTGATGGCTGGATCGGAGGTGTTTTTGCTTTGTCAGATGAAGTGTGAAGGCAGTTCTCCTCCCTGTCTGTCTACTCGCCGTCATGTTTCTCTCTCCTTATTTTCTTGCCATCAGCAACTTCTAATAACTCCCTGTTGGGGTATGGGACACAGCAGGGTCTCCTTTGGTTGGCCCCCGTACTCCTCTTCATTCACTCTCACCTAATCCCTCCAGCACTGGGGACAGGAGTGAGCTGCCAACAACAATAGGAGCTGCCAGGGTTTGATAAAGAGCCTGTGGACTGCTTCGGGGTGCAGGGACCCCGTGGAATCGAGGGCCCGAGTGCATGACGCAGTCAAAATCATCAACAGAGTTTCCAAGCAAAGGGGTCACAGGCAGGTTGTAAATTCACAGAGGGTTAAGCAGGAAACTGTATTTGTTGACACATGATCTGAGAGAAAAGCAATAGGTTGTCCTTGAAAAACACCAGGGAATATATTTACTTGCCAGGAGTAGATCCAGTTGTCTAATGCTGACACAAAGGTCAGTTTTTTCAGCAACTTTGGGGGTTTTAGCAACATAGAGGAAGTTAAAGGAATAGTTCCACATTTTGGGAAATTGATTTGCTTTCTTGGTGAGTTAGATGAAAAGATCCACACAGCTTATATCTCTTAGCTCAATATGAAGCTGAAGCCAGCATAATGAGGTTACCAGGCAACCAGCTCAAGGGAGTCACTGGCCCTAGACAAGAAATAATCCCCCACACTTTTTTTTATTAAACAAACAAGATTTAATGCGTCAATTAATGACCTTTAGCAAGTAGGCAGACTTTATTGTCTTCTGACAGAGCCAAGCTAGCTGTTTCCTCCTGTTTCCAGTCTTTATGCTAAGCTAACCGGCTCCAGCTCCATATTCTACATACAGATATGAAAGTGGTAACTGTCTTCTCATCTAACCCTTGGCAAGAAACCAAATAAGCTTATTACCCAAATATTCCTTAAACATTCTACAATTACAGTTGTCTTATGGTGGCATATTTGATTGGCTCAGTATATTCACAATAGTCAATAAATTAATAAATAAATAAATGATTCAGTATTTCCCCAGCAGAGTGGTGTGGAGCAGGCTTTGAAACAGCAGTCAGACCTTCATGTTGGAATATAAATTCATACAAAATACTATTTAAAAGTTAACTGAATGGTTAAAATATGAAAAATGTCAATAATTAAAACTGTTTCAATGATCTTTGTTTTTGTGTCAGGTTAAAATGTTCTGCAGGGGTTTAGGGATGAGGCCCTGCTCTCACAATTGATCTTGTTCCAAACTCTAATGAAAACTAATAAATGGATGCTCTGTATGGGGATGCAAATCAACCACGCACACCTTTTCTTTATGCTCGATGGGCCATCTATGCCGTAAAAATGAGCGTGCCACATCTGTGTGCTCCATCTGCTCCGATGTGATGTTTATAAACAATCTTTTAGAGAAAGCCAATAATGTTCCACTCCCTGGGTGCATCAGCTGAACAACAGGAGCTATATTCCTTCCAGGGATCAATGGACCGCGGATGATCGATGAGCTACTAGTGCATTATTGGGAAATCAATCACCAACTTTAGAAATAGGGTGAAATGATGTTGAGAGCTGATTTAAAGAAGCGTGACATAACAGAATCTTTTGTCAGCATTCACTGCAGAGATAGGTTTTAATGAAAGCTGAATGAATACTCAGGGGTTGGGAAGCGTATTGTATTGTCTAAGAAATTGGACATTTAATTCCTCGTCTTAATACAGACACCTGTTGCAAATGCAGGAAGATTCTGATCTTGCGCCTTACACTTCAGTTCAAGTTAATTTTCCTTTAAATAATTTAGTTGTTTTTGTTCCATCTCCTTGGTCAGGGTCAGGATGCATGACCAAACCCACCTAATACATCACAATCAGACTTTTACTAGAAAGAGGGAGGACATCTCTCTCACTGACACAATCAGAGGGGTGAAAGACATGAAGGCAGGGAGAGTAAATTTGCATTCAGCCCTTAATTGTTTGATTTCCCTGAGGGCGTGCAAGACGGAGGAGAAGGGCAGGAAAAACTACAGACAGATTTAATTAATTGAAATGCTGTTTTTTGTATGTGCATCTACCTCGTGAAAAGAATGATAGGCTTGATTGTTTGAGGTTCCCTAGTTGCTCATTAGTTCAAGCACAAGGTTGCAATGAATATAGATGCATGAGCTTTGGGCCTTGGGCCAGTTCTTTGCAAACCATTTGAATTAATGAGAAAGCTTAAAGCCGTTGTATTAGCATGACCCGTCCTGAAAATGACTTTGCATTCACCCCCTCCTTAGTACCTCCTCCCGTTCTCAGCCTTAACCCACATAATGATTTAAAGAAAAGAAAAAAAAACAGAGCAGAAAAAAAGATGTAAAAGAAGAGACGGATGTGATGTGATGCAATTGTTTGTTTTGAGGCTGCACGTAAAGCTTATTGTTTCAACTTGGAATGTGTCCACAGAGAGGAATATGAATTAAATCAAGTCAATTTCCATCTGTGGACTTTCAATATTTTCTGATTTTGCTACAGGCTAGAAGACATGAATATCAAAACGAGGTGTATATCTACTTCCACCTCAATACAATGAAGGTTTGCAGTGCCCACAATATTGCAAGGAGGAGAAAAGCAGCAGATGGAAGTCAGCATTTCTTTGTGAGAAATTGTGACCTCCCTGTCAACAGATTTTTTAGGGACTACTTTTTCGGTAGAAGGTGTTTCCTGTGACAATTGTTCACTGAAAGTTTGGTTAACCCGCCCTTTAAAAGTTTGTTTCAGAGTTTGCAAAATACTTCAGAAAAGCATCACAGTTCTATAATGCCTTCCTGATTTCCAGTGCAGGATGTACTGAGGGTTGAATAAGTAGTTTAGGGAATCGGGCGGAGGAGTGTTGTGGTTTGCTGATAGTGTTGAAAGAAAAGAATGTGTTGCATGATCTATAAGCCATGAGCCTGCTGTGTGTGGCGCACAAACACCGTGGAAACAGCGCATGCAGCGATACCTGCATGTGTACAAGCACACAAACACGCACACATGCTCCCACACAAACTCGCATAAATCACGTTGAGCTACCAGCACATGCAGCGATTTCTGCACAGGGACACACTCTCTCTTTCCATCTCTCCCACACCCCCGCGCACAGACACACAACTGGAGCTCGTACTGAGGGAGATGAAGAGGCAGAGCAGAGGCACGCTCTCTGCCACAGAGGAGCAGAAGCCCCGGGGGCAGATAGGAGTAGAAAGCAGGATGAAGGATCTCCCCTCCAGTGATCCACAGCAACAAAGGCGATTTGAGAGACTGCTGCTTTGGCACCCTGGCATAATTAGTTTCAGATAACAATGTCATTGGCCCATGTCATGAACAAAAAAATAGAAGAAGAAAAAAACATACATCTGGGCCATGATTTTTCAGTTTTTATTTGTTTTCCTGCAATTAAAAATTTAATTGTTATCACTTGTTTAATTGCAAGCATACGGAATATTTAAGCTTCATATTACACTTGACCTAAAGTGGAGCATTTAGAGTTCACACTGTGCCCATCAGCTGCCTGTGATTAGTCAGATGTGATTACTTTTCCCTGGCCCTTGGGGATTGTGATATCATAAGCAATACAATGACTATTAATGTCTTTTGAGGAAAAAGGGAGAGGCTTGCCCTGGTGTAAGCCATGTGTGAGCGGGTGATGATTTGCAGGGCTATTGTTCTCATAGACATACTGTAGACTTGGCGTGTGCATGCATGCCGTTGGGTGACAAACACTGTGCTGTAAGCACAACACACAAGAGCCAGATGTGACTTGTGATGTTACATGTCGACAAGTGACAACAGGCGAAGAAACAAACGAGGGAATCGATGACTATGTGTAAAACATCTGCACTTTTTCCCTTTGGTTATCTTGTTTGTAGTTATGCTTGTGTGATTCTTACAACATGCCCTTACATAGATATTTGTCATAAAACAAGACAAGCAGTGTGAAGATAAACAAGCATGGATTTTTATTATTTTAGCAAGTTTCCATTGTACTTATCAGACTGGAATGGTTGGACAATGTGTCACTCCACACTGAGCTGTGGAGCAGCAAGAGACATAGTGTTGCTATAATATGGTGAGGCAGCAGCGTGTGTGCTTAATGTGACACGAGATGCAGCTGTGTTGAACAGCAGAAAGAAAACAAGCCCTCGTACCTGAATGACATGTTTGTCTGTGCCTTCCCAAAAGTGACCATTCCTAAAACAGTTCATGAGCGTTTCTTGGTCTGCCCCCACTGTGGCTCAAATCCCAATAAGTTAAGGCAACATGAATGGTTTGGTTAAGATTGTGAAAATGACATGACTAACTTTGAAACACTGAGCGAGATGAATTCATCTCTATCTCTCTGCTAGGAGTGCAGGGGTATGCTCAGGGTGGCCTCAGCGTGTCATCGAGCCACCCTTTAGGACCGCCCACAAAATCCTGGACTGAAAACTGTTTTAACCTCTAACTCCACATTTCAGTAATATATCATTCAAATACTTTTCACATGTTTTCAGCAACTATTTTCCAACATATTTAAAGTATTTTGAAAGAAATTTCAGAATTGCCTTCACACTGACTTTAAAGAGTATTCTTGCATTTGATGGGAAAGCATAAACTGCTCTTTCTAAGTATTTGATTTGTTTTTCCTGGTGAGGACAGACTCAGGATTTCTATGTCCACACAAGATGATTCTTGGAGCCGTGAGGTTGCTTTCAGTACATATCTGGTTCCTCTCTCTTTCTTGGCACTGATCACACTCTGCTTTTTTAGCTGCATAGTTGAACGGTAGTGGCGAACATGATCCAAATGTAAGGATTTCTGGCTTCTTCCTGTGTATGAATCTTCTTTATGTCAAAATAATGGGCAGCAGACTTTTAGGTTAGTGGACCATCTCCGGTGTACTTTTTGTACTTAGAAACTATATAGTGTATTTTTTTTAATTGTAACTAACAGACCTGTGTATCTCAGTATAGGCTGCATCATTATTTTCACACTTTATCAAAGATTAGTGTTGCATTTCTGTCCTAATTCCAATTATCTCATCCATTGTTGGGGTGGTATTCATCATCCCGTCTCTGTAATTGGGATCCTGTGGAGTCATCCATCACACAGACAATACACAGAAATGACACTTTATTGATTTCACGGGGCATGCCTGGGCTTAACCACATCAATCTCCAGGTGACAGTAACTGCAATAATTGCGTGCCACTGCTGCTAATGGCTATTCTGTTTGACCATCTCACTGACCAATTAACCAGCCTGGAATGCCACACAGGTGTAAAGAATCATAATGAGGCTGTTAGGATAAGTTGAAATGGGGATAACCTGCTTTGTCTGTAGAATAAATATGACAAGCTTTCATTTTTTTGCACACAAAGAAAAACTTTTTTTGTGTGTTTGCTGCTGGTCTAAGACCCAGGGGCGCCACTGAGCTGCACGTTAGCTCGCTACTGAACATGGCAGCTTATATAAATAAAGTCAAAACCATCTGCCTTGACTTTTTTGTTCTTTTTTCCTCCCCTTCCTCCCTCTTCCTTGAGCAGAAATCATTGGCTGGCATGCTCTAACGGCTCTGTTCATGACATGCTTCGTGAAGACTGGGAGTTGCATTGAGCTCAGGGTAAGCAGGGGGAATTCTGCTTCTCTGCTCTACTTGGCACTGGCCTGCAACACTGCCTGATGTCAGACAGATCACAGCCAGGAAGACTGGCCTTCTTCCCTTGCTCCTGGAAAAAAAAAATGTTACCAACACTGAGACAAGGTTTTTTGGCTCGCAGGGTTTGCACCATTGTAGGGTTTCATGCACATGATCCCACTTTTTCCACATAAAGCTGGGCTCTTGCCACTTGCCACATAAAAGTGAAGGGACATTATTATTACCACATTGCCTCATGAGTCTCTCCGTTGAAATGTAACATACTAATTGGAGTTCCTAGATTAGATTTTTATGAGAAACGTATTTCTTTGATGATGATTTCATCGACTTTAAATGTTTATATTTACATCTGTTCTAAATAACTTTCCGTTCCAGAGCGAGGCTTACAAGCTACTTGCTCTCTAGAGCCCTGATGCCTAGCTTCTCATTTATCATAGTTAGCTCAAGGATTTGTCCAGAAGTCCCTGATTAGGTTGTCTGAGTTTAATGAGACATATCGGTGCCTGTGACTGGGAAATCACTGCACATTGATCCAGCTTGTATTCTGAAAATGGTAATGAAGGCTATAGTGTCAATGTACTGGTCATAGCAAGTCAATTAAGGATATTCAAAAAAAGGAAGTTAATGTGCTTCCATTATTGTCAGTGAATGTGTAAGTTCGAACCTTTTCTTTGCTCGATTATAAGAGATGAGTCCCACAGAGCTTGAAGTTGAAAACCAATTTGTGACTACTGACTGAAAAATGTACTGTTTTATATTCCGCTAAATAGAACACATCTATGATGCTCACATCACGGGCAAGGTTGATTTTATTCTTTCTTTAAGCTCACCGGACAACAGTTTTGCAGGGAACACTTTCTTCCTAACAATTAAGTTTTTCCTTTCTCCTCTTGGCCTGTAGTCACATAATGAATTCAACATTTTGTTGTTCTCCCCCAACATCTGATCAAGAGCGTCACAAGCAGTCTCTCCCCGTCTGTTTTTACGGCATGTGCGTGACTTCGGCTCAGCTCTTGTCTCATCTGTGTGTTTCGATTTTTGTCATCGCGAATGATCACATCACACAAGTGTTCAGTACAACACTACATTTGCATTTACAATCGTGTGTCATAATCGATAGAAAACCGATGTCGCATTAACATACAAGAGCCAAAAAGTTCTTTCTCCAGCATGATTGCCAGGTGGAACGTCTGACATTCAGGACCTTTCTTTCTAGGTCATATCAACGCACATCTACAAATGAGACCCTCCCTTTTGCTGTTGATTGATTAGGCACTAAGTCCAATTCATCAAGGCTGTTACAATTAATATATCTCACACACAACGACATTTACTTTAACACGCATAAGAGCAGAGCAGACACTGACAATGAAGACCACATGTAAAAGAGTGATGGAATTTCTCGATAAATCACCGAAGAGATTCAATTTCTGAGGTTAGTGCGGTCGTCTTTTCTCAATTAGAACATTCAAAGCTGAGAATGTGTTTGAATGGTTAGCCGTGACATTTATTTCTGTATGTGAATATATTCCATTTAGATAAGACCATGCGCAAATCCTGGTGTTATTTCCCTATACAAAGACAGACAGAAGAGGCTGACAATGTTGAACAGAGATACAACAGAAAAATATGATAATTTAATGCAGGAAGAACAGAAGTGGCATTTAGTAGCTGGCATTCAGGATTAGCTTGAAGTGACTTCATTGTCTTTCTGTCTGCGTTGTCAAATCTACTGACAGGCAAATCTGACTCTTTCTCCCAACCTAATATATTTTCTTTCAAAAAGTTATTTTGTCACTTTCAGCCTGGTGACAGCATGACAGGATGTAAACATAACAACTGTAATTATGGTTATTGTACCCGTCTAACAGATGCAGAGAAGTTAACAAATATTTCTCTGTCAGTATTTTAAGATGCAGCAGTAGCACAAATCCCAGCGATATTTGCCTCCTGTTGTGTCACACTTGCAGATTTTTTTTGTGGCTGTTTGGGTGTCAGGCTGCCTACAGTTGGGACAGGTTCTGAAGCATTAACAGCCAAACATGGCATCCTCTTGTTGACTTGTGGTGCCTCTCCACGATACCGACTCCCTGTCTGTCAGATGGAGCCCCGCTGGAAACCTTTCCCCTGAGTGATGCATTTTAAATGGGGGTCTCGACCGCCCCCACCATGCTTTCTCTTGCCCCATGCCTCATTAACTTCCAACTGATTGATAAACAGTGAGCTGCTGCTGCCATGCGGGACGGGAGGCTAGTGGGATTAGACACATGATGTAGTTTGTTGGTGGTTCATCGCTCAGCCGGGATGAGATGAAACCACAAGTGTTGTCGGCTGGGTAACGTGCAGTTGAGGGGTTTCTGTATATGAGTTTCTGTGCTTCAAAAAACATACTCCTAGACAGTGTTTCTCTGGATGTTTTCTTGGATGAGTGAACTGCAGATAGTGAAGTTTGTCTTTAAACAATAGTCAGGTTCCCAGGCTAAATTAGAAGAAGTTTTGCTTGCTGTAATCATCACTTACTGGACGTTCAGAGATTCCTTCCTAATGCGCAATCTCGACAAATCAAGTGGATATCTTCCAAGAATTACAGCCTGCTGCCATTGTGGGAAACTCATCATGTAACTTTATATTTCTGCTGCTGACCAGTATCACTAACTAGCCAGTAGTTTTTATTTATTTCAGTGGCATAGACATAAATGTAGTTCATGCACACTGTGGTTTCGTTTATTGGTTCAAACCTGAGTTTCAGCTCGAGCTGTGTTTTTACTGTTTCCTGTGGCTAAGATCTGTGGACTTTTTGCATAATGCTTTCCTTATTATGCACAAGGGTTAACTGACGTTGCCAGGAAACAATCTAATCTTAGCACCCATTATGTATAGATGCTATTATGCTGCAAATCATGTGAATTAGCAGTCAAAGAGTGTTAGTGACAAGCTATGTCCGTTACAATTCCAGTGGATTTCCAGGGTAACCAACCGAAGACTCCTACTGACAAACCTCCCATTTAAAATAGCCTTCACATTTATTACAGTTGGTCCATCGGTTACTAGACCAGTCATCTGTTTTGACATAGACATGACCACCACTGGCTTTCTGGCACATCTACTGCTTCACCGTATGCAGAAAATTTGGACTAGTAGCAAAGAAATAAAGGAGTGTTAGTTCTCTTCCTCTAGAATTAATGATATTTTCATGCACATGGACAGTTCATACTGCAATGCCTGGAACTGATCTCGGCCAACCTCGTTCAGGTGATCTAAGGTACAGTGTCTTGGTTTTAACTTTCAAAAAAAAGCATTCCTGTTCGTAGGTGCCAATTTGTAGGTTAACTCGAGTACCTAACTAAACAATGTGATGAAAGTGTAAGCTTAGTCGTCTTCATTTGATCAAACGTTCCTTAAATGGAGTAAATCGATCTCCTTTCTGGTGCATTCAAGGAAGCTCTAACATTTGAGACAGCCAATTGAAATGAGAAAAAACCGAGGGCTACCTCAGCAAGAGACGTGCTCTCCCTTTTAAACAGAGTGGTGACATTAGCTAATATCTTCATTTTAATCCACTAAGATTTGATCAGATACCCGGCAGCGGCTGAAACTACATCGGTTTGATTCCTTCGGCAACTGTGTGTCCTCTCTGGGAGTCCTTGATCAAGACGCTAAACCTCATTCACTGAAAGTCACAATAAAAATGTAACATATGGATGACACATGGGTGTCTGCAACATGTTCTTTTATACCCACACTCTCCTTGAGTGTTGCAAGCAAGCAGCGAGGCAGACACACACACACACACACACACACACACACACACACTGGATCGTCTGTTGTGGGCAGATGTTGAGGTTGTGTGTCCGACCGAAAGCGCAGACCTAATTAAGACTGAAGAAACACATCATTTTATTTGGCTCTCTCTACTCTTTGGCCTTGCTTTGATCCAATGATTATTACCAGCTCTTTGGCTCTGCAGAGGAGTAGAGGGCGGGGAAGCATTGTGTCTCATGCTGACAGCTCCCAAACAAAATAACCCCCCTCCCTGGGTTGTTACATCTGACACTCCCAGCTGGGTTGTCAGCGGTGAGGTCAGTAAGAGAATCCAGCTGCCTGCTGAGGTTTGTTCCTCTGCTGTGGATTAGCACCAGCCAACCATCTGCTGGTGTCCTGTAGTCAGTACTGTACATGCACTCTGCTATATGTACAATGCATGGACACATAAAGCCACTCATGAGCCAATCATGAACACAAATACACATGCTGTAATAATCAACCCAGGAGGGGTCCTTGGATGTCAGCTCATTTGTTGATCTATCCCTGCCGTTGGTCCTCTTCCCCCCCCCCCCAGCTGAGTGTCCGTCCCCAGAGAAAGAAGCAGTGTTCAGTAACCTCCGTAAGTGACGATGAAGGGCAGCCATCATCATAGCTGTGACGATAATGATTTTTTTGTGTGTCATTGTAGTGACAGGAAAAGTAGTCCAAAGGTTTCTGTGGTGTACTGAAGCAAAAATCTATTTTTTGTGTGTCAATTAATCCTCCGATACCCTTGAAAAGTCTGACGAAGGCTCTGGAAGGTTTCCTGCAGGACAGCAGCTTTAGTATGCATGGATCGCAATGGTGACCCAGAACTTCTCAAACTAAAATCTTGTTGCAAACATAACATATCTGTGGCTCAGGAGGTAGAGCAGATCTTCCATTAGGTTGGCAAGGCTTCCCTGGCTCTTCCTATCAGGGCAGAGCAGCACCTTGCATGTTGTGTAAACACTTGAGAAAAAAACGATTGCAAGTGAGACTCATTTTTGACCATGGAAACAGCAGCGTGACAAATAAATACTTACCACAAGGTCCAATGAACTTGTCTCCGGCCATGTCATAACAACTAAACCATCTCCATGACAACTTAGCAACTCCATCAGCAGAGGAAGGCCATGGTATAAAGCTTTGTAAACACCATGTAAGTGGGACCTTGTGTTGAGACCTTTTTATGCCAAAATAGAAAAATATTTCTTTGAAATTTGTTGTCCTGTCATTTATCTCTCCTATGACGAATTACCACACTGCTGAAAAAGTTTAGCTTGGTGATGGTATTAATAATATGTTGGAGCTGTAGTGGTTTCCTCTTTTATCATTCCTCCCTGCAATATTTAGAAAATGCTCAAAGGTGCATACCTTTATATACAGAACTCATATTTTCTCCCACCATGAGTTAGCACTCATTGATATCAAGTTGACTAAGACGACAGGGAGCTGTCACACAGTAAAAGCCCTGGCTGGCCAGTGAAAAACTTTACTTGTGAAGCAGTGATAACAAAACTGAGTTTGCTATGATGGAGATGGAGATAAATGGGTACTTTGCTGAAATTAGAAGAAAAAAAAAAGGCAGAAGGTGACATATTACCAAGGTATTGTGGTAATCTTTCCAGCCCTACATGGTAGTGACCCCCGAATTTACGCTGTTCTTTCATCATTTCTTATAGAAGCAGAAAGAAAGACGGAGGAGGGCCGTATCCCTCTGTTAGCCTGCAGCAGAGATTTACTGTGTTGATTTTATTGTGATTTCTAGACATAAACTGTAAATGGATCACTTGGTAACCTCAGAGAGTCACTTCATGGTGTTATTGATTCCCATCTATACCAAAAAATGGTTTCTTCACTGCTTTCCTGTCAACATCTCCCCCGTTCTCATTTGATCAGATCATATACAGTATGTCCATCTGCTCATGTCTTGCTATTGTCTGAAATGTGTAAGCTAATTACTGCTCATGGAATGAGTTATGGATTGATATTGAAGGCTTCTTCATGGTGCATGCATGTGGTGGCTTAATAGAAATCGTCACAGCAGCCCCCTTTTTTTTTTTTTTTTTTAAATCCATTTTCTTTCTTGATGCCTTCAGCTGCTCAATTCAATTTATGCTCTCCTAAAGCAGGGTTAAGTTTTAAATCACATCAGTCTGTTTATCTTCCATGCAAGTCTGGCGGTGGTGGAATGGCTCAAGACATTGTGATTGATTTTTTTTTTTTTTTTTTAGGATGAAGCCCCCCAGGTTCACTCGTTGTTTTTTGTTTATTCTTTCTAGGGGGCTGTTTGCAAGTAACTATACAGAAACCCATTACCTGGAAGATGGCAGTGCGGTCACGGGCTCTCACAACTTCATGGTATGTTTTAAACAACTTTTTATTATCTGTTTTGTTTTTGTATTTTTACTGAGGCCTTTAGGCCTTTTGTGGAACACTTCTTCTTCATGCCGGGTTCCGCTTCATTGTGCTACTATTACAGTCAGTGAGGAAGCAAAGAAACATTGATGTTGCAGATAGACCCACTTTTAAACCACCGGGAATTAGTTGGGCATAAAGAAGCTTGTGTAGGTGAGTGGGCCCATTTTTGTCCTCTGCCAGCAGATTCATATTTAATGAAGTAAAAGGCGGGCAGAGGTCAGAGAACAAACTCAATTTCATGCAACAGCTAAAGTCTTTTATAATAGATAAACTTAACCATCCCCCCCAAAAAACGGTTTGTTACGCAGGTCTGCAGAAAATATTGAATCAGTGAACATATAACTTCATGTCAGAAGTCACACTGACTGTGGAATATCCAGTACCTATTACATTTATGAGACTTAAATTGAGCTTGCTCTGCTATCTAAAACACATCTGTTAAATCTGTCAAACGATTTTTCACTAACTTTGACTCCAAATCGAGGCAGTTGTGCAAGATTAAGATAGAGGAGTTCATTGTTTTTGACTACAGCTCCAAAGGGGTGCAATGTGAGCTTTTTTTACTCGATAATTAACAAATATATCTGTGTAAATGTTTTTGCATTTTATGAGGTAATTCCGTCATAAATTACACTTTTACACCCCACGCTTGGATGTGGTCTTCTTCCAATTTATTTAGTGCTTTTTTATGATTTATGTATTGCTATCCTTGTTTTAAAGTACACGTTCTTACAAACTGTCCTCTTCTCTATGTGCATTATTGCTGTTCCTGTTTTAATGTATTTTGTAGCTTTCATTACACTTCCCCAGGGACTGCAGTTGAAAATTAGCCAATCTGGTTAAATTAGCACATTTACAGAATTGCCTATTAATGTGCACTGTCCCTGTAACTTTAAATAAATAAATAAATAAATACATGATTCTAATTTTCATTAAGCTCAGTTGGGTTTCCCCCAGTGGAATATGTTCTGCTTTCAAATACAATAGGTCTTTCATCTTCCATAAATGGATCCATAAATATCCCTATTGAAGGATATTTATTTTGAGGTTCAGAAATTGCAGGACTATTAGGAAATTATATGTACTGTAATGAATGAGTATGATGTGGCTAGATACACGTGGAACAGTTTCTATGCCTCAAAGCTCCCACCTGCTTGCCTGATTTCAGCGATTTGATCATCTGCACTTTGCGCAGCAATTACGCGTCTAATTCTTGTTTAGATACCCGGAATACATAATGATAGACAGCCTGTGAGGTCTGTGTACAAAACGCCTGGCCTACTTATGCAGAAATCCACAAAACAGGAGATTAATATGATTCATTAATGGCCAACCCACACAGTAAAATATATTTTCCACTGGAGACTGCTGGGAGACCAGAGCTGGACCATCACTGTTTGGGCTCGGCCAGCTCATCAGAATTGCTACCATTCCAAAGCATAAAGACAATGTCGAAGTTGAAGCTGAAGCAGGGTCAGCTCAGGGTGGACTCCGAGACACTGAGCGCTTAGATAGTTTTCACATGGCATGGATGGATGGTTAGATTGATGGATAAATAGGTGTAGGGCTGCACGTTCTGCTTAATCAATTCATCACTGAGTTGAGAATAATGAAAAATGCCCATCACAGTCTCCCAGAGCCTGAGATAATGCCTTCATATAGCTTATTTTGTTTGATAAACAGCCCAGGATGTTCAAATGGAAAATGAAAGTGGCAAATTCTCATATTTGAGCCAGCAAATGCAAATTGCATTTTTGCCTCATTCTCGCATCAGAGGACTTCCTAGAGATTTTCTGTCGAGCACCTAGCTGATTAAAGATTGGATGGATGGACCAAAGGATCACTGTCAGTAACCACCTGCTCAGGATCTTACCAGCTGGAAACTAACAGACATCTTTTGACCTCAATCCCTCCTCTCATTCCTCTGTCATGACCACAGTGAGCTCTTCATGGGAGGGTGTTTTTTACTGGAAAGATCTTTTGAGACTGATCCATAGTTAATTTATTTGTCCTGCCTGCAGGGAGGAGACTGATATAGTGATCTGGGCAAGGGATCTAGAGGGTTCAGTTGTGTGTCAAAGGCAAGGTACTGCTGGGAGTGACTACAGCGTGAGTCAGCCCTCCCTTGGTTTCCTCTGTCTGTTTTACATCCTCTCCCTTTCTCACTAAATCTAAGTCCACGTTCAATAAATTAGTGCCATGTGCTGTAACAAAAACCATCTATTGGGAATATGAATCACTAGCATGGATATTAAAGAGTTAACTTGGAATAATAAATGCATAGTTATGATAAACAATGTAGTTTTCATATGCAATTTTCAGTAATCTTGGTATTAGTTATTAATCTTCCTTATTCCAGATATGAAGGCATAAGCACTTTCTCATTTCTTTCCTTTGAAACAAAAAAGTCTATTCATATCCCTTATATCGATGCATCACAGTCATGATCTCATCAAAGAAACATGAGGTGGTAGCATTAACTCAGTGCACTAAATCCAGCCCTGCTCCTCCCCATAACACTAAAATTTCATATTTCATACAATGGACTGTCCTTTCTTTGCACCTTTTTACCTCACTATAATGGATAGTTCTCTTTCAGTACACCTCTAGGTAGAGATATGGAAAGTGGCCAAACGGATGAAGGCTTTCAAGGCTTTTTGGTCCACTTCCTGAATGTCCACTCAAAATAAGATATTGTTTCTTCGTCGGTAGAGCTGAGTTCCGATAACCAAAAACGTTTTTTCAACCCTGTCTCCAAAAAATTACATCTATCCGCTACATAACTGTTGTTGCCACATATGTTTTGAAAGAAAGGTACGTTTTGCATTGTTTATATCTACGTTCATTTTTTTTTTTCCAGGCTTATTTGCTTCAATGTATAAAGAACTTGAATAATGTATAAACAAATTTCTAATCAAATCTACTCTCTCAATAGCAAAAAGCAAAGAACAAAACATGCTGGTATTTATTTAGCTAAATTAAGATACAAAACACAAACATTTTAACTCTATTATTCTATTTCAGTACTAACTTTTATTCTATTTACGTTCTCAAAGCACTGTTAACCGATTTATTTTCCCCTTTGAAGCAGCAGAACCACCTGCAAACTCAACATTGACATATTATCACAGCATAAAGTCATTGTGGCAAATATATTAGCGAACAATTTCCTTATTACTCATCCAGCAGACGTGGCGCGACATTAGCATTCCTTTTGAGTCATGTTTCTGGCAATGTTAGTCCAGCAATCACTCTTACTGTAGCTCTCTTTCAGTTTGGTGTGCTGCTGAATGCTCCTCTATGTTCACCAGATAAGTGGAAAGAACAATGGTGAGAGCGGTGACACTGAACTAAGAAATTAACATTGAGGAACGTAAATACAAAACATTGAGCTGAACAATGCTAAAAGATGCTAGAATGCTAATTGGTGCAGCTTTAAATAATAAATCATTGATTAATTGAAAGCTAAATTCAGGATTAAGATTTAATAAGTGGATGCAATATTAGATGCAGATGTAAGAAAAAGATATTGAACCTCAACCTTGTTTGGTTGGTCGGGGTGCTATACTACTATTTTATGCTGCTTTAACTAGCTCAAGTGAGAAAGCATTAATTGGATTAGCGGTTTTATTGGAGAATTACTGTGAAGAAGTAGTGTGATGCAAGACTAAGCAACACAAGAAACATATTCAGATACTAAACATGCAAAATCAGCAGCCACCTTCATGAAGCCAGACATTGAAATTTACTGCCTGCACTCTATATTTAGAGGCAGTCATAGAGGGGTGGAAAACTCACATTTCCTTGTTTTCCAGAACAGGGTGGCAGTAGGGCTGTTGGTCAGACCTCACCTGAGCAAGGTCGTCTAACTGTAGCAGAAGGGCTGTTTTCACTCTAAACCAGACATTTCCTCCCCGCCCTCTCGCTGCCAGGCCTGGTTCAATAAACATAGGCTTAATTCACTTTCTTTACTCTCCGCTGCAGCTTGACAGGTGGTCCATGAAAGCGGGTACCTGGGAACGCAGCAGCAGCAAGCAGCAGGATTTTGCTGGGAAATGTAAAACTCCGCACAGATTTCAGCCGTCATTAGCCTGTGGTGATGAGGAAATGGCTCCTGCTAACCCTGCAAAAGACTATTCCCCCAGAGTTAATTTGTTCATATTTCACAGTTATCAGCTGGGACTGGTGTTGTTGAACTGTGTTTAAACCTAAAGCCGTGTTTTCTTTCATTCTGGTTCCATTTTTCCTGTGTTGAATTTTAAATAACTGAAGTGTTTTTGTTTGTGCTCCCTCAGGCAAACTGCTACTACCACGGTGAGGTGGAGGGTCATGTCAACTCAGATGTCAGCCTCAGTACCTGTGCTGGTGTTAAGTAAGTTTGTCAGACAACTCCTTTCATTTTTGTCATGACATTATCACTGGACTAATGCCTTTAATTAATGAATGCAGGGAGAATTAATGCAGTTAACACTATTCCAAAGGTGTTTCAAGCCAATCACGGTGCTGAACAAACTGACGAAACATTTAGGCAATTGAGTTGCCAAATTAACTACTCTGCATTCTTTGGACTTTGAGCTGTGGGAGGAAACCAGAGCACTTGGACACAAACCATGCAGGCATGGGAAGAATATACAAACTCGACACACAAAACTTGCAGGTTTGAACCCAGAACCTTCTTGCTGCAATGTAAGCAATTTGGAAATCAAGATGTAAGTCTTTCAGGTCTGAGTGCTGACCTTTACATACCGAAGTTGAGTTCTTTCAAGGCATAGTCAAGTCCAAGTCTGATTGTCATTGTTGAAAAGAAGTCTCATTGGGAAAAGAAACACGAGCAGTCAGAAAATCACACAGGTTTTAAACAATCTCCTAGCTTAACTCAACTTTTTCAGAACAACCATACTTTCTGTGGTTTTCCCTGTGCAAGGATGAGCTCACTTTCAGCTTTACCTCCAAAGAAAGCGGTTTAGATAGATGTGTCCAAACTGTTGGTTGCTTACAACCTCTCTGATATTTGATATCAAAAAACATTAAAACTGTCGTCAAAAATCAGACACAAGTTGCAATAAACAGGAATTACGTCTGACTTCAGACCAACTCATAAGTCTGCAGCTCTGAGGAATGACATGTCAACAGAACTCAGGAAATAATGAATTTTGCAGCTGAAATGACACCGTGTACTGTTGAAAAGCAGTGAGGTTGACATATTGTAAGACTTTAGACAAGTGAGGAGTTTCAGTGTTGGAAACACTCTGTTTGCAGATGTCAAACAGGAGTAATGATTGCAGTAATATCATTGGAAACCATCAGGAATGTTTTCAAGAACCAGCCAAATGTCTACACCCTTTGCCGAGTAATTTGCCTGATTGTGAAGCCTTTGCTGTTGACCTAATATTTACAGTATTTATTTATTTCAGTTTTCTGTAACCTGACTGCACAGCAACAGATGCACAGTGCTTTTTCAACAGAGAGCTGCACATTACTTGGCTCACTGAGACAAACTGATCTTAGTTTGAGTTGGCAGTGCTCAGACTTTGGTGGGGGTTTAGTATGAGTTCATGTGGTTGTGAGTATTGTGCAAGGTTTGTGAGAATCTCACAGTTTATCCAAGCTCACTGCATGAGAATGTCACTTTAAATCACGGAGGCCACTGTTAAAACGTGAGAAAAGTTGAGAGAGTGGAAACAAAGGCTACATCAATGGGAAAACTAAGAGATGCTACTAAGCAGAATGTCTACTTGATCACAAAGTGCTCATCACCAATAATGTATCATCCTTTTTGATTATGTTAGGATGTCACACATACGCCAGGATCAATTTCATTTCAACCAAATTAAGATTAACTTTGTATTTTCTTCTTTTGCTGCTCAGATTCTGCAAAAATAAAAAGAACACGATGCACCACCTTGTCTGATTTTCTTTTCCATGCACTTCTTCCTCTCTCTGCAGGGGTTTCATATCTCTTGAAGGCAAATCCTATGTACTGGAACCATCTGCTGATCACTCTGATGGGACTCACTGGATCTACACAGCTGAACACCTCAATTTCGCTCCTGGCACCTGTGGCCATGATTTCAACATATCCCATCCCATTGAATATGCAGACGGCAGTCCGTTCAGGGCTTTCAGCACAAGGGTAAGGATCATTAAATTGTCTGCATTTTATATCCAGCTACATGTAAACTATACTGATGGTGTTATTTGAAAGAAAGCATCTATTATCAAGTATACTTCCATTACCAGGTTTAGAGTAGAGAGATGAGGAAATGTCCCTGGCTGTCTTGAACTCGGGGAGTTGTTCGGCACCTTAAACTCTAGACCAGCAGGGCGCCCCGTCTTTCTTTATTAATAAATCACCAGAGTTTGCCACTCAGAAGAAATGTGCTTCTGTGAAACAAAGAGAAAATGTATTTTAAAATCCTTTAATATATGTAATTTAGCCACTTTTTGACCTTAAACAGGTCAAATTTATTAAACCTGGTTCACTATAGACAATCCACTGGAAGTAAATTGACAAACCCTACATGTCTAAACCCTTTCTACCTGTCACTATGAGCATGTTAGCGTGCTAAAATTAGCACGCCGTGCCTGTACAGCTTCATAGAGCTGCTAGCTAGTGGTAGGCTCTTAGTCTTGTTAACATTTTGATATTATGGTAAAGTATGAGGTAAGGTAAGTGTTAATGGTTGTCTGTCGTCATCCCTGTAATATAAAACCATGGCAACCAAATAAGCGGGTATGGATAATGGCTGGATAGAGAGTGGTAAAGTGTTCCTACGTGTGACCATTTAATTATGTGTTGAAATTACTTTGTTTCCTTCTGGATCGTCTTTATAGTGAACCAGGTGTAATCAATTTGTTTTTATTATTTCAACCCTGCGAAGTCCGTGTTTTTAACCATTAAAACGTCTGACTAAATGGAGGCTTTTAACCCTCTCTGTGTGCTCAGCCTTGGAGTGCTGAAAATGTTTTTTTTTTTCCTTCCAATTTTTAAACTCAAGAGCACCTTAAGCTTCCCTAGATTTCCTGTGTTTGAAACTAATTGAGCCCTTTGTCTAGTTCTCTTTGTGCTTGCCACTCAAATGCTTGACTTGGTGTTTTAATCACACTGTGCTCTGAAAAGGATGTGAAGGCAGAAAATCTTGTACCAATCAACCGAATGATGTGAAAAATGGCTTCTTATTGTAGCCCATATTTGGATTCTGACTGCACGGAATATAAAAGATTGCTCACCTTAACCCTCTTTGAAAAATCATTTGCAATGTAGATATTGGTAAGTGTCCTGCTATGTATTTTAGAAGCCACTACTTGTTGAATTATTCACTCATTTCTTCCATCTGATCTAACAGTAGTGTCCATTAGCGATCTGGAGTGTATGGAGAGCGGGGGTTGATAAACGCCCGTGGAAAAGTACATTGGCTGTTAAGTGGCAACATTTGCTCTAAGAGTGAGATCAGACTGCAGACTTGTACATCATGCCTTCGGCAGGACCCATCCATCCAGAATTAAACAGATTGCCTTTTAGAAACCCCGCCCTATCCCACACCCTTACTACACCCCCACTGAGAAGAAGGATAAATCATAAGACCCATGGTCGCAGGAGTCTCTATCCTCAGGGGGAACAGGGATAGAGCTGATACGTGGAAAACACAGACTCCAGTGATCTCTATCTGGCTGGTGAAGGATGGCATGGTGGACGATTTATCAGGTCAATGCAAAGAGACACAGAGATAGGTGGTGTAAAAGGTGAAACATATATCCAAGGAAAAGGGTAGGCACACATATTATAATAGTGATGCAGCATAAATGTGAGGGACTTTCCATTTTCTTAAAACTGTTTTTTTTTTTTTTTTTTTGCAAATGTTTAATCATTTCATTAAGTGTATATTGAGATTGAGGCCAAACATGTGGCTGTGCTGGCTAAAACATCCCGTACTTTCACATATTTTTTATTTATTCATGCGGCAATAGGGGTTTTCTGGTGTTTTACTGTACTGTTTGACTCCTGCTGATGATTATCGTGCTGGCTTCAATAGCAAGCATTGTTTTTAGTGTTAAGAGGGCTACAAAGATTCAGCACAAGCAAAGAAATCCTGACAACAGCACGAAGCAGAAGTTCCAGATTGACAGAAACAGAGAGGAAATAAGATAACAAAAGACGATGAGAGAAAGGCTCATATTGATGATTTATACCAGTGTGAAAAATATGGTTTAATTCTCCTGCACAAGACGTTTTCCTCCCGTACTTTAATTTTTTTTTTTTTATCCGATTACAATGTCCCCTTTCATTAGTTTAACACACTCTGCCCCTACTCCTCCTAACACAGCAAGAGATGTAAGAGTTGGAAGGGAAAACATCTCGACTAAATGAAGACAGATGAGGGAGGTAGTGGTAAAACATGCTAATCCTATGAGTGATTTAAAAAAAATGAAAACAGATAAGATAGTGAAGAATATTTTCAAAAAATTGGCACTCGCAAAACACGGGAGTGAGAGGTCCTGTTGGTGGCAACGAGACAATCCATCAAAAAGTGGGAATATAAAGTCTGATGTATTGCTGCTGCTGTACTTGGTGGCATGCAAGCAAACTCACCTCAGCATGTTTTACAGGACTGCTGCTGGTTTGATAAGCTGCGATGTGCCCTGCTCGAGGGTCGAAAGATAAAGAGTCGAGTTGGCAGGGTGCCCCTGGATGATAAAAGTCAGATGTGGTAGAGAAGGGTACAGAGACATGATGGCTAGCTGACAGGAGCTGCACATCAACAGCATGAGCTGCTACAAATCTCTATTGTCACAAGATGGACATTTTGCTGTCCAAGATGTCAAACCTGAACACAGCTTGCGGTGGTATTTCCAGAGTGTCTTGTTTCCCATAGTTTGAGCACAGAGGCTTATTTTTTATCTTTGGAAACAGCACTGTGGACAGCGAAGAGAATCTAAACACAGAGCTCCATTATTCAATTTTCATCTTCATCTACACGTGAGCCTCCTCCATTTACTTGAAGACTGTGAGCTGTGGTTGAAAGCTCTGAGAGTAGTAAGCTGGCCTTTGGTCTTGAATTCTCATCACCATATTATTGTATAAGAACAGTAGCCCCACTTTCTGTTCCTCACTGAGTTGAACTATACTGTTCATGTATGTGTCTCCTCTCCAGTGGCCTCCTAGAGACTTGGTTATCACCATAGGGTGCATTTAGAGCACACTTGCCCATCCTGGCTTATCTATGGAGGAGGCAGATAAGAGCAGAGAGGATCCAGGCTGTCAGGCCAGCAAGGATAAAGAGGCTCAGGTTGAAAGCAAGCCATAGTATGACGGCAGAACATTTAGCCAGGAGGACAGTATAGGATCTGTGAGTGTGAGTGGAAATACTGAGCTTGTGTGTGTGTGTGTGTGTGTGTGTGTGTGTGTGTGTGTGCAGGTGAGACAGATCCTAGCTTGTTGTGCACAGCATGAAAGCAGCATCTCCTCCATGGCCAGGGGCTGTATTTGTCCTGTTTTAGAGAAGCCACAAATCAATGTCATCTCCATACTTTCTCTTTTACTTTTTTCTATATAAATTGTGTATATATATATATATTTTTAACAACCTTATTCAATTTTTTTTTAAATCATTTCATTTTTAGCCATGCTAGAGGCATAGCTAATAGTAATGTTGTTCAATCCTTCCTCTTCCTCTGATGGATTAGATGGATTACCGATTTTTGTTCAAACATTCAGGGTTCCTAGGTGATAAATATTCGATGATCTAGCACCATAATCAGGCCAAAATCATTATTTGGTTTTATTCCCAGCAGCATCAGCTAATTAACTAATTTGTTATCATGTTAACACACTAAGATGGTAAACATGAAAAACATGCCCTCTTAGCATCAGCATGTCAGCTTTGTCATTGTGAACATGAACACTTGGTAGCATTTAGCTCAAAAGCATTGCCGAAATGCAGCCTCACAGAGCAGCTAGCATGGTATTATATTTATTATTGTGTTTCATTTGACATGTAATACATGTCTTATCTTTATCACATTGACTCACCTTGTTCTTTGAAGTGCCCTACTCTAACGACGTGTTTTATTTGCCATAACTTCTTGCACCTGATTCTTCCTACCTGTTCGTCTTCTCTTTGACCCCACCGAAAGAGATGAATATACAACAAACGAGATATGAAAACTCATATGCTCACTTGCGTGTGTGCTGGTAGAGTCAATGTAAATGTGAAAATCTGGGGGCGCGCGTGTTTTATACTTTGTATTGCCCGCAGTGCAGGCAGCATTGTCCAAAAACGGTGATTTATTAGTTAATAAGCTCCTTCCTGTAGAGTTTTATTGGAGATCTGTGTGACCTTCGCAGCTCTTACCGGGTCAGAAGTGAAGTGTAGCTGATTGCTTTGTGCTTATTCTCATTTCTGCCGGCTTTTGTGTGGAGTGGAGTTCAGGTGAAAAGCCATGTTGAGTGGCCACCTGCTAAATTTAGGCTGCCCTTTCCAGAAAGCGGCGGTTAAGTGTGTCCTCCTAATGTTGCTCTTCTCTCTCTCTCTCTCCTCCTCTTCCTCATTTCTCTTCATCTCTCTGATTCACCGATGCTCTTTCTTGCCTCACTTTCCTCCACCTCCCCCCATGTGTTTTCTCCTTTTCACCCACCTATTCCCTGCACACCTCCTTTCTCTCGTCCCTCGCAGCATAAACGCCAAGCCCAGAGTACGACCAAGTACGTGGAGCTGATCATTGTTGCTGACAATAGAGAGGTAAGCAGAGGTCACACAGTGTCAACCTCTTCACCCTCTGCTGATGAATCCCACAGGATCAGGGCTCAGAGGTCACATACTTAGCTACCCCTCCAACCCCTTGAGACATAGATAAGATGGCTTCGCCACTGCCTTGTTGTCGCCTCTGATTTGTCCACTTACTCATCTGTTTCACTGTCCAGCTACATCTCTCATACATCATCATACACTTGACTCACAAATGAGACTTTTCCATTAGCAAAGAGAAGAAATTATTCCTTGCTGACACGAGCCATAGGTCAATGTCACATACTTTCTAGCCAAAGAAATGGAATAAATGCAAGACAAGGTGGATCTCTTTAGCCCAAGCACTACTGATGAGCTCTTTGATGACAACAGCTGCAGCAGAACGCCGGTAGAATTAACACGACAGCGAGTGGAGCACAGCTCTAGGACACCCCGTGAAGACATTTCTAGAGCTGACACAATGTTAATATGTCCTGAATAGTGTCTTTGATGGTAATAAACATTCAACAGGGGGGGAATCACCTTTTTTTCTCCTTGCTTTATTCTTATGGTGTTGTTCAGTTTCAGAAGCAAGGCAAGGACATGGAGAAGGTCAAGCAGCGGCTGGCTGAGATCGCCAATTACGTGGACAAGGTAACAATCAAATCAACAGAGGGAATATAGTGTAGGAATGTGATTTATTAGAGGTCACATCAAGCCTTTTGAGAATTAACCGACCTGCGAGTGGACTCTGATTGGATTATGAATGGGTGAACATTTCCATAACTCGAATGAGAAATGTTGTGAAGAGGCCGCTATAATAAAACAGTGGCGGTTTAATAAAACAGAAGCAAAAGATGATTTATACATATGGAAACATGCATACATCATACATTGATTCATTTTTAAGCATTTGTTCATAGCCCCTATCGTCATTAAATGACTATTGTATAGCATTTGTGAAGAGAGTAACAGAAATGTTAGAAGAGACGGATCATAAGTCCTTGATCTGAAACCACATCTCTTTCCCGTCCTCCCCCTCCTCCCCTCAACCTTTAGTTCTACAGGGCTCTGAATATCCGTGTGGCCCTGGTGGGCCTGGAGGTGTGGAGTGATGTGGACAAGTGTCCCATCACCCAGGACCCCTTCACGACCTTGCATGAATTCCTAGACTGGAGGAAGGTCAAGCTGCTTCCTCAGAAGCCTCATGATAACGCCCAGCTGATCAGGTAGATCTGTTGTTGTAGTATGCACATGTAAGAGTAGCGTGTTCCAAAAATACATATCACTGTTTGAAAGGTATGATTTTAGAATGAAATTATCGACAGTACAAAATTAGAGGAAATTACACGGTAGTTTTGGAGTGGATTCATTTATTGCAAGCAAAATCAAATACGATTCGTTCCTGCAGCGTGCAGGTTTTCATAACTAAAACACATTCTGCTTCACCGAAATTCAATTTCCTGCCTCATAAAACATTTGCAAAACCTTAGTTTTAAACCTAAATAATGCTGTTGAATTGGACACAGCATTAGTCTTGTATTTTATTTACATTTAAGGTGATTTGAAATGCAGGTCTGGTGAATAACCAACCAGCCCATGTGAGAAAGTCCTAAAAAAAAACATTAGTTGCTAACTCTAGCATACACTAGCACTAACACTCTCCCGGGGGATGTTTACTCTGACACATTAAGTGTAAGGACATTCTTTATGATGTGATGACCGCCGTTTTCTCCCCCTTAGTGGGGTCTATTTCCAGGGCACCACCATTGGTATGGCACCCATCATGAGTATGTGCACAGCAGAGCAGTCGGGAGGAATCGTCATGGTATGTATGTGCTACCGAATGTATGCATGCTCAAAAACCATTAATTCATCCTAAAGCAAAGGAGCCCAAACAATATCTGACAGTTTGTCGACTTCCAGAAAGGAGACTTATTTTATCCGTTGCTTCTTCGTCTCCTTGCCCTCTACTCTGTGCCTTGTTCTCCACCTTCCTCCTGTCTGACATAATACTCTCATATTTCTCCCCTGAGTGTCTTGTGTAAGAGTTGAACTAAGGATTCCAGAGTTGATATTAACTTCAGAGCACACACATCATTGAGTTTTTTCTTTCCAGGAAAGCTCAGGGTATGCGTAGTATCCTCCACTTAGAGCTGATAAATCAATGTGTATTGAATACACAAGTGGAAACCATTGCTTTTTAATGAGGTGCAGCAAATGAGTGAATTTAAGGGTGCCGCATATCACAGTTTGAATGAAAACATAGGGCCATGTTGTAAATGATCAGAGCTGCAACCCTATACTGTGTGCACAAGTCATGTTGTATTAGTGCAAGTCATGCCATTATTTTATACTCTATGTCTCTGAGTGGCTGTTTGTCTTGTGGCCTGGCTGACTAGTGGTAGGTTTTACAGCTAGTCCCCAGATGGTTCTTCACTTTTGTCCTCCCAGATGGTAAAGTGGGGACTTGGTCATTATGATAGAGGTCCACAAACACACATACATCAGGTCAGAGACATAAATGATAAGTTTCCAACCGCAGACTCTTCTGCTGGGCAAATCACGACCCTGTTGTCTCAATTGTCTCCCTCCGTTTACAGAGTACTTTTGAACTCATTAGCCAACTTCCCCTATGGGTCTCATTGTTATTTTTCTAGGCAGTTAAATCTTAAACATTCATTCTCAAACCATCTGGAATCGCCATTTACCAGCCCCGAATGTTACATTAATTTCACTGGTGTGGTGAAACAGAACACAGACAGTGGCATTCAGTGCCCTCTTGAGCGCTTTAGCCTCATCAGTCGGTGAAGGTGTTTTTTTTTCCAGGAAACAGAATCAGAGTTTTTTTTCTTTTCTTGCATGAATCCAGGCTGCGCTGTTGGATCGCGGCAAGTACTGACAGCTGATGACCATTACTTTCAAAACCCCCCAGCAGAGCAGTTCATCAGTCTGAGCTCCACTTGCACAGCACTACTGAATAATGCACAGTGACGGAAGACTCTAGAGGCAAGGTGCTCTGACGCACGGCTCTGCATCCACGAAGAGCTGATAGCTGCTGCTGCTTTATAATTTATCCGGCCTCTTCATGTGTTTATGTTTTACATACCTTGCAGGAAAATCTCAGCACCTCACCCAGCAGAGGCTTTCAACTCGGTGTAGCTGTAGCTGCGCATCTTCATGCATTGTGTTATCTTTGCGTCGAGTTTTCCTCTGTTTTCAGCCTATTTGCTAGTTTTGCTCAGAGGAAGTTTGTGTCTTTGTTAGTGTGGATGAAGAAACACATCTGGCTCTATCAAAGTGTGCAGAGCAAGCTGAAGGTGACAGCCCGCAGTCTGCTGGTTCATTTCTCACTTCAGTGCCACAACAACAAGCAGAGGAAATGCTCTGATAAGCACAGATCCAACAGCACTGTTTGTTTAATCTTGGCAATATGCAATTACACTCACTTGTTTTGAGTAATGTTTCTCCAGTGGGTCCTGTGGGGAACAACAATTTGGCTAATATTACATTTTTTATTATTTGTTATTTTCTTCAGAGTATGTAAGCAGAAACGTCTGTTTTTAATTAGCTATTGTTTGCTGCAACAGAACTGTAAGCTGAACAAATTTTATTATCGGACGTTGCTTGTAGCATCGTGTCTAGCCTTGAAATAAACTTTCAGATGGAGAGATTTCAGATGGTTGGTTTCTACGTGATTGATGGTTGAATTTTTTTTTAGGACCATTCGGACAACCCGCTGGGGGCTGCAGTCACTCTGGCCCACGAGCTCGGACACAACTTTGGAATGAACCATGACACGCCGGAAAGAGGGTGTGGCTGCAGGGTGACAGCAGATCGCGGAGGCTGCATCATGACTCCCTCCACTGGGTGAGTCCACAGTGTCTATCTTGACATAATAAAATCAATAGATCTTCAAGATAGCTGGCTCTGTACTCCTTACTGCAATATCCAAAATTGGGGAGAGTTTTATTTTAGCTTTTTGGCCTTCATCAGTCTTCGGACATGTGCTATCATTCACTGATTCAGTGCACTCCAGTGAGACCGCTTATTGTTCAGCTTTGCAAATGACGTCTACTTCCAAAAACATCCGAAATTGCATCATCATAATGTCAAGCCATCATTAAGTCTGCATTCATTTACAGTAGTCATTTATTAAATGCAGCGAGTGAAGCTCAAAAAAGCTCAGATTGTGATCATATGTAAACATTATTCCACATGCTCCTCATTTGTAATTCATTGTCTGTCGAGCATTAAGATAATAATGCTGTTGAACTGTTGGGCCATTTGGTTTATGGCAGATTCGACAGCTGTGCTAATGCCCTGAGGCAATATGACTCATTCTGAATGGGAAGCCAATGGTTCAGTGGCAGTGCATGGCCAAAACAGTACAGTTTTCCTGACACAATGTAGCTAATCCTTAATAGATGAAATAAAACAGAATAAGCATTAAGAGTCCATTGCACATGTGGAACACAAACTATGCTCCTGCAGCCAGGGAGTGAGATGTTGTACTTCATGTATTGTACAAGCAAAAAATAAGTTTACACAATTGTGTTGCACCTAACATATCAAGACAGAGGTGTAGTTATTAAATAGTTGCTCACCATGATTTGTAATGTCTAATGTCTTGTAGTAGACTGAGCAGAGGGATGTTCTGGGTGGAAACACTGGGTATCAGTTCCAGCCCAAGGTCTAGTGGTCTGTGGGAGCCTCAGATTAGTGTTTATACTGGAAACATCCCTTTGTATTTGGTTTGGACCAGATCCATGAAAAACAGGGTAACACTATTCTTGATTATAGACTCATAAAACAACACAGAAGTAAGATGTAGATTTATATTTAACCCTGATTGAGGGTATCCCTGGTCAAGGACTGTGTCCTAAAATTGGCAACAAGATGAACATTCAAAAAAAAAGAGCAAGAAATGCTTTCCCTCCTTCTCCTTCTCTGTCTCCCCTTGCCCTTTTCTTTCTTATTCACAGCCAGTTGAAGTGGTTCTATTCTTTGAAACACATGCAACTTTAATGTCGGAAAATCTTTCTCTGCAGCTTCAAATGAATAGTTAAATACCTCTGAAAACTGTCCATTCTACAGTTTTTATGTACAGATCACTTATCACCTCTCCCTTAAAGGTCCAGTGTGTAAGATTTAGGAGGCTCTTTTTACAGAAAATATTTAGAAATGGAATATAATATATGCATAACTATGTTTTCATTAGTGTATAACCACCTGAAAATGAGAATCATTATGTTTTTGATACCTTAATTTGTATATCTATAGAACTGCAATTTTTCATTGCAACCAAGAACAGACAACCTGGCTCTAAATAGGACCTCTTGCATTTTTCATGCATTTCACGGCCACCATAGTTTCTTCTTAACATCAGGTAGGAGAGAGTGATGTGAGGGAGCAATCAGCAACTACACGCTAGATGCCATAAACTAATACACACTGTCTCAATACATGATATACATGCATGAATATTTAGGGTTTTGTTCTTACTACAGCTTTTCTTCATTCTGGCTGACAAAAGAAAGAAGTGATCTAACCCTTGGTTTCAAAACAATCCTCTCTACATCTCCTTATTGCTCCATAGCTCTGCTCTGTTATTTAATCCAAGATTAAGGAAGCAATACATTTAAATAAGGATGTTTAGGAACTCCGTATTCCCTCATTCTACTTCCTCAGTTAATTTCAGGTCAGCACCACATACTGTGCCTGAGGCGCACTACATCTCCCATAGGTCTAACTCAAGCCATTCGCAGTTCCATGCTGTAAAGTGCAATTTGGCCGCACATATGGGCTCTGCTGCAATCACCTGAATGTTGTTCATCATCCGGCTGCTGGGGTTATTTGTTTATAGCAATGACTTCCATGTTTTTCTAGGCACACGACCAGGCCAGGACTTGCACGAGCTGGTACAAAAGCTTCAGACCGTGCATTCAATAATTGAAATGAAAGAAACTCGCCTACATTCAGTCAGTGTGGAGTACCTTGTGTTTTGCTGTTTTTGTATGATCTTTCATAGTCACTGATATATACAGACAGATAACCATCAAGCTCTCCTGGCATTGCTGTGGCTCCAGGAATTGAGCAGAGGAGTTAATGAGATCCAGTTCATCATTATTACACTGGGTCGGGGGGGGGGTTTGGGGTAGGTGGTTTGGGGGCAGTAAAACTACAATCTGTCCCAGTGCCAGCTGCACATCTGCACAGAGCACTGCTTGTTTCCTGCTCACATTGGTCACGGCCAATTGTCGCGTCTCCATCTCTATCCATCTCTCCATCCTCCCATTAGCTCTAAATGAGAACAGGCTGGTGTCTCTCATCCTTTGAGAATATACAGTAACTCCTTCAAACACACACACACGAACACACGCACAGAGCAACTGAGCTGATGTTGGCTACTATAGACAGAGGAATATTTACATATAGATGACATATCCATCTCTCCAAAAGACCAAAACAGGAAGTCTATAGGGTTCTGTGCTGGGTCCACTCCTCTTATTTTATTCTGCCATTGCATGGTTTGATGGCCTGCTTCAGGACTTCTTTACTAAGAAAAGAAGTTAAAAACAATGACTCGTGCACATGAATTTTGTTCCAGTCGGGGTACCAATTGCATTCTGACTTTGCATCCCACTTTGTACAAAAGATCTCTGAAAAAAAAACATTGCGTATTACCACCTTTTTAGATAAATGGCTCCAAGATTTGTACTAAAACATCAGTGTGAAAGCACAGAACTGAGTTGTGAAGCTGGTTTCCAGATGTATGCAGATGATGCTTTTATTTATGCATCTGGTACTATTTCCTCAGTTTGCACAAAAGGTGTGAAAATGTTGCAGGATTTACACAGCATGGTTTAATTATTCACTCTGTTAAACATTTGTTTAATTAGTTATAAAACGATGATACATGATATTCAGTCACTTGCCATCAAGCCAAGCTGAGATGTTGATGGACGGATTTCAGGATGCATTATTAAGACAGCGTTTGTTTACTGATGGGTCAGGCCCTAAGTAAGATGATGACTACAGTGCAGAATCACCGTCAGACAGAGATTGATATATTTCCCTTGTCATAAAATAATCAGGAATCACAAGAAGCGAGTCTAAGGCATGCCATGGAAATGTGACCCATGCCCTGCTGAAGAACAGGAACTCTCTAGTTTGCCTTGTTTAATTGGGTCCATGGGGAAATCAGTGTGAAAATGCTCCTCAGGATCTACATTGTAGGCCAGACTGCCAGGCACCAAAGGCCACAACAGATCATATCACCTAATGTCATCACATACATCTCAGGCTCTACACACACAAAGGAAGCCGTAAAATTAATATTAAATGTGTAGTGAAGCAACCGCGGTTTTGAATCACATAAGCAAATATGAAATATTTGTCATAGTTACAGTTGTCACAGTCAGGTTTGAATTAGGCTTTAGACATGCCAGAAGATCAAGGTCTTCCAAAATGTCATAAATCTGTAATAACAGAATGAAGATAGGTTAATAATCAGTATTTGCATGTTTTATATTTTCTCTCAAGGATGCTGGAAAATGTTTTGGCAGATGCGTCACTGGAACGGCCGGCAGATCTGATTCATAGCCTGATCAGAGTTTTATGCTTAAGAAGATGTGACATAAACTGGCTGTGCAGGATGTGCTGGATGGGTTTCCCAACATTCTCTGTGATCTGAACCGCAAGGACAGAAAGGCTAGAAGGAGAGAGCCCTGGCCAGCTAAATATAAGTGTGTATAGTGTATCTTAATGTGATACTTTGCCTTAAAGGTTTTCTAATCATTGGTGAAATAGTGTTGGATATATGATTATAGTCTGCAGCAAAATCATACATAAACATGACCTCCACGAAAGAAACGTGTAATTTTTTACAACTGAAGGCAGACTTGACTGCACTGCTCTCACTTAGTTTAATTTAGTAGAGCAACCTTTGGTCTCACAGAGATCCTTTGCTTCATTTCTGCTTTCATTTTTTTTTTTTTTTTTTTGATCGTGTACCTGTAAAAGTTCCACACTCAACACTCAACACTCAAGTTAATTAATCACATAATTGTACTTGAGTGTCATCAAGCAATGCAGAAAGTATAAAACTCCACAAATTGTTGAGATAAAATAATTTTACTGCTGCTCTGCATCTCCAAAGAATATCTGTGTTGAATTATGTATTTATTTTTATAAAACTTAGCCTTTAAATTAGTTTGACATTGTAGGTCAGACAAAAAGCAGGTCAATGAAAAGCAGACACAGGACAAAAGAAAGAAAATACAGAGTCTGTATGAATGTATGTAGTTTTGGTTGTGAATTGTCATAAATTCCATTTTTTGCTGATGACTTCTTCTCTAACTCACCACAAAATGTGGGTTACCTGACACAGTTAATCTACCCCCCTTTGAGCAGCTGGGATTTGAGCCTTCAGCTCTGTAGTATGATCTCAGTGTGGGGCAGATCATAGGGGCCTGTAATAGATCTGGGAATGATTCCTTATCACCAGACCTCCCACTCCCAAGCCTTGTTTTTGCCATTGCTGCAGTTTAGTCGCAGTGATTGCTTTGTACACTCTATCAACCATCAAGTGAAGTACCTCTGAAGCTTAGGAGCCAACTGTCAAACACTGACTGCAGGTTACAGATGAACAAAAGCACACAGAACAGAGAGGAACTGATCCCATAATGGAACTGGAGCATGACCAGGTGGAAAATAATGTAGCGCTATAAGACAGAAAAAAGAGAGTCTTAGAGACCAGGCAGGGGTGAACACATTCAGGTTTGTTCTCATCCTCTGTTGCGCCAAAAGAGGATGAGAACAAACCTGAAGGTCACACAGTTATACTGGGTCTTTACTTTTGAGGTGGTGGCCCAGACAGTCGTCATCTAGTGTGTCTTTAGTTCACCATGAGCCCCAGATGTGCCCAACGTGACCGGCCCTGGCACTGCTTTAGTAGCCCTAGGGACTGCAGCTGCTAAATGCCATTCAGTGCAATTCATCGGTGCCTGTGCCTTTTCACAGCCATTATCCCCCCCCCCCCTCCTCCAGAGCGTTGCAGGGTAGACCAATTATTTATGTATTGCCTCTCATAAAGAACAGCTGGATCCTGAGCCGCTCATGTATCTCAGAGTCCCCCCCACCATCCCCCATCCCAAAAAAAAAAAAAAAAAAGGGATGTGAGTGTTTGTCATGGATTGTAAGGGCTGGTAACTGAGGAGCAGGACTGAGTTCATGGAAATTGAATGAATGCAGCAAATGAGGGGTTGCAACTTGAGCAAGCAATTTTGGCTCGGGCTTTGGGGGCTAAGAGGAAATCAACAACAGCAGTTGCTAAGGAAGTGGCCTGCCTGTTGAACAGCAGCCTTGACAGCTGTTCATCATAGCAAGATCCCCTGAGGTGCTTATAGACGAGGAGAGGAAAAAGAGGGCACAATAATGGCTGTTATTACAGCTTTCCTTATTGCTCTTTCCTTTTGCCATTTCATGTCATTACAATCCACTGATCTTTTCCTTTAATCCAGAGTGTCTAGAGATCTGCTTCGAGGTACCCCACTTTCACCTAACACAACCCCTTGTTAGTATCAATGCTACAGAGCAGCGGGCTCTGTGTTTGGGGGTGGGGGGGTCAGCAGCAGGGGCTGATGTAAGCCGCCTCCACACATGGCAAGCAGAGAATGAGGTCATGTCAAAACATTCACAGGGTGTCATGACATATTTAGAGCCGTATTAGATGTGAAACTCAATCAGAGAAAAGCACAGTTTGAAAGGGATGTCGACACTGAGCTACATAGGAATGCATCCTTCTCTGGAATGGAAAAACTCCAGAGAGAAAGCGGTAGTTTTGCAGCTTCTATATCAAAACAGCCAGTGGGTTTGAGTTCAAGGTCTTCATGGCCTTATGGTTGAAAACAAATTGACAACTCCACCACATTTAAACTCATGTATCACTCAAATAAACACCTCAATGAGGTGCATTTATCGGGCTGCCAACGACTATTATATGACTCCCCCATGATGCCACAGCAGCTCAGGCTGTGTATGAATTGGCACTTATAACTCTGAAACGGACACTTTCTGTATTTTTTTTTTTTTTCATGTTAAAAAAAATAATTTAAATACACAGGTTTATGAGCCAAGTGGGCACTGCAGTTTTAACTGCCTCTTCAACTCCCGGCGTCCTGCTATTGGGTGAGTTGCGGCTGTTTTAAAGAAACATTTGGGCATCTAGGTTCACCTGGATCTCTCACATATTATCTCATACCTGCACTCATCTGTGTGTACAAATACAAGTATGGTTTCTAAGTGTGATGTAAGTGTGAATATTACGTACAGATTCACCCATTCTGGCCCTGTTAGACTGAATTTTATGGTGTGGGTGGAGGTATCAAAAACCTCATATGGTGCTTTTTTTTTAAAAATTTCACATAGAGAACAAGATACAATCTGCACATATTCATGCACACTCCACACACACACACACACTGTCGTCTAAGGCACTATATTATCACAGAAAAGCTCAATAAAGCCACATGAAGTCTGTAACAAAGCTTTTGGCAGACAGAGCCCTGGGCTGTGTGCTTTCCCCACGGAGCAGACCACCCTCTCTGTCCGTTCCAAAAACAATATTAAAAACACACCATCCCCCGTTTCTCCCAAATTTATGGGTGTTGCAAGTCCTGCGAAGGAAGCACTTTTTGGTTTGAGATTTTACGATCCCCTGTCTCATAAAATATGTCTTATCAGATCTCCCTCCCCGTGGAGGGAGAAGTCACTGGGGGCCTTTGGTGTTCGCATGCTGGTGGAGCTTTGGAGAGGTTGTTGAGCTCTAGTGGTTAATTGATTTTCTGATTAGTAGCAATTAGCGCTGATTACATCAGAGTGAAAAGGACCCTTGAGGGGTATCTCAGTCATCACCCTCCTCTCTCTGTTTGTGTCACTCACGAAATATTTCTTTCGCTTGCAGGTACCCATTCCCCACAGTGTTCAGCAGCTGCAGCAAGAAGGACCTGACGGCCAGCTTTGAAAAAGGCGTCGGGATGTGTCTGTTCAACATGCCAGAGGTCAAGGTGCTCTATGGTGGGCAGAAATGTGGCAATGGCTACGTGGAGGAGGGAGAAGAGTGTGACTGTGGAGAACTTGAGGTGAGAGCGCGATAATTGTGTTAAAAAATGTGTTTTTACTCCACGACCTCCTGCAGTTCTTCAGCATTCTTGATTTATGCCCCTTCTGCCAAAATTAAAATCTCTTTCTGAAGTGCTACCCATAAATCATTGTTAATTGTGCTTCCCACATTTGAGAAATTAAATAAGCAGACACACTTTTGGGGGTTTCTGTAGTTTTCC
Organism: Argyrosomus regius; assembly: GCA_946959425.1. Lineage (NCBI taxonomy): Eukaryota > Metazoa > Chordata > Actinopteri > Sciaenidae > Argyrosomus > Argyrosomus regius. Next base: position 10,574,989 of record OX336900.1, on the reverse strand, counting down.
TGACAGAAGCATGGCATCAACCAACATTTCCCAAAGTACAAACAAATGCTTCACCTTGTTTTTGAAGCTAACAGCACAGAGCTCTCTCTCCCATAATGCAAACAGAAGTCTTCAGAAAATTAGCTTAGAGATATGAGTGTGAATTTATTCATTCTATGCGCTGAAGAGGTGTTTGCGAGGAGGGTTGTCTGATCGTGATACGATTCTCTGAGAGGAAACATCGCTGACAGCTTCACGCTGTCAACTGGTGAATTATTTAAATGACTCTGCATTGGCATGCACATACATAATGGTGGCACACGATGCTAACTGCTGCAACTGTAGGATGATAAAACAGTTAATCATGATGCAACTGACAATCAGCAGAGGCAGGCTGACAATAACATATTTATGAAATATGAAGGAAACATCTATTATGATTTGGAAGGATATTTTGCCTCTATGAGAGATTGTCTTGTTGTTTTCTGCGATTTGTTTACACCTTTACGCCCGGACAGTCTTTTTGTGAGCTGTTAAGGCTTCAGCAAAGGTCAGGCTGAAAGTGGCCTTGTCCTTCAAGACAAAGAAATGACATAAACCCCGCAGGCCTACGCCAGCAGTGATAATAAAGCTCTCCACAGAGTTGAGCGGCGTCATGCCAACCCAGGCCAGATCAGAGTGCTCAGACAGCACCTCTCTCCACCATTAAAAAGCCTCATTAAAAAGCCTGGGTTCTATTTTTCACAATCACAGGCTACTTCTTTTCAGCGCGACTCCTCCGCCTCCTTTGGCCCCGGGGACCATGGGAAAGGCCCTTAATGGGCTTCAGGCTGAAAGAAGTTCTGGAAGGCCCATCATGTCAGCTGTGTCCCCTGCCAGCTCCATCCATCTACTTCCCCCTGACTCGTACTACACTTGGTTCCACAGTCTGTTCAGACTGCGGCTTAATGGCACAAGGGAAAGAGCTGGCCCTCGGGGGTCCAGTCAGTCTGCCTTTGTGTGAGATCATACATGCACAAGCATTCATACATACGCACACATGCACATCTTCTAGGCTGAGCCTTGATTGAATGCTAGCGTCTCTCTGTATCAGAAGGCGGAGAGTTGCTGATTGGTGCGGGGCATGGTTCATGATAAAGGCTAACATGAAACAGATGGGCCTCCATGGTGTGATGGGAAATGTTACAGAGATTGAATGATACAGGTACTGTGTGTCTTTCAGTGCACTGCAAAATTCAAGAACTTCTTATCATTATTTTAGGATGATCACATTTTTTGTTGTTGTCATTATTCAAATATATAAATGACCAGATGAACCACCTTTGACGTTCGATTATTAAAGAGTAACTCCCTTAAGGCTGAAAAGCAGTGCTTATCCTCTGGGTGTAGTCAAAAGTATGCTGTGTTGCAGCTATACAGTAACTACACCCAGCAGTGATGTCACCGTGTCCTTGAGTACACCTGTGCGTCACTGCAGCAAGGTTCAAAGTTCAACCACTAGAGGTCACCAAAGACAGGATTTTCAGCGAGTGTTGAGTTACTCTTTAAATCAGTTTTTGGCTTGAGCTAACAAGAAATAAAGTCTGACAGGTTGATTGCATGTTTGTCACAAACAAGACAAACGAAATGGCTTGGCTTCTTTAAAAATCAGTATGGTTTTATAACTTAAATCCCTAAAACAAGTTGAGCGCGACTTATTTTAGTACAGAGAAGCATGCATGGCTTTAATTCCTGAATGGGCTAGTCGCAGTGCTGCTTTTTCCCACCTGCGCAAAGGTTTTGTGATTAGTTGGGGCCACAACCTGCTGGTGAAGCTACTTGTACTAACGTGCAGAAGAATTTGGGTCATCTTTTTCTAGATACTTCTCTATAGTTCTTTTTAAAATAGGAATTTTCTACAATTAAAAAACAGTCTACTTTCAAGTTCAATCATCTTGAATTATAAGCTCAGATAGTGTCTGACGTTTTGGCTTCATTGACTGCCATTGGCAGTTTTTTTGTACGAGTATACTAGCCAGTTTGTTGAGATTACACAATATTTTGCTTGTGTGTTGAAGGGATTTGTGTGTTTTCTTTTCTCCTTATTTTTCTATTTCCTTCACCATCTCCCATGGTTCCAGGGGTCTAAATGAGCTTGTAAGTCCTGTCAGATGGAAAAAATTGCTGATTTTAGAGAAGTAGAAACTGCTGTTTTTTTTCCTCTGCCAGGTTTTTTAGTTGCTATGGAACACAGTCCTGCAAGGGCTGCATCCCCTCTGATAACAAAGTCTTAGCATTTGCTCCGGGGTGAAATACAATCTCTTTGTGCTGAGTTAATTCCTCTTTACTTTTGTTCCCACTCACTTACATTCGGTTTCTCTGCTTCCCTTCTTTTTTTCTTATACATCTGAAGGAATGTATGAATCCCTGCTGCAATGCTACTACCTGCACCCTGAAGGGAGATGCTGTTTGTGCACACGGACAGTGCTGTCAGGACTGTCAGGTAGGATATACGCTGATTAGCCAGCCATGACACAGTTTTTGCACAGGCATAAAGTTTTTTCACTTAAATCTTAAATCAACACCTTTAGCTCAATTTGGCAGATATTTCCAGCTCGTTCAGCTGAGCACATGCTTGCCTAAGCTTCATTTGTCTTAATGACTGTTGTTTGCTGTCAACATTCAAATGCAGCTGAAACCAGCAGGCACCCCATGCCGTGAATCCAGTAACTCTTGTGACCTCCCTGAGTTCTGCACCGGTACAAGCCCTCACTGCCCCTCCAACGTCTACCTGCATGACGGCCACACCTGCCACAACGTGGACGGCTACTGTTATAACGGCATCTGTCAGACTCACGAACAGCAGTGTATCACCCTGTGGGGCCAAGGTATGTGGAAGGACCCCTTGCTGGCTCACATTGCCTGTGAATGGTTATGTAATGGTCACCAGCTTTTTTAATGTCTTTCATTGTGTTATGTAGGAGCAAAGCCAGCTCCAGGAATCTGCTTTCAAAGGGTAAACTCTGCAGGAGACCCCTACGGCAACTGTGGCAAGGACTCCAAAGGCTCCTTTGCCAAATGTGAAGTGCGGTAAGACCTGATGTTTCTATAGAAACCTATGAATACATTTAATTATGCCGAGAAGGGCAGATAATGTAGTTACTCTGTGTAGGGAAATTGTCCTTGACATGAATATAACTGATGACTCATACATGACAGGACTTTTTCAGTGTTAGGATGGACGTGATTGACAAAATGCCAAATTGGTTGCAGCTTCTTAAATGTGAGAATTTGCTGCATTCCCCTGTTTTCTATCAGTGCACACTGTATATCTTTGTGTATTTGACTGTTGGCTGGATTAAACAAGCAATTTAAAGACGTCACATGAGGCTTTGTCAACTTGGGATGGGCTTTCTTCATAGTTTTCTTGACTGAGCTATTAATCCCCCAAAAAATAAACATGAACTAATGGAAAAAAATTAATTACTTGCAGCCCTAATTGGAGGTTACAGTCACTTGGTGACATGCAGCAAGTTGCAAAAACTCTCAGGTTATTGTCTGAAAACAGCATAAACAAGCCGCTTGTCCTGCAGTTTGCTCTAATTGGACACCAACTGTGAGAGAAAAAAATAATTGCGTATATACACATTTGGGAAAACAATGACATGTTATTCAATTATCACATTGTTATTCTCCCTGTTGTTTGTTCTGTTTACAGAGATGCTAAATGTGGCAAAATCCAGTGTCAAGGAGGAGCTAACCGCCCAGTAATTGGCACAAACGCTGTTTCCATAGAAACAAACATCCCCTTGCAGGATGGCGGAAGGATACTGTGCCGAGGTACACATGTCTACTTGGGTGATGACATGCCCGACCCCGGTCTGGTCCTGACGGGGACCAAGTGTGGAGATGGAATGGTGAGCTGTGGATAGAGATGACATGCAACACCCAAATCAGTTTAGCGTACAACTGACTCGTTAGCAATGGTAACAAAGTACATTCACTCAAGCGCTGTCACATATTAAGTACAATATTACTTATTATTCTCATTCCATTCCATTAATGCTGTGAGGTGACAGTGCTAATCACTGCACCGCCGTGCCACCCTAGATAGAAACATGCACAATGTAATACATAACACACAATATATACTCATTTTTGACTGAGACAACAAGCTTTTAGTGAGTGTTTTCTATCTTAATTCAATACTCACCTGCCCATATGCACATCATTCGTATTGATTACTGTAGTCATTCCTCCTCTGAATACTGACAGTTAAAACATTCCCTTTAAAACCAACTGTCTTTTTAGTAAATCCCTCTTTGTGTTTCCCCAGACTGCAGATTTTAGTTGCTCACCCATTCATTACTACAACCAAAAACTGGTGTGTGTGAGCATTGTTTTAAGACAGACTTGAAAAACTGTGAATCTATCCTGTAAGTGAAGGATTTAAATGCTTCTAACACCACCATTAAATAGCAATGGTAGCTATCTGTGGGACTGCTAGAAAACGCAATATAAATATGTTGACCAAATGCTGGGAAATAAGAGTGGAAAAAGTGATGTGGAGTGACAGGCCATGACTAAGACGTTCTAAGAGGCTCTTCAGGGTGTGTCCTGTCATTTCAGACTTGCACAACCTCAGACACTTAATTGACTTGCCATTATTCAGTCTATTTGGTTTCCTCCAGTGGTCATCAATTCAGCCATTGGTCACTTCAACGATACAGTTACTCCATTTAAAATAATTTACTTCTCTATGAACCTCCACCCATAAGGAGGATCCAGCATCAGCCCTCATCTGTCAAGGGTTCTGGCATTACTCTGTGCCCACACCACAGTGCTGCCAAGTTCATCTTCACATTCAGCCTGGATATATTTGGGTGTGGTGCCTTTAAGAATCCACATCATATAACTTTTAAAAGGCGGTGTTAATACATTCTTGAAAAATCTCATTGTTAAAGTAATTATAATTCATGCTATGCTGTTTTATAGCTGAAGTGGTTTGTCAGTTGTAAATTGAAAGAAATAGAAGCCTGGATCTGTTAAAAGATTAAAGGGTGTAGAATATTATTGAAATGCTCTTTGAGCTCACACTGTCAATGTTTTATATCTTTGTCTGCGTCAGATGTGTCTGAATCGTCAGTGCCAGAACGTCAGTGTTTTCGGTGTGCATGAGTGCTCAGCCAAGTGCAGCGGTCGAGGGGTGAGTACAGCACCTTTTCCGTCCTATTTCAGTGTTGTGAAGACCTGCTGTGATAACCCTTCCCCACACAGATCAGTTGTTTATTTTCAATCCCATTCCTCCATCTCGCAGAAGCTCATTTTGGCTGCGGTACGTTCAAAATACCCAGTATACCAGTGGGTAGGGAGCTGTTACAATGCTTTGCAATCAATCATTCTGGATGCTGAAAGGTTCAATCAATTAGATATAATGGCTTCATTTATGCTCAGCTTTAAGTGCCATTCATCATACTCTCAGGCAGTCGTCCTTGTCCTAAAAACTGTGTTGAAATCTGAAGGCCAGGCTTTATTTGACCAAATCGCTAGGAGCGGTGACACACAGTTTGACTTTGAGCTGGGGAGCATGGATATTGGATTTTTCTTACATGCCACCCATCAAACGTCTATGGGTGGTCCTGTTTGAGATGAAATATGTGGCTTTGTGGTATTACCCTTAAATTCACTGGTAGGTCCCAGAGGCTTTGTCTGTGACTGGTTTAAGTTTCTCCTTCATCAAAGCTACAGAGGAGACAGTTTTTATTGTCTCTTAAAATGAAACATCTCCAGTTATTATACGGTCATATTTGTTTGTCTAGTTCCAATTAAGACATATCTATAAAGCTCCAAGGACTGTTTTACTCGCAGAAATAAAATGATGTTGCTCCTCTAAGAGACAGGGCACCCTTGTATGCACAGATTAGATCAAGATGTTTCCTTGGAAAGAGGCCCTCACCTGCTCCACATTACCCTGCTGGGGAATCCTCTTAGACTTTACTATTCCCCTACTCTGCAGGACAGGAAGACAAAAGTGAGATAAAAATGTGGTAAAAGTCAAAAAGTCTGCTCTGGTTTTTATACCAGACGTCTTTGCCATGTGGAGCACAAAGAACATCTGCATCTGAGAATTTTCTGCTTTTCTGATTCATTTTTTTCGGCTTTTTGAAATTATTTAGATTAATTGCTAAGTTTAGATTTAAAAAATGTAAAAATATATATAAATTTATATGAAAAAAATGAATAGAAAAATAATCAGCAGATTAATCTATAAGGGCTGTCACTCAAGTCTGCATCCAATTTTGTAAACAGAACTAATTTATCAGCTATTAAGTATATGCACTGTACCCCGTTGAGTGCAGAAGCTGCTTATTAAAGTGAGCGTAGTGTTATGAAATGCTCAAACGCAGCATTAAAAAGGCTTGCTGATGACTGCATTTCGGGCTCCTCTTACACTTAATTGTCCTTTTTAATATTCTGCAGGTGTGCAACAACAACAAAAACTGTCACTGCGAGGCTCACTGGGCGCCTCCTTTCTGTGACAAGGCAGGTTTGGGAGGGAGCGTGGACAGTGGCCCCATCAGATTAGCAGGTAAGACAACAGTTGCATTAAATGGCTGATTTATTGCAGCTCGGGTCATGTTATGTTATAGGTCATGGCACGGAATGTACGAGCATTTCAACAGTCATATATCAAGGACTCATGCTCAGGAACAAAGTGAATCTAAGGAGTCCTAGAACTATGTTTTTTTCCCCTCTCAAAACTATGTTTCTCTCTGCAGAAAACCACAGGGAATTTCAGACTACAGCATTAAAAAAAACCCATAAAAAATAAAAGCAAGAAGAGTCTGCAGAAATCTTTACAGATGCAGTCTGACTATGTCATTTTCAAGACTAATAATGTTTCCATGTATGTTTCTGAGCAGACAGCAGGAATCTGACAGTGGGCATCCTTGTTGCTCTCCTCACTGTCCTTGGAGCTGGCCTGATTATCTGCATCAAAAGAAAAACTCTACTGGGGCTGCTGTTCACCAGTAAAAAGAACCCAATTGAGAAGCTCAGGTGCTCTTTTTCATAACATGATAATTAAATCATTTGTAAAAAAAAAACAAAAACAATCATAGACGATATTCATATATAATTTCTTCTTTAAATCCCAGATCTGTAAGCGCTGCAATCAGCAGACCCTCCGCTCCCAACCAACCTCCATCAGTGAGCACGACGTCTCCATCTCGGCCTGCCCCGCCTCTGCCGCACAACGCCACCATCTTCAAGGTCACTAGATCACAAATTCTTTGCTTTGACAGTCCCACTACAAACACACCGATTAGACGACATCTTACGCAGAAGAATTTTGCGCATAAGATTCAGGCTATAATATTCTTCACAAATCATTCTCGGCAAGATTGACGTGTTGTTTTCACACAAATGGCAGCTCATTCAAATCCAATTAAATCATCCCTCTCTATGTGGACATGTGGAGGAGGTAGTGATAACGGCGTGAGCATTGTGTTCGCAACACTTGAATACAGTTCTTGTCATTAACAGCTGCCTGTTACGAGAGAGAAATTGATTTATCCGCGCGCTCCCCACATGAAGGATGTTGATGCGGTGCCTTACTTGAGATATAAAGTCATCCTGTTCCTGATAATTGCAAGACAGAGAAGGGATTTTGCTGTAATGACTTGTGTGTCTGCATCACTGTGTGCCTTAACTACTTTGTTACTGCCCTGACATGCTTTAGTAATGGAAAGAGACCTGTGATCGATTGAGTTAGGGGCGCTGAAATAAGAGGAGCCATGTCAGAATCGACATTTGCGCTGCATGGTGGCACATGAGTGAGGCAAGCTGTTGTGCATTACCATGAGATGGGTGTTTTCAGTTAGCAACATGTGGCTTTCATTTGGGGTCAACGGTAAGAAGAGAAAGGATGTAAGGCTGTTTGATGTAAGCACAGTGCAGGTGAGGTCATTTTCCAGTTGTCGGGAGTTGTGTTCTCAACCGCCGCATGAGCACATGTGTGCGTGCCTTTGTATGTGTTACATTGTGTGTTTTTGAGCTGTGCACATCTGGCCAGCTCTACATTCTAGGCAGACTCATATTTTGGCTCTCTTCTATGTCTGATCTGTCTCAATGGGAGTGTGTGTGGCCTCTCTAGCTGTGTCCACTTTTGAATGAGGCCAAGCAGGTGCTTATGGCACAGTCTTGGTCCCTTTGATAGGTTACCTGAAGAGGAGTTGAGTGCGCAATTGGGAGCGTTTGATTTATACATCTCTGACAGCGTCAGGAAGGACGGCATGGGGAATAGGAGGAGGATAACATGACTGTTTCTGATAGGAAGCAGGCTGTTTCTCTTCTGACTGACTCTTCTGGTTCTGTCTTTAATCTTTCTGCAGCCTCCTCATCGGGGGCCAGAGGCTGTGCTCCCGCCGGCCCCTTACCCCTCCCACAGCCTCCGCAGACTGCCCCAGTGCCCTCCAGTTCACCTCAGCCACCCCGTCCCTCTGTCTCTCACCCTGTCCCTCTCCCCTGGACCTGTACAGCCGAGACCCCCGGTGCCTCCACCTCACATCCATGTAGTGCCCAGGGGGGCGTCGTTTCGCAGTGCGTCACGCCATAACTCCTGCAGGATGGTCATGGTGAGTGAGTTCCCTGCTCCCTCAGTTGGAAACATTTTATTTGATGATGTTACTTGCTGCAATTTCTCCGTTAGGTCTGGGGAGCTTTTACTCACTTCTTCAGCCTCTAATATCTAACCAGGGAAATGATGTTGTTCATTACAGCTTCAGACGAGTGTGATGTCGACCGTTTTCATGGTTCTTTTGTGTCTTATATAGTATATGCATGTTGACAGTTGTGCACAGTCTCATAAAATAACGAGGTTAACCAGGGATGTAGCGTCATCCAAGCAAGACTTCAATTCTGCAATACAAACCACCACATAAATAATGAAAATGGAGACAGACTTACGGAGTGGGGGTGGGGGGGACGGAAAAGATGAAACAGGAACTGGAGTAAGTGAGTATGTCCAAATATCACAGGGTGGTAAATTTGCTGCCACTAGTATTCCATGGAGTTTAGTTATGGCATTGCAGGCTGTCAAAGTTGAGGGAAAGAGAAAGCCAGAGGTTCCTGGTGTTAAATCCCTCGCACTCACTGATTCTCAAAGTTTCTTATTTGCCTGTAACCCAGTTTGACTTGTACTTTGTAGACAAGTGAGAGAGGGAGACAGAAAGAGAGGAGGGGAAAGTGATAAACGGACAGAGGGAGGCTTGAGATAAGAAGTGAAGGGGTCTATTAATTAAAGATAATCGATACATTTTTAGGGCAGAAACGGCGAGCATTAGCTGGTTCCAGCCTCTCAAACGTGTGGATTTGCTGTTTTGCTAAATTTGTTAGAGTCGTTTTTTATATTTTCCAGACGTTTTTATTGAATGATCAACAAGAAATTAAGAGATGAATCACGAATTAATATTAGTTGCAGCCGTAAAAAAAATATATATATAAAAAAAAAAAAAAGCGCAAATGAGTAAAAAGGAGAGGAGGATGAAATCCTTGATGTAATTTATGCTGCACAGTGCAGCCTTTAAGGACGGCAATGAAAATTACACCACAGGGGGGCTGAGGTCAAAGCGATGCCACACCAGCATCAGGCTAATTAGAGGTGTGTTAAACACATAATGACATTCTAGTCTTGTCCAGATTAATGGAGGTGTCACAGAGGAGGTCTGGTTTTAAAACACAACACAGTTCTGGAGCTAATACACATTATGACAGCATATGATGGAATATATGAATATATATCAGTATTCCATAAAGAGCATCACATAATTACGCCCTCAGTTTTTTTGATAGATGTTCAATTACTGTGATTTACTTTTGACACTATTTATCATGGACAGTGCACTTCAGTGATGACCCCCATTTATAAGGGTTTATGAGCACTTTATGAAGATTTCATATCATGGGTAATAAAACACTATAATGTAGGTGTAAACCGATATAAGTGTTTTATTCATGTAATTCATGTAGTCTTTCCTGAGAGGAGGCTGGTGTATAAACAGAAAATGAATGACAATATAATGAAACACAGGTGTTATAAAATGAAATATGTCGAGAAATACTGTGCGTTAATGAATGCTTAAATTTTACTGCATTAAAGCGTGTTATAAACCATTTATTACATGTTTATATAGGGGTTAAAAATGCTGAATGATGGGATGGTTAATGTAAAATGTTATTATGTACATAACTGTGATATAAATATGCCAGATGTAGCTTAATAGTAAATAATAGCTTAATGTTAAAAGTGTCAAAAACACTAAGAACATGGATGAAAAGTGTCTCAGAAGTATTTTATGTGCTTTGCTTCACACTATAGTTTATTACCGTTTTCATTTAATGATCCATTCGGTTTTTGCAAATGTTCTCGATTTTCATACACCTGTACAACAGGTGACGCGCAGCGGCTCTTGGCAGTGTTTCATCTTCAGGAAGTAGATTTTCCCTCTCAGCTGTTTCTATTTAATGTCAAAGTGTGAAACTGAAAGTGATGCCTGTTGGCAGCCCACTTCGCAGACAGTATCTTTAGCAGCTGTTTGGCAGCTCCGAGACGTTGACAAAGCCCCTTTTTCCTCCATCATAGTGAAAGCCCTCCGCTGGGGGCATGGATGCATTGTCTAAAGGGAGAGTTTCACCACACTTTGTGCTCTTTTCATTTGCCCGCATGTCATTTTAATACTATTTGGTACTGTTCTGATGTTTTTGGATGGAAGTCCGCCCCCATTGCATGACAGTTCTGATTGTCAATGTGATGGATCTAGTGTAGATTGTCTCGATTCTTGACCTTATGGGTGCAAAGGAGAGACATACTGTATCCTGCTTTAGAGAGTACACTGACAGCATACAGTTTTCAGTGAAAACATTAAATTAGGGTATCAACTTTGAGAAAGGAATTATGTTTTGAATAGGCAGACCCAATATCATGGGTGAGTGAGGTCTGAGGTTCGGTTGTTTGACTCCGTCCTCTCTGATGTTTGAGGAGGCCTCTCTCCAACCAAGGAGAAGAGGAGGTAGTGAATAGGCACCAGATGGGGACTAGGTGGTAGGCTTTTATCATGATCTCAGTCTTCTAAAGATTAAAACCACATGACAGTTCCTCTCATCGCAAGTTGTCTGGGCAGGGCTGCCCCGATGCCTGAAAGCGGAGGACACATAATCAGGCCTGAGCTGTAATCCTTTGACTGTGAGTGCCACCTGGTGGAGATTCTCAGTTATTATTTCCTTGCATCTCTTCTTTGTCAGGAGTTGGAGAAACCCAGTCCTCCTCAGAAACCCCTTCCTGCTGATCCAAGGAGTTCTCGTCTAGTTCGAAGTCCCTCTGGAGTGCAGGGCCACAATGTAGTCCAAGGGCCTTCTGCTGTTTGTGGCCCTGCACCAGTACCTGGTGTACCCAGACCTGTGCGCCCTGTCCCACATCCCAAAAGGTGAGTTCAAATCTTCATCAGATTTATTTTATTATTTAAAAAACAACACTGCTGCTGGTATCTTTCAGTGAAAGATTATTTTTAATATTAATACTACTTTTCTGTCTTCCCTAGACCGAGTCCCAAGCAACCTCCAACACTACCAAAGCCTTGCATAATTGCCAACGTCAAATACAGCAGTTGAGACTTTGGCCAGAAGGGACATTGTTGTGATAAGACACAAAGAAATTTGCACTATGAAAACTCTGAAAACCTTACAAAAAAGATGGTGGCATCTCTGAGTTTTGAATCAGGAGATCTGCCGTGTCCCTTTGGTGCTCTGTCTCTGAATGGTGCTACGAGTCTGAGCTCAGGTACATGTAAAGTATTTATATTCTGTATTTATTGCCACGCAGTGCACTGTGCCAGACACTTTTACTACACGGTAGCAACTTTGAATTTTTTTTTTTTTTTTAATTTGTTTTATTAGTTTCACACATTTCTTTTTCTTATCAACTGATTTTTATCAGAGGAGAGTACCAGGAGATTTCAAAAATGAAAAAGCGAGATTGCAGAAATGTTTTTTATGAAATGTGTTTCAATGAAGGGAACCCTTTACATTATGGTTTTGTTCTGTACACTACAGAAGGTGTTGGAAAAAAAGAGTATTGTGCAATGACAGATGCAAACAGAGAAAGCTTCAGAAAACATTTGTAGTTCATTTGGAACCCAACAGGGGTTTTTCTTGAAGGGTAATGCCCTTAGCAGCTTTGAGCCAATCTGACAAGGCTTGAAACAACCACTGGAAAAGAAAAAGTGGTATTACTGCAACAGTTCTGTAACCGGGGAAAGAGGGGCTTGTTTTCAAGACAGCTGAAGTTCAGGTCTGTTTCCTCTGCATTTATATTTGGGAAAGGTAACAAGATAAATTGTGAAATGTCACTGATTTGCCATTTCCGTTTCATTAACAAGCCCCAAGAAGCTCACTTGAGGGATCTGGGTACTGAGGTATGAACTGAACAAGGATCTAAAATGAGCTAAGATCAAGGAAGCGTTCATCCCTCAGAGAGAGTAAACTTCTCTGAAATATCGCTCTGCTAAAGGTCATGTGTGTTTTTGAGTATTTTCCTCTGTGCCTGTCTACACTGAGGACTCTGTGTGAAACTCTTAACGCTGTAGCCATACCGGCATCATGGAGGCACTCACATGTAAACAGCCAGTGTCCGGCTGCAGTGTCCATGTGTGGATTCTTAAATCTGTGTGACGGGGAAACGACAGATGCACTTGAAGGACACATCTGCCACTGAGATGAAGTTTGGTGGTTACTCAGTGTACACTGAGCCACTAATAACTGCAGCAGTTATTCATTTTCTATGTTTTGTCCCTTTTTAATTTCTCTAATGGAGGTTAGTTTTTTAAAGCCAATCTACATGCCAGATACGAGCATCAGGCTAATTAGAGGACAAGATAAGATAGACTTTAATCATCCCACACCGGGGAAATTCACTTCTCACAGTAGCTCATATACACAAGGTTGATAATAAATTATTTACAAGTAAGAAAATATATAGAAAAAGTCATGCTGAAGAAAGTCATGAAGTCATGCTGGAGTCTGACAGCTGTTGGAATGAAGGACCTGCGGTAGCGCTCCTTCTGACATGGTGGGAGTAGCAGTCTGTAGCTGAAGGAGCTATTTAAGGCCTGCACAGTTATGATGGATGTCAGCTTTGTCTATGGAGTCTAGGGGGCAGTCCAAGACAGAGCTGGCCCTTTTGACCAGTTTGTTGAGTCTTTTTCCTGTCTCTTTCTGTGCTTCCCCCTCCCTAGCAGACGACTGCATAGAATAATGCAGATGCCACCACAGGGTCATAGAAGGTTTTTAACAGAGTCCTGCACACTCCAAAGGACCTCAGTCTCCTCAGTAAGTGGAGACGACTTTGACCCTTCTTGTACAGGACGCCTGACCAGTCCAGTTCGTTGTTAAGGTGAACACACAGATATTTGTATGCTCCCACCATCTTGATATCCGATCCCTGGATGTTCACCGGTGTGGTCTGATGGTGGCACTCATGGTAACTGAACAGTGTTTTATTCATTTTGCAGAATTATTGTTTTACTGCATTGCAATACAGCGTATATACATTCACACCAAGCAGCAGTTTCCTTTAAGCACAGCTCTTCTTCACAAATATGTAGGCTGAAAACTGACTTTGGACTTTTGTTACTTTTGATACTTTTTAATACTGCACTAGTTTTACATCCATTGCTTTGTTTACTTTGCTTTTTCAATGTGTCCATGTACAAATAAGACAGTATTTGAGTCCTGTCACCTGACTGTGCATCATGTCCAAATGTTACATATTACGTGTTGTGTTACAGGTGAACACATTTCCATGGTGAATGCTTTTTTTTTATATAATGATTGTTTGATACATCATATGTAAAGAAAACACTTAAAGTCTCAGTGTCTGATCATGGTATTTTGAACACTTCAGCAGTATTAGTAAAACTGTTTTTCAAACACTGAAGAGTCTTTTTGTTATTGATCTTTGTGCTCTTTTCTTTTTTACACAATATGTTTTCAGCAAGACTAGTCAATTATGGAAAAGTGAAAAATCATTTATTTGAGAAGAATAATTTTTATTGCTATGTAAAAAAAAAAATAAAAAAAAAAACCCTTTTGAATGTTAAAAATAGAAAAGACAGTCTGCATACACACAAATAATGGCAATTTCTCTTCAGCAGTCTTACTTTGTAAGAATACAAAGACAGATTTCAAACTGTGTCAAATTTAAAAACTTTCAAACACTTCTCTCACAAACCTCTGGCATTTTCTTTTATCCTTGAGCTGAATTGCGACCAGAAGATTGAATACTGAATACAGTAATAAGTGTAATTTAACATTTTAGCGCAGTCTTTTTATTTTCAGAAAGGTTTGAGGTTTCAAATTGGTTTTATCAATTGACACTGACACCTGAAGCAGCTTACCTTACAACAGTCTGAGACCTTCTCTAAAAGCAATTTAACAAGGTCTTTGTAAGAGATACAAATGCTTCAATCAATACAGGTGCGGAGTTGTGTGTTTGTGTGTGTTGCCTGTCAGGATTCAGTGGAGGGGTGAAGTGTGTGTGTGTGTGTGTGTGTGTGTGTGTGATTAAAACGATGTTAAATAACAACAGCATGAAAAAAAAATCCTTTTCTAATGATAAATCAAAGCCAGTCCACGTGATGACAATGAGGACACAGACTCAGCTCCAGACTAAGAAGAAGAAGAAGACAGAAGAGGAAGACAAAGGTGAAAGTACAGTATTACCAGCAAAATGTACAGAAGTCACAGTCCTTTCACAGTGTTAATATATTACCATGGACACATGTAAGAACCAACGTCAACGTGGGCCGATTTTAGATACTTTGTCTACTACGGGGTAGATTAGCAATATTGTATTGGATCATATCATATCATACTGTAAAAGCATATCAAATATCAACCATAGATGACCATAAGTAATATTTTTCTTTGAAATGTATTGGAGTTTAAGTATAGTGTAGCATGAAATGGAAATACTCAAGTAAGTGCAAGTATGTTGAAACACATTCAGCCACTGCATGCTTGCTACTCTGTTTGTTCTTGGTACCCGTTAGACATGAAGGCTATATG
Source organism: Argyrosomus regius (assembly GCA_946959425.1). NCBI lineage: Eukaryota > Metazoa > Chordata > Actinopteri > Sciaenidae > Argyrosomus > Argyrosomus regius. The sequence continues at coordinate 10,559,911 of OX336900.1, read as the reverse complement.
TTTACAGACAGTAGAGTTACTTCACTTGTTTGATGGTTAAGTGTCTTAATAAGCTTCATTCATACTTAGGAAGGGGAATGACTGGACAGCTCTCCCTTGTGGAGAAGCTGCAGCATGCTAAAGATGAACTTGATGAGGAGTTCAAATAGTTTTATTACGTGGTTTACGTCCAATATACTTATACTATATATACTTATGATCTTTTGAAAGCTACAAAACAAACAAACAAGTCCAAATATGTTTTTTTCCCCCCATTATCAAATGTTTTCCCCCCATAAATATGAAGTCATATTCTCATACTTTAAGATACTATATTTATGGTATCTGAATTATGACTTGAGACACTAGATAAGTTATGAGTATAATAATGTAATTTGTAGTAATTATAAGGAAAGCTTATTTATGGGTGTATTTATGTATTTATTTTTAAATGTCATGAGATATTTTTGAGGATATTTGGGAACATTAGCATCATAGTTCCCTGCTCCTTTACACGTGATCATTTTTGGATAAGCAGGCGATATGATTATGACAGTGTCTGATACACTGCTCAGCAGTGAATGTAAAGCCCTGTGCGAATCAAAACACGTGTGAAGCCACGCTGGGCAGAAATTACGCGCCGGTGCGCATTAACGCGTCAGCCAGCTCCAAACAGAACAACTTCAAACTTTGAACAGCTTAATACATGTAGTTTCAGCAGTTAAGAAGCCGAGATTCTGATTATTTATCAGGTGTTCCGTCCAAGTACGCGAATATTGTATATATTGTAGGCTGAAGACTGATCGGTTTTTGGATATTTTCGACATGGACCCGTGCATGGAGTGGTAGGAAGACCTTTGGTTAGCAGATATATATGGATTAACATAAATATATGTGTCATGTCGGAGGTAAATAATTCAGAAGAGCCTGACAAAGACCCTGAAAGTGAGGAATGTCCTGCAGAAGATTCATTTGGCTTTGGAGATGATCTGGAGTTAAATCAGTTCGATGGGTTGCCCTTTTCCTCACGTTACTACAAATTACTAAAAGAGAGGAAGACTCTGCCAGTTTGGAAAGTCAGGTGCGAGTTTGAAGATGCTCTGGTAAACAACCAGCTGGTTATCGTGTCTGGCACAGCAAAGACTGGGAGGAGTACACAGGTAAGACTATATATGACCAATAATATGAATATAAATTATAAAGGAAGAGGGATGTAGAAAAGAGAAAAGTTTGCAGCTCTCAGCTTGGATTTATTTCCAAGAGAAGTAGATGCTTCAACTGCCTTCATTTACATTTCACTGGAATCTGATTTTTGAGCTTCTTTGTGGCCTTGGGGCATTAGAGATAAAGAATAGTGCATCCCCCCTTACTTATCCATCTTTTACTCTGCTCTTGCACATTTCGACTTCCTTCAGGCTGGATCCAAATACCAAAGCATAATCCAATTTGTATGACTTGCATGCAGTTTGTTACCACATGCTCAGTCCAGTCTATTCAGTCAACAGCAAATTTGAGAGGCCTGCTCCTGTTGATTTGATTTAAATGTGAAGTAAACCCTTTCAGTTGTGTATTTTTTCTGCCCAGCATTGCCATGTTTATCTACTAAACCGCACATCTTCTCTTTTTGACATAGTTTTGGTTCTTGTGACATTTTTTCACTTGTATGGAAGGAGTACCATTATGCGAGCTTGTGTGAACAGGCTGCCCAGCTCAGCAGATGCTGTTGTGTCACTGTGAGGCTGTCCAAGCTCCTGCCTGACAGTCAAGCTTCACAAAGGCTCCAGCATGGGTGTTAGGGGACCTCCTGCTGCTAAGCCCTGATCCGCTGGAGCTGCCTCATGCTGCCAAAGCAATTTTGCATTATGAGTGATAATACCATAGGATATCTCCTGTCACTGTTTGCTTTGCTGTGTGTTTGAACAAAAGCTGTTGGTACGATCCTGAAAAGGGTGCCTGCCACTGAAAACTGAGTTCATGTGAAAGGAAAATGATAGAGAATTAGTACTCTGAAGCACTGTCAAGGCATCCAATGAAGTGTGAAAGGTTAATGTTCAGTAATATTTCTCTTTCAGATCCCTCAGTGGTGTGCAGAGTTCTGTCTGTCTGCCCAGTACCAGCATGGCATGGTTGTGTGCACACAGACAAACAGACAGCAGGCTGTAGATCTGGCCTTACGCGTGGCTGATGAGATGGACGTCAACATAGGCCATGAAGTGGGCTACACCATCCCTCTGGAGACCTGCTGCTCCTCTGAAACCGTTCTGAGGTTTGTTGACAAGCTCTCAGTCTGTCTGTTGCACAGCCAGCAGCAGCTTGCTTGATTGTCATTTTAATACCATCCACAAACAGTCTCTGTCACTCTTCATCTTTTCTTTTGCTTTGCTCCTCACTCATATCATGGACGGTGCACAACCCCAGCCGCTTCAGTGTAGATGAAGTGAGCAACTTTCAATATTATGCTCATCGCCATATATCAAACAAGTGAAATCTCATTATGTCAGATCAATGACAGTTATTTTCTAGCTTCTCAAATGTGAGGATTTGCTGTGATATCATCTTTGAGGTTTTAGATGTTTAGTCAAATAAAGCAAGTTATTTGAAAACTTGTTTTTACTGACTACACAATCCATTTAATTCACAGTTTGCCCAATAATAAAAATAATCAGTCCTAAGTGTCATCTCTCACACATTTCACTTCAGAAACAATGTCTATACTCAGTCAGTGTAAGCTACATGAACAGCATTTTCACAGCACGGTCTTGACTTCTCACCATTTCCCCCTCACAAATGAAGAAAAAATTACGTCATAAGCGATAAAACACTTCTTGCTACTCAAAAAATGATGATACTCTTTCTCTGATTCATCACTCAGGTACTGCACTGATGATATGCTGCTGAGGGAGATGATGTCAGACCCTTTTCTGGAGCACTACGGGGTCATTATCATTGACCAGGCCCATGAGAGGACAGTTAGCACAGACATATTGCTGGGCCTCCTCAAGGACATCCTGCTACAGAGGCCTGACCTCAGAGTGGTGGTCCTCGCCATCCCACCCATGACTGCCAAGCTGCTGAGCCACTACGGCCATATCCCACTCATCAGCCTGGAGCCCTCGTCTCCTGCCAGGGTGGTCCACAGCAACAGCGGTAACAAAGACTACTTCTACTCCGCACTGAGACTGGTGCTGGAGATCCATCGAACCAAAGAGGACGGAGATGTTGTTGTGTTTTTTGCCTCAGCTCAGGTAAGAGATTTGTTTGAGTGCTTTCATTGGCCCAAGGCTAAGACTGGTTTTACTTTGCTTGTAATCTCTTCTGAAGGAGGTTCATTGTGCCCAGAGCATCCTACAGAGAGAAGGCACCAGGCTTGGAGCAGAGCTGGGCCAGATGGTGCCTGTGGTCCTGTGCCCAGGCCATGGAGGGCCACCGCCTGTCCCAACTGTGCAACCCGATTCCAAGAGGTCCAGGAGGGTTTTCCTCTCTACCCAAAAGGATGAGGATATGTGGTGGGCTACAGAGTCTATCAGCTTTGTCATTGACACAGGAGTCCAGAAAAAGATGGTTAGTTTTTTCCCAACAAAACAAAATCGACCTTAAATGCATAATATGCTGATATTGAATGGCAAATGTGGTTTGGACATTGTAGGTATACAATCCAAGGATAAGAGCTAACTCTGAGGTACTTCGACCGATCAGTCAATGTCAGGCAGACCTACGTAAGCAGCTGTCTGGACCAACAAGTATGTCTGACTATACTGGAACCAATTTAAAATAACAATAATGCTGGAGAAACAACATCAGAAATAATAATGTCATTTCCTGTAAAAGTGCATCAGCTTTTTGCTTTACTGAATCTACATTCATTTTCCAGGTAAATGTTTCTGCCTGTATCCAGAAGACAACCAGCTTCCTGCAGAGAACGCCCCACAGATCTTGGAGTCCAACATTACACCAACAGTTCTGTTCTTAAAAAGGATGGAGATAGCCGGCCTTGGACAGTGTGATTTCATCGACAGACCAGGTTAGCCTGCTCGTGGAACTTGCACAAGGTTACCACAGAAACATAATTTTTATTCTCAGGTTACTGGTTCCCACAGGCAGCATTTCTGCGCCACCATAAAACACAGCAGGAGAGGTGCATGTGGAAGGATTTTTTTTTTTTTGGCTAGAGGAAGTACAGATGAATTTGCTCTGTGTAGCTGTTTGGGCCCAGTCAGCCATGATTTAGTTGAGCTGACAAGGCCGTGCTACTAACTATTGTCTGCTCTCTGACCCTCCCTAACATGAACAGAACAGGCTAAAAGAGGCCAGCTCATTAACGATTAACATTGTAGCGCAGCACCAGACGAGTACAATGAAGAGGAGTTACAGACCAAATATTCTGTAATATCTTTGTATTTCTTGCAGAAGTTACATGCCCTAATATGTTTGCCTTTTATGTTGGAAATGGAGAAATCTGCATGTAGGATTTTATGTGACTAGATGAACTTTTAAATTATTTTGTTGGCATAGTTCGGCATTTATAGAGAAATGAGACTATCCTGGAGAAAATTGGTGCGGTCTGAATGTTGTTTTCAGCCCATTCATGTCAGCTTGTCTACCACAGCAATTTCTAGCAGGGATCAGACACTTCACTATTCACACTACATGTACTCACATGGTCTTTTGACTTATGAAATTTATGTATGAGATTCATACTGTTGTGTTCCTTGCTGCAGATCCCGAGGGTCTCATGCAGGCGTTGGAGGAGCTGGATTACCTCGCAGCTTTAGATGACGATGGCAACTTGTCTGAGATTGGCATCATAATGTCTGAAATCCCTCTGGACCCTCAGATGGCCAAAGCGCTCTTAGCATCCTGCGAGTTTGACTGTGTGTGCGAGATGTTGACGATAGCAGCAATGCTGACAGGTACGCATATGGCATGTGTCTAACTTATAATCAGAATAAGATTTCTTACAAGAACTCTTAATAAGTGAAGATCCTTTAATTGGTTTGCAGAGTCACCAGATGGGCATTGTTGTAGTAGCTCATACAAAGCTGGAGTTTCTCTTCAGACACTGGACCAGATGGTCTTTAGTAAGAGTGGCTTGTCTCTGTGATGCTGACCTTGTTGTTTCCTTGTCTTTTAGCGCCAAGCTGCTTTCTAGAGCCACCTGCTGGCATGACCCACGAGGCAGTTCAGTGTCACAGAAAGTTCCAGCACCCTGAAGGCGATCACTTCACTCTCATAAACATCTACAATGCCTTCAAGCAAAGCCAGAGAGAACAGTGTAAGACACAGTTAGTGAACAGAAACATCAGAAACACTTCAGTGGAATAGTACATTTTTAAACAAGCTGCAGTATAGCGTGACTCACTGACTCTGATGTATCCTTACAGTGTTTCTGCATTTGTTCTTCACTGTTGCAAAAGAAACTCAGTGTCATAAACGCAGTACATACACTGAGGCACTTTACATTTCTTTTTCCAAGGAGTTATAAACAGAAGAATCCAAGACAAAATTACATGAGATTGTTGCCAATTATCAATTTGTGAAAGTGTTTTTTAAATTATGTCTGAAAATACACATTAACATGAATCCAACATATTAGATAAATCGGCCTATTCTTTAAAAACATTGATCATAATAATTAACACATCATTGATGATAGGCTACCCATGAATTGTCATGCAATCATGTGAGCTAGGGTTAGTTATATGTAGTATGCATCACAATTTTATGCAATATACTGTATGTAGTAGTGGGTCCGTGATCTATCTCTCTAATAACTACAAGGTCCCCTGAATTAAAACAAAAGCCTGATCAAAATGATAAAAAATAATAATAATAATAACAATAAAAGGAGACTATGAATCCAATGTTTGCCACATTACTAATAACATTTTAATTTAAAAAAAACAACTGCTTGACATCGAGGGTTTAAGGTAATCATATTAATAATTTGCAAACATTTTGTGACATCCAGGCAAGGATGAAAGCAGAAAGCAAGCAAAACTTTGTTTTAAATCATACTATGGCCCTATTTTTTTTTTTTTTGTTTCAATGCATGCCATGCAAGTTTGACCAAATTTTTACATCATTGTACGTTTCAGACTTCAGTGCTCAAAAGTGGTGCCAGGACTATTTCCTAGATTACTCCGCCCTGAAGACAGCTGAGGCCATCCGATCAGAGTTGAATGACACTTTGAACAGGATCGAGCTCCCCATCTCTGAGCCCTCATTCGGAACCAAAACTAACACCCACAACATCAAAAGAGCCCTGCTGGCTGGGTTCTTCATGCAGGTATGTGTGAAGTGTCAGCATTAATGAATTTGCCTCCAGCATTTCTATTGAATTCAAGTCTACAGTGTCTTTCCCACTCATAGATTGCTCGAGATGTGGATGGCTCAGGGAACTACTTCATTCTGACACACAAGCACGTGGCCAACGTGCACCCGCTCTCCGGCTACGGGGCTCAGTCACACAAGCTGGGGCTGCCAGAGTGGGTCGTTTTCCACGACTACACCCTGTCAGAGAACAACTGCATTAGAACAGTCTCTGAAATTTCCCCTCAAGTGTAAGTGAACTCATTATCCGATATTGCATGTGTTCGAGCAGATTAGAATTTCCTGGTTTATGTTTTCATGAACCACACTAAGGAGATAAACATTTTGATTGTTTAGTAAAACTTAGCTATTTGGTGACATTTCAATGATAAGCATTGAAAATATTCTTGCTTGTTTGACTAATCAGTAATTTCTGTTCTGTTTCTGTCATTTCAGATTCATTCAAATAGCGCCGCTGTATTTCTTCTACAATCTGCCCCCTAGTGAAAGCAAAGACATACTGCAAGACATGTTGGACCCGGATGGAAAACGTGAAGATGAGAAACAAAAAGCTGCTACAATTGGCAGTGACGCTGACAGTGGCTGTGCAGTGGTGCAACAGACGTACGACAGATGTGTGATTCAGTGATGTGAAAATCACCAAATGCATTTCTGCTTGTAAACTGTAATATTAAGTTATTACATTGCTTAAAAGTCGTTTTGGATGGTCACGTGTACTCAAGCAAAGAAGGTCAGCTCTCCTACAGGGTGAAAGTGTTGTCTTGTGAAATGGTATGCTGCCATGTGCGAGCATCTGAAGGTTTTCTGAGCCTTTTACCAGCTCTGCTTTACCCTAAAGTCTGTCTGGAAATGCGAGTACCGTGACAGCTGTTTAGATTTTTCGACTTTAATGAGCAGCACAGGGGCTGCAGGTGGATGTACTGCAGTACTTTAAAAGGAGGGGAAAAAAACATCCAATCACACCTCCTGTGCACATAACCACAAAAGAAGCAGATTCAAAGAGATGGTCTAACGCTTTGATGCATGTACAAGTTACTTCAGTCTGTTTCCCTTGTTTCTAAGCTGCTCTTTTCAGATATGGTGGTATATCTTTCTCCAGGTGACCATAGTATGTAAAGATTTTGAGACTGAAACAGTGTGTATGGTTTGATATGCTGTCAGATTAAGAAACTAAATGACGGTCAAAGCATGCAGATATATAATGCATTTATTATTAATCAGTGGCAAGAAATCTACAGAAATGTCATTCTTGAAATATCCCCGGTAAGATTCTACTCCCGTATGTGTCAACTATCCAGATCAAATTTGTGAAAATTTACTTTCTACCAAGTTATGTCATCAAGGGCATACACCGTAATCAAGAGTTCACTAACCCTCCTTCTACAATGTGCTGTTCACAGATCAGCTTCTGAGATTAACACAAAAGATTCATCATATTCAGTTGTCTTGGTTCATAACCTTGTAATAAACTCTTTTAAAAAAAACATGACTTGTGTTTGTTTTTATATTCACATGATAAAACCGTATATATTTCCACAGTATAAGCAGGGCATGTGTACGTGGACCAGGTATTTGTAAAAATTACTGAAGACAACATGTACCAAATGTCAGGTTTACAATACTGACACTACAGTTGGCTGATGATGCCAAAACATTTCGTCTCGTAACAATATATCGAACCATTCCCATGAGACTGAAGGTGTTCAGTGTGTTTTTCTTAGTTTTATTGTGAGGTTCACACAGTCAGGTATTCTTTGAGTTTGTCCATGATGACAGGCATTCTGTCTGCTGGTATCAGCATCACTGTCCTGAAAGGTTTCATGGGTACGTCGTCGAACGACCACCTGCCGCTCAAACAGGAGTCTGCCTCTTCCTGGACAGAGTAGTGGAACTTGATGATGGCTTGCTGTGAGGAGAATACAAAGAGTTAGATCTGCAAGAATATTTAGACACAATTACAAATGTTTTACATAATTCCTTTGTTCTTTTTTGATGGTACACCTAAATAATAAAATAATTTAATGGCAAAACACACACAGTTTGAGGCCATTATGTTTTAGCTTAGTTCACATCTTAAGAACGATAAAGTTTTATTATTCAAATACTGCCTCCTCCCTGTATATTATCAAACCCTTTTTTACTCGACTTTACCTCATAGAAGAATTCCTCCTCTGCATTGACAAACAAGTATTCCTCTTTGGGAGCTCCTCCTCTGGCTGGAATATTCTTGCTTGCCTCTTTGCAGGTCTTGCTGATCATCAGACAATAGTGACATCTCCCACTGGGCTTATTCGTCCTCTGAGCTTCAGCTATCTCTTCTCTGAAGGACAGAATTATATTCAGTTTATTTTCCTGCACAAAACACTTTAAAAAACACAACATTTATTTTTGACCATGAATGATGCTTTTCATTTTTCTATTCAAACCACCCTTCAGCTATCAGAATCATAAGCAACTATTTCCAGATTGAAATGCATTCATAAAAAGTAGTTGAACACATCTTGAATATTTCAGGTCAAGTATCCATTTCGCTTCCAACAATGGAGTGGAACCGAAAGTTAGCTACAGAGGGAAATGGTACATCAATCACCCTGATTATAAAAGGTTTCAGATGTAGTTTGGCTGCTGTCTTCAAAAACACACAATCCATAAATCTGAACACTTCTTCCAGGATGATGTTGCTCTGCTTCTATTAGTTCTACTGAGATGAAACTGATTAAAATTGCAACATAAATTTCTTATTTTTCCATGAACAGATTCTCTCACTAGACATAATCCTCAGGAAAAAAAGATTATACAGCTGTGTTTCCACTGAATGTTATGGCTCGACACAATGCACTTTTGGTACCTAGAACTTCTTTTGATTTCATTTTCCACTGCAGCTGGTACCCGCCTAAATGTAGGCAGGATTCTTAACTGATCATCAGTAAGATCTTAATCGAGGATATCCTATCTTTTTAAGATCCTTTCATCAGCAACAGAGGAACATCTGATCAGGCTCAGGTCACTTGGAACTCTTGGAAATTATCGACAACTTTTGACAACAGAAAACCAAAAAAGAGCGAGTGGAGCTGAGCAATACCATGCAGTGGAAACACGCAATATGTTGTTGCATTCTCTACAAGAATAGGTGTATTAAATACCCTATTTTAGAACTGGAACAATGATGACACACTTTTGTTGCCATCTTCATAACACAATGCTGTAGCTGTTTTTTTGACAGGAGCAGGACATAAGGGGAACAAAGTCAAACTCACTGGAGCTGTTTGTGCAGTGGGAGAGCAATCTGTGGTGGCACGTTGATGAAGCGCTCGCTCAGCAGTAGCCCCACAGGCTTGCTGGTGTCACTGAGGATCTGCTCTAGCTGCTCCGTCACGCTGTGGGTAGAGTTCTTCTCACACTGATCCACGATCAGCTCCTTCACCTCCTCTACACATTGCACACCCTGCCAACAGCATCAGACGCACACAGTGAAATTATGAATGAACTAGCTTCGCCTGTGTTCATTCCTACATTATCAGAGCCTCCAGTAGCCAGTTAGTATGCAAGGCTGGTGCACAGCAGTGGCGTTACCTTTCTCTCTGTGAGGTTGAGCATAGTGATGAAGCCGAACACTTCATCTGGGTCGTCATCATCACTGTCTTCTGGCACCTCGGCTTGCTGGAGCACAGTGAAGGGATGAGTGAATACACATAAGAGCTGAAACTACTCAAAAGTTACATCTGAAATCTGAGATGAGGTTAAACTACTGAGCAACTCACTCTGATGACACTTCCAACATGATTCTGTTGAATGATGATGTCCGTCATCTCTGATGTGTTAACATGAGCCTTCAGGAAGACCTGTATCCAAAACATAACAGACGTCACACATCAGTGAGGCCATGCTCATGCCCAACACATAACATGAAAATTATAAAACATGAATATTGTCCCAAACCTGTTGTAAGAGTTTCTTGATGCCGTTGTAGTCGTTGCCTGAAATGGTGTGGGCTTCAAAGTCCACAACGACCTCCTGGATCAGATCAGAATCAGATTTAGTGCAAAGTAGGTTTTCACATACATCAAGAAGTTTACCTTTATATTGTACATAACAATAAACATAGTATGAGAAAATATAAACAAAGATAAAAGCAAGCACTGCAAATCGAGAAGCATAAAAAGAAAATTGTCAATGACGTGAAAAAACTTGATAAATATGTAAAAAATGACTATTATTTAAATTACAGAGTTGTGCAGAGGAGTGTGAAACAATAACAGAAAGTTGCTAGCCTGCTTGCGTACAAAGTATTTGATTACATGTAGTTATGTTACTTTAATCGAGTTTAAATCAATGTACAAACGTACTTCGTTGATTTTACGACGTAATTATGATATTCAGGTTTTGTTTAAAGATAGTTTGGAAACGCTAATCTCCATAATTCAGTTTGACAGCAACGCAAAATAATTTCCTGTTAGCCGACAGCTAACAAGCTGGCTAACAAGGCCATGCACAGCATTCCCATTCAAAGAGTTGTGTCCTCCTTTACCTCATTAATCTCCTCCTCTGATGCCTCGCTGTCCTCCTCCCCGGAGTCATCATCGTCCTCCAGATTTTCATCCGAGCTGTTGTCACTTTCATCGGGATTTTCACCCAAACCTACCGCTCTCCTCTTGGCTGAAGAAGCCATGCTGCAAACATGGAACACACGTGTCAACGGAGTGGGCGGGGCAACGCTTAAAGCTCAGCCACAGAGAGGCAGGATACTGAAGCTCTGAAGCCGCCATTTTGGCTCTAACGGTAGACTACTTCCTTCATGCTGTAGCAACCGTCGGAGCCGCAATGCTGGCTTGTCGCCAGTTGGCGAAACGGAATAAACCATTTTCGAAAAAGGGGAAGACAGTTATTTAAACGGTGCCTAAACTACTATATTACTGTTATGAATCGGTGTGTGCATTATATGGTGTACTTTTGGGCTCAAATTGTATTGTAATAAATTATATGTTTCAAATCAGACTTGTTTTTTGGGGAAGTTAGCCAAATATTCCAATGTTATGTTTACCCTTCTTGACAGTGTCTGAAGTCGTCATGCACTCAGCGGTAGTGACAACTCAAGGTACATGAATTTCATGCTATATTTTGTATTTTTTGAGTATCCTATATTATTGTGCGACACCAGCTAAGATACGTTAACCGCTAATTATCACTAGGCGTAACAGACAGCTTGTATTAAGGCGGTGGTTACTGTGGTTACTGTAGCTAAACTGTCACCCAGTCAGTCTTGCTAATGTAAACAATAACACACAAGAAGACATAGCTTCATTTCCGCTGCATACATACACACGTTGAAACTAATAAGTGTGGCATTATTGCTTTTTTTGCTCCCCACATACAGTCCAATAATCGTGACTCGACCGTATTGTTATCAGCAGGTTGCATATGACAGTTTTAGGGTGTAGCTTAGCTTGCTGTGCCTTCACACCCTCTGTCCTCAGTGTTATTGCAGTCTTGACTTCCTGACTTTGGTTGCATTTTCACATTTCTCCTCTGGTTTGTTCTGTTATATTCTTCCCTATTTGTTTTATTGATCCAGTGTTTTAGGCTATTTGTCACGATGCATGTACTACTTCTCAAAGAGCCAAGAGATGGAGAGTCTGGACCTGATCCTTACATTAAGGTAGATACACTTTCCCCTTAATCCACTTGTTTTAACAGTACTGTGCTCATGCATGTATTATCAGCAGTTGTCAATATAGCACTCCACTTTAATGTTTTGCATTTTAAATTTTGAATTAGAAATGTGTTGCTTTATTTCCACAGGAGCTGGCATCATATGGACATAAAGCAACACTAATTCCTGTGCTGACTTTTAAGTTTGTCTCATTGAACACCTTGTCAGATACGGTAAATACCGTTGTTACACTATTACTGTACTTGTTTTATTCATTTCTTTTCATATTTATTGCTTCATGTGTCATATATCTGCTGTTATTATTTCAGCTTTTCCAGCCAGAAAAATATGGGGGTCTTGTATTTACCAGTCCACGAGCAGTGGACGCTGTGAAGATGTGCTTAGAGGATGAAAAAATAAGGAAAGGTGAGAGGAATCAACAGCCTTCCAACAACATAATAATATATATAGATATAGATATGGTATCTTAATCCCATTTCTGTGTCCTGCATTTCTGGACAACTAAATGAGATCAAAACAATTTCCTTGTTTAAATGTTATCCATTTCCTAATTATTAATTCAGAGTGGGACAACATTGTGAAAGACAAGTGGAACACCAAGTCCGTCTATGTGGTTGGGAAGACAACTGCTGCATTAGGTAATTTATTGTTACATATAAAAACACTTGTCCTTCCATGTTTGAGCTTTTTAGAAACCCTTGCTATGTTAAACATTAATGCTCATTCTAGCAGAGTGTGGCAGGCACCTGGTGTGGTGGTGACAGAAGTGTGTGAAGTGATGTTACTACCTTAAGTCATTTGGAAATAGGTTGTGCACATGTGACAGTTTGCTGTGCAAATATTTGTCTTTAGAAAACTAGCAGGTGTAGCACCTTCCTGACAGGTGCCTTACTTTCTTTCTTCAGTGACTCTTGATCTCTTTGTTGTCAGTTTTATGAGTTGTGTGTTTAGGAATTGAATTACTTGAAATTATTTGACTAAATTATTTATGTGTGTAAGTATTCTGTAACATGTTGGTCGTTTCAGCAGCAGCACAACCCTTTTTGTGTTTTTTCCTGCACAGTAAGAAATCTGGGACTGAACCCTTTAGGCGAGGACACAGGGACAGCAGAGGTCCTATCACGTGTTATCATTGAACGTAGGGTGTGATTTTATAACCACCTTTTTCACAGTAAAGTTTAATAGAAAATGTATGATTGTTCTGATCACTGATATGACCTTATACTTCATAGGAGAGGACACAAATATTCCACCACTTTTCTTCCCCTGTGGCTCAATCAAAAGAGAAGTCTTGCCTACGGCTTTAAGGGACAATGGTAAGCATTTTCCCTTGTTGTGCCTCACGATTAAAACTCAAGGTGATAAAAGTCCCACTGGGGTTACACTAATTATAAAATAATAATTGCACTACCTTTATCACAGTGGGGATCTGTGTCTTTGTTTCCAGGAGTGCCCCTAGAGACTCTGACTGTCTATCAAACAGTTGAACATCCAGATCTGGAAAAAAATCTTAAGAACTATTTCACAGAGCAGGTAAAACCCAACTCCCACTGCATTTTAAAGTACCTTTGTTAAACGAGAGCAACTATTCATTAGTCTGTGCACTTACAGGGCACTCCAGCCAGCATCGCTTTCTTCAGTCCATCAGGAGTGAAGTTTTGCCTGGAAGTGGTACAGAGGCTGTCAGGTGAACAGTTGAGTCAGATAAAGGTACGGCCTCCTCACAGTCACACACATAAAATAATGCATGAATCAGCAGCAATTTACAGATCTTCAGTGCCTCTGACAGTCACTTAAACTTCTTTGTTCCCAGTTTGCAGCCATAGGGCCTACTACAGAAGCCACCATGACAGCAGAAGGTCTGCGCGTCAGCTGTGTTGCAGAAAAGCCAACGGCTGAACACCTGGCTGCAGCGATAGCCAAAGCTCTACAGTGACAACCCACAGGCTCTGAAATGCATCTGCTTTATCGCTCTATCTTTGTATATTCTGTATTATTTGTATTTATTGTCATTTGTCTTACTTCTTACCAGATTTCTATGTCTATCAGCTAAGTTGAGTTAAAATTAGTATGTGAAAAAGAAGCTTTTTGTGCCAGTAAAGCCTAAAAAATATAAGTGAATATGATATAATTCTATTTATGTTAACCTTGCACAAGAAAGTTGATGTAGCATTTGTTTTGGAAAATAAACTTGAGCTATTATATTGAAGGTTTGGTCAGTGGTCATTCATTGTGAAAGTGTGTGTGTCCTATTCAAAGTAGGTGTTGGCAGAAGCCATGGCTGTTACTGTTATTGTCCACATGAAAGTGAAGGTTTTAACTTCTTTCCACAGGTCAACAACAGTCCATTTAAAACCACTGGAGCACGTATAGCACATCCATACAATTTATTCAAATTGAGCAGATGGGGTAAAGACAGGTTTACTTTTCACACGAAGCCGAGGAAAGTGGGATACCTCCAGAGGGTCGCACCTTTAGATGGGTGTGGAGAAACTCAGGATCTGCCTATAAAGCACTCTGGCTTCTTCTGGCAATCATCTCACTTGTATAGTGACATGAGTAAACCGACGCCACGATGCTGACTTTGATCCAGCTGATAGTTTTGCTTTTTTGGACGAGCATTAGCTCAGCTGATGCAGAGAAACTTTTCCATAATCGGGATCATTCTGATGTGCAGACGCTTAATTCTCACCAAGCTGAGGGTATAACGGACAAGTACACAGCAGAGGTAAAAATCTCACAATTTTTCCATATTATAATTGATTATATATAAACTCTATAATGTAACCCATGTTTGTTATAGATATTTCTCTCTAGATATGGATTCATTAAGCCAGTAAACTGGGAAGAGATCCAGTTTGAAGATTCAGACACATCTTTTAATGATGACTTCCTGGGTGACCTTCAAGACGCGATCCAAGAAGGAACCTCAGTGCATCACTCAAGGGATGCTCCTCGGGATGGTGATCAAGATAATCGCAACAGTTTAACTGAAAGCCAGGCATTTATTTCAGCACTTCAAGAGTTTCAGAGGGTGTCGGGCCTGCCTGTCACTGGTGTGTTTGATGATGCCACCAAGGTGGCAATGAACAAACCGAGGTGTGGAGTCCCAGACAAGGAGATTGATCCGAACACCCCTGTAGCACCGGAGAACAGTAGTGCCTCAGATATTGAAAACAGTGTCAGTGACACCTTTAATGAAACTGACAGTAACAGCACAGCAAATAATACTTTAACTGCTAACTCCTTTGAAGGTGACATATTCAATTCTAATGACACAGAAAGCGTTCTCACAGGCATTTCCAATGACACTAGCAGAAATTACACTGAAGACTTTAACTCATTTGATCACATTTTAAGTAACACTTCCCTAAACAACTCACAAAATGCCAGCATAGACAGTCAAGCGGTAAATTTCAGTGTGAACAGCCATCAGAGTGAAGCAGTGCGACGCAGGAAGCGTCACCTGGCCACTCTAGTATCCAAAAACAGGCACAAGAGAGATTTGAGTGAAACGGGCTACATGGCTTTTTCTAAGAGGGTGTTGAAATGGAGGCTGATAGGAGAAGGTTACAGCAGTCAGTTATCTATTGAAGACCAGAGGTACATCTTCAGACTGGCCTTCAGGATGTGGAGTGAGGTGTCTCCGCTGGAGTTTGTGGAGGATACACATTCCCCACTGGAGGATGTTGATATCAGACTGGGCTTTGGCACAGGTAGGTCAGACTTACATATACATATGACACTTTGTACAACATGATTTGTTGTACTTTTTACTCCACTACATTTATCTGACAACTTTAGCTACTAGTTACTTTACAAATTAGGATTTTTGCATACAAAACATATAAAGAACTTGTAAAATATGATATCTTGTTATAAATTAAACTACACAAAAGTGCATACAAGCACAGCTGAAACAATTAGTCGACTGACAGAAATTGTATTGCCAATTATTTTCATAATCATTTCAGTCATTTTTCCATTCATATACATTAAACCAATGTGAGTTTTTGATTTTCTTTTTAATTTAATTCAATAAATTTAATTTAGTTTTGTTAATTATATATTTTAGTCATTCTGAATTTTGTTTTACCAGTTGAACAAAACAAGCAGAGGTGTGGAGGTGTCACTTTGGGCTCAAATAGTCAGCATATTAATCCATAATGACAATAATGCAGTCCTATAGAAAATAGTTAAAAATTAGCTCCAACTCGACTACAATAGTAAAATAAAGCTTTCATGAGTGATAATAGTCTTATGATATAATATATGACAGTATGACAGTAACTATACTTTCACTTTTACTTTTACTATAAGTAGCATATTGCACTGTGTGTATAAATAATGTTTTATTCAAATGCACAGTGAAATCCATGCATTTCTTTAAAATTCTGTGCCACCATACTTGCTACACGCAGGAAGGCATCTTGGTTGCAATCAGAGGTTTGATGGCACTGGTCAAGAATTTGCCCACGCCTGGTTCCTGGGTGATATACACTTTGATGACGACGAACATTTCACTGGTCCCAACGCTGGCAGTGGGATCAGCCTTCACAAAGTAAGCATATACCAACATCAGGTGTTATAACTGAAAAGAATAGTCATAGGTTCAGTTACTGCTTTTTCATTCTAACGCTTTTCATTTATTTCTATGAGGTGGCAGTTCATGAGATCGGCCATGTTTTGGGTCTCCCCCACATCTACAGACCTGGCTCTATAATGCAGCCCAGCTATCTGCCCCAGGAGTCAGGATTTGAGATGGACTGGATGGACAGGAAAGCAATACAGCACCTCTATGGTAACAGCACCATCTAGTGGATACACACACAGATCCTGATAGAAATAAATTGAAGTTTATTTAAATCTAATTTGTTTTCTATAATGTGCTTGTGTTTGAATCCAGGGGGCTGTAAAGGCCGATTCAACACAGTGTTTGATTGGATCAGGAAGGAGAAGACGCCCTATGGGGAGGTGGTCATCCGCTTTAACACTTATTTCATGAGAGATGGATGGTACTGGCTGTATGAGAACAGAAATAACCGGACACGTTATGGGGATCCAGTTGCACTGCAGATTGGCTGGCGTGGAATTCCCATGGACGGAGTGGATGCTTATGTGCATGTGTGGTCCAGGAAAAAAGATGCTATTTATTTTTTTAAAGGTAGGTCTAAAAAGAAGTACTACCCTAGATATGAGAATACTGTATGTACAGACGCTCTAGTTTGCCAGTAAAAATATATATTTGGTGAATGTTGTTTCTGTGTACAGGTACTCAGTTCTGGAGGTACGACAATGAGAATGACCAAGTGTTCAGACAGGACCCTGAAGGTCAGCGCTATCCGAGGTTAATCTCTGAGGGTTTCCCAGGTGTGTTCGGCCCCATTGACACAGCCTTTTACGACAGGAGGGACTCCCACATCTACTTCTTCAAAAACACTCTTGTAAGAATTGCTTTCCTTATCTTCTCTCTGACACATGATTAGTTGGGAGGGGCATAGGACACACGTATATTAGTTGGGTTGGAAACAGGGACAATAGATTTGTGGACTGTGTGAGAGAAGGCCAGTGAGGTGAGAGTTTAAGGGATTAAATTAAGGTTGGATTTCCAACCAGGCAAAGTGGGCAACTGCCACAGTGTCACGTCATTTCGGCGGTGCAATGTGCAAATTTGTCTCGATATAAACTGAGGTCTTGCATTATTAACCTCCTATTAATAATTTTGTGGCCCTGTCTTGTAAAGGGACACTCTGTCAAAATCGAAATAAATCTGTTAATAATTCCTTAAATTGCATTTAATAAAATTACTACAAACTAATTGACAGACAGAAAACCTGGGTCCTATTATCACAGCTTTGGAATCAAGAGGCCACTGGGTACAAGCATAATGAGTAGAGGACATATGTATACATCAGGTATATATGTATATATTCTGGTGAAGAGTGAGGGGGGCAGTAACAATTTTTTTTTTCCCAGGAAGCCCTTCTAAAATTTTAGTCAGGCCCTGTATCAATCGTCATCACAACTAATGTTTCTTTAGGTGACTTGTAATCTAACAATACTAGCGTGTAGAAGAAGTGGATATACAATAAACAAAGTCGTTGATGCCAAAGCTAATTCATTGTTTCTCAGCATTATGAGGGAAGAAATGAACACAAACAAACCTTCCACACTTCCTCTGTGATTTGTTTGCACGTTGTAATTAAAGTGATTTCAATATAAGAGGCAAAACAATTATCTGTTCAAACAGGTGTATGCATTCAATGTGGAAGCCAACAGCTTGGCAAGAGGCTTCCCCAAAAACATCAGAGATGTTTTCCCTGCAGTGGAGAGCGGAGACCATCCAGATGGCAACATTGACGCTGCCTACTTCTCCTACACCCACAATGCCATCTTTCTACTCAAGGGCACGCGCTTCTGGCAGGTGGTGGGCAGCCGCAATCGCTGGCGCCGGCCATTTCTGCCGCGAAATGGCCTGCTGCCACACAAGGATGTGGATCAGCACTGGTTCGACATCTGCAACGTCCATCCCACTGCACTCAAACTAACCCGCTGAGGTCACTGAAGCAGAGATTCATTAAGCCCTGCTGATGTGTACTGACATGCACTACTGATTCACCTGTTGTTGCATGTATACATGGTGTCATATGTGTGTAGACATCCATTATGTACTTCGTCATGTTTGTCTATAATTTAACTGGATATTTCCGTTGGCTTATTTTCAGTGAGGTGTGTTATTAACAGATCAGCTGCTCTGTCTGTCTGTCACTTCGAGGTGCCAAATGCATATTGGCATGAAAACAATCCTAAAGGACTTCTTATGATTAATATATTTAGAGCGTTAGTGAGAATAAACTTATTTATAGATGGATGTTATCCTTAACACAGACACTGCTTTTACTTATATTCTGTATGTGTGTCGTTTATATGCTATCTATAAAAAAACATAAAATAATATATACATTATACACACTGTGATCTATGGAGAGACTTCTCATGTCAGGTACATTTAATCTATATATTTTAAAGCAAGCATTTAAAGCATGAATTAAAGTATCTGTACTATTATGCATGTAAAAAATGGAAATTTATTCAGGACACTGAAGGTTGTTTCTGGGTGAATGTACAGATTGAAAGCATTTTGACATGCAGTAAGGGTTTAAAAGGGAAATATATATCTTGAGAAATATTGCTCACAATGGATTAACAATAGGGATTCATTCAGACTCGTGAAGTCTTGACAGCACATCTGCAATCAATGTATGAAACTATCTATCACTACCCTTTAAATCACCCGCACAAGCTCAAATCCATAGCAACCTGCAGACAGGGAAGAATATGGACATGAGACCAAGCAATACTCTCCTTCATAAACATCCCTTCAATCCTCTGCAGTGCAACAAGCTTTTTGAGCTGATTTGGAAGAAAACAATACAAGCTTTATCAATAAAAACCTGGAGGTGGTGGAAAACATCTATCAAGCAATCTGCTTCTCCTTCTCCTTCTTGTCGTGAAAGCTATGTTTAAAGATTTACACACTATCAATCAAAAGAGAGAGCCTATTGAAATTTAGATTGAAGCAAAATGATTGAAAAAGGGGGCTCATCTTATTACTTAATGCTGTTCCATTTTATAGTAATCATTTGAGCACGGTGCAAAGAAACAGACATCGATTCTGTAATCGATATGTTACTTGAACACTCTTATTAATTCAGCTCATTTTAGGAGATTAAGCTCCTGGTGGGTTCCAGATAACTAGCGTTGTGCTCCAGGCGCTCCATAGGCTATATTAATAAATTGAAGTAGAAATCAATTACAAGCAAAGGAACAAAATGTCATGGCAAGTGGGGCTACAGAGGCGCGGGTGTCATGATGATGGTGAGTCTGCTCACGCATTTACAGAATGAGCTTCTCTCTCTGTAAAGGCATTAACAGCATACAAATAAATACTCTTGTTCATCTCTGTCTTGTCTACTTAAGCTAATATTATGTGAATCCTTGTCATTTTCAGTGTACATGTAGGATTTGAGTGAATAAACAGTGGGCATCATTTCTGGCTTCTTGGTTCAAGCCAACGTAAAAATTTAAAGATGTAAAATCTTACAATATTTACAGGCACATTATCCCTCCAAGAGAATAAATAAACATTCTGTGTTCAGAATGAAGTCACATTTCTGTGAATCTAATATGCCATATGTTTGTTGCAGCAGTTTATTGCTGTGCGGTTGACATCTCAGCAGGAATTATTGATAGACTAATATTGAATTGAATGATGATGCAGTGCAGCGGAGGCTTGTGATCTGTTTGTTTATCCCCTCATGAAGCACCATACATCTCCTGCACCCTGGAGTTCCCCATACCGAGAAATCCTAAATACAAAGTGTTATCCACACAAGCGAGTCCCCGGCTGCCATATACTGCACAGCTCAATGATCTGCGCTTTTGCACTAACAGTACTGCTATTGAAGCTCCCTTCTCCCTACACCGCGGGCCTCTTTGGATGCGACTAGGATAAATGAGATCAGTCATGCTGATGGAGCGCGAGCTGCAGCAGCCCCATAGAGAGACAAAAACCTGTGTCATGGCACAGGAATCCACATGGGAGGCACTTCAGAAACAGAAGAATGGGATGAAACTCCTGCAGCACGTTTATGTCACAAAAATCTCCCAAACTCTGAGGAGATGTGAAAATAACTTGCAGTTTTGTTACCTCATTTCTCTCCCAGAGCAGTGTGGAAAAGGAATAAATAATTTCTAGTATCATTCCTGCAGTAATGTGTCTTTGTCTGTGTCATGGGATTAGCTCAACAAAC
This sequence comes from Argyrosomus regius, assembly GCA_946959425.1. NCBI lineage: Eukaryota > Metazoa > Chordata > Actinopteri > Sciaenidae > Argyrosomus > Argyrosomus regius. The sequence goes on along the minus strand of OX336900.1, from coordinate 10,539,118 downwards.
TGCTGCATGTAGATATAGATGTGTGTCGCCTTTAAAATGATTGTCTTTTCAGGATATCCTTGTTGTCACAGATCTCTCGGGTTGAATTAACTGAGTTAAAGGATAATATAATTTCCAATATGTTCATAGAAAGAGAGTGTTTGCACAGTAAAGTTCAAGGATTTCCCTTGTGAGAGAAATTATGGCCTTTTTTCTGTTACTCACACCTTGCGGAAAGGATGTTGAACAGGTTCAATATGTTCTACGCTTGAGATGAGAAATTGTACTTTTTTTTATTGTATATGCCATAATATGACACCCTACCCACTGTCTGTCCATGTAGAGCAAGTGAAGTGCTAACCTCACCGGGAAAAGGAATAAACAATTCCATTCCTTCAAGAGTATTGATCGGTAGCTACGGAGAGGATAGAGCAGCTTCCCGCATCCCATTCCCCTCTGCCCCTTGATATTTCTTCACCCCGCACTCATTATCGCCCACCAACTGAAACTCAGATCCATTTATTTTTCTCATGTCTTGTCATCACTGGGGTCTAACACAGCTTAAGTTGTATTATATGGTCACAGTCGGATAAATCTCAGCTTGACTTAACCATTTTGACGTTAAGTCGTGTCATGAATTGTTAATGTCCGCCACAAAAGCAATAACAGAGTGGGCAAAATGTCATGTAACCTAACCCTGTAGCTTTTTCTGTTAACATGTTGGCAATACATTTACAAAATATAATGAACAGGTGTTTGAACAGTAGGGAACAGACTGTAAAAAGAATTGAGGCCGAGATATCCTACTTTTAGTCCCTAAAATAAGTTCCAAAACACTGGATCCTAAACATCCAGTAATGCAACTCTGGAGTGGGGATGTTGTGATAAACTAGTACTGATGATAGCCATGATATTTAAGAAATGAAATATTGATATGTTAACAATGTATGTCATAATATTGTGTAAATAGTCCAGTGCCTCTTAAAAACTTTTCAAACCAGGCGAAACAGGTTTATAAAGACTTTATAACTTGCACTCTCCAAGCCTCACTCAGAGTATTTTCTCTGGCTTTAGAAACTCTTCCAGAGCTACAGTACACATGTAGCTGTTTAATAATACTCCCTATGATGAGTAGACTGAGCATCATATGTAAATCTGTGGAGAGAGTATGAAATCATTATCCTTAACCAATCAAAACAACAGACAGAAGAAGAAGACAGTATCCTAAGGAATGGCTACAACATTAAAATTCATGTGTTCTTTACATTCATATACCATCTGAACCCTTCCAAGTGCTCACATATCCATATATCTTTATCATCATCAAACTGCACTATGCATTTGACAGGCCATAGATTAGCATACATGCCTACTGTGAAGTCTGGTGAAACTGCTGCATTAAAATGTAAATGTAGAAATATAATATTATGCCCTAAAGCAGGTAAACTCATTTTTTATGCTACAGAAACAGGGGCCAGTAGAGGGCAACCTCAACACATAGAAGCAGTTCAAACAGTCCTCAGGACTGATGTATGAATCAGTGATTGTCAGTCTCACTTTTCTATGACATGTCGGTATTCGTATTTCGTGTTTATAGGCATCTTTTGCAATTTTATTTACCCCCATGAATGTATTTGACATATCGATAAAGCTGTTGGTCTGTAAAGCAACTGGGAATAAAAGTCCATGTGTACCTGTCTTGTATTTTTCACTTTAGAATGAGAATTCTTGTGAATGCAATTAATATCAGGTTATTAATATGTCGTTTCTTCAGGTATTTATTGGTAAATATCGTTGCCGTGGGCATCTATGTTGTGTCTCTGCGTGTTTGTGAATATAACAGGTGTATTTTTAGAGTGGAATAAGAAAGGGGAGGATTCTTTCCACATACTGTATGTGTCCCCTGTTGTCAGAGGCCTACTGTGGAATTGCTGACATGTGTGTGTGTGTGTGTTTTTTTCCTGAAATGACAGGTTATGGAAATACATTTACCTGGGTATACACGCACTATGTGCTGTGTTTCACTATGTTTAAAAGGGAATTTGTAGCTACTGCCAAAGATTCCACCATCACACCGAGGTAGAGTGCGGATCAGCATTTATTCAGCAGTAATAAGCGTGGAATTCAGACTTTCCTGAAAAGCGGATTTTGAGTTGAAAGTTGTTTTGCGCATTAACTCTGAGTGGCATCGTTAACAAGGCTCTGGCTTGTTTACGGTGGTTCAAAAATCAAGCAGTCTCTCACCTCACTCAGAAAGAGGCACACACAGAAAACACACAGGAATACACACAGCTACACACACAGTCATTTGTTCAAATGCATGCACATCTCACAAGAATCACACACACACACACACACACACACACACACAGATGTTCCCCCACATGTGTCTCCCTCCCTCTCTTCTCCCCTTTCTGCTTCTCTTCCTGCCCTCAGATAAAGAAGTTTGAATTAAAAGAGAAAAACACTGACTGATGCTTTCACGACTGCCTCTCAATTTCACATTCAAATCAATATTTCAAAAGCTTTTATCATCAAATAGTTTTGAGCAAAGTGCTCCTCGCTGAGGATCTTTAATGTTGAGGAGAGGTAAATAGGATTTGGAATTCACAAACCCGAGCTTTCATGTCGTCATTATACCGTGAAGAAGAAGTAACTCTCTTTTGTGTGATGGAAAACAGTGTAAGCCTGCAGTAAAAGCAGTTTTTTAGGAGGAAGAACAAGTATCTTTGACTTTACATCCCTTCTTGGTTACACATGTAAGCAGGAGTCACTATGCCAAATGGAAATTGTACAGTAATTACATGTCTTCTCTTGAGAATAGTCCATGTATCACACAGACTAATTTGAATGAAGAATCCAAATCATGCAAGTGTAATTAAGCATTGTGTGGCCTCATGCATAATGCAGCACTTAGGTATTGACTAAATACCTGATAAACAAATGGAGTGGGAGTGGAAGAGGATATGTTTGTCATACTGCAAGCAAACCGCCCAATAAACGCAGTCGGCCCACTAATTTGCCTCCATATGTGGTAGAGGAATTTCTCCCACCCGCCGCAAACTGAACCTTGACCTTTGGCAAAGGAGGAGTTTTAGAGACAAAACAAGGGGCTTTCTGGTGATGTCAGTCTGAGTGGCAGCTGCAGGTCAAGGGGGGAGGGATGAGGCTGTCCCACGCATGGCCACACAGAAGTGACTGACCGGCCGCCACCTCCATTTTAAAGCCTGGGAAAGTGACAGGAAACGTACGTGCTGTGGCAGGCTTTGTCAAAAAGGAGGGAAAATGAAAATGAGCTGGTGACAGATAGAAATCATCTAATGTCTCGGCTATCTTTCAATTTCATACCTGTTTTGTTTACTTGACATTTTAAAGGGTCAGCTCACCCAAATCACAAATATATATATATTTTCCTTAGCCATACAGACAGTTTCAAAGGGACTATTTCTTTGCCAGAATGCACTCCACTGAAAACTGTTGACAGAGCGGTGTTGTGGAGTATCCAGTTAACAGGATGCATAGATGTTCGGACAGCGAATAAACTTACTTTCACCTCCATTGTAAGAATGAAATGTGAGATATCTGGACAAATAATCCCAAACTATCTGCATGGCTAGGAAGGCAACTGAAAAAATATATATATATATTTTTATTATTTGAGTGAACCAGTTTTTTAATTAGTCTGAGAGAAGTCATGAAGTACTGCTGTCACCATGAGCCTTTTGATTAATTTGTACAGCGGCAGCACCAATAAAGTCCTTTTATTTACTTTCAAGTGTCTCTGTTTTTGCAATCATCACAAGTCCAAACTTCATGCACACACACAAAATATGGCATGGTGCTTTAACCACCTGTCAACATAATTGTCTTCATCAGATGAGCTCTTTTTATTTTCTTCTGAGCCACAGAAACACACCTGCTTATGAGACTTCTTATACATTCACAGGCACCAAACAAGGAATTCGTCAAGTGGCTGTGCATCGGGGTTTGTCTTTCCTCCTTCCTCCTTTTCCATCTCTCTCCCATAGCTGTCTCCAGATCCCACCCTGATTTTCTCCTCACCTCAGCACCCCCACCCCTTTTTCTCCACCACCCTCCCTCTCTTCTTCCTTTTCTTCCAGAGTAACAGATGGGGTTTAACCCAGGGGGGAATGATGGTTGGATATGAACAGTCTCTTACTTAACTGGGGGGGAGGGAGGGTGTCACACACACTGTGTTACATGCCAGTCTGTGTGTGTGTGTGTGTGTGTGTGTGTGTGTTTGTGTGTGTCCAGGTTTCACTCTCAGCCTAAATTTGAGCTTGAAGACATTTTTTATATGTTATAGGTCCTTTGGACTGGTGGAACATACGGCTTGTTAAAAAAGCAGAATCCAAACAAAAAAAGCAATATATGAATAGCAGCACAGATATCAACTCAAAAGGTTTTTTTTCTGGATTTGATAACTGTAACCTGTTCACATCTTCAACCCATACAGGTCACTGCAGCCACACAAATAGGCACGACACCCCCCACCTCTATTTTAGCTTCTTTTAACTGGCTTTCAGAACAGATTTTTTTCCACTTTTTACTTTTAAAGCTCCCCATGCTCTCACTCCAGCATACTTTTGTGAGCTTTTGTGCACATGGGTTTCTGCACTCAACCTTAGCTCCTGCAACAAAGCTTTACCAGCAGTCCCCCAGTCTAGACTTAAAGGCTAATTCTAGTTTATTGCAACACAGGTTTTATTTTTATAGTATCATAATAATAACGCTGAACACACCAAGTGCTGAGATCTGCAAAAACGCAGGCGAGAATCGAGAGCATTCTGGTGATCATAAACGTTTTAAACAAACCCTCAGGCCAAACTTATTTAGCAGAGAAAATGTAGGCAAGCATTAAAATTGTTACCCAAACTGTCCGTTGTAATTATCCCAAACAGTTTACAGACTCCCTAGTTTAACTTTAAATACTTAGTATACTATATATATGTAATACTATAGTTTTCCTGCGCAATGAAGGGTTATCACTGACATTACATAATGTGGCTAAATGAGCAAAAGGATCAGATGTTTGTTAAGATTCAAATGTCCTGAAGTTGGTTTTCGTGATCATGACTGGAATAAAACAAAAAGTGGGACCTCGCCATAGAAGACTGCTGTTTGTTTCCCATCAACAATCATCAATCAACCTTTTAACCATGACCACTATTGTCTCTTGACCTTAAACAAGTGGTTATTATTGTAACCATAAAGACAAAGCTTTCATAACCTTAATGAAGTAGTAATCTTGACCCAAAGCATGATCTTTCCCTAACCTTAACCAAGTCATTTTTGAGTCTAACCCGAACCAAACCTCAACCACAGTGTTGTTGCATCATAAAACAGATTTATTTCTCCAAAAGTTTTGGAAGGAACAGAAAAATTATGATCGATTAAAGGCTTATATTTTTGTAGTTCTGTAGGGCAGTTACACATTTTTTGGTTTAATTTGGAAGACTGTTGGGCTTAACTGTTAGCCCTTTTAATGGAAGACATTTAGACATGCCACAGTTGGAAAAGCACAGTTATAAATAATAAAATGAATGACAGCTGAACTCCAATTAACTGCTTCACTGTCAGGGTCCTGGTATTGTGGATGCTGGGTTACCTTCACACTGTCATGGCTTACTGAGACACTTGAATAGAACAGAAGCATTGTTAATGTTATTAGTAACACCTGTGCTTTTCTTACTATAACAGGTCAAAATGTGTGCTGTGGAAAAAGGCCCTTTCATAACCTGTCTGATCACCCGACTACTGGTGTTTCTTGCCTCGTCTGACTTTGTTGTAGCGATGTCGCCATGTTCCCAGATCATAGACAACAAAAATGATGACCAAAAGTACAAAAATAACAGCTATATGCCCTGCAATTATGTGGAAAAAGGCTGGTTTGTTTTCCTCGCTTGGTCTTGTGAGGGGCTTCAGCTCTCTCTCCGGACCGCCTGCAGTAGCTCTCGCCATGCTTGCCACCCTTAACAAGGCCCCCAGCCCACACACACAGGCTACCCTTTCACACTGGACACAGTGAATGACTGCCACTCTCATTCACCCCGAGATTCTATTCTGGGGGAGCCTTACAAGATTTTTGATATGTTTGCTCTGGAATAAAAAATATATATCATCTAGCACATACCTGACGAAATTGTGCTGCAATGCGAAGCATCCATTTCTTGATGTGTCTGTGTGTGTGTGTGTGTCTGGATCGTGATCTAAAAATCATCTCCTTGCTTCTTTCCTGTAGTGTGTTTTCTTTAAACACGTTACAGTATCCTGTGTTCATGAAAGATGCATTTCCAGACATCTCCCCCACTCAACACAAACAGCAGGATAGTTGTTTTGCAGTATCGCAGCTGAGGCCTATTTGAAAATAGACCCCAGAGTTGTTCTTCTCCAAACAGCTGCCATTATTCATGAATGTCAGCTAAGGAATGTTTTTCATATGTCAGTGTCAGAGAGATTATATTATGTTACAACCTCTGGCTGGTGTTGGTAAGGTCTTTTTTTAATGCACTAAACAGTGCATCAGTTAAGTAAATATTGCATGCTTTTCAGCTCGAAGGATGTGGCACGTATTCTAACCTATGCTCCAGGAAGACTTGTGTGTCAAACCATGAGAGAATTATGTCTTTAGAAGGGAAGCTCCTCTCCTCCTTAATGTTCATGCATTACATTTCGGAATACTCAGTAGGCAGGAATCTTGCTGGGAGCTGGAGTTTGGATTTTGGCACCCTCCCATGTAGGTCACACCTTATTATGACAAATTTAAAAGTTCTTGCCATGACTCTCTGTTTAGAAAATGAGAAGGAGGTCCCCTGTGTGCATGTGTGTCACGGATTTAAACGGTACCGTTTCACCTCCTTTCCGGAGTGTTTTGTTTGATCTAAATGAGAATTCGGAGAAAGTGGAACAGCTCGTGAAGGAGCAGTGAGAAATTGAGACTGACGTTGCCACCTCATAGCCCTGAAATTGTGCGGAATAGTTGTGCCAGTCTCTTTGTTTGGAGATTAATGTTGCGTCAGTCACATTCTTTGTATGAGGGACACTAGCCAAACTGCATGGTGAAATCTAGCTACTCCAAAAACACCCATTCTGATGCAGAGGAAAATAGGAGAGCAGCATTTGGAGAGAATCATAAATTTATCTGACATGCATGGGCTCCCGCTGTTATGAGCTATTGATATTCTGCCAGTCAAAGCTTGCCATTTGTGGCATCATCAACCTCTGTGTTTTAACTTTGTGTGTGTGTCTTTGTATGTAGGTGGAACATTACTGGGTTGTGTGGCTCAGCTCTGAATTAGGAGGCCCCTCTTTCTCTCTCTTTTTTTTTTTCTTCTCTCCCGGCTTTGCTCAGGGGCATGACACATTTCTGAGGGGCTTTGGATCCCCTAGCCTGATAATTCCTTCAATTATTCAATGGTTGGCTGGCAGATGAAGTGAGGCCATGAATAAAGCAAATCTGTGGGCCCACGAGCTCCGACAATACAAACACACTATTAGCACTCATTTCCTCTGCTCGTCCTTGAAGATACACCACAGCATCTTGAAAATGGTGCGCTGCAAGCAGGGGTTGGTGATTATACGGGGTTCGCCTGGGCAGAGCTCTCCGACTCACTACCTGCACATTCAATCTCCAAACAACAAAGTTAGGAGGGGGTCAGAATGCCGCACTGAATCCCAGCCAAACTCTTGTAGGAGTGAGCTTATTGCTGCTTGTCAGGTCAGCTCTGGGGGCCTCTCTTTCACTTTCCACATAGGTCTTTGTGAAATCAGGCGAGTGCTTTTTTCTGTGCTTGCTCATCGTGACTCGGTAGATCTAACATGCATTCAGATTATAGCTCTTTTCTTGCAGAGAGGCGCCACTCAGTGACAGAGTTGTAGCTCCTAATAAAAGGCTGATCTTCACAGACACCCCGTCCGCTCTAACTTAGCGCAGTCAAGTGTAGGACAAAGGCAAAAGAAGGGGTGCTGTGCTCCACCCTAATGAAGTTGTAGGTCTTGTTCCGTGCTGCGCTCTGTTGGAGAAACAAAGCTAATCATAGTGAGAGCAGCCCCAGACTGCTACAACAGAGGGACCAGGTGCTTGTTCTTTTTTTCCTCCTTCTCCTTTTCCTTTTTTTTTTTTTTTTTTTTTTTGCCGAGCACCTGCCTTTAACCATCTGCACCTGCTGTCTGTAATAAGACAAGGGTGCAGCACTCACAGCACTCCTAGGATGTATGATGGTAGAACACAGTTGATTGTGATGATGCCTCAAAGACATACAGTGCACACACACACATCTCTTATCTCCTCCCGAGTCACCATAAATCCTCCAAAAGAAAGGGGGGATAAAAAAAAAAAGGTCTGACTCAACGCTGACCCTCTTTGTTGCCCTGACAGGAAGCTGAAGGCATATTCTGCGTCTTACATGCATGGTGTGATTAAACCACCACTGTGTCCAAACAAAACTGTCAAACAGCTTTAAATTTGTGTTGCATGTATTTAGGAAACCCTGGCTCTTTTTTGTTCCCGCCACCTCCCATTGTTGCATGATTTTAATCTCCTCAGCAACAGACTCCTGATGTATTTGGTTCACAGGAAGGTCAAGGACGAGCCAAACACCCCACCCTCTTCCTGCCACAAAGCTTGTGGGGAGGGGAAAAAAGCTGTCAATAACTCAGAGCTGCCATACCTACTCATTAGAGGAGAAAGTAAAGTCCGATGTTTTACTTTACCTCTGATGAGACCATAGATTTATTTCACTAAAAGGCATTGATCTTGTATCTACAAGAGGTGAATAACACAGTTGTTCAGGTCATGCATCAAAAATCAATTTGAAAAGATGTTTTTCCGAAATGATTAACTGAATCTTTTCTTTGCAGTCAAGTCTCTCGTAGCCGAATTTTGTTTTTACCTTCAACATTCAAATACTTACACCTATGACTAGAAATCCAGATGTACTTGAAATGAAAAAATACAGCGTATTCTTTTGAATACAGGATACAATTGAAGATGAAACTATGTGCCACCCTGCACTTCAGTCTCTCACTTTGCTGCCGTCTCTTTGATGTGCATGCTAGAAAAAGCTGTGCACCTGTGTGGAGCATAAGAGGCTGATGGTGGTAGAGAGGGGATGGGTTTGCGAGGGAGGGTTGGGGGAGCTGGAGGGGGGCCGCGGGGTTGTGAGCGTCCGCCAACTTACTTGAGTGTCCATCCACCTTAGCCTGCTGCTGCCAGCATTACTGTGCCAGACTCTGCTCTTCCAGATAAACAAATGCTAGACAAATTTCTCTTTGTTAAACCTGTGTCGACTGCTGCATAATAATGAAGGCTGGTGCTGCCAGCGCGTGTGTCCAGCCAGTAATGATCCTCCTGTCTGAGAGGACAATGAGGAAAGAATGTATTCATACAGACAGACCCCTCTGCTGCTCTGTACATTCTTTCTTCCTGGACTGTCTTGGCTTTGGCGTTAATGCGCCTTTGTAAACACAGTAGTCCAGTCACTCAGCACAATTATCCTTGAATGTATTCACGGCCGATCTTGGATGCAGCCCAGGACATCATTCTTATCATTCTTTTTATTTTGGCCATGACTTATCATTCAACTGACTCTGATATCACAATGTTGAGCCTTTCAGCATGTTTGCTTGTGCTCAAAGAGAGATTGTTGAGATTAATTCACAGCATCTCAACACTGCTTGACAAAATGCCAAATCTGAGCGATCTTTTGTCGGAGATCGGTCAGGGCTCTCTTAGTGCCTGGCTCCAACAGGGCCCACATCTCATAAAAACAATAATATAACATTAAGCTATGCTTCTTTAAATTCCTCATCTTAGTGAGAGAAAAAAAAAAACACATCTCTGCTATTCTCTGTGGACTCTACCTAATTATGCATGGAAAATGTCTGAGGGCTGTGGGGGGAGGAGGTGAAAGAGGCTGGCTAGTGGAGGACTTTGTGTGGCTAGAGTGCACTGCTGAAGGCAGCCAAAGTCTACTTTGATACCTGGCAGCTGGATCTCCCCGCTCTAGATTAAAATTACTTTCAGAATATCATGCATCATTACGGCTAAAAAATTGGCCAGATCACAAGGTTACTCTGATAATGAGGAGAGGACGACAAGGTAAACTGCTGCAGCGAGACGCAGATTCAAATGTGACGCATATTTACCTTAAAGGGCTGGTAAAGGGGGCCACATCTCATTTTCTGGAGGACCAGAGGTCATATCCAATTAAACAAACAAGATGAATGTAGGACTGTCTTCCTTGTGTAAAATGCAAAGAGGCAATCCCCAGCCTCGTGTAAAAATGCAAACACTATGTTCACGAGAAAATTTGATCATTTGAAATTCCCATTCCCTCCCACCCCCCTCTGCTCACACATGTAATATCCCCTTTGTCAAATATGTATGTAATGGGACTGTGAGGGGAGCTAACACACAGTGCCCTGAGAAAATGCACGTCTTTAGCCGTTGCATAGCAGCCATGCGTTTGATGAACATTCAACAGTGTATTCCTGGAGACAGAAATGTGATCTGGACTAATAGATTTAAAGTGTGTTTGTTTACTGACTGTGCCTTTAATCATCTCAGTTTAAACAGTGGTGGGAGAAGCAGTCAGATCATTTCCCGAAAGCTGTACTAATCAATGTTTTTTAAATTAACAGTGACTATGTGTAATGTGAAAGGGCTTACTCGTGAGGATGAACTCACAGACAGTTAGCACCACATTGTGCAGCTCTGCAGAGCGTTTCAGAGCAAACAAGATCTGATAAATCCACTGTTAGCTACCTGCCCAGCACCGAACAGCAGACAAAGTTAGCAACTAATAGTGAACACAGTGGAACATTTGGCAGCAAATGAGCCTGATATAGTGCGAATACTGAACTGGCATCCATCAGGTGGCCAGAAACACGACTCCAAATGAATGATAATGTTTGCCCGTAAGTGCTGGATGTGTAAATCAGCTATTTGCTAACATATTATTTAATATCTATGCATCAATGCAGAAAAAATATCAAAACTAAGTACTAATAATACAGAATGAGCGTCATACTATTGCGTAAAGTATACTATTGGATTGTTATTACTGGTACATTAGCATGTTTGCAGCATTTTAATGTTGTAGTACTCAGGGTGGAGATGTAACTATTTTACTGTATATCATGTTGATGAGTTTAATCTACAACAGTTCATCTACAGGAAATCTGAACCTGCAAAGTAACTGGTAACTATAGCTATCAAATTAATGTAGTTAAATAAAAAGTTTCAATATTTCACCCTAAAACGTAGCGGACTGAAAGTATAAAGTAACATGACATGGTAACACTCAAATAAGATGAGAGTACCACAAAGTAGTCCAATCCTTAGTGAAATATATTTGTTCACTTTCCATTAATCGTAAGTTACATGCCGAATATGCAGTTAAGATTCTGGACTGAGAACTTGAATGAGTCACCTGATCATGATGGCCTTGTGGTCAGTGTTTTTAAATCAGTTGTATACAACAGACCTGCTTTTTGCTGCTGCTGCTGCTCCTGCTGCTGCTTCAAATGACAGACTCTCTGATTTAGTTTTTATTGCTGAATCTTACTCCGGTAATGAAGTTGGGACTGTTATGTTTCTCTCATTACCTTTTCATTAAAGATATGACTAGAAAATGGGGTTGCCATGGCGATGGCTCCATGAAATCTCCAAGCTGTATGCGGAGCTGCATTGTTTACTCTTTTGCCAAGAGTGCTGTCTTCAATAGGAAACGAAAAGACTTTTTTCTTTTTTTTTTTCTTTCCTGCGCCTTCATCTTTTTTTCCTCCCCTTTTCTTTTATGGTTCAAACAATGACCTGCAAATAGAACATTCTTCAGTGGTCCTATTTGTTAATACTGAGAGGTTTCATTAGCTTGCTCGTTGCTCCCAAAATGATAGCCGACGCTACACGGTGGGGTGAGTGAAGAGAAAAAAAAGTAATTCACGGGCCGTAAGTAGTAATTTACGCAGAAGAGATTAAAGAAAATGGTATGGAACCATTTTGTCTAAATGACAGTTGGGCTTAATGTCTTTTGAAGCAACTGCCAGTTTGCTTGAGCATTACCTGGTGAAGGCAAGTCTTTCATTGGTATTGGTGAGTATAAGGTAAAAGTATCTAACATTCTAAGGGACATGTAAACCCATCTATGCATCCAACCATCCTTCAAGTCGTGTTACCCAAAAGAAAGCCCTAGTGTCGGTCTCAAGTTATTATGGTGCCCAGAAGGAAGGTAAATAAGAGAGGGTAAAGACAGAGTCACAACCTTTTCTCCTCATTCATCAGCAGCATTTTCCAAACCATTAGCCCTGTCATTGCTTCCTGTACTTTTCATGTCTGCTGGCTGGCTTCACCCTCAGTACTGTGATTAGTTCAAGCAGGATGCCGCTCATCGATTTTGCTCCACTGGGTGTAAGTTAACCCTCTGCCAGCTTTTAATTGCTTCTCTTGACTGTTAAAGCAGTGCATGGCTCCTGTGGTTCAAAAAAAAAAAAAAATCCTTGGATTGGATTTTGTTTGAACGCTCCAACGTCGGTTCTAAAACATGTTGCCTTTCAGAATATTCAAATGCATCAAATTCTATCAGCGCTATCAAGAAATGAAACTTGTTTTACTTGTATCCAAGGATAAGCTTTAATTGAATGTGTTACGTGCTGGCAGCAATTACCGTGATGCCGAGAGGTATGGATGGAAACAGATGAAAGAAGAGAAATGTTTAGTCTCTCTCTGTCTTTGGAGCTCATTGTGTTTTCTGAGAGTAACACGGCTCTTGCATGATTGACAGAGACATGATAGCTGCGGTAAACAAAAGGTGCTGCATGTACACACAGCGATGAGCATGGAATGAGTTCTTGAAAACAATAAATCGCAGAAAAAGCTTGATGCCCTGAACCTCATTTGAATTGGCTCTCTCGTGATGCATCGTGTCTTTTCCTGTCATAAAAAGTGATTTAGATATAAATAATAAGGTCACTAAAGGAATCAGTTCTGCCAGTAACTGTTTGAAGCTGTTCATCGACAGTGTTTTATTGTTTCTAATGAGCTCTCAGTTCATATTTGTGGGGGGATTTATAATTACATATCAACATTACATCATCAAACCTATTATCTCTGCACTGTAAAGCTAATATTGAAAGTTGTAGCATATCTATATTTGTGCAAAGCCTGTAATAGCTTTCAAGTGTGCAAACACAATAAAAAAAAGATGCCAAGATTACACCTGCGAACAGCCCATAAAATTGATATGTCTTCGTCACAGTTTGATATCCACCTGTACATCTGCACGTGAGAAACACTTTGTTAATGCCAGAGGAAATCAAACGGAGAAGAGAGCAGACGCATCGCCATTTAGAGAAATGAGAAATTCCAGCAATAATGAAAGATGATGAATATGTTTTTATATTGTGTCTGAGATGAACACTGTAGGAAATTCTAGCGGTGAAAAGTGTCATCTTGTGAAAAAAAAAAAATATCGCAGAAAATCATTTGCTGCAGGAGGTACTGGTGGATTAAATTTAGCAATTTGTGGCACAAACAATTATTTCAAATGAGTCAATATTTGCTTGGAAACAACACCTTCTCTCCGAAGACAACATTTGTAAATGAGACTAATACATTTTATCAACATGTTGACAGAAGTCCTAGAATATGATTATGAGGGCCTCATAAAGGCAGCCAAGCAAAACTTCAATACTTTTCTAAACGGCCCCTTGGTTTTCTACTCCCTATCATTATTTCAATGCTTTTTGAAGGTCTTTAATTTGCATCCTAATGCTGTGCCCTTGTTCAATTTAATTTACAATGCAGATACAGAAGCGATAAGTGTGACGGAGGTTTCATTCCCAAGAAAGGGAAGGGAGAAAAAATAAAAATAAGAAAAATTATTTTACTTTCATATGTCCCTCATATGAATTGAGCTGATAAAATATTCATATTAAACAAAACCCCATTCAGCATCAGCAAGTGTATTATTAAAGAAGACATGTGGAGGCATAAAATAATCATTTCTAACGCTGCTCAAAGATAAGGACGTTTCATATGCATCTACTGTATGACTAAGCTGCCCCTTGTTTCATGATTTGTTTATCTGCTTTTTCACTTCATGTCTACATGTTTACTTAGCAGTAATTTATGTGCTCACAGTCAACATTAGAACATGAAGACAAACAGCGCAGCACAGCACATTTAGGGAAGTGGCAGAGCTGTTCTCAGGGCTGGCACAAATGACAATGGTGTCACAAGAAACAGATTGGATCTGGGCTCAGGACACTTTGGGCCTTTTTTTTTCCAGGGAGGGGTGTAAAAAGTAGGTTGCAATGCTGGGGGTGTATGTACCCAGCCCCCAAGGCTATGACAAAAAATATGGGGCACTCTCTCTCTCTCACACACACACATACACACATTTGCTTTCTCTCACTTCATCTCTGTCTTTTCTCTCTCCCTCATTATATCTTCAATTATCAAGTCAGGAGAGAAACTCATTATTTTTGGAAGTCAATGCCCATGCTGGTGTTCTTTTTGACACAACACAAGAGGGGAACAGACAAAGTCCATTTGTTGAGATTTGAATCTCCTAATGCCGTTAGCTAATTGTGACGAGAACAATCATCTTAAAATGACACTGAGGAAAATATGATTTATATATTTTCACTTTTCGGCTCCCCGGAAATTAACTACACAAAATCCTTTTCTATGATCCCGTGCAGTATGTGTCTTTAAAGAGCGGGGAGTAATTACTGGTGGGTTATTTCGCTATTTGATGCAGCGTTTTAATTGACAGCAGGGCATTTCATGCAAACCATGACCAGGCTGAGCGGCACGTGACCCACCACAGGGACTGTATCTGATTTCATTATTAGCCCCAGTTTGACTGGCTTAGCCCTCATATGTACCATGAACACCTTTACCCTTGGGTGGCTTGACTTAATTACTTCAGCCCATAATGCCTGAGATACCACCTAATAAGCATGGAGTGTTACAAATTATGATGCTCAGATTAGACGCTGCTTACTCCCAGAATGAATTCCTGAATCACTTCACATGTTTAGGAGTGAACAGTCTTTGAAATAACACATCAAATATGCTACAAATATGGTGAAGGTACTTTTTACTTTTGTCAATGAAAGGTTCTTCCAACTTTGTTTCTTCCTTAATATTTTATTTACAGTTAATATTAGAACATAAGTAGGAAAGATGCAAATACAACACTATATCATAAAGTTAATAAACTTAAAGTACTTGGATTAATGCATTAAGAGCATTAATATAGATACTGTAAAGCCATTTTCATCAGTCACACTAACCAACTTTATCACAATTTCTTATTTGATAGATTGATTTAATGCATATAAACACAGGACTACATGTATATATTGCATTTACTTCATTGTGTGTTACTTAATCCACAGACCTCACTAGTTAAATAAAGAGACATGAAAACTGACATGGAAACTGTTGACATTTTGGCTCATCCAGACTAACAGGAACATAATTTCTGGAAAGACACACCGCCGTTGAGCTGCTCAAATGTAATTTTTAGCAGCACAAATTAAATTCTCCTCACCTGTCTTGCACTGTGTGCGAATATCTCAGAGGCAGATCCTTAACCCAAAACAAGCTGCAATAGCAGACTCCGCTGAGTTCAAAATATGTTGTTTTAAGTGACCTTTTTAAAGGTCCAGTGTGTAGAATTTAGTGCCATCTAGCGGTGAGGTGGCAGACTGCAAACAACTGAATACTGCTCGCTTTGCAAACTTGTAGGAGAAACGTGGAAGACTCTTCTACCAGCAGGTCCTTCTAAATATTACACACTGTACCTTTAACAGAATACTGATTTTGCACTTTTAATACTTAAGTGATCAAGGTTGCAGCATAGGCCAAGATATTCCAACTTTTTCTGGCATGAATCAAGCTTCAAAAACACCAGATCCTACACTTTCCATAACGCAACTCAACATATTTTTGTTTGAACCGTGCTGCTAATAAATGCATTAAAATTCTTTATCGCCTATTTATTGCACAGGCTTTCCATTAAAATGTGTCTCCAAGCTCAAGCTGAGATAACCCTGATGACATCGGTGCTTAACAAAGCTCCTCCAGAGCATCAGAAGACATTATAAGACTGTTTTCAGAGGGTGACGCTGATCCATAAGATCAGTATAATGATTTTGATGTGTAAAATCCAGTTCCCCTTCATCACAGGGAAATTACCACCATCTCACGAGATCTAGATCTACCACACCCCCCCCATTATTTAGACCCCTCATGTACAAGGTGTGGCAGTGCAAATGGCAAGAGCAATCTTGAATATATTAATGCTATGTGCTCTTAAAGTGTGTTTTTAAGTGCTTTTGTTCGAGCTCTTGCACTTAGCGGGGTTAAGTTCACATTATCTTACTGTCTGCATGTGCAAAATTACAGTTTACCGACATGCAGGGGAGGCAGGCCATTTCATGGTGATTAGGTGTATCTAGGGTGGTAGGTTTGTGACTACACGTGTGGGTTGGCAGTTGGGGGAAAACTTGAGACAATGCTCCACTTCATGAGCACACACTGTACAGAAGCCCTCCCACACAGCCTTTGTTAAGCCTTCTCTCTTGAGCTGGCACTTCAGCCTCCCTGAGCCCATTGACTCCCACTGGATGCTCACCACTGTGTTTCCTGGGTGAAATATATGGGTGCCTCTTTAATACTGTAACATCCGTATCCATTCCTTTCAGACATGCCCCCCTCTCAGCAAACTGCAGCCAATACAATTTAATCCCATTTGGTAGGCAACTTAAATTCATCCAATTTCACAGATTAGGAGTTGTGGTCTCTGCAAAATTTAGCTATACTGCTGGTGTTTCTTTTGCTTTAATTTATGATGCACTAACAAGAGAAGCATAAGAAAAAATGTAATGAAGCTAATACATAATTTATATGTATATATCTATAACTAACCTTTCTGCTCCTGAAGCTGTGTGCTAATTTTCTTGAGCCATTTTTATTTCGCTTATATTTTCTATAAGCCAGGCTTATTCCATTTGAAAGACATGGCTACAGCGAGTGTAGTTTCTATAACAACCGCACAGCATAATGAAGCTGGAGATTCTACATAATTAAATTGCACGTATGAACATACTGAGCTAATGCGATGCCGGCCTTATGTGGCATTTGCTTTTAATTACAAAGTTAAAACTTTTTTAAAAGGTTCTTTGATCAAGCCGGGAAACAGCATTAATGACACATTAATGAGTATGTGGAGATGATTGGCAAGATTAACTGTCCCCGGGCTTTTGTTTCCCATCTCGTTGTTATTCCTGACATAAACGTGCACAGGATTGTTTGCATGATGTTAATTAATTTTCAAAAAAGAACCATGTTATGTGCTTTTTTTTTGTGAGACAATCAAATTTTTTTTACACCACACTTTCAAATCTCAATTTTTTTTTACTGAGCACTTTTCATTCCCGCAGTCAGTAAAGTCAGCAGCGTGAAATACAGTAGTTTGATGTGTGGTGCAGTTTTAAGGGTTTGTTTGCTCTGTGGGAAATGAGAAATGCAGTAATTCTTTCAAAAAAGTACAACACAAATAGATGCACCGGGTAGGAGTACAAGAGAAATAAAACAACAACAACAACAACAGAAAGCCCAACCTCTGACAACAGGGATCGGTCTGTCTTATGAAAACGAACACCGATGGTTTTAATTTACTGACTGCATTAGCCGGCTCCTCTCCAACCAAGCTTGGTGTTGTCTCGTTGGCAGCAGCAAAAGTTATTAATGGTGCAATAACAGGAGGCAAGCCTGGGCACAGAATATTCTATTCTCTCTCAGATTGTGTAATGATTTTCCCACAAAAGGGAGGGCTGCTCGCTATTTCTCATTGCATTTTTTTTTTTTTTTTTAATGAAGTGACAAGGGGAGGAGGTGTCAAAAAAAATGCTGCCCTTTGGGTTAATTGACTTATATCCTTCACAACTGACATTTTCATGTCAATGCTTTATTACCACAGGAGATATGAACCAACACACCTGCTTGCTTGCATATGTGTAGCAGACCTTAACATCAACCAGAGCTACGTACAAAGATGTAAAAGCTACTGAGAAGATAGCTTTGTCGTAATGCATGTGAGATGTTACATATAGCGCAAGGGGAGGTTGATAGTGCAGAAATAATCTTACAATCCCCTATAACATATTCATTCATCTAAATTGGGAGCGTATTTATGACCTGACATTTCAGCAGATGGACGCAAGGAGTCAAGGGGTCGTTATTAAATTCAAACCGGAGAAGGAAAAGTGAGTTCAGCAGGCGATTTAGATGATGACCTGGAAAGTTGTTGGTGGTGGTTCTTCCAGCTTTTATAAGTCCAGCTCTGCAGGTTATGCTTTTAATCACAATTACTGGCCAACCGTCCAAGTCTGTTCTGCGGTTTATGTGTTTTAAAAAGCAGTGAAGTGATTGTCTGAGAAGGTCAAACTGCAGGGCAAATGAGTGGATGGCAGTATTATAACACTCTCCTTACTGTCATTTCCTCTTCTTTTTCTTGGAGACAATAAATTTGCCTCCACTTCAGTGTGGAAAAAAAACTTTGAACTGATCTAAACGCACCTACAATCGCAGGTTAACGCTTCCGAATTCTGTACATTTAATGCTTTTGAGTACGAATCAATACACATTCAACCCCCTTCTCCCTTTCTTTTTTCTGCCACAGGCCCTCATATTGATTCCATGCATGAGCCTGCAGAGTTATCACAAAACAAATTGCACAGACTTGAATTTGACAATCCCTTTATGAGGAGCGCTTCATTGATTTCTGGATGGTGGCTCTGTTTGGCTCCTTTACAGAGGAGAAAAGTAGGTTGCTCATTGGAGAGACACAGCACAGCTTATTCTAATTGCTTTATTGCCTTATTGTATTCTGGTGTCAGCTTATGAAGCACCGTGTCAGAGAGTTAAAGTTGGTGACTGTTGCTCAAATGTACAGTAAGTGTGTTTCCCCCTGTTTCCCCGACCATGTCTGAGCTCTGTTGGGAATAGCACTGACTTGCGACTTTTCCAGAGGATACGACGTGTCAGCGAAATCTGTCCTGCAGTGTGAGGCTTGACACTGCAGTGACAGCGCAGCAATATTTCCCCTCTTGTTTCAGAACAAATTACCAGCAGCATGACATCAGAGGACTCATTGTGCACCCAGACCCCCTCCTCACACACACACCACTACCCCCCCCACCTATAGTCAGCTCTCCGGGTGGGAGGATGGCCTCCTGTATGAATCCCATTGTTTTATCTTGGACATTTCAAGTTCCTAAACGGCATGAAAGTAGAGAATCTGCATTCATTTTTTTCATAAACATAAGTCACCTTTATCAAAGTATTTATTTACCTCATCATGGTGTCCTTTCATCAGTTCATCTTTATCTTAAAAGATACCTGTGAACATGAAACCGTTGTAAATGTGACAGAGATCTCAATAGGTTTTCCTGTATGAACGATGTTATCCCAAAGCACTTTCCATTACCGCCTTGACAGGTAGGTATAAGCAGCAGATACGGCGACCATGGGTGAAATAAAATCAAATGACTCACAGAAGACAGAGTGGAGAGTCTAATATTGTGTGACATTGTGTGTCTGCGAGGCTACCAGATGCAATTCACCTGCAGGGTTAAGAGTTTATCCAGAGCTCCAAGGTACAGTACACATGCCTTTCATGTTTACTTTGCTACATGCATCACATGATGGCCACTGCAAACCACTTTACAGCCTCTCCAAAAAATCGTGCATTCATCTTTACACCTTTCTTTCTTTTCCACAAGGTTTTGAGGTGCTCTCCAAAAAGGAGGGGGGAGAAAAGAAGAAGAAAAAAAAAAACTGCTGCCTGCTCTGCCTCCCTTTTCCCCTGAGTGGAATAAAGCCGCATTTTGAGGGGGAGTGCTGTCATGCATCACACAACAGGAGGAGCAGGGAAACAAACAGGGCCAGATTCATCAAACAGAGGGAGTTGCTCTGCAGGATGGGGGAACGCTGGGTGTTAATCAAAGTTGAACAGCTAAACTCATTTTAATCCAACGGGAGAAAGAAGGATCGGAGGGGAGGAATAGCGCGGACCGCATCTTCTGTCTTGTGCACAAAAGGGTGAATAGAAAATCTCAATCAGGCGAACACCATATTGCATGTAACATGAAAGTGTAATGACATGATGGATAATCATAGCAGAAATGTGGGGAAATTCTGACAGTTTTGTTACACGAAGTTGCAAGAAATCATTATGCAAACGCAGTGGATGCTGTGTACCCGGTTTTGCATATTTTCGGCTTGCTGTGCCACCCAGTCACTCTGGCTTATTTGTTTTTAAGTCCTGCAGACTTTGATGTGGCCTGTAATCTTGTCCAGTGTATTAGGATATTCAGATTGAAGAAGAGTGTAAATTAGTACGGAAGCTCTCGTCCAACTCGTTTTTTTTGTTGGGGTTTTTTGGAATATTCCGCAGCTCCTAATTGGATGAATGGATTTATTTTGTTTTTGGAACAACCATGGTGAGGCTTCTGTTTAATCTCCGCGGGCCCCTCATCCTGCTTCCCCACCCACTCACCAGATTGATTGTATCTAATACCAGACAATGGCCTCAATGAATTCAAGTAGGTTTTTTCCCCCCACTCGGGTAGACAAGAAAGGGAATCATTTGCATGCAGGTGACATGTTCAAATGGGGCAAGGTGAGATGAATCAAAATGCAACTCAACAGTTTTCTAATGCTTTGACCTAATTATGCACCCATTTTTCTGCTTTCTTTTTTTCCCACACCGGCTAGTCATATCCCATTCAACCATATTCAGGATTGGTTTTGATGAAAAAAGTCTCTGCTGATTCACTGGTTCTCTGTAGTCTTGCTGACTTTGAATTGAATTTACTGGAAGATTTATTGAAAAAAAAAGAGAAAAATGCTTAACCATAAGTTGTGCAGAAACCAGATGAACCTTTTCTTTCATTGATCGGCTGTATTAGTGAGTACTTCCTCTTCAGGATGCTCTTAAGGTTGGACATATCGTCTTACATCCTCATCCTGACCACCGTAACCACAACATACAAACCCAGTGGGCAGGAGACTACACTCATGTAGACCAAACGAGCAACAGAGTGTAAGATGGTGATGTATTGATCCGGGAGGAAATTTAAATCATGTTTATAGGAAATTACTTAGATCACGCAACAGACGCTGAACTACCTCGATGAACATGTGAATAGCATGGAAAGGGAGAAAACATTGATGTATGTGGAATATTGAATTTAGTCTATAAAACACAGGTGACGTGTTGTTGTACAGGTCACTGATTTATTCTCTGTTCTGCAGCTATTTGTCCAAACCTTTGACACATAAAGAGAGAACATAGCAGAATAATTTATTAACTTGGAGGCTTTGTCATTTATTTACTTGATCGTTGATTGTTGGGCATAAAAATACTGATTTCAGACACTTATGCAGCTCATGTAGCCTAGATATGAAAGAGTGTTTGGCGTGCTATCGTCCTGTATCCAACTCACTCTGCTTTGTGGAGCATTTTTTTTAGCATATGACAGTCTTATCACTCTGGTCCAAGAGGGTTCTAACACACCACTGGAAAAAAAGACTCATACCATGTCCCCTAAATGAGAAGAGTGGGAGCTAAGAAATAAAAGAAAATGTTCCAGTCATTGCCACCACCCTGCTCCACTGTCTGGGCTGACATTAACACTGAAATGAGAATGACCTCATCATACGTTCAGCCAAATCATCATAAATGACATGATATTAACTCCACCAGACAGCTTTTTTTTCTTCTTGGGCAGTTCTCCATTTTGCTGGAGTTTGTGGTTCTGTGCCCTTGTTATCTGGCCCTCCAGACTCTACTCTCACTGTGAGGCAGAGGAGCAGAAAGATGGCAGTAATTCATTTTGTGCCACGCCACAGGCAAGGCTCTTTTTCCCTTCTGCCCATTACCTCCAGACCAGACTCCGAATCTCAGCAGGACACCGCTCCCTTTCCGCTCTGGCCCAGACCCGCTGTACTCCAGGGGGCTGAGGTTAGTGGACGACCCACTTCGGATTCTGTCAGCACCAGCCGCAATCATCCGAGGCACTCCACTCCACCTCCAGGAATACTGCAAAAGATGGCAGCCTCATAGTCAGTCTGAGTGGGGGAGCAGTGGATGGTTCTTTTCTCTTCATCCAAAATAAACTCAAACCCAAAAAACATCGCTGCCTGTAGGAACTCCAGCATCTGCTTTAAAATATTCTTGGAATATTGGTTTGAATGCACTTTTTGAATATTATCTATTTAAACACAGAGAGACATAAAAACAACAAGGAAAATTATAGTGCAGGAGATTAAATTACTTCTATTTACCCTTAATAAAATATTTAAACAACAAAATTATAAAATAGAAACCCCTTTTCTACCCTTGTATCTTAGAGAAAATTGACCTCTGCTATTAAATTGTTTGGGAAGATGAGACTTATTTGTAGAACACAAACCATATATTGTATTTTACATAGCTATTTAGCTTATTGGCAATATCCAAAAATAGCTTTGTATTCTATTATGGTTTGTTGTTTCATTTTAAAGAGGAATGGTTCGGTGTATTTTCCAAGGAAAAATATTCTGGATTGAAAAGCTTTAAGTTTCAATTACATCCCAGTGTTTTTTAAATGAGAAGATGCACATCAAATTCAAGATGCTTGGATGTTTATGAGTTTAGAGTGGCATGATGGAAAAGCTCTTTTTTTTGTAATATTGCCACAAGACCTAATTTGTTCCCCCGGCAAGCATTTGGGTTTGTTTTTTATCTTCATTTTGACATGTTGTTGTTCATGAGGAGAGCAAAAGAAATATCCCATTAACAGGCTCTCTCCTATCTCCATACATAAATCACTGACATGGAAATGAAACTGTTCTGACAAAAAGGGAGATGGATAGAGGAATACAAATGCAAAAACATTACACACACATTCATGCCTTCCCCTCCTCTCTCCCATATCACATAAAGGCACTTCAGCAATTGGAACAACTTCTGAATGGACAATTAGGAATGCAACAAAAGTCTGAAGTGATTTAAAAGGAAAAAAATCTATCTGAGAGGACTCTTGTACATAATTACATCTGAGTTTCTTTTCACAGGACAGCAGATTCAGCTAATCAATGTGGACCTAGTCGTCGATTCTTTGTTAAAGTGTACCAAAGCCATGGATTTCTGATTACTGTGACAACAATTATATTTGTCTTTCGGTTGTGTAAGTGCTGTGAAACCTTTTCCTAAAACCTTCACCCTGACCTCAGAGAAAAAAACAGCTTGGCCACAGATGATTGTCTCTGATTGGCTGTCAGCTGTCAGTTAGGACACCTGCAACATAGTTCCAATCAAAAAGAAAGATAAAGCTTTAAAACTGTACCTTCATCATTTCAACTTCTTTTTAAATAAATCATGTTTTTTTCGGGTTCATATGGCTGGTTGTTAATACTACAAATCCCATAAGCCCCTGTTGCTATGCAGAGGTCAGAGGTGTGAATCAGAGCTGTAGCAAATTCAGAATATTTAGTGAAGCTATTTAAACTGTAAAGGCAGCCTGTTACCAAATTTGCTCAAAGAGTTAGCTGTTAGCATGGCACACAGGCAAATTTAATCTAACAAATGTCATGTCCTTATAATAACTCCTCCGACTTTGAAATTATATATCAAACTGTAGGTATCCATAGCAACCAAGACTCCAGAAAGAGAAAGAGAAAGAGAAAGAGGCGGGCTAAGAAGCCAATATGACATAGTGGCCAAACCATGTAATGACAACAATGATGCCCGTCTTGTCCACTGCAAAGGAAGTGGCTGTAAAATGGTGGATATATTTCTGAGTGTCACAACCCCTGCGAATTGACTTGTTTTACTATCAGAATTTGATCCATTCGGTCCGGTAACATTTGGAAAGTCTAGAAGATCTGCACATTAAGTTATTTTATCCCAATTCAAGTTAGGGTAATTAAACGTTTTTGGCGTCATGCACAACTGGACAGCCTCCAGTGTCGCCTCCAACACTGTATTCAGTCCTCTTTATACATCTATGATAGGAACAGTGCTTGCTTACTCATCTAATCTTTATCAATAGATTTTCCTCATATATTCCTATAAAGATCCAATATATGCTTGACAATAACAGCAGTGAAACTTGTAGGCTATTACTCAACCAGAAGCATGAAATCACTGATCTTTGTCCTCTTTGTTCGGGATAAACTCACAGATTGACCCGATGGTTTGACACAAGAGAGGGCAGCTCAAATCACAGCCCATTATTCCACATACCTCCCTGAGGAAGAGCTGACATTTACTCACTTAAATCTATCACATCCTCTCCTCTGTATGCCTCTGTCACTGCTTCTCTCTCTGTTTTTTGGGATAACTTTGGCTTCTAGTCGACAATGTGACCCAATCTGAGAGGTGCTCCAGCTTCGTGATGAACTTTAGGAGATCGCAGCTGCAAAAACAGCCCACTGACGATGCCTGCAGAGCCCATGAGGATCTCAAATCCTTTTGAGAGACAGAAAATGTGACTCCCCTGAGCTCTGATGTACATGTACTCCTGCAACAGGCAAACCTGGATACAAACAAAGCACTTACTTGAGATAAGTAGCTGCATTCACCTAATCTTGGCTGCTTTTGGTCATGTCCCAGTAATTATAATATCACTCCACAATGTGCAGGTATACTTGAAGTAAATGCTGGGTGTGGAGAAAGCCTTGATGAAGTGGATGAAGTGTGATGCTGATAGCACCAGTGATTGGCTAGAACACAGGTCTCTTTGATCTCTCTTAAAGGTTAAGAATAGTGCATTCAATTTATGTTTTATTCATTTTTTCATTTTTTTCCAAAGCATAAATTCTTTTTGGAGATGCCTTTTATCTCACTGAAGAAACAATCTTTTTTTTTTTGGTCTGCAAATGAAAAAAACTATAAGAGTGACCACCAACCAGCAGAAATACTACAATAAAACACATCTGGTAAGTAATGTTCTAGCAGAGGGCGAAAGCAGAGCTATACAACATGGTTTTAGCCAGCAAACACAGAGGATTAAATAAGTTTCCCTTTAAGAAATTAACTACTACACAAAGTGGAGATAAAAGAAGAGACAGAATAACGAGGCCTGTTTGCCTATTCAGAGGGTTTAGCCATGTATTAAAAATCATACCGTTAAGCTTCCTGACAGATGCTAATGAAGTGATGTTTACATTTTTGATTCGCTGCCTAAACAAAGATAAGACATGCTCTCGGAAAACAGCAAGCCCTGCAATCCAAACACATCCATTGAGCCTGTCACCAAAGACATGACAGCTTTCTTCCCTACTAACAACAATGAGCGACTCATTTCCATATTAATGAGAGAAAAGAAAGGCAAGTGGATGGGAGGGGGGGAGTTGAGCGCGGAGGGGGTGATGTTGCTTCTTGTTGTCTTGGCACCTATTGACAAAGTCTTCAAATAGGTTGTTAATGACCAGCCTAAAACACAGGGAGCAGCCTGTGGAGTAATCATATCAACATGTTGCGTATGCATATCATGCTGCGTGCTGTCGCCATGCTTCCTATGCGGTTGCTCTAAATGTTTGGGCATTGTTGAAACACACAAGACAGATATGCACACATTCATACAGGGACACATATGTGTGCACATGTATACTCACTCATCCATAAACACCACATACACACAGCACTTAACATCTTGTACAATAAGAGACATCCTCATCCCACAGGAAGCAGGCTTCAGTACACCCAAAGGGTAAATACAAAATTAGCAGCTCTAGAGTACTCAGGGCCAAATCTAGGGGGGATACAAAACATCTGTTAGATCCCACAGTATTTACTCCCCATAACCTTTAAAACAAATTGCTGTTACTCTAACCTACAAGCTAAATTTCTTTTATGCAAATGTAAGTCCATTTACTAGTCAGGGGGAATGCTTCTCAGAATGTGAAAACAGTTGTATGATGTCTTCTATGTCTTTATTAAGTCTGACAAAATAACTTGTTCGTATCATCAGGGTATCTCAACTTGGGCTTGAAGGATTTTTGTGAAGTGTTATATAATCAAGTTGGAGCTTAAACCTTTTTCTCTTTTAGCTCCGTTGTTGGTTTCTACCAACCAAATATCTAACTCTTTAGCTACTAAATGCTCCACTATGTTCACCAGCTAGTCACTAACTGTGTCTGTCTGCTATTTGATGCTGAGCAGATAGTGAACAGTGCATTTTTAAAACTTTTTAAGCTAAAAAAAAAAAACAGCTGCCTCCTGTAGCCATAAACAAAACTATGAGAGCCATGAGAGTGAACCCAAATAGTAAAGTTGCGAGTTGGACAGCTAAACAAGAAGCTGAAACTTGCTATAAAGCTCTGTAAAGCCAAATTATTATCTGAAACATTATTAATATAAACGTATCTATTATAGCTACTTTAACCCATATTAAGGACTAAAAGTTATTCTGTTTAGGTTTGTGATTCTCTGAGGCATTTATTCTAACACTTGACTCTGAGAGGCATTTCCTAGACATAATCTTCCAGTTCATAGTGCATGTCATTAGCCTCCTAAATTACAAACATCATTAGGAGAATTGATTCAACTTAGCCTCCTGGGGGGCTTCAGTCTGCTGTTTCGACATGGCGGGGAGCTCATTTTGAGTGTGGTGTCAATCCTATTTCACAAGTTCAAGCGGACCCATTGGGGGTCTGAGCCGTTCACCCCCTCTTTATCCCCGCATAGTGAGGCCCTGCCACCTCATTAGCAAAAAAAAAAAGAGTTGACTCTGTGTGTGTATGTGGCTGTGTGTGTGTGTGTGTGTGTGTGTGTGTGTGTGTGTACAGCTTTTATGTATGTTGGGCATGTTTCAGCCTCTTACTGGGGGAGATGAAGTCATTGTGGCACACTGACCTCTGCAACAACCTCAAATGCTGCGCCATTGTGGGGAGCATCGCCGGGGCCATGCTGTGACAACGGTGGAGAGGACTGACGCTGATTTTTATTCAGAAAAGAAAAAGTGTCACATGTTTCTGTGGTATGTTGTGTTAGTGTGTTTTTTTCTTCTACGATTTCAACCAAAAAAATCTGAGAAATTAAATTGTTGTAACTTACCTAGAAATGGAAAAGTATTGCTATGAGCCAGTGCATCAAAATAGTGCTTGAGCAGAGTATGTGGAGGGAAATCATTTTGATAAGAGTCTGCAGGGTGGGAGAAGAGTGTCAAGGGAAAAGCAACTGAGGTATAAGAGGGGAATTGACAAATAGAAAAACGACTACACACAGCTACGCAAAGACAGCATGAGCAAATCATCAAAATTTGAACACATTCGCTCCTTGAATTCTAATGCAACATGGTCCTTGTACTCTGCAACAGACACTAATTCCAGCCCATATAAGAAACATGGTAGGGGGTGAACCTTCAATAATTCATCTGGAGATTGATAGATGCGTGTCTCCAGAGACCGTAGTGTGGATAGTATGTTGCTCAGCTCTCCACACAGACTCGCCTGTGAATTTGTGAGTATTGAGATCAGGGTTAGAGTTCAACATAAGAAGGTCTCAAATGGTGCTACATTGAACCCGTACCTCCTCTTCTAATAGGATGGCGCAAATCCCTTTAATACTTAAGACTGCTCTCCATCTCCACTGAGATGTTTTATGTTGATGCGACAGTATATTGGATGTGGACTGCAGAGCACATGCAAGTATGGCTTTGGATGTTGAAAAAAGGCTAAGAAAGCACTTTGTAGTCTGCTGACAATGTTGTTACAAAAGAATCTGTAATATTTATGCTCTTTATCAATTCCATGATATTTGGCTTAAAGTAAAACAAGAGAAAAGGCTGTAGTTAAAAATGATGAAAAGAGAATTCCTAAAGTATTATTGCCGGCTTTGATTTAACTTCAGATCTGATAACAGAGAACAGAGAATATTCTCCTATATTTCTTCTTTTGTTATCTCCATTTGTGTGATCCTCAACATATGCACTGTTTTCGCAGTGTATAAGGAGAGGGCGCCTTAAAGGTCATCTAAACGTGCTGTGCTGACATAATAGGGGGCAAGACATAATAAAATAGCCTTTGTCGTGACTGAAAGCGCCACTTGATTTTTGTAAACAATGTATAATCAGTCCCAAACATCAATAAAATCATGGCTGTGAGATCCAACAACACAATTTCACCACATTCATTTTCTGCATAATTATCCCACTGAGGGGCTGTCTCTTTGTGCTGTACCGCCACACACCCCCACATGTAGCCAGCGTTCTGACAAGAGGTGGACAGATCAATACTGGAGCATATGGAGGCCTGGGCAGAATATAGAAATGAAAAGTGGAAAATGGGATATAGATAATTGAACTCGCTGAGCACTCTGACTGGCACTTCATACAATCTGCTGCCATTTGCTTGACCTCACGGAGTGACCACGCAAAGTGCAGAAATTAGACTGAAAATGAAATGTAGATATAGCCACTGGAGTTGCGCTATAGCTGGACCACTCTTCCAAATGTATATCAGAGGCAAACCCTTCATGGATTAATGTAATGACATGGATCAATGCTTGTTCTTTGTGCAACAAGTTCCAAGAAAGGACAGTAAAAAAAAAAAATCAATCATGTGATGTCATCCGTGAACCCTTGCGTTCACAAAGCACTCGGGGTCACGTGCTTTGCCACATAGTCGTGTCAAATCAATCGCGCTCGGGTGAGTCCAGTGTGTACACACACAGTCAAACAATATTTAGTACAACTAAATGAAATTGTCTGCCCTTACAGACGCCACGGCGTTACATGCAGAATAATCCCTGTAGAGAAATCAACCAACATAATCAATATCTGTAGTGGAGATTCTCAAAACACATGTTCTGTGAAGAATGCTCCGTGTACCTGAAGACGAACATCTCTACTTACGTCTACACTCACCATTTACTCACTTGACTGTGTTATTTATGAGCTTTCATTCAGAAGCATCCCACTGTGATCAATTCAAAGGAGGACCATTAATTATATGTACAGCGTGAAGAGTGAAACACAATATCACATGCTCGTATAGGGCCCTATAACATCTGATTATTATGTTAAAGAAAAACCATCAGTTATAGATTCACTGCAGACTTGACAGTATCTGTTCAGCCAAAAAGACCACTACAAAAGAAAAACAGATTTTCTCACTTAGCCCTCTTGTATGAGGCCTTGCAGATAGTTTCCCAGATTTTGAGATATCCATCTCCAAAACTTCCTTTATCCAATACAATGGAAGTGAAGGGAATTTTATTCTCTGGACTTTTGCATGTGCATTGTTATCTGAACTGATTCATTCAAACCTTTTGCAGTTGTGTCCATGAAGACATGTCCCACATTTTTGAAGAGGTTTCTTAAATTTCTGATGCCACCCAGTCAATTAATGAAATTATGTGTTTATGTTGCTTAAACCTGCACTAATTGTTTTTTATGTTCACCAGCTAGTCGCTAACTTTGTCTGACAAGCTGTTTTGGCGTTGGGCAGGTGGTGTACAATGGGTTTATCAGAGCTTTTTCACTTCAAAGAGCTGCCTGCTCCACCGAGAAATCATAGGCCGTGGTGGCCTACAGCTCGGTACTTTGGTATCATGTCTTCTCATCTCTGCTGTGACCTAGCTTTACAAAATAAAAGTCCCCTCAGTCAGGGGACTGCAGAATTCTTTGTAGGGTTTGTCACAAGGTTCGACACTTTTCACGTTACATATTGTCATTTGATGCATTGTTCACTGATTCATGCAACTTTAAAGTTAATAATTTAAAAATAAAAGTCCTGCTACTTACTCCATAGACACCTCAGTGTCAACTGATTTGTACTGGGACTAGGTCTTTGACCAAAAAGTAGTTCCAAAGAACGCTGTTGACTGTGAGGTTTGTGCAGGGTCATAGTTTTGGGAAAGATATTTTTAAAATGTTGAATGCTTTGATGCTGTGTTCACCACAAATAAAAATCCATTCAGCTCCATTTTATTCAGTTTTCTCCTTGCACGTGAGAGGATAAGTATTTACATAACTAAATGGGGGTAAGTGACATTTTCTTTTTCCTTGTGGTTTGAGTGAAGTGACCTTTTAATGAAAGTGATTTTCTCTTTCACAACAATCATCACAACATTCAAAAAAATAAATAAATAAATAAAAAAATCACATTTGACCACATCATTTTTGCTTACCATGTGAGCAGAAGGTGTGTGTATGTGTGGTGGTGGTGGTGGAGAAGGAGGAGGAGGGGGCTTTCTTCTTCTTCTTGGTTTATGTCATTGGTTTAAACGACCCAAGACCCCGCCTTGATAAAACAGGAGAGTTAGACACAGTGTGACTACAGCCAAAGAGAGAGGGGGGAGACAGAGAGGGAGAGGGAGGAAAAAAATAAAGCAGTGAAACAGTTAGACAGACACCTACTCGGCGTGTACGCTCGGCCGTATTTTAATAAACAAGGACGCACTGTAGCCTGCTCTCTGTTAGGTTGTCACTCCTCTCTCTCTCTCTTCCCATCTGCTAAAAGAAGAAGAAGAAGAAGCCGTGTTTTCTTTCTTTTTTTTTTTTTTTTTTGGTAACGCATTTCGGAGGATTAATAAGGTGGGATCAAGAATTTACTCCAAAATCTTCACATGAAACATTTCTCCCCGAAGCGCGGATGATGCTGCCTCCGCCGACGTGTGCTTGAAGAAGAAAGTCGGCTTCTCAACTTGCGATTTGACATCATTCACCCAGGTAAAGACTTCACATTTTACCACCGCTTTTCCACCTCCAGTTTCTGGTGTTTCTAATGAGAGTTTTAGCTGTGTGGACTGGCTGCAGTCGTGTGTTTGTGTGTGGTGTGTGTTGGTGGTGGTGTTGGTATTGGTGGTGGAGGGGGGGGGGGGGGTTCAGGTCCGCATACAGCTCTGACCATGTGTGTCCACCTTACTGCGCCATGAAGATGGGGGTATGGTCGGGTGGGTTTTACACACCGGGGACGTTATATCTGACCACGTAGAAAAAAAAAAACCGGCTGTAACTGTCAAATGTGGACGCGAATTAGCCCGCGTTTTTTCCTCCCCCCCCCCCCATCTCTCCAACGCTGCCATTAGTGTCCCTCACCTTTTTTTTTTTTTTTTACATTGCAAGGGTATTCGGGGAAAGACGCGGATTGTTTTTGCACACAACGAGACCCAGTACAGTGTGTGTGTGTGTGTGTGTGTGTGTTTGTTAAAAGAAAATAGGAAGTGCATTACTAGAGTGTGTGTGGAGTTGTGTTGTGCTTTCTAGTGAGGCTATCCGCTCATAAATGCTATCAATACCTCACACTTGACTCGACTGCCTGAGTTTTTGTAGGTAAAACAGTGTAAGACGTCATCCTGTGTAGTCTTAAGCGCTAATTCCTCCTCCTCCTCCTCCTCCTCCTCCTCCTCCTCATGCTGCTGCTCAGCCTGTGCATCTTTTCATTTAAACACAAGTCATTTACTACAGAGCACATCTGCTCACTGACCTTTTTACATGTATTTGTTTCTGGACACATTTTTTTTTTTTTTTTTTTTTTTTTTAAAGACTTCTCCAGAGGAGCTTTTTAAACTTTTCCCACAAACCATAAAAAGCAAGTGGCTCAAACGCCTGCATCCCACCTCCAGAAAGGATTGTGCGGTTTAAAATGTGGAGGCTTGCACATTTGCAGGTGTTGCAAAGTAAAGTGTGGAGATATAAACTTATCACCATGATGCCCTGGTGGCTCCAGGATGTGACTTCGAGAACCACCAGAGGAGAATAACACTGCTTTTTTTTTTTTTTTGTAGTTCTCCACTCTTTCTGCCTTTTCATGCGATCATAATCTTGTTTATACCTCACGAGTTGATATTTGCACTCAGGATTTAGCACCATAGCTGACTTAACTCAAAAATCGGTCAGTAAAGTGCTTCTTATGTTTACAGCCACTGTTAGGTGCTGGCAGTGTATGAATGAGCCG
The DNA here is from genome assembly GCA_946959425.1 of Argyrosomus regius. Classification (NCBI taxonomy): domain Eukaryota; kingdom Metazoa; phylum Chordata; class Actinopteri; family Sciaenidae; genus Argyrosomus; species Argyrosomus regius. The sequence goes on along the minus strand of OX336900.1, from coordinate 10,507,155 downwards.
CTAATTGCCTTGTGTTAACTTGTTAATTACACACACTAAAGTATTCTTACACATTATTGGGCTAATTAATTCACTGATTACTCTCAAAATATGACAACAGGACATGTGTTGGATTAATGAAGACCTAGAGTTATCTTAATTTCTTATCACTCATCATTAAAAACATCATTGTCAGTCATTTGTTTGTGTTAACAGAGATGATTTCTATTCTCTTGGTGCAAGACCTTAAAAAAAAAAGAAGAAGGATTTATTAATAAGAACTTGGATTTCGATGCCTGAAAGCTGAATAGAGGATGACATTGGTAAAGTAGCTCTTTGTCTGTTTAATGGGTGCCCATGTGTGTGTATTGGACGAGGAATGGGGTGTGTGTGTGTGTGTGTGCGCGCCTGAAGGAATATAAGGCCACTACAGATGTGTGCAGCTTGGACATCTGCTCTGTTGCCGGCCATTGTCAAGGAAGCAGTTAAGATGGTGGGCAGCTCAGCACAACAGAGCTCCCTTGTCAGAAAGCTCCATTAAACTGCTCCAGTCACAAGTGCAGCAGGGTAGTGGTCATAACGCTGAGCAGTGTTCCTTTTCCTCACATGCCAGGTACATTCACAGTCATTACTGTCTTCCTTGGGACAATCAGTTCTTCATTCATAACCAACAAACTTGCCATACATAAGTTGAGATAGTGCTTTTCTTTTGCACAACACCACCCCCGCCCCCCCCTTTTCCCCCACTTACCTTCCCACATTGTGAGGCACTGTTATCGTTTAGAAATGGGGAACTGTCGTATTTCCAGAGAGGAAATTGAACAGACTCAGTTAGTCGACCCCGTGAAGAGCCTGCCCTCTGCCATCCTCTCCTGTGTTGCCGAGCAGCACCCTATCACTCAAGGCAATTGAACGTCTCTGAGGGGACCTCTGTTAGCCCCGTGCAATATTTATTACCATCCATCATCCAGAGACTCTCGCTGTACGGGTGAATAACAGTGGCTGCTAAGTTCTGTGTTAAAAAGTTCCCTCGCCAGTGACCATTAGAAGGGATTTATGGGAGCAGCTTCCCTGGAAGTGCTGCGGAAGCGAGACGGAGCATGTTTCAGAGTCGCTGCATACCCGCTGGGCTGCGGTACAAAATATGTCACGGATAAAATTCTGACGGGTTGAAGAGCCGCGCCGAACTTCTCTTTTCCAATTCAAGTTTGTCTTCTTAATGGATTTTAGTGCTCGGATTAGTCGACTGGAAGAAAATGAATCTACAATGTTGATAATTGATTCATTGTTAAAGCCATTTATCAAGATTAAATGGGAAACGTTTGCTCATTTCCTCTTAAATGTGAGGACGTGCTGCTTTTCTCTCTTGTACATCATTATAAATTGGAGACTTTTTGGTTTTGTTCTGTTGGTTGGACCAAAAAGGCTTATTGAAGGTGTGATCTTGAGCTCTGAAGGGTTGTGATGGGCATTTTCACTCATGTTTGACTCTTTCTAGGCAACAATGAATCACTTCATAGATATTGAAAGTGTTCATTGGTGCAACCTTACTTTGCTCTATCTAAACAGGCAGAAGATGGAGCCCATAGTCTTATTACAGTAACTGTACGTGTACATTTCATACGTCATAATTATGCAATTTAATCCCAATATTTACAGCTTTATAAAGGCAATCGTTAAAGCAAATACCTCTCTATCTTCTGTGCAGTTATTTCCTTTGTAGCAAGTCTCAGCAGAGATAGTAACGATAATGATCTAATATTCACCCTGGTCTTTAATAAGGATCATCTAATGTATGCATACATTGCTGCTGCGCTGCTAAGCCTTCCTTACATGTCCTTTGAGTGAGAGTGAGCGTATGTTGTGTGAAAATTAGTATTTCTGTGCGTGCTCACTACTTCTCGATATAGTCTTTGATCCTACGTTCTTTTTCTTTCTGGCTCTGTCGAGATTGTTTGTTTGTCAGAGTTAAACAATTGTAATGAACGTGATAGCGGAGTGGAGCTATAGGGACGGGGCCAGCGCTGTAAATGAATGCCTTACCGGCTCTTTTAGGCCAATTTGAATATGTGTTTTTAATTGGTCTCTGAAGGCTAAGATTTCTCTCTTTCTGCCTTCCTCAAAAGTGTCTGCATGATGTGACTATGTTGAGCTGAGGAGCCCGGGAGCAACGGTGTTCATTTGAAGCCCGGCGAACATGCTCATTATCTCCAACCAAAGGCAAGATTGATTTAGCTGAAAGCGTGGGTAATTTTTGAAAAAAAGAAAGAAAACACGGAGGTAGAACTGTAAACTGATCAAGTCAGAAATCCGTTGCCACGGATCGCTCTCGGTCAAAGCGAATAAGTTTAAAACGGAGCGCTGCAGTTGAGACTACTCCGTATCTTCACTACTCACAGCAACTAAAGGCGCCATCACTCAACCGGAGCTACTCTCTCATGGCTTCAGATCTCCCCTAACCTTTTAGAAATGGTATATTGAAAAGATATCTCAAAGAAACATTTTGCTTGTCATTCCCATTACTTTGCCCTCCCGAGGCATTCTGCATCTTCATTTTTTTAGCACATTGAAGTGTGTATGTGTGTGTTTGTGGGGGTGGGGGGCTATCAGATTTTTCCCCTGTCATCGCTTACTCCCCCTTGCTATAATTTCATTGACAGTGGCAGAGATTGTGTTTTCTGCAGCTACACAGGGGTAAAGGATAATTGGAGCCGTGAATTTCTTTTTCTTGGTAACGGGGAAAGTGGAACCCTGTGCCAGCGCTATTCTCTGTACCGTACAAAGGGACAAGATCCAGCGATAGGGCTTGCATAAGAGATCTACAGTATTCTCTAACACAAACAGATGTATTTTAGTCTGGCTGAAACTAGTCGAGCTGAACCTCATGTGGTTTCAGCATTGGCTAGCAGATAGGAATTTTTCTGCAGTTATTGGATTGGATGTAACAGTCACTCTGTGCTTTTATCTTGCACCACTCTACATTAGTATCAGGGGAGAGTGAGGCCGCCATGTAATAAAGTGGAAGTACATTGTCTTTCAGCCATGTAAAAGGTCAAATAACTCTTGTACTTTTGCTCCTGTTGGCGATGTCGGAGACAGTCCTGTTAGCGTTAAGGTATGATGTCGTCGGGCAGAGCGGCAGCACAGCAATTAGAGTTATTAATTATTTTCTTACAACTTAATACTCTTTCATTTAATGCATATTAATTGATGTGCTCCTGAATCCACACTCGCATAATCCACCAAGGATTTCTCAAAGGCAAGCACAAAAGGCTTTTATTATCTTAAGGAGGAAGTGGTCTTTTGGGACATAAAGTGCCCCTGCTCAATTGTGTATTACATTATGAAACAGACATAAGCGAAATGAAATTACAACGTATCATCAGCACGGTGAAGGATCCTATTGAATAATTACCTCGGCAGAGCCATTGTTGTAATGTCAGACTCGTTCTTTTGGATGTGATGGAGGGGGGTTTACGAAGTCCTCATGCAAGGGAGTAAAAAGCAGTTTCAAGGTTAAACTGTGTGAAGGCCAAATGTTTGGGGAGGGTGGATTAATTTCATGTCCCATAATGTGATTTGCAATATCTCCTCCTCTCCTGCCCTTGGTCTCTTTGGAGATGTGCGAGCCTGATGAGAGCTGAGGGCAGGGGGGCTGCCGTAACTACCGCCTGCATTTATAAGTGTTTACAGGACCACTAAATGGAATTATGGGAGATGATGCATGCTTACAAATTCGCCATCATTCCCAGACCCCCCGTCTCATTACTGAATACAAATTCAGCGCATATCCTTCTGGTGCACAGTAAAGAAAATTAGCTTTCTCTCATACATGCACGCGTGCACAAACACAGTCACTTACATAAATACATACAAACGCGCAAACACAGGATGGGGGGGCGGGGGGGTGGTTTCCAGGAAAATCACTGTGCATCATTAATTGCAGGGCAGGCAATGAGGGAGAAGGACCACCACGGTAAGAGCAGCAAGATCCCTCGCTGTTCAGACGCCATAAGAAGCTTGCTGTACTCGACACTTTATCACACAGTATCTGCAGCTCATCCTCGCGTATCTGCATATCAGCCCAGAGCCCAGTTAATGAATCTGTTGCATTGTCTCGTTTTCTTGCAAATTCCATGTAATACAAATGTCTTCATAGATATGTGTGCATTTCACAGAGCACCATTAACACAGATACATTTGAACAAGCGCAAGGAAACCTCACAGCATGTGTGCAATATGAGGAAGTGATAACATCAGAGATTGAGGTCGACATAGGTAGTGAGTGGGTGGGCTGTAGGCTTTTCGAGGGGGGTGGTATCACTGGTAGCGTTTCCTCCTCACTGTGTAGAACCCTGAAATGTATGGGTGTTCTGTAACATGAATAAAAAACAAGAATTGTGAGGCTATAATGTGAGATTTTGGTTAGCTTTTATATAATACAGATAATTAGGAATCGGGTCGGGTACAAAACATCGATACTTTTATGGACAAAATTGCTTATCTATAGTCAATGCGTATTCCATCAGTTTCTTCATTTTAGTCCAGTTATCCGGGTTGGTTTCTTCATCTGCTCCTAGATCTTTGAACAGTTTCCTCCTTTGAAGTGAGTAATTGTACCATAATGTGTACTGTAATTTTCTTTTGTTAAAATTGGTATAGAAAAGAAGTATCTGTACCGGTATCAAACATAGTTTAACAATAATCATGAGGCACACATACATGCTGCTTACAGTAAATTCCAGCATACAAAGCTGAAAAGTAATTCTGCAAATGTATATGTTAAAATAACATAACCAAACAGTGGACCGGTTTTATTTCTTACTTTTACTATAATGTCTTGAGATTTAATCAGAGCTAAGCCTTTTCAAGTAATTTTTCCTTTTGTCCCCAATTTGGTATGGACAATTCCCCTTATACTACTCCACTGATCCCCTGGGGAAGGGTGTAGACAGCCATGTGATCTTAGAGCCACATGACACCCATGTCTTTTCTCCTGACTGTGAGGGAGGGTTCCCTGAGGTTCTCCAGATCCCACCCACCACTGTGCAGGCAACCCACCAAGCTAGCAGGAGCAAGGATGTGAACCTCACTGGTTACCTACCTCCAAAATATGTTTTTTTAGATTGAAAGATCTGCTATCTGGAGCTATAACTACTAAAAAAAAAATCTTATTTAATGTCAGTCTTACACTGTCAATTCACAATCAGCTCAAATATTGACAGAAATAATCAGCGGCTTTTGTAGGGGATTAAATTTAACATAAGCTGACCAGGCGCTCACACCAGCAGCAACAAGAAGACACAAAGTGACTCGTAGTCATTTATTTTCGAAAGAGTGTTGAGAGACGAGGAGCGGAAAGGTGGCCATGTGGGTAAATGGACAGAGTGGCATGTTCAATTTGAGGCAACATTAAGTGGACCTTTCGCCAAAATTAGAAAATACAAAATGGACTGTGTGAGGTGGAGAAAATGCACTGAAGTGGTCACTAGGTATATTTCCAAGGAGAGGGCGTTGGGTCATACTGGGAAAGCTTTTCCCTTAAATGCATTTATGTCTGAAAAGACATTGATGTGTTGCGTTGAACGCGTTGAAAGTGATTTTTTTTTTTCAGCAGTGTTCTACATCAGGTTTGCAACTGTAGGCTCTATATATATATATATATATATATATATATATATATATATATATATATATATATATATATATATATATATATATATATATATATATATATATAAAAAAAACCCTGCACAGCTGTGAAGATTTGCGCATTGTGACAGCTCCAGTGGGCGTTTTACGGTTGGGATGGTAGTCGAGTAAATGTAAGCAAACGTATGCACGCTTGGAAATTGGTTTTCCCACATTTGTTTTATGTGTTGCTGTTGTGTCAGACTAGTGAATATATGTAGGAACTGAATTTACCTGCTCTTGCTTTTCTTTTTTTTCTATTTGCACGCCCTGCCTGTGTCACAGTAGCTGCTTTAGTTGCCCAGTGAAATCTCATCTTGTTCTCCTGTGAAAGGAGCAAGGAGAGAATTGCATACAAATGCTGCTCCAGGTGTCCGTTGCAACATGTCTTAGCATTTAAAAACCTCTCCCAGGACATTCATTGTGTACTTTGCTCGGGGATGACCCTCCCACCTTTTACATCCACATATACACACACCGCACAAAAACAATACACGTTTTTCCCTTTGGATGTGGTGCTCTGTGCATCAAATTGCTGCTTTTTTTTCCCCCCCTGCTTTCCAGCAAAATATATATTTCATTGAGCTCAATATCACCTTTCCTTGCAGTGAGGGATCTCTTATTTTTGGTTTCATGTTGCCTCCTCTCCGAGTGCAGCTGCAGTTTGATGTAGAGCTTGAAGTTAGGTTCGATCCACCTCTCACCGGCTTCCCACTTTGGTCAATTGTTAAGGCGTATTCAGACCAACAACTGCGCTATGGCAACTAATGCAGGCTTCCTCATTCATTTCAGTCAGACCACTGCGTTGGTGTCTTATCATCAACATGATTATGAAATGGGAATGACAAGCAAAATGTTTCTTTGTTGCAATGTACCAGTTTGAAAGCTTAGAGGGTAGAAGGGTAGTCTGCCAAAAAAAACGTTGTTCCTGGCTACTTTTGAGGCGGTGCATTGCAACAACACACTGTTTTATCAGAGCAAGTCCACTCACTTACCTGATATCTTGCTGCACTGGGCTAATTTGTGGTTTACCTGCTGAGAATTTAAAATAATTGCAGCTGTGAAAACTTTCCTCAGTTACACAATCCTGCCTCAAAGGTGTGAAAACGCCTCATGTGGCGTGTTTGGCATTTGAAAGGCCTTCGAACTGGACTCCCTGTACCCTATAGCAACAAAAATGCAGCCCTGTGTTATTGTCTGTCTGTGGTAAGTGCTGTTAGTCATGAGAAAGCAAGGACCAGGTCTGCTCTCTTGCACTCTCTAATCTCTCGTCATCTTGTGCTTTTTTTTCTCCTCTCCCTCTGCACGTATCCATCTCCATTCCCTCTCCACCCTCGTGAAGGTCTCATTGCTTATGTAATGTCTCTAAACATTTGTGCAGCATTAGGGGAAGTCAGGCATGCCAAAACTGTGCAAAACGTCCCTCTGTGCACCCCATAGAGGTGGGACAGATGGCAACCCTCGTTCCCAGTCTTGTAAACTGCCTGTGACAGGAGAGATGGCACATACACAGCTGAACTAGGGCAACGCTAACCAAGGCTTTACAGACAGTGGTGGACACAGTTGCATGCACACTCATCAGTGAGATGCTTATTATCAAAGCCATAAAGCATCCCAGTTTGGTTCTCACCACATTGTTTTTGGCTGTTAATTACAGCATAGTGTTTACGAGTGAAAACTTGATAATCGCTGCGAATGAAGCGTCGCGTCGCTCCACCTGCGATCCCCGTTGTAGCTCACCTATAACGAAGGCTATCGGATTCTCGCATTAGATCATCCATCACGATGTTAAAGAAGGTGACCCGGAGTTGCTTTCTAATTCAGTCGTTAATCACCGCCACAGCAGAATGCCGGGCACTTTCACTTTGTTCCCCCTTAACAACTCTCTGGGCAGAGTCCATTACTGAGTAAACAGACAGTGAAACACAGAAGAAATGAATGAAGATGCCCAGCGCAGAACCCCCAGAGGTGAGATCAAATGGCAGGCCCGGTGATGATGAGGGATGTTTATAGCTGGCACTCTATTAAGAAGAGGCCCTTCCCTGCTGGCGCATAATGAACATCTACCTTGTGAAATGGTTGTTCTGAAGCTTTTTCCTTACACTGAATTACCGGTCATTTTCATCAAAATGTGCCCTAATTGCTCTCAGCGGCGAGTCGGGGGAAGGGCCACTGATAGAGAGAACGAGTTTTAGGGTAACTTGGCAAGGTGACTGGCTTATGGCAACATTAGCCGTGTTGATTTGAATAAATCTTCCAACGCCATCTTTCCCCCTTTGTATGTTAATGAAAGCCAGTTATGTCCTTAGAGGATGATATTTCAGGCCTGAACTCTTCTTCTTTTTTTCTGTGTACGCGGCAACGCCTCCTCCAGATGTCCCCCACTGCGGGAGGCTGTGAGGCACATGCAAAAGGCTTACCGCCAACCACACACACACACACACACACACACACACACACACACACACACACACACACACACACACACACACACACACACACACACGCACACACACACACGGATCATCTCTGGGCGGGGGCACTTCGGCTGACCTGTTATGAAATAAGCCAAGAGCAATGATAGCAGAAATAAGACGGGAGAGCAGTTGTAGGTTGTTTCTATCAGGAGTTAAATATTGTTGACAAAAAGGGCAGTGTGTGTGTGTGTGGTGGGGGAGAGTGGAAAACATCTCAGAAAGGAGAATGTTTTCGGAAACCACAGACAATGTACCATCTGCACACTGCGGGGTGTATGAACGACACTGGACTACTGCTGTGAGGAACTATTGCATTGTTATTAAATGGCTGTTGCCTCACTGGCAGCCATATTAAAGCCTCAGATCCTGTGTCTGATGCAAGGCAACGAGGAAGAGAGAAGAGAAGGGGGGTGTGAAAAAAAAAACCACCCAAAACCAGTCTGGTCTTCTGGACACGGTGACACGATGTGCAGCTGCGATGGCACAGATTAAAAGATGGCAGCAGAAACTTCTTCAAAACGAAAAGGCAGAAAAGAGGCTCTTTTTTTCACTCTCTCTCTCTCACTTTCTCCTCTAACCTCTCTACCTCCCTCTCCCCGCCCACTACCTCTATTGGCTCAGCATCTTATACAAGGTGCAGCGAGAGGACAGCTTTATTCCTACTCAGGAGCTGTGTCTTAAGAAATGCAAATTTAGCAGCTCAATCCATACAAAGTCTTGTTGTGAGGGGTTAGATTTTTCTTTTTTTTACTTTAAACTTCTCTCTGTGCTCACCATGTTAACTTAAGACACTTTGTATCCCTCGAGTAGTTCATCTGCGAAATTAATTTAATCTTCCACTTGCTATACAGTTGTGTCTCTCTCTTTATGGCTGACAAGTCTGGAGATCCACTCCTGCTATAGCAGCGTGTTGACTTATTGATGCTCGGTGCCCTTTGTGCACACCGAGCTAGTGTCAGACAGTGCATGAAATGCCACTGAAGAGTAAGAGTTGATTAGCTCCTCTTGCTCTCTCCCTCATCTCATTCCCTCACATTCAGGGCAGTAAAATGACTCTTGAGATTGCGCACTCTGCTAACAGTTTCTTGTTAACTTTCTTTGTGCCAGAGGTTATTAAAATTATGTAGGATTTGAATGCACAGTCACTGAATTGTTGTCTTTCGCCAAGCTTTCTGTGCAGCTTCCGCCTGTATTGAAGGAAGACTTTTTTTTTTGGTCTTTCCTTGAAATGTTTTTGACCCTCAACGAATAGGCTTAATGACAATTGTCGAGGATTCCGATTGTTTGCAGCCTAGTTTAGTCACCTGTAACACGTTCAAGTGTTTTTTTTTTATTTGTTACATTTATGTGGTTTTACAGTATCCAGTTGTCAGACTTTGCCATGTAAATAAATATAAGACTTGAAATTATTTAGTCTTTGATTCAAATTTCAGTCGACTAAATGTAATTATTCTAACAATGGTTTAAAGTCAGTGTAAAGTAAGAATAAATATGTTCCGAGTTTGTCAGACTAAAGGAGAAAGTGTTATTAACCACCCAGCCAAATTTGAATGATTAAAAATATCGACAAGTTAATGAAATTAGGTGTCAAAATCAGGTAGAAATGAGCAGTATTCTCAGCTCAAGGACTGTGGGGGCGTGTCCACTGAATGCGCTGAAGCCACGTCCAGTCGCGGCAGCAGTCAAGCAGCCATTTTGAAGCGACTGAAATGTGTCAGATGAGTTCAGAAAATTACATAACTTTGACACTCTGAGCGAGATGAGTTAATCTCTATCTCTCTGCTAGGGGTGCAGGGGTATGCTCAGGGTGGCCTCAGCGTGTCATCGAGCCACCCTTTAGGACCGCCCAAAAAATCCTGAACTGAAAACTGGTGAAAAACTGTTTTAACCTCTAACTCCACATTTCAGTAATACATCGTTCAAAGTCTTTTCACATGTTTTCAGCAACTATTTTCCAACATATTTAATGTATTTTGAAAGAAATCTCAGAATTGCCTTTACACGGACTTTAAGGGAATGTTTGGGGAATGTCTTTTTTTTTTCTTCAGGAAGCTGTCATGGCATGTGGCAATCCAGTACATGTTTATACACCGTTGAACACAATTTCTCCATACCAATCTGAGGTTTAGGAGTCAAATTTAGCACTGGTGGCAGAACTGGGTTGGTTGAGGAGACAGCATGTTCAGGCAGTATTTGGTGGAGAGCATAAGAGATAATTTTGTGCCATTACAGGAACCAGTTATGGACTCATCACCGTCTTTACCTGCCCTAAGGGAATTGGACAGAAGTTCTTGGTATTTTTCCTACTAGAAGTAAATGAGTGGGCATAAAAAGAAACACATTCATGAATATTGAGCAGTACTTGTAAAATTTGGAGTTGAGTGACTGTCAGATCAGTAGCTCGCTCAGTCCTCTGCCTTCTCCATCAACTGTGCGAGGAGTGAATGATGAATACCCGTACCATCAATGTGCGGGTGAGCTCCAACTCCTCTGTTTACTGACAAAAGTTTCCAAGGGCCTGATTTTTGGAGGCCGTCATCCCGCTTGACAGAACCTGACATTTGGAAAGGTCTGTGAGGAGGATTTGTTTGTGACAGCTTCAAATTACAGTGGCACAGAGGGAACAGGAGAAAAAGGGAGGGATGGAGGGATTGAGGAAGAAAATGGCTCCTGCTCATTTAAATGTCACTTCTACGAGGTGAATGCGTAAGCTCCTCTTTTTTTTTTTCTCCTTTATTTTTACATGGGCATTTCTCACAATGGAAAAAACATTTCTTGCCATGTTTTATTCTGTGTGTGTGTGTCTCTCTGTCTTTCTGTTTGGCTCAGGCTGCATTATTGGCAGCAGGCTTTAAGCCTTGTGAAGCTTTGCCAACATCTTGACAGTAACCACAAACCATTTAGTTGTTTGTTTTTGTGTAGGTAGTGACTGAAGGACCAATCACTCGGGCCCTATTTGTATTTGAGGGTTTATGCTGGACTGTATATGCGGCAGAAAAAAAAAAAATACATATTAATTTCCAGGCTCTCCCACTTTCCATCCGAGTGCAGGAACATGGCTAAAGTAGGAAAGAAATAGCTTTAAATACGATCTGGGGGAGGAAGCAGATAAGGAAAATAACTGATAGGCTAAGTGTGCTGCAATTTCTGTACATGTGGAGTAATGTAACAACGGGTTTTTTCAACAAAGCCTGTTATTTCTTGTCAGCACTCAACGCACTTATGAGCCCATAGTGAGCGCTGTCTGTCACTGACCTTTTTTAACAAGGATGAGAAGACCAAAATACACTGAGTGTCCCTCGGTGATGATAGTCAAATGTCACTCAAACTAAAGGACTGCAGCCAGACTCTCATACTGAGCTTCCAACAATAGTAAGGAGAGGAGGAGGTGTAGAGCCCTCTATCTCTTCTCTTTGACAAATAGCTGATGACACTGTTGGATTAAGTCCTCACAAGTCATGCCAGCTGCTGGAATCAGATGACAAGTACCTCCATGTCTACGTGTCTTAATCTGTTTCAGACGCTTCCAGCTTCATATATAACTGGAATATTCATCACATAGACGCCGCCTGCAAATGTCAATAAATTATGTGACTTAAGTGACGCCTGAGCTTGACAACCGCTTTCCTAAGAGGCATTTGCCCTTTTGCCCACTTTTTCATTTTGCCCCTACTGCCATGACACATTTTATTGAGGAGCTGTCTGCAATTGTACCACAAGGACCCGAGGCTATACATCGCCATGCTGCTTCTAAACCTCAGCCTGCACAAGTTCCCACAGCGCCAAACACAGACTTCTAAACTCTGCCACTGCAAACAGAGCATCTATTTTAACAGAGGCATTTCCCCATAATTAAACTAATGCATAGGAGAGTATGCTGGGGTGGCTCCCCTGATTAATGGAGCAATTACATAATCCATTACACTGAATTATGAATGTGCTAATGATGAGCTCATGTTGGGTAATGATTCCTGGGGTTTGCTTGTGTAAAATATGAAAAGAAAAGCGGAGAGGACTGTCTGTGTTTGCGGATGTTCCTCTCTAATCACTAGGAGGTAAAGCTAAGGAGGGGAAAAAAAACCCCAAAACGTGCAACTTCCTACGGAGAGTGGCGGCTCCACCATCGCGGGTCATCGCTTCCTGTTGTAGAAAGAACGCCTCCTACTTTTCCCACATAGACTGGATGTCGTAGCTTTGAGGATCTCCTGCTATCAAATACTAAAAGCCTTACAAATCTGAATTAATGTTTTATGTAATACTTTTTTTGGATGGGAACATAAAGTATGAAATTAAGAAGGCAAAAAGACAACATAAAGGATGACAGTTGGCGACTGAGCTGTTTCTTAATCTTCTCAGCCAAAACTGTCACTGGCTTTAAAGCAATCATTTCTTGTTTACGTTCTTGATATTTCCTGGGATGTTCCTGGACTTGATGTGCAGCAGGCGTCTGGAAATGGCTAGCATCTTCCCAACTTAGATTAGATATCTCAGAACAGTATTCATTTGTTCTGGAGTAAACATCAGCTTGGTGCTGTGGTTGCATCTAATGATTAGTTTGGTTATGATCTATTATTTTTTTTCACTGGTTTTATCAGTCTTTCAGTAGAAAAAGTTTGAAAAATGTCCTTTTTAAAGATGACTGATTACTCACGTTTACATCTTTTACATGACAAGTAGTCCAAAACCAAAAGATAATCAGTTTACAAGCATTTTTTCTAATAAATGATAAATTACTTATTAGTTAGTTGGTGGCAAATAATTATAAGTTAGTTATATGTCATGAGTTATATAATTCAGCAAACTACTTTGCTAACATTAGGCACCATGTGCCTCTGATCGTACTAGACCTCCACGTGTACTGCAAGGGTGCAAGGGTGCAATTTATTGCACATACATACAAGTATGTAGATAACCTTAACTCTTACTCATAAAGACAGAGGCAGATGCGTTAACAGAAGCATTTACAACTGATGCCATCTACAAATTGTGTGAAAATAAGATAAGAGCTATGCATGTATGCTGACGCATATTTTGCAAGATGGTCTTAAATAATCTTGCAAGTGCATCTAAGTGATGCACTCATGCAACACATAGTCATGTGGTCAGTTTGGTTATATTCAGATCACATATTCAGTGTTTAAGCAGCACGACAAAAAGCAGACACCTTCCTCTTTAAATATTTTTGTCTCACCAGATACCAAAACTGCAAGCTGTGCTCATTATTTATTAAATTAAATGCATCAGTCACACATGTTTTTTTTCTACCGGTTGTGATTTGCTGCCAATTATCTCACAATTTGTGATCTGTTGTTGTAACAACCGCTTTTTAGTAAAATAAAAATCTTCCTTTGAGTATTTGACCAATTCTACTCATCTGTCATCTGCAGTGTCATTTTGTTTACCCATGACAATGTCACTCATATCAGATTTTGTATAACGGTTATTTCTTGTGGCAGAGAAATGTTAAAATCAGAATCTTTTACAGAGTTTAAACGCTTCTCTTTATCTCTCAGGGGCCTCATTGCTCATAGTTCTCCTATTGCTATCTGACTGCAGATTTCCTTTGGTCAAAGTCAGACTTCACTAGTACATACTTCTGTCATTTTAGTTTCATTTAGACCAGTTATCACTCTGACACACTAAGCCAGCCTCCAACCATATGAGCCCAGTGGATGTTTGGCCAAATATCGCCTTCTATTTTCAGTTCAAAGTTATACTTGAATACTTTGCAAAGACTACAGCTGACCACTTACTTTGTAGACTTGCATGCAAAGAAAGGAAATCATATTATCATATGTTCATAACAAGACCTAAGAGCCTGTTTAGCAGGTACCATTTTAGCTTAGTCTGTTAGCATGCTAGCATTCTCTGCAAGCATCAAACGCAAAGTACAATGCTGGACTACAGCTGCTGCTGGCATGGCTAAAAGCTTGCAACTGGTACTGTACAGAAGCTTTGCTCTGCTTTGCACTGCATACTCAGCTCATGGTGCAAGTTAAGACAGCTTCCATGTCTTTGCTTCTATGCTTTCTGCCATTTCCCCCATTATACTGTCACTTGTGCAGTGGTGGTCATGATATGTGGCTGCAATCGGCCCCTTACGGTTGCAGAGTTGTGCCCACATGTTTATAGATCTCTCTAGTTTTATAGCCTTTCTGCCATTTATACAAACAATGATGTGGAAGATTAAAGAGGGAGCACTAGTGTTATCTTATATAATCTCTTCTTGTTTTGCAGTGCAGTCTGACTTATATACTGTCCTCTTCATTCTTTATGAACTGAGACAGATGGCAGTTGCTGAGGTCACCCAACACCCCAGACTTTATGACCACCTGTCTTGAGGTGCACCGTCACATCACAGTTTATCTTGTTTGATTTAAAAAAAAAAAAAAATGCTCCGAAGAACACATGAATCTAACTGTATAGTCTTCATGAATGTTTATATGGCATCTCCGGAGAACAAGCGTTAATTGCAAAAACAAGTTTTAATTGGGCTCATGTTTACAAAATGTTGCCTTCATGCCCTAGTTGCACATACAGGAATAAATGGGTTTCTCTGGAGATTTTTCTCCTCTAAATGTATTATATACATTGTGTTATGTACATGAATTACAGAATGTTTTTTGGTCCCGACGCAGCTCTGTGTGCAACAATAACGTCTGTTTGTCCATATGCACTGGACCTCTTCAGCTGCAATGATTGACATCCATTATTTTTCAGTCCACAGTGTCTTGTTTTAAGCTCGCTGCAGATGTGCCTGCATTAGATATGGTTCATTTGAGGTTCAGCGTGTGGGTCCATTTTCTTAGGCAAACAAACCAGTCAGAATCTCTGCTTCCAGCTGAGGACACTTATCTGCTTATCTCATAGAAAATTATCTTCTTTCCGTAGTACGAACTCCATCTGTGCTTTTTCAAGGTAACTTGCTAAAGTGCTGGTCTACTTTGAGAGAGAGAGAGAGAGGTGTACGCTATGCTACCTGGTGAAAGGGGAAAATCAACAGCATTTACAGCTTGTGTACATTTAATGGGGAAATAATTGCTACAAATGAAAAGCAAAAATCTTGTTTAGTTTCACATGAAGCTGTAAAGGTTTGTGACTGGTGGAAAAGTGTGTCTCTCTTCCAGCCAGGTAGAGCCTGGGAACTGTTTATGACTTGGACCAGAAATGCAAAGAGGGGGAAACATTATGAGAGTTTTTTTATGTTGAGTTTTGTTAGTTTGTGTACTGTACATGTAAGTGCAGAGTCCATCCAAGCATCTGTTGGCTATTTTGTTATTTTCTACTTGTGTGTTCCTGTGTGCAGTCCCAGTACTTTTATTTTTTTTTTTTTTGGTAGGAAGCTCAAGTCTAAATTTTGAAAATTTTCAAATGCCATCACATTCAAAAAAAGTACAGCATGCACAAGGTTAAATAGTATTCAGAGAGATTTTAAATGAGCATCTTATTCTGCCTTCTTAGGAGCACTGTATTCCATTTGTCATTCATTATTTCTGTGCGCACTGAAAGAAAATCTCTTTAATAAACCACAGTGTATTGTGATTATGAGCCATTTAAGTTGTTCAGCAGATTCTTGCATGTCAGATCAGTCTATAAAAATCTGTTTTCATTGACTTTATTTTTACCCTTGAAGCGCAGGGCAAAAGAGGGTTCAAAAAAACCACATTAATCATCAGACCTTAAGTCTCCCTTTCTAGATTTGTAGCTTTCAGTCATGCCAACGTCTTACAGTATGAACTAGTTCTTGCCATCATGGTGAAAAGGGAAAGGCTCTTTTCCCCTTTTCTTGTGGCCCTGATGCCAAATGTCACGTATCGGTCATGCTATGTTTTAAGCAGAGGTATTATGGAGCATTTCTGTAATGGAGACTTGCATTTGAAAGCCCAAAATCCAGTGCTTTAACAGATACTTGCAGCTAGCTTCTGCGTCTCAAAGAGATTTATGTGTAGTGAAGGTTCCTCCCTGCTCTCCAGGCTGCCAACAACACAGCGTGCTTTGGTCTTTATAGTGGGCCTCTGGGCCCTGGGCCACCAGCTCTGCCCTGTTCTGCTCTGCTGGCTGCATTGGCCCTGTTGTGAAATGTGATCAGTCAGCTCCATTAGGGCCTGGACTGGGTGCCGTTGGAGAGCAAAAAACGACCCAATCCCTGGCTGTACCACCCAGGAGTTCATCTCCAGGGATTGGTCAGAGCGAGAAGCGTCCGATGCCTTGTTGTATGATTACTGGGAATGCGGCCACGCTGCCTTGTTGTTGTAGTATCACAGTTGTGTTTACTAGGTTCTTGCTCAAGCTTACATTGTGCATTGAACAAATTTGACATAGATAGCAGTGGATTATGTCATTGCCTGTGCACTGCACACTGTTATGCCTCAGCACATTTTATTTCATTTCACTCATTTTTCTTTTTTAATAATAAAGCCAAGCCACAGTCTCATCTTATGTATTTCACATTAGTGCTCCTCTCTGGACTCTTTCCTGCCTCTTCAAAATAAGATGGAAGCTCCATTTTGCTTAAAGGAAGTGCATCAACAACCCAGCCATTAAATGAGTGGTGACAAAACAGCCCTCCTAACCAATGAAAGAGCAGAAAGCGGCCTCTCTAATATATACAAAACCAATACACCTGCTTGAGTTTTGAGTAAAATATCACTTTCTGGACTGTGAAGAGCCCTTGACTTATCGCCCTTTGTCATGTCTGACTTATGAGTCTACATGGACATGCTAGTTGATGTTTTCCACTCCAACATCCATTACATGTGCAGTTCATCCTCTGATGCTATTACTGTTACCTTACCTTACCTATCTTGCGGTTTGTTATTAGTTGTTCTCATCAATTTACCATTAGGGAAATAGATTTTTTTTTTTTACATGCAAGGATCTGTTCATGAAAAATGGATAAATGTCAGCTTGCTGACCTCCTGTTACGATAAGGACAAAAACAAAGGCTGCAGGCAGTGACGACTGTGCCAAACTGACATTTTGTTTATCAGAGTTAGATGGTGGGGGGAGAGAGATCAGGCGGCCGTCGACCAGATGCACAGGATGAAATCTGCTGTCAAAGGTCGTGAGCTCTGGGTTACACTCTCTGATCCTATGACCAGTGTGAAGGGACACAGCTCCTTCCATGGAAGTGTGGTGGCTAACAACCAGCACAACACAAGTTTTCTAACCTGTCTGCTTTGCATAAAATCAGCTTGGCTGCCTGTCAGTAAGTTGCTCTGTAATTAACCTGCGGAGGCCCAAAACGGGTGCCCTCCGAAAGGCTTCATTAACCTGTACCTAAGAGGCAGCCATTGTCCTCTGGCTCCTGTGACCTGCACTAAGCGACCACAATACCTCACATATTTTCTGCTCTACACAGAGAGCTATAATGGCTGACAGGAAACAAACCCAACAGCGCTTTGTATTTGTGGAAATCTTTTTCAGCAAACATGTGGTCAAACTAAATTATACATGGATGTAAATGACATGAGGGCCTTACCTATTCAGTAACTAGTAACTAGTTCTGAAATGATTAGTTAACATGAAGTTAATCATCAGAAATTTGGTTATGAAGCAAAAGGGCCTTGAATATGGTGCTTTTCATATGATTGTAAATGGTACTTTCCTGGAGAGCAGCTGCACACATGCAAGTGTGCACCACCTATCTGAAGTTGAGGTAAGGACATGTCATTTCATGGCGTCACCCTCACGCCCCAACTCCTCGCATCCTGTTGAAATTAAGTTGTCTTCTTCTTGTTTAGTCAGCGGGATGTTTGAGCTGTATTTTTCACAACATCAGCATGCAGAGGAGGGTCTCATGGGACTCTGGCTCTGTAGGTGTATGTGTGTAAAAGAGAGGGAGAACGATAGAGACTGCAAGGCTTGTCCCCAGTCAGCTGGAGTAGCCTGTATGTGTGTCATCTCCTGAGTGCAACACCAGCTTGGCCCACTTCTGCCTGACCGACTAGACTCTACGGCTCATCTGGGCTCTTCCCTCTTGTCTCTTTGTGTTTAATTTGCTCTCTCTCCTACTGTCTCTCTCCCTTCTCCATGTGGGGTCCGGTTCTCACGTCTCTTCTCGACAGTCAGAACAGAGCAGCCAAAGCTGGCGAAGATGTAGAACGTCCCAGGTGAATCAGACAGAAGGGATTGGCTCACAGCCAGCACCTACGATGAATCCGACACGACCACCCAGCGTACATTCACACTCACACAGTTCATATCCACACCGGTGCTCGCGCACATCTAGGTCAGAGAGTGAAAGGGGAAGAAAGGGGAACCTTTAGCCTACATCATGGCAGCTCTGTTTTCACAGGCTGCAGGGGCTCTGAGACCAGTGCTAGACAATACGGTCTCCCCTCTCATCTATAACTAAAACACTTCACAGATGATACATTAAGCTTGACATGCAGGGATGGTTGTCAAACCTTTCAGCCCTCGTATTTGACTGCATTCTACACTTACTGCCAAGGATGGAGATTGCAACAGCCTTGCAGAGCGCTTCAGAGAATACATGCTGTCAAATGTCAGGTAGCCGGGTGATGCCAGCCTAAATTTCACAGACTCTGTTTTTGTGTGAAATTTTAAGAAGCCTGAGTCTGAGTAGATAACACAAATAAATGATAGCAAAATACAAGTTTTTACTGTTTTGTTGTTTTTTAATTTCAGTTCTTTTTTTTAATTTGGTGGAAACCCAGGGCGTCGGAAGAAGATAAAACGCAATCAACTTAAATTACTTAACCTTTTTTTCTTTTTTTTTTTGGCCACGCAGAAACTAGCTAGCAAACACATACCAATTTACACATAGCAACGGAGCAATATTATCATTAATTTGGAGTTGTGTTGATGAATATAAGTAGAGTATTCTTCTAAGTACTCTTCTTTTAGCTGTTATTGGTCTCCATCAATTCTTGAGGGAACTAGTTGGCTCTTTAGCTGCAAATGTAAAGTCGAGGGGAGCTGCAGATTTAGGTGATAATACTCTTCAGGTTCGTCAAGTGACCCCTTTTACATTACATTGACTATCATGATACATTATTATTGTGAAAGTCTTCTTTATACCTGCTTTAAAAAATGTTCTAAGTGTCAATCAAAATTGATTCTCGGATTGCCTTACTTCCACTGTTTATTGCCTCACATTCAGAAAACTCCTTTTTCCAGTTTGACAATTTGAAAGTTACAGCAGTGACAGCTTAGTGAGAGTTGTGTTCATTTGGTCAGGTGTAGGAAGGGTTCGTGTCGATGTCTCAGTGAAGGAGAGCACTTGTCAATCATTTGTCGTACAGCTGAGGTGTGAGTGAAGCTGGTCCCATGAAAATGCATGTGGAGCACTGACAGACCATATTGAGAAAAACAAAATTTGACTACATGTCAGGCTCTCGCTGCCTAGATTTTGGGAATGATTGGTCAGGCTGGGTATTGAACTTCAGTAGTTTTTGAGTACTGACAAAACTGTCTATAACACTGACTAATAATGTATACTGTCAAGTAATGTCAGTTGAATGCTCCACTCTGACCATTGAGTGCAGGACTAATTAATCATTGTCAATTTTATACTGATTTTTTTGTATGAAGATGTCCTATCAGGTGGCTTCTTGCTCGGTCACTCTCCTTTTCTCTTCTTAACGTCCGTCAACATCCCCTTTTAGTCTTTTCACCTCTGTCGTTACGTATATAGAGGCTGCTAAGCCCGGTTACACTGCCTGCTTGCCCAGCTCCGGTTCTTGCACGACACCAACTGTGCTCCCCCGTCAGCATTCACCTGCGCCTCCCAACACTCCCCTGGTGCTCTGAGCTCAGAGTCAGGCAACCCGTGAGCTAACACTAGCTAGCAGCAGCTATAGTTTACAGCGGTTTACATTACTGACCATCAGGAGTTGATGATCATCAGCTGGACATCCGAGGGAAAGCAGATTTTCTCCGTAAAATATGATCCAGTTTTACCAAAATCAGTGAAATAGTTAGTGGTGTGTGACTTGGTGTTGTTAAGTGTTGCATACTTCTCACGGGTGATTGTACCGAGGCTACAAAGTTACATAGTGCAAGAACAGACATACAGAGCAGAATGATGGAGACACCATTCACCTGATAATACATCAATGCAGCATCAAAATGATGAAAATTAAGTTTAAAAAAAGCTTTTTTTGCAAAATGAAATAAAACATTTAATAGGAAAACAATTTTACGGTGAGCAAAGTTGTTTAAAAAGTTTCATTCTGCTATCCTGGCCAAAACGAGTACCATAAAAAAACATTGTAAAAACTCGATGCCTGGAGATGGTGTTAGCAGCCAGCTCACACTCGGCTTACACACATCACTGGGTAACTAGGAGACAGTGTCAGAATGATGGAGACTATGGACATATCATCATCATCCTTTTGTGTGCATGTGTGTGGACGTGCATTGCCTCCATCCAGGGCCTTCCCTGCACCCGTGGCCAAAAATGTCACTTCAGGCTGCCGTGGGCTCATTATGCCATTAGCTGCCTCAGGCCTCAGTCCATTTGCTGGGCAGAGAGTGTGACGGAGCCCTTTCACAGGGTCACCCGTCCTGCTGGAGGCCGGTCAGCTGAGAGGTGTGTGTGTGTGTGCATGTGTGTGACAAGCTAGAGAGAGAAAGAGAGACAGAGTATTCACCTCAAACTCAGATAATGTATATGACACTAATCATGATTTAGCACAGGTTGTGAGCTGTATTATGTATTATCGCTCCATAGATATGATTTGCACTGCTCCACATTGTCTCTTGGAACATGTCTCGCACACAATGTGCGGATCAAGAAGATGGATTCATTGTTTGCTCTGCTGCCAAGCAATAAAAAGCAGTAAGTATACCTTTTAAGCATAGCTCACCAAGCGCCCTAAATCAAGTCTAATGAGGTATCTGTCTGTCATCTTAAGATACACATTCGGTCTTAGAGAGGGGATGTTCAGGCCTCGCTTTATATCTCAGCGCAGGAGGGGTTAATCCATCAGAAGCAAGTATTCATGTGTAGTCGAACTGTATTCCCCAGGCCTTTCCCGCCCATCCATCGCCTGAAGAGGACGACCAGCTTATTTTCTCTGCATATTAAAAAACTGCCTTGAGAGGTGGCAGGCAGGTCCTCAGGAGGATGGGGATAGCAGAGGGAAAAGAAAAAGTGTTAAGACAGAAACTGGAAAGAAGAGGAGGGGTGGGGTCTCTCTTTTTTTTTTTCCTCAAATAAATGATTAACTAAATACATCCCCCATTCCTGTCCATTTTGAAAGAAGGGCCAGCTTTGATCACCGGGGCCCTTTGAAATGATCTGAGGAATGAGAAGGAGAGGCATGCGAGGGAGGAGGCAGGGGGAAGTAAGAGAGACAGGGACAGGAAACGCCACACCTCCCTGCCTGTTGAGGGGAGACATCACAGGTAGACGTGCAGAGAGAAGAGACAGAAAGGAGCAGAGGGAGAGGTGTGGGGCGGTGAAGGAGGGAGGGGGGGGGGGGGGGGGGGGGTTTGCACAGTTAAGCTTTTTGGATGATAACTGAGGTGCAGGGAGTTGTTGTGCAGCAGCAGGGCTGTGTGGTAAAGTGAGCTGTTTGAAGGCCTCAGCGTGGATATGCCTGGGGATGGCTGAGCCTCCCTTTAACCCCCAGAAATCAATCGGGTGGCAGATGTGTCTTCCTCACTCCAGTAGCAAACTGGGCTTCCCTTTTCTCGTTGCAGGAGGGTGAAATACTGCTGGATGTGAATGCCGTATCTTACTAGCTCTGCCATGCTTGGTGGCCCCTGTAAAGAGCATGTTGCCAGCTGAGAGCTGGTTTTCTCCTCTTCATATCGTTGCAGCTGTTTTCTTTACTTGCACAACAACTAGCATGTAGTAGAGGCATTAAATCTTCAGTCGTATGTTGAATTTGGTAGGCTTACCTGGTCTGATTAATTCACTTCATATTCAGAGTCTGTCTGTGTGTGTGTTTTTAGATGTGATTCACTTAACTGAACTGGCTCGTAGCTTCCTTTACAAAATTACCTCATGGATGTTTTGCAGGCTGCAAAACGGCATTCACCATCTGCAAGGACGTGAAACAACAGCAGCACGGATGCATTATGGTTTGCCGCCATTAATTGTGCGCACACTAAAAGCTGGTACGTGTATCTATCCATATTTACAACCTTGTAGATGTTGTGCTGCGACGGTGGAAAATGGAAGAAATGCTCTGTAGCATTAAAACCAACTGTAATTCCTAACTGCAGTGTTTGTTACATTGATGACTTGTAGTTGGCTGTCCCTGCCATGCTACGCTACATACTGTTTGTAATTTTAAAACAGATTTGATGATATCTGAGTTTGAATCTCATCGGTATTCACATTTCATCAGTGGATATTTTCTGACAGAAAATTTATATCGACATCCCTCTGTTTTATCTTTGCGTAAAATATTTATAAAGTTTCATCTCTGTGTCGGGCGTGTTTACATAAATGGATCCAATCAAATCAAAGCTGAAACTGCACTTGATATTCGCTCGTGGGTATAAGCGATATCATAGTAGAACGTGTGAGTTAGGATCTCGCTCTGCAAAAAAAACGTTTATGTTTTTATTCATTTCCCCTTCAACTTCTGTTTTCTGATCTGACCGGAGAGACATCTTCTAAACGTGCTGCGATAAAGTCATGTTATTACGCTGCTATTATTTCAGATTCGTCTAATCGTAGCTGTGCAAAATAGCCAGCAGCCACATCCAGTACGACAGTGGTATTAAAAACCATTTTTAAACAAGGACTGACTTTTATTACCTCATCTAGAAATATTTATTATTCAGTCAACATCTCAAACACTCATCAAATGAAGTGAAGCGATACTCTGTGTCCTCTGTTTTTGTATGCTGGGAAACTTGGGTACTTTACTAAAGTCACCTGATACTTTTAATTTTGTAGCATGTCGGTTATTCTGTTGGAGAATCGGCTTAGCACTTTCGTTCCCATGAGGCCCGCTGGATCCTCACTTTCATTAAAGTTGTTTGGAGAGTCTCTCAGCTTCGGTGCCTCATAAAACAAACTGCTATGATGAAAATAACTTAAAACCACACAACCCAACGCTACTCCTCTGTTTTATTAGTACACGCACACAGAGGCAGACGCACACATACACAACAAAATGCTCTGTGTTTGTTGAGGTTCTAATGAGTCCCAGTAGCAGCGGTTTGATTTTTTTTTTTTCTCTCTCCTAATTTGACATGCTTCACTTGGGTTGGGTCCCTCTCGCTCCGCAGACCTCAAATCCTCCATGCAGAGGCCTAATGAATCTTCTCCGTGTACACAAACAAAGGACAAACAAAACAAGCCGGAAACACTCGCTTCCTTGAGCTTCTAATTGTCCCAAACACGTCAATCAATCATTACAGCTTGCTTGAATCCACTTTTTCTACTGACAAAAGAGTTATTAGTCGCCCATGAGAACATATCACTCTTCAGATTGCAGGGTATTACTCTCATGTATTGGGTTACGTCTACAACTGGCAGAGTTTCCTTTCATTTTGCTCCAGCAGTGTGAGAACATTCGCCGTTGTGCTTTCTGCTTTGGAAGGTGACATGAAGAACAATGGAGTCGGGCCTCGTCGGTCTCATAGGGCTCTCCATGTTGAGTTTCAGCAGTAATTGAATCGGGGCTTTTGCTGCCCACAGAAGACGGTGTGAGTGAATTGTCTCAGATAGTTTATAGGGTAATAAAGTCCCTCTACACCAACACCTGCCAGCTGCGCTCAGCTTTGACCAAAACAGTCTATTTAATACCTCCCGCCGTGCACCTGCAGCCCACCCGTAACGGTCAGCGCTCAACTCAATGACACCATCAGCACAGCCAATAGACGCTATCTCCCTCTGTCTCCTTGGATGCTTTTGAAAGTTATTATTGGGGTAATTAAAATCTCGACTCAATTAGCCCGGCGTTGTTTAACTTGTTTTGCAGGTTACGCTGCTGCATCTCGGGCCAAATGCAATAACCTCAGCCATTTTCTCTTATCTGATCTCCTCATCTGCTGGCCTCAGCCGCAGTTGTAAATACTGGAAAAAAAAAAAAAAGTGCTTTTCCTAGACTTCCTCTCCTTCTTTTTTTTTTTTTTCTTCAAAGCAACTTCTGCCTCTGTTGAAAGGAGCGATTGAGTGGGTGAAGAGTAGGTGGACAAATGGATGCAGCGGCGATTGAATCTGAGGATTGCATTTGTCACAAAGAAATAAAAAAAACAGTCGGTGTTTACTTAGGACCAGGTGTCAGCTTTGTGCTTTAGCCTGGCCTGTAATGTGCAAATGTGAAAAATGCCGCCGCGAAATAACGTTAATTACACCTCCGACAAAACTGCACTTTTAAAATGCTATTATTGGGCGAGCATGCATCTTCCCTCCGCTTTTGCGGCCAGCTTTCGGTTTATTATTAAGGAATTGTGCATTAACGGGAGTCAGCAGTTTTCGGTGCTGCAATCTCATTACATTTACAGGGAAAGGATGGAGAGCAACAAAAAAAATTAATTGGAGGCATGCGACAGTTAGGACAGGAGCCTGGGCAAGGGCAGAATAAATCAGAGGTCAGTTTGACAGCTTTATGGCTCTGGAGAGAGAGAAGTGGTTAACTTTAATGGGAGGAGATAGAAATGTTGAGTTACTTTATTTTTCCCTCTTCCTCCTCTTGCCACACACTCATCCCATCCACTTCCCCCTCATCAGCTGAGCCACACAGCCCCTCACCCCTGAACTATTTAGACTCGCCTTGATATATAGAGTTAATTCAGCCCCCTCCGCGCAATAATTCATGCGTTTCATGCATTTAATGTCGTGCAGACACAGTGCGGGGTGGAATTGTTAATTTTCTACGCAGAGATTGCAGCCCACCTCCCTCGCCGCGCACACACACACACACACACCTCTGTCCTGCCTGTCACCCACGCTCCACACTGTCCCCACCCCCTACTCCTCAATCCTCCTCCTCCTCCTTGCCCTCCTCCACCTTCTTGTATTTTTTTTTCCATTACTTTGCAAGTTAATTTGGCTAAAAGAGTGTCCACTCCCAGCAGTATTTCCTGCAGCATCAGGTTTCTTCTTCTCTTTAAAAAAAAAAAACAACAACACTTGAGCTTGGTTGTTGCTACAGCAGCCCAAATCTACACACAAATTCCTCATCTTTTCTGCCCCAACCCTAAACTGGACCCTCACCTCCTGGCCTTTTCGGTCACGTCCTGCCCTCAACCCCCATCACCAGGTTCACTAAGGTCACCCCCACAAGAGGCCGACCCCCTCAACCTCCCGCCCGACTTAAGCCTTGTGCTTTTATAATTGGGGGGGAAACGCTGGCTAGTAAAGCAACCAGTGAAGTGGCTTCTGCGGGGTAATGGGGCCCTGCTCTCCATGCACTTGATTTAATCCGGTGCCGACCTCTGTGTGTGGTGAGTGGGGGTGGTGTGTGTGTGTGTGTGTGTGTGTGTTCTGGGATTGTTGTCTGAGCAGATGGATGGGGTCACACCTCATAAGACATTATGAGTTCTGTTAGGATATTGTATCGCATAGTGTACACAAAAATGTAATGTAAGGCTGTGACGATTTATTTTCATCATTGATTGATCAGTCTGATGAATTGTTCGGTCTGTAAATGTTAAATATTTCTAAGTTTGCAGAGATCAACTCTTCAATTTGCATGTTTTGTCCAACCAACGGTCCAAAACAGACTGAACAACATTCTTTCTGCAGTGATCGAAAACAAATTTTCACATTTGAGAAGCTGGACCCAATAAATGTTTGGCATTTTTGCTTCATCAATCACATAAACTATTAACCAAATAATGAAGCACTACTGGGACTCATTTGATTATAAGCGTATATAAAAGTAAATAAACTGTAGTTACAGATGTTTGGCTCCAACAATTTAATAGCTCATCTGGAATTACAATTGTAGCTCAAGCAGAAAGGTCTAATTAACCCCAATAACCCTCTTTTTTTTTTTGTTTTTCACATTTGTAATTCGTTTTTCAAAGACATGGCATCAATTTGCAAGCTATGCTCTTTTTTTTTTTTTTTTTCAGCAGGTTTGAGCAGTGGCTACGTTTTGGTTTCTGCAGTGTTTCAGAGGCCTTGGCACAGACCAGCCAGCCAAAGATAAACAGTGAAAAGCGTTCTCCCCCAGGCCTTGAACACAACTAGTATAAAGTTGAAGCCGTCACCTTAACTCGAACATGGAAACTATCTCAAGAAGAAGTTAGCTGAGAGGGGAAAAAAAATGTTTACTTCTGTTCATGGTCTGGCAGAAATGCAGAGCACATTGTTTTCATTTATTTATTTTATTTCAGTTGGCAAGGTAGAGGTGAGTTAAGTTTTTTTTTTTTTCTTTTAGCAGTGGGAGGGAAAAAAGGAGGTCACATTTGTTGGCAGTGCTGTGGGAGTGCGCTGATACGAGTACGAGGGCTTTGTGTCAGGAGACATTTTGTGGCAGGCAGGAGAGAGAAACCTAGCCCTGTGACAAGGGCCTTTTCTCTTCTTTAAAAGGCGTGGCGACCCCCGTGACCCACTGAGTTGAAATGGAGGCCACTGCCAATTCTCGTGCCCTGGTTGAGGTTTAAAAAAAAAAAAAAAAGAAAAATTTCTTCCAGGAACTGTTTCAAAAATGAAAACAAACAAACACACAAGAATCAGATTTTTAGAAACTTTGTTTGCATGTGTGTGTCAGGAGTGTCAGTCGCCGTTGCCCAGACAACACGACTGACCTAAACCCTGAGGCGGTCAGTGTGTCTTTAGTGTGGATACAATCCCATGATTCATCCTTTTTCATGGCATTTCCTCCCCCGTTGTGTAGTACCATGTACTGTCAGCGCCAGGGAGGAGTCTGTTTCCACACACACACACGCACACACACACACTTAGACATTTTTATGTACACTTCTCACACATGACCATGGACTTTTAATGCATTTAAATGGCCTATCTAGTGGAGCACTGATACTATACAACACTTACAGCGGTTCAAAGATAAAGCTGATGACATTATATTCATATTAATGGTTTTTATTGGCCTGCTTTGATGTTCAGATTGTTGATAAAATTGTGCTTTGATTGGTCTTTTAGAGAAGACACTGAAGTACAGATGGCAGCATGTAGAGCAAAGATTGCAGAGCTTCCGTTCAGTGTGTTCGCCCTGAAGTGATTAGTTGATTAACCAGTTGATAACCGGAATAACAATTATTTTTCATGTCACTCATCAAGCCAAAATGCTTGATCACATGCGAGGACTGCTTCATTAAGTGTGAATTTAATATTTCTACACTGTTATTCAGACAAAACAAGTCATTTGAAAACATCACTGTGTTCTGTGTGGCATTTTATGATCCTGATTAAATGATTAATTGATTCATCTGAAAAAAGAATTTAATTTAGAAAATCACCATTAATTGCAGCCCTAGTGCATGTCAGTCATGTAGCAGTCAGAACAGTTTGACACACAGACGGCTGACAGATCATAGGAAAACCTGAATAAATTAGTGGAGAAACTAAACGAATGCAGATGCTTGCGTACAGGGGTTCCCCCGTGATACATTTCAGCAATTAAACATCCTCTCATGTTCTGTGACGTGTTTTTAATAATGCTGAGTAGGTCCAGTTAACCTCAATTCTGGATCAAAATGGCAGGATGAAAAGTCTTTATCTTGTGATGAAACATCTCTTTCCTGACGGGAGGGATGCCTCCATCTGCAGGGTCACTGAAAGGTTTATGCCGTGGCCTTCGGCACACCTAGAAGAGATGTTGGAAGAGATGGAGTATTTTTATATATATATGGAAGAATAGAGTTCAGAGACTTGGGGAATCTATGGCCAGTAGCCCTGAAGCTGTTCTGGAGGCTTATGGTGGTGTAAAACCTATTTGTCTCCCATCTGTGTGTGTGTGTGTGTGTGTGTGTGTGTATATATGACATAAATATCATCTGAAAAAATTATATATGCGTCTGCCTGAGTATGAGTTGGAATAGCAGCATGTAGAACTAATAATGTAAAAAGTGATTTAAGTTTCACACAGATGCCCCCAATTTGTTTCCCCCAGGTTCACAGAAATGCAGCAACAGCAAAAAACACGGCGACAGCGCAGAGATCGCATTTGTTTGAGAAAATTACCACGGCTGCATGCTTGATGATCTTAAAAAAAAAAAAAAAACACTCACAAAGAAGGAAAAAGAAAAAAACTCTGTCTAGTTGTTAAATACATATTAACAGCTTTCTTCCACTTCAGCATTGAGGAGATGCAGGGCCGCATTCCATCTTTGGAAAGAGAGGATGCATCCCCGCTCTAATCAATTCAGGTAGGGCAGCATTATCTGTGGAGCTGCCACCAGAGCCGCGCTGCACAATAACTCAAGGAGGGCATTTGAGAAGTGTGTGAGTTTGATCCTGTGCCAGGGTGATGAATAGCTGTTTTTTCTCTTTTGTTGCCCATCAGCACTTTTATTCCGCAGTTAATCCGCCAGGCCCACACTGTAATTTTTCACCTTGCTGTGCGATTGTGTTTGTGTATTTTGTGTGCGTTTCCCTATCTCGTTGTCAATGGAAGGGCTCCCGCTCTCTCACATAAACGCAAACACCTGCATCCCGCCCCGCCCCGCCGGCATCGGAGGCTGATTTAAAGGTGTGTGTGTGTGTGCACGTGTGTGTGTGAGCACAGATAGGATTGACATCTCGTGAAAAGTTAGTGAGGAGTGGGGAGCCCTATATAATGTGTCAACAGCACCCGGTTGAGAGGGGGAGACGCTTGTTACCGGGGGTGTGTCAGGTGTTAAAAGGGTTGTCATGTTGTTGCAGATAATGCAGCTTAGCCATTTGATTTATGACACCGATGGAGGTGAGGCTTTCTGCTTGGACCTCCTCTGGCTGAATCCATGTCCACATTGACCCGCTTAAATATGAATCTTCTTCTTCTTCTATCTTTTTCGCTCTGTTTTCCTTGCGTACACACTCTTAACTTTAAAACCCTGGCCTCGTTTAGTGAGGATGGAGGCAACATAACCCTCCTCTGACTGTCCTAAAACAGAGATTTGCTTTTTTGGACCATCAAATCGCAATTTTATACTTGTCTCAAGCTGTTTCATTTCAGAAGGGAAAAATTTGTTCACGATAGCAATGAAATGCAAATGCTCACCACATGCTTGCTATCATGGCAAGATTTTCTTGTTTGCTGACTGAAGGAAAACATAGAAAAAGAAATGCTCAGTTGTTGTTTTTTATAATCTGAACTTAATGAAATTTGCCTTAAAAGTGTGGACACACATTTTCACACATACTAAAAGTGTATTTTCAGATTCAGTTGGCTTGCTGTGGATGCAATCTCAGTGATCACACTTTGTTTTTGTTTTTTTCTGTATTAGATCCTTTACAGTAGACAGGTTACAGTTCGACTGCACTTAACGAATGGTTAACGAGGCGTAAGCGAAATGACCTGAAATTCTGTACGCAGCTTTAGACCCCAGCAGAATGTCCCCACCTCCTACTCTTCCTTCTCCTCCTCTTGTTTCTCAGACCAGCTCTGATTAGGGAGTTGGGGGTCCTCGTGGTCATATTTTAATGCAAGCCTGAGCACTCTGAGCCCCTCCTCAGCCTCGCGCTTGCCACATCTCTTCGTGGTGGAGGGGCTAGCATTCCTCCAGAGAGCTGTTCTACATACGGCGGACAAGGAGCACAGCTTCGCGCAAAGGCCTGCTGAGACTCCACACCATTTATCTCTCAGCTGCAAGGTTGGGCCAGGACTAATTGACTGAGCTGTGTGTGTGTGTGTGTGTGTGTGTGTGTGTGTGTGTGTGTGTGTGTGTGTGTGTGTGTGTGTGTGTGTGTGTATGTGTGTGTCAGTCCTAGTCCCTTGAAGCATGGCGCATTAGTAGAGCCTGAGATGATAGGATGTGGTAAAGAGGGAGAGAGCGAGAGAGAGGCCTGCCTTGTGTTGTGAGCCCATCAGAGGGGGCTCGGATAAAAAGCTCTCCTGTAAAGTCAGTTATTGCTCCGGCTCTCCAAAATATGGCCAGTTAAACTGTGTTCAGGGAGCGGACAAACCACACTGCCGATGTTGCATTTAAAGAAAAGCTCATGAGTCCTTTTGGTAGTTTTGGCCATCGTTTACCAGTTATTATAAAAAAAAAAAATTGGGCTTGTCAAAGTAATTGCTTAGGTTTGGAAACGTCTGGGCATCACTACAAGAAACGATGGTACAAGAAAAAGGTGTTCAGAGGGTCAGATGATCAAGTGGGTTGTGAACAAACTGACTTTATTTTGGTGGGAAACCAAAAACTGGTGCACACGTTGGGAACTAAGCCGTCATTGCGTAGGAAAACTGTGTGCGCCAGGTCAAAGTTGAACAAAGATGCCGTCTACAACGGATAATTGACTTCTTTTTAGCGATGTCATGTTCCCAAATCTCAGCAATTAACTAATTAGTACAATGTTATGGTTACCCATAGGACTGATGGCTAAAACTACAAAATGGAGACAAACTGAAATGATTACATTTAAGTGTTCCTGCGTGTTTTAACCCGTGTTCTCGTGTGGTGCAGCACAAACCTCGTGCTCTTTCTCTGTGTTCCTCTCACCACTATGCTCTGGACTTTATCAACACATTGTTTAACTTGGCCTTTTCCCAATGTAAGCCCAAGCACAGCACGGAGTTGGCTGTCTAACCGTCCACTGGGAGTGGGCTGAGCGATGTGTGTGTGTGTGTATGTTCGTGGGCACATTCTGGGGAGGGGTGGTGGGGGGAGGGAGTGGAAGCACCTCATTCTCCTGGACCAGGAAGCTTTGAATCATGCTGGCTCTTCCTGGAAGGACCCAGAGGGAGCTGGGCCGGGCCGGCTGGACTCAGGCAGGCTGTCTGTGCCGGAGCCTGGACTCTCGCTGACACCAGGCTGGTGGCGAGTGGAGTTCTTACCTCACCCTCGCAGAAGCAGGCCACGCCTTCCCTCTGCTCACCAGGTTGGCACGCTGCAGGCGTTTTCCTGTACTGGGAAGTGTTTTCAGCCTTGGCTGAGGCTGTGGCTTGCACTGATAACCTCAGCCTCTGGAACTTTGAAAACAAGAGTTTATTGATCGGATGTAAATAGCACAAGGTGGGCTACAGTAACTTAGATTTCAAGCGCTGCCCTGTTTGTATATTCCAAGACTAAATTTTTATTACTGATGCCACTAGTTCAACAATTCTGCAGTTTGAAGGCATTCAGTTTGGCATGCTTACCGAGCTAAATATAATTGTGTCAAGCTGTCACCTGCCTACGCTGTCACAGGCTTCGTTTAGTTCATGGAAATCACACTCTCCCCTGCCTGAGGTGCTGAGGATCTGGGCATGTAAGTTGATATTAATAGTAGAGCCGGGTTGGTGCTGCAGGGTGTCCACACCTTCCTGTTTTCTCTTTCTTCGTTCTGGCCCCGTGCTGACAGATTTACCTCTGGAGGAACTCCAGCATCTGAAAGGGAAAAAAGGCCTCCATTGTTCAAATGAGGCTCGAGTGGAAAGAAAACAGCCGCCTTTTTATTTTTTTTGTAAGAAAACAAGGGGGTAATAATGGATCGCAATATCAATAGTATAAACAACTTCATCACTGAGACTTGTGTTTGTTATTTCTAAAAAGGATAGAGGTGTTTTTTCCAGTAAAGTGTGCCTCCTTGGGTGAGGATGTTAAGTTTTTTTTTTGCTTGCTTTGAGGAGGTTCTCATTTCTGAGTCTCTGAAGAGGCTTCGCCGAGCTCTGCTGTTTGATAGGAATCAGCTGTAAGAGGGATGGATATTGCTGTGTGTTTTCCTGCTGCACTCTGTCAGATAACTTTAACAGTTGTCTCTCCCCACAATGTTCCTGTCAAACTCCACTGGGAAATTAAGTCAGGAGAAGTAACTGCTCAAGTAATCCAACTCTATCTTAAAGAGAGCGCTTCGTGTTTTTCCAGTCTTGCCAAGGATTACCACATTGAGATGTTGCATGGAAATTCAAAGAGGCTGTACCTTCAGCTAAGAGATAAATGCAGACTTCAGAGCTGCAGTGCATTCGACAAATCATTGAAAGATTTCATCTAAAGCTTTCCTGAATGAGATATAATTTGGCAGTTTTACTAAATATAAGCGGTTAAATAAACTCAATCTTTATAACTGTCATTCCAATACAGATAAAAAAAATCCTGCCTCTGACTGTCTGCACTTGAACTAAAAAAACTCAACATTTCATCACCTGGCACAATGAGGCAAAGCACAGTTTTTTCCCCAAAAGATGCGAAACTGTCCAAATATTTCACTCCATCTGACTTGTTGATAAAATCCCTGTGGGTTTCAGTTTGGCTTATGCATTTTCGCCACGTACTCAAAATGCGGTTTGATTGGCTGCAAAAGATTGTTGTGCAGTTTTTTAGGATTTATAGTTACACAATACAATTCAAGCAGATCTAAATCGAAAGACTATTCCCCATCTAATCCTACCTCATTTTAATCTTTGGAGCTTTAAACGGTGAGTGATTATTTTAGCGTTATGTTCTAAAAACCACAGCAGCTGTTGGAGATTGTTCATCATAATTACAAGACAAACGTTGAAATCAAGTGAGACGCCAGAAAGTGCTCAGAGTTCATACCTGTGCCAAGCCGGAACAATCCTCCTATATTTGTTTTTATAAAACGAGTGTTCACAAGTTTGTAATCTGGATCTGGATCTGCATCAGAATAAACATGGTGATAAACAGTCGTGGGATGCAATTGCCAGATTCAATTGTTGTTTTACTCCAGTGAGTGCAGTAGCTCATGAGAAAATAAGTGTTTCTTAATAAATAATATCTCACCATCGATGACCCCTGTTAGAAATTCAAAAAAAAGAAATGCTTAGTGCCCTAATTTGTGTCTTTTATGTGTTTCCTTGCATCAACCTCGCTTGCCAATCACGGATAACCTCTAAACAAGTAATATTCTGAATGCTTTGACCTACAGTTTGCACTGTGCTTCAGCACACTACTTTAATAAGTCATCAGCGCCAGAAACAGTTGTGAAAACACACTTAATATCTCAGCATTGATGTTTTTTTTCCCCCCCCTGAGGAAAGCAGAATATAAGCCATGCTCCGTTATGGTTCTGATGTGCATTGAAAACATGTTGAGTATGGATTTTTTTTGGATTTATTCATCACTTACATGTTTCATTGAGAAAATCTAAGCCTACAATAAGTGTGTTGCTGTTAGATATCTCCCCCTAAATGTCAGGACCTGCACTGTGAAGCATCAGAACAAGAGTTCCCCCCCCCCCCCCTCCTCCTCCTCCTCCCTTCAGCGGTGAGCCCGAGGCTTCACTAGCACTTCTTCACATCCTTAGAAAGTAGAGTCTTAGCAGAGCAGACCCGAAGGCTTAATGTCAGCAAATTAATTATGGATTCACCCAATTAGTTCACAAACTACACTTTGTTCGAGGGAAAATGATCATTCCCCCAAATGACTTGTCTCTTCAGTCTTTTCCCCAGTGTGCGCTGTGCCTCTCACAGAACTGTGTGTACAGTGTGTGTGTGTGTGTGTGTGCTCGCCTGCATGTGTGAAGCGACACACAGCAGGCAGGTAGCCTGACCTTTTTAATTATTCAATCTATCTCGAACTCATCCACTGACTCACTCACTCTGTCTCCAGTTTGGCTTTTTCAGCGATCTCCCTCCTCCTGTCCAAACATATTCCCGTCTGTCTTTAAACAAAAGGAAACCTCCTTCTCTGCTCTGTTCTTCAGGCTCTTCCAAATCACACTGATCTGTGTCAACACATGAAGCGATACTGTACGCGTGTAACGTCTGTTTCGACTGTGTGAGATTGCCTCAAATCTGTAGCCACCCCCCCTCTCCCCCTCCCCAACCAGTGTCTAATAAAGTAAGTAATCACTGCTTTCTAATGAGAATCTGTCAGGGGCGTTGCTCGTATCTGTTTACCAAACCAAATTATTTTCTTATTTTGGCGAAGTCAATTAATCACATCGGAGACAATTCTGTTAGTGTTTGCCTCTCAATGGGAAGATGGATTGCAACGACGGCGGTGTCATCATTAAATTTCCTCACATTACAAGAAGATTCTGTCGCAAATTAATTCAATTTGACTTTTGGTTTTTCACAATCGCTAATGGTTAAAGTCATAATGTCGGGGGTGTAGACTGAAACTAGGGTGGCAACTGGTGATTATTTTTATCACTGGTTAATCTATAGATCACTTGAATCAATAAAATGTAAAAATACAAGTTCCAAAGTCTTTAACAGTTAAAGACGATAAAGATTCGATGATTCATCTATCATACTAATTGATGTTGATTAGGCAACAGAAAATGAGTCAGTTAATGAGCTAACCTTTTGGGGAATGAGCTCCTCTGTATCAGCGAGGTTACAATAGATTGACTGGATCAACAAGATATGATGTCAAACCACAATTCAGTTCTTCAGTGGGGAAAGATATTCAGATTACAGTCCTATAAAATCAGGACACAAATCCTCACATTTGATCGGTTGCTACTTGCAGACTCCTGCGAGTTTTTCTTGATGTTTTTGTCTTGTAAAAACTTCAAGCAATAGCTCATTGGCTTTTGTGCCGAGATTTGAGTAAGAAGATTAAAACATAAATAGTGTAGTCAGCAGAAAAAAGGGACAAAATCTGCCTGACGCTCACTATTTAACAAGTTATAAAACAAAGTGTAAAAATGTTTCTCTTTGTTTATGATACGCTAAGCTAACCGCCTCCTGGGTCCAGCTTCTTATCTAATTGACAGATATGTATCGAGCATCTCATCCAACTCTCAACAAAAAAAAAGCAAATAAGCGTATTTCTTAAATTAATAAATTAGCAATTTGCTGTTGGTTAATTTTCACTCAATTTTCTGACACTAACCGTTTCAGCACCAACTGAAACCACTCCTTTGTGTGCAGTTGTCTCTATGTATTGTGCTGTATTAAACTCCCCTTCCACCCCCACCTCTGCAGACACTACTTGGACAGTGATCTCTGTGTGTCGCTGACATTGAGCAGAGTTTGTGGACTGTGATTGTGCTCACAGCGGAGCCGTCCTTGGGAGACAGAGCCGGCCGTCACAGATATGGATTCCTACATTTAATGTCTCGGCCTCTCGCGCACAAATGTTTCTCTTTCAATGAGCTGTGGCCCTGCAGGCAGAGAGTTTTATCGATCATCTGACTTTTAATGCCTCTTAAATATTAAGATTCATGTATATGACCTTTGTGTTTGGATTGAGAGTGCAAAATCCCTGCCTAAATACCCTTTCAGGCTTTGCTGGCTGCACTGCCGGCTTTGTTTCAGTTTTTCTTTTGGACCGTGGAGAAATTGCGCCCAGTTTCATAATTTTTTTATTGGGGTCATGCTTGGCTGTATTTTAGATTTCACGGAAGGAGTTTTGTTTCTATGTTTTGGGACAACTCTCTGTTTGTAGCTGGTGGAGGAAATGAGTGCAACAGAAAAAGGAGGGGAAGAGAATAGGGGGTAAAAATCGGGAAAGGTTTGGCCTCTGTGTGGATCTTGTTATCCTCCGTGAGCACTCTTTTTCTCTACTTTCCTCCCTCTCCGTCACTCTCACTCTTTATGTCACACACACACACACACACACACGCAAAGTGGGCAGCCCTGGAAGAGGGCCCGGTGATTGATGACTCCATGTGAGAGACCTCAGAGGCAGCAGCACTACAGAGAGATGGACAGATGAAAGGAAGGAGGAGGGACGCGGAAAACAACTGAAATGAATCAAGTAACAGGGTGAGACCTTCCAGCAGCCCGTTAACATGCTGGAGCCAGAGTGCTGCCTTGTTGGAAAGATACCCTGGAAGTGACCCATTCTGTGCAGTTTCCTCATGTCAAAAGAAATTTCTCATGAAAAGGCAGTGAAAATTCCTCTGTGGTATTTATTTATAAACAAACCAAAGATTTATATTTCTCTCGAAAACATCTTGAGTTGTTGAATAAATCTCTCTTAAAGCATTTGCAAAAAAATATGTTTAAATTATTCTCAAAACTGATTAATTTGTCAGTTATTTCCTTTATTAATGAATTGATTGTTTCGTCCATAAAACATCAGAAAATAGTGAAAAAAAATCACAGTTTGCATCATGGTGATCTCCTTAAATGTCATGTTTTGTTTGAACAAATCTTTGTAGCTTCCAGCTTTCTCCTTAAGTTTGACTTGCAGGCACATTGTTGCATTTCTTCCTCCTTCTAAGGTTACGTTTACTGTGCCAACAATCACATCGCCTGCGCGTGTGCATCCTTGTATGCATTTACAATAAAAACTAAATGGGGTCCCACTTGTAAAAACTAAACACCATTAGTGGGTTTTTTTTTAAAAGGGTTACGTCACCGCTGGAAAGTTGCACTTTCGCTCAAAAGATAGTAAGCTACTAAACACTTCGGCTGGTGGGTGACGCACAGCAAGTGAGGTGGTGCTTGTTTGTGATGCGTCAAAAGACAGCATAACAGTAAAAATGTGTCGAAACGGGTAATGCAGTACCAGAATCTTGTTTCATAATTGATCAACCTACTTTGAGTTTCATGAGTTTCATTTAGATTTGGAAGGGAAACTAAATTTGCAGTCTAATCAAATATTTTAACTTTTTAATTGTCTTGATTTATGATGGATTGAACACAGAACCATTTCTAAAACTGAGAATGTAAATGTCAGGATTTCTGTGTCAGACGCTGCACATTAAGAGCTGAGGCTTCTTTTCGAAACGTTTCATTCTGATGTAACGAACAAGAGAGAAATCCACTGCTGGAAAGACGGTGGTGCTCAAACTGCTCGAGATTTACAAGCTTCAGTGACGGCCCAACGCGAACATTTGTCTCAGAACTCATACGCTTGTCTGGATTTGGTCTTACATTGTGTTGTGCGCTGCACAAAATGTTTAACAATCGTAGACACTTCCTCCCTAGTGTGTGCTTATCCGCCCGTCTTTCTCTGAAAGCAACAACGTAGTGGTCCTTCATGGGGCTTGTCAAACTGCATTCATGGAAATCATTGACTGTAGGCAGGTGGAGAGACCTGCTGTAGCAGAAATATGTCTGCGAAATATCTGTTGTCTGTTAGATATCATCAGTGTGTAAGTGTCTGAGGGGGGATGTTTCCTCAAGGTGCTATGTATCTCTCTGTGTGATGGCTCTGTAGTGTTCAATATGTGTAGATGTGTCCTGATAGTGTCACATTTTACAACCACCCACACCAGCCCTGAGCTCCAGACCGGACCAGCCAATCCTGATGAATTACACTGACGACTTGAGGAGAGGGCGCACTCACATCTACACCATCCTGATTCCTGGCAGATAACGATGGAGGGCGTTGTTTGTTGAACTTTACACCTTCACTTCCTTCCCCTTTTTTTTTTCTGTCTTCTAAATTCTGACTACAAAGAACTGATGAAGACTGTAAGTCATGACTTTGCTCTGATGCTTTCTGGCAGAAAGAGATGTTTTCTTGGTCTCAGCACTTTCTGAGAGGAGAGACGCCTCCGGCTCTGGACGGGCACAATGTGGAATTTGAGTTTTCAGTGCAACATTTAATCCCCCCTTGTGTTGCAATCATTTCACTCTAGTTCTCTAAGATGCTGATCCTCACTGTGCTCTTTATGCACTGCCAGTGAAAAAATACGTACTCTGTTTTCTCTCCAACAAAGATGCATTTGTACATAATTTGCCTGCATGTCTGGCAGCGATACTGAATTGAAGGCTTTGTCGATTAGCATTTTCAGATGCCAGGTTTCTAAACTCTTGTAAACTGACATAATCTGAAGCATGATTGCTATTGCCAGTTCAAATTCTGGTCAAACTTGCCAGAAATATATATATTTTTTTGCTCTGTCATTGCTTCAGAAGTCGGATTTATGAAGTTGTAAGAGCTCAAAGGAGAAATAAGGCTGTGCTGAGCTGACTCTGTATTAGTATAGTGGTGTAAGTGAGACAGTGTGTTCCCCTCTGAGTAGATTTTAACTACCCTCTATTGGCCTGAATGTGTCATTACATGACAGTCTGTCACCCTTCAGGTTTAGCAAGAGCTTCATTTTGTCGAATGATGAATTATCTCCTCGCAAGTTCTATCAGTTTCTTTCGCATTTGCTTGGATCAACTTTTGTCAGATGAATAAGTATTTCTATGCTCGCTTTGTTTTGAATCCTGTGAGGGCAAAAAAAAAAAAAAAAAAAAGAAGAAGAATAAAAAAGGTAAAAGTAAATCGCTATTTGTCTGAGTCGACATACCTCCGATGTCACGGCGATCAATAAGGAATGTGACGAGTGACAAGTCAGATGGAGCTTCAGATGAGTGTTTGTCAGTGAAAGAAAAACACACTTCAAACAGGAGAAAAGTGGAGCTTTTAGAGCACGGAAGCTTTGTCACTTTTTCGAGCAAATGGGGCACTTTGTCACCAACAGTATCTGAGCGTGTGTGTGCGCGTGTGTGTGTGTGCGTGCGTGTGTGTGATTCACTGATTTTCTGTATATCTATCGCCTGCAGCTTCCCGGGCTCTTTGTGAGCAAGAGGCTGAGTGACTTTGTAGTCAAGGATTCTTTAATGCCTTCCCATGTCACAGAGTTTTTTTTTTTTTTGTGCTTGTACATCAATAATGTGTGTGTATATACCTCGTGTGTGTGTGTGCGTCAGTGTTGTTTTTAAGCAGGTTTTTGCCTTTTTTATCCGCAGGTGTATGTGCCAAGGCGGTATGCCCCGGGGAATAGTGCTGACAGTGCACTAGGAGTCTGAACCTTGTCAGTATTTGTGGCTGAGGAGGAGAGGTGCCGTGCCGTGCCGTCCTGTGCCGTGCTGTGTTTGACGCCATGTCCCTGACTGACAAACACAAAGTGAAGAGGCAGCGGCTGGACCGGATCTGCGAAGGTAGGGTTACATGTATGTGCTGTCCTAAACTTTTTTACTATCACTCATTCCTCTTGTATCTTCCCAACAAATGCTGCACAATCAAAGTGTTTTTATGTCAATATGTACAAGCAGAGAGGCTGCAAAGTTGATAACATCATATTTACAGTCACGATTCTGGATTTCACAGTTAATTACACTTGCTCTTGGTGTGTGATATTAAGGCTTTGTGTTCAGAGCTCCAGTGCATCAAATCAAGTGCTCTCTCCAGTGGTAAATTGCCTAATAAACTGTAGGATTATTATTATGAATAGAAGCAGTGATTGTAGTTATTGATGCTTTTTTTTTGTTTTAATGTCCATTCATTCTATTTTGTTCTCAAAGATGGAGAAATGATTCATAAGTGATCATGGTCTTATAGTAGTGAGCAGAATCGTTTTGATTATCTAGATATCTTGATTTTAAATGAGCTAAATGTAAACATCTTTGGTACCTCTGTTACATAGAAATATTGTTTTATTTCAATGTGAAGCTGTCCTTAACTATCTATGAAAATGTATTCATTTAAACTAGGTGAAACAGTGGCTGCGTGATGAAAAAAATCACTCTAAATATCACGTTTGGCCCAGTTTTAATGGAGACAATTACATTTCTGTTGATCTGCAAGTCACAGAAACTACGCTTACTGTGACTAAGTAATATTTTGCCTCACTATACTCGCTTCGTTTTTTAATTTCCCTCACTGACACTGCTTCAGAGCTCTACATCCCCTGGCCAACCTTCCTTGTTGTTATTAGCACAACCCTCAGACCTATTGGTGATCAATACCCATTGATTGCTATAATTTTCTCCTGGCACACAGCACATGTCAGATACTACAGTAACCGGTGTATAAATGTTGACCTCAGCAGCAAACGGTCATCTGGCGGATGTAAATGAGATTATTGCTTTACTCTGGCCTCTCTGTGAGCCGCTGTTTGTTTGTGTAGGAGTGTCTGTTATGTGACTTATGGTTATGGAGAATCTCTAAACATCTGAACTCAAGATAGATTACCGCAGGGGATTGAATGGGTTTCTATCCTGTCACGGCTGTTTGGAAGCAGCCAATTTTACACCATGAACTACAGTGATTATTAGGCTTTAGGTTGTGGATTAGAGAGCGGTGGTGTTGTATTGAAGGGTCTGAACATAGAATCGGAGCCCCCCTGCCGTGCACATAGCTACAAAGTCGGCCCAGGCAACAAGGAATATGAGCCTTTGTGTGGGTGTGTAAACTGTGTCTGAAGCCTTGTGGATGTGCATTTTTAAACCCACTTGTTTGACTTTGCCCAGCGTGTATGTATGTGTGTGCATATATGTGTTTGTGTGTGTGTGTGTGTCTGTCAGACTGTGTCCTGAGGTAAAATCATCTCCTCTCTGCTGTCTGGGTCCCCGAGAGGCTTGTTAAGCTGCTGGGCCCTCCTGGAGCCAGCGCAGGCAGAGGCAGACATGACTGCAGTGCTGGAAAATGAAGCTAGACGCACCATTACCCCCAGTGCCAGCATATTTGTTTTGCAGCATGATGTAAGCACCTCGGCGTTGCGCACATGAAATGAAGGACATATGCCGTGCATCCTGTAAAAGCCCATAGTTAGGCTTAAGAATCCTAGTTTTTTGGACCCTGACGCTGCTGTGGAAAAGTGATTATGATGGACTATTGATGCAAAGTAGTAGCTTGGAAATGCATGAAGAGAATACATTACAGTGCAATGTCAATCAAAAAAAGATCAAATACACGTCACTTTATTATTCTCTTCTTTCTAAAGAGGAAGGATCTACTTTATTCTTAACCCATAGCCCGGTCTTTATAGAGACATTTTATTTATTCTATTAACTTTTCAATTATGTCTTCTGCCCATTTTATCTCCCTACATGGTGGTTTAAATGCTGTGTCAGATCTCTGTATGCACTCCCACGTATGTAATCCTGGCGTCGAATACTAAATCAATTTTATTTTAATTTGTCTAATTCATTTTCTGCCCAGAAACAGTCGAATTTTAAGCAAATTACTCAAAAGTCAATGTTTAAAAAAAGGCCAAAAGGAAGAATATGTGTGTGATGTAAAATGTAAAGCACCTGAAATTCACAGAAATGCAGAGGAAGTGTGCCCAGTATCAGGATGTGGCACATATCTAAGAGTTAGATGAGAACACTCTCATGTCTCTAAGGTAAATATGTAGTTACCACTGGCAACTGCTTAGCTTAGCTTAGTTTAGCACAAAAACTAAAAGCAGGTATCCCGGCTCTGTCCAAGGCCTTCTGAAGCTTACGGCCATTTTTTTTTTTTTTTTTTTTTTTTTTTTTGGCCAAGACCAGTTGCCAGGCAACCAGCAGACTTCAGGAAGTTACTGGTCTAGCCAAAAAATACTTCATTACATAACCCCCCTGTAAAATGCTGAATTGTCGTTTTTAAACTTTTAGGATTAAATAAAGAAGGTACAACATGTTAATTAGCGAGCTTTAGAGGTGCTGGCTGGCAGATTTTGTTAACTTTGAACAGAGCTACTAAGCTAACTGTTTCCCCCTGTTACCAGTCTTTATGCTAAGCTACGTTAGTCAGCTGCTGCATATTGTTAGACTCCTCACTTACATTTTATCAGTTTAGAACAACATGACAAAGCTTATATCACGGTAATAGGAGGATAAATTATGATATTGAATAATGGCCAACTCCTAAAGGCAAGTCATATAAATATCAGATTTCATATCACAGGTGGGTCATTCATTGGTGGAAATCCTTCCTGATTAGAGTTGCAGTCCACATCCAGCTGTTGCATGCGTGTGAATCAGACAGCTGAGGTAGTTAGTCATTCCTGAGGGAACAACAGTTAGTCTGCTCTGCTGGGCACGAGCTCAAAGCCCACAGGAGACGCACAGAGAGACGGTAACAGGTGTTGCTGTGATGCATGCAGAGCTAGCTTGTGGTGAGCGTACCTGCCGACGTCCCTCCTCGCACACGTACACACCCCAACACATGCGCACACACACACGTTCTCCAGATGGCCATCATACAGGATCAGTGAATCAGTCCTCTGGCGGCCATTGTGAGGGCGTAAAAGAAAAAAAAAACAGCTTGTGATTTGTGATTTGTTCATGAGCCAACGACCAGGCAAAGTTGTCCTACTGATTGCATGTAGCGGCGTGATAAGGCTGCCATGGCAATTGTCTCCACACAAGGAGAAAACACACATGGTTCTGCATTTTGTTTCATGCACAGGTAAAATCCTCACAGGGCTTATTTTGGCTGCTGTAGGGAGTAACTCATCGTAATCCAGGTTCACACTTCAACCAGGCCCGGCAGTTGGCAAACAGATACAGACCAGATGAAGCCGTGATTCGTGCTGTCTCTCCTCAATCTCTTTCAAGGGAAAATCTGGAGCGCTCTCTTTCAAAAAAAAAACGTCTGCTTAGACCACACTCTCTCTGCACTGTCCAACAGAGCCTTCGCCTTTGTTTCTATTGTTTTCCTGACACTAAAAAACAACTCTTGTTGCCCAAGACAGTTTCCAACACCATGCGAGGTGTAAATTGTATTTTTTTTTTTTATGCTATATTGCCGAGTTGTTCATTCTGGCTGTCCTACATTGGCATTTATGGCAGTGGGATCAGTAATGCAGTATCTAAGGAAAGCCTGTGGGTAGATGACAAGGCTGATTATGCCATTAAAAGTCCTTGATATGTTTTTAACATCATCTAGCCTGTCTGCAAATAAGGTGACAAGGAGCGCTGGTTGCGACTGTTTTTATCAAAAGCTGCTAGTTAGCTCAATCAAAGCAGCTGCTGGTCAGCATCAGCTTTAATTCAGCGTTATGAAGGAATGGAGAGGAGCTTTATCGCTCTCTCTCTCTCTCAGGGGTGAAGAGATTCGTTTGTGTCATCTGAAGAGATGAGGAGTGATCTGCCACGGCCTCAGGTCCTTTCATGTTCTCAGCTTAATTTGAGCTGAACCAATGTTTATCATTATGCAGCAACTGGGCCGAGCGGCTGAAAGGGAGGACGCTTCTTCTCCTTTCCTTTTTGTTTTGTTGCTAAGATTGTTGTTTTCCATGTAGACCGCAATACTGTTTCCTCTCTGGGTTTGATTAGAAACACTCTAATCTATTCAGATAATGTTTCAATCGACATCTGCATTTTATTCATGTTGTGTTACATGATCACACTTTCTGGTTGCATAATTAGAAAAATAATTTATCTGTATTAGATGCAGAACACAAAAGTAGATCAGTATCCAATTGTTCTTTGATTATATTTGCTTGTAACCAGTATATAAGTTAATTTATGTTGTGTTAACGTTAACGTGAGGATAAACAATGTGATCTCATATTGATTGATTGACTTTAAATCTAAACGCCTAACTAGTGAGGCAATCCTTATGAGCTTAGTTTACATGGATGACCAGGTTGATGTAGCTTCTTTTGCATCTATCACCGTCAAGTCTGTCTTTGCTTTGAGTAGAGTTTGTTTTTTGTACCTTGCACAAGTGAGTGGCAGATTAATGGTCTGTGCTCTTGGAAGTACTGACTGCAATGCAAAAAAAACCTGACGTGTGTGACATTGAACCCTTATTTAGATTTTTATCTCCGCCAAGGAGGTTAGGCTTTCAGTGTCGTCTGTCTGTCTGTCTGTCTGTCTGTCTGTCTGTCTGTCTGTCTGTCTGTCTGTCTGTGGGATTACGGAAAAACTAAACCCCATCAAACTTAGTGGAAAGGTGTAGAAAAATACAAACCCAGAAAAGCCGAAGTAGAACTTTTTTCTGTGCCACGACTAACATGCCACATCAAACAACACTGTAGAAAGTGCATCGTGTATGTAATCAGGGATGTGATTTCTCCGGGTCAATCCAGAGTTCTGGATTTTCCAACCTGCACAAAGCCGCGGTGATTAAAGTGAATGCTGTGTGCAGATTTGCATATCATAGAAGACTGGCCTCAGCAGAGGTCTGCACTCTCCGTGTGC
Source organism: Argyrosomus regius (assembly GCA_946959425.1). NCBI lineage: Eukaryota > Metazoa > Chordata > Actinopteri > Sciaenidae > Argyrosomus > Argyrosomus regius. The sequence continues at coordinate 10,463,213 of OX336900.1, read as the reverse complement.
CCGTAAATTTTTGATCAGATACATTATTTACTGATCTAAAAAATCTGAAAACGTTGCCAATTCTTGACTGTTAAATAAAATGTGCACGAGGACATTTTGACCTTTTTTAAACCATGCATTAACACTGCAGCAGATTTACATAGATTAGATTGAATTAGAGTTCAGTATGTGCGTACATTAACCTCTACTACCTCCCTGCGTACTACAGCTGAGTTGAACATATTGTAAAAGTGTTCTTTCGTTTAACTAGACTCCATATCATTTTTATCATCAGTGATGTGGAGGCAAATTACATTTTCTGTTCTATCCTTTCTTCTCTCTCTCTCTCTCTCTCTCACTCTCCTTCCCTCCCTCTTCTCTCACTCAGCTGCACACTCCTCGTCTCTCCAAAAAGCAAGCGGGCTGTCGTCTCTCCCTTCTGTCTGCCCCATCTGTGATGCAGTATGGGCCACTGGCTTGATAATGATAGGCAGGCGGAGCGCAGGGGCTGCGCACAAGGCAAAAGAGAGAACAAACCAACCCGCTAAAATGGAAGACAAAACTCTAATCAGTTGCCTCACCAAGTCTACCAGAGGTCTCGCCGTGCTGATAAAAGGTTTGCGGTAGCGGCTCTCGCTCTCGCCCCACGTTCCTCCCACCCATGCAAATGTGTGACATGCTGTGTCATACACTCCGAGGATGCAAGGTGGTAAAGAGGCGGAGGACAGCGTCTTGATAACACAGCAGATGTGAACCCTCCGAAAGCCATCGGACCAGAATTGGTACCATGTGTTTTTCTTTCCTCGTCGCCCATCCCCCCCCCCCCCCCCGTACTTGTGTTAGAGTGAGCAAAGGCCCAGAGGCTCGTTAAAACTTTAATATACTGTACAATCACAGTAATTGAGTAGAATTTTCAAGTTCTCCCAGTCATGGTTTTAATTTATGAAGTCCCTATGAAAGTTTAATGGATCAGCAGTTGTAGAGTCGAAGCTATCTAAATCATTCTGCAGCTATCTCTGCCTGCGCTGCCTGCCAAGTCCTGCCGTTAGCGTCCTGTGCCCTAGAAAGATGGCCAGATTGCTCCAAAGGCATGACTGTTGCTGGACGTCTGTTCAACACATTGTACCTAGAGGTCTTTCACAGAGCCGTACGATTGGCTGCGAGCTAGCAAACCGAGTGTTGGCATCAATTCTGATGCTGTTCACCAAATATCCACTGTGTAAGTTTGGGGTTGCTTTTTCTTCTATTGTATTATTCATGCTAGCAACTACAGGGTCCCTGTTGCTTGATGAATGTAATATAGCATGCTCACTTAATTATGGAGCAGCTCTCATGAGAGGCATATCAGAGAATGTAGACAAGATGAATATGGTAACGGGGCTTCTCGTGCTTATGAATTGTGGGAAATGCAGCAATTTGCATGGCAGGAGATATGATATGCCATATCCTTGTTTCGGTTTTAGCAACACTACCCTGACCGTACTTGAGATGTTTATTATTGTTATTAATATTTTGTCAGGAAGCGGGGATCTGAGTGACACACGGCCCTGGAAAAGGGCTTATTAAAAGAAGTTATTGTTGGCGATCGCCGTAGAGAGATACAACACAGTGATTAATGGTGTGTTTTACAGCTGACAAAAAAGCGCACAGAGACTCAGACCTGGGAGGACAGCGCTGAGAAATCACTGCAAGGAAATTGCTAGGTATACTTTACCTCTAATGAAAGAAACCATCCTTCAGATGTGCATCATCCTGGACTGCTAAAGGGCCATAGGGAAAATGAAAGTGTTCTGATTTATTTTTGTTTTGACCTACTTAATGTTCTCCAATTAGGACGTTCCATAATGAAACAATCTGATTTTTGTTTTTGATATTATATCATGATTGCATCACTTCTAAAATGAAAACAAGCTTGTTATTTTCCCCCTCTGTGACTTGACAGGTAGTGGGACAACATAAAGAGGCACAGTACTGTAGCAGTCTCTTGTCACTCTTAAGGAGTAATAAATTTAGCTCATCTCAGTCACGCTGTCTCTGTCTCTCAGCTTCAGGAGCATCCAGACGATGTCCCTGGCGACTTGCTGCAAAAACTCTCTTCCTTTAAAACCCCTGTTACCTATTTCAAACAGAAATGAAGCACAGAACAGAAACAGGCTTGTAGCCATCTAGTTGTCACAGTCCACTGCAGTCCAATCATATCCCCTTCCCCTGCTGCCATGTCCTATCCCACACTGTCTGTCTTAGAGGTGAAGCCAGATCTGGCAGCCTCTCGCCTTTATCAGCGTTTTTCCCATCACACACTTATCAAAGCTCCCTTTTCTTCTCCCCTTGCCGCTGTTTTTTGTTTACATTGCTCTTGTCACGGCAAGTAAACACAGGCAGTTATCTCTCTGATGCCAACATCTCAGATAAGACACATCTGCTCTGTTGTGCATCTGGTGTATGTAGTGGCAAAGTGCAAGCTCTGTGAGTGAGGGGAAAATACGACTGAACTGGCGAAGGTGCAGTTCACATGGATTCATTTTGTGAATCAAAATTTTGCCTACGGATATTTTTTTTTATTTTGTAACTGCTGAATCGTGCAGATTTTAAATGTTGATTTAATTGTTTTGGTGATTTGCAGTTCCGATTAGCAGTTCCGATAATTGATTAATGACTTACCAAGCAATAATTCTAATTTAATGAAATGTTTCTCAGCTTTATATCATTAAAACTAATCTTTGGCTTTTTGACTGTTGGTCAAACAAAACAAGAAATTTGAAGATACTAAATTTACTATTTACTGAATGATTAAAAATAAGTCTGGTATTACTCGATTGATTACAGGGACACTGAATAGTCCCTGCATATATTTGCCTGCATGGGTATTTATGTGTGTGTATTCATATACTGTATGTAAATCTGTAGTTGCCCAGTAGAGGCTGTGCATTCTCCATGGTTTCGAGTAGAGGATCTCTTGGCCTCCTTCTAGTAGCCACAGGATTAAATCTGACCCTCAGTAGTACATGTGTGCTGTGTGTGTGTGTGTGTGTGTGTGTGTGTGTGTCCGGCATTTGCAACCACCTCCCTACCCCCGGTCTCTAGGGACTCACTACAGCAAGCGTGTCAGTCCCCAACCTCCCCGGTCCCTCTGGGAAGATCCATTCACGCCCAGAGGGAGGCCGGCTGCAGGCCATCGAAGGGGTTAGTAGTAACAACTAAGCACCGTAAACACTGTAGCTTTACACTCCGTGAACACATCCAGGGGCCTCAGCAGCGTGTTGGCTGTGTACACTATCTGGTTCAAGTGATGTCACAGGGGCCAGTGGATTTAAGCAGGTTTTAGTTTGACGCTAATCCCCTTGTGGCAAACGCTGTGGAGGAGAGGACTGTCCCTGCCAATGGCGTGCATCAACCCCATTGGATTAGTGCGTCTCGTCCCCTCCTCCACTCTGTTGCCATTGTCCAGCATGTGTTTTTACCCCAATTTCTTTACCCTCGATCTTAGTTTGGAATGTAAGCGTCATGCCCAGCACAAGCATGATCCCTGCTGTAGAATGGAGTAGAGCCTCGCCCTAAAGGTGTGTTTTTTTTCTTTCTGCATGTGTGTGTATACTCTATGTGTTTATCATGTTGTGCCTCTCTCCTTGTGGATTTCTAATGTTTCCAGGGCTGAATTATTTAGATAGGCTGCCAGCAGGGAGCTACATGATAGCACAAACTTTAGAGTGAGGGGAGGGTGGGGGCCCTACAGCTGTAGATCAGGTAAAAGGGTACCGCGAGCTTCACCTTTTCTCTTCTCCACCCTCTCCTCCCTTTTGATTGGAGGTGAGTGTAACAGGAGAGTTGAAACACAATACCCGGCTCTATTTTCCGCTTTTATAGCCGCGGCTTTATTGTCTTCACTGATGCCTAACTCCAGTGAGCAGTCGCGTTTTGGTGGCTCTCTGGGCCAGTGTGGTCCTGAATGGACTGAAGGCCAGATCGACAGGGCTGCAAGCCGCTGCAACTACTGTGGCAACTTTGCGGGGCGTAGGAATTCTTTGCCAGTGGGCGGAAGAAACGGAGTGTCATATCACCATCACCTAGATCTTAGCGATAAACAGGATCCAGTCCTCCGGTCTTCCTTGTACAGGCAGATTCAGCAGGATGCCCATGTACAGCAGCTACTAAGGAAGCACTCAGTGCCCGATCTGAGCAGCAGTCTCTACCTCAGGCAAGTGATGGCAGGCCGGGCCTCTGCACCTCCTCAGGATTACTACCTGGCTACCTTATCTAGTCAGCTACCTCAAGAGTCTGGGTTTTATAGGGATAACCAGCACCTGCTCAACAGATCAGCCTTGCATTATGGGCCCAGTCCTGGGGGGGTGAGGCCTACCTGGGATCAAGGACAGGCAAGGGCCACACCTTCCATGCTGGCCTCTGGTTCTACACCTACCCCCGCGCCTCCTCCTCCTCCACCTCCTCCCCCGCCTCCTCCACCACCTCCTCCCCCTCCTGTTCATGAGCTGAGCCGTTTGTACAGGGAATCTCTGGGATCTAAGATGATCCCAGACGTCCAGCGTATTGGTGGCAGCTCTACGTCTCCTGCAGTCTACGGGGTTCAGCCCCCTCTTCCTATTTATGCTGCTGAGCAACTCTCTGCGCACCAAGCTTATAACTGTATCAACAGCTTGTCCCTGGACCCCCGCCAGTCAGCTGCCACCAGTTCAGTGGTGGACCCAGCTTCTCAGGGAATGGACGGAGCTTTCCCGCGGGCTTATGGAGCTATAGCCTCCCAGAGGCTGCCTTATGACCCAAACTATGACCCCAGTTCAGCCTTGGTGGCTGCAACAGCCGGAATGACCTCTAGCCTGCCTCCTCACCACCCCAGCACTGCAGACCCCAAGAAGATGGTGGACCCTTCCTTCTTGGCTTTCCTGCGAGCTGAAGGTTTGGCTGAGAGCACTATCACTCTCCTGCTGCAACATGGCTTTGATTCCACTTCCACACTGGGAATGATGGAGGACCATGATGTCCGCTCTGTTGCCCCTAACTTGGCCCAGGCCCGTGTTCTGTCCCGTGTGGTGCTTAGTTGCAAGGCAAGTGGGCCGATAACACGTACCCGATCCAACAGCTTCAGCCACCGCAACGACCTCTACATGCAGCCCCAGGGCTTGACCATGGACCCCAGCCTGATGCAGCAACATCCCACCACCATCCAGACCATGTCCCCAAGGATGGGAGAGTTTCTTGGCAGAAGACCCAGCAGTGCACCATCCCAACACTTGCTTGAAACCACCACCTACCCAGGAGCACGGCCGCTGGCAACTGGAGCTTACCCAATTAGCCCTGGAGGATATAGCAGTGCTGTAACGCAGGGACGACCCCTCTCCATGTACAATGCCCACACCGGTCTTGCCATGTCTGCTCTTGGACAACAGCCTCCACCAGCTCCTGGCACCCCTGGAGCTGCGCCCAAAACCTTCTCTGGCTCCTATTCCCCCATGGAGCTGATGAAGAGGGCCCCCAACCTCCCCCCAGCGTCGCCAATAGGAGCGCCAAGCCCCCTTCACAGCCCCCAACTTCTCCGCAAAGGGATCAATGCTGCTCCTGAGAATACCATTGTTCCCGTAACTTCTTCTTCCACTCTCCAAGTGCAAAACTTTAACAACAACAACAAGATGGTAGGACGTCGTACAGGTCCACCTGTCATAGTCTCCACCATGGTCACCACACCTGACACAAGTAATGTCAAACCCCACCTTTCTCACTATTTCTTCAAACCCTTTCTCCTCTGTCCTTGTTGCTGGTTTATATTTTTTCTGTAGTCATTGGTAATAATTTAGTTTTTCTCATTTTGTTTTGTCATAGATTAGATACATATAGAGATTTAATTCTGTATAGATAGTTTTTTATAGTGTGCCAAGAATCTATCTGACAGTCTTTTTGAATGGAGGAGTAGCATGTAAGATGCATCTGACAAGTTAAGCAGCTTTGCTCTGAGAGGTCTTTTTTTTATTTTAAATTATGCAACTATTTATACATGTATTGCAACAGAGTTGTGTCATTTGCCAGAGGGGATCCTGTCTCATCACCAAGATGAAATATTTCTTATGAGCAGCACTCCAGTTATTGGGGCCAACATTTTTCTGTCTTTTTCTTTTTCCTTTAGTTTAATGGTCAGAATCATTTTGAAGCAACAGTGTGCAGTGTTTTTTTTTAGCTCCACCTTGCTTTTTCAGTGTTTGTTCTGCATGGTTTGTTCACTTGTTGTGAACTCACAATACAATTTGGCAAAAAAAAACAAAAAAAACACTTAACAGAATAGTGTTCGCTAGCTATTATCTTAATTAACTCCTACACCTTCTTTTTTTTTTACAAAACAGACTTAGTAAATATCGAAACAGAAACATCCAGCTTCTATTTAGCATTTAAAAGTTTATTTCCCTGATGCAGAGTTGCTGTCATTCTATTTTACACTGTACTCTCTCCTAATCAGGGGCTTAACTGCCTCAAATCCAATTATACTAATTGGATGTATAGTTGTGTACACTATAATAGGCAACTGTTTTTTATAGACAACTTGTTGTCTGTTTGCAATCCTGGTTCTGCTCTAATGCCACTAAAAGTTTTCATTTATTTGTTTACTTGCTATACTTTATAAACTAACTCAATCATTGTCGCCTCAGACAGCAGTTTTGCATCAGAAAATTTGTTCTTCACCTGCTCAAACTGAAACATTATTTAAAAGCAAATTTCTTCAGCACTATGTTTTCACTAACTTGCCAACATTTATGCCTTGATACCTAAGAGTCGATTTACATTTTATAGAATGACAGGAATGAAAGCGATGTTTTCGCTTTTTGAAGGTCTTGTATTCTGCAGCATGCAATTTGGCAAGACCAAACTTGCCTTTTTGTTTGTTTACTACGATGGTGTTTTCTTTTTAACGACATATTCCCATGAATATGTTTATCGTTCATCTTCAGTGGCCTCACTGAACATATAATTATGTTCAACTTGTTTATCTCAAACAAGGTTAATACAAGTTGTGAGGCAGCTTTTTATACTCAGTTTACCATGAGAGTGAATTCTCCGGAAAGGCATCATCTCAGCTTATTTTTACATATAAAGGCCTTGATTTGTCCCCTCAACAAGTTGATTTATTTCCATGTTGATTAGAGTGGATAAGCTTAGGGCAGAATTAAATCTTTTAACCTTGCTTTTAGCCGTGCAACTGTGTTTCTTGCCTGTCTCTCTAATGGGTCTCTGGGCTTCTGCACTTGTTATAGAGTAACAACTTTCATGAAGTGGCTTCCCCTTCATGTGTTGTCAAGGAAATAAAAAGTGATGGTGAAGATCCAGAGGAGGGGAGGGGAGGAGCTGGTGGGGGAAGTAGTGGATGGGAAGTCCCCTTTCAAGCCTCACGCAAATACATGCTGCTTTCCAAGGTCACAGTGACAGCAACCCCACCCCACCCCCACTACACTTTTAGCACAACAAACTCATTTGCATGTAGCTGACATTTGTTGCTTCAGTAACTTCATCTGATAATGGGCAGCCCTTGCTGCTGATCGGAAAGCATACTTCTTAATTGTGTGTTGCTAGGCAACCTAGGTTTCGGTGATAATCAGAGATAGATAATCTTCACATTTAAGCAAAGTGTAGCCCTGCTTGCACTGTTGCACACTTATTTTGTGCACTTGTTACTCTTTTTTTTTTTTTTTGAGCAGCCATTTGCAGTTTGGGGCAAGAGGAAATTGAGTGAAAAAAAATAAGATGTTGCAGGGCACTTAATGAAAACATTTCTCTTGGTCTCTTTCCCTCTCTCTCTCTGTACATCTCAAGAGATTGCTACTCATTTGTGCAAAGGCTCTACCAGTGAAGAGCCTCTCTTATTACATGCATGGTGTTTTATGTTCAACCATGCATATTGATGAAAAGTTGACACATTATTCCTTTTGCACCTACTGAATAAATTGGTTGTTCTTCCAGTAAAAGCCAGTCTTCTCTTTATCATCTTACATCAAAGTGTAAATTTACACATAAGCCACTGAGGCATCCACATTTCCATTTAGTTGAATTCTTATTTATTCTCAAAGCAGAGTTTTGAAAGCAAGGATGTGAGCAGTAGTAAAATTACTAGTTCATTGAAATATTCATCTAAAAGTTGCAGGTGGGAGGGCCCTCCCTGTATACTCCTCTTCGCTGGGCGCTGTCTTGGTTGGCTAAAGCCATAAGTAGTGTTAATAATGGCATTAAACGGTTGAGTCGAGCTTAGTTGCAACAGTTCCCTTCCACCCAAAGTAAGGAGAGCGCCTTGCAGCCCTCGCATTGGCCATGGAGTTGTCTGTCAGTGGCATCCCACAGAGCGGCACAGGTGGGTAAACCTATCTTCAATGTCACGTGAAGCAGAGTAGCCAACCCACCTAGCTAGAGGTGTGATTGGCTAGTAGCTTGTATTGTGTGCACGCTCAGTAGATTAACTAACGTGGACGCTTGCATGTTGTCCACAAATGTCAGCACGTGGTTTCTTTGTGGAGATAATCCGCAGAACATCTTCAGCTGTACTTTTCTGGGCTTGAGAATTAGGAGGCAGTGCGAGGGCAGGGCTTGTAGTTTACAGGAAGGAGAGAGAGAGACCAGAGCTTGGCAACAGCCTCTTGTAGCCATATGGGATATGTCAGTTGACGTGTTCACCTGTATAAGTCTGTTTTCTTGGTTCCTCTGTGCCCAGGTTGTATCCGCTCCTTCCTGGGAGGTTAGTCAAAACATGGCAGATCCCCCCTTTTTTTTTCTCTTTCTGACAGGAAGCCATCACTGTTGCAGTTGACAGTTATGTAACCTTCCAGTGCATGGCTCCCACGGGGGGCCTGAATGGGATTTTAATTTCCCTGCCTGTATTTGGAAGGACATCCACGAGGATGCATGCCTAATGTGCTCTCAGCTGTCCTTGGCTAAACTGCTTTGTTCAGGTGTCTGACATTGATTTCAGTGTGCACTCTTGCCTCTTTTCCACTGGCTTGTCAGGAAGAAAACATTCCCTGTTTGTCAGTGTGGCCTTAAACTTTAGTTTCTAGACACGCCCATATTTCTGTGTGTGTTTCAGAGACCAGGTAGCGTCTGTCTTCCTGTGCTGCCGCTCTGCTTTTTTATTGTATGCGGGTCCTTTTGATTTAGTCCTTATGTTGCCTCAAACGCATAACTCCAAAGTAACGTAAGTGTCTTGTGATATATGGACATGTGTGTGCGTCTGTGGATGACACACAATGCACAATGTCCCCCCCCCCACTATCCTGCCACACATATGTACAGACCACAGATGTCCCTCTCTCAGCAGCAGGAAGTGTTTGTCTTCATCTGAGGCCGGCTGGATGTGACAGCAGGACATGGGGACAAGACCTTAAGTTTCCTCTATCTGTCTCTCTCTTCCTTTGACTAGCACTACTTAGTGTGCATATATAGTGCAGTCACAGGAGTGTTAGGACAATGATGTAGTTACTTCAGCACATTGAATTTGAAATCAAACAGCGTCTACAAGACTTTCACCTCAAAGCTGTTTGAGGGTGTTGACAACTTGACGTATTAGGTGAACGGTATATGTAGCCATTTTTATACGTATTCCTCCAATTTTAATAGGCACGAGTACGATTTAGATGTCAGTATTCGTTCAATGTATGGAGTAGTCACATTTTTCTGTGTTGTAAAAAATGATAGATCGGAACATTTTCAGTCACACAACACTTGATCTAATGTTATAGCCAGAATGGTGACCATGCATAAAAGTAAGTATTTCGACAAAATAAACAAAATGAATGTGCGGTGCAAGCTATATGTCTCTACAGTCTCTACAGTCTGTGCAGCACAGAAAGGTAACTTACTGTATTCTTACTTTTTCTTGCTAGTACTCAATAATAATTCAATGTTAGTATACGAATATGGAAATGGGTTAAAATGCCCATCCCTAATTTTAGATCAGTGCAGCTGACAACAGGACAATGATCCTAATCATACAGACGAGACAAAGAGTTTTTTATGGTGGAGGAGTCCAATATCTGACCTCAATCCAACTGATTGTGTTTCACTTGTGGAAGACAGAGAAGTAAAGGTAAAACAAATTCTTAAAACAAGCAAGAGGAGTCAGTGAATTATGGATTTCAGACATCATAACACATAGTAATACATAATACATACTATAAAGTCACCATAAGATTGGGTGGCTTTATACAATAAGGGCTACAGTTCATACAGTGTGTCTCATAGTCATTGTTTTATTTCAGCTCCAATGACAACAAAAATGTATCACTGTCCTGATACTCCCTGACTGCACCGTATACTGACCCCCTCCTTACTTGTTGTCGTCGATGCGGTAATAACTTAGGGGCTCTTATTGTGCAGGGCTGATGTCTTACGTTACCTGTCTCGGAATAGACTGAGAATTAGAGTAGGGAAATCCTACTGGCCATCTGTGTTTGTTTGTGCACGTATGAGTGCTAACATAGGTGTGTGTGTGTGTGTGTGTGCGTGCGTGTGTGTGTAGAAGCTACTATACAGGCATCACGTGTCAGTGGGTGTCTGTGTCATCCTCACTAATCCTTCTGATATGAATGAGTGGAGACAGACAAGAGGTTTCAGCTCACATGGCATCGGTCAGGGGTTATTACAGGGAATGTAGCTGTTTAATAATAATCAGTCTAACCCCGCTCTTGGGTTAATATCATACACCACCATGTATACCCTGTAACTATGCAAACAATGCCTGTTTAAACAATTATAATACAGTTATAGGGTAACATTGATGTAATTTGTTGTGTTGGGTCAGCCTCCAGAACATTACATTTGAAGTGAAACAGTGAGGTTAAAGTGCTGACTTTCTGACTTTCTGCTTTAATTTGAAAGTGTTTCCACCCACCAGATGCAGGGTGTAGGAAGTGTAACCCTTCGTGTACATTGCTTCCTAATTTTAGGGCACAGAAACTATATCAGATAAGAAAAATTTGCATATTCTGGTCTCAATTTAGTCATCTGCAGTCTTTTTTTCTTTTTTTACCCACAGCTATCAGCAGACACTTGCTTTCTGTTTGCTTTCAGCTTCGTCTTCAAACAAGTTAAATTAATGAACAGTTGGAATGAGATCATATGACGGTCTTGGTCTGTCAAACACACTTAACAAAAACGTTTGTTTGCCAAGACTGCGTGTTTACAGACTGCTTTACTGTCCTAAAATTTAGGGACCGTGCATAAAAGGGCTATGACTTGTACACTGTTCACCGCTTCAGATTCAAAGTTGAAACTGAGCTCTTTAACTTCTTTTTTTCAAACTTCATGTGCTGGAGTGCAAATCCAAAACAATGAGAAATGTTCTCTATAAGCCCGTAATGATGACTTGTGCTGTTAAAGGCCACTGTTCACCTCTAGATTCTTAAACGCTTATCTGTGCGCAGTCCTTCTGTCATGTGTCTCCAGTTTCCCGAGAACCTGGTAAATGTTACATGAACTATCTGCTGCTCCATCTCCACTCTGCCTCTGTATTGTTTGTGTCCCCGGGGAAATATGGCCAGGAAAATCTATTTTTCCACTGCAGTAGTTTTTTTTTTCTTTCTTTCTTTCTCCGAAACAAAAAAAACAAAAAAAAAAAACAAGTGAAAGAAAAAAGTGTTGTCGAGCCCCCATCCCCTCTTGCCTCGCCAACCCTCTCCCCTCCCTCGCTGCTTTCTCATGGTTGATCTTTCCAAACCATCGGTTGCGTTCACAGAGGGATTAATGGTTTCTGCGAAGCCAGCCAACCCATGGAGGGAACGGAGCCTTCGAGCGAATGAGGAACAGCTGGTCTCCCCCTGCTTGTGACAGCTTGAGTGTGTGCTTGTGTGTGTGTGTGCGTGATAGTAGCAGCTGACCTCTGCACAGGGTCAGAAGTTCCATCCGTGGTCCGAAAGTGGGCCTTAAGTCTTTCTTCAGTCCAGTGTGCTGCTGCTGCTACTGTTAGATGTTAATTAATACTGACATGGGTCTTTAAAAAGTATTATGAGTTTGCAACACTGTGTGTGTGTGTGTGTGTGTGTGTGTGTGTGTGTGTGTGTGTTTTAACTAATTTATGAGTCATGTCAGGGACAAATTTCCATCCGTTCGTGATGGTCAATAAAGTTTTTCTGCATTTCTGAACATACATTTCTGAAGAACTGGATTCAGGATCTGAAACGTGGTTGAACATTTTTAAAATCTAGAACACAGTTTTAGTTTTTTGTGTTCCTCGTGCTTATTTAAAGATTGAATGGGTCAGCTGGTTGGAATTTAGCTGCCCCACTAACTCCTGCATGCTCTTCCACGGGCCTAAAGGTCACTGCTAAGCACTAATGGGGAGATGAAGGATGCGAGTACGTGTGTTTATGTGCCTGAGTGTGTGTGTGTGTGTGTGCTCATCTTGTGATGTTATGATTGGTGAGGAGAATCTTCCTGCTATTTCGGGAGATCACATTGTCATGTTTATTCGGCTAGTCTCCTTATCCCGTGGCTGTTTTGTTTACAGGATAGCAACGATGTGTGTTCACCGCTCGCGATGTAAGAATGGCAGCACTTTGATATAATCTCCCCAATTATCTGTCGCCAATTCTGCTGTATATTATTCCTCTTTCCACGGCAGCTGTGGAGAAGATTGGTTTTGTGCATGTCGAACGGCATCAACAGCTGCATCCACTAAAACAGACAACTACCTCTGCACACCTCCCCAGTCCTTCTCCTTTTTTTGTGTGTCCCTCCCCCTCTTTCTCTCTCACTCAGTGGTGGGCAGGTCACCCTGAATTATTCATCAGTGTGAAATGAAAAAGCTCATGGATATTGAATATCCCCTCTGAAGTGGTGGCCAACCTTGTGTTGTTTTTTTTCTCTTCTCTTCTTCCTTTTTTTGCAGCTGAAAAGAGTAAAGAGCGGCAGATCTCATTGCCAGGGTATTTCAAAGGTTAACCGATTGCTTTACCTCGTGCACATATTTACTTTCTTCATGGTCTGTGGCCGGCGAGAAAGGGGTTGGGGAGTGGTTGAAGAAAAAGATTGAGGAAGAGAGGAGATGAAAAGAATAGGAATAAAAATGGTAGAATGGTAATCTGTGTTCCTGTAGATATTTTTCTCCTGGATGGACTTGCTCTTCTCAGCACCACCGTGGGCTCCCTCGTTGTGTGGCCGAGCCTGATTGGCTAACATTTCTTCACTCAGCACGCGTGAGGCCTGTTCCTTCCTGGAACGAGTGCGACTGTGGTCGGTTGTGGTCGTCCCAGATCGACCGGTTGTCATTCGTTTCCCATGCGGCCCACTGTGCGCCTCCATTGTCCTCTTGCCTCGTCTTTTGTCCTGTGGTTTGATCTGCGGCCCGCGCTGCAAATCAATGCTACCGGTTGCCATTCACTCAGCTCAGCAGCCAGTAAACACGACGGGGACTCTCAGAACATCTCCCATGTGAGAACATAGAAAACGGGCAGCGAGGATAAGGGGGAAAAAATCCTTCAAGCTTCAGAACAATGTGTTGTTTTTACATCTTTGGGATGTTTTAGTCACATCACAATATTTCGGTGTTCACCATTTGGTGGCATTAGTGTCTATATTTGTCTAATGAGCAAGCTGAATATGGTTTCCCTGAAGGACAAAGACGTAAAAGAGCTTCTATTATGCCAGAGAGCAGATGCTAAATAAATAAAATAAATAAAAACTAGTCAAGGGACAAGCCCGTCCTCCGCTGTTTCATATGCTGCATGTGCTAATAGGACAAGGGGTGTTTTATTCACTCAATAATATCCAAGAGAACAGTGCAGCATTAACCCTGCATCGCTCTCATTGGCCATTATGTTGCTACTACCCTGTACCCTTTCACTCATTACAGTCCATTTTCCTCCATTCCCAATTTCTACTGCAGCATAGACAATTACTCAGGAATCCTTTTAAGAGTATTCCCAGGCTGTACAAAGACCAAATGTGCCTGCAGGAAGCAGCCAGGGGTTTAACTGGCTAACCTTTTCCAAAGGTATTCTTAACAGAGTCATAATGACTGACAATTGGAGAGGGGAAAACTATTTTATTTTCCAATGAATAAAACAAGTCAAATTATTTGTCTTCCAGGAAATGGTTTTGAGGCTCTGCGTTCGCTTATTTGAGAACATCCTGTTTCTCGCAGGTAATTGCGCTTTAGCTTAAGTGAAATGCACCGGCTGACGGCATACAGGAAGTGGGGCAGAGTCGGTGTAGCTTGGAGGTGTTGGGTGTTTCAGGTGTCATATCGTGTGACCAAAATGCAAACTCCAGTTACAGTGGGGTTTTGGGGGGGGGGGGTATGGTGGGTGGTGGTGGTGGTGGTGAAGGGGTCTGATCTGCCAGAGGAAGTGTGAAATATCATCTGCCATGGTGGAGGGAGGTGAGTAGGTGGGTGGGAGTTTCTTTTCCAGAGGGTGTAGAAGATGAAGCGAGGGTGGGGGGGGGGGTTGTGATGATGAAAATGGCTGTAACTCTTCAGCAAAGTGAGCTTTAAAAGGCTGTAAGTGGACACCTCATAGTATCTGATGGGCTGACTCCTGGTTGACAAGACCCCGTGACCTTGGTGTATTTATTGTAATGGAGCACAGCTGGGCCGCGGCTTCTATGGGTTAATAGCCATGTGACAGTTTTGGGCTAGGGTGGGGTGGGGGGTGGGGGGGTATTGTGTGTGTGCGTTTATGTGTGTGCATGCATTTTATTTACCCGTGCACTTTGCTGAGTGGCACGTAGGGGCCACACTTGGGAGGGTGGGACTCTCTGCTGTGTCTCCACTCTCTCTGCCAGGCCAGATGGCTCCTGTCACTGAGAGAGGAGGTGGAGCGATGGAAAGGGGAAAAAGGGGGAAGGAGGGGAGCTCTGAGTCGCCCCTAACAGCGCCAAAGTGGCCCGTCCCCAGAGCCACCACATCTGGAGACCACCTGCAGCTGGCTCACGCTGCTTCCTCATTTTTCGTTCTTTTCCCTCTTGCACATGCTCACTTTCTCACTTTGTTTTTGGAGATGGGGGGAGGCGGCGGCTGTGGCGGTGGCAGTGGTGTGGTGTTTGGTCAGGCTGTGATTTGTGCCCGTATTTCAGGAACTTTAGTGTGCCTCTGCTATGGGCAGAGCGGGAGGTGGGGCAGGAGGGTGTGAGTGAAGGAGAGACGGGAGGAGGGGGAGGCGGCGGTGGTGGTGTGAAAGCGTAGCAAAATATCATTTTATTTTATGACTGCACCAGCCTCCGAGAGTTGTGGGTTTTGTATTTGTAATATTTCTTTTTCTTTATTCCTCCCCAAGTAAAAAAGCAGAGTGAGAATGTTCGCTTTTCTTCCCTTCACTGTTGCTGCAACTGATCCAGAGGCCACAGGGGGGCTGTTCCTGCCTGGAAAATAAAGCCTGCTTGCCCTCCTTGGCTCCCCCCAAATAAAATACACTCATTTGCATTCCCATGCTGTAATTTAGCCCTGCTCTCTCTCTCTCTCTCTTTCTCTTTCTCTTTCACTATCTCTCTGTCCCTCATCCCTACATCTTTTCAGCCCCGGTCCTTGCAGTTCCGCAGGGATTGGAACGTGGGAGGGGAAGAGAGGGGAGGGGAGGCAGAGAAAACAAAAGCAGAGAGGCAGTGTTGACTCAGGGTTGTTATCTGGACCGCTGTTGAGGGGGTGGGGGTTCTTGTGTGTGTGTGTGTATATATGTATATATATATATATATGTGTGTGTGTGTGTGTGTCTGCGTACATGCCTGGGGGGGTTATTTACCCTGGCTGCTGCTGCCACGGCAGGTGCCTCTCAGTGGATAAACCTGGGCCTCTTAAATAAATATTCACCGTGGGGAAATTAGACTTACGTCACCAAAAACTACATTACTACTGCTCTCTTTTCCTCCCTCTCTCCACCCCTCATCACACCAAGAATGTCCAGTCCATTGAAGATCAGCCATCTTGCTCCCAAATCCCCAGAAGGAGTGTCACAGAGTATAAAGGACAAAGAAAATCTCAGAGGACTTGTGGATATTTGTATGGAGCAAAAGGATAAACCTGTTATCAGTGTGTATCTGTGTTGCCTTTGTATTAAGAGCAGAGACTTTCAGTTGGATGAATTTGCAGCTTGTTTCCTCAGAGGTTTAAGTTCTTAAACTAAGTTGTTGAGCGAACAAATCTGACTTTTGGCTAAGATAAAGATGATATTGCATTATTCATTCACTGTGCATGAAATGTGGAGTGAGTAAAGAGACTTGTTTGACTGTCTGTAAGGAAGGAGTGCCTAGTTAGCATCTTGGCATCAAGTTAGTTGCTCTGGTCAGAATCAGTAGATGAGTTGGTTACTGTGCTGAACGTAGTCCAGATCAGACCTTGATTCATTCTTTAACTTGCTGGAAGCGGTTGTCGATTTCACTCATTCCAGTATGCGTACCTGGTTATGGGATGTGTTTAGCTGAAACTTGCAGAGTATGCCTTGTAATCGAGTCAAATCCAAACAGCAACCTCTGTGGCTGCGAGATTAAGCCAGTGCAGAAGTGCCAAAAACTGCAGCTCCTTTGGCTACCAAAGCGAGTCAATCTCCATAAGCCCCCATGTTAAAATGTCCAACTTCACAGCAGATAAACACGTTTACAGCCTGGTACAAAAAACAGTTTTGGTCTCCATAGCTAATTTTTCCATTCATGACAACTTTGTGGGGAGTGAATTTTTATCCAACCCTCCCATTAAAATTATATTAAGACTTAAATGTATGCATAATTAAGACTGTGGCTGTTTGGATTGACAGGTGGGTGCTGTCACAGGTGGCTAGTTTCAAGTTTTAGTTTTATTTGGCAAGCCTCAGCTCCAAGATGGCGAAGGCGACCACTCTGAACTTCACAGCGGCTCTTCAGAAACTCATGGATGACGTCACAAAAACTACGCGACTGAACCAAGAGTCGACCACTTCCTTCAAAGGGTCTTGGTTGCTGTGTTCAGATTTGCCCAAATGAACCAAATTATGAAGTTTGAAAATGATCTTAGTATTGACTTGTCATTATACAAGTAAGAAAAAGCAAGAGTTGGTTAACACATTACACAAAAATCCATGTTTTCTCACATCTAGTTGTATGTAGCGGTGCTGTGGTTTTATTTTCACAGGTTTGGAGATATTGGTCTATGAAACTTCTGCCTTCAACCCAACACCATGGAGGTGAATGGATTTTCTTCAGTGGTGCTCATTATCCACAGAACACACAGTCAGCAGTACTCATATGGACCGTTTCTTTGGTAGAAATGAGTTCCAATTAAAACCGCTCACAGTAAGGTCTGTGAACATTTCTTTTTTCTGGAGAAAGTATCTTAAAACTTGAGCAGATCAAATAAAAACCATGCATATTCAGCTACCGCTAGAGGTAAATGAGAAAATATGTTTTGTAATTTGGGTGAGCTGACCCTTTTTAAATTACAAAGTGCTATAACATTAGCATATAAGACAGAACATACACTTGATACCAAGTTAAAACTACAAAACCAGTAATACAAGCCAGTAATACACCACAAGAACGGAAAAGAAAATTCAAATTAAGAAAAAAAAACTACTAGAAAAGCTGGCGGGGGCTATTCTCTAAGGTTACAGCTGCTCTGGAGTTGAACCCCCTTCTAACCCGAGTCCAGCATCTGAAATGGACCCCTGAACCTCTGGTCATAACTTGGTCAGCTAAAGCCTCGTCTCCAAGCAGCAGGTTGGCTCGTTCTTCCATTCGCTTTCTTAAAATCCCTTTAAGTGCTTTAGGGGGATTTAACAGGCCTCTACATCCAGCATCCTCTCAGCAGCCAAGTTCCAGTGCTTACAGGAAAAGGGCGCTTACAGTATAATTAGGCTGGTTAAAGAAGAGGGCTCCCTCTCAACGGTAAATCCACACGGACTGTAAGGAGGTTCGGGCCATTTGTCGGGTCTTCCAGAGCATGACCGCTACTCTTGATGTTTCACTGTGCTAAAGGTCAGGGCTATAAGAAGTCACGAAGAAGGAGAGAGATGGGAGTGTAGACTCTGAGCTCTGAATTCTTTGAATTCGAAATCAAAAATGCTTAAAAGGAAAATGCATCTAAAGAAAATTGCACTGTAGCTCTTTTGCCTATGAATATGGATCTGCAGTAATGTTAAGGCTCATCATTTTTCATTTTTCTTTTACAGATGTTTAATTTTTTATGAAGATGTTTTTAATTGGAGATTAGTTTAAACAGATTTTTATACATATTTTAAGTCTTGGTGCACCAAAGCACCAAAGAAAAGGATGATATCCAATTGTTTACAC